>OX438987.1:6319753-7809507 GCA_949316085.1 Hypercompe scribonia | reverse complement strand
TTCTGTCCAGAGGCTGAAGCTTGTGCGTAGTGTGTGGTGGTGAACTCATCAAGTGAATATGATTTTCTCTGCAAAAATTGATTACCGCCAATGTCTTGTGGCTGCAATGGCCATCCAGTAGAAGCAACACAGGGTTCTCTTTGGTTGGTTGCGTGTGTTTGACGAATATTCTTAGATATTGCAAAAAAAAGTCACTATTCATCCACCCTTTTGGCTGGGCCACACCGATGCTCTCATCTGGAGCATTCATCATTAGCCTTTCATTCATTCTTTGCCTCGGAAATACAAAAAATGGGGGTATGTAGTGACCGTTAGCACTCATACAGAACAAAACTGTAATATTTTTGCCTCTCTCAGCAGAAGTGAGCTTACCTACTTGACGGATGGCTGTCGGAGCGAGAACTTTTTGATGTTTGTGCACGCAACTAACACCAGTTTCATCACAGTTATAAATTCTTGAGGGTGTGAATTTGTACTGTTTCATCAGCTTTTCAAGGTTGTCGTAGAATAGATCCACTTGTGGTTTGTTAAATCCCACGGCGCGCATCATGCTTGTCGATTCCGGTGCTCTCAACGAAATGTCAGAATGCCTTTCCATGAAGTCGTAATAAAAATGTTTACCAGCACTGCCTTTTTCTTTATTAAATCGATGAGGAATCTTCATGACTTCAGCTAAGTCATATGCTAATTTTAGAAACTCCTTTTTCATGAGCGGCATGCATCTATTCGTTAAATCTTTAATGTGGTCCACCAAAACTTGTTCATACTCTGCTGAGAAGGTGTTGGTGAACCTACCTAACTGTGGTTTCATTGTTACTTCTTCTCCTCGATTTAGGGCCTTTATTTTATCGTGTAGAGTGCTTTTAGGAATATTGTATTGCATTGCAGCTTGTCTTACACTCACTTCTTTTGACATAACCTTATCAATAGCAGTTTGTAAGCTCTGTGGCTCCCAGGATCCTTTCTCTTTTTCTTCTATACTCTAAAACAAAATTAAATAATTAGAATAAAATAGGTAATTTCTTACAAGAAATATCAATATGTTTATTGTCCGGCACTAAGGGACGACTTAGTGTCCGGTGCTAAGGGACACACATTTTCGTTCATTAGGTGGTACCTACTATAATTGTTTAAAAGATTTAATAATATTCTACCATTTTACGGATAACAATCAAGTACTACTTTTATCTTTGAATACCACTCAAATGTAAATGCATAAATATACTTGAATTACTTACATTGATATTTAGATGACGCCGTGATTTCGCGCCTAAAACAGCAAACGGTTGCTCCCGCCGCGGCCGTGTGCGTCACTGGCGAGACGCGGCGCGTGGTCCTGTACCTGTGTGCCCTCCCCGCCCCTTTCACTTGTATTTTAAATCGAACAGGTTTATACTCGCTTGAATAGTACGAGTGTCCGGCGCTAGGTGCCGTCCGGCGTTACGGGACTTCCCCCTACTATTAATATTCATGTACTTACTATGCTGTGATCTAATTTATAAACAAGCATGTTTATAATATTTTTTTATGCGAAATCACTAATGTTATTTCATATAAAAACATCTAATAAGGGATGTGGACGCGTTACCATGCGCAAGTGGTTTATTACAAAATTTTAATGTTTTAAAACTGTCAAACGTTTCATGACGACTTCATTTTTAGAAATATAGTAATAGACGAGTGTGCGTAAACGCATAAACAACGAAGACCGCAATATATATAGTCCAATACCATTTTACACATGTTTGTGTAACATTAAAATCACAACAAAATCTTACTCATACTGAAACAATTATTAGTTTCTTGCTAGGTAAGTAGTTTCTTAGGTCTTCTAGGTAGTTTCTTGATTTCTTTTAATAGGTATTTTACATGTCTAGAAGCAGGAAACCAGGCCATCCGGTCTTGTATTGTGAACATTAATGAATGAAACTTTCGTCGGTTGTAAATTACCCTAGGATTTTCGTGTCACTCAATTTAGTCATTTTACAACTCCAGCATCCATTCCCTTAACTGAAATAATGCCTTTATTGAATACTACCATCATTGTCACAAGACTTCATTGCCTACAGACGTTACAATAAAAAAATAGAAAAGTTGAGAGGTATTATAATAAACTAAAACTCTTCTAATGGTTTCAACTAATAAAAATGGTGTGACTACTAAGTCATTCACCAGAAGAAGAAAGAAAGAAGAGAAGAAGAAGAAATGGAAGAACCTTCGTTCCATGTGTTAAAAGGAATATTTAATGTGGTAGATTTTCGCCGAAATGTTTTTCGTCAACATGAATCATAAAATATAGCAAACTAGCGACCCGTCCCAGCTTCACACGGGTGCAATCGGTGGTGTTGACTCCTGTACCCATACATTTTAATCTCCTGATATTTTCTAAGACTTTCCTTTCAATTATATGTTGTAAATTATAATTTACATTAAGTGCACAGTATATGTGTATTTAAGGATTATTATAAATTGGCTCACATAACTTTGAAGGTATAACCCACTAATGAATTAAATCTTAAAACATAAAAATGTTTACTCTGGGTTTTCCGTAGAATTTATATATACGAGTATACCATTACTTACAGATATTTTTATGCAATGTCGTGTTACATCGTTTTAATATTTCTAGTCAAATTTAGTCAGTATAAGTCATAAAGCCTTTAAAAATTCTACATTTTTACGAAACACGGGCTTTTTAAATGTTCTATTCATATAACACCGATGGATTACACATATATAAACTTCCTTGTAACATAACCCAAAAAATGGTGAAAACCGCATTCAAAGTCGTTGAGTCCTTTGGAAGATCTAAGCCCACAAAAGAAAAACAACTTCATTTTATAGTATGTAAAAATGATAAAAAGCATGCTCTGGTTGCTCGTGTTGAAAGTGTCATGTCGGAGGAAAGTGACCAAAAGAGATATATTTGAATTTAAAGGAAACGGATGAATATTATAATTTTTGTTCATAATAAAGTTATGTAGTCCGACAAATGGTTCATTTCCGTAGATATACGGGGTAAACTATCTAATTAATGGCACGTTAAGCAAAATCACTAAAAGTAATAGTGTGTATGGTAATTATACGACTTTGTAAGAGAAGAGAATAGAAAAAAGTATTAGTAGGAAAGTTGTTTTACGGCAATTTATTGCAAAACAGATATTTTAAGAACTTAAAGACATAAAAAACCACTGCTTTCTCTAATTGGAATATTTGACTATATAGTGGCATGTTCATCATCGTTATCATGATAGCCTTTGATAGTCCACTGATGAGCATAGGATTCTCCTTAGAAATGAGGTTTACCATGCTGGCCAGACGCGTTTGTATAAGATTTATATCAAGTTTTTTTTTTTTTTTTTTTTTTTTCTCTTTTCAGTGATGTTGTCCTGCATAATTTACTCCTTTAGTCGCCTCTCACGACACCCATGGAATGAATAGGGGTGGTGACACTCCATATTCTTCATCCATCTCCACACGAAAAATATAGTGGCATGGTTAGCCCTATCGCTATCCACTGCTGGACATAGGCCATAGACTATTGGTATTGAACTGAAGTCAACTATTGGCATGATAAAAAATCTTGTGGGTTTTCATAATAAACTCGTATTTATGGTCCCGTTCAAAAAGTGGACTCTACGAGAATTTGTTTCTTTTGTATTTTTCAACCACTCAAAGATTTGAAAATAAAGTACAACCTCCTTTTTGATATAGAATGGGTTAGAAAAACAGTTTATCGAAGGAAATGGATTGCTCAATTCATTTTTCCTGCTGCTTCCACTGGCTTCTAACGATATCGGCAATGGCAATGGCCACAATGGGTGAAGACAGGTTGGCTCGTTAAAAATCGATGTTAAAAGTACACTAATCATAGTTCTTGAAGGATTTTAGTCCATAAAAACAATATGGTCATAAATGGGTAGCAATTCACTGACGAGTTGAATCTTTTATAAAGTTTTTGGGTGGTAACTATGCATACGCGGCGCAAAGATTTAGAAAAGGACGAGCTAGATCTTACCGCAGGTATGTGGCAACAATTCGCCGCAGCTAACTTGTTTTTAAGAGCGATCACGGTATGTGCAGTATACACAAGGATAGAAGAAGGATAGAGATACATACCTAGGAATATTGTTATTGCTAGGTATATAGTCGTATTTCCTTGACTGACTGATACCGGACTATTAACGACTGTTGATAGTGAAGAAAAGTAGATTAAAGTACACTTCAATAACTAATACACTCTGTTTTCTTATTATCAGTGTAAATTCACTTTAGAAGAACACATTTTTATGTTACTGCAAGTATTATTTTACAGTGAGATGTCTAAGTCTATAACATTATCATAATGAAAACAATCTAAATTTTAACATTTTTTGTCAACCTGGTCATAACATTTTTTATTTTTAATAGCTGTAAGTACTTCACAATATATGTCTTGATCCAATTCCCATCTCTCAAAAAACTGGCCATTCATAGTTCCGATACTTCTTGTGCGCGTGCGAAATATGTATTTCGAGAGGGTGGTGTGTTGTATTAAAACCGAATCAAACCACACGGTAGCCACACTGCGATCTGAAATCTCTCTACCAGATGAGCGAGATCCACACATATACCAACTAGATACCGTCCACATCAAGAAGGCCCCCTTCAACAAGGAGACACGAGGCTCCTAAAGAAAACCACTCGTTTATTAGCGATTTATTATGAGTCGTGTTGATGTCTTCTGGCTAAAAGAGACTCTAATTTAAATCTATTATACTGTGCTGTATTGTATATATTAATTTACTTTAAAACATAGACCAGTAGTCGTGTCGTTCCCTTCCCTTCAACTATAACCGTGACCAGAGCTATGCGTGAGACAACCTACGTCTGTACAGTGTAATTGTCCAGATGTCGATCTAGGCGTGTTACGTTAAACTAAGCCTCAATAAATGGCTTGTAATACATTCGAATGGTATGCAAAACAAAAGTGCCGGCGATTATGTCGTATTATGGGTTAATTTACTTGACCGACAAGCAAGCATACTGACATTGAAATCGCCTCAGGTAAATATTTATTGTATTGAATTTGAATCACAAAAAGAAAACTTAAGATTAATATAAGAATGAACAGGAATTTCTATTAGATAATAAATCGACCTTAATCGCCCATCCGGGCACAAGAAAATTAGTAGCACGGTAAACACAAAAAAACCTACTCTTACTTATGATTCACCTTATATATACTTAAAAATATTTGTTTAATATGCTTTAAACAAAAATTGCTAAATATTAACAGAAACAATGAAAACATCCGTCATATATGCATGCATGTACATGAAAAACTACTTGGCAACTATAACTACTAGCCTCAGTTGCCACCTTTAGTAGCGGTGCTTCGTGAAATCCAAAGTAGCGTGAAAAGCAGAGGAAATCCGACCTGGATGCAAAACGCGATGCTCCTAAGGTTAAATCAAGTTAGGTAGTAGAGCCACGCTGATTTCAGTACGAACGGGCCGGCTCGACCGCTGCAGTACTACCTTCCCACAGAAGACCAACCTAAAGCGCCAGCATCCGTGCTGTCGTGTTTCTTTAGGGAGTGCGACACTGAAGGCCCATTGATGCAGGGGTGACAATTATCGTAATAATTTTGAGAACCTTACATTGCCATGATGTCTATCATACATTTTGCATCCCCAAGCGGGACCTGATAAAGCATCTCACTAAGCCACCATAGTGTGGGTCTCCAAACTGCATTGTCTACATTGGCAATGAGTATGGTGACCACAACTCTTGGATTCTATTTATGCTTTCCATCAGGCAGAGTAAAGTCACTTTGGCAGGCTTTTAATATACAAAAAAAAACGTGCAGGTATCTCTTGCAATTTCGTCAACGTTGTCCTCATGTGGCGCCAAAGCTCGGGCATATTTGCTCATAAAATTGGATACTGTAGCCATCAGAAGACACATACAAGAGCTGATCAGCCTCGTGTCTAAACCAATAATTATTAGCGGTCAAAATAGTCGCAATTGGCTGAGAAGAAACGAGTTACAAAGAACTATCTTTCAAGCCTAATCAACAATTAGTTATTTTTTCTTAGTTATCGTGAAGCAATACCGCATTAGTGTTATAAAGTATCCTTATTTTTATCTCTTACTGTCATAGAGCTGACGATGACTAATAGAGACTTTATTGACATCATTTTATAACTACATACTTAGACTTAAGCTTCCTACAAATGAATCATGCAATGCAAGTTTACCAATCAACCAACGATCCCAAAGGTCTAAAATACTTACCTACCTGTAAACAACATTAAGTAATATATCGTTTATTATGATTAAAATCCAAGGCTAAAGTATCTCTTAAATTCAAACATAAAACCTTTGATTTAAACGTTTCCTATTAAAATTAGTTCTAATAACTAGCTCAAATAATATATCAGCTTTACAGCGATCAATATGTCTAAGAATTTAATCAAAATCAATTTGTTCTGTGTATAAAGTGTTTGTTAGAATGTGTAGGCGATCCCTGGCGGCAATTGGTATAAATAAATTCCTATTATAATTATTTGGTTAATAAACAGATCCTTTTATATAAAAGTAAAAAACTCTTTATGTCTATACATATATCTATACATTTCTCAAATCAACATTATCTCAGCCGACAGATGTAAATTGCTAGACATAGGCCTCCACCAAGTCTCGCCACAACATTTCTTGAATACTTACTGTAGATACATATCAGTGTTATTATAAGTAGTAGCGGATCACAATCAATCACAATAATTGGTCAATAAAGAAGTCGATAGCTTAATGGTTTCAATTAGTTAATCTCTCCTCAATATCTTGGCGCCTGTCTTTGCTTGACACTTTAAAGGTCATGACAAAGTTATTTAATCCAGAGTACTCACTAGCGAGGGTGAAAGAATCTATTCTTGCGGCCGACTTTTCATCTATGAAAAGTGCATAATTACACTACTATTGATGACAACCCAGGTAGTGTTAATTATTCAATAAAAACTGCTATCGGAACTAAAATATTGTATACAAATACTGAAAATACCTTCGAAAACACACGATCACAACAATATTAACTTAATAGTGTTTTGTAAATATATTAAAATATCCGTATGGTGTCAATTTGACGGCACGATTGGCCTAGTGGTTTAAAAGATCGCCACGTCGCTCTCCACTTCACTGAGTGTTGTGGGTTCAAATCCTACATGAGACAAAACTTTGTGTGATCCACAAATTGTTGATCTGAGTCTGGATGTTCTTTGTGTCCGTTTCTTGCATGTTTGTAAATTTTCCCGCGACACAGGTTTTATTCTTGATGCGGGCGTTGTCTTTTTAAGAAAAAAAAAATTTAAGAATATAGAGCGTCACCAGTTTTATTCATCCTGTGGATGTCGTAAAAATCAACAACAAACTAGCACAATGGCACTGGCAAAAGAAGGAAAAGCTAGCGTGGTATAGTAAGCCCAAACCTTCCCTCTAAGCACAGGTCTATGCAGTAGTGGAGTATTTATTAATAGAACTGTAGTCTTTTAAGTTTATGCAACACTATCAACTTTTTTCTTTCTTTCTTTTTCACTCTAAATCACATTCCACAAATATTTGAAACGTGTTAAACAATTTCTGACAATAGCAATTCTCAGTGTAATTTAATTAGACCTTCTTTGTTCTTAACTATTTCTTACGTATGTACGCAGCTTAATCATATGAATTGTACTCGTATTCATATAACATTCATGTGGACATTGATAAACCATTAAGAAATAGACATAACTATTTCTTAATTAAACATGTCATATTTATCACATTAATGGAGATCGTATGGAAGATATTTCTCTATAGTAGACTTCATGTACGGAAATAAACAAGTTTTTTCTAGTTTGGGACCAGACTTCCTTGTGTGAGATGTGCGAATTTCTTATGCATTGTCTCTAAAATAGCTCTATAATTACGATGCAAATTTTGCCAAAATTTGTATGTGTTATTTACGTACGATATATTTTACGTGCACGGGGAAGACAATGATCCTTTGCACCTTGACCCAGTAAATAAAAAAATGAATACGTAAACAAAACTCATTAATTATTTTATTAAATATGCAACGGTCTAAAAATTCACTTTGCAAACCATCACGTGCCAGAAAAGACATAGTGTCAGTTTAAGAACAATGTTTGAGTACATACATGTTAATTTCAAACACAATAAAATTTAAAAAAAAATTACAAGTATTGAGGAAAAAACTAAATAAAGACGTTCGAATTTAGAACTAATAAAATTGTACTGAACATTTGTTTTGATTCGTTTTATTACTTTTTTCTTGTAAAAAACTGTCAATTACTTATCTATTACTGTTCATTTAAGCCTAAAAAGCCAGTTACTTTGACAGCATGGTTTGCGTAGTGGTTTAAGCGGTCGCAACACCGCTCGCTACTGCGCTGAGTGTTGTGGGTTCAAATCCCACATGAGACAACACTTTGTGTGATCCACAAATTGTTCTTCTGAGTCTGGGTTTTCTTTGTGTCCGTTTCTTGTATGTTTGTAAAGTCCCCTCAACACAGGATTTATTCGTAGAGAGGGCGATGTCTTTTTAAAAAAAAATAAACAGAGAAAGTTACAAACAACGTTGTTACTACTCATAAACATGTACACAATTCCATTTTTACAACGCTTAACGACTGTAACGGAACCACGTGTCATGTTCATCTAACAAACGTAAATATAAACTGAGATTCCTTTTACAAAATACTTTTGGATGTTACGATGTTGTCATCTTTGAAGCTTCTTTAACCTCAGTAATAGACGCATTTATTCAACGTTTATTGGTGACATATATGGTGACTTTCAACGGTTGTTAGTTTCGAGAAATCATTTTATTGTAAAATATGTTTCGGAAACGATAACAATATCAATATACAAATAAACTATCAGAGTACAAAGTGTCACCACCTTTCTTTTTTTTATTCATCCCATGGGCATCGTAAAAGATGACACAGGGAGTAAATTATGCAGGACAACAGGACTATGAAGAGAAGGAAAACTTGTTACAAAACCTATTCCAACACTATTAAGAAAAGCTAGGAGGACGGCAATATCTTATTTTCAATTTTATTTTATTTTCAAAACAAAAATAGAAATCTAAAAAAATGCTAGAAGTTAATGTCTGTGCGCCAAAAGTGTGCCGGTTGCAGCAAGGATAGCACTAAACGCTCTAGTACGCCTTAGTGCTCTGTAAAGATGTATCGGTGGTAAACCCTACGACGACTTTGGTCTGCACATATAACCGTGCATTAGATGGTAAAAGATCTTCGTTTAGACACAAAAGGATGATAACCTAGAGTTCTATACAATAAAAAGAGTGAGTTTAGAGTGTACCATTGATCTGTCTGTCATGTCCCTATGTATGTATACCCTATGTATATCTATGTCCCTAAGTGTACATACAAAATTACTTGCCTTGTCTGACTAATTCAGTGCCGCAGACCTAAACCGGCGGTTCTGTTATCTTGAAACTTTTACAGCGAATGCTTTAAATATTGTAAGCGCCCACTAAGAAAGAATTTTAGAAATATTTGTAAGAAAGTTCGTCATTCTCCAAGTTTTAAACACGAAATAAGAAACAATTACGCGAGTAAAGCCAGAGGCTAAAGTTCGTAGTTGACAAGCATTTAGTATATGTCTATGATATTTATTTTTATCTAATCACAACAATTCATTTCTTACAACATTGGTAATATTCCATGCTTGAATAAAGCACTCAACCTCATCCCTTTTACAAATAAGGTACTTACTATAAATACTGTACACCTAATGTGGAACAAGGTTGTTCCTAACACGGTATCTAATAAATTCCTATAAGTTTTTTAAATTATGAGATGTTGGAATTTCATTACGATAAACCATAAAACAATTAAACGATAATAGACCCAGTTACAGTTTTGCTCCAATTTTACAAGATTAATTAATGTATTATAATAAACTATTAAATACATTTAATAGTTTATAATAATACATTAATTGATCAATCTAAGTGTCGTTAAACTTGGCATATTTATACATAAATTTAAAGAAATAATATAATAAATACACTCGTACCTAGAAACAAGTATGTTTAAAAATTTCTCTACGTTTTAATTACCAGCTTATAAAAAGTTTATACTTATAAGCCAACACACCTTATAAATCTTTGGATATTTTTGAAACAAATTCCGGAATAACTTTCGACATAGAAAAGTTTTAGATTTACTAGCTTTCCCCTCCAGCCACTACAGTGACCATTTTTTTTTTTTTTTTAACGTGTGGAAACCCCCTCGGGCCGTCACCCCACCGGGGTTTACGGCGAGGTGGTGTGTCGGAATCGGACCGACTAAAACCACACGGTGTGCCACTCTGCGCCTGAGATAGGAGGGATCCGGGAACCGCTGCTGTTACGACATCCAGATCCTTCCCAGCGCCTGCCCGCTAAAGCGGGCACCATCTGCGGATAAACTCTCTATTTAGGCGACGTACGGCACACGTGCACATCACCTCCTCGCGGCTGGCCACTACAGCGGATGGAGGGGAAAACCCGTCCCGTCCACCCGCGGCCACACTCAAGGCGGCATGAGGCGCTGGTATGCGCGCCTCCGCCGCCCGGCTCGCCGGCGGCGAATTGGGTCCGAGTGGATATCATCCTCCCGGGCCTTCTCCGCCGCCTCCTTCCGCGAAATTACGTCTTCGCAGAAGGTTGCGACCGCGGTAAAACAACTGTCGCTACCGGCCATGGAGCGTATGACGGCCGGTAGCGAGAGATCACCTCCAATAACTGCAGTGAGGACCCCACGCTGCGCCGCCCAAGCGGAACAAACCGCTAGCGTGTGCTGAGCCGAGTCCTCACTACAGTCGCAGTGGTGACAGGCGGGACTCAATTCCCTCCTGACGACCGAGTGCAGATACTTCCCGAAGCAACCGTGCCCGGAAAGGACCTGCGTCAGCCGGAAGGAAAGGGTCCCGTGCTGCCGCCCTGCCCACTCGGCGATGACCGGCTGGAGAGCCTCCACGACGGCAAAGCCAGCACGTGGAGCCTCCAGCCGGGACGACCAACGAGCCATCGTGGCTCGACGAGCGGCCTCTCGCCACTCGCGTATCACTTCGGGCGGCGGCCGTATGCCGCTACCCGCCCGGAAGTCAGCCGTCCGCCGATAAACTTCGGCGAGCACTTCCGCCTCCAAATCCCACGGGGGAGTTCCGGCCAAGGCACACGCCGCCTCCGTCGATACGGTGCGGTAACCACGTATGGCTCTAACCGCCAATATCCTCTGAGGGCGCCAGAGGCGAGCCCTATTCTGGGCGGTCAGAGCCGCCGCCCACACCGGTGCACCATACAGTGCCATTGACCGGACAACCCCCGTGTATAACCGTCTCGTCGCGACGCTGGCTCCACCCAAGTTGGGCAAAAGTCGCCCAAGGGCAGAAGCAGCGCCGACCAGCTTTGAAGTAAGCTGTCGGAAGTGCTCGTCGAAGAGCCACCTGCCGTCTAGGATCAGGCCCAGATACTTCATCTGGGCCTTAATCGGTACGAGGACCGAATTGACAACGATAGAGGCGCCGGGGGGTGGACCACGACGGGGCCCATGAAACAAAAGGGCCTCCGTCTTATCTAGGGCCACCCGTAAACCCAGCGCCTCAATGCGCCCGACCACCAAAGAGACTCCCACGGTGGCCAGGCGCGCCGCCTCTTGAAAGTTCGCCCCCCGCGCCGTGACCAATGTGTCATCGGCGTAACAAATTACGCCCAGCCCGGGGGGAAGACGACCTCGAAGGGCCCAGTCGTATCCCATATTCCACAGGAGTGGTCCGAGGACAGACCCCTGTGGAACACCGCACGACATGGGCCGCCGCCTCAGAATACCATCTCGGTCCTCGTACATGACGGTACGCTCCTCAAGATAGTCTGCCACAAGCCGCCTCAGGTACTCTGGCACCCCGTGGTAGTGGAGTGCTTCCCTGATGCAGCTAAATGGCAGACTATTAAATGCGTTGGCGATGTCCAACGACACCGCCAGCAGCACGCCGCCACAGCTCACCGCCTCTTCGGTCACGGCCCTCAGGCGCAACACAGCATCGACTGTCGAACGCCCGGCTCGAAACCCGTATTGGGCGTCCGACAGATTGGGGCCAACCTCGCAGAGGTGCCGGACGATGCGGGCAGAGAGTATCCTCTCAAACAATTTACCCGCCTCGTCCAGCAACACGATGGGCCTATAAGCCGCGACCAAATCGGCCGACCGTCCCGGCTTCCGTAGTAGGACCAGCTTCCCGCTCTTCCAGCCCTCAGGAAAACGTCCGGACGCCAAGCTGGCGTTTAGGACTTCCTCGAGGCGATCCGACATGTGGTCGAGGGTTCGTGCCAACACTCGGGCAGGTATTCCATCTGGCCCAGGGGCGGTGTTTTTAGAGCGAATCCGCAGAACGACCGCCCCTATCTCCGATTCCCTGACGGGCGGAACATTATCCTCGTTCCGTCCCCCGTCGTCTTCGACCATGAAGGCCATCGACGGGGGTGTGTGCTCCGCCCGCTGCGGGAAAAGACCCTCGACCACTTCCCGCAGGAAGCTGGGCTGGAGTGTCTCTGTAAGGGGGGGGCCCGACGTGCGGAGCTTTTGTCGCACCGCACGATAAGGGCGACCCCAGGGGTCACGATCGAGACCCTCCAGCATCTCCTTCCTCTTCACTTCTTTGGCGCGGCTAATGGCCAGCTTCAGAGTTTTCCGCGCCTCTCGGTACTCTTCATGAAGCTGGTCCTCCACGCCGTCTACGCGGTGTCGCCGCCGACTACGGGTGTAGGACCTCCGGGCACGAGTACAGGCCGCGCGGAGGTCCGCCAACTCCTGGAGCCACTACAGTGACCAACCGTGAGTGCGGTACGTCGCCTAAATAGAAAATTTAACCGTAGGTGATGCCCATGTGAGTGCGGGCGAGCGCTGGAAGGGGTCTGGATGTCTTAACAACAACAGTTCCCGAATCCCTACCATTGCAGACTCAAAGTGGCACACCGTGTGGTTTTAGTCAGTCCGATTCCAACAAACCACCCCGCCGCAAACAACAGTGGGTGACGACCCAGAGATTTTCTGTATTTAAAAAAAAATAACATTCTGTTGTTAAACATACTTTTCTGCAGCAGATTACAATATTATGGGCTAACATAACTACATAAAGACGTTTTTCAACTAAGCCTACTTCTTCTATCTGCTACTTTAAGAACTACGGTGTATGACTGTCAGCTTATTTTAGTAACTTGAGACACAATGCTGCTCTAATAAATAAGATATTGTATTATAAATTACAGCTTGATCTTGCTTAGTTTGAACAAGTTTTACTAGAATACAGGTTCTTTGTAATAACAGTTAAACTGGACAGGTGTAAACAATGGTTTATGAACTCCAATTAAAATCGTAGGTAATGAAATAGTTCCTTGTGGTAGCCCAGAAGCATTAAATTTTAACTGTGTATAAGTCCAAAACAAACTGTCGACTATGCATTTTGAAGATTTTATGAATTAAAACTTAAAGCCGATTTACATTTAATCGGCTGAACATAGTCGCTCATAACCTTAGGTACATAGTTTGCGCCAACGTAGGGAGGGTGACGAATTCTAGTAGATACTTCCTTCGCATTGTGATAAGCTGAGTTTGTTTGGCTAATGAAATCTATTTCTAGTAAAAATTATTATAACTCAGTATGAAAAAGGTTTATTTACAAATGCTATTTTTGAATATTATTCCTTTGAGTTGAACAATTTTGTAGGAAGAAAATCTTTTGATTACAGCTTTTTAGTTGGCTTAATTATATTACCGTTGAAATATTTATTTGCAGATTCACTTAAACCAATCATAATTCTCATCATAGCATTGGTTATCATACTTTTTTTTCATAATAAACTTTGTAATAAAAAAGAATTACCGTTAAAATATAGTTACGCGTTACTTTATAACATATGAATTGACGAGTTCCATGGATATATTATTATTAGAGACCGGATAATATGCATTTGCATATTTGCATATGCATTTGCATATTTAAGCGATTTTCAAGGCTAATAGCATATTTTTACTAATATCTAGTGATGATGCATATTATTGCTATAATTTACAGTAGGTATTTTTCGAGCGTAGCGCACTCGGCAGCCGCGCGTATTTTGTTTTGGTAGGCACTCAAAAAATGAAAGAGACAAATGATCGCGTCGCCGCGCGCTCGCCTACCGCGCTACTCCCACCTATTATGCATGTCATTATTACTTTGTTACTTTGATTGTTGACACGCTCGTGCTCGGATAATTCACCTGCAGTTAAAAGTTTTTGTGTGTGTACAATGCCTCCCGAAAAAAAAAGTGTGTCTTCGTGGATAAGTGAATTTCCTGGAACATTTACTTACGACGGAAATGTTTTATATTGTCGAGTTTGCGAGAAAAACATTTCGTGCACTAAAAAGTTTCAAATAGACCAACATGTCAAGACAAGTGTTCACGTCGCAGGATTGCAGAAAAAAGGTCCACGACAACAGCTTATAACCGCTTCTGCTTCTAGCTCGAAATGTAAACAAAACAACCAGTTTTGCATGGATTTATGTGAAGCATTGCTTGCAAGTAATATTCCTCTCTATAAACTAAAAAATTCTACTCTCAATCACTTTCTGCGAAAATATTGCTCAAATCAAAATATACCAGACGAGTCAACATTGAAAAAATACCAAATGTTCCTCTCCCTCCCGAACCAGTTGTAACCCGATGGGGGACATGGATAGAAGCTGTACTGTTTTACAATGAACATTTTGAGGCCATCCAAGGTGTGGTAAATGACTTTGACAGTGCCGAGTCAAGAGCAATTTGTGAGTCACAGTCAGCTTTTAACGATTCTACCATAAAAAAAAACATAGCTGTAATTTGCACCAATTTTTCTCACATACCCGAAAGTATTAAAAAGCTTGAAACTCATGGTTTGGCATTGAATGAATCCATTCAAACAATGAATAAAATCCGCTATCTTAACTTCACGTTGCCAAGTACGTTGCCGCATAAACTTAAAGAAAAGTTTGAAAACATTTTGAACAATAATCCAGGCTTTGAACATCTGTGTCAAATTGATAGCTTTATTAATGGACCGACGGAAGTTTTGCCAGAAAATATAAGCGCTAACATAGCACTCAAGTTCAAATTCTGCCCAGTTACCTCAGTAGATGTGGAGCGATCATTTTCGACCTATAAAAATATTTTGAATGATCGAAGACATAATCTTACCACTGAACATTTGGAACAATACTTAATTGTTAATGTTTACAAAAATATTAAATAATGTTACATGTTACTGTATCGATTAACATCTACCAATGGATAGTTTTCTATAAATGTATGCTGATTTTTTAATAAAAAATATAAAACTTAATAGTGTTTTTATTTGATCAAATAACAATAAATTAAAAAGATACATACATAATAAAGTAAAACATAAAACAAGTATTTACTAACAAAATACTTAAATCTAAAGGAATAATATTTACAAAACAAAAAAAACTCATTTAATGTTGCATATTCTGTCAGTTTTCGTGCATATTTCGAGCATTTATCATGCATATTTGCATGCATATAACAAGCTTTTTATGTTGCATATAATCCGGTCTTTAATTATTATCTATTAACATATTTATTTACCACATCAAAAAGGATCCGATTAGGAAGTACATATATATCCAATTCGATACGCCGTACTTAAGTAATCGACAAACACAAAAACATCTCGTTAAATTGACAACTTACTTTTCTTTTTAAATCGTTTAAAAGTCATTCTGACGGCTTTTATATTCAAAAGTGTAAAAATAATAAATGTTTATTTGTAAACGGTTAATTTGTTACGTAAAACTGTTAGTGTGGTCCAGGGTCTACCGCAATAACTAACTCTGTCACAATACTATAAACATAAGAATTAAATGTCTTGGTCCAGCTCTAAATATTTCAAATACCAACAGTTCGACAGTACTGATTAGTTACGTCGTTATTTACGAGTGTCAGTGTGGTCTGTGAAAAATATTTTGTTTTAATAAAGTAGGCCTTATTAAAATATCCTGTTTCAATAACCTAGAGACTTATACACATTAATTATATAAAAGGTATTTTATTTTATTTACGCGAATGGATCAAAACGCTTACCTAACCTTAAAATTGAAATGTGTAATGGACAGAACTTAATCGTTTCTTTTGTTCTAACTTTAATTAAGTTTCTTAAGGTGTAATTGTGACTTTAATAAGGAAGTGTATGAAAATTGTCAAAATAGATTATCATTATGTTACCGAAAAGTCTTCTTAACAAATATTAAAACATTAGAAATTTTAGAAAATTTAAATGAATTTTTTGGTAAACATGACCTTAAGTATTATGAACTTGATGAATTTAAAAAATGAACGTGTCACGGGTCGCAGACGAATCGAAGTTCCTTTCGTATACAAGGTTGCTTTCCCCTCGAGATATAGTATTTATCATTTTTTTTGAGATTATTTTGTCGTAAAATAATTTAGAAATAGATTCTGAACAACTGCAACAACTTTCTTATTATGCTATCTATATGTTTACACCGTATTAAAATTATGGTGTCACATACAGATAATGTAGGAATATATATATATATATGTGGAAGACTAGTTGTCAGTCTGGGATCGCATTTTCGTAACACGTTACATTCTTTCTTGAGTAGGTTGCCTCGCCAACCTGCGACAAGGAACGTCAGTCCAAAAAAAACTAAATAAAAACATCTCAAAAATCAATATATAGGATGACTATGACCTTGAAAAAAAAACACTTTCAGTCAGTTCCTGCATCGATCAAATCAGTTTCTCTGTAGTTGCTCTATCATGAACAGTTTTATCTCTGCGTAAATTTTGGTTATCATGTTAATATAAACAGTCACATATCTTGGAACAACTATTTTCCTTTCTCTAATCATACCAGCCGAGCCAAATGGCTTAGCGTGTCACCCGTGCGGTGATCTGACCACACCAACGTTTCTCAACATAGCAAATTGATCCGCGTGATAGCTATTAAATTTCAGGCGCCTCCTATTGTGCGCTTACTTAATTCAACACCGCACAAATCGAAGAACATAGCAGGGCGTTCAAATTACCACACCTACAATTAACTGGGACATAAATCTACGTATCTATTAGCGGCAATATAAAGCAGCAATAACATAACTTAAACTTTAAATGCCTATGTTAATTTAGATTTGGCCGCAGGCAAGCACTATTAAACCTGATACTACATTCATATAGTATCAATTACGATAATTTTCGACCCCTATTTTGCTATCAATTGGATTCAATGTCAAACAGTAATTCCTTTAAACGTATAATTAACACTTCGGGTATATTTCACAAATAATTTCAAGCTGTAAAAGATGGAAAGATTTCTAAACGATATGACAATATTTAATTAATAACAATTTAAATAATTGGACATTTTTGAAGATAGACTGCTCGGTTTCTCTCAAGAAAAGGACCCAGACTCCTTGACCAAAATTTTCTTTCTGACACACACGCTCACGTCACATCTTATACGTCACTACTTAATATTTTAACTTTTTTAATGGCAATTCCCATACCAGATCCCTTAGTAACATCCTGTGTCTCGGGGGACTTTGCAAGCATACAAGAATGGGAGACAAAGATCACCCAGACTTAGTACAACAATTTGTGAATAACTCAAAGTATTGTTCTATTCGTGTGGTTTGTATTAGTAGTCTTTAATTTATCTACTTGACCAGAGTGATCGTTATAAAGAAAATCAATGCTAAGCAATGACTTCGTTGTTTTTTTTTCATATTCATTAAGGAGGATTCAAAGGACGGTTACATGCATCTGGCTTTTGAGATGCAAGTGTCCATTGACGACGGTAATTACTTACTAATCGTTTACCCTCATATACTATAAAATAAATAAGAAAAGTCCAAGTTTCGCAACTGAGATTCGGGCTGTGAATATGTTAGATCACTTGGTTATCAGTAATTCGGAAGAAACAGTGCGAAGTTGCTTTTTTAATTGTCTTGCCCTTCAGATTAACATCGCGAACTGTTTTAACTTATAATTAAATAATGTAGTAACATGTGTAAATTAATTTAGTTAGATCTGATAACTCGCCTTAATCTGTAAAAAATAATACTTTATTTTTTTATTAAAGTATTCTATTGCATTACTCTTCGCAGCCTTGATGAGAAATAGTGCAAGCTTTAAATTTTTCGAAAACGTAATTGTATTATTCCGATCGTAATGAGTAATATGCGTATGATGATGAAGCATGATGAATAGTAATAGCACAGAATGTCACTATTCTATTCATCCCGACTAAGGAAGCAAACCGTGCCGGACAAAAGAAATAAAATTTGGAACAAATCCTATATCAACCTATCTGGCCAGCATGGAACAATAGGCTAAAACTTCTTTTCTAAGAAAAAGCTCCAGCAGTGTACAAATTAGGGCTGTTGATGATGATGATGAGAAATAAGCAAAATAAAATGTTTTATTGTTAATTTAATAGGATTAACTTTACTAACCAGCCATGAACTCGTGGTGACTTCCACCTATGGCAACAAAAACATACTAATGCACCATCTACCGAAGACATACCGAGACACGTGACTAATCTACTAATCCTGCATCGCGATATAGACAGTTAGGCCGCGGCCAGTCAGGTGTGATCACCTAGCCTGATCGGGGGATGCTCCCGTTATGTTGGAGGAACATGATACCTGTTCTTCCACAAACTCTTTACTTATTTGCCTTAAAACCTTATGTTATAATTTGTCTCATTAAAGACACAAAGGTACCTGTAAGATCACATGTGTACTTAGTTAGCATTTAATTAATCCTACTTGATATTTCTCATAAGCGAGGTTACCCTTAGGATAAATGATATTTATTTCTATAAATAAGTCTTTTACAGATATATTTACACGTCAGAACCTTACTTTAATTTTAGTACCATAGACTATTGGATAATGAGACCTTTTTATACACTAACGTTACATTAAAAAATACAATAGATGTATAAGTGTATAACTGTACAATGTCGCTCACTCTAGTTTCTTAACCGCATATAACTTCATTAAATAATAGCAGCTTAAAAAAAATAAGTCTATGTTAACAAACAATTATACATGTAAAAAATACTAAACTAATAATTTATAAATACCCGTCGTTAGCACTCTAGATCAGCGGTGCATGAAAACTAGCTTGTCGGTCGAGGTCGTCGAATCCACTCCCGGATGCACATAATACTACAACGCAAACTTATCTGGTCAATAGGGTTGTAACTTTTCATTGGTCAGCTGGATTGGTAATAATGGTTCCTATAATAATAATTTGTTGCTGCATTAAGTTTGTATTTCTTTGGACCTGGATGAATTACACGGTTGATTCAATTATGTTGTATATAACTTAGGAAGCATTCTGGTTAGGTAGTTGTGTGTACTAATCAAACGTAGGTGAATGATGTAAGATACGTTACTTAAGTTTGAATATTGGATACATAGACCCCTAATCTTAACACATTTCTAGTAGTAACCACACCTCGTCGACCTACTAGCCCTTTTCTCAAACTAGATTGAGGTCGGCTTTTATTCTCAAATGACGAAACGTCTGCGATCAGGTCTTTACTATCAAAGTATTAGGTAATATCGAAGAAGTTAGCAGACCTACTATGATAAATAAACCTCATTTTTATACTAAACTGCTTCCTGTAGAACGAAATATATTTTTTTACTTTAATTGCGTTACCAGTTTTCTTTTAAATAATATTATAATAGTATAAATTTAATATACCTACGTATGAAGAAACAATCTTTTTTTTATTGTAGCAAAGAATAGACGATGTTTAACGTACCACTTATTTCTACTATTTTTAACTAAAGCAAATATTGCTTAGTAGACAATAATACTGGTTAGTAATAATAGCCACCTACAGTTAACTATTTAGCCTCAACGCCCGGACTTGTTTCTCAGTCGATCGATTGATGTAATCGACACTGCAGCACAGGTTCCAGAATAACTACTTTTCACGTACACTGTAGTAATTTTACATTCTCTCAAAAATGTAATAAGCAGTCGCGTGGCAACCCTGCAGCGTTAAGGCGTGAACAATACAGATTATATTGCAGTCCTTATTTTATCAGGCCGACGCGGAAGCCTTTAAATTGTTTCATGTTGGTGGTACCATGTAGTATTTACTTAAGACTAGTATTTTACATCCGTAACGACAACTAACTAGAGTATTATGTTAATTTTCTGCACTTTAGCAAGTAAAGTCTATGTAGAAATCAATTGAAACCGAAGTTGCAAAACTTGTATGATATTCTTCGTACCTGCTTTTTCTATCCATCCAAAATCACTCAAAAGAGAAAGCTTTATTATAAACCATGATATTAGTGTACCACTCTTGAACAAAAGAAAAACTGACGTTATTTAAAAACTTAACTTTATCGTTTCTGGATTTAAACCGAAGGTTTCCTTCTACCAACGACAACGAGGTTGTGAACACATCAATATCATACAATTTGTTTAATAAAGTGAAGCATACATTTATTATTATACGAATCTGTTTCTGTTTTTACACACATTAAATTAAAAAATAAGTATGTAAGTTCATGCCAATAAATATTACTTAATGATGTCACATTAGTGTCGGAATTACGGACCTGAGCGTAGCAACGAGAAACATGCAATAATCGCTTTCAATGAACGTTAATGGTCGTGCAAAACGTATAATTTTTCACACTATCAATAACACGTACGGAGCGTGTAGTAGTTTGATTTTATGACATATGCGCTGCCACTGGCAATTATATTTCACAGACACCACATTAGACAGGTGTAGTCAATGAAATAAAAGCAAGGTAACAAACGTGGAATACCTAACAAGATATGTCGTAATGATTAAAATAAGGTTATATCAATTAGTTTATTATACATTAACGTAAAAGAGATGATTTAACCGCTCTCGGATATAAATTGTGTGTAATGAAAACATCCGGTCTACTCTAATCTTTATAAATTAGAAAACTGGTTTTAAATGTTCTAATTATTCGATGTGCCTACATAAAATCGTAACAACGATCGTTGACATTCAGCAAAAGGTAAACAAAATGTGTCGCAACCTTGTTATATTATCATCAATGGCTTTGCCATAAAACCTTTAATAACGTTAAAATATTCATGTTGACACTAATAAAAAAATTCTATAGAGTCTATTTTTTTTCAAACTATTCTAACTATTAATACAAAGTTTCATAAGTCCAAACCTAATTTCGAAACTATTTTTTCAATCTGTCCAAGAGACTTCCTCCACAGCCAGTACCAACGCAGTTGCCACAGCTTCCGGCTTTGACAACTATATCCCTTTTATTTTTATTTTATTTTTTTGTATTAGAGAAAATGCACACTGTGCTAAATTAGAACTATAGTAAGGATAGCACTGGTGTCATATCCTGGCTAAAAAAGAAATGTATTTGTTTAGAGGCTAAAGTTTGCTGACCTTGCTTCACATCGATGAACTATCCGTACACGGTTCAATGTTCGTTTCAGCAAACTGTTTCTTAACCGCTAAAAGAGTGCTCATCGAAGAGGATGAGGAGTGTGTATGGGCTGTTGTTTTTGTAATATCTACGTCAAGTAACACATCACATCAACACACTTTAGTAGTCCACTGCTGGACATAGGCCTCTCCTTAGTTTTGGTGTACTAAACAACGCTGGTCAAACAAGTTGGTGTAGGGTTTGTATCACATTACGTCAAGTATATAATTAATAAAATCGACAAGCTGCTGATGAAGTTCTGTTTACAGTTTTTCTGTTTTCTTCTCTTCTGGTAATTAAGCATACCAAGCCAATGCGGAGAGGACAGTGTCAGATAAGTTCTTGGCACCACTTATATTAATGGCCAATCATTTATATGCCATGTGAGATGGTGCGTTGGTGAGACCATATCCCTGAACTGTGCTTATTCACGAATTAAATTTTACCCATTACCTGTTATGTACCTTTAAATGAGCAATTCTTGTATACATATATACTCATATATATAATCTGAATCTCGGAAACGGTTCCAACGATTTTTATGAAATTTAGTCTGCAGGGGGTTTCGAGGGCGATAAATCGATTGCAGCAAATTGTGAATCGACTATCTGGTAGATTTACCAAAAAAAAAATACCGAGCAAAACTCGATTTCCAGGTACTTTACGTTTTAAATGTCATACATGTGTTAAAAATACCACTCCCATATAAACAAGATTTAAATATGTGAGATGTATATTAATATTCAAAAGATAATTACTTATTCTTGTAAATTAATCACTGTCTCATACCTTTCGCAATGGTGTGCGGGTTTTATCACATTTACACTGCTTTTAAATAGTCCAGTTAAATTGTATGAATTGTGACTATATGTGTGACCTATTATTATCAACATGTATGGTACTATACTTGTGAATAACTGAAAGTGTTCTTCGAGATATTGTTAAAAGCTCAAGAGACGCTAAATTTATAGACATACTCGTACAAGAAAATTATAAAAAAAAAGCAAGAAAATTAATCTCGTTTACATTCTACGCGCAAGCCAAATGGACACATATATTGTTACAAACATGCATATTATATATAAATCTAACTAGACGGAGAAAATAAATAATCGTGATTAACACACAATATTTGTCCAGATCATTCGAAGACAGTCACTGTCACTGTTTCAGAGATACAAGAAATCGTTTTATTGATTTGTATCGAATTTAAACGTTAAATAAACGTAACGTCAAAATAATGTTCTGCTTTTTAATCTTATCTTTGAATGATTCTAATACATTCATTTTATATCAAAAGAAACTACAATAACAACAGCTTATAACTACTTCGCTGCTGATCGTAGAAACAGAACTTTTTCAGAATACCGAATCTATGAAACAGTTAACTTATTCAAAATGAACTACCCTCATTTCCTGATAAACTTTTTGCCTTAATTAATAGACGAAACGATGAGCCTCCAAAATCACATTCTTCAAAATTCAAAAGATAGTCTTTCCCTTACGTTTTGAAGAAACTTCTTCTAACGCAGACTAGCACGGATGGTGTAGTGATTTAAGCGGTCGCTTTTTCTATGTAGAAATCTTCTTGGATACTTCCGTGGTCGTTATAAGTCATGAAACCCCATGTGAAACATCACTTTGAGTAATCAACAAATAGTTGCTCTGAAATTAAGTATCCTTTTATCCGTTTTATAACTGTTTGTAAATTCTCCTGCAACACACGATATTTCTAGTACGGTAGTTGTAATAAAAAAGTAAGAAATTTCGTATCTATTTGTATCGGTAACAAAGTTGAATAGAAGCGTAACTACATAAGTGGCAAGTAAGTCAAGTCCACTTGTAAAGTTACAGCTTACTTCGACGTTGGAACGTGAATAATTCTTAAAATATGTCAGTTGCTAATGTTGGCATGCAAGAATCGCGTGTGCCGTCGCGCATGAACCATTTGCGTTAATTGGATTAAACGTTATCGAACTTATTGCAAATTAATCAATCGCTTCCTCTTGCATATTGCACTTTCTTGCGACATTACTCTTAACAATTATTCAAATTTAAGATTACTTGCAACTAACAATTACTGATAAATTCATCAGTAACGTATCCTTTAGTAGTTCAATAATAGACACGAGAAATAAGGTTTTGGCCTACTTATAGCACACTGGCCAGACAGGTTGGTATAAGTTTATTTCAAGTTTTTCTTCTGTTTGAAGTGCTGTTATTTTGTGTAGTTCCCTGCTTTGATCAACTTTTGTGACCCATAGAATGAATTGGGACGGTGACACTTAATCTGTTAAAATCCGTCACCAAACAATAAAAAAATAAAATATTAAAATACGTTATTTCGCCTAAGTCAATAAAGAAAACATCTTAAAATACAATCTGAATAGCCCTTTTATATTCTTCCTATTACATATATTTATAGTAACAATTAATCCTCAAACCAACATTAAATATTAGTCATTTGACAATATCTAGAATTCTAGATATAATGTCACGCCTTAGCCTATCGTTTTGACGTTTCATAGAACAATGCTGATTAGATTTGATTATCCCTTTTTTTCCTTTTTTTATTTTACTTTTACCTCGAATGCACTGTTTGACAATAGCAAGTTCAATTTAAAGAAACGTAAACTTGAACGGCTCGAAAATTATACACTAAATTAATCTTAAAATTAATTTTAGAAACATGTTATAATTGTGTAATGAAGTCACAATCACAAAAATAATTATTTACATTTCAAAGTACATTCCCATAAATCTTGCTTTTATCAATTATTTAAGAATACTGTATTAAACTAACTACCTGCTACTAGGGTACTAATAAGTAAAACTAGAGAATTTAGAACCCGCCTTTATAAAACTAGATACTAAATGTAGGACAACTAGAAGCTGTTGAAAGGCTTCAAATTATTTCAAACTAACCTGTATGTAAAATTTTAAGCTGATTTACTGTTAAAGTGGTGAACAAGTATACTTGTTGATTTTCAGTTCAGTAATTGGTCAACGAAACAGCTGGTAAACTTCCACTCAACTCAAAAGAAATATAACTGGTTTCTGTAACAGAATCCTGAAACAATGTGACCTTACAAGATAAATAAAAATAGAAAATTTTAAAACACATATCCCGATCACGTCAAAAAGGGATCTAAGAAAGCCGTAACAAAACAATAATTTAGATATGATATAGATGGGCATGGTAGAGCCATGGTCGCACCTACTGTATACTTATTATGATTATGTGGGTGCCAGGAATAATTATATTCTGCAATTTAAAGATATATTTGGACTTAACCAAAATATACAAAGTAATATTTTTTTAGCCAAGATCTTTCTTCTAATACGAAACGTGTGATGATTATCTCAGTTTAATTATTTTCAAGATTTGAATGTGAGGCTTAAATTGAGTCATTAATATTTGCCCGGGTCATTGTTACGATTTTACTGACGTCTGACTCATTAAGATCGGTTCAATTTAGGCACTATGATGGAACATACAAAAATACATACGAGTACATAGACTGCCAAAATTAGCACCCTCTCTTTTGTCTTCCCCATAGTCGGGTAAAAAGAGATAGCTGTGAGTGATGTGACCACTCATTTAGTAATAAATATTATCTTGTAAATTTTAATTCAGTCCGAATGGAGATCGTCCAACCGGGTCTTCTCCACCACCTCCTTCTGCGAAATGACGTTGCGACCACGGTAAAACATCTGTCACTATCAGCCATGGTACGTATGACGATAGGTAGCGACAGATCTTCTACAATAACTGCAGTGAGGGCCCCACGCTGCGCCACTCAGACGGATCAAACCGCCAGCGTGTGCTGAGCCGATCCACACTGCATTCGCAGACATGTGACCGAATGCATACTATACAAACGATACTTTCGGAAGGAACCATGCCCGGAAAGGACCTGCGTCAGTCGGAAGCAAAAGGTCTGGTGCTGCCGCCCTACTCACTCAACGATGATCGGCTCGAGAGCCACCACTGTGACAAAACCAGCAGCCTCTAACTGGAACGACCGACAAGCCATCAAGGCTCAGCGAGCGGCCTCACGGCACTCGCATACCCCTCCAGTCGGGAACCGTATAACACTACCCACCCGATGCTGGACATAGACCTTTTTTTTAACTTATGGAAACCCCATCGGGCCGTCACACCACCGGGGTGTGCGGCGAGATTATGTGTGACCCGGCTGTTGTTAAGCCATCCGGAACCTCTCCAATTAGTCGACATACAACACACGCAGACGATGCTGGACATAGGGCTCTCCTAGGGTTCGCTACAACAAGAGTCCGGCTTCTACATTACCGCGATTTATTTAACCAGAGGAGTTAGTTCCCTAGTTAGGCATACCTATTTAACTACTCAAAGTTTGGATATTTCGTAGTTGTAAAACTCCTACGATATTTAAATAGCCAGTTGAACTAATCTGAATAAAAGTAAGTGTTAATGAATAAATCAGATAAAAGGATTGCGTACATCGAGCAATTTGCAGTATGATGTTGCAACCGTGCTTGTAAATGGACATTAATATAAATAAGTGTAAGTCAGTAAACCAATTCTTCGATTGAGAACCGCACCCAGTTTGCGTGCGTACAACCGAACGCTAAAGTGTTTATACTCCAACAACATTTCTAGATACAAATTTGAAATGGTTCTCAGACTTGTCCGTATCCCTAAATTATGACGATGCGCTGAACTATAACGTTAGCTCTAGTGTGGTGGATTGGTGAATGGTCGACTACTACTATTACCTTAAAAACCCTTATTACTTCTAAAATACCTATGCAATAATATCCCACATTATGGGTTGATGAATGTAAAAAAACAATCTTACTTTAAATGTCCTAGAGCCACGCTAAACAAATTTTTTCGAGTTTTTATTTTGCCACTTTATGGGCATGATAAGTATATATAATATGTTCCTGTGAAATTACAGATTTCTAGAAGTAAAAGTCTGTGTGAAATAGTGTGAACAGACGGACGGAAATGACGACGCAATAAGGGTTTCGTTTTTGTCATTGGCTACGGTACCCTAAAATTGAAATGAACAATTAAATTTGACATTAGAGTAGAGCAGCTACTAGCATTTTTTTTTTGTAATTAACGGTAATAGAAGCTTGTGTTATCACGATGACGACATAAATACGGTATTAAAATGATATATTTATGTATAAAATAAAAATCTAACACTTTCATTTACGACGTTACAACGTTCACTATCAAACACAAAGCGGTGTTATTATTGCCCGTCGGCTCGTGGCCTAGCCAGATAACACCGCTTATGTAATACACGCAACTACTTTCATTCTTGTACACTATTTACATCACAAATTTTACTCTTATAAATAAAATATTTAAGATATTTGTGATCGCGCACTTCTGAAACGGCTCGATCGATTTTAATATTTTTATTTTATTTGACAGATTTAAGATGACTACCTATTTTTTAAAAAAAATTAACTAATCCTACATTGAATTCAAAAAGTTCAAAATAAAATATATTGTAAACCAGTTCAAAGGTTGGTTCCATCTAAATTTTGCATCAGTTCTTTCTCACATGTAGCAGAGTACAACTAGTTTTACATAATAGACACAAACTCACAGGACGCCACTTTCTTGACATAATATCGCTTGTGTTTAAGAAAGTAACGCCATCTATTAGTGATCATGTGAACTAATGACGTAACGTGTCCTTTACTACCGACTTTTCCCAAGCTTAGAGGTGACTAAATAAAAAATTGTCTTGCAATTGGTAGTAGTAAGTCTTTTCTACATAATTTATGTGCAGTAACTTCTTTTTTATGTTTGTTTGTGTTTGTTTCAACATTAGGGATATTACTTCGAAAAGGTACACCAAGCGGCACTAATCACTTGTACTCACAAAAAACACAAACATGCACATGTAAGTAGCGTCATGAGGGCGGTTAGTGATGACTTAATTAGTCTTACTAGTGGTCGCCTACTGATCGAAATTCGACCATAATAAAACACAACTTACAACACATAAAATATGTATAAGCGAGCGGTATTTAACGTGGTAATTTTTATAATAAATCGGGCAAATAAAACTTTTCTGTTCGACATTCAGTAAGACCACAGTAAACATATAAAACAGTAATCTATGTCTATGTCAGTACTCAATGTCTATAGTATGTGTATAGACAAAATGATAAACAAAAGAAACAATTTGACCACAGATTATGTATGCGTGTAACAAATACTTGTTTGTGTGTGTCAAATGCATGGTAATGTGTGTATTTTTTTATTTATTGATTTAATATACTTTATAGGCATTATTATTGAAAAAATTAGCGTTCTGCACTTTTCCTACATATAAACTATAAGTGTGCTAAATTTCATACTCCTCCGTCCGCGCAATTTTCTTATAAAGGGGTCCAAAGTTTTTGCTGCACGTATTAATATACTTAGTCTGGCCATAAATACTGTTACACTTAATTATAAAAAAATATTACATTTGAATTTCGAATCTGTCATTTTTATACGATTGTTCATTGTGTTTTCTCATTTTGGCGCCAATACATTGTAAAATATTTTGCGATATTAAAATGGTGTGGGGTGATAAAGAGAACCGAATCGCTGTGATAGCATTACACAAAGTAGGTATGGAGCCAAATGCAATTTTTAAAACTCTCCATACACTTGGTATTAGTAAAATGTTTGTGTACCGGGCTATTAATAGGTACAATGAGACCTCCTCTGTTTGTGACAGAAAAAGATCTGGCCGTCCACGTAGTGTTCGTACGAAAAAGGTGGTCAAAGCAGTAAGGGAAAGAATTCGAAGAAATCCTGTCCGAAAGCAAAAGATTTTATCTCGGGAAATGAAGATAGCACCTAGAACCATGTCGCGTATTTTAAAAGATGACTTAGGACTTGCAGCCTATAAGAGACGCACTGGCCATTTCTTAACTGATAATTTAAAGAAGAATAGGGTGGTAAAATCGAAACAACTACTGAAGCGGTACGCAAAGGGAGGTCACAGAAAAATTTTGTTTACGGATGAGAAAATTTTTACAATTGAGCAACATTTTAACAAACAAAATGACCGTATTTATGCTCAAAGCTCTAAGGAAGCTTCCCAATTAGTCGACAGAGTGCAACGTGGACATTATCCGACTTCAGTGATGGTTTGGTGGGGTGTTAGCTATGAAGGAGTGACTGAGCCATATTTTTGTGAAAAAGGTATCAAAACATCGGCACAAGTGTATCAAGATACCATTCTTGAGAAGGTAGTTAAGCCCCTTAACATCACCATGTTCAATAACCAAGTATGGTCCTTCCAGCAAGACTCGGCGCCGGGTCATAAAGCTCGGTCCACGCAGTCTTGGTTGGAATCGAACGTTTCGGACTTCATCAGAGCTGAAGACTGGCCGTCGTCTAGTCCCGATCTTAATCCGCTGGATTATGATTTGTGGTCAGTTTTAGAGAGTACAGCTTGCTCTAAACGCCATGATAATTTGGAGTCCCTAAAACAATCTATACGATTGGCAGTGAAGAATTTTCCCATGGAAAGAGTGCGTGCTTCTATTGATAACTGGCCTCATCGTTTAAAGGACTGTATTGCAGCCAATGGAGACCACTTCGAATAAGCTTTTTATATTTTTAATTGTTTTATATTTATGTATTAAACTGACACACTGTAAAAGTAATAAATGTTATTTGCAGTTAACAATTTTCTTTTTTCTTTATTACAATATTTATGGCAAGACTAGGTATAGATTCTGCATATTACGTTTTTTTTATTATTGACTAATCTAACTTCAAAAAAAATCCCAAATATGATATTTTTACATATTTAATATTTATTCGTGTATAAGGATTCCTAACGAGTCCTTTTCACCTTTTCTCTCTTGTTGATGGAAGTTAGTACTGTGTGTCGCTTTCTTATTTGATTTTTGTGTCGATAAGATTGTCAAATGCCTTAAATAAACTATTCATAATTTGGTAATAAAAAACTCTATTTCACGCTTATATCATCATCATCAACTTTATCTTAGGCTTGGGAGGAGTGTATAGCCCTGTATTTGTCATTGATTTCGTAATTAAAATATTATCGTATTATTATTGCTAGATATACTATCGTATTTCCTTAGCTGACACCGACTCCAAAAATAACAATTGTTGTAGACACAAGAATATGTATTTTTTTTTACTTTATGGTACATTTAATTGTTTAAGAATATTTCCAGTTTGAAGTAGTTGTTGTTTGTGACAATTTTGTTTATTTCTTGATTTTTAAGGAATTCATAGCGCGACGAATAATTTTATTTAAATGCATATGGATAGTCTACCAAAATGCGCTGTTCATATGACGCAGCGTCATTCAAATGAGACAAACGGAAAATGTGAGAGTATGTCTCCGAAGAACTTCAATTAGAATATCGGCACGATACAAAAAGAGTAACTAGAAATACCACGATGCTCTTCTTAATCATTGCATAGTTTTTTTTTTATCAGAACATGAAAAATGACAAACATCGGATCATTATGAATAACTTAAAAACTACTCTTCAGATCTTATTCCAATTGAAACGGAACCACACGACAAGCACTAGCTTTCCCATATAAAAAAAATTCAAAATCAGTACACCCAGTAACAAGCAAAAGTACAGTCGTATAAAGAACCTCTTCCTTTTTTCAGGTCAGTTTAAAAGACAAACCCGTACTATAAATCATGAGTGAATTGCCCTTTACAGAAATAAAAACAACGAATTCCGATATTCATAGGAACTAAGAGACACTTGTTGCGTGTGCGTGTTACCCCACAATAAATTACAAAATAGTCCCTTGTCACTAACCCAGTTTGTGCACTCCCTGATGGAGATATTAGAGCAAGAACGCGGCGCTGGGCGTGGACCCTGTACTGTGTTACCTATGAGATATCTTGCTATAGTAACTGTAATACATTGCCTGCCTTTATTTTATACTAGCTTTCCGCCCGCGTATACGTCGTGAGTAAAAGATAGCCTTGTTGCTAGCTGATATGGCAGCTTTCCTTTGATGAAAAAGGTTTTAAAATAGATTAAATTAATGTTAGTTAGGATTAGCACAAATAAATTAATCATCTGTTCTAGGTACTACACTAATTATGCAGATAAAATAATTAAGATTATGTGTTCGACCAGTGTCAATCACAAAGCCAAAGTCACAGTGCCTTTTTTTGGTATATGAGTGCAGAAGAGCGAACAGATCTGTAACGACTGGCCTGTTTGTCAAGTGATTGATGATTCTGACTGCTTAGCCAGAGGTCGTGGGTTAGTTCCCACTCAGTACAAATCTTTGTGGGATGAACACTGTCGTTTGTTCTGAGTATAGGTGTAATTTATCTGTAACGTTAGCTTTTGTCAGCGTCCTCAACCACGTGAATGACGGCTATCGTGGTAAATAGTTACTTATGCATTATTCTGATTCATAAGTAATATTACTTAAGTAAAGTGTCCTTAACATTACTTAAGTAAAGTGTCATCTAAATCCTTAAAGTAGTTTTTGTGTGAAAGACTAACAAACATCCATACATCCTTACAATCTTTCACATTTATAACATTTAAAGTCAAAAAAGTATTAAAAAGTTTCTTGATAAAGAGTCTAGATACATTATTCAATATAGTGTCATCTATCAGAAACTGCAGGTATTTTTTATAAAGTCAAATGATAGATTTTGTACTGCATTTATCAGATTTGAAGCAACTCAAATACGTATTATAATGGATCTTTCCATGGGAATGAGAGATTTTATTGCGGTAAAAAGCCGCCTATATCATTTCCAGTATCCTTACTATCACTAGACATAAGAATCATACCATAAAGTCGCTCCATTGGGACGTGAAAGATAGACAAACATAGAAACAAACACACTTTCACATTTACGCAGTAAAGATGAACATATTTAAAAATATAGAAGTATGTATATCAGCATTCTGGTCACCGCATACAGTACAGGCTTTGCCTCGTGATCAGACGACCGTGAGAGAGGTGATAGAATATTTTTATATTATATTAAATATTAATTTATAAAAGAATACTGCAACACAAGAATCACAAATACGCTGCCACCCTTTCAGTTAGCCCTTCAGATTCAGTAGTAGGAGGAAAATTTTGGACCTGATAACCTTATTCAATCGATAAACTGAAGAGAACGAATTATGTTGAATGAAATGTCATTAGATTTGTTAAAGAAAATCTTATTACGCAGGTATCAAATAAGTAAATTAGACAAAATCTATATTGTTTCTTTTCATAACACATTTTTTGCCCAAAATCCTATCATTTGACTGAGTCGACACCCCAAATTTAATTAGGATTAAAATAATCTATAAAGTGGATTAACCCACAAAAAAAAAACTCCAAAAGTAATCAAAGTTTAAAATACATAGAATGCAAACGGTATCTAAGCCAAGTTATTTTTAACTTTTAATAACACCAGAATGTAACTATTATATGAAATAAATATTTTAAATTTATACACATTTAAAATTTTGTTAACAAGTTGCAATAAATATAACGAATAATATTACACACTCAATACAACCAACTGCCAGCTACAAACCTAGTACTGGCAATACACGTATCAAAGCAATTTGTTGGACTGTAATTATTGTTTGAACGTTTGATGTAACGTTTAAATCAAACGTACCATTTATTTTCCTCTTTGTTCTAACAATTCAATACCTACATTTTGTCACCAGCAGTCCTTTATAATCTTCTGCTGGACGTAGACCTCTCATTAGATAGGAGGATTTGACCTACTATACCACTCTGCCCAGGTGAGTTAGTGTAAGATTTTGTTTCAAGTTTTCAATCTCTTTACAGTGACGTTGTTCTGCGTAGTCTAAAACTCTGTTTCCTTAACCCGTCAGCACACGCATAATATACATATCCCATATAATTCTGTATATGTTTAACATTAAACTAGAATGAATATAAAAATATAACTAACCCGTTTTTAAGAAAAATCCAGCCATACTATATTTTGTTATGATTTTTAAAAAAGTTCTTGAATATAATCTAACGTTGTATGTTACAAAGGTATGCTCAACGCTTATTCAAATATTACCGAAACACAATAGTCTCTACTGGCCTTTAGAGGCGATTGACTCACTTTTTGACCTTTTGCAACACACCCTAAACTATTTACTAATCTATATTTCACAACCACATAGCAATTTCTACCTGTTAAATATATTGAAATAACACTAGAGCTAAATTTCACAGTTTTAACATAATATAGTTTCTTTTGCTTGTTACACAAAGTACCTCTATTCCCTTTAAACAAAAGGAATCTACCGATATTTTAAAGTGAGTAACGGGATTATTAGTGCAAACTTAAGTTCTTTGTTTGGATTTCACCCACCGAATACAATCAACTATTGCTTTTTTGTCAGGAGAGTAAAGCCTTTTCGTATATAAAAAGTTTTGCTTCAAAATAATATCTAAATTAGTTCACAAAACCTTTTTGTTACGGTATAAAGACGCAAAAAACGAGACGTGTCATCTGACAGGACGTAACTACCACCGCCCACGGACACATGCAACAGGCAGCAACTTCGAATCCCTCCCCCGAAAGATAGGTTTGGGCTTCGGTAATTACACACACTCCGTGGAAAACAACGAAATAATATACAATTTTAAAGCTAAAAACTCCTGAGTAAAATCGGTTACAAACAAACATACATATAGGTCCAGTTTATTTTTTGAAAAGTGTAATCCTAGCAGGCTATAAACATTGAATTGAAAGAAAAACTTGCCGTACTGATAAAATAACGTCATAGTCAATTTTGACAACCAACTTAAGCCTGGAAAAGGAATTCTTTAGAATAAATGGGTCTGGCTTAAGCAGATTGATTGTCACTATTTACTCTTGAGATGCAGATGTCCAGGCTCCCCGGTCGTGTTGGATAGTCGCCCCATTCGATTGTGAGAGTGAGGGAACAGAGAGTGCACCTGTGTTTGCGCACATACTTCTGCACTATAGCATGTGCTGCGCAGTTCGCTGGTCTCCGTTAAGAGTGGATGCCGTGGCTGAAATACTGGCTAGGCGTACATCATCATACTCAAAAATATGTTAATGTGAGTTAGGTAGATATTTTTACTTCAATAAAGAAAATAAGCCTGAAATCACACGACAATGTTATCATCACGGAAGAATAATGATTTATAATGTTGTTCTGTTCAGTAATCTTGAACGCAATGTCGGTCGGGCGTAGAGAATGCCTATGCTAAATGTTTAAATTTCAGTGCGTACGATTCTCAAGCGCATTTTTAGCCTTAGTGTGTCGGTATAGTGGTCGGCTTCCTTTTGCATATCATAATAATGTCCACGTTGGAATCAGTACCTAAGATATTCTACTGTGCACGTGTAGATACGAGTAAGTGTAAGTGTTTCGCTACCGGTAGTTAATTTGATAACGTCGGAATGACGGTAGATTTCTTCGCGTATCATAGTAGTGTCTACGTCGGTATTTGTGACTTGTATGTGAAATTTTGAACTGCTCGAGTGAAGTTGGAATTCGGCAGTTCACCCCAGCCCGATCGTCACGTATTTATCCTTCCAAACAGTTATTACATTCAAATAGCACTAACACTTTATAACCGTCGGTCTGTGACAAGTACAATCAGGTAAGTATCTACCTTCCAGGAGTTCTGGTAGCCAGCGTTACAGGTACCATAAAATATATAGGGTAGCCAACCTTTGACCATCCAAAAAATAAGTATTATTTGTGAGGTATAACTATTTTAGTTAGATTCCTCATTTCCTGCAGTTAATGTTTTACACCGAGAAATGAGGCATCTGTTTTATGTATTTCAAGCACAAATAACGAAGGGACAAAGAAACAAAATTTCCAAGGAAATATAAATATAACTCTCTTGTGGTTCTTCTCGTAGACCCCTTTGGAAGGAGTCTCGGGGTGACTTTACTAGGTCTACGGCCTGTCAAAGTGGTCCTACGCGCCGCCTGCGACTACAGGCGGGTCACTTGGTTGGGCCCTTGGGCCTGTTAGTATATCCGGGTGTCAGTCCTGTGACCAGCATGTTAGCTGCACCCGGATCTCGTTCTGTGTTCCCTCCTGTGCTTAGCGAGGTCGAGCTCCAGGGGGTCCAGTGTGTTGGGGATAGTCCGGTAGGGATTGCTACGGAGACGAGGTCTCGCGGTAGGCCATGCCTGTCCGGTGGTTACCGATGGTAAGGCGCGAGCTCGCGCAAGTGGCGGGCTTGCGAGCCATCGACACGCACGAATAGGTTGCAACTCAGGCGTCTCACGAAGTCATCCTGTTCCGCACAAAGCGAGGAGCGTTGACAAGGGTACGTAGTGCGAGCGACTGCTGCGCACGCAGACAACGGCGGTTTGTCTCGGAAACAAGCGCAAACCAGGCTGGGGCACCATAAGTGAGTCGCGTGCGGATGTACGCCTTGTACACACCGAGCTTCGCACGGACTGGCAGTCGAGACGATAGTACGGGCCATAAAAGGGAACGCGCAGCACGAACCTGGCCAATGATGTTGTTGACGTGAAGCTTCATGGAGAGGCTGCGGTCGAACTCGACGATCTCACCCATAAGCTTCAACTGTGGTAGGGTCACACTTCCTATGGAGATCGCCTGAATCTTCGCCACGTTGACCGTCAGTCTCCAGTCCTTCAGCCAATTGGAATCTGCATCTAGAGTGCGCTGCATCTTGGTAGCAGTGTTGGCACCATTTTTCGACGTCGTGATATAAGCCACGGTGTCGGCATACAGCGCAAGCTTCACGCCGTCGTTGACGGGAATATCATCTGTGTTCCAAGAGTAGCACACTGGAGACAAGCAACTTCCCTGTGGCACACCGGCACAGATGACCCGCTCTGTGGACAGGGCGCCTTCAACGGCCACTTGAAAACGTCTGTCTTGCAGGAAGGAGGCCACAATCTTAACTATTCGACGAGGAGTAGTGGATGTGGACAGCTTGTACAGCAGGCCGGCGTGCCAGATGCGATCGAACGCCTTCTCCATATCGAGAAAGACTGCAACGACCCGACGCGCCTGTTACGCGCAACTGCGATGTCGTGCAGTACCCTCGCGAGCTGGTGTGTCATGGAGTGTTCGGCACGAAATTCGAACTGTTCGTCGCGTGGCTGAAGGTGTAGCGTCATGTGCAGCAGTAGCAGTTTCTCGTACAACTTCGACGTCGTCGAGAGGAGGCGTGATGGGACAATAGCTTCGCGGGAAGAGGATATTCTTCCCCGGCTTGGGCAAAGTGGCCGGTGCAAAGAATGCTGTTGAAGAGACGCGTCAGCGTCGCGATCGCTCGCGGAGGTAGGTGACGCAAGGCTTCATTGGTGACGCATTCGGGGCCGGGTGCTTTACGGAGAGGTGTTCGGCGAATCATCCGCTGGATTTGACCAGGGGAGAAGGTGATGGAGTCCTCGGTCGGGGTTACCGGCTGCTCAAAGTATAGTTGGAGCTTCCTCTCAACCTCTGCTACGTGCTGCACGATGTAGCCAGGATTCGGGCGGAACTACGATTCCAGGAAGTCGGTAAATATCTCCACTCGGTCCTCGGTACGGTAACGTGGGGTTCCGTCACCAGCCAGCAGGGGCCTAATCGGAGCAGGTTTCCCGGAAAGCTGGCGGCACAGGCGGTATATGCCCGATCAGTCTTCACTAGCTTGCTCGATGGTGCGGTGCCAGGACTCTGCTGCGCTCGTTGCCAGTACGGCAGAGGTCTCCGCAGCCAGAGTATTGAGCTGGGACTTCATGGTTGGGCATTGGGAGCGCTGCCATTGCCGGCGCAGTTTCCTCTTCCTCTCGATCATCGTCGAGATGTAGGCGGGGAGCTGGAAGGGCTTTCTTACAGCGGTGGCGTCAAGTTTCGACACTCGAAGTGCGGTCTGTAAGGCCACATTGAGATCCGTTGTAAGTTTGTCGACTTCATTGGGTGTCTCCGCTGGAAAGAAGGGTGAGTGCTCTACCATGTAGTTGGCAAAAGCCCGTCAGTCTTGGCGCGATCGAGAGGGTAATTGGAACATTTCCGGGATGTCATCCAGAGTCAAACACACCGGCTGGTGGTCTGAGATGAGGTGGTCGTCCAGGACGTCAAGATATACAGCCGCATCAATGCCGCGGATGACTGCTAAATCTATGACGTCCAGTGTATGTGCTACGCAGTACGGGTAATGCGTTGGAACCTGTGGTCCTAGCACATGGTACTCGTGTCGGTCTGCATCATTTAGAAGGCGGTGGCCTTCCAGGCATGTGACGTTGGAGTTCCACATCGTGTGTTTCGCATTGAAGTCACCGGCGATTATAGTGGGCAGCGGTGACTCCAGCAAGGTGTGCATGTCAGCCACTGCGAGGCCTTGCCCCGGTGGCCTGTAGAACGTGAACACACGGGCGGGCTGGCTGCCGATGCAAACCTCTACGCCCAGGGCGTACGCAGACTGCAACGTGGGTACTGGTAGCACCTGGTGGACGACCTTCCTCTTGACCAGGACTGCTAATCCCCTGTAAGCAGTCCCTCTCGGCGAGCGTTGGTCCTTCTGGTAGACATGGTATCCGCTCATCGACCAATCATCCGATCTTAGGTGTCTCACTGAGTAGGGCTATATCCACTTGCTGCTTTGCTAACAGCAGTTTCAAGAGCCTGGTCTTCTCTGCTGACATCACGTCGGCGTTCCAAAATAGTATATGCAGCCTACGCAGATCCAGACTTGCACAGTTCTGCTAAGCAGTCAAGGATCAGTGGGACGGGGTCCCGCTTTTCCAATAGCGCTACCAGTACCTTCTGCAAAGTACCGATAACGCTGGTAAGTCTGGGGTCTAGTTCTACCGTAACCGGCTTGGGGGCCGGCTTTGGTTACACTAAATTACAAATGCAGCTCTGTAAACGATCCAAATTGAGAATAAACCGAATATATTTGACATAAATTTGTTTACTATGACAGAAACACATTCAACATTCAATTTAGTTTAAAGTACAAACTTCGTTAAGAATATGCTAATATTTAACTTGATTTACAATATATCCACTTAATTTTCAATTTAATTAGAAGTAAAACGTAATTCGCTCCAGATATATCTGGGCATGTCAGATAATTGGTCATACATATAATGATTAACGAATATTTAACAAATTAACTGATTCTAATGCAACACTGCACATAGCTAAATAAATTATTTACTTACTGACTGTCGTATGGTGAGGGCTGAGACTTAGTTGATTTCCATCTCAAGAATGTCGCTAATAGTCTACTGCTGGACACAGGTCACACCTTAGAAAAGAGCTTTTGACCGACTATACCACACTGGGCAGACGAATTAGTATTTCGTTTGTTTCAAGTTTTCCTTCTCTTTGCAGTGTTGGTGTCTTGTACAATTTGTTGCCTTGGTCATCCCTTATGACATCTTGCCTAAAGTAATAAATATATCTAGGGCAATTTAAAACAAATCCTACTACTACCCCGAAGTTCACTGAAATATATTTTTGTCACACCAAGTCATTACATTGCCATACATACATACATTGTAACGAGGAGCGCATGACCACATAACAAAGCTGCTAAGAATCACTAAAGATAGGGACTATTTAATGGATACTCATCCAAGAAAGTATTGGGTGTGTGGGATACTACTAAGATATTTGGAATCCTTTTTTTGTAACGTGCAAAAACTCTCTCGAGCGGCCACCCCACCCAAGTTTACGGTGGGGTGGTGTGTCGCAATCGGACCGACTAAAACCACACGATGTGCAACTCTGCGGCTGAGATAGGAGGGATCCGGGAACAGGTGTTACTACGATATCCGGATCATCGTCTCTTAACCTACCCTATCAAATGGCCTATGCGTACCTATGATATTTAAAGACTTATCCACTAACCCCTAACTGTTAAAGAGTGTTACCTTCTATCATCGCTTCTCCTGAATAACTTGAAAGAGTACAACTAATGGTCTTGCGTACATACGTACATTGAGTAAATCAATAGTGGAACAAAGTTTATTAGCAGATATAGAAAAAAACGAAGTCACTTTAGAACAAATTTGGACTGTAATGATGTAGCTTTAAAACTATTAGACTTATAAAAGTAAACATATGTATGTCTCACTTACACGATTGATTAGACAAAGACAAAGTATAAACATAGATATTACAATAGCGGACCAGTGTTGACTATCGTATGAAAATTTACCCATGATAACCAAGAAAAAAGAGCTTATCTAGTGAAAAAAATAAAAATTGAATTTACAATGGAATGGAATAATCATGGCTAATAAAATAGCTGGTCAATTTTTATTAAAATAGTTTATATAAAAAACTAAATCAAACACCATTGTGAACCATTTTTAGACTTTCATGACACAATTTTAGTTTGACGTACGACGACGTGCAAATAATAATATTAATTATCATAAACGCAAAGGGATGTAATATCGTATGAAGGAATGAAATTTCGCATGTAATTCATCGAATGTAAATCATAAACGAAACGATCACGAAATTTTACGACTGCAACTAATTTGCTAATTATCTATTCACAATTAAATATGACTGTGAAGACTTCATAACCGAACTTTACTTCTTACCATATTATATTATTCTTGCCCAACCATTTTAAAACATCTCTGTTTTAAAATGGTTGGGCAAGAATAATAAAGGCAGAGCAAAATAGTACATTAATTACAAATTCTCCTAATAATTTGGTACAAGAAAAAAGATGTATTAATGATAACACTGTTTATAAATTACAACTATTTACTTTTTATTTAGATTATGGTGTTATTTACCTTAATATCAACGCATTAACAACATATTTACTTGTAAAAGGTATTTCTTTTTGGTTTATGATAGTTATGTGACATAAAACTTCATTCTCGCATTTACTCATTTTAATGAGTGTTGTTGTTACCTATTACTACGTTTACCTCAGTTGGCGCCACATTGAACACTAAACTGACGTTTACTATCATCAAGATCAATTTCTTGATTATAGTGACAACATTCTTAATCCGTACCTACTCATCTAGTGTATAATAGATCTATATACACATTACCATTTAAAAAATATCCTCCAACTCTTAACCGTTAAGATATTGTGACCTTTCGTCATCAGCTTTGTAGAATTACATATTACCGAGCACTAATTATTAAGTTAAACAAATGATCAAACACGATCAGATATTTATTTAACAATAATTAAATAATCATTACCTTATAAATATTCTGACAGCGGTGTGAGAATTCCTGCTTCTTTGCTTATGGATTTGTTGTAGACTATCAAATGTAAATTCTACTGAATGGTTGTGGTCTCGTATTTTATCAAGAACATTTTAGAAATAATAACACAAGTCTAAGTGCAACATCTTGTAGTTATCTACAATTTTTGGCACAGATTGTGGCAGTTTTTACGAAAAATTGTGCTGGCAACATTGGCTAACAGTCCACGTGCAACGTGGAGGTAAAGCTTATCTACAATTTCTTGCAACCAAATATGTTCTTTAGGTATTGGAACTTAAGGAAGTACCTTGATTACAATTGTAAGCGTTTTCTTACTTTACGATTGAACATGTTTGTGTAGTTGAGTGTGTTGTTAGGATACGAACCGGCTCAGGTTTATTTTTATTTCATACAAGTTACAGGGATTGCACCATTCTTTGCAATCCTTGAAAATTCTCTAGACTAATTGATTAAAGGAATATATTTTCACATCACAACAACAAGAAATTCATTTTATCGTTATAATTGTAACTACTTTACAATGTTAAACATTAGTGTTAACTTTGTTGTTGATTCACAATAGATAGTTAGTGGTACGATACAATGATGTCATACGAAAAATTACTTAGTAAATGCCCTTTAGATTGCGGTACATTTTTTCTTTTCATAATAAACTATTGAAATACTGACAAGTCGTATTGTTATGCTATCTGTGTATGAAAAGTGATTTATATATGATTGAGTTATGTTAGAAAATATAATGGTAATATTTATATTACGTAAATATTATGCAAATCTAGAATATCGCAAAACAAAATTAGATTTTTTTTTAATTTTGCAATAGTACTTGGTACTTTCAAATTTTTTCATGTTTTAAGAAACATAAAAATCTTTACTACTCTACTCTAGTTTATTAAAACAAAACATGCTATAAGTGGATGCAAAACAAAAAAAAAACAAAAAAAACATTTTTTATCGCATATTGCAATAATTTAATTAATGATTTAAAACTTCTCTGAAAACAATGTTTTTTGTAAAAACTCTTTCATCGTTTGCTAAATGTCCTTGGCCATTATATTTGGATATATAAAACCTTAAACCAGCGAATGAACGAACTCTACTTGCTGCAACATACAATTGCCCATGTGTAAAAACTGGCCGATTTAATAAAACTCCAATTTTACTCTTTACTAATACTTTAGTTTTTGAGCTAAAGTGATTGCTTAAGCTGAAAAACTAGTGTCTAGTTTATATACTTAATGTATTCTACATAAATATATTTAGTTTTTTTTTATATTTCTGTGCAAAATATCCACGTTCTATTACATATTTCGTGTTTATACGGATTAGGTGTCTATATGTTGTATAAATTTATTGTTTGCTTGTCAAATATGTAAAGATTTCTGGGTGTGTTTTTTTCATTAACATCTCAATCGTAACGACAAATTCTATTTTTACTAGAAAGACTAAAAATAAATTGTATTGACATATAATGTAATAAAAATTATAAACTTTTTATCGCATTGTTATCACCTTATCATTTTTCACAACTTTGATGCTCTCTAATGGCGTTGCACAAAATGAAATAATCTGTTATACTTATCTATGTCAAATATTCAACTGTTTTATGTTGTAATTGACTTTCATTTTATAAAATAAAAAAGTTATTTAATCTAATGACAACCTACTCCACGTACGTAACCTCAAGAAAGATATACTACGCAAAAGAAGTCGCGCGCCGAGCTAGTTTTAAGTGTAACTTTGTTTTGTTTTTATTTTTATACCCTCACAGTCGTAAACTTTTACAATGAAATTAAATTAAATAATAGCTATGGGCAAAGAAATAATGATAAAAAATGTAAAGGTCATTAAAATTTTATAGTATTAACTAATAAGATTCATTTCAGATATCGTTTTTACGAAATATTACCGAGAACCAATCAAAACCAATAAAATATCTGTATCATCATCATCAACAGCATTTAACAGTCCAATGCTAGATATAGGCCTCTCCTTAGCAAGAAGCTTTTGGGCTACTATACGACGCTGGCCAGATGGGTTGGTATAGGATTTGTCTTAAGTTAACCCTTAAATTGGCAGTGTATGTACTGGCATACATTAACTTTGTAAAAATATTTGACATAGTATAATAAAAATGTCTGTGTCACAAATCATTTTAATTCATTGCAATACTAATTATTTTTATAAGGAAAAATAAAACACGTCTCTGGCAACACTTATTTTGACATTCGGTCTCGAAAATGGCGGCCCGGCGTAGCTCATCTGTGTTGACTAAGGTATTTATATTATTTTAACTTGGTTTGACATGGTTTGTGGTGTTTTTATGAACTATATTTTATGCATAACAGTATAATCGAATGGATTTGATATGTTTTTGTGTATGGTGACTTTGTGTTTTGAGTTTATTTTGGTCGGTAAACTGATGTATGCTGTGGCATACATTGCCAAATTCGTAATGAAAGACCCTTCGTTTTATCTGTATGACACAGCATACATTGCCAAGTTTGTAATGAAATGCTTTATTTGTTATTTGCAAGATACCGCATGTATTTGTGATTTGGGATTGCTTTTTATTTTTGGTTGAAGCATGTTTTTTTGTTTCTTTGTTGCCAGCAAACGCTACTAACTCGAGGTGGTAGAATATTAGCTCTTGTGCCTGCTGAAAATGCACCCTCTGACGATAGCGAGCGCTCAGATGTCGAAGAGGAATTTCGTGTACGCACCCCGCTTTCTTCATTTTCTTCTCCAGCACCTTCTATTCATTCTTCCTTGGAAAGACTAAACATTGTAGATGATGACGAACATTACAACAGCGACAATGTTCCACTTACGCCTATTTTTCAAACAGTATATTCAAGTCCGTCTTTTGAACCAAATTGCAATAAAGTACTGGTGCTGAGTGATATTCCGTCACTCCCAACAACTCCTCTTACTCCAGTAAATCCACCAAATCCAAAAACCAGATCCCGACGTCGTCAGCCCACCGTTCCTGTCCTGAAAAGACCGAGACTAATGAAAAAATTTACTTTGAACTATCAGTGGAAAAAAGCCGTTTTTCGACACAGAGCTATTATAGAAGAAGACTCCAATTATACAGATGTTCCGGATATATCAGCGATGGATTATTTTTATAAATTTTTTTCGCCAAACATTCTAACAGATATCGTAGAGCAAACAAATTCTTACTCAATAGGAAACACTGGACGTTCACTTGGTTTGACGGAAGATGAGCTTCGCGATTTTCTAGCCATACATATTATAATGGGGGTCGTGAATATGCCAGCATATACGGACTTTTGGAGTTTACGATACAGGTATAACTTAGTAGCAGATTTGATGACACTAAAACGATATCAACAAATACGTCGCAATTTGCACTTCGTTGACAATAATATACAGGATTCCGACCGATATTACAAAGTGAGGCCATTTGTGCAGAAAGTAAGACAAAATTGTCTAGCACAGGAACACAGTTGGTACATAGGTATTTTTGTTCAAATACTTGACATATGCATAAATAATGCCTGGCTTTTATATAGGCGGGATCAAGCTCAATCAAGCAAGCAATATATACCTCTAAAAGATTTTAGGTACGAAATATACGAAGGCCTGAAAAAATTTGGTCGTGCTGATAAAAATGACAAAGCCAGAAAAGGTGTGCCATCAGCTAACCCAGTGGAATCGTTACGATACGATGCCATTGGTCATTTTATGATAATGACCACTCAAGGCAGGTGCAAGCTATGTCAGAAGCTTACCACTGTATTGTGCATGAAATGCAAAGTGCGGCTATGTTTCGTAACAGGGAAGAATCCCAGAAACTGTCAATTAGATTACCATGTAAAGGCGTAAATTAGTCATTTCAGTTCAATAAACGTTTATACTATTATTATCTTTTGTATTTTTTTTGCTATTCCTGCTCCTGGATAAACTCCCGTCGAAATTTCATAAGTTTTAGGACTCACTTCCGTCGGTATTTCATTAGTCACTGCACTTGGCAATGTATATCCCAGCATACACGACTTTGATCCCTTGGTTTTCTATTCACTTGGCAATGTATGCTGTGTCATACATGAGTTTTCAGGAAAACTGAAACGTAAAGATATTTTTTCGTATTTTTTTGTAATGCCTTAAAACGTCTTAAACCCGATTTCAATAAAAAAAATCGGTTTATGTAAAAAAAAAAATTCTGCCAAATTAAGGGTTAATGTTACTAAGTGTACGCGACAAGCGCCAACATGTAGAAATAATGATGGTTCACATGAAACACAACATTGTGAAATCCTTACTCCCTTTAAAATGCAATATTGAGGTCAACTATTCGTCTAAGAATATTGACCTCGCATGACGTGTAAAATTTTAAAATCTTTGTACTTTACAATTCCAAACAGGATCCATTTAGTGCGAATTAACAATAGGCACCGTACAAATTTCGTGTTACTTAAACATAAAAACATACTATTTTATAGTTCGTAGACGTGAGCAATAGTCTACCTACGTGTTCTTTACCTTAGTAGAATCTATGATAATAATCATATCCATATAGAAGTCCTAATTAGTGTTAAATCAGAAACTTTTTTTATCGGCATTAGTATTTAATCCTCAAACAAGTTATCCTCATTCTTATCATATGACATGGATTTCAAATCAAATCAATGAAATTTAATCAAGTGATTAAAACAACCACTAGTATGCTGGTATACGAATCCTAAAAAATAATTTTGAAGCGTCTGTAGATATGGTATAGAATTTAAAAGCGATTTAGAATTATTATGTACAATTTTTGTTCCCTTTTTGGCTTCTGGTTAAAAACCAATACCGTGTGTCATAAAATTGTCATGAGCAAAAATTATACTACAATTTATACAGGGGACAATTTCAATGCGTATTTACAAACATACGCTCAGAGAAAGGTACTGGAAAAGTGTATTAATGCAAAAAAATAATAGGCAGAATTTAAATTTTACCCATGCATGAGGAAACATCGTCAGTATTAAGACATAAAACAAATTCTTTGCGCCACCCACGAATAATAATCGAGTACAAGTCAAAGTAAAATTTGAAATATTAAAGCATAAAACACAAAGAAATAATGTAAATGTGCATCATTTCTTAGCGTAGTAGCATGTAGAGGGACCGGTGTGCTGTCTATCCAACACAAAGGAAGGATCCTCCGACCAGGCGCGATGATCATGACTGGCAGCCGCAACCCAACAGTTGATATTGGGGTGTTGTGTATATGCTACTCCCCACGAGAATTTTTACATCGTGATTCAGGATTAGCAGTTGCTCCATAGTTTATTATATTATGTAGTTCGATGTATCGTCGCTAGATGGCGCTGTGGTATGTATTTCTGTTTGTGATGTATGTGGAAGTCGCTATAAGCACACACCCGGTTTCTGCTACCTATGGTTTAAAATGAAACATCAAGCTATGTTTAGTTCACAGTAAACAAACTTATAAGCCAAATTTAATGTGCTAGGCAAGTTGTGATTACAAATAAAATAGAAAAGGAAACAATAAACTCACACAGTTTAATTTTCATAGTAATTTCTAAAAGTTCTTACTGAAAAAATACAGATACAAGGTTTCTACTTCTAAATCCATTTTTTTATATTAACGTGATCAAACGTTTACATGCTCTTAATAATTCTTTATAATAACGGTTTCACTTGTGCTTTGAACCCCAACAGATGCTCTTCATTACTTATATGTCTATAAATGTATCCAGACTGTTCGATAAACGCCAAGGTTGAATGGTGACCTCGCACCATGAACTATGAATACTACCGTAGAATTTTGTGCGTCTCGTCTATTTTGGAACGGTTTTAATTTACTTTCTTTGTTACTACTACTTTAAAGAACATCTTAATATATATAAATCTCGTGTCACAATGTTTGTCCTCAATGGACTCCTAAACCACTTAACCGATTATAATAAAATTCGCACACCATGTGCAGTTCGATCCATTTTGAGAGATACGATAGTTTAAATCTCAAATTATAGTCGCAATTTTAATTTATTGCTAATTATTTGTCTGTTATTATTTGACAGTCACAATTATCTATTAACTCCAAATGATTCTAACAGATGTCGATACCTTTCGACTGGGTTGAGTAAGTAATCAATAGATGGCGCTGCTATGGTAAATCTACGAACGTGTCATATAAGCTACATTTTAATTTTTTTTTTTAGATTGTTTACTATAATGTAATATAACAAAAACTTTAGCCACAGCAACGTGTGGCCGGGTCAGCTAGTAGATTATAACTAATTCCTAAAATCTGTTCTATGAGCTGGACAGTTAGGTAGCTTCAAAAGGGTTTGCTATTTCAAGCTCTCAATGAAATAAAGCATAAATCCTCTAGAAAGTTATTTTTATACATTTTACTTATAAAGAGCAATTTGAAAAATTGACTTAATTTTGCACAACGAGATCCAACACCTAATAAATCTAAACTCCTTTGTTTAATGTAATTCTAAGAATGTATATGTATACTGATTCTGTTTTAGGTCTAAAGATATGGAAGTCATTACATTTTAAGGTTTTGTTTCGTCTTTTAAATTTTCATCTGTGTTTCATTTGATCTTTATTTTTATATGTTAAAAGTAATGGCATAATAGTATGGATACCTAATAATTAAGGATCAACCAGGTGAAAAGGTCTGAATTGAAGTTGAGACATTAGCTTTTTGGACGTTAGTGAAAGGTCAACATACTATTAATAAATCCGTCTCTCATTATCACTCGAATGTAAAATATTATAGTGTGTTCTGTGTAATTTCATTCAAGAAAAAATTTAAAGCAATACTAAATAAATAATACATTCTCAATGATTTCACTTTCAGTTTTAAAATGCCACCGCTATCGCTGGAAGGGAATACGCTCGGCAAAAAACACAAACATTTCAACAAACTAGTCCGAGATGCAATTGCTAACCAGCAGTTCAATTTGACGAAGATAAATACCGACGATGGTGACATAGACAACCTGCTAAAGATCGAAATTGCGTGCAAATGTAAAAATGTAGACTACATCATAGAGGTACTGAAGTGTGATGACATGCTGTACGTGTCGAAAGCAATCAAGGAATCTGTGTGGTTAATTACTGAACAGCAATATGAGCATATTATTAACCCTGAATACTTGTTTACCCAGTTATTTCCTTACATGCTCACCAAAGCCATTAATAAACTACTTTTCCAAATACGACTTCACTTGAAAGATGAGAGAAGAGTTGAAATCTTCTATGATTACTTAAGAAATCAAGACAAAGCAAATGAATGTGATAAATGGCTACTAAATTGTTCGATATCGTTTGTAGAAAATGTAATTGATAAACAACAAGAAATATCATTACATCTGTTTAAACGTTTGTGCAAACGATCCGTTACATTTCTAAAGTATCATAAAAAATTAGCAAGCAATGACAGTTGGCGCGGTTTAAAATCAGTATTGTTTTTGATGAAATCGGATACTGACGAATATTTAAACGTTTTAGAGGAAACTAAAGATTACACCGGCCCAAAACTTGGACTAAAATACACAGATGTTGTCATGAACAAATTTCCTAATAGAATTTTAGACAAGTTTGATATATATAGCAACTACGTTGATTTATCAGTCGTGACAAAATATATGAAAAAAGATACCGTTAAGGAGTTCGTGCTAAAGCAAGCGCAAAACGAAAATACGAAATATTTTATGAGTAACTATGAGAACTTGGAACATTTTATAAAAATCATACCTCAAGAGGAGAGATTTGAATTTGTTAAAAAAATATATATGGACAAAAATGTAAATATGCCTGCCCTATACGAAAGCATGAGTCTTGAATATAACACTTGTCAAGCACCCTCCATGCCTACATGTTCCACTAATTCCTACAAATGGTATCAGTATGCACCATTCAATGAAGCTTTCGTCGAGTTGAAAAAGTTGATACGTGCTGAAAGTTCACCCGCGGAACGGTGTTCCATTCTATCGGTGCTAGTAATATGCGCAAAAAAGAATCCACAAAATGTAAAGACTGTGCTCCAATACTACTACGATCAACACAGAAATGAGCCATTCAAATTCAAAATTCAATTCGTCAATAGTATTATCAGGAAAATTCCTACGTATAAATTTGATTGTGATACTTGGCATATTTTGGAAAAATTGTTTAACAGCTTAGAAGTGTACATTAAATCAGAAAACAATGTTCAAACATGTTTGAAGGCTATAGTAGTGTATAAAGTTTTGCACGATCAGCCTATTCCAGAAATTGTAGAGAAAAAATTGAATTTTGACACTTTTAAGATATTTCAAAGAAAAAGTTTTAGTAAAGATATTATCTATTTTATATATATTTTTTCTCAGGAAATCTTTTGATAAAATTCATAGATACCCATCAACCGCGCTTTAAAATGTTAACGATCCTTGTAGATGTAGTAATAGGTAGTATCGACTTACAATATCCAAGTATATGATGATGACATGGTACTCCTAGCCAATTTCGACCACGGCGACCAGTCTCAACAGAGAACTGCCAACTACGTAAGAGATATTATACTGCACAAGTACGAGTATGTGCGCAGATATAGGTGCACTCTCTGTGCCGTCACTGTCGTAACCCAATGAGAAGGTTATCCGACACGACCGGACAGAGATCAGGCGCAGGATTGAGTGCATTACGTGCTCTCCCGGGCCAGATGATATATAATCAAGAGATTAAAAAGTACGCAAGTTGTCTTACAGAGTCAACTTAAATGGGTAACATGTGATTCAAGCATGTGTTCAACGCCGTTCGGTTATCGAGCGGGACATTTGAGGATCAGTGCTATGTTGCGTTTCAGGACCGTGACCGAAGAGACAATGATTCACAGTAGACGGAATACTGCTGGCTGTGTCGTTGGACTTTGCTAACGCATTCAATAATCTGCCACTGAACGCTATGCGCAATGTTCATGAAGCTGACCTTTTATTGCCGTACAGAAATCTCGCTTTAAATATCTCTCACCTAACGACAGCAATGGTAATTATTCGTCTCCTCACGGCTAGTTGCTAGCGGATGTAGGGCAACACCTGTCCCGTCCACAAGCGACCACACTCAGGGCGGTATGAATTGAGGTCGTCCTCCCGGGCTTTTGCCGTCCTACCTTCTGCTACTCCTTAAAGGACGTCTTCGTAGAAGGTTGCAACCGTGGTAAACCAACTGTCGCTACTGACTGGTCACGGAGCGTCGTTCGCTTCGGGCTGTGACCAGTGTGTGATCAGCAAAATTAATCACGCCCAGCCCAGGTGCGCGATGACCTCGAGGGGTCCCAGTCGTATCCCATGTTCTACAGGAGCGGTCCGAGAACAGACCCCTGCCGGAACAGCCCATAACATGAACTGACGTCTGAAGACGCAACTCTGCTCGATGTCATCGAACGTTCCGCTTTGAAACAAATTGGGTGTCCAACAGTTTAGGACCTACCTCGCAGAAGTATCGGGCAATGTGGACAAAGAGTACTTTCTCAAACAATTTACCCGCCTCGTCCTGCAACACGATGGGCCTATAGGCCGGGACTACATCAGCAGACCGTCTCGATTTCCGTAAGAGGGCTAGTTTCCCATTCTTCCAACACTCAAGAAAGCGTCCGGATGTCAAGTAACCGTCCAGCACTTTCAACCAATTTGACAGGACATGAAAGGCAGTGGTGCCTTAAGCCACCAATCGGGCAGGTATCCCGTCTGGCCCAGGGGCGATGTTCTTGGAACGGTTCCACAGAACAGCCGCCCTTACCTCTGATTCTGTGACAGGCGGAACATCATCTTTGCTCTCTCCATCATCTATAACCAAAGAGGCCATTGACGGAGATGTGTGTTCCGTCCGCTGCAGCAAAAGCCCACAACGACTTCCTGCAGGAAGCTGGGCTGGAGAGTCTCCGTGAGATCCATTTGACTACTACAGTATGGTAGACCAAAACCTCTTTTCTAAGGAGAGGCTTATGTCCAGGAATGGATTGTTAAAGATATTTAACGATGACTGTTATTTATATGGATATGACACTAATGGTCGCTGTGGACATGTCCACGATCGTGGCGAGTATATTGCTACTCAACTTTTTTTAAGTAGCTTCCAAACCCACAATTACAATTAACACCACAATATATATATTAGTTAAATAATAACTCTTGTTGAAAGTTACAAAACGTTTAGTAGCAGTACCTCTAATTTTTTTGCAACACAGACGACTCTTTATATAAAAAGGTTTTACTACTATACTATACAAAATTATACTCGTAACTGCAGTCTGTTTAAGTTGTTTATTTTTAAGCCATAATTTATTTTTATTTATTTCCAACAAAATCTACTTATTGAGTAAAATGATGTTACTAATGTTACTAATAATAGGTTGAATAAAGAAATGGAACATTAAACTTGTCGGAACATCATCAATAAACTAACAGACAGTCCACTGATGGCCATAGACCTCTCTTTCGAAAGGAGACTTGCCAACTAAGTATATCACACTTGGGTTTGTATCCATGTGATATAATAAAAATGTAAATTTAGATAATTAATTTACAGTCGTAATCAGCATAAAAAAACAATACGTTGAGATAATTAAACTGACAAATTATTTCCTTGTGTATTCTTAAGAATCAAGAAGTAACCAACCTATTCAGGACTAGTAACGTTATTTAAGTAACAACAATTTTCAACGAGTTCTGTTAATTCATACAGTATCTGTAGTCACTATTGCCAACAGTACAGATCTTTTGGAGAATTATACCAGTATATTACCGAGCTTTTATTACTAAATTAAAAAACTATTTGAAATAACCAATCAAGATAATATTTATTTAACAATTATTAAACAATCATTACCTAATAAATTTCGTGATATCCGTGTGAGAACGGCTACTTCGTTCCTTATAGATTCGTTGTAAACTATTGAATGTAAATTCTACTAAATGGTCGTAGTCTCGTATTTCATCCAGTACAATTAAGAACTCATAATATAAGTCTAAGTGCAACGTCTTGTAGTTATCTACTATTTTTGACTCAGATTGTGGCAGTTTTTACAGAAAATTGTGCTGGCAACATTGTCTAAGATGCCACTGCCCACATGTAACGTGGAAATAAAGCTTATCTACAGTTTCTGGCGATCAAATATGTACTTTATTACTATGACTTTTGGGAAGTAACTTGATTGCAATTCTAAGACCTTTTTTACTTTCCGATTAAACTTGTGTAGTTGATTGTGTTTTTAGGATAGGAACCGGCTCGGGCTTTTTCATACACGTTACAGGGATTGCACCATTCTTTTGTAATCCTTGAAAATTCTCTAAACTAATTGGTTAAGGGAATATATTTTCACATCACAAGGACTAGAGGAAGTTCAGGTACGTTGTAATCGCAATTGCTTTATAATATTAAACACTAGTGTAAACTTTGTTGTTGATTCACAATTTAGATAGTTAATGATACGATAATGATGTCATAGGTAAAAATACTTAGTAAACGCCCATTGAGTTGCGATACCTTTTTTTTTTATAATAAACTATTGAAATACTGACAAATACTATTGTTATGCTTCTTGTGTATGAAAAGTGATTTAGATATCAATTAGCTGTGTTTGAAAATATTATGAAAATATACAAATCTAGATTATCGTAATACGAAATTAGGCTTTTTTTTAAATTTTACTGCAGCACTTGGTACTTAAAAGTTTTTTTCATGTTTTTAACAAACAAATCACTTTAGTTTGAAAATTAAAAAATAATTTAATTTATGTACTTATAATATACTGAGTAGACCATTACTATTTACTTTAATTTATAAACTTTTCTGTTTTGTTTTTTTTTGTTTGTGCCAAATATTTTCGTTCTATTACATATTTCGCGTTTATACGTATTAGACACACATTTTATAAATTCTGTAATGTATAAGGATTTCCGGATGTTTTTTTGAGTTAGATCTCATTTAGTTGGTCGCAATTCATAGCATCTCAACTTGAACGACAAACCCTATTTTTGTCAAAACAACTGAAAACAAATTGCATTAATAATACAGTTATATTTTCCTGTTATGGAAATTATAAGCTTTTGATCGCACTGTTATCACTTTATCATTTGCCGCAACTTTGATGCTCACTAATTGCGGTCCACAAAATAGAATAAAATCGAATGAAGTCTATTATAACTATGTCAAATATTCAACTATTTTATATTATAATTGACTTTCATTTTATAAAATAAAAAAGTTGTTTAATGTGATGACAACCTACTTCGCATTATAAAACAACCTCAAGGAAGGTAAACTACGCAAGACGCGTCGCATGCCGAGGCTAGTTTCAAGTATTTTTTTTTGTTTTATTTTTATACCCTCACGATCGTACAATTTTACAATGAAATTGAATTAAATGATGGATATGAACAAAGAAATAAAGATAAAAAATGTATAGGCTATTAAAATTTTTATAGTAGATGTTTACTAATATGATTCACTTTCTATGAGATATATGTTTTACAAAATAATTATCGACAAACGAACAAAAACAATAAAATATCTGTACCATCATCATCAACAGCATTTAAAGTTATATAAGAAACTATAACAAAGTGATTCAACTTCATATAAATTTAAATGTACTTTAGTTCTTTACATAAACTATTGCACAGTCCAATACTGGACACACTCTTTGCAGTGTTGTCTTGCACATTTTGTTCCCTAAATGCCTCTTACGACACTCGTGAAAACGATAGGAGTGACTCTATATTTTTAATCCGACATCACGGAAATAATTTTATACTATAAATTGTTTACCAGAATTTATATACAACTTTTTAAATCACGAAATGTGAGTGTTTAGTTACTAAGTGCATGCGTCAAGCGGCAACATATAGAAATAATGATGATTCACGCCAACACAACATTGTGAAATAGTTTCCTACTTTAAAGTATAATGTTTCGAGAACTATTTGTCTAAGAATATTTGCGTGGCGTGGCGTGTAAAATTTTAAATTCCATATACTTTTACAATCCCTAACATGGCTCTATCGAAGAGAATTGACAATAGGCACCGTACAAGTTTCGTGTTACTCAGATACACAAACATTTTGTAACGCAGTGTTTGTAGTAGTGTGCAATCTTCTACTTATGTGTTATCTACCTTAGTAGTATCTGTAAAAAATAACCATATCCATCTAGAATTCCCAATTAGTGTTAAATTGAAAATTTTTATTTTATCGGCATCAGTATTTAAGCCTCAAACAAATTATCCTCATTCATATCATAAGACATGGATATCAAATCAAACTAATGAAATTTAATCACGAGATTAAAACAGCGACTAGTATACTTCTACACAAATTCTAAAAAATATTTTGTAGCATTTGTACATATGGCTTAGACTTTAAAAACAATTTAGAATTATTATGTACTATTTTTGTTACCTTTTGGCATCTGATTAAAATCAAATATCTATTATGTATCACAAAATAGGCATAAATAAAAGTTATCCTGCAATCTCAATGCATTTGTACAAACAAACGTACAGAAAAAGGTACTGGTAAAGTAGGTACATTAAAATGCAAAAAAGTAATGACGTGGTTTTATAATGAGTATTGTATTAAAACACAAAAGAAATAATTTTTACCCCGCCGTTGAATAAATATCGAGCACGGGTGAAGGTAACATTTGAAATACTTGAAGTTTATCTAATTCGATGCGTAGTCTTTAGAAAGCATAAAATACTAATAAATAATGCAAATATGCATTATTTCTTAGCGTCGTAGCACACGCCTGATTTCGGCTAGATATGTATGGTTTAAGATCGACCACCTAGCTATCTTTAGTTCACAGTACACAGACTTATAATCCAATGTTAATGCACTAGCCAAGTTGCGATGCCAATTAAATAGGAAAGAAAACAATTCTAATCAGTAGTTTAATTTTCATGTTAATTTCTAACAATTATTTCTTGAAAATAAACAGATACCAGGTTTTTACTTCTTTAAAAAGTCCATTTTTTTATATTGACGTAATCGAACGTTCACATACTCTTAATAATTTTTAATAATAACGGTTTTACTTGTGCTTTGAACCCCAGCAGATGCTCGTCATTACTTATAGTCCCGTGAGTGCCAGACCTTCGTCTTTTTATAAAAGCTGAAAGTTCTTCTATGTGTGTCCCTAGTACAGGTAAGAATGATCCCCAAACATGAAGCTGAGGCAGCGGTGGCTTTGGCAGATAACAGGCAACAAAGGTGTGTAAAATTCCATCTCAAATTTGTCATGAAATAAAACTTGATTTTTTTATATTTGATTCATAATAATATCAAAACTCGCGTTGCTCATTGCCAGACAGTTAGTATGGTTACAACCCTCTGCCGGACACCCCTAAACTATTATAATTTATAATTATACTTACGTTATATTATAAACCCTGAGTTTTATATATAATTTTTTGGGAGCCTATTAAACTATGTTTACATAGTAGCCGGACAGTTTAGAAGGTTCTATCATCTTGCCAGACGCATTCAAAGTGAGCAGTAATCGAGAGAGCAAGGTTGCTCTCCTTTCGTTAAGTTTTATTTCATGACAAATTTGAGATGTAATTTTACACACCTTTGTTGCCTGTTATCTGCCAAAGCCACCGCTGCCTCAACTTCATGTTTGGGGATCATTCTTACCTGTACTAGGGACACACATAGAAGAACTTTCAGCTTTTATAAAAAGACGAAGGTCTGGCACTCACGGGTTCTTGCTCTATTGTATAATATGTATATAAATTTTTCCTCACTGTTCGATAAACGCCAAGGTTGAATGCTGACCTCGCACCATGAACTATGAATATTACTATAGAATTTTGTACGTCTCGTCTATTTTGGAACGGTTTTAATTTACTTTTTTTGTTACTACTACTTTAAAGAACATGGATGATAATTGATTCCCAAAATCTATTCTATGAGCTGGACAGTTGGATGGCTTCAAAAGTGTTTGCTATTTCAAGCTCTCAATGAAATAAAGCATAAAACCTCTAGAAACTTATTTGTTTTCATTTTACGTAAAAAGAGCAATTTGAAAAATTGACTTAATCTTGCAAAACGAGATCCAACGCCTAATAAATCTGAACTCTTCTGTTTCTCTTCTTGTTTACTGTAATTCTAAGAAAATATGTATATACTGATTCTCTGTTGGGTCTAAAGATATGGCATTAATTAAAGATATTTTTTGTCCTTTAAATTTTCATCAATGTTTCATTTAATCTTAATTTTTTATTTCTTATATCAATGGTCATCAATCAAAATAGAATGGATAATAATTAAGTATAAACCAAATGATAAGATTTGAATTCAAGTTTAGATGAAAGTTAAATGGCTTTTTAGACGTTAATGTAAGGTCAACAAATAACATTAATAGATTCGTCTCTAACTAATGTTCGAATGACAAATATTATAGAGCGCTCTGTGCAGTTTCATTTAAGAAAAAAATTTAAGTGATACTAAGCAAATAATGCATTCCCAATTATTTCACTTTCAGTTTTAAAATGCCACCGCTATCGCTGGAAGGAAATACACTCGGAGAAAAACACAAGTATTTCAACAAACTTGTCCGAGATGCAATTGCTAACGAACAGTTCAAGCTGACGAAGATAAATGCCGACGATGGTGACATAAACAACCTGCTAAAGATCGAAACGGCGTGCAAAAGCAAAAATGTAGACTACATCATAGAGGTACTGAAGTGTGATGACATGCTGTACGTGTCGAAAGCAATCAAGGAATCTGTGTGGTTAATTACTGAACAGCAATATGAGCATATTATTAACCCTGAATACTTGTTTACCCAGTTATTTCCTTACATGCTCACCAAAGCCATTAATAAACTACTTTTCCAAATACGACTTCACTTGAAAGATGAGAGAAGAGTTGAAATATTCTATGATTACTTAAAAAATCAGGACAAAGCTAATGAACGTGATAAATGGCTACTAAATTGTTCGATGCCGTTTGTTGAAAATGTAATTGATAAACAACAAGAAATATCATTACATCTGTTCAAACGTTTGTGCAAACGCTCCGTTAAATTTCTAAAGTATCATAAAAAAGTATCAAGCTATGATAGTTGGCGGGCCTTAAAATCAGTATTGTTTTTGATTAAATCGGACACTGAGGAATATTTAAACGTTTTAGAGGCAACTAACAATTACACCTTCCCAAAACTTGGACCAAAACACACAGATGTTGTTATGAAAAAATTCCCTAATAGAATTTTAGACAAGTTTGAGACATATAGCAACAACGTTGATTTATCAGTCGTGACAAAATATATGAAAAAAGATACCGTTAAGGCGTTCGTGCTAAAACAAGTGAAAAACGAAAATACAAAATATTTTATGAGTAACTATGAGAACTTGAAACATTTTATTAAAATCATACCTCAAGAGGAGAGATTTGAATTTGTTAAAAAAATATATATAGACAAAAATGTAAATATGCCTGCACTATGCGAAGATATACGCCTTGAATATAACACTTGTGGAGCACCCTCCATACCTACATGTTCCACTAACTCCTACAACTGGTATCAGTATGCACCATTCAGTGAAGCTTTTGTCGAGTTGAAAAAGTTGATACGTGCTGAAAGTTCACCCGCGGAACGGTGTTCCATTCTATCGGTCCTAGTAATATGCGCAAAAAAGAATCCACAAAATGTAAAGACTATTCTCCAGTACTACTACGATAAACACAGAAATGAGCCATTCAAATTCAAAATTCAATTCGTCAATAATATTATCAGGCAAATTCCTACGTACAAATTTGATTCTAATACTTGGCATATTTTGGAAAAATTGTTTCACAGCTTAGAAGTTTACATTGAATCAGAAAACAACGTCCAAACATGTTTGAAGGCTATAGTAGTGTATAAAATTTTCCACGATGAACCTATTCCAGAAATTGTAGAGAAAAAATTGAATTTTGACACTTTTAAGATATTCCAAAAGAAGGTAAATGCAGAGCAACAGGAAAAAATTTTTAATTATCTGTTAACTTCTTTATTAACTAAGATTCAAAATAATACAATTAAAACTGAATCTGATTTCCAGAAGTCTATTGATTTATTGACGGATGCTCTAAATTTGTTGATTGACTGGAAGAAGGATCTAAAGGAGAATACCTTTATACTTGCTAAACTCCAGGACTCAATAAAACTTAAAAAAGATAATGATTGGAATGTCGATTTGACATCGTTATATAAAATGAAGAAATCATGGCGGAAATACATGTTTGAAGAATCGATGATAATATTTCCCAGTGAGGATGTATGCATTAATGCACTAAAACACGATCCGCAACTATTGGCGCGTTATAGTGACAAATTAGATGAGCTGAGAACAAATGACACAATTTCACTAAGACGTTTGCTTGCTAAACTCCGTGTATATTGGCAATATTCCCTTGCACAGGATTGGATTAACGCATATCTTAACAACGTTGGTAAAGGCACTGGATACAAGGCTCTAATCAAGGGACTTTTTAATCTTCTCCCACATGACGAAATTGAAAAAATCGCAAAGAAGTACTCACCAACAGATACGAAAATTGAGTATAATGAAGTTGATCAGACCGAGCTGAGTATGCGCAAAAATATAGCGAAAAATTTGTATATGGCTAGACCACTGATTTCATTAGATCTGGTGTTATTATACGCTAAAGGAGATTACCTACAATTTGCTGTACCATCACTGAACTCTATCATTCATAACGTAAGCGTTGTTGGAAGCCGTGATCACACGACAACATTGTTAGAAGCACCAGTATCCTTACAGAAATTCGGTCTGCACCTTGCGTTCATCAAACTGAAGTATGAAGAACTTAAACCTATATTTTCTAGCATTTGGAAAACTACTAAGAACTCTACTATTCGAACTCATCTTTTTGCGCACACCTACAATATGCTGTGCAAGGCAAAAGACCCGTTATGTGTTAAAGAATTATGGGAATTATTAAGTACATTTATAGATAACTTGGAAACAGATGAAAATAAAATTATTTTCAGTAAATTAGCAAAGGTGAAAGATGTTCCTGTTAGTGTACAAGGAGAATTTTTCCAGAAGAGTTACAACTTTTTGTCACTACTACCCCCCGCAGCTAATTGCGAGCACTATAAAATGAATTTAATTAATTTTGCAACAGACATTATGGACTTATTGGATGCTAATTTTGTAGAAAATAAATTGCTTGGATCTATAAAGGAAGAAATATCGAAAACTCGATGTGAGGTAATTGGTATAATGGCTGTTTATATTCTGCACGGAAAGACAGAGGAAGAACAATGCGAAAAATTCAAAAGAGCGATCTTACCAGCCTTAGAACATGCTTTTGCCTCGTGGAATACCGTTAAAGATGATGAATATGTCATGAGGGAAAACTTTGATTCATTAACAAAAGAATTGACTTGGGGTTTCAAGAAATACTTAGCTCTCAAGAAAATCGCTGTCCCAGTAAAATTGTTCCAAGAAATAGAAAAAACGATGGCAGAAAAATTATCGATAGATGATAATTATGAGTTGTTTACGCGTTGGCAACTTACAACAGAATATGTTAAATTGCTTGTTGAACACAAAGACATGTTCTCTAACCCAAATTTGGACAACTTACCAGTGACAGATTTTGGAAATGGTTGGATGCCAGATGCAGCTGAACATGTGTGGCAAGATGTTCATGTTAAAGTATCTCCTGAACTTGGTCCAATTGTAGCAAAACGCTTAAAGGAAGATACCGAAAAATACTTTCCTACCATATGTTGGTTGTTCAGTAAAGCTTTGTCTGAGACTTTTCAAAATTTATCATTCCGTGAAAATTTGATGAAAATGGAAACTTTGAAACATATGATTTTGAACAATGACTTTATCCCCAATTACATAGTAGTTTGTGAGGAAATGCCCGTCGGGAGATATTGCAATGGAAGAGAAAAGAGTTTACTCAAAGAAATACTTAAAATATTATCCACACATCCGTCTTTAGAGGTCAAGATGCACTATAAAAAAGCTTTCTCAAATATCACGTTCGCAAATGAATAATATTTTGTAAGGAAATAACTAAGAGGAATAATGGGATGATGAAAGAAAGGCTACTTAAATTAATATTTGGAGCACCTTCGTTTGTAGAGCTAAAATGCATAATTTTAAAGCTTTTGCAGATATTACTGAAACATTTAACGTGTATTTCACAAAACATTTGTATGGTAGGTTTTTATTCGTTTATAATTGTTAATCATCGTATTGTCAATGCTACTATAAAATTTCTAAATTATAAAGGTACGAACTATTAATAAATACGGCAATCAACGTTTCCTTCAAATAGCCTTCAAAATAGTTGGCGTTTCGTTACAGTATTAATAATATTACATGCCAGTTCAACGTAAGTGACGACTTTATTTTAAAAGCAGCTGTTACTGAAATCACTTTAAAGCATTATTAATGTTAGCCTAGGCATATTTATTAACAATTTTATCACAAGTTTATTTGTTTATTAAAGTTATAGTAGATGTCTTACGTATTTGTTTTTTTTTACGAGAATATCGTTAACCCCTGTCAAATGAGGCACCGCAGTATCACTCCGGCTGGTCCTATTTGTGTCGAAACGTAACTCAAGCGGTAAATGTTTCTTTTGAGGATAAAAGATTTAAAACTAGCAAAACACAAATGATTTTTAGACAGGTATCAAATTGGCTGAATTTCGTTTGTGTAAAAACAAAATAAACAATTTGTACATAAAAATAATTCAGCATTCTTTTAGAGGCAGTTGTTTTAAAACCCTGCGCTAAATATACGAGTATATTATGCAACACTAACTCTAACATGCACAATATGAGCTGTGTTCTGTTTTATACGTTAAAAGGCTTGAGTTCAAGTTACTGTCGCATAAAATACTTGCAGATTTTATTAATTATAATTATTTTGTAATTATATGAAGTGCATCTGTTTTTTGGATCATTTTTTTTTGTAGGTTATATTTACACGTAACGATGCATAACACTTAAAACACTCCCAAGCTTTGGTGTTCTGTACAAATTATGTAGTAACTACTAAATAATAAAAAAAAATAGCTGTAGCCAAAGATTACTTTCATATACCAACAAAAAAGAATTGAGATCCCATCAAAACCATAACCTACAGTGTTGAGTGTAATCTATCTACTTCTTTATCACAAATAGTAAAAAGAGTGCCGTGGTCTCCTTCTATGAGAATGTTATGCTCTAGCTAGTAGGTGACCGCAGAACGAGATCAGGCAAAGACCGATCCCGCTCGAAGGAGGCGGCGAATTGGACGCGGTAGAGGTCGCTAGCTCCCTCATCGCCACCTAAGGGTCGTTACGGCCACCTCTTGGGGCTATGTGATCGCTGCAAACGACCCGAGACAGGTGACACTCCGGTGCGGCCGGGGAGTTTCGTCTGGGGCGGGGCGCTGTTCTGCCTGTTACTGCGCAAGGCGGTGAGAGATGCGATAGCGTCTTGCACCTGGGGCATGAGGTGCCTGGGATGTACCTCACTTGTGAGGTACGGCAGGGAAGACTTTAGAAACCGCTAATACGTTCCTGGAGCTCCTCCCAACTGCCAGGATAGGCCACCGCGGGATTTAGTGGGTAGACCGGTTTGCCGGGAGTCCCACACACGCCCTTCGTCCCTCCGGAGGGTATAGGGCGAAAAGCAATCCCCGCGTAAAAAAAAAAAAGTACCCGAGACAGGTGACACTTCGCTGCGGCCAGAAGTTCTCGTCTGGTGCGGGGCGCTGTTTTGCCTCTTTCCGTGTAGAACAGTGAAAGATACGATAGCGCCTTGCCCTGCAGCATGAGGCGCCCGGGATGTACCTCAATTGTGAGATACGGCAGGGAAGACCCCAGAAGCCTCTATTGCGTTCCTGGAGCTCCTCCCGACTGCCCAGGTAGGCCGCCGCCGGGTTTAGTAGGTAGACTGGTTCTCGGGTTCTCTTCGTCGTCGTAAAGGGAAAAGCAAGGATGCGAAAAGCATTCCCAGCGTAAAAAAAAAATATCGAAAAAGGTGTAGCTGCTTTTAAACTAATTTAAACTGTGAAGATGTGGCTTTGAAACCATTAAGACATTTGAAAATTAATATAGGTAAGTCTCACTTACACGCGTTTCGAGAACAATAGCGTCGCTATAATGATGGTGGAACAATGTTGACTACGGTATAAATATTTACACAAAACTGAGAAAAAAGAGTTTTTCAATTGTGTAAAAAAATATTGAATAGTGTACTTATAATTAAATGGAATAAGTATGACTAATAAAAAAACTGGTCAAATTTGTAATCGAGTTTAATTTTAATTGAGTTTGAGTGACCAATTTATTTTAACGTTACAATTTAATTTTAAGTGTATATAAATAATAAATTATTTTTTATAAATGTAAAACATTAACGTGTATATATGGTGACGGATTAAAAATACCAAGTGACACTACCTCTACTCATCCCATGGGTGTCGTAAGAGGTGACTAAGGAAGCAAATTATGCAGAACAACACCACTATAAGGAGAAGGAAAAATTGATACTAAGACTATACCAACCCATCACGCCAGTGTGGTATAGTAGGCCAAAACCTCCTTTTTAAGGAGAAGTCTATGCCCAGCAGTGGACTGTTGTGAATTGTAATGATAATGATGATGATGTTATCGCATGAAGAAACGATATATTACATACGTATACATACCTTCAGGAAAAGTCATGACTACAGATAATTTACTAATTTTATCAATTCACCATTAAATATTTATAAGTGTGAAGACTAAATAATCCAATGTTAGATCTCACCATGCTTTATTCATCAACAGCCTTTTACAATCCACTGCTGGACATAGGTCTCTCCTTAGCAAGGAAGTTTTGGCCTACTATACCACGCTGGCCAGAGGGGTTGGAATAGGGTTTGTTCCAAGCTACGAGGCGGGTAAATTGTTTGAGAGGATACTCTCTGCTCGCATCGTCCGGCACCTTTGCGAGGTGGGCCCCGATCTGTCGGACGCCCAATACGGGTTTCGAGCCGGGCGTTCGACAGTCGATGCTGTGTTGCGCCTGAGGGCCGTGACCGAAGAGGCGGTGAGCTGTGGCGGCGTGCTGCTCGCGGTGTCGTTGGACATCGCCAACGCATTTAATAGTCTGCCATTTAGCTGCATCAGGGAAGCACTCCACTACCACGGCGTGCCAGAGTACCTGAGGCGGCTTGTGGCAGACTATCTTGAGGAGCGTACCGTCATGAACGAGTACCGAGATGGTATTCTGAGGCGGCGGCCCATGTCGTGCGGTGTTCCACAGGGGTCTGTCCTCGGACCACTCCTGTGGAATATGGGATACGACTGGGCCCTTCGAGGTCGTCTTCCCCCCGGGCTGGACGTAATTTGTTACGCCGATGACACATTGGTCACGGCCCGGGGGGCGAACTTTCAAGAGGCGGCGCGCCTCGCCACCGTGGGAGTCTCTTTGGTGGTCGGGCGCATTGAGGCGCTGGGTTTACGGGTGGCCCTAGATAAGACGGAGGCCCTTTTGTTTCATGGGCCCCGTCGTGGTCCACCCCCCGGCGCCTCTATCGTTGTCAATTCGGTCCTTGTACCGATATACCAGATGAAGTATCTGGGCCTGATCCTAGACGGCAGGTGGCTCTTCGACGAGCACTTCCAACAGCTTACTCCAAAGCTGGTCGGCGCTGCTTCTGCCCTTGGGCGACTTTTGCCCAATTTGGGTGGAGCCAGCGTCGCGACGAGACGGCTATACACGGGGGTTGTCTGGTCAATGGCACTGTATGGTGCACCGGTGTGGGCGGTGGCTCTGACCGCCCAGAATAGGGCTCGCCTCTGGCGCCCTCAGAGGATATTGGCGGTTAGAGCCATACGTGGTTACCGCACCGTATCGACGGAGGCGGCGTGCGCCTTGGCCGGAACTCCCCCTTGGGATTTGGAGGCGGAAGTGCTCGCCGAAGTTTATCGGCGGACGGCTGACTTCCGGGCGGGTAGCGGCATACGGCCCCCGCCCGAAGAGATACGCGAGTGGCGAGAGGCCGCTCGTCGAGCCACGATGGCTCGTTGGTCGTCCCGGCTGGAGGCTCCACGTGCTGGCTTTGCCGCCGTGGAGGCTCTCCAGCCGGTCATCGCTGAGTGGGCAGGGCGGCATCACGGGACCCTTTCCTTCCGACTGACGCAGGTCCTTTCCGGGCACGGTTGCTTCGGGAAGTAACTGCACTCGGTCGTCAGGAGGGAATTGAGTCCCGCCTGTCACCACTTCGACTGTAGTGAGGACTCGGCTCAGCACACGCTAGCGGTTTGTTCCGCTTGGGCGGCGCAGCGTGGGGTCCTCACTGCAGTTATTGGAGGTGATCTCTCGCTACCGGCCGTCATACGCTCCATGGCCGGTAGCGACAGTTGTTTTACCGCGGTCGCAACCTTCTGCGAAGACGTAATTTCGCGGAAGGAGGCGGCGGAGAAGGCCCGGGAGGACGATATCCACTCGGACCCAATTCGCCGCCGGCGAGCCGGGCGGCAGAGACGCACATACCAGCGCCTCATGCCGCCTTGAGTGTGGCCGCGGGTGGACGGGACGGGTTTTCCCCTCCATCCACTATAGTGGCCAGCCGCGAGGAGGTGATGTGCACGTGTGCCGTACGTCGCCTAAATAGAGAGTTTATCCGCAGATGGTGCCCGCTTTAGCGGGCAGGCGCTGGGAGGGATCTGGATGTCGTAATAGCAGCAGTTCCCGGATCCCTCTTATCTCAGGCGCAGAGTGGCACACCGTGTGGTTTTAGTCGGTCCGATTCCGACACACCACCCCGCCGTAAACCCCGGTGGGGTGACGGCCCGAGGGGGTTTCCACACGTCAAAAAAAAAAAATGGTTTTTCCAAGCTTTCCTTCTCTTTTTAATGATGTTATCTTGTGTACTTTGTTCCCTTAGTCGCCTTTTACGACACCCACGGGACGAATAGGGTTGGTAACACTAGGTACTCTTAATCCGTCACCACACGGACATGTGATGTGGTGGACATGTTTTATTATTACTGCCAAACCATTTTACAACAAAGAACAAAACAAATTATTTCAATAATTACAAATTCGCCCACTAATTTGGTAAAAATGAAATAAAAACCTAATGGTAACATCACTTACAAATTGTGATTACTATTATTTTATGTATTTCGATTTTAACTTTTTTTGCCTTAATATCAAAACATAAAAAATGATTTTACTTGTGAAAGTATTTCTTCTTGATTTAGGATAATTTTATGACTCGCCTTCTGTTATTACCCATTCACTTAGATCTTACAAACTATGGCCTCGCAACTCGTATCTATTGCAAAAAGTTGAAAGATTGTGATAATTGTGACTTAATTTGCTAAATTGGTAGTATTTTATATTGACCGTGCCCGTGACCAGTATTTTATATTGCAAAAAACTACCTATGATTGGGTACATGTTCAACGATTCACAACGAGTAACGAATATCGTTATATTCTTACTACATCTGTGGTCAGTGCAGTGACTCATAGCTTACTATAACTTTGGCATATAGTAGTAAACATTACAAATCTTAAAATAATGCATCCTGTTCAAAATTAGATCTTATTGCATAAGTTTTTAAATGATATAATTTTACATCACGGTGCAAACTTTTCTTTTGTATTTCTACTGAAGGTCGTTGCATTGTAAATTCCAAGTTCTTAGTGACACTGAGTGTAGATGGTCTTCGTTAACCGGTTAATGTATTTTGTTGTAAAGCGTCGGCTTTTGTGTAATTAAAAGGAGTATCTACGTTAAGGTATAATTATTAAAAGTCTATAAATAAGAACTCATTTTAACATTTAAATTTTTCTTATAACTATTACGTCACCATTTGAAATAGAGCTATGAACATAATTGTTGTGTTACAACCTAATTTACTGGCCTAATAGAAATAAGTTTAGTTATTAATGAAGTCGAGTCAATTTAGTTGAGTATAGTACATTGCTTGCAAAATTAAAACTAGATAATAAAAGAAAATAAGTAAAACTAAATATCTATATAGGCCTACTTAGGTCCGTTTTAGATAAGCAGAACCATCACATACTGTTTTTACCGTGTATTAAAAAAGGTAGGTAAATAGGCAAATACCTGTAATCATGCAAGTGATATGATTAGCGTGTGCGATGATATTATAATAGAACACCTACTAAAATAAACCGATTTATTTTGTATTAAAAAACCGCGAGAGAACTAGAAACGTCGAAACAGGATGAGTTTTCTTAATAAACAATTGGACGTAAATAGATACTTACTGTGAATTTAAGATTTCTTTCTAGGAACACCACTGTTCAAAATGTGTAAATCTCATTATTCAGTCTTATATTTTCTAGATTAAGACTAAGTCGTATAGAAATGAGTGGGGTATAACGGATAATTTTTCTTAGTTTATGATTTTATGTGATTTAAAAAAACACTATTCTGTAATATGTGATTTAATTATACATACATATTTAAATTTTTATTCTTATTGAAAGCCTGGCTACACAGCATTTGATCATCTTGATGGGTAAAATTGTATTTAACTTACGCTATAATATTCACTTGTGTTTACGTCTGCTACAACTAGCAATCCAAATTGCTTCGTCCCTTACAAATTGCGCTCCCTTAGTCAAACAATGGTTCACATCTCCATGCATACGTTTAACTATGTTGAATTCAACATTGTTAAACGTATGCATGGAGATGTGAACCATTGTTTGACTAAGTAAAATAAAAATAAATAGTTTATAAATGTAGTTCGCAGTATAGCAACGAAAATTACGATAAACTATGATTTTATAAAAAAAAAGGTGTGTGTGCAATTCCCACAAGGCAGAAATAAAACTTCTGAAAAGTAGCTTTACATAACATATACACGCAGAACACTCGAACCCGGAGCAAGATTAGTACAATATTGATATACCCACTATCCCACTTGAAAAGATATATAGGTACATATGGACAATGCTTAGTAGACGAGAGTGGAGACGCTACATAGCATCGCAAAACAACAGGAGACAGCCAACATTAAATACTGCGTATATATTCTATCTCATTCTCTTACCAACATATTTATATGTTTGTTTTTTGGTCGAGACGTATTTTCGTGCAATAGATAGAATAGATCGTATAATAGCAGATAACTGCCAATTATTGTAGTATTGATAGTATAGTGGATAAGCCTTGCATTTCTTTGTATTTTCACAGATTTTCGATATGGCACCGCAGGAGCTGGAAGGTGTAACTCTTGGGGAGAAACACCGAAGTTATAACAAAGTGCTTCAAGAATCTCAGCATTCCATAGCTGACGGAGGTGAAAGCGATATAGATAACTTGCTAAAAATCGACATAGCTTGTCAGAACAAGAATGTCGACTACATTATTAACGTACTTAAGGGTGAAGACATGTTGTACGTGCGTAGAGCACTCACACGTTGCACGTGGCTTTACACTGACAAGGAGTACGCAAACATCATCAACCCTGACTATCTGCAGTCTGAAATGTACCCAAACATGAACACTAAATCCATCCTTATGTTTAAAAAACAAATACGGCTTAATATAAAAGACGAAAGCCGCGCGGAACAATTCTATTTAAAGGAAACAGATAAAAGTGAAGCTTGTAAATGGCTACCACATTGTTCAGTAGCGTTTATAGAAAATAATATAGAACAATATATCAAACCTTCCAGGCTCGACCAAATAAAACTTCGTTTATTTAAACGACTTTGTGAGAAATCTATCACAATATTCGAAATAATTATGAAGCATGTACCAAGCTATGAAGGAAGACATTACTTAAAGATGGCATCTTTTTTGTTGAATACCAATATCGATAAATATTTGGATATTATGGAGAACTCAGAGTACCAGTACCCTGAGCTAAATCATAAATATACAGACTTAATTATGAAACACTCTAAAACCAGAGTAATGGCAAAAATTGCTGATTATATAACCGTGGTTCATATACCTACATTTGTGAAATATTTAGAAGTAAATGAGATAAAAAATTTTTTGACTGCGCAAACGAAAAAAAAAATTAATAACTTTGAATATCGTGGTCTAAGGCGTATATTTCAATATGACACGTTGAAATATTTTATTTACAGATTACCTAAAGAAGAACAGTTTGATTTTATTAAAAAGGTATGCATGCGCAGAGAAAATGAAGCTGCCGAAAAAGAAGCATCAAATATAGACACTGATACTGCTGCTTTGAGGGAAATAATTTATAATAACAACCAAAGATGGTACGAATGGTATCAGTTCGCCGAGTTCGACCATGCGTTTGATGAACTTACAAAATTGATATCACAAAACGTCGAGAGTCGAGAGAAGTTCACATTGCTTACTGTGCTTGTGAAGTGTGCAAAACAAAATTTAGAATATATTCAAACGATATTAAATTACTATATAAACAAACACATAAATGACGACGAATCGTCAAAAATACAATTCATTACTGAAGTAATAAAACACACACATGTTTCTAAATACGATGAAAAAACCTGGAGTATGTTGAACAAAGTTTTTAAGACTAAAAATATATATGACGCACCTATTGCATTTTCATGCAATACACAAATCTTAAATGTTATAGTTCTGTACAATGCTCTTAATGATCAAGAAACACCTGAAGAAATAAAGCAACAATTTATGTTTAACACTTTAAAATCGTACAATACTAAAATGAACCAAGCTCAAAAAGATAAGGTTTTCAATTACTTGTATGAAATGTCAAAATCTAAAATTAGTTCTCCAATTACTAACGAATATGACTTCACAGATTCAATCGTGACACTCGATAATATTTTGAAGTTGCTTAAGGACTGGGATAAACAATTGCTTGAATATCCTTTAGTATTAAATAGAATTAAAGAACTAATTAAATTAAAAAAGGAACATTCGTATAAGGCCAGTTTGTCAAAACTGTACAACATTAATAAATCTTGGCGTAAATATTTGTTTGAAGAATCAATAGATTTAAATCCTTGTGAAGAGGTTTGCTTGAACGCGCTAAAACACGAGCCGCAGCTTCTCGTACGTCACAATAAAGAAATGAGTATCATAAAAAAGGATGATGCTATCTCTTTAAAACGATTTCTTTCTAAACTCCGTATCTACTGGTCGCAGTCTCTAGCGCAAGAATGGACCGAAATCTACTTAAACAACATTAATGACACGAACGGTCAAAAAGCCGCAGTGCGAGGTATTGTTGCAATTTTGCCACAGAAACCGTTTTCAAGTATGATCGAGAAATATCAACCAGCCCAGCCTAAAATTGATTGGAAACAAGCAGATGATCTTGTCATTAATGTGCAGCGGCTTATTGCTAAAAATATGCATCGAGCTCGCCCACAAGCGACTCCTGATGCAATTTTGGGATATGCTAAAGGTGATTACCTGCAATTCGCTCTTCCATCTTTGCTTGCTATATTTTATAATGTTAAATTTCCAGTGTTGCGTCAATATATCCCAAAACTACTAGACTCGCCAGTTTCATTGCAAAAACACGGCATTAGGTTAGCGTTTCAAAAACTAGATCGGGAAGAGCTTAAATCGTTATTTTTAAATTGTTGGAAATCATCAAAGAACGCAACTATTCGATCTATTATATTTAAATATACTCACACACTTTTATGCAATGAAAAGGATGACACAAACTCTACCAGTCTCTGGGAATTATTGGAGATATTCATAGATAATTTAACGTTTACTGAAGATAAAGAAATATACAAACTATTTGCTGAAGTAAACCAAATACCAATTATTATCCGAGCCAAGTACCTAATTAAAGGTTATAATTTCCTAAAAAAACTTATCCCAACACTTGAAGAGAATGACCGTTCACACTACGAATGGATTACTACTCAGCTAGCAGCACATACCAGGATTGTCATGGAAACGATAAGCTCAGATTTTGTTACATCTATAATCCAGGAATATATAGACAAAGACTTTTTCAAAAGTAACGAAAAATTTGTATTTTACGTTTACCACTCTGATGATGGTGTACAAATAATTTCTGCTTATCTTTTGTGCTCTAAAAATGAGGGTGAACAAATTGAAAAATACGAAAACATTTTTGTGCCGTTGTTGCGTCGATCACTGGAAAAATGGGGAGAACAAAGCAATGGGACGTACTTTGTACGAAAGCATTGCCATCAGTTACTAATACGTCTTTCCTACGACCTAAAAGAATATGTTGCTGAAAAAAATATGTTGATACCAGTAAAAATGTATACATTGATTCTAAATGAATTAGAAAAGAACTTACCAGTAGCGGAAAATTATATAATTTTAACGAAATGGAAACTCACAGTTGCTTTCGCGAAACTATCACAAGAACATTCTTCTGCAGAGAATAATAAAGTTATTGCACTTGAATTTGGTAAAATTTGTTTGGAATATCTGAAAAAAGATGTGGAGTTACATTTTCCTTGTGTTTATGTACTCTTTTCTAGATGTGTAAAACACTTCCTAAATATGATCACACCTGCAGATGTCATGTTGGAATTCTATAATGGGATGTTATCTGACAAAGATTTTATTCAAGGTTATTTAGCAGTAATTGAAATTGCATTAGATTGCAATAGAGATAAAAACTATGAACCGTTATGGAAACAATTTGTGGCGCACTCTTCTGTAGAAGTGAAAATGCATTATTATAATAAAATCGGAAAAAAGGATACAAATTACGCATTCTAACAAAAAACATTACTATATTGAAATCATTATTACACAAAGTATTGTTGTAGAATAACCAAAAATAATAATATTCTGATACACCGCTAATAATATGCGATAAACAACAGAGCCAAGCAAATTTTTTACTGTAGGTATGTCGTTTTTTTTTATAAACACAAACGCTTAAATGTATCATTTTTATACAGAATCCTTAAAACCGTTTGAAATATGTACTAACGTTATATTAATAGATACGAAAAACCCATGACCTCTAACGCTTAAGTTGAACAGATTTAGCCACCTCAAGACGAACGACTACTCTACACGGTCTTCATCTATGTTACAATTTTATAGTATTATAATGTTTGATGAAGCGTGGCCTTTTATCATATAGAAAAAAAGCTTTTCCCTAATTCGAGTAGATAGCACTTTACCTTCTACGAGCTTTATTAAAAATATTTTAAGAAGATATATATATTTAAGTATTTATACCAATGTAATCTAGATTAAATGAGCACATTGTTCTTGTAAAGGTGTTTGTTTTTTTGAAGCACTTTTATATCGGTACCATAATCAAGGCGATTCACTGACCTGCTCTACGGTGCACACGCAGTTACGGGAGTACAGATTTGCATCAGTGACGTTCATATGTTCAATCATTTTGAGTCCTTGGCCTAACAGCAACACAAACTTAATAACATTTTAAATTCAACTAATCGCACAAAATTTGTAAGTACATTTAGTTAAATGTGAATAAGGAGCTGCTTGAATAGTTGGACACTACTTATTAAAGCTTGATACTTGAATATGATTTATCAAATTGTGATTTAACTAGGTGTTAGTATTAATTAGTTCCGTCAATTAATTTACCAATCAACAAAGAAAACGCAATTATGCTCCGATATATATATTTTATTAGAGAAGCAATTATTATTGTAATGCTTTTATATACATACACCCCTATTTTTTATTATTTTTATCTTTAAACGTTTTTTTCTACATTTTTGTATTTTTTTATGTTAAGATTTTTTTTAACGTCTTTTTTTAAATTTAGAATGGTACAATGGTAGGTCTGCTCAGTTTGAAACATGATGTCGTGTCATACACCCGAAATATTTATAGCAGTGTTAGATTTGATTGCCTATAATTGAAAGAGCACAATGCATGTATTTATTTTTGTGCTAATGTAATACACATCATTTGTGGGTGATCCAAAAGAAATAAAATACAAACTATTGTTTAGTCACTTGAAGAAGCAAAGATATTAATGTTGTTTTGTTATTATTTATATATGTTGTACTAAAAATAAAATATTTAACACCAATGTCAATATGTTTTTCATAAATACCTTAACCCTCAGCTACTTGTACTAAGCCTGTCCTGATCTTTTAATAACAGTAGTTACCGGACCTCCTATTCTAGGCGCATTGTGGTACCCTTGTGGTTTTAGTAGATCCGGTGCCGACACAGCCTCACCACAAAGCTGAGTAAGGTTAAGGCCAAGTTAAAGTTTCCACACGTCAAAAAAAATTGTTATATCAGACCTATGGTGGTGGAGATCGTTGAAACAATGCGGTCGACGCCTTTCTACACCGATGGTGAGGCTGTTGTTTCTGCAGACTTTATACCTAAAATACGATGGCGCAGTGGTAGTGAATGCTACTGCTGTGCTGCGGTCTCGGGTTCGATGCCTGGGTCGGTCCTAATATTTGTATAACCTCAAATATTTATTTTCAAGTTTGGGTTTTTCTATATGATGATAAACTTCATTTGATTTCAACCATGACGACCAGTCTCAATGAAAATCAGGCAACTACATAAGAGATTAGTTTTAAAAAAAGTATGCTGTATTTATAACAGCTGGTTCATAGTCATAGTGCCAAGCTCTGCTTAGCTGGAGACTAGATGGCGATGTGAATCCATAGTAAACTGCAACATATATAATAAGACAATTTGTACAGTTAAACATAATTCATATTATGTTTGTTTATTGTACTAACTTACACCTGCTTACAAATATTGCCGATTCTTATATTAAGTATCTTAAATGACAATTTAAAAGTTATTGCAGAAAACACTGGACATGTTTTAATATTTCATTTTCATCTATGAATAAAATATTACGAAATTTTGTTGTTCCTTTTCAAAATTACAGAAATATCTCGGTTTAAGGGAGCATCCTTTTTAAAAATATTGCATTTGATATTTTACCATGAATATATACATATATATAATCCTGTATTAAGATAAACACAAGTAATATTTTAGTGGTAATATACAGTTTGTCATTCTATCTTAGATTTTATTTGAACAACAGTAACTAAATTCACTAATTGCCAGCATAGCAGTGCAGATTTATAAAAAAAAAAACGATATTTCGGTCTCACAATAAAATTACGTAATATGCCAGACTTATTATTGAGCCAATCACAACAAAGACGCCTCGGGATACACAGATCCCCTATACACCCGTCGATAATACAGCACTCTATTATACATATTACACATGTCCATAATCAATTAGTCTTTACCCTCGCTCGCAAAGTTTTTTGGAAATTTATCTTACTCAACATTATGGCGAAGGGAATGAGGATTTTCGTAATATAAAATTAAAAAAGTGGAATTAACACTAACATAACCCCATTCAAATTAGAGAATGTCAGTTATATTTTATACTTAAAAGTACAAAAATAATCGTGATACCTGTAGCAATATGTTAGGAACGATTCTCATCGACCGGCGCGGACCTATTAGTGGCAGGTATGGTAACAGAAACAGACGTATTCCTTGGCCGATTACCTGTGTTGCATGCAAGCCAGTAATTGGTTTCATTGGATAAAGTTTCGTGCCAGTCGATGTCAATACATCCACAATTATCTACATCATTAATTAATCCTAAATACTATGTTACACTTGTCTAATAAATGGAATTTTGTTTGAATGAAAGAGTTTTTAATGAACAAAATGATTAGGAAAACTGTTTTTCCCGTTCTTATCATAAAATCGTAGTTCCCAAATTGCGAAGACAACTCATGTGGGACTGGATAACCTGCAAAAAAAAAGGTACTAAATTTACCTGTTTACTATACCATGGGCAAAAAAACAAGAAAAAAAACATTTGTTCAGCATAATTAAACTAGTTGATGCTGAAATAACAATTAAATTTTTAAGTTTATAATGTCAATCAACTACACAAAAACGTCTGTGCTTCTACTGGAAATATAATATGTTTGTATATAGTTTTGTAAATGAGTTGAATACAACAACTAACAATTTCTAGTCGTCATTGCCAGCTTCATCGGGCGCAGGTGTATGCCACGTGAGCCTCTCTTCATAAAACTGTATTACGACCTGCGGGCACCTAATATTCGCTTGTTTCGCCGGGACCAAATCCGCCTCGTCTGTGCCTTGCCACTTCATTAGGAACATCAGTTCACCACTGCTATCTGTTGCTCCTGTAATTTACAAATAAAAATAATACAGCTAAATATAGCTAAAATAAATAATGGCTGTTTTGGTTATATTTTTCTTCATTTTAGGATTAAAAAGAATATAAAATCATCTTCAGTTAGATAAAGACTATAGAGTTTATACAGACAGGTTTCACTCATTTATAGATATAAGAAAATTGAACCAAGTCGGTGCATTAAAGATATTGAACAAAAACTGATGAAGAGGTCTTTATAAAAGTAACAGAAGTCAATACAGCAGTTTTTAGAATAATATGTTTGGCTATGCTAATATCAGAAGTGTCTTAGCCAAATTCAAAAAATAACAAAAAATTAAAAAATTACACAACAGAACTGTTCCTTTTTTATAATAATGGCATACATAGTATTAAGGTCTAGTTAAAACCAAAGTTATTTTAAGTAAATAGTAGTTATTTGCTACTTGCATGTGGTCAGATATCACTGGACAGGGTTATGTATGATTAATAAATTTATAAAAGCTGAAGATCCATAAACTTTAAAAAAATATGGTTTACTAGTAGTGTGGAATGTAGTTAACTATCTACTATTTTGTTATCAGGTTACTAACTACTATTTAAAGTAGTCAAGTAGTTACGATTACAGGTGACCTAACAGTAATCAAATTGCATAAAGTAGTTATTTTGATTGGTGCAATCTAGTAGATTACTGGTTATTTAAGTTCTAAGAACTTATATTTCGCAATTAAATAAACATGTTATATTTTCATTTTTGATTAGTCTTAATTGAACCTGGTTCTGAAATTTAAATTAAAAAAGAAACAGAATCTTGTGGCATTTGGGATAGTTTATCAAAATTAAGTGTGGAAACGGTCTTTTTACTAGAGCCGAAGAAGATGAAGGAGTATTGTATTTTATAAATGCTTTTTCACTTCTGGACATCTATGACGAACATTTAGTTCTCGTTACACATTTAATAAATAAAAGAAAACTATCAGAACTACTTTTAAAAGTGGTACACTCTAAATATCTATCTAACGACAAGTCAATACATGACACAAGTCACGACATTTACTTTCTTTAATACACAACATTAAGTAACCATGATTGCAATTACAATTAGTAGTTAGTAATCAAAATGTTTAACTAATTTTTACGATTTCTTTCATGTAGTTTGTAGTTATGATCACTAGCTACTTTATGTGGTCATAGCTAGTAATCAGATTGGAATATTGGCTAAAAAGAGGGTAATTCCACTCCCAAAAAAAATTGACTATGATCTAGAAAGCAATTGTGAACAATTAAATTGTGTTTAAAACAACATACTAACCAATGATTTTTTCTGGTTCTAACCCACGATCGAATCCTGAAGCTTTCTTATCATCTGACTTAACTTTTTTAGCTCCCTTCAGATCTGGTGTTGCTGCTGAAGATTTACGTTTCTTAAGATCCTTATCCACCTTTACTGTTTTCCCCTCTGAAATTTGATTCAAGAAACGTTAATAGGCAATTTGAGAGATATAAAACTTTATTTCAATAATAGTTTCTGTTTTGAATATAAATTTAAATAGAGTAATAGGAAAATGTTTTTAAATATAAAGAAAGATGATGGTACCTACACTAAAGATCTCTTTAATGATTGGTCAGAAAAAAATGAACAATCAAAAATCTACTCATACATTCTGTAGTATGTCAATCTAACTTCAAACTTTTAAATCGTTCAAAGAACCACACAGCTCAAAAATTATTCAAAATCAATCTAACTATTTAGAGAGACTTCTATCCCAAGAAATAGACATATTACTAGATGATCCTTTGAATTCTTAATTAGAAATTTTTATATTGATACATTTTTTCTTAAACTGAAATATTATTAGACAATATGTCCCACAACCATATCTTTCTGTAATATGATGTATATTAAGTCCCACCTTGTTTTTATTTTACAAATTGACATGCTTACCTGCTTCTTTCTTTTTTCTGGCCTCTTCAAAAGCCTGAATGAGATCTGGACAGTCAAGATTCTCCTCAGGCTCCCAAGTGTTGTCCTCATCACTGTATCCTTTCCATTTCAAATAATATTCGACCTGTAATGATTTAAATACCTCATTTTTAATTTTTAGGCCAATAATAATCTTCCGCTAACAATGTTTTTCAGTTTATAAACTTAGTTTTCTCAAATTTGGTGTTAAGAGGCCACGAATATTTGACAACTATTCGGTATACAGCTATTCACCTTCAGCTATAAAAACCTGCCTGCGATCTACTCAGACCTACTAAAAATATACATTAAAAAATCACAACACAGGAGTACAATAACAAATACTGTGACACAAGATTTTTATATGTTAGATAAAAATTGTTAGGGCTTGTGTCTTGGTGAAGCACATAAGTTTAACAGATTACAAAGTTGAGTAACCCTAGCCAGGTCAGTCAATGGTTGAATGACCTTTTTAAAAATATTGAAACTCCCTTGCCTCAAAGAGCACATTAACATCAACCCGGTTACCATTCAAACGTCTTTGGCAATCTTCATTAAAACTTTCGACAACAGTCTTTCTACAGAACTTCAATTTCGCCTAGTACTTGTGTAGTGGTGAGGGATTAAGAATATGGCATGTCACCACCCCTGCTCATCCCATGTGTGTCGTAAAAGGCGACTGGAAAAACTACACAACAACACTGCAAGGAGCAAGAGAACTTGAAACAAACCCTATATTGACCCATCTGGCCTGCGTGGTATATTAGACTTAAAATCAGTCACAACATAATTTGGGAAAAGATTAATAGAAAGAAATAAGGCACATTAAACTTGTTTCTTTTCATCATAATGAATGGAACCTTTTTTCAAACTATTGACTTACAGAAAATAAAACTATTACTTTTTTCCTTATATTTCATACCTGCTTCGAAAATTAGTCATTTACTTTGCACACTAGCACTACTTCCGAATGATGACATTGAAATATTAAAAAATTGTCATATAAAATGTGTTGTGACATGACCCAATCTCGAATGAACCAAAAAGGCTCAAAGCGCGTTGTTATCACACCAGGTTTAAATTTGCCATCTGCAAAAAGCACTAAGATGATGTCAAATATTGGGCACTTCAGCCAAGAAACTGGACGAGCATTCAACACTTTGGTCAAGAGATGTTATTTGTGTTCAGTCAAACTACTATTTGTGGAATAAGGCATTCTGTTCTGTGATCACATGTCCCCTCTTTCATGTTATTGTAATTTGATTCCATTTACTTACAACATTCTAATTCCTATCAATCACAGAATCAAGGGGACGAAGTACAGTTGTCAAAAGATATATCATATTTTGTTGAATATAGTCTTGCGTGTTTTATAAACTTGTATATACATAAAAGTGTATCTCACCTTGTTATTTCTGACACGCCTGTCTAACACCTTCTCAACTGAGAATTCTTCCTCTCCTTCTGGCTCATCTTTTTTCTTATCAGCCATATTTCTATAACATTATAATATTACAAATAATAATTAGCATCATTAGAAATAACTATGAAATACAAATAATAAAAAAGAATTGCTTAAATACTTCAAGTTAAGTCAGGTGACCCATCGGCTTGTGTGACCACTCAATCTTAAAAAAATCCTAACATAGTCCAGCAGTCACCAAGCATATACAGACTACTTGAGTTGTCAACTGCTTTAATGTAATTTACTATGATTATTTGGAGTCAGGTACTAGTTCAACTGGTCTTACCTGAACACCAGTTTTTCCATTAAGCGACTGGCATGGAACCACACATATACATGTGTATTTTAAATAAACATTTCTATTTGTTTCATTTGAGAGCCAGCATTCAGATTTGTAAAAGATGACAGAATAGGAAACTTGGAATCCAATTCATAATAATAATTTCACACATTTCCCAATGTTTGAAGATCCCAAACTAGGCAGTGACTGTACTATCTCGGTGACTGTTCAACCAGATTGCTGATAAACATACTTACATTTTTTAAAATATTTACATAAGATAAATAACAATAACCGTTCAAGGTCGGAATTAAACCCACGGCCTTTGAGCTTAGCAGTCAGGATCACTAACCGTTAGGCTATCAGGTCAGTCAAACTGTTCCTATTACTGTTATTAAAACTTAATTCGGCAATTACATATACTTTTTTGTTTTCGTTTATTGCATATTGTATGGCCATTAAGCTCTTCTCGAAAATAATTAAAAGTATCTTTAGTTTGATGAGGTTATCTTGTGCCAAAGGTATCCACTCTGGATATAATTTTTCGTACAATATATATATGTATATTTGTATTTTCTTATGAAAAATTAGTAATCAAAATTACTGTTACACCCCTTAAGCTTTATCCAAACGTACACTAGCAGAAGTTCAAATTGTACACAAATCAGCATCATGTCCCGCCATTTTGGCTTGTACAAGGGAAAAAAAGACTCCTTAGCTTGTTCCTAAACTTTGCAAAGTTCATAGAAACTTCCATCACAAACGCAATACGAGAAAGTTTTTCAAACTTTTAGAACACTTTTCTGAAATACATACCTTTATAACAATAAAAACTTAAGATAAAACAGCGAATGACCGGCGTACGTTATACAAACTTGCGTGCGTTTGTTTTACTTTTTATAGTCTATGACTTTTTTTTTTTTAACTGACATAAGACAAATATTATCTTCCTTCCTTCTATCCTTAATTAAGCGTTACATTTTTCATACAAAATGAAAAGAATATAAATGTAATGCAGCGATAGTTCATATTGTGAAGAAGAGAATCTGTAAATAAAAGAAGAGTAGATAGGAAATAGTATAATACCTGATGCAAAATTCAAAAAGAGCCTACAAATATTCAATGTCGTAATCCAGTTTTAAAAAAATACTTTTCGTTATTTTGATTATTTGATTTTTTGAATATTCTGGAACGTTAAGTATGTACTACTACATAGTAAATATTCTAGTATATTCAGATCAACTAATATTAAGATACAGTAGGTATGTAAAATGATATAGAATTCATGTACATTTTTATTAAAATTCGAATCATTCATTTTACTTCCTCTTCTACCGTTAAACACAACATAACGCAATAGTAAAGGTAGACATAACATAACTTACTAAAACTACCCACATGACATAACTTACTATTAATACCCACAAACCCTCCACTCAAATTTTGATTTTTTGAAAAATATAATGAACATAATTTTATGCTAAACCTAAAATTCCAATAAAAATAATCTTTCTTTACGTATGCAGGCTCGAATGTGTGCAAGCTTAAAGTATACAATGTAGTTAATTAGTCTACAAGTTTTAAATTTATTAAGACCAACCGAAGACAAAAAACCAAGACCACCAAAACTTTGTGCAAGCCTACAAACGTAAAAGAAGATTAACAATTTACTCAAAACAAAAACATGTATATATCTATTAGATGGGGTAAATTATAGAATGTATTGATTACATTAAATTAAGTTTTTTACCTAAAAGTGTGCTACACAAATAAAGTAAATCGACTAAAATAAGTATAATCTAATCGAGAAAATATTTGATTCGAACGAAGTAATTATTTCGAAGTTTAGCTATATATTATATTTATCTGTGTGTGTCCAAATGTGTGTCTATGTATGTCTCAATACGGGAAAGTTGTAAATAATTTTCATAAAAATTTCGACAAAGTTCTTGAAGAAAAGCGTAAGATAAATAAATAGTGACCTAATGATTACCAAGTGAGTTCTGAAAGTGATGGGAAACCGTAACTGGTGTGCCTTATGAAACAAAAAACTATCATTGCGCACGATACCCCAACGCCATTTTGAAGCGAAATTTTGTATGTAAGTGCCAAGTATTTCGCAATATTTTCAATTTTCACCCTCGTCAAGGGGATGTGATTGATAATTACCGATAACAGTGGATGTGAAACGCGCTTGTAGAGGTTCCAGTATGTGATTAAGTGCATTGACAGTTGCCCAGACTCGATGGTTGCATCGAGGTGGGTTGCGGCGCCGTTTATCTGGACCTCGCATTAATTAAGTTAATAGTGTTAAATCGAACTGACAAATTGATAATCGACGATGTGCGCTGTAGGCAATGTTATGTGCAATATTTAAACCAGATGTAAACGAGTGTAGTGTATGTGGAATAGTGTATTTCGGCGTGGTTGGTGTTATCGGTGGCGTTTCCGACTGTTGCAGATAGCGGGTGGTGCGGAGGATGGCTCGGGCCGACAGGAGTGCTCTAATTAACTGACGGACGTTGCCGGCTCACAGCTGGCTCAAGCAGTAGGTAGCTTTCTTAAAAATAACACTACTTACACACTACACCTCTTTGACATTGATTTTTCCTGTCATTAATTTTTATTGCTACAATATCATACTATATGTTGCATTCAGTTGTAGTAACTAGAACTAAATTATTCTCAGACAATTAATGAAGTGCTTATAATTCTACCTCAGTTTTATATCCATTGTCTTAGCTAATCCACATATGTGTTTGGTTTTATAATAATCAGCTGAAGTTTTACCATGCACTGAGATGGTAATTTATAATCAAATTCTTCACTATAAAGGTACTAAATAGTGAATAATTGAGGAGAACCAAGTAGTTACATTATTGCTTATTTAAGTTTAAAAATCAATAACATTGTATAACCTAGCTTTGATATAATTATTAGTAGGCTTATTAGTATAACTCAATTTAGTTGATTCTCATCAATTACTTAGTAATTACTAAGTTATTCATAATAATTTTTAATGAAAACCTATAATTACTTAACATCAGTGATTTGAATGATCTGACTAGAAGAATATCTCTGCCATTCTCTAAAAATAATATATATTACTATTTTATCCTTGCTTAAAACTTTATAAAGTTTGTTGGCTAGGTCATAGATTTGATTTAATAAGTTGCAGGCGTTATTGTGTTTATATTAAGTGGTACAAATTTGTACTAAGATCAGTGCTAACACATTACTTATTAATAATTTCAGTATTTAAATATTTTTTTTTTTATTTCCTTATGGCTATATTGTGACACTGATACACACATTATTATATACCTAGAAGCCTTTTCCTTTGAAAATATACAGCAAATTACTAATGTGTTTTTTAATCCTTAATAATAATATTGCAGACATCTGACACTCAATGTCATCTAGACCCAAACTAAGTTTTACTATAGTTATGAAATAACTAATGTAAATACATATGTACTTTTTTTTGTAAAAAGATACCTATTATCTGTAAGAAGCAACCAAACTCTGAAACAAATATTTGTAGATCAAACAAACACTTGATCTGACCTGGAAATCGAGAAATCGAAGAGAGAATCGAACCTGAGACCTCAAGCTCAACAGTGGCTTTTGCTGCCACTGCAACATTAAATAATAAATATGTATAAAAAATATTTTAAAAATTTTAGTCATAGTTTCATGTTGACATAACATGTGTTGTAATTTTGAGAGTACTATTCACCATAGTTTCATAGGGACCACTGTCAGTACATTAGTTTATGACATTAATAGATTGTGTCAACCAATATCTCCTCTAAAATGTATAGAATTTTTTTATTGTGTTTGAATGGTCCAATTACATAACCACAAACCTATATTTAAAACTATTTAAATTGTTTTCTTTGTTGCAGTTAAAAATGCCACGACCTGGCAGTCTCAAAGACCCAGATATTGCCGAGCTATTTAGTAGGCATGATCCAGAGAAGATCTTTGAGGATCTTCGTGAGATCGGACATGGATCTTTTGGGGCGGTTTATTATGCTCGCTGCAATCTCACCAAAGAGATTGTGGCAATTAAAAAAATGTCATATGTGGGAAAGCAGAGTGAAGAGAAATGGCAGGATATATTGAAAGAAATTAAGTGAGTAGTTTTTATAATATCTGTACTAATGTTGCACATGTAAGCTACCTTAAAACTTTAAACCCAGGTCTTTTAATCCAGGCATGAAAAAACATCACATTTACAATAGAGATGGTGATCACCACTCTTGGATTCTATTTATGCTTTACATCAGGTAGAGTAGAGTGATTTTGGCAAGTGTTTGTAAAAGAAATTAGAATATAGATTCTTATAAGAAAATCACACTCCTGTGTGGTTTTCTTCCAACCAATTAATTATCATCAAAACAGAAACCACTGGGAAAATAACAATTTATTTATTGAACTTCTAACTTCCATTGCAGAAGAAAATGGAGGCAAATTAATTTTGGTTGTATTTTGCTGTACTTCACAAGGTTTGGTAGTATTAGAAACACCATTCTATAAAAGTATCAAAAAAATGTAAGAATCAAAAACAAAATATTGTTATCATAAATTAATGTAGAATATAGTTTTCCAAAAAAGTTACGATAAAAACCATACTATTTCTACACATTGCATGCTCACATGTTCAGTAAAAGCAAAGTTTAATAAATGTCCTTAATTATCCAACATATTTTGTGGACTCAACCTATTTTCATAGTAATATTCACAGAATTCCAAAATTATAGAAAAGAAAAATATAGAAAACATTGATAACCCAACAATGACTATTGAATTCTGTAGAACAATGATGATCATATAAAATGTTACACAAAAAGATTTTAAAAACTTTTCCAACATATTAATCAATACTACTAGAAAAAAAATGAACTAAAATTAATATTTTTTATAAGTAGGATAGTAGGTAGTATAGAAGTAGGCAATTATAACAATTAAAAAGTCGATTTATTAAAGCCATGAATTTAATTCAATGCTGGTCTAATTTAATTTAATTTGTATACATTTTCTGGGTCATTGCTAATTGTGTTATAGATATTTTTTATTTAGAAACTCAAAATTTTGTTTGTGATTAGTATCATAAAAAAATAATAGAAAACTGTTACCCTGATTTTGATTTTAATGTAAGTACAATGTTTCTAATCAACTTGGGGTTTGGAAGGCATTTAGTTCTAATCACTGTTCTTAAACTCATTTCTCTCAAGCATGAAACTAGGAAAAGTGCTCAGAAGTACGATGGGCTTGCCCTAAAATCTCCCAATCACAATGCTAAATGTCACGCTGTCCAGAGGGAGTTGATGTGTGCCACCATAGTGTGGATAACACTTCGTAATGAGTATGGTGACCGCCATACTTAGAATCTACTCATTGCCATCAGACAAAGTAGAGTCACTTGGCAGGCTCTATTTACAATAAAAAATGAAACAAATGAGCACTAAGACCTCAGATATAGAGCACAAGTGTAGGTCCAGAGTTATACTGGTTTTGAGGGTTGATTGATTTTGATTGGAGGTTTTTATACATTGTGAATCATAACTGTAACTTGCGTTTTGTAGTCACTGATGTCTAGTTGAGAAATAGAGAATGATTGATGAAAATTGTGATAATAAGTCTTTTTTTTTGTACTCTTAAGCTTAGAACTGTATTTATGCAACTATGTTAATAAGTTTAGTTCAGAGAACGTAAACTGTAAGTACCGTTTTCTTTATTAGTTTCCTCAAATTATTGTTTTGTTTAGATTCCTGAAGCAATTAGACCACCCAAACACCATAGAATACAAAGGATGCTACAAACGCGAACATACGGCATGGCTTGTCATGGAGTATTGTGTTGGGTCTGCATCAGATATTATAGAGGTAATGTACCTAATTTATTTATTAGTAATAAGAAAATCCAAAAATTACAGAAAAGTATTGCCACACCTGTAAAAATGTTGGTTCAGTAAGCATCCCTATATTTCAACACTAGAAAGTACTTCTCGTCTTATCATTTCAAGCTGGGTTAATATACAGTTACGTATAATAAAATATTAAAGACTCATCCAGCCTTGATAAGTCTATATATTTGAGTTAATTACTATTAGGATATTAACATCATCCGATCATATTTTACGAAAGGCAACTGGTTGTAAATATTAATGTTCAAGCAGTAGGCAAACATTCTACACATAAATGGTGATAGATCTCTTAATCTTAATAATTGTTTGTATTTGATAGACTATTCGTTTACGACCTTTAGGAGCCAATATATACATTTAAAACTGCGAGATACGGTTTGTTGTACGGAGAAAAACTTTTTATAAGCCTTCAATTGCTTTTATGTAATTGTTTTAAAATGTAGGATATTATTTATGATTTTTACTGTCATGTATGTTCGTAATTAAGATAACAATTATGGTATTGCAGTAGTTTATACGTTGATGCAACAATTTTATTAGAAAATAGGAATCTGTTTTAAGGAAATTTATGTAGTGACAAAGTTGGGGAAACTTGTATGTTTCGAAGAATTCAAATCGCAAGACAAGTGATAAAATTTAAAAGATAATATTATAACACAACGCTCTTGATTCTTGTATTCTTGATTGATCGTAAAGTCATGAATCACTTGAAAACAGATAACGGTAATATTACATTAATAATGTTGACGTATATAATGTATACTTGCTTTAATATATGAGTAATCTAATATATGTATCTAATATATACGAATTTAGGTTTTTTTTGATAAATGAAATATCGCGGATAAAAATCTTCTAAAATAATTTTATTATGACTTCTCGTTACTCCCATTTTACAGATTAATACAGGGTGTTATTAGGTGAAACATCTAAAGCCCTACAGTTCCCTCAAATAGCTTTATAACAGACTGTAAGCCTTAAAAATCTTAATACTAAATATCTATATCCTTGACAATATCTATAGCCTAACAAACGGGAGTGAATTCGTTCTATTCTTCTTATACAAGTTAATAATCTGCAGTAAAACAAGTCGAGCAGATTCATCACAGACCTTCCGACGCGGCGTCGCAGATCAGGCGTCGAAACTTAGATTTCATTAAATAAATATGTGTCACAAATTAATGCCAGTTGCAACAGACTTCTAAGAAATACTATGACTAAGTATCACAACTGAAATGTTATAACATCCTTACTGCGTTCCAAGCACTGTTAGTGTTAAAAAATAATCACAAGCTGTCTTTTGACTCAACTACAAATTTTATCTTGTCGTTACTTGTTGACTTTATTTATCAGTTTGGTATGATTTTAATAAAATAGTCGTACTCGTGTATATTCGTGATATCAGTTGGTATTTTGAGATATTTATAAATGTTATGAATAAATGTGACGTATTTTTCTTCAGTGCTTTTATAATCCAGATTTGATAGATAACTTACGCACTGAATTATCATGAAAGTACATTAAGCAGGTCACGTCGGTACATTTAATCAGTTTACTATTTGTATGCAGGTTTTAAGGTCTTTGTACGAAGATTGTTTTGTCTTTATAATACTATTGTTTACCACCATTCCTAATGTAATGAGAGATAATATGCCCCTTTTTACTGTTCTAAAAAAAACTTGTACTGTTTCAAGACCGTGCGAATCGCGTAATGGTTAAAGCGGTCACCTCACCGCTTTCTATTAGGCTGAGTGTTGTGGGTTCAAATCCCATACGGGACTACACTTCGTGTGATCAACAAGTTTTGTTCTGAGTCTGCGTGTTCTTTGTGTCCGTTTCATGTATGTTTTAAAATTCCCCGCGACATAGGAATAATTTTAGAGCAAGACTTGTCTTTTAAAAAAAAGGAAGAAACAAAGACTTATAATAATCGAGTACTACAGAGTTCTATCAGTAAGCCTTTTATAATGAATTCTAAGCCACAAGAACGCGTTAGACGCAAATTAAATAAATTATGATAGAATGTCATATTGTTTCCTGTATTTGTATTACATCGTACAATCTAACTTCCGACGTCGTGAATCGATTGGGTCATGGGTTTCTTATTTTGTTGAATGAGGAATGTTGTTTATATAGTCCTTTTGTGATCTAAGTGAATCATTGCAATGTTATTTTATATGATAAACCTTCAATTAGGGAGTGCAGTCATAATATTGCATACCTATTGTAAATATACATTTTTTTTCTCCAGGCCTCTCGAGTATTATGATGATAATCTTTAGCAGGGTTAGCTTATGAGAAGGCAATATTAGTTAATATAAAAAAGTAGATAGGTAGAAGAGAATACTTGAGACAAGAAAGAATATCAGAGGTCTGTTAGAAGTTGCTATGAAAATCATGTTTTTTTTAACAAGAGACCTTATATTTGATAAGAACATAATTTATTGATAGAAATCTAAATCTTCAGCTAAAAATTAACAGCAAACTGATAAGACCGATTAAATATTCAATAGATTTTTATTAAAATAACAAAATTCAAAAAATATTTTACCTATTTCAGCAAATAATTTTAAGTATTGCGGATAACAACAACACCCAATTGAGCAACGTGGGTGTCGCCAATAGCCAAATAGGTAACTGAAATATCGTAACCGAAAAAGCTCTTCTGACCTGATGATAAACAATCGATTTGTAAACTTCACACTGCTGATACATCTGTGAAGTAAAAAAGTAAATGCATAAGTTATGATATAAATATATACATAACGCACTGACATACCACAATGGCTATTGTTCAAACCTATATTAAAGCACGGACATAAACCTATTTTTGTTTTTTTAAATATGCCTACTAAAGTGACTCTACTCTGCCAGATGAAAGGCGTGAATAGAATTCAAGAGTGGTGGTCACCTCAATCATTGCGAATGCACACAATGCAGCATAGTGACCCACACTATGACGGCATAGTGAGATACTTTTTCACGCCTCTTATAGAAGTTAAATATTTGTTAAAAATAAGGTTGTAAAGCAGTAGATCTTTAAAGATTACACTGTTCCCTGCAGGTACACAAGCGGCCGTTACGCGAGGAGGAAATCTCTGCAATATGTGAAGGTGTCGTCTGCGGGTTGTCATATTTGCACAGCTTGGGCAGAATCCATCGAGACATCAAGGCAGGGAACATCTTGCTCACGGAGAATGGAACTGTTAAGTTAGCAGATTTTGGTAGCGCCAGTATCAAGTGTCCAGCTAACAGCTTCGTGGGCACGCCTTATTGGATGGCACCTGAAGTTATACTCGCCATGGACGAAGGGCAGTATGATGGCAAGGTTAGTAGATTTTATTATTGTTATGTTGATATTTTAGTATATTTGTGTGGCGTATAGTGCAAACGAACAGCCGAGTCACCTGATGGCTAATGGCCATCGCGGTGCATGGACACTTGCAACTTGAGTCAAAAATGAGTTGCCGTTTTGAAGTGTAGGTTCCGGCAATCTTACTGATAATATTATCCTCACACATCTAACACACGACCGTCTGACCCCAAACTAGGCAAAGCCTGTACTGTGGTAACCATACTACTGATAAACATACATATATATTTCTAAATACGTACAAATCATACATAAGCCGCACGCTGCGGCTGGACGATCGCCTTTTGCAAGTGAAAACTATATAAATTGGCATATTTTGGGGCTATCAAAAGTCCGAAGACAGGGAGAGGATATGATAGCCCTAGATGCCGGTTACCTACTCTACAGGACAGGGATACCAACCATCCCAAAGCGGTGTCGGCTTTATATTTCTTAAACCGCTCAAAAGCAATGTTGTGGACGCGGGCGGTGTCGTTAAGGGTGGTGTACCTCATCTTAAGAATAACCAAAAAGGTATTCCCTAAAAGTTGTACAAGTATACGCATAGATGTCTACATATCCTGACGATGAGGTTGAAGCCATGTACGAAGACATAGCTCAGGCTCTGTTGCCTACCAACAGTTCTTTCACGGTTGGCATGGGCGATTTGCGAAGACTAGAAAAGGGTGGCTGGCAGCGAAAGGTTGCGGATTGCCCACGACCAGGATAGACCACTCCTAGGGATTAGCCAAGGAGCACGACCTTCATTCAGCAGACAATGATAGATTAATTTGAATGAATAGATAAAAATACAGAAAGGTTTATCCTGAATGGGAATCGAAACCACGTCGTCTTCTTTAACTATCAGGATCATTAACCTCTAGACCATCGGGCCCGTCATCATCGTCATTCGATGGAAGGCAACAAAAATTTTTATAAACACGGGGATTCTGCTGGATAGCGGCTTTTTCACGTTCAACGGGATCTTTCAAAAATATTCGAATTTATAGTATTTTTTTTTTGGTTCTTAATATAGTTTTCGTGTCTAATAATTGCCAAATCTTTAGATTTATAAATGAAATAATGATTTCCTTAGTTTTATTTGAAGTCGCATATAATGTAAAGGTCAAATTTTATCTGAATGTGAAATTGCACGAGTGTTTTTGATATTCAATATATAGTTATAGTTGTTTGCAAACCGATACATCCACCCCCTCCCCCCTCATTCCTACAACCTTCCTTTAGGAGGCTATAGGGGCTATCCCTTCTACAATCTACATTTAGAAGGCTAGAGGAAATATTATTGTACAGCTGTTGTAACATTATAATAGGCTAGATGACACCTCAAATTAGTTACTTTTTATCATCTGTCAAAACGACAATTTTGTATGAAAAATGTACCGAATACCAAATCGTGACGTCACTGTTTTAGATTACGCAATTGAACAATATATTTCACTATATATTTGATTTAAATTTGTAATAATAATAAAATGCTATGTTAATTGTATTTTCCGAGATGTTTCGCGATATTAATTTTAATGAAGTGGACATTGGTATTTATTTACGATACAGACGGTATTTAGTTACAACAAAAAATCAACACCTTTCGGACGTGTAAAACTGCCTATGAAGTTGTACTAAAGTACATGTGTATTATTTCAGGTAGATGTATGGTCTTTAGGAATAACATGCATCGAATTGGCAGAACGAAAGCCCCCTTATTTTAACATGAACGCAATGTCGGCGCTGTACCACATCGCACAGAACGACTCACCCACCTTGCAGGTGAGTTACCTACAAGTATGTATGTTCTTTTCACATTTACACTAACAACCGCTTTACACAATAGGGTATATAACAATGTATATGAGAAATTAAAAACTAGACGACAATATTTGCCCTTATTACCTTAATACCATTAAAATTTAAGGTACAATTAAAAATAATTTCTTAAAAGTCAAAGTTTTCACATTAACATTTCTTTCTTATAGCTGTTATATACCCTAAACCACTAACAAATATTTACTGTAATGGAACAACCACCAATCAACGAAGGAAATTTTAATGAACGTTAAACTAGGATTTTCTTTTGATTGATCTGGATGTCGTAATAACAGCTGTTCCCGGATCCCTCCTATGTCAGGCGCAGAGTGGCACACCGTGTGGTTTTAGTGGGTCCGATTCCGACACACCACCCCACCGTATACCGCGGTGGGTGACGGCCCGAGAGGGTTGCCACACGTTAACAAAAAAAAAAGGATTTTCTTTTGATCGCTCGTGGCATATTAAAATTTTATAAGATATTGTACACTGAGTCGTATCAGGTCACTTTTATGTTATCTCAAATAAAGGTTTCTGCGTTCTTATTTTTATACCGATGTCTTGAAGCCGGTAGCACTACACACAACATAATTCCTTTCATAAACGTCGACAGAATAATTTTTATGGGATGCGTCTACATCCACACATACTATTAGCCAATATAAAATATAGAATTATACTAGGTCTTCACTTATGAAATCGACTTTCTTTTATGAAATAACATGAAAGTTTATGTATTTCCATATATTTTCTGTTCTGTCAGGGGGGTGGAAGTACTCCCCCTCCCCCTCCCTCCCCCCTCTTCCGGCGTCCATGTTTGCACTTACTTTTACATATCAATGTATATTGTGGCCATATAATATATTTTAAGTGGTTGTTTCATTATGGGAATTTCTTAGGAATAATATAGAAAATACATTCGTTTCATGCACTTAATAATTTTTGATTTTGTAATTAAATTATCCTATACGACTATCAATTTTAGCATTGCCTGTATAACTGAAGATCTACAATGTATATTGACATAATTAAACTCGATGACGCCACAACCTTAATATAGACATTTAACTTAATAATACTATTTGACACAATAATTTGACAGGCTCCAGAATGGACGGATACATTCCGATTTTTTGTCGAAGCGTGTCTTAGAAAGAATCCCCAAGAACGTCCGTCGTCCGCGGGTTTACTCTCACACATCTTCCTCACGCGACAAAGATCTCCAAATGTGCTTGTCGACCTCATACAAAGGACCAAAGCAGCAGTCAGAGACCTCGACAATCTCAACTATAGGAAGATGAAAAAGATATTGATGGTCGACGCAGATAACGAAAGTGCTATTGGTACGTACTTATCTGTTATATATATAGAAACACTTGACCGACTTATCCGATCGATTGACCTTTACATCGTACGATTATTGCCAATATCAAGTCTGTCTTCGTTTTATATTTGTGAATTTGTTAATGCTCTTGATGATTATGTGTTGTATATGATGATTCCTATTGTAAACCAAGTTTAAATGAATAATGTGTAGTCATCTTTCCTTTATTTAAGAGGTTTTATTATCAGTTAAAACTTGAATACGATCAAACAATTATACTCTGAAAAATAATAAAAAAATTAGAAATCGGTTCATTAATGACGGCGTTCTTTTCTTGAACTCTGTTGAATATATACGACCGTAAGATTAAAACTTGAAATAGAGAATTCTTGTGTAAGCTAAATCTCTTATGTAAATTCTAACCATTTATGTAAGAGCTAAATATACAATAAATATGATATGGCTCTACAGTCAATGGAAGTAATATTTTTTATATTTTTAAATAATCGGTTGCGTGAATAACTTGCTTAATTGTAAATTGACGTAACTATTAGGGCATGTAGTAACATCAATGAATGCCACTATGGCGTCTTGTCTTGTAATTAAAACAAGTAAACAATAAACCCAGTAGACAGTGCGCACATGACGAGAATTTATTTTATGAGTAAAGCAGCAACTTTGATATGTCACAACGTAATAATGATTGCTCTATGGAAACAATCTTCAAAGCTCTTATGATTTCTTATTTTTTTTTTTATTATTCTTGTGTAAATCTAGTCTATTTTATATTATTTTTAAAATTCAAATACTTCTGTATAAAAAAAGTGAAAAATACAATGCTTCCTCTTATTGTATACTATTGGTGTCTCATCTTTCGTAATATCTTTCGGCAGGTGACAGCGAAGAGACGGCCGAGGAACGATCCGGGGGCGACAGCTCCAAGTCGAATTCGGCGACGTCAGAGCACAGCGCGGCGGGCGCGTCCAGCCAGAGCTCGTCCTCGGGTAGTCTGCGGCGCAGGCCACACCCTGTCAGTACACGCTATACGATCTACTTATCTAACCTACATTTTGCTTCCAATTATACATTGTACCTGTGAAGATTACATGAAAGTTTGTGCTGTAGTTTTAGTGATGTGTAGTTTTAACGAAAACACTAAAAGAAACAAAATTTTAGTAATTACTAATACATAAAGTGTTCTATTAATTTTCATGTCTTTTGCTTTCAAAGTACAAATAGGTACATCAGATTCGGCTGTTTAATTAAATGTAAAATTATGTGTTAATAGTAACTTTAAATAAAATAAAGGAAGGCAACATTTATTAATAAAAACTTTAGTAGTAAATTATTTTTAAGTAGCAACACTAATGAACTATTGCAATGAATTTACAGGTAAACGCGAATCACCACAGTCAGCACCAGCAACAGCCATCTTACCAACACTTAAACCATCAGCATGCGCACTCCGCGAGGTGTGTACAAATACATTCCATATATTAAAGTATGTCTGATCTTGAAATTAAAGTATTTTGTGAAACTACCGTCATTTATAAGCATAGCTTCTATTGAGGTAATAAAACTGGAGTTATACATTTGCGTTGTTTTTTACAATGCGCTAAATAGCATGCCACAAGCATTTAGTTTATAACTATCACATCATAGTTACATTAAAACTTTGTAACATCTTTGTAAAAATTGTTTAATAAATTTTTATACGTGGTTGTGGGTTTAAGATGAAACCTTCAGTGGTTTTGATTGATTTATTTAATTATTCAATTTTTTACTATTATTTGATTGATTATAATTATAATTTTTATGTAGTGAAAATCTTAGAGTATTTTTAATGGCATTTTATAAAACTTATTGTAAAAATAAATGTTTTGCTTGTGGTTCTTTGGGTGTATTGTACTGTTTTAGGCTTTTACAGAATATCATTCTGTAGAAGTCTATTAAGGTCAGTAGTAGTCGCTTTAGTAGTTGTATAAATAATGCATGTTGTTGGTCAAAGGCTATATGGGTATTAAAGATTGCACTGTTGTTGTAAATATGTTTGTACGTTAGCAATGCACTCGCACTTGTATAAAGTAAAGCTTTGCACAATGCACGTGCACTGGATAGAATGCACTTGGCTTTCAGACGCGTACGCAAGAGCTGGCTTTACTCATGTTGGTGTTTCGTACGCAGAGAGAGCGAGAGTCCTCTACCGGGCGTCCACGATGACTACGTCAATAGAGACGCAGTGCGCGACTACGCTAACCGTGACTCTCTTTGTGATGATTATGGCGATGACTACGCCAACCGCGACGCGATACGCGAGGCGAGGGAACGGGAGAGAGATCGTGAACGGGATCGGCATGCCAACGAGTATCGGGAATATGTGAACGCGTCCGCAGCCTGGCAACAGGATGCTGGTGACGATAACAGAAATACGCAGCGTCGGCAGGGTAGCAAGAGTGAGTATAACTAAAGTTAATCATAAAAATTTTCATTGTATGTTGTACCGTTGGAGGTCTTATACCGATAGTATGATCCGAGTACCTGTTAATAGAGTAGATCGAAACCTCTTTGATATTATATTAAAAACGTAGTGCATAAATATCTCTTATTAATTAGAAAAATAATATGTAAGGACATTACGAAAAGATTTGAGGTTTAATTTAAAGGAAATAAACTTATTAAAATCGAAATACCAACTTTTTAGCTGTAAACTGAACTTTTAAATGAAATGTAATGAAAAAAAGAATGTTATACGTTTAAGACTTTAGTGACTAAAAAACTGCCCACCAAATTGCAGGTATAACGAATAACGTATCAGCCGCGATGTCGCTGGTGTCAGAACACGGCGCGAATAACTTTGCAACGATACGGACCACGAGCATCGTTACCAAACAACAAAAGGAACACAACCAGGTAATTGCGTTCGTCTAAAACAGGGTTTTCCAAAAGAGATACGATCTAGAGCCAATAAAAATAAATAAATAGATTGGAGGGCTGCAGAAAAATATTTGTCAAGACAATAACGAAAGGAATAGTTTCATGTGGGTGCCGTGATTAAATCAAATAACATGTGTCGGGACTAGTGTAACGATAAGAAATTAGATTGCTTGAGTGGTGGGTGTTATGTTCCAGGAGATGCACGAACAGATGTCAGGTTATAAGCGCATGCGCCGCGAACATCAAGCAGCATTGTTGAAGTTAGAGGAACGGTGCAAGGCTGACGTTGAGGCCCACAAGGCGCAACTCGACCGCGAGTACGAGGCACTATTGCAGCAACTGTCCAGGGAATTAGAGCGATTACAGGTAATTACGCTTTGATATTCCTTGATTTTTTAATAAAACTACATTTTTCTCCTATTAAATGACATTATATATTGATTTTATTATTAATATGTATAGAATGTAATTTATTAATGTAGTTTTCCTTACCTACGTTTATAGACAAAGCATGCACAAGAGTTAGAACGCAAACAGAAACAGAATGCGGCAACAGAGAAGAAGCTAATTAAGGATATAACTGCGAGACAGGAACAAGACCGCAAAGCGTTTGAGACGCAGCGTAAGCGCGAGTACAAGGCCAACAAGGAGCGGTGGAAAAAGGAACTCAGTATGGACGACGCCACGCCCAAGAGGCAGCGGGACGCCACGCTACAGTATGTTACAATATACTCTTGAAATTTTCTTTATTCTATTTTTGTCTCCCATGATTTTTTTTTCCTGATAAATCATTAATTTTTAAATATCGGTTCACGAAAAACTGTTAAACATCTTACAACTGATATAATGTCTTGATATATTATTAAGTGTACAATATCAAGTAGCAAACACTATTTTTCCAGATGAACATACAGACTTAAAGTACAAAGTTACAATAGACAGAAAAGAAATGAAAAAAAGTAAATATTTCTATACTTTATTGGAAATGAGTTTTGCAATGGAAAAGTTCCTAAGGTTGTCAAACTTGTTATACAGTCAGCTCAGTCTAGGGATTGGAGTGTTGAAGTTATTTGTATTTTTTTCAAATTTATAAGTTAGGTTAGTAGGATTCACACACATCGCTCAGAGAGTATCTAAAAGTAATAAGAAAAGAGTATTGGTAAATATCTTTAACTAGTAAATTTCAACTGCCAGGTCTCAAAAAGACAACCTTAAGCAAGCAGAAGCTGCAGAGGAAGCCCGACTGGTGCGGGCGCAGCGCGAGTATCTCGAGCTCGAGTTGCGACGGTTCCGGCGACGTCGTATGCTCGCGGTACACCATAAGGAGCAGGAGCTACTGCGGGAGGTACACATCACCTTTACTGATACTAAAAAGGCTCACCATTTGGTTTAATTAGCAGTTCCAGTATCGAGTAACGACTAGCGATGCCGAGAAATCTCTCCATCTTCAGCCGTCGTAGCTTAGTATAGCACTTACTGCACGCGTAACGGGATTAGTTGGTGATTCCTCTACATGTTGAACATCGCAGAACAGCTTGATGTCATATCAATTCAATTTTCTAGCAAGTTTTTTGTGGGCGTCTTCAGTTTCTTATCTACAAATTGGAGAAAATAATCATATATAACTTTAATGTTCAAGTTCTCACAAAAATTTAGTGTCTAAAAGATAATAATATATCCACAGGAACTTAACAAACGCCAGAACCAGTTGGAGCAAGCACACGCGATGTTGTTACGACATCATGAAAAGACGCAAGAACTAGAATACCGACAGCAGAAAGGCGTGCATGCACTTAGGTATAATAGACACTACAGCAGAGATACTTTTATTTTAACAAAAATAATGTTTTATTATCAGTATGGTGATGGATTAAAAATACAGAGTGGCATTACTCTTGTTCATCTTGTGTGTCGCAAGAATCGACTAAGGAAAACTACGTAGGACAATCAGCACTGCAAAAGGAAGAAATCTTAACACCCTTTACCAACCCGTCTAGCCAGCATTTCCAGTCCAGCAGTGGCCTATTACAGGCTGTTGATGAATGCCCATAGATTTACTTATTATTATTAATAGGGAGCAAAACTTTTTACTCTGATTAAGTTTGTACAGTCTGAATTTTTGATTTTACAGAGAGGAACAATTATCAAACCAGCATGCGACTGAGTTGGCGAACCAACGCGAGTACATGCAGCGGGCAGAGCACGAACTGCGTAAAAAGCATGCGTTGCAGCTCAAGCAACAACCTAAGAGCCTCAAAGTATGTTTATTTTACAAGTATTTTAGTTAAATGTTTATTATACAGCCATATTAGGTAGCCTTAAAATGTGCGTCATGCTTTATTCATGCACATGACGTAGTTTACAGTTAAAAAAATACATAATCAATTGGAGGGACAGAGAGATTATTAGACATGGAAAGATTTGTATAGAGCAAAATAGAGCCAGAGGTTCCATTGATTATTTAATGTGTAGGAGCAGTGGGCTCACCATATGTGACTATCGTTGCCCAAGGATACTTACAAATTAGAAGTCACAAGAGCTTATATAGGAACCATTGTGGCTGCTCTCCTCCTACATAAATTGGAAACCTCTGAAATATGGAAGGAATATGGGTGCAATATTACACATCCATGACTCGATGATATCTTAAATCTTTGATTGTCTGCAATTTCGTGTGTCACACTCACGGATCCGCCACCGGTTCTAATGGCCTTACCCTCAAGTATGTCAAAGGAAAATTGCTGTAAGATTTAAATAACCTCAAGTGTATTTCGTTACAGCAAAAAGAGATGCAGATTAGAAAACAATTTCGTGAGACGTGCAAGATACAAACGCGCCAGTATAAGGCGCTCAAAGCGCAAATACTGCAGATGACCGCTAAGGTATTTATAATTATATTTCAAGTTTTTTTTGTATTATTAAAATTTCGAAAAATTGTTATTGTGGCAGAAACGTAATTGTTTTACGAACTTAGGTAATGCCGACTTAATTAGCATAGAAAATTTCTTTTATAAGTTCGTTTTAAGTTTTATATCATAGTCTTAAAAGTGTTAATGTTAAAATTACGTAATTGGTTCTAATAGGAGCAACAGAAGGAAGTCATAAAGACTTTGAAGGACGAGAAGCGTCGCAAGCTGGTGTTATTGGGTGAACAGTACGACCAAAGCATCACGGAGATGTTACAGAAACAGACCGTGAGACTGGATGAGAGCCAAATGGTAAGAACATTAATGTTCACAATTCTTTATTAACTATTAGCCAGACAGCCAATTATTTGGTCATGCATAACAATATGTAGTAGGTAATATACATTGATAAATTGTAAATATGTAATGATTGTGGCATTTGTTGAATGTGTCATTCAACAAACAATGTTTATAATTTATTCATCAGAATAAAGTTTACATTTGCCAAGTGTTTTTTAGAGGTTTTCACAACGGCATTAAACTTAATTAACATGTTTTTAGTTTTATCTTTCGATAAACTGTATACATTAACAATACGTATACAGATGGAGTGCCAGCAACTTAAAATGCAGCTGGAGCACGAGTTGGACATGCTCACCGCTTACCAGAGCAAGAGTAAGATGCAGGCGGAGGCGCAGCGGAACCGCGAGAGACGCGAGCTGGAGGACAGGGTCGCCGTGCGGCGGGGACTGTTGGAGCAGAAGGTACTTTATACTCTTACGGATACCGTTTACTCCTTACAATAGTATATCGTTAGTCGGAGAGTTAATCGCAATATTGAAGATTCACTCCTGTAGTCCTCTATAGAAGTATGGTAGTTCTATTGACTTTGTCGCGAATAAGTGCCGCTGTACAACAAAAACTTTGTGTAGGTGTAAAAGTCGTAAAAGTATAATACAAAAATAGTTGTGACTGCCATAGTCTATCCGCATTGAGAAAATAGTGACGTAATAGTGATCGTTTAAGTTCTAATCTTTCGTACGAAACTATAACTTCTTCAAACCCGAACGGTCCGGGCGGGGCACGATCGAAGTGTCGCTATTTTTTGTATAATGATCGATTGTACTAGTTTTGAAAGTGTGTCGTGTGAACAGATGGAGTCGGAGTGTGCGCAGTTCGTGGCGGAGCGCGCCGAGCGCACGCGCCTGCTGCACGAGCGCCACGAGCGCGAGCTCGAGCACTTCGACATCGAGAGCGCTCGCCTCGGCTTCAGGTACTTACACTTTTTTTGTAAATATTTTGCACGCTGAGACACAATGCCGTCTAACCTCCGAACTAAGCAGAGCTTCTATTATGAAAGCTGGATTGACTGATAACATACTTACTTACTTTTTTTTGTAAATATATATTGTACATAGAAAACACTCAAACGCAGACTGAAGTGTCGATACCACCAGGGGACCTTTCGTTGTTGCGTCCAAACGCCTATCCAATTTTAATTAATGGCTAAGATTTTATAACCCATTCATATATTCTCTTTATGTTTGATATAAAATTGTGTTTTACAGCGCAATGGCGATCGCGGAGGGCAGCCGAGACGGATACGGCGAGGAGGAGCAGTCGCTGTCGGGCTCCATGCTTTCCTTGGCGCACAGTAACTCGTCCGCGAGCTTCGCGGCTGGCTCGCTGTAACACCCCGCACACACCCTAGTGCTGCTGCCAACACACCCATACGCGCGCCCACACGCAACACTCGCTATAATACAGACGTGTATAAAAACGTTGATACTGTTGTTACGATTGAACCGATTTTACTTCAAAACGTTTTAAATGTAATAATAACTATAGCGACTGTAGGAAATGGGTGAAACATTTTTGGACTGTCAATTAACCCGTATATATTTATTTGAAGATACACGTCTAGCTCAGCTACGAAGATATTTATTACTTTCATAATTTAAAATTATAAATACTTGCCATGTTGCAATTACGAAAGATAATAGTGAGTAGATTGACAGCAAACCATATCGAACAGGTTCTAACAACTCGTTCGTAGCACTCGGGTCATTATAGTATAAGAGATAACAGAGTAGAATTACGATAAAAATGTTCTACAGATTTGGTTCGCGTTGAATCGCATTACTCGACCAGTCTATACCGCGGTCTAGAAAGACGCTACGTCGATACAATCCACCTACGTTTGTGGACCCAAGCGTGATTAACTAACATAAAAATCATAAATCGCAAATTTAAAGTGTCATACACTGCGCTCTCGTGTATGTATTTTGAGCGCGTTATATACCATCGATTGTTGTTATTATCGTTAGCAATGTTCACAGGCTACCTCATTAGACTTGTAATTGAAGAAATTATACGTGTTGACTGAATGTGTCGTGTGAGTATTTGGTGTTTCGCTAAGTATTATTCGAGAATATCTAGCGTCATTGTTTTGGCAGCAGCAATAGACCTCCCATGTCCCATTCTAAACACTGAGACTGTCTGCCCTCCCGCGCGATGGAAATTCATGTTAATTGGCAACATTGTGTTGTTTGAATATACTGTTGGATATTGCTAATATTAGCCTAATTTTTTAACATTTTTTCTGTTTTGTCTTCCAAGTGAAAATTACGGCCGTCATGACAATAGGTTCGGGAGGGCATTTCCTATATTATTACACTATTAAGTTTATTGCACTCCATAATTAAATAAATATCTCTTAGTTACAGCCGAGTTGAAGAATAAGCGAATGGTTTACACCACGCAATAATGTACGTTAGTTGTATTCTCAGTAAGGTCGTTATTGTATGATGTGATTATACACAAAATAAGTTAATCGTCGACGCATGTTTTAATGCATCAACCTGTTTCTGATATTTTGGTTTAAAAATATTGAATGTATATAATTTCTATATAAGTTTCGTTGTACCTGGACCTGAGTTCACAATGATGATAATTATATTATTGACTGACTTTATATCTTGTTTGAGATTTTTTTATAAGACTACATTAAAAATCGTGCCTAATCATAACAGTCAGAAGATCAGAAGCACGTTGTTGCATACATATAAGTGAAGATAAAAGTTATAATCGCGAGTCTGTCTGCATTTGTCTGAGGTTATTTAAATGATGCATCGATGTGAGAATGAGACGCTTTTTTCTATTAGAATTTACTCACAGTCTGACACTGTTCCTTTGTTCTCGCTTAACGCCTTTGCTATATAAAACTTAAAATTAAAAAAGATAATATAATTGGTAAACAAAACAATCGGCCAAAACGTACGCATAACACTAAACTTGATTGCACGTAAATATTAAAATTAATTCGTGTTAAATCTTAAAATTTAATTTAAGTCACGTCTGAATATTCGATCTCTTAGACATAAGAAATTTTTATCATCAATCTCTAGAATATTATTAGACCGTCCATCGTAAGCCTGCACCACACAAGTGCGCGAACAACGGGACAGTGTCCAGTAGAGGGAATGATTAAAATTTTAAAATCTAGTATTCCTGATCCAATCTTGTATAAATATTGTAGTTTATCGTAAGTTTCCACAGTGGTTCTAACTGATTCTTCATCTTGATGCTCTAGTGAAACAAGAATGAACAAGTTTGTAAGGGATATACGCGGACACCACATAACGATGATTTGTTAAGGCAAAAGTTTGTAGTAAAGCCAAGGTATATTGATCCTCAAAGTGTACGCTTAAAATGTTTGACAAAAGGCATTAATTAGATAAAGTAGTCAGTGGCGAGACACCGAGCCGAGCGCCGCCCGCCCTCCCACCTCACTATTGAACAGAGGAATTTATTATTTACAACATTAGATAGTCAAAATTCTAATATTCATATCATTAGTTTTTACTTTAGGAACCATTTTTGCCTGTAATTAATGTAAGTTGAACTTTTTGACAGCGGACTGAAGGCATTTGTTTAATGGTCTCACGAAATAATAAAACGAGAAAAATCCTACATCTAATCTGCATTGCGATTGATGCATTTCTGGTTTTCTAACAATAAAAAATTATACGATGTGATAGATCATTTCATTTACTCCAGAAGATAATAGCGATAAATAAAGTATTGCGGTAGTCTGCCTAGTTGCGACACGAGAGCGATCAATCTGTGGCGCTTTCTCTCGTCTTTATCCTTTCGTGACATACCTCGTATTGAGTTTATTAAATGTTTAAAAAGTTTAGCACGAAAACGTATATGATTATTTTAGAAAATTTGTAGATTTAAATGATTGTAACACGCTTTACTAAATCATAAATAACACAATGCAGGTGCTGCGTAACGTTGTGTGGCGAACTGCCGGTTATGTTCTGTAAATATATAAAGTATATATATATGTATGTATGTGAATATTAGCGAGCACACGATTTGCCTTACGGGCGGTGGTGGCGCGGGGCATGGTGTATGTATATAAAGAACAATAATATATAATTAAAATATTATAAATAATTTGTTACTTTTGTAAGGCGCGAGTGCGGTTCTGTGTACAGTGGAAGTGCGAGGCGGCGGGCCCGGGCCCGACTATGTGCTATTTTCTTTATTTAGTGTCCTAATACCCTATCGTATTGTGTACTAAGCTTACCAGTCAAATATGTATAGCAAATGTATTATTTAATTTAAAATGGATTATAGTCATAAATACCCAAATTTAGTTAATACTATTTTAAAATATTTTTTATTATTTTTATTAATATTCTTTTCCTAAAGCATCACACGATGTGATCGTATTATTTGAGTTTTTTTTGGAGGTTTCTAAACGGTTTTAAGTAAAACGAAGCCTAAGTGATTTAGGTATAAATTGTATACAAAGTGTTTGACAAAAAAAACAACTATTTTGTGTTAAAAATTTGGCACAAAGCTATTTATTATAATTATATAATAATTATAAAAATTTGCTTCGATTGCAATTTTTAGATACTGCGAGAATATAGTAAATAGCTTTGTGAATGGATACCTAATTATTCGTAGACTCTGCCATACCCCTCCTGAACTGACCAAATATATGACAATAATCTCTAGACACAGCCTAACTACTTATCACCTTGTCATCTGTACATAATTTAGACTGCGAGCGCGCGACAAGGACTAACCATCGGACCCACGCTGTACATAAAATAATTATACTACGATACAATACGAAATACTCATGATGTATATATAAAGTTTGATAAAATGTCACAAAGAATTTTGATTAAATGTAATATGGCAGTGTGTAACGAGCAGTGTTAGATTTGACCTCGTTATAATGTGACCCTCTTTATTTTATACTATTTATTATTATGGTAAATATTTCCCTTTGTCGAGTCTAAACTCTGAGGATGTATAGCGAAAGCAGGAACCTAAGCACCATGGAATTGAATTGTAAGCTGTAACTTCGCTTGCGTGCAATAGATGGTCAGTACTTAACGTTAGGCGCTTAGTATTTTGCTCGCCGTCATAGACCTCTGTCTGTACCGCAGTGTAAGGTCCGTCTCCACATATGGTAACTGCAATACCGAGGCGTGCTTTGCACGCGGTACGAGTATAGGGTGTAGGCCCGTATTTTCCTATTCCAAACTCCCCACCTTTACCCTAGCTGTTCTAGAGTTAGATGTTATTAATTATTTTGCCACCTTATAACGGTCACGATCTACGCAATAATTATTATGAGATAGAAGTACCAAACTTGTAGTTAGCGGTCACGTATTTTGTAAATTGTAACTATACAATTTTTATATTTTACCATTGTATAGTCTTTTATCACAGATAGGTAGTTAGCAATATTGTGACCGACATGTGACAAGGTGCGCGAGGCCGACGTTATTGATTATAGTTTGCAATTGTTTGCGGCTCGCTCGGTGCACCGTTGTTTTCTTTTTATTTTTTGTTACATAATATTTAACAATGAATTTCTAGATTCTAACTATTATCACTAATAATACTGTAATATAATCTGGTTCATGAAAAATCAAACTGAAATAAATTAAATGGAGAGAAAATCACTTATTTGTATTATTATGACCATATCTTTTGAAATATGCATACCATGCTAAATTAAATACAACTGGTTTAGAAAAAAATCTATTTTTGTAGTAACATTTTGCAGAAAAAAAAAACAAAGGGTATACAATATCAAAGCACAATTTTAGATGGCAATTCCATTTACAACTAATATTCTTAAATATTAACGTTTAGGTTATTTCATAAACATAATAAATGCTATCAAAATAAAAACGAATATTACGACAATGGTTACACATCGTCCTCGGGCATAAACATAAACGATATGAAAAACGACGTTTTTAAGTTTATAGCCTAAAGTATCCCAGAGTAAAGTTGTGCTCACAAATTTTATTTGGAGGATTATACTATTGTAACGAGAGCCAAATTGGAGTTTACTTCACTTCTACTCGATCGTCGCGGTGACCACGTTCGTCGTTGTGATTTTATAAAGAGTTCAGCGCTGGTCAATCGGAATGCCGAACGCGATCACCGTGACAATCAAGTCGATGTGAAGTAAACTCACACTTGGCACTCTGTACAATTAAAGATGCCGTTTGGATCTTATATATACATACCTAAACATGCAAATTCATGTAACTTTTCTACACAAATCTTCTAAATGACATTATTTTTCTAAAATATTTTTCATATTTTATTATATATACTTTTAGGTATACATAATATATAGACTAACACAGATTATCTTCTGAATATAGTGCAATATCACTAGAAGATCTGCGAAAGCCACTGTAATACAAACATTTTATGAACATTTGTCCTTAACTGCATGAGACTGCTTTCTTTGCTCTATGTACACTAGATTTGTAGCTGATTGCACATGATATAACTTTTGACTATCGATTAGTTAAGACAGCTTGCCCTAATTAAGGATTTAACAGCTTAGAAAATTACACCTGACTTACTTTTTAGTCTCTTTAATAGCTGTATGCGTACGTCAGAATCATCAATTTAATTATAGTTAGATTATATTAGTTCATAAAATTGAGTCATGATTTCATTTTGACTAGCTTTTTCATTATTACTATGCTATGCTTATATTTAGCATTTTCAAATGATTTCAATTGTTTATAGAAAAAAAACTATTGCATATATTTGAAACAATAGATAAGAGCACATGCCTCAAGTTGGTTGACAAATCAGTCTGAAAGTATACATGCGGTAAATTCGTGGTTAGACTCTAACAAATTATTTTTAATAGACGATGTTCATAAAATAGTTGGCTCTTGTTGTTCACTGCGTGGGGGAGAATGCAGTCGGTTCGAGAATACGGCAGTGCATTTCGCGGATAAGCGGTACTGTGTACGCTACACACTCGTCCCAGCCTGGGTTGCGCCATGTGAGCTCTCGGGTCTCTCGACGTGCTTGCAGATTCTTGTAGCCTGAAATATTGACAATTGATTTTTCTTAAGCTGTTTTCCTGTATAGCGGCCACGAATGTTATATTATATTTGATAAATATTGAATTAAAACTTTACATAGTTTCAATAGAAATAAAAGGATTTTTATTGTTTTAGAAGCAGTAAACTATTTCAAATTAAGAAGATTTCTTTTCTCTTTTATACAACTAACTTGATACAGGTCTTTTAATCATGAAACACTAAGAAATACGACCAACCTCAACCAAATGCTCTAACGGATAGTTATCTTTAATGAAACTTCTCATGTCCTTCACCCCACTTTGTATACAACATTGTTATTCAATCTTATCTAAGACAGTTAACAGTTGTAGATAAGGTGACGATATGAATTTTATGATGCTTAGAATCACAGTAAAGTGTGGTCACACATAATGTACGCAAGAAGTCGAAATATTACAGTCGTGAAGTAGAGCTTGGCCTATCTTGGCCGCCATAGCGTGGTTCCTAATACTGTGTTGTCGGCATTCACAATGAATATGGCAACCACCACTCTTAGATTCTATTCATGCTTTCCATCGGGCAGTGTAGAGTCACATTGGTAGGCTTCTATAAAAAAACTATAGATTTTACTGCACTGGACAGAAAATATGCAATGACTGGAGGTGTATATGGTTCCCTAGGCTACACCCAATTTAATCCAATAAATTTCACACAATCTAAATGGTTTTAAGTACTTGTAAGTATTAAAATACAAATACACCTGTATCTTAGCAAAATTTTCTAGAAGTATGTGCTAATTGAGTGTATTGAAATAAACGATATCACGCGACCGTATGGTTTCTTATGTGAATTCATTTAAATTGCCAGTCTCTTGAAATGTATGTAACGTACTGATAACATAATTGATGTTATTATAGCTTGTCAGAGTCATAACTTCAGCAATAAACTGATAGCGTCAAATTCAAACGATAAAGATAACTGTCAAACGGTTAAGGTAAAACCTACAAATTGTCACTGACATGAGCTTATATTCTTTCTTATAAGAAGTATTATTCATCTGTATTTTCAAAATATTTTCTATAATTTCCTAGTATTATAGACTTATTTCTTGAACACTCATGTTAGAGTATGCCGGAGTATGTCGGATTAAACGAATTGGTAAAAAAAAAACACTTACACCAAATGTGATGAACGTTGTATAACCGGCCGACCTGTGAGAAATATCCAGCGAACGCTTCGTTTTGCGAACGGCGATAAGTTATACCTCTTGCCCAATTGTTGCCCCACTCAATCATAGTACCGGGTTTCAGACTGTAAACATATAAGCCACATTTATAATGCGAAACAATAATTTAAATTAATCAATATTCATATTTCCATCCACACTGGCCTAGTTTTTTTTTCAGAATAATTAAAACCTGAACAATGTTTGTGAGAATTTCAACCTTATTTAATTTCAATACATTTTTTTATATATTAATCCTTCAGCAAGTGTTCCACAGATTTATGTGACACTACATAATGTAACTGATAAATTATTACGAAACGTTATCAATATGTAACGTACCGTGACTAATAACTTTGAATGCAATCAACGGTCTTCTAAATAAACATCTATAGTCTATTCTAATATTATAAAACTGAAGAGTTTGTCTGTTTGAACACGCTAATCTTAAGAAGTAGCAGTTCGAATTAAAAAGTTCTTTTAGTTTAGTTGGATGGCCCATTTATTAAGGAAAGCTATAAAACATCAAGCTACACCCGTTGAAGTCGAGTACGACTAGGGCTGCCACCTTTCAGGAAGCGCAGACCCGGAGAAATTTAAACAACGGTTTTTTCGACCAACCACTTTTGTCTTTTACATATTATGCACACAGAAAATGAAATTAGCCAATTTTTTTATTAGTATGAGTTTGTTGTAGTATTTTTCCTAGCTCAGGTTTTTTAAATAGTTTATTAAATCTTGGTAACTCATTTTATAATTAATCTTTATAATTAACTCCGACTTTACCATGTTAACTGGTAAGCAGTTTCGCTCGTCGTTGAAAGAGCGCTGCTTTCCTTAAAATGTGGATGAATTTGTTTTAATTTGTTGATCTCATCATAAACTCGATCCTCGTCTACATTTTTTAAACAGAGTGAGTTAACAGCTTCTAAAACATCTTCGTAAATTATTACATTTTTGAGATCGAATTTTGAAAATAGTTTGAATATAGAATTCTCAGTCATAATTTTTATGTAATTATTCAATAGTTCTTTTGTATAGATCAGTGGTGCCCGATTAGTTTTTTCTACGTACCACTTCAAGAAAGAAATCGAACTTATGTACCCCTCAGTCAAAGTCAAAGTAAAATGCGTTTATTGAAAATAGGCTTCTAAGAACACTTATGTAAAAAGTGACATTTAATTTAACATTAAGAAAATGACTCGACCACAAATAACTTTAAGGAGTCGGGAGACAAGGATTAAATAATCATTAGGTATTGATTTTAAGGATTTAATATTTTAATTAAGAGATTGCTCGCGTACCCCTGATGCAATCTCACGTACCCCTGGGGGTACGCGTACCACTAAATGGGAAACAGTGGTATAGATACATCATTAAATTGACTTTTTAATTGCTCTTGCTCAGAAACACTAAAGTATTTTTCATTATTTTAGCGCCATAAAACTTATTAAGTACTCGATTTTCAAGTTTTCTTGAAGATTTTTCATAATTGAATGCATCTCAGTAGATGTTACAGTGCTTTTTTCAAGCAACAGTATGGATTCTGAGAGCATATTCATATAATGATGTATAAAATACAATTTAATTTAACTCGGCTTTTGATGACTGGCATCGCCGCCCGGAGATGTTGTTGCTAAACCCGGAGCCTGGATATGTACAGTTCTAACCCGGAGGCTCCGGGTCAAACCCGGAGAGGTGGCAACGCTAAGTACGACCATTTTTTTTTTGCAATAAACGGTAAAAATGTATTCCTTTTGAGACACGCAGACGAAGTTTTATTGGTCAGATATTCGCTTATACAATAATAAATGTCCTATAATACTATCTTTCTTTGATCAATTTTCAATGCAACATAGAAAGATGTATAAATATACGTACCCATAAGATCGGATCTCATAGATATTACTAGGTTCGCGAGGTTCACCGTTCGGCCAGAAACTGAATGCAAGTAAGTATTGCAAGTGGCGCGATCGAACAAGCTGTCCTCGTTCCTTCTCTAAAGCCTGGTAAGTCTGTAAAAATTAATATAAACAATGCAATATGAGAAAAGTAGCTGTTAATAAAACTGTAAGAAAGAATATCTTTGATGAATGGGATTACCGCCGTACCGGCGACCCATTTTCTTTGCGCTAGTATTCAGAATAGTGCAGCGGAAAAGAAAAACTTGAACTGTATTTTGTTTTCATAGGTCGCCTACAGAATTTCTTAGGATCAATAAAGTATTTTAAACTAAACTTTTAGTATTGGTTATATAATTTGCAGTGTTTCTTATTTTACATGTAATTGTCTGATTAAAATATACTAAACTCCTAGAGACATGAACAGTAGTTGTGGTGTGTGCTCAGTTATGTTGCTTAGCAATAGGGATGTATCGTATTTTTTTTAATTTAAAAACATATATACTACATCCAAAATATAAACTAACAACCTAAAAAAAGATTACAGTCGCTATAATTTTAGGACGATTTGAATTTTGGTGCGCTTATTTTATGATGACGGACTACTCATGTCAAAAACGAAGCATTTGGTTCACAAATGTACTTAGTCATTTTTTCTAATCAACTTATTATCATCGAAAAGTAAAGAAATAGAATGATAAGTCAATAATATAATAGTTGTGAAGATCATTTTAACATAAATAAGGATATTAAAAAGTGATAAAATACATATAACAATATTTCTTACTTAGTTAACTGCACATACTGTTTTGTTTACAAAGTTCGACGAAAATATAACCTGCTTTACGAAAAGATCTGAGGGTAAATTGACATCAAATTCTGTTACACCAAAAGCGTTGCGTTATAGAAATTTACGAGGGAATTTTAAAAAGACAGTATTTGATTATTAAATTTCACTAATAAATTGTAATAAATTGGAAAAATAATTACATACGTTTTTTTGGTACGAAGTTTACAAATAAAAATATTTTGTCCATTTTGGGTTTCATGGATATACTTTTTTACTTTCTATTTGCTGAATTACTGGTATCTCTTTTATTGTATCCAGATAAGTGAAATGCTATAGCACTATTTATTACAATGGATCGATGATATCTTACTGGATCAGTAGGTACTAAACAAAGTGTTTGTATTATCTTTAAGATATCTAAATGCTAAAGTACTGTATGTTACAAAAAACTGAAATATCTTACGGGATCAGCTTTAAACAAAGCCTTGGCTTTATCAATTTTTTCAAAACCTCCAACATATCTCCACAGGTGAAGAGCCTGGTCCATGTCCCCCACAGACACAGTCCATGATCCTACCAGCTCACAGCCAATGTCTGCCTTTTTCGAATGAATAAAATCCACTGATGTTTTACTAAAAAAACATGAAGTTTTTTATATTAAATCTGTATTTATATGTTACAGTTTAGTCATCTGTACTAACGTATAATACTGTTAAATGAATAAATAAAATTATAAATATTTATGAGCATAAATTGCAGAGATCTGGTGGTAACATGTTTATTTTCAGTTCACAGCCTTAGATGCTGTTTTTGATTAATACATATGATATATCTGATAATTTGTGCATCATTTATTAGTGGGAACTGTTGCAGTTATCACAACTCAAATATTATTTTTACTTTTTTGTGTCCTATTCATTTTTTAGCTATAAAACACATGACCAAATATATATGTATGCATAATGCTAGTATACAATATTTATTGTATTCTAAGTTAGATTTTTTTATGGCTTACAATAAATTAGTAATTCTGTAGAATTCTGCATATGTGCCCATGTATGTAGGTATTTTTAATAAAGCATAAGTGAATATTTTTTGAAGAACCTTAAATGTTATGATTGTAGATATAAGAATCTATGAAATACAAGATTATGGTAACCATAACAACAGTGTAATTATACTTATAAACGTTTTCATCATCATCTAAGTCAAAAGGCATCCACTGCTAGACATAGGCCTCTCCGAGGTTCATAAAGCTATTAATTAACTGAATATAAATATTAGACAATATTTTTGTAGGGATTTTTTAATATTAACTCATCACATAACAGATCTGAAAGTTTTAAAGATCTTGTCAGCTTCAGCTACTGCAGATAGTTTTATGTTGATTTCTATTTACAGCTGTTGCATAAGAATTGGGTTGTGTTCACTGCCAAACAGCATATTATTACTTATGTAAGATTATGTTGTAAATACGTACTAATTTTTCAAGTAATTATCCATAGAATCGGGCCTTATATTATGTGTATGAAGTGCATATATTATTTCCTTGTCACTAAGCATACGACTGTGGGATTCCTTCGTCGGCTCTATTCTCCGCACCAACAATTTTGAGAACCATCCATCGTCAGCGCCTAAACGAGCACTTGTGGAAATCAACCTACAAAAATAACTGCTTTTTAGACTCAGAATTTTAAAAACGGGACACTTTATTAAAACTTTGAAATACCTCAAACTCTTCGATAAAGTTGAACTTATAACTAGCACTCTATTAAGAGAATTCATATTTATTCTTATAAGAATATGTATTATTAACTGATTCTAAACTACAAATAAGAGGTTGATAAAACTAACTGTTATCAATAATAAATTGACAAAATCATTTGAAGGTTATCATGAAAATAGATTTGGTGCCTCGTAGCGCCATCTATCGCAAATAGACCGTAACTACAAAGTACTCCACTAAGTGAAATGATCCAGGTCGGAGAAACAAAAATTATGAAAATGATTATGTATCCTTATTCATCCTTTCGATTGTATATTAGTCTATTTCAGCTCTATGCTTAACATGAGTCGACACAATAAACTTTTTGTTAACTGTCAAATTATTCTTTGTAATACTCTTCACTCAAAATCTTTAATAGGTATGATCCAACATTAAGTTGTAGAAACTTACTTAAAGATAACCTTACAATTTTTTGCTATATTTATAAATTGAATTATTGGTTAAGTTTTCTAATACGTAAATAGTTCAGATTAAAAATGTATATTTAGTTACTTTGAAACTGTTATGTTATAAAGAAACGTTATGTTTATTGACTTGACTGATGGCCGACAATTTGCTGACAATAGATAACTTGTCATTTTATAATTTGTGACTAGATACTTTTTTTATCTAGACAAAACAAATTAAGGTCTTAACGATTCTGCCTTACATCTAAAAAAGCCCCGCCATGGGTGAGTGCTTATCAATAAAATAAATGTTTTTTGTCTGATAAACTCGTAACAGTGGGCGGTGTTGTTGATCTTATCTTGTGACTATGTCGATTTGTTTAGCTTCGAGCGAGGTGACGAAGCTTCAGCAGCACCTGGCGCTGCTGAAAGAAGAGTATGGTAAATTGCAAAGTCATTGCGCTGAGGTGGAGCGCAAATACACGCTGGCGGCTGCATCGGCCGGCGACTTGAGCGAGACCAGTTTTGTAGCACGACTGCTGATGACTGTTGCCACTTTGTATGGCAGGCAAACGTATTCGGATATCTCAATCAAGTTGCAGAGTAAATCCATGCCCGGACACAAGTTTGTGTTGAATGCACGCTCTGATGATTGGAATGAGGAAGCTCTTAAAAATCTGGATGAATTAGGTTTGTTTGTTGTTAACTATTTATGTGTGTAAATATAAATACGTATTGTGAACCTAATTTAAGACCTCCCCAAGTAGCACAAACTATCCTGGCTTGGGCAGTTCACATCCATCCACTGCTAACCACTTTCCTAAAGTTAATATACAAAAGTATAAAAGTACAAACATTGATCCAATATATAAATATATATGACAAACTCTTTTTTCAAGAAATGTGTATTATTTTTGCAGACTGGACCAATCTACCAGATGACATTGGAGCTGCTCTTCTTAAGTGGCTTTATACAGATGTAGTGGACCTCTCTAGAGGTGACAGTTTTGCGTTACAACTAATGAAATCGGCGGCTGGCTTTAAGTTACATGGATTAGTTGGGAAATGTGAACAGGCCCTTATAGCTTCTGTGGGAGTGAGGTAACTGTCTTTTTGTAGAATTTCACCCTTTCTATATAATTCTAAGAACTATAAGTAAAATATATAACTATAAGTAATATTTAATAGTCCATAATATTATTGTCAAAAAAATGTGAGCTATTAATTTATATAATAACAAATTAATGAATAATTATTTGTGAATATTTCAGGTCATGTGTGAAGTTTTACTCAGCTGCTGATGAAATTGGAGCCTCTGCACTCAAAGAACATTGTTCAGGGCTTATATCTGCTCACTGGGATGATCTCACAGGTAAGTAATTAGCTATTGATCTTTAAAAGAAGTTTTAAAAATTAAAATAACCCTATAAAAATACCTTTTATGACAGTTGCAAGTTTGAGAGTATCGGAGCTGAGTTTTGATTGAACTTTTATTACAAGAATTGACCTCTTGATCATGTTAACAGTTTAATTTGACGTGTGTATGCATAGTAAAATAAATAAAACCTTTTTTTTTTACTTGAAGAAGTTTAAAATGTATTTCTCTTGTCGTTTGACTAAAATTAGGTTAAGATTTGTAACTAACTATGTAATATGGATATTGATCAAAATAAACAAATAATAAAAAAAAAATGTAATCACAGTAATATAAAAGTAATAATCTTGACAGTTTTTCAACCAAGATTATTTTTATAGTATAAGCATAAAATTCGTATTAACAAAGGAAGAATAAACTGACTACTTCTAATAGGCTTTTGCACCTTAATATTATGTTAATTAGGAACACAATAAAGGTTCTCTTAAAAAATTAACCCAATTATATATTATGGTTCATTAATGATATAAGTTATGATATTATCATTAGTTTGATAAATTTTATATTTTGTTATTTAATTACTGAACATGATTTTGTTATATAGTGTGGAATGTGGAGTGTATTATAACATTTGTTTTGTTGAACATGTTAATCTCAGTAACTACTAATTCGAATTGCAAAATTCTTTTATTGTTAGATAAGCCATTTATAAAGGGAAGGCTAAGTAACATCGAGCTACGACCCATAAGAGCCGAGCATTAATGAAAAATGTTGCAAAAACTGTAAAAACGTATTTCTCTTAAGAGACTCGGACAAAGCGCAGTTCAGCAATACATAAAATTATTAAAATGTAATATTGATTGAATATGTAGTTCATGTGTACTCGATAATACTCAAACAAAGTATAGTAAATTGGGATGCATCTTTAAATGGATCCTATTATTGCCGTCACGAAGTCTGGTAATCGGCAAAGTTCGGACGCATAATCTGTTTCAAGGTTGGCTAACTATTGTGTATCCGGCCAAACTGTTACCGGTTTCAGATCTTTAATTACGTTTTAAACTAGATAAATATTTATTTTATGTCTTTAGCCGAAGTCATACAAACATTGAAGAAATTGGAATGTGAAAGTCACCCGACAGACTTATTGATCGTTCTTAAACTAACGTCAACAGATATAGTTATTTATGTTAGAAAATTGTACAAGTGTTTACACATTGTACATACTTCGCGATGTAGTTTTATGTAAATAGTGATTCTTCAACCGTAACTATTTAACTTGATTTGTATTATTTTTGAACTGTAAATAAATAACATTTGCGCAGCTGGATTTTGTTGAATGTTGAAACGCCGTTTAATAATATATTATATAACTTAGTAATATGCTGTAACTAATTTGTATGCATATATATGCACTTATTTTCATGATAGTTTTTTTTACATTCGATAATAATGCGAGAGAAATTACATGGTCGTCTTATCCCAAACTAAACAAAACTAGCTTTCACCAGCGGTTCCGCCCGCGTAAATGTCGTTTGTGCCGATAAATTGTTAGCTTATATGTTACCCTGATGTATAAGGTATATTACTGTAAGTTTTTATTGAAATCTGTTTAGTACTTTATGTGTAAAAAAGTTAAAAACATTCATACATCCATAAAAAAAGAAAATGCAAAATTAAAGAAAAACTTGAATAAACCCTATTCCTTCCCGTCGGGCCAGTGGGGCATAGTAGGCCAAAACTTCCTTTCTAAGGAGAGGATAATGTCCTGCAGTGGATTGTTAAAACCTTATGATGACGATGATGATGATGATGATAAATCCATACAAACTTTTACATTTATAATATTAGTAGAATTAGTAGGAATTAGGAAGTTAAGATGGTTTGTGTACACTTTAAACACTCAAAAACTTCTACTAAGCTCTCATAATTACACGATATGCTAACCCATTTTAAAGCATGTTTTATATATTTTTTGGGGCAGTTTCTTTCCAATTTCTCATTTGTATTGATAAGAAATCGACACGTGTAAACGACACGACAAACAGAATGGTACGGTACAGGTATATGTAAATTACAGACAGGTTTAGATGATCGTATTCATCACAGGATTATTTACTAGTGAAAATCGAAACTGCAAGTCATAACAGTCCATATCTTTAACCATTAAACCAGCAGGCTAATCTCCATGCCCAATCAAACGTAGTTTAAAAAAACAAAAAACACGTTTACAAAAGTCGGTTGCCAACAAACGTCCGAACATACAAAGAAAGCTAATAAAAGCAGGTTTAAAAAAAGTAGTGAATATGTCAGTAGTCGCATGTGATGTGTAATATCCGTTTCTTATCTCACTCACCTAATATCTGGCTTATTGGATAAATGATATTGTACTGTTTGTATTCCCCGCTCATGGTAACACGCTTCCGTCCCATTTCACGAAATTACTCGTACTCGAACTGATTGCAGGAAAGTGAGAGGAAAGATGACACGCACCAATTTATTATACTAACAACCAAATTAAGATTTTTTTGCTGGAAAAATAATGATAAAATACTACATTTTCCAGTTGTTGCAACTTATTTCGTTGATACTCGGCTTCTATTGGTCATAGCGTGATGTTATATTGTTATATAAGCCTTTCTCGATAAATAAGTTTCTCAGCTCTAAAATATTTTTTCCACTCGAACCTGTAATTCGTGAGATTAACGCGTTCAACCACTCAAACGTCTTTAAAAATTGATATGAATTTGATAGCCTAAGTCTTGAGAAAGGCGAAGTTTTGGAATTAATATTATTCTTATATTATTAGTTATTATAATTATATTTTCTTTTTAATATTTAATCTGTTATATTGTACAATGTAGGAGAGGACTTCGCGCACATGTCATCAGCGCTCCTATACCGAATGCTGAAGAGTAAGACTTCGCAGCCGCTGCATGGTGCAGTGCGTCTACTTCGTGAAGATGTCGTCTTCCTGTGCCTCGTTGAGAACCATGCTAACGTGAGTCATTAATATTTCCTATTTCCATTAATATTTTATTAGAAAAAGTGAGTGAGTTATGTTATGTGTAACTTACTGAACATCTCATACATGAAATTACTTAAAAAAAAATGTTACCTAGTATTTTCTTGTACTGCACCAACCACAAATAGGAGTGCAGCAACCACAAATAAGGATAAGGACAAGCAAGTAACGAAAAAAATGTCGCCTTTGTGCACATCGTCTAATCCTTTAATCTACTTAAATCGTTAGACAATTCAAGGTTAAACATGCGCTACATATCTAAATAATGTTCTCCTGTATTCCCTAAATATGCATGGAATGCAAATGTTGAGTTACGACAAAAAGTTTACTAAAAGAAAAGTTGAAAGACGCGCACGAAGATTTTCTAGTTGTAAGGTCAACAAGTGCGCAATCCTTGATTATTTGTGTTTGACATTAGTTCTTAAACGCTAAATATGTATTTACGATTACCATGTGTCTGCGAATTTCGGACGTCCTCCCTTTCATATAACGTGTAGTTAGTACATGTCTAATAATGTGTATGAGTTCCAGTGCAAGTAGTTATTGATTTCTTTTTGAACTCACCTTGTATTGAAGTGTTAATATACCAGGGTCAAATTTATTTAGCTTTAAATGAACTAGAGCATTCCGTAAAGAAACAAATAGATACTGCCTTAGGGCAGTTATCTTAGAGAAGATATTTTGTTTGTTAAATAATAGACTTTTGGATCCTTTCATTATTTTACATAATAAAAACTAAGTTTATAAGACTAATAAATCTGAGTCTTAGATATTTGTAAAAAATATTTGATCACCATAGTGTGGGTCACCATACTGCATTGTCTGCGTTCGTACGAGTACGGTGACCACAACTCTAGGATTCTATTCATGCTTTCAAACAGGCAGAGCAGTCACTTTGGCAGCCTTTTAAACAAAAAAAAATAACACATTGCCACTGTTCAAGCACACATACTTAATATACGGTATGTGGTATACATTGGGGTTTTTACTGTGAAAGTTTAATTTGTCATTTAAAATAAAGTCAAGCAAATTGACGAAAATCGATATTGACGATCTATATCAGTTTTACGAAAACCTCTTTGCGTGAATTGGTCTTTTTTGCGTGAGTCCGACTCGCGCTTGACCGATGCGTTTAATTAAGTATATTATATGAAAGAGATCAGTTTGGTGACCAAAGCGTCGCGTCGGTTAGTTTTTAATTATGGTCCTGCTTTAAAGACATAATATTGACATCCTATTACTTATTTGCTGAATGGGGTTAAATGAGAAAGAAAGTCATACGTTACAATAATAGTAAAGATTTAATCAATCTTATTTATACATAAAAGTAAAAAATAAATGATCTGGAAACACCATAGGTACACTATAGAAAGGTTATCTGTTCGACTTCTAGCTGTCCGTATTTCCATAATTATAGCGTTCGGTTAATGTACCGAATCCATCTATATACTTAATTTTAAGATATATACAGACTGTTTTACATAACTGTGCATAGAAATAAATGTAGTGTATATTACTATAATATATCTATATTTCTTTATTGGTTTTACATTTAGTAGTATTATATAGCTTTAAAATATAACGTACATATTATTTGACTAGTACAACTTAATGTAAATATTTTACCGCCATTTCGGCTGACGACATCATTTTCCGCCACATAGGCGTCTAAATCCAAATGGTGCTTTAAATTTAAAAAAATATGTTTATATAAACTAGTATTTTTGGTCCACTTATTAGAGAAGCGTTGATTGTGTAATTTAAATTTAAAAACTTAAACTTATTGGCATTTGTGCGGACCCGTATGAGTAAAAGGTTCTAACCAATAATCCACTCCTGGCCCTAATTCCGTCATAACGTTAGTTATTTTATTAATATTATATATCGATCATATTATGATATTTTTTTTGAACCTCTATTACTTTAATCATTAAATATTTATATAAAACTAACTTTTGAGTGCGGCTCCGTCCACGTATATGTCACTTATCACGGTGATTCTCTTAACTGATATATCGTTTTTATTTTTTAGCCGACTGAAATAGGAAAATACTAAATCTTAAGTGAAATGTTTAATCGCATCCAAATTATTTGAGCCAATTCCGAGATTAACGCGCACAAGCGCACAGATAATAATTCTAAAGACCTTTTTTTAAGTTCTGTTACTGTAATAACTACTCCCTTCATTTGTTTTTATTTTATATATTTAATGTACAGATATCAACTTCTTATAATTTTATTATATGAATAGATACTGTACTACTTTCTTATTGTATCTTATTGACTCTTCAAAATAAGAACGTGAAGTATCAAAGTATGATGTACGTTGTACTTTGTGCAAAATTTTAAATATGTCATTATAAACCATGTGATTTGGTACTGATAATTTATGTCAAGTGATATTTTATCAAGGTTTTTTATCACAACTCAGAAACAAAATAAACACTACGACAAAATTTATACCTTACTTAACAAGATAGTGACGTAATATTAATATCTAAATCTCGATTTAACAGTCCAGGAAGAAGTATGTCTGTATTTTTTTATATCCCATTATCCAGATACCATTCTCCAAAAGTATATAAATCTTTAAATGGAAATTTTAACTAAAGAAAATTACTAAGATACTCATTACAATTATCCCTGTTACATTTGCAAATGTATTAGTAGTTGCTGTGTTGCACCCATCGCCTCTACAATAACAGGCTAAGGTCTGCGTCCTTCGCTCGGGGTAACTTTGATCTATAGCACAGCCCTCTTCGTATACTTCGTATATATTTTGTACTTGTATCCATTTCCTATTTACTTTGATCTGTTCGCCGTCTTGCGTTTGTGCAGCACATCCTCGTTCTGTGTATTGTGACGTCACTGTAAAAAATAAGGTATATTTAATCGTGAAATAAACATACCCATCACACTTACTAATTATAATATGCTTCTTTTAAAGTATATTTACTCGAGGTATGGGGCCGTTCAAGTATTACGTAAGCAGATTTATTGCAATTATTTACCCCCCCATCCCCCTTGTCAGCAAAAGTAAGCAAAGCTCTTACCCCCTCCCCCCATGCTTACGTAAACATTTGTCATATAATGTATTGTTTTTTTAATTTTATAATGTTATAATTATAATTTGAAAAATAAGAAAATAGATTTAGGATAGAGATTATATTTTACTGAAACGGTATTCAACATAGAGTAAAGGACAAAAATATTATATCTTACTAACATAACAAACTTATTTTAAATTTTTGGTACATATATTAAATTCAAATTAACAGTCTTCAGTCCATGAAACCCGAATCCATGATTCTAAGTTTTCGATGACATTGGATTGCTTTGATTGCTGCTCAGTGTTGTGAGTCTGCTCGCTTTCATCCGATTTTGGAATGTCTACGTCATTCTCATCGAGCCATTCAACATCATGGTGCTCTAAATTTTGAATAATGCACATCAGTTCATTAGCACGACGAGCAGCGACTCTTACAGGTCTAACTTTCCTATCAGTGTGCGTGTTTACTTTCTTATGGATCTTTTCGATGTGACGATTTAGTGACTTGACGGAAGCATGATAAAGACCACACGTTTTGCATGTTCGACTTGATAGCCTCAATTGTACCGTCGGACAAAAATAATCGTATGGCATTTGCAGGAAATCTTTGAGTGAAGCACTTAAGCGTAGAGCTAAATTGACTGGAAGATTAAGAAATTGCCCTCCTTCATCTAAAACCAAGTCATCAACTGTTTGTTTTACTTTTACAGGTGGTGGAAGAAACCTGTTGTCTAGTAATCTAAATAGTCCACTTCTTGGACGACAGCATTCTGTATTTCTACATTTTACAATTTGGAGCAAGTATTGGCTTACACGCACATGTTCTGAATACCATTTAATGTCTGGAAAATCAGGAAGATCTTGTTCACCTGCCCCAACATATTTTGCATTAACATTATAGCCATCAATTTCCATTGAACTCCATACTTCAGCTAATACTTTTCCTGCAAATTCGAAATTAGATCTTTCTAAATGTTCATCAATTGTAACGCCACGTTCATCCAAATGAGACCCAAAATGGTCATGAGGCAATATTAAACCAGCCAGTTCCCGACTAAGGGGAGCCATTCTGCGCTCTACTCTGTTATACGCACTTCTTCCGGGAGCATTGGTAGCTAAAAACAATGCATCGAGATCATGTCGCTTAAAGTGTTGTATAGCAAACCCTATGACTTTTTGATAACGCGGATTTTCATCTGGCCCTCCATCAACCGTCATGATTACCACTGGTTTTACTAGTCCATGGTCAGTTTTAGCTAATGGTCGAAACTCTTCAAGTTCGAGAAGCGTCTCGAAATCCTGAGCATGAGTATTAGCAGTAGATGAACTATGCTTTCCACTTCGAATAGCGATGTATGTTGGTCCAGAATATCCAACGGCTTGCGGTTGTCCTAGCATATTGGAAGTGATTTTGATACCAGCATAAACAGATGGTATTAATTTATGACGCTCAGCGATTACCCAATCGTGATCAGGCAATTTGATTCTATATTCCATGTGCATTAGAAGAGGTGCTTGCTTATTTGCCGCAGTTACGCCAATAGGGACTCGAGCTTTATCATCTTGAGATATGAAAAATACTTGATCTGGTCCTAGTATGGATGCTATGTTCTCTAAATAATGGATTGATGTTTCAGCGAACTTGCTATCTAAGTGGCTCTTGTGGTGATCAGTTTGAGCCCGAATGAGCTTAACAGGGACTGTCGATACATGTCTTCGTCCCTCTGCAGAATTAGATTTTCTGGGAATCAAACGAAGATATGTCCCACTGCGACTAATGTCAAATCCCATTTTACGTAATTCTTGTGTGAGTTCATCAAGAGTTTTTACGCTGCGAATTGATTCCGTTCGTCTTCTATCATCTGCTGCACTTCCAAATAAAGCTATATCCGCGATTGTTTTCAATAGTAAAGGTTGATTGCTTTCAAGATTAGGACGTCCCACTGAATCCCTCAGAGATAGTCTTTTTTTCATTTCTGGATTTTCATGACAAATATCTTCTAACTTTCTTTTCATACCATCCCTGTGTTTCTTCTGGGCAACTGCGTTTTGAACCTTCCTGTTTAAAGACTGTTTTGCTGTTTTTATTTCCTCGCGCAACTTAATGATCTGTTTATCAACTTCAGCACGGATTGACATAGTATCTCTGGCAGAATACAAAGCATTCAAATTTTTTTCGAGTAGAGCAATCTTATTTTTCATAGCCTCCTGAGAAGGTTTTGGTCTCTGTTTATCTGTATTTTTATTAATTTCGCATTGCTGTTGTGATTCATTACCGGTTTTTATTTTATCTTCTTCCTGTTTTTTAATATTTGAAGCTGGCTGTGTAATTTGTGTTTTTTCTGCAGGTTTACAGGTTGCCTAAAAATAAAAACTTTCTATGGGTTCTGCTAAAGATTCTCTTATTAAGCTACATAAATACAAAGTATGGCAATAAATATGGTAAATACAAAACCCTATGGCTTTAAATCTAATATCTTTAAACGAGCAAATCGTTCCGGTCACAAAATACAGGGTGTTATAGTCTATTCAAGTAGGTATTTAAAAGAATATAAACAATCTTGATATGTCTTTTTATTGAAATATGCAATTATAAAATCAGATATCTGTAAAGGTGCGTACAGACATCGCGAGGCTTGCGCCGCGAATGGTTCGTCTCGAATACATCAACCTGAGGCATGCTACGGCACATGTATACGTGCGAACCATTCGCGGCGCACGCCTCACGATGTTTGTACGCACCTTTATGTACTTACAGAAAAGCAATTTTTTAATATTGGTTGAGTTTTTAAATGAATCACAACAGATTTTACACAGTTTACAATTTTAAACCACATATTTCAATAAAAGACATATAAAGATTGTTTACATTCTGTTAAATACCTATTTGAATAGAGTATAGTTTTCTGTAGGTATATATATATATATATATATATGTATAAAACTGGCATCCTGTATTTTGTGACCAATTGACGGAATCAATTATAAGAAATAAATCTATATAATGAATATTACCTCTATACTTTAAGATAGGCCATAATATTTTCTAATTAGCAAAGAGAAACTTTTTGGCGATTTCTAATATTTCTAGTAGGTACTCATAGGTACCTAAAATGATTTCGTCACTCACCTTAGAAAAAAAATGTAGTAAATTGGATTTATTCTTAGTCGCTGCTTGCAATTCTTCTTCGATTCTCTTAGATACAATAATATCTAGTTCCTTGTCGGATTTTGCTTGTAATTTATAATTTCGCCACACTTCGTTAACTAACTTTTGTACATTTTGTACTTTCGTACTTGTATGAGATTTTTTAAAACTTTCAAACAATTTTTGGTATAACTTAGATTTGTCTATTTGAAATGACATCTTATTTAAACATTAAACTTTGGATAATGGAATGAATGGTAACCCAAATGTTAACTTGCTTTACTATGCTTACAATACGTCTACTCGCTATAGCAGCCAAACGAAACAATACACTGATAGAGGAAATTTAGACAAGTGAACAGCGCGCGGTAATTCCCTTACTCGGTTCTAAAGCGAGTAGGGGAATTACCGCGCACTGTTCACTAAATGTATGTATTACTTGCGGGAATCCCCGAAAATGCTTTTCGTTTTCAAGCAAAGACAATGTGTGGGTTGCCATTCGTGTAAAGAAGAAAATAACTACCGATGACGTAATCATCATCTAGACTCCCCTACCCCCCATGTCATCCAAAATAAGCAAAGCAAAGACCCCCCCGCCCCCCCATAGTGCTTACGTAATAATTGAACGGCCCCTATTTTTAAAATTGTTAAAAAAATGTAGTTCAAACAATTAGTGATGATAAATTGCAGTCAACTATGACTAAGCATATGATTTTTCGTACGTAGCTTAGTATTGCTATTTACGCACGCGTTATTGCCTGTAAGTTTTTTCAGACGATGCTGCATAGAAACCTTATTTTGCCTATTTAACACTAAATTTAGGCATTTTTATTATATACAACTACCATATCTACATAATAGTAAATTATTAAATCTTGAGTTTTAAATTCAATGTTAAAATTGTACTGATAAAAACAATTTGTTCAGACTGTTAGAATATTTATCCTATATATATCCTCTGACAGTTTTTTCTATTATAACAAACAGACTCCTATCACAGCCATGTTAGAAGATATATTATTATACACTTTACATTTGAAACATAAACTGAGATAAACATTATTTTTAAGCTATTTATTGCATAGCTATGATCGCGGGCTTTGAGCGCGGCGAATGAACCAAGAAATTCCATAACGAAAATATACCTAACACCCCCCACTCCGAACGGCACAGTAGTGCAGCGTTGAAAGCCGTACATCATCTAACGTTGTTTCAGTTTGGCAAACTTCGGCACGGTGTTTGTGTACGTGCGACTAGACGTATGCGTGTAGACTGTACGAAGCTCGCACGGATCGAGACGAGCTGCTCCGTAATATTATAATTGCATAAGTTGATAAAAAATGCTATGCAATAGCTTTACCGCGGCAGTCCCCGAGTGCCACACGTATTTTTTTTTAAGTTTCAACAAGCTAAAAAAACATACTGTTAGTGCAGGCCCCTTCATCATCGTTGGGTTATAAGCGGAACTGATAAATAATTCGTGACTCACATACAGATTCAGTACTTTATAAACAATGCGGTTATTGACATCACACTTAATATGACAGGATGATTAAATTACTTGGAAAATGAGAATACTTTGATACGTAAGCAAATGTGTGAATAAAATAAATTGATGTTTTTTATTTTACATTATTATTTGTAACTATCAGCTAAATACAATTTTCTTATAAAAGGTCACATAAAATTCTATTGTCACACTGTAACAATGATTTACGTTAAGCACGACGCATTGTTCTTAGAAGATTGGTTTTCTGTAACCTAGGACGGGATGTCTTAGGAAGTTGTATTTCTGAAAATTGCGTAAATATTCACATAAAAGACGAACATTGACTTTGCGAAGTTTTTAGCTAACTGGGTAGTCTATGGTTAAAATAGTAAAAGTTCGTAAATGTCTTATTTTTTTTTTGGAGATTATGTGACGAACGAACGAACGTTTAAAACGCTTATTCCATCAGGCTGCCGTGGACTTTATTTCCTCTTACTTTTTTTTATAGAAATAAATTACCAAATCACTTTTAATTTAACAAAATATAATCTCCGTGTGATGACGGATTAAAAATACAGAATGTCACCACCTCTACTCTTCCCATGGGTGTTGTAAGACGCGACTAAGAGGACAACAACATCACTGCAAAGAGAAGAAAAAACTCGAATTAAACCGTATTCCAACCTGTCTGGTCACCGTGAGCCTAAACCTCCTTTCTAAGGAGAGGCCTATGTCCAGCAGTGGTCGAAAATATATTCAAGTGACTATTCATAATATTTATATGTAAATAACAATATATAGAAATTTTAATTTAATGTGGATACGGTAACTTAAATTAGTAATTTATTTTACTGAGTGCTCAATATCGCAAATAGTTGCATTAGTTGCGCTACACAACACGCCGAATGACACATATTCCTTTCATGGGTCGTATGGTTACCAAACTCGTTAACGGTTCCTATTTATATATATATTTGTAAGAGATTGATTGATGAAGTTTTGCTAACGATCACGTTTTGCTTACGCGTACGAACAACGATTTAAACTGTAGTAAGGTAATATATGTTTGAAGACAACAAGTCAAGAAAACAAAGACAGTATTTCGAAACCAATTACTATCTCAATCATTCTGGTACTATTGTGTATCTGATCTAGTAATGGTGAGGTTCTTTAAACTGCAACTAATTAGTAGATATCACTAGATAAAAAGAATTGTCAGCTGTCTACATTCACAATTTTAACTATTTTAGCTGTTGATGCGTTCTCATTTTCTGTGATATGAGCGCTAAAAATGTTATATTTTTTGGTAGCCTTGTAAAAATCTTTAAACTTTCCAGGATTCATTCTTAAAAAAGACGGGTATTTCATGTTAACAAATAATTTAACGAAACTGATGAACGTTATACTTGTATTTTTAAACCATGTATTTGTTTACTGTTGCACTTGTTGAAATTTCCTGACGTGTGACGCACTGACCATTGTAAACATGTTTCTTAAACAGTAATTCTTCTTATTATTATATACGTAAGTTTTCCTAAACACTTACGTCCGTTGCCGAAGTCTAACGTGCTGACTCTCTTGTAGCACATAGTGGAGTGTTCACAGGTTTTGAGATATTTCTCACGTACACTCTCGTTGAATTCCACGGGGCATTTTGGATCACAAGTGTAGCATTGTAGACATGAAGATACTGCAAAATTTGAATGCACAACATAAAATCAAAAATGCAAAATTACACAGGATACGCGTCTGACCACTATACTATTTAGTTAAAGGCCCCACAGAAACACGAATATTAATCAATTACTTTAGTTGCAATATTGTGTACTGTACAGCTGTCACAATGGCGAAAATAGGTACTCGTCTACTAGCCTTTGTAAATTCAATTGCAACACCGGCCAAGTAATAGTGTACGAAGTTCTTTATGTTCGTTGTTCGAGTATAAAGACCCCTTGAGCCTATCTCGTGGAAATAATTCGTTAGTTTTCTTTTTATTAAAGATGTGATGTACTACGGATGTTGGATTCCACATTATTTAAGTTTCTATCAATTCACTAGCAAGGATTGCTTCTCAGATTCTGGGTGTAAGATATCAAAAATTCTAATCCTATGATAATAACTTTTAATTTACTAATACTAAATCTTTTTCAATGAAAGCCTGTTATAATTTTTTATCCCAATTAATATCACAACCTATAGACAATACGTGCAAGGTGAAATTCTGAGGTTGCTTATTTCAGGAATCAAAAATTTATGTTGGCTTTACGATAAGCTGGTTCTATTTTTACCTGATTTCTTTTAAAATAGTAGTTCTATTGGTATATAATCTATACTCAGATTGGATGAAGAGACTACTATTACTAATAAAAAGTTAGTAGTGCTTAAAATCACTAACGTACATAGTAATAGTAAAGACAAAATGTCAACTAGTAATCAACCTTTGGTAAGGTTAATTAAGAATGAGTGCTGTAACTCTAGTTCAATTAAAAGTACCTTATATTTTGTAAATAGAACTAATTGTTTGAGTTCCTTGTCACATTTCTAACTTATACTTCGTTTTGCACATTGCTATGTCATGACACTACAATGGGGTTTATGTAGGTTGTCACAATATTTCATTTGCGATCGTGGCAAAGGTTTTATGTTGTATTTTTCGATGGTTTCTAATAATATGCTGTTATTTACTCGTACTTAGTAATTTACCCACAGCTTTTAGGAGCGATTCATATATCTTGTTGCTATTTGTGTGCGACACGCATTATTATCAAATCTTAGGTTTTTAACTTGACTGACCTCTGACGCGAAAGACAGTTTACAATGTCAGTGCACCAATTACGTTTATGTATTGTTGCGAAATACGCAATTGTTTACTATAAACAATCGTGAACAATGTATTATTGTATTGTACGAATGTTCTGCCTTGACAGTCGAAATCTCATGATCTGTATATTTGAATTACACTGCATTTATTCAATTTTTTATACTAAAAATCAGAAGCGATATATCACTAGGGATATTATAGAACTATTAATGTGATCTTAAAACAGTGGATCGTGACGATATACTGCTTGCCGCTCTTAAGAAATTCTACAATAGCTACAGCTGGAGATACAAACACATGTGTTTAGTCTCTTATGGTTAAGTACTCTATTTTAGTCATACTTAGATAAAGTTTCGATACTGTATTTTATCATAACACTGACATAATTTCAATAAACTCCTAAATAAGAGCTTTTCAAATAGATATAGTATTTCCAGCAACTGACTCGATGATTATTAAAGAAGATTAGATAAAGATAACTGATGTACCAATTTCTCTCTCAAATTTTAAAGACTCCTAGTAAAAAGCCAACTTAATTAAAAGCTTTTTAAAAATCATATTACTCGTAGGATACAATTTCAACTTAAATCAATCCTACACGTCTGTGTATTAATCTTTGTGTTACAATAGCAATACAACACTACATTATAACATTCAGTATGGACTAACATTTACCTCATTACTAAGTCTAACAGTCATTAATAACAGTTTTCCTTGCTAAAATAATAATTTAAGAAATGATTTTTGACCTTTTTATATCAAAAAAAATATATGTACTCATAACACGAAGTGTAACTTATAACACAATAATTAAAATTATCATCTGCTAAATTGACGACAGACGCGGTTGTTGCGTTTATTGCTATCATTGTTATCATATGGGCTCGTACACAGTACCTATTTTTTTATACCGATTTAAAAACATTTAAAGGGAATCAATTAATAATTTAGTAAAACAAAGAAAGTGTTGTTTGTGCGGTGACGGATTAAGAGTAGAGAATGTTACTATAACTATTTATCCCGTGGGTATCGTAAGAGCTGTCTATGGCAGCAAGGACAAGAATATGAAAACTTCAAGCAAACTTTATACCAACACGTCTGGCCAACATGGTATAGTAGACTAAAACCTCCTTTCCAAGGAGAGGCCTATGTCCAGCAGTAGAGTATTAGACTGTTGATGATGATGATGATAACATAAAGCTTACATACAAGCACTTAGTTCACTTATACCTGTGGCAGTCGGCAGCCTTTAAACAATACGTCTCCAAATTATTACCTTAAGGACGTAGAGTAAATAAATTTACATGCATTTTTTATCATGACGATATTGTAGTAATACAGGTTTTGATCGGTAACTTTAAATTTGAATTAACCTTCATTACAACTCCTACGAACGTAGCGTTAGAGACATGAGACAATTTATAATAAGGTCTTCTGTCTGTGTCAATATGGGCATGTGCCCACATGTAATGGAAATGGGCGGTTTAATGTGCCACCTAATGTGAATGTATCAAAATCTTATCAATGCAAACATCAATGAAATGATCATATATGACTGAAACTAGGTCGAAATAACTAGTTTTCACTTAAAAGACGAAATTTGACTCTTTTATTCAATTATTTATAACAATGATAAATGAAAAAATATACAAATAAACCGATAAATGGTATATATTTGTAACTAGACTCCTTAAAGTATTGCATTTTACAAAGTTCAGATGTTCAAAAAAAAAAAACAAGTTGATTGTTTACATAGGCTCTTTTAGTCAAGCAAAATATATGTTTAGGAATCACACATTTAATGAACATCTGCTAATATTATCCAACGGATATGCGTAATTATATCAAAACACTCACTTACATTTCCAAAACATAACGAATGTCAACAATGATCCGACTAAATCCATTTTAGAGTGAAGTTTCACTACGTCCTGTAATTCACTTAACTACACTACGTCTTGTTTGAGTTAATCACATTTGTGTTATGTATTTACAAACGTCCAAATTGCTACACATGCGGCCGATAGTTCTTAACACTGAACTGAAATTGGCACCTCTCCGCACAACTTCATAATTTACAGATAGGACGCCCAGTGGCGAAACGGGTCATGTGCGAATGCACAAGGAAAAAGGCTCTTATATTCGCGGCAATAACGCTGATTCATGCGATCGATACTGGCGCCGGCGCGACACTGACCAACATTTGGCGGTCCCTGGCACTTCAAAAATATTTTGTCGCTCTTCCGAAGTCCGTTATTTATTTCGTTTTGTTTTATAAAATTCCAAAAATATGCTGCCGGTTTCAGGGTCGTTCAGATTCCAAACAATTTTTTTTTAAATCGTTTCTTTTGTCAACAAAACATACATAATACAATATAGCTTCCTAACTTGTATAACCAAATATATAATAGATACGTAACTACACTCGTAATGTAATCAAACTCATTAATATCTGTTTTATTAGTAGTTTATCATCAAACATTTACCTTGTAATCAAATTATAGTTATAGTCTATTCGCTAATGGTGTTTTATTTTCATAGTACTTCACGTGTTTATGTTTTAGTTTGGCATAACCAAGTATTACGCACTTGTAGTATTTAAATTGTAGTCTTTTGTCTCTGGTCAAGAAATCTGTTTGTCTAAAATTAGTACATTACATTATACATATACATTATTACTACATGGTCTCTTGTAAGCTTCACACAATATTGTAGATGTATTAAATATTTAAATAATAATACTTTTAATCGGGAATTTCAGGCTGGTATATTACAATGTTGTTTTGCTGTTTGGCACATTGTGAAATGTTACACTACTGATATGGTGGCGTCGCAACATCCTTTATAACTCGCGATAAAAATAACTTGTTTGCAATTTCTATGGCATAAGCTTGCGACAGTTTGGCATAGATCGTTTGAGTTTATTTAAGTCCTTTACTTTGACTATTTCAAGATCATTGATTACAAGCAATCTTTTTACTTTGTTTTTGAGACATATGAATAATGTTGTTCGTTTTATGACATACCGTCTCCAATGCTAGAAGAAGTTTTTTATTGTCAATTTTCTCTTCAACTATTCCATTGTAACTTGACGTTCTTTAATTCAGAATACGTATATTTGTGTCAGGATTGACTTTCAGACGCTAACTCGTAGATTTAACTACCATTTATTTAATAGAGTGCCTATTACGTCTATGCGTTGCGAAAAGCGATGTTAATTAGAAGAAAACACGATATTCACATTTATAGGTGTAAGGTTTTAATCACTTCCGTTGCGTCAAGTTCCGCGTATCGCTTCTAGAACTCAGAACTCAGAACGGTTTGGATCTAAGGATATAAACCGATTATCCACTGTTTTAAGATTATTCTAGTTCTGTGGTATCTAAGGAACCATAGCCTAATGATAACTTGCTGAAGAGTTCTTATAATAATATTTATTTATTTCCAAAAGAACTTAATATTAGATTAAAAATAACTTGGCAATATTTTTACAAATCAATGAATATAGCATCTGCAAACTGAGCAACACCTGTATTTCGATTGTCAAGACCAATCTCCTATAATTATTGTATTGGAACAATAGCTTGCAATTTTTATTTACTACTTGTAGATAGCCCAATCTACCGTGTTTATTTTAATAAATCAAGATTGTTTAGCGACTATATTAATAACAATAATTACGATAAGTACATACTTTGAATATAGTGATTCTGCTGATCATTGGTGATCTTCATGATTAGATCCAATTTACTAAATGATGCTTTCCAAGAGCAAATGTACTAAATACTATAAATAGTACCTAAATCGCTATACCTATAATATTTAAAAAGTTATTTCAGAATTTAACTGTCAGATCCTTTGTTCACCTCACCTCAGACTTAAGAACCGACTGGGAACCAAAAAGAAATAATTTTCTAAATCTAAAAAAAATAAAAAGGTCCTTATACTCTTTAAAGTATGAATATGATGACAATAAAAATGATGATAATGACAAAAAAATACATGATTGTTTCTGTGAAATTGCAAAAAACACTTTCCATAGAGACACTCTGCGCACGACGACGTTCCGTTTTATGCGTACATAGAAAAATATTTCTCGTTAAAAAACTATCAACTATGAGTCGTGTTTGAGGTTATCATAAATGAGTATTTAGGTCGAAATTAATAAAACCGTAGTTGGCTATTGATTAAACAATAGAGACGTGGGTGTGTTCATCGAGCACAAGGTTTATGTTCTTTACTGTCTGATAGACTAACTGTTGGTGAAGTAATAGTCACAACTATTGAAAGTACTTACATTTTATATAAATGACAGGTCATAGTTGTAACAAATCCTTTTTCAGCAATAAAATTGTCTTACCATTGTATCAAAGTTGCTGATAGTAGTCTGGGTTCTACCTATTTATATTATGAAATTAGGTTTATAACTCCTTGTTTGTTTTTCTTTCTATAGAATTTTGTTTTTATCACACGTCCTTTTTTTATTAAATATTTCAACTGAATTTATTGCCAGTTCCTTCATTAACAATGCGTGTAGCCTGTTAAAATTTAATAGATCTCATCGACGGTTAGAAATGCCTAATTCGGTTGGGGAATATACCTAGGTTTTAATTATTAGAGGTCCTTTTTTTTGAAAACTGCTATGAAAGAATCTTAAGTATTTACTTCCTAGCTTACTTAATGTTAGAAGTTATATTGTTTTTTTAAATTTCTTCCCAGTTAGCGTACATACATAATCAAATTCACCTTAACACTAAATGTTACACAAAATAAAATACAAGATGAATGAAGTGGTGAAAGATAGCAAGGAGAATATGTCATATAATGTTATGTTTACTTTCCTGATAAACTAAAAAAGAGCACTATAAGATTATTAAATCAAACCTCTGACTTGTTTATTGGCCCACAAAGTTAGCAGATAAACCGAGCGTAAGTGGATTTAATGGTTATTTCGAACACATTATGAAAATTACAAAACAAATAACATAACGAGTAGTGCATGTGGTGACGGATTAAGAATATGGAGTGTTACCACCTCTACTCATCCCATGCGTGTCCTAAGAGCCGACTAAGGGAGCAAATTATCCAGGGCAACAGCACTACAAAAAGATGGCAAACTTGAAACAAACCCCATCTCAACCCGTCTGACCAGCGTGGTATAATAGATCAAAACCTCCTTTCAGGATTAAAAAAGGAAAGGTCTATGTCCAGCAGTGGACTACTAAAGATTGTTGGTGATAATGATGATGAACGCAACGAGAATGGTTATCTTTATTAGCAATATACTATCTTTTAAATGACCCAAGGACGAATTTAATCAAAAATTATACACAAGTTATTTATAGACAAATATATGCATTATTTGCGAGGTTACATGAATTTGTTTAACGTTTAGAAAATTGATTACTTAAATTCATAAAATATAATTATAGTCCAACCTACTTGCGAAACTTATCAGAATTGATCAATCAATGATTTTAAATAATTTTCTCGTTTAATATTTTTTTAATCTATTAATATATTATTTAAATTGTTAACAGTATACGATGTTCTTATTAACATGAAACTGAATAATATGTTGTAATATTTAGATATTTCGTAAGTTCATTAATTTTTTGTAATTCTATAAATAAAACATTGTCTTAATCAGAAATATTGAAAAGGAATATTTATGAATTTTATCATTTGATGACGTCATCATCCCACCCGAAAGACGTTTAACGCTGGACGCAAGCCTGCCCCCAAGTAATCGTAGTTTTCTCATTTTTGATGGCATATGAAAGTTTTTTTTACAATCAATACTAAATGAACTACAACTAAACTAAGCTTTATTACATAATTAACTTGCTGTTAATTTGTTAATTTATTTACGGCCTATAACATCTTTTACAGCCTTTCTAGCATTGACATGTTTATGTCATAAGTATCTCGTATACCGCCGTCGTATACTGCTGAATGAAGGTCTAATATTGGTGAATATAATACTGTAGCAATAATCATCACTGTCACTGTCATCACATACATGACATAATCACTCACATATTGCAGCTGACATATGTATTCGTAATAGCACTACGCACCATACTGCTTAGTAATGCTAAGTCACTGCCTTCTAAATGGCTAACTACTGCTAACGGGCTCTATGAAGTGATACGATTGCATGATATGAATGTATTTCATACCACATTTAGTTTCAATTTATTCAGTTCAGTAAACATAATGTCCGTGTCCGTGTGGTGTGATATATATTTTCCGTGTGGTGACGGATAAAGAATATGGAGTGTCATCACTCTTACTCATTACATGGGTGTCATAAGCAAACTATGCAGGACAATATTAATATTATATTTATATTTTATATTTATATATTATATTAATATGCAAAGAGAAGGAAAATTTAAACGAAACCTATACCAACCCGTCTAGCTAGCGTGGTAGGTGAAAACCTCCTTGCTAAAGGGAGGCCTATGCCTAGTAGACTATTAAAGGCTGATATAATGATGATGATGATGATGATCATGATCATGATGAAACATATACCTATATTGCAGCATAATACCAGTTCTGTCTGCGTATACTGTTTGTTTCTGTGTATACATCATATGGTTTATTATAAATTAAAATCCCATACTTAAGTTTAAAACTATTTATTTTTCTGCTGTCTGTTTTGCACTTTGATTTATCCTATAGTAAGAAAACTATGACAGTTATTTTCACATTACCTCGTCGTTACTGGTATAGCATATTAGAATGTTACCTGTGGTATCTCACAAGTGTACCTATGTATTTATGAGATATTCAGTTTTATGTACGCTAATAAACAAACTTTGAAAGTAATGTTTTAGTAATATGTTTGAAGTTAATTGCGGGCTGTTGTGCGATAAAACTAATACTTTTACCATAGCTAACTGTGGTACCTGACAACTCTTTATATGTAATAAAATCTATGCTTTAGTATAATAGTTTATTTCTCAACAATATGAAAGTCACTTTAGTAACTTTTCCACCGCATTTGTTATTATGGACACAAATATCAACTATTATGAATTACAAATTTTCTTATCAAATACTGCAATTGTATGTACGTTTTAATAAATTTTTAACAAAAAATGTATTCTGACAACGAGATTTCTCATTGGTTTACACGACTAGCACGAGTCTTGTGCCCTAACTTCATATTTTGCAAAACTTTATTTTGATATTTTATCAATAAATAACCTCTATATAAGAAAAAATATTTACAGATGTAATACTTTGTAGTATAAACATTGACTGTCTTATATAAATAAGATCACTATATCTTTTATATCACAAAATAATTGCGAGTAAGTTGCTTAGCAACCATACTTAATACATTTATTTCTAAAGTATTTACAAAATTTTATTATCTAAGACTGTTTATGTATTTCATTAAATTGAACACTACTATCACGCCCATGATATCCGTGTACCCCTCGTGGCTAGTGTTCGGTGATGAATTACATAAGTCCTTTCTACAGTAGCAGTACCTGAAAAAGAATTGTACACATTGCTGAATAAATTGTTGTTACGATTATAACTTAACTTACAATAAAAGCAAAGCAAGATAATACTTTATGTATGATGTAGAATTTTTATAGTCTATTTGCGTTAAGAAAATAGTGACGCATCGATGAAACTCCATACACTGACCAATCAAATCGATTTTCAAACTTTCAAAAATGTAATCTATATATATAAAAGAAAGTGGTGTTAGTTACACCACTTATAACTCAAGAACGGCTGAACGGATTCAGCTGAAAATTGGTGGGGAGGTAGCTCAGAACCAGAAGACGGACATAGGATACTTTTTATCCCGTTCGACCGCGTTTCAGTCTAAATTCCAAAATCTGCTTATTTATTGCCTCTAAGGCGGAACAGAGTTCGCGGGGTAAGCTAGTAATTTATATACAGAATATACAGAATAATAATTTATTGAAATCTGCTTGATCTGGACTCGAATAAATGCTGAAAACAGCATGTAAACTACGCTGGGCCACATTCTAAGGTGGAGGACATAGTTGCTTTGTAAGTCTAGGTTCTTAACTTAGTTGGAGGTATGCCTACCAGGTAGATAACTAATTATAAGATCTGCTTAGTTTTAATTAATGAAAACGGCAGACATTCAAGAAGGTGATACAGCTCAATGCGGTGTAATGTCGTTCAGGATACAAGATTAAAATAAAAAACGCAAGAAATTTAGGCTTTGATGGCTATAAACATCAACGCTGTGCATTTTATGAACGTACTTAATTTAAAAATTATCACAGGATATCGTACGCAGTTACCAATAAAGTAAATAAAAAAATCCATGTTAGAGCTTACCTCGTTGGTGTACTTCTTTCACCTTTATCGTCAACATGCTCACACCCTTCTTCATAAGGTTCTAAAATCTCCATCTTGGGCGACCATCGTCCGTTTTTGTAGTCTTGGTACTCGTTTTTCTGTGGTGCACAGTCTCGTAAGACACCGTTGATCCTTACTGTAAATTAACATTAAATATTATTGTTTTTTTACTTTATTTCTTATTTAATTAATTCATTTTATTACCAAATCTAATATACCTCCATTATACTCAAGTAAGTTATGAATTAGACATTGTCTTCCTTAAATATTGAAATAGATTCGGTTCCTCGCTGGCCTGTGTTGCTCTATGCAAAAAAGACCTTGAGTGTTGAGCAAACTCACACGTTTTGGTATTCATATCAAAACTCGGATTCGAATGAATTTATAAAAGTTATATCCAGCAATAGCTACACTAAGCCGATTGACTGAATGCGTATAAAAATGATAGAACGAAAATAGAAGAAGGAATTGTGAACTCTTCAATATCAATGTTTTTCTTTCACGACCACGCGATTCCACTTTTTAATAGAATAGAAGAGGTAACAAAAGATTAAAAAATAAACATATATTTATTGCCTACGCCAAAGTATTGTTATGATTTGCCCTGATTAACTTGAACACCTTGACATCTATAGCCGAGATAGATTTCGCCATCTTTTAAAATAATATTTTTTGAAAGTCGAGATTCAGGTTTCGAAGTTGTGCAAGAACTTTGGTTCATAGTTTTTAATGAAGAGAAGTTCAAACTAATATCTATTTTTCCAAATTTTTGTATTCTTTTGTAAAAATATGCAGTTTATACAATATAAGAAGGGAAGATAAGAACAAAATATCGAATATTATCGCGCGATTTTTACAATGATCTGTTATATTCAGTTTTTTGTCCTCTATATCTTCATCATGATAAGTTTCTGTAATCTTGCATACTTTTTATTAAATCTTATGCCTAATATCTGATAATCTTACAGCTTATTATCAGGGTCACAGTTAACAAAGAAATCAAACTAATCAAACAAAATTGGGCCATGTCTTAACATGACCTCTAAAAACTTAGAAGGTCAGACTTTCGTTATGTTTTTAAAAGTTTAAAACCACGTATTAAAAACAGTTTTTATTTATACTACTTTGTCTTTCTCCTTGAAAATGAGTAGATGCTCACTTTATGTTTTCTGACTAAAAGCTTCAAAGATCTGTTACATTCAAGTATATTAATGTATTTGTTGCGTCTTTATATCGACTAAGACAAAGGATTGCATAATAATCTTTTTATTTTAGGAAAAAAATTGCAACGGAAATGCAATTTTATAAATATTAAAACCAAACTAACTTATAAAAATACTGTAATATTATTGTAAATGAATAGTTCGGCCAATTCTTTTAAATATTTTGAATAATTTTATTTGGTTGAGTTACTTAATCTATTTGAACAATGTTAATGATAGAAATATAGCATAATTGCAGTTTAACAAATATTTTTTTATAAAATTATATTTCTTTCAACAAGAAGCGGAGAAAATGTTTTATTCGCTACAAATAATTATGTAAACCATACCAATAAAGGCGAATATGTGAATGTGCGAATAGGCCAGGGGTCAACGCTATTTATTTGTCATAATAAATTACCTTTTTAGAATACAATAGCGGTAGGTTTTATTAAACTACCACACCTTGGACATTGGCACTCAGGGTCATGGGGCACAAATTAGTAAGTGGACGTACACAGTTCGTATATAATATTCGTAATGTGTAAATAATATTGCCGCAGTTATACCTGCATTACCTCGGTTAAGCACACGTCGCAATAACCTATTTCAAATCCAATATTCTATCGAAAAAGAAATATTCTTTTGATACTTTTAAGCAAACAAACACGAAACCCCTAGCATCATTGTATTAGTATAGATAGAATAGATTTGTCTATTTTTTTGGTTAAATATTGCGAAAATAGTAGGTAGCCATAGCCATTACAGGAACACACAATATTTAGCTTATTTAGATAATATCTGATGGTATAATATTATCTATTTCATGAATTTTTGTTCAAATATGTACATTTAAAAACAAAACAAGATTTAAATATAAAGTTTAGTATGTCTTTTCCGCCAAACCGCTTTTAAATTCACCAAGAGAGACATTATGAAGAGTAACTATATTCTCAATATATTCTTGTCAGAGGTGCGTTTTGAATTGGCCGAGATTAACGGGTCAACATCAAACTTTAGTAGTCTTCCACTGGACACAAGAGGTGCCTTAGAGAGCAGATTTTAACTCTACTATACCACACTGGCCAGATGGGTTTGTATAGAGTTTGTGTCAATCTTTTGATGTTCTCATGCGAAATTTGCTCCTTAAACGGTTCTTACGACAAACACGGGAGAATTAGAAATAGAATTCAGTAATCTTAAATCCATCACCATAGAAACGAAAGAGAAACACGCTGTGATGCTATTATATTCTCTATATATTCTTGTCAGAAGACTCGAGAGGTGTGTTAAGATCTAGGTTAGATTTACTGGTGACAGCGTGGCATTTTCTATTAAATTAAATTACTATTACACACCTCCATTTTGTATATCAAGATGAAACTCTTGCTTCATACACATGGTTGAGTAAGGGCAGTCCACAATGAACTTGTCGGAGTGGTCGAAATTAACGCATAGCCGTTTCGTCGTGTTATAGTAGTGGCCTGGTGGAGGGTTGATCAGGCACTGGTAGCACTGCAGTGATGATACTCCTAAAAATAATATTCAAAACTGGTTAAACAATTATTTAAGCCTTAAATTAAAAAAATAAACAATTTAAGTAAATCTAAAATTTTGTGTTTACTGAGTAATTAAATTTAAGCTGATTTATAATAATTGCAACATAAAAGTATAACTCTTTCATGCACACAACCCTAGTTTCTTGAGTAATTAGATTTGTATAATTATTATACAATATGATAAAAAGTATACAATGATTTATGTAAAATAGTACAGCAAGACCGAACACAACGCGATTTAAGCAACGTCATCGTAATAGCTCGGTAAATACCCTTTTTTTTTTTTTTTTTCCTGTGCGGAAATCCCCTCGGATACCACCTACTGTGTGGTTATGTCGGACTCGAACCGACCAAAAACCGCACGCCGTCTCAGGTACCAGTAGCCGGGGAATCAGGTGTACCCTAGAAAGGAAATCCCTGAAACCCCAACGTACCTCGGGTCATCTACCTACGGCTTGCAGATGACCCCTTTTCTGCTCCAAAAGAGCGTGTGCTCCGTAGCACGTCCCGCTGCTATCCCGGCGTACTTCTGCTCGGGTGACGGTCGGTAAATACCCTCACCTCCATTGAATACGAAGATGTTTATCACATTAAATCTGACCTCCACCCGCCTACGCCCGTGTAGGTCTTAATTCTTTGCAGATTGACAATATAGTGCTCTCATACGTAACAGGCGTAACAATTCACTGCGCGGCCCTGATTGGCCAATTAAATTAACCTTGTACTCTGTTACTGCTATTTAATAATGTTTTATCATTCTATTTTCAACTATTCAACACTACAGCTTATGTTATTTAGATGAATTCTAGTATACTGATTTTGTTTATATTTGTTTGATTGTATTGGGTACTTAGAATTCCCACCCAGAACTTACGGGCCCCAAGTCGACCTCACCTGCAAGCGGTGCATAAGCACTGGCGAAAAGTGCGCGTTTAATATGACTCTGCCTACCCCGTCCGGGGAAACAGGCGTGATTTTATATATGTATGTTGTTGTATTAATCCCGATATTAAATTATAATTTAACATTTAATATGTTTTTTGCTAACAACACGTTAACAATATCTTGTAGTAAGTTTTAATTATATTCTGCCTACGTTTTTGTGGTATTTGAATTTAACTGGAATATAGTTATAGTAAGTTAATTTTATATATTATAGTATAATATTTCAAATCGCTGTTTTTCAATTTCATTACAAGTTGTAAGATTATCTAAAGTCGACGTCTTCTAGCTGTAAAACCATCTTAATATCTGTAAGATATCTAGAAATAAATATCGTTTATCTAGTTAATACTAAAACAAAATTTTATCATGAATTTCATCTTATCATTTATTTTCTTATTAATTTTCGCGAGATTGAGTTCGAGATTACACAATACATAAATATTCGTTTATATTGTTATTAACTTGGTTTAAAAAATCTCTCTAATATTTCTTATACAGTATGTATTTTTCAGTTTCAGTTCATTTATTCAATTGTACTGTATCCTTCATTGATATGCGGAAACAACAAAATAAATAGTCACTATTCTGTCCCGATAGCAGTATTCGTAGATGATCGTATGTATAGGCACAGCAGTTTGTACTGTTTGTACCTACTACAGAAGGTGGTTTCTGAAAAATATGACTTCTAAGTTAAGAACTATAGGTGTCAACAATATTTTTTCTTAAAAAGAACTAAAAAAATGTGTTTCTTTTTATTCGTTCGGGCATCTGGCAACGCCATCTAATCTCAAACTAAACAGAGTATGCGCTATGGATACTACATAGAAAACACTCAAACTTCGAAGCAAACATTTGCAGATCAGACAAACATGTCGTCCGAACCGGGAATCTAACTCGAGTCCTCAAGCATAGTAATCGCATACGCCTCGCGTCAGTCACCTTTCAAACATATAAAAGATTTGTGCATATGTATTATGTATATTTAACATAGTCTAGTAAACATACTATGAAACTATGAAAACTTAATTTAAGAATGCGGTATTGTGCACGATTACTAAACTCAGGGACAAAGATGCATTATTAATTCGTATAGGATCATAAAACTTAAACTATTGAAAAATAAATAAATACACTCAATATTTGTAACAGAGCAGCATTATTATTGATGAATAAGAAATATGTCTGTCACGCGGTTAGGAATGCACTTATAGCGTACATTTAGCAAAAATCTTACTCATTCTCAATGTGCGGGTGGTACATGACTCATCTCTCCACGTGTTTCATGGAACAAACATGATATAATTTGCTCACTAATATACAACAACTTAATTAGTATGATAACGAAGATTTTAGTTCGTTATATTCATTTGTTAACATTTTATAAGTATTATAAATAAAAATTAGGTTATTATTATTATTTTACACACGTATTTAGTTTGTTTGGAGGCCAAATTCAAATAAAAAAAGAACCAAATTTCAGGAACTTTACACACAATTACATATATAAAATTTCGCTTACACTTAATTTTGAGAACTCTTAATCGTACATGTCCTTAAATAATCTGGTAACTTGAATGCGAATGAAAATGTGCTAGCTGAAATGATGAAGTGCCTAAGTATGTAATGTGATTAATGATGACGTCAGAAAATGAGGCAGGTATTTGCGGTGTACATTTTATTTACAAGTTAAATGTATAAATGTATCATATGTCAAAATCATATGCTAGTCACGATCGTCGTCTTGTTTCTATGTATATGAGGTCAATGACTTCTGACACATGTTCTCTTTTCGTAACAACTACTGATAAATACTTGATATTTATACTTATATTTAAGTTTTCGCATATGAACAGGCATAACAAAACCTGTTTTAAAATTAATTTAAATTTTATACACATTACATATACACTTCGTTCTGAATCGTAGCGATATATTTGAGTATTTGTATAAGAATCAAACATAAATGAGTCACAATTTAGTTGTATCAACTCCCACGTATGATCCAGCGCTGCCGATACTCTGCCAATTATGGTACTAACATCTTTATTGCTTCGCCATCAAGCGCTACAAACTAACATTTATTTTGATAAGGCATTAATACCGTCTAACTAATCAAATATAGCAATATGTTGTGTTAATTTTCTTCATGCTTACTTAATATTACTAACACTAAGTCAGTAACTCAAGAATTAGTCTGGTGACTAAACCTTCCTATATACAAAAATGAATTGCTCTTCGTTAATCCTTATAAAACTGAAATGGCAATAGTGATTTGACTAATTTTAATCTTGAAATGCTTGTTCAGGGGAAGTTTAAATTACGAGAAAATACAGTGGGTTGCAAAGAAAATATACAAAATAGTAAAAACAATAATTTAATTTTGAGACTTGAATCAGTTCAAATTAGAAAATATTATTGAATATAGATTTCGAATCGCCATAATATATATGTATAGGCAGTACATGAGTTATCAGGTATTCAGATTTAAAAATTACAAATAAATATTACCATGACAACGGATCAAGACATTTGTTAGTTGTCAAATTTTTTGGGTGCGTTCGGTAATTTATTTTATCATCAAACTTAAAAGAAGATATGAACTACATAAAAAGTGAATAGAATTTTCATAATAAATTAAAACCAGACACAGACTCATATATCTCCTTAGATAAATAGACGTAGATGATACTAAGTTTACCGGGTCATCTAATTAGATACAAAGATATTTATCATTATATTTTTTTTTTGCACTGTTGGTCCACCCCACAATAGTGGTGTTGTGGAAAGAATCATGCTGATCTACAATTACATATATATTATATATATAGAGACTACAAACGACAAGTTCATTTTGGCTTCTGAAAAAGAATTGAACTACATCGACGTTTGAATATTATTTCTTATTCCAATTTGTTTTTTGAAGTGTAGCTCTAGTAGGCTTCAAACTTTAATTCTAAAGCAAAATGAAATGATCGAAGCCATGAAACTTTATGTTTGGTTATTATCTATAACAACGTTATGTGAAGGCATCAGTGAAGACTATTTTCTTTATAAAGAGAAACAAAATACGCCAAATCTAAGTAAAAATGTATCTGTTTCCAAACCGATCCGAGGGGAGCAACTATTGTTTAAAGCCATGCAGCGATCAAATACCATGAATTCATCTGTTGCATACCTAACTTCTTTTACCGAAAAATCGATTGACAATAATTTTTATGAATACAAAGGCTCTGCAACCAATGAAAATGTTGAAAATATAAATATGATTGTAGGTGAACGTATTTTTGGAACTGAGTATATTGATAACAATGATACGTATGACATGTTGTCAGAAAAGGAACCGGAAAACTCAAAAGGAAACACATATATGGATATCTTAAAAGATTATGTGTACCAATACAATGAGCCAGTTGCTGAACATCAATTTCGTCGTAAAACTCTTAAGTCCAAGAAGGGTTCAACAAAGTCCAATGAAACCACTGAAAGTAATATTAGCGAATGGGAAAACGTAACGAGTGAAAAGTTAGTTGTAGATTTTTATAACTTGCAACCTGCACAATCTCCAATTGAAAAACAAAGTGAACACGAAGTGCTTAGCTTATTGGGTTATTATTATGATATCCAAAAGTATGTAAACAATAGCGTCTGGTATGTACCAGAAAATTTACCATGCTGGGATCTCCCTATCCTATATGCTGAATTTGGACGAAAAAAGAAGGAAGGAGTATTTCTTACGTACAGTGGTAGGCTTAAAAATGTTGTTGAAAAATATGAAGCTGAAAAATTAGCCTACAAGAAGTTTAATATACCAATCACGCAAACTCTCAATAAGTGGTGTGCTTCAGATCCCTGCTACGGCGATCACACACTTTGTCTTTTCTCAGATTCGACGAATTCAAAACTATGCATTTCGGGTTACGAAGTACTATCTCCTTCTATGGGAGAACGTATAGCATTAGTGAATACAGTGAATTCAATGCGAAATCGTATTGCTACAGGATCTACAAATTTGTACAAACATTTACCTACGGCAACAGATATGAATCAGCTGATCTACGACTTTGATTTACAGACCATGGCAGAAGCCTGGTTGCGTCAATGTCTACCAGGTCCCAGTGCTTGCTCATCCCTAGAAGGAAATTATGTTGCACAACTTGAGTGCACTAAATACACAGAACTATGCTGCACAAAATCTTTCAAAACTGTATTCGGATCTAAATGGTATGTTTATAAACAATATCTTGCAATTATATCTGTATAAAATATACATCTATAGTCACTCTTTATAGCCCATTAAAAAACTAGAAATATTATATTACGTAGCTTTATGATAGCCCTTCTAATTGCAGCTAGCTCTTAAAAACCCAAGTACATCTATGTATATACTTTGAGTAAAAAAACACATTATTTATTGCTCCATATTAATATTCACCCATTAATATTTAATTTATTTGCCAGCGTACCACATCCTGAATGTGTCCTAGACCCCCTCATTGGCTGTATACATTCGTGGTTCCGAAGCGGTGTATTTGAGTTAACTGCCACTGATATAGAGTGCGGCCATATAACACCAATTACTTACAAGACTGTGCAGTTAATATGGGCGGAGACGAATAAAATTGGTTGTGCATATGGTAAAAACCCTTGGGGAGAGGTGCGCGTTGTATGCAACTTTGCACCGGGTGCACCATTTTCTATTTATACTAAATCTTTTTGTGGATTCATTCGTCATAAAGAAATGATAAGGATCTATAATGGAAATAATAAGATACTACATTATTTATCGCAGCTCGGCATTCACTTGCATAAAGTCCCAACTCCTTCTTCAGAGAATGAACAAACTAGTCATAGGCTCTTTAATGATTCACTTAGATTTTCAGATGTAGATACTTTAAGCAAATTATATACGCGAAAATGGGTTAGAGAGCAACTGCGGAAATTTAATAACGGGACATTAGGGCTAATAGCTCGATTAGTTACCAAATACACTTTTGGAGAAGACAACGGCCCACAATGCGATACAAGTAAACATATTTATGAAATTGGTGAACCTGGGACAATGTGCGTAGAGAAAGGAAGACGTTTCAATGGTCTATGCTATGATTACCGAGACCCAACTCCTGGTTACAGAGCAGTGGCCGTCTTGGCACCCATTGCCCTATTTACACTGATCTTGTATGATTTATTTAGTGGTGCTGTAAGACAAACCAATTATTGATCTACTTTGATATCACAGTTTCCAACATCAATATCACACCTAACCATTTTAGATAATAAAAACAATGATTCTATGCATACAAATAAATAAAATCTAATACTTTTTTCATAGTACTTGTTATTTCGGACATTTGGCTGGCTAAATGCTAGTAGTAGTACCCATTATAATAAGAAAACGGTTCATGACACGGGTAATAAAAATGATAAAAACCGATGACAGATTTACCTAATTATGACACTGAAGGAATAATTTGGTAAATGAACTCAAAACATACTGTTACTGTGATTTTGTTTACAAAAATGCACTTTTTAGAAAACGTCGTGAAAGTGATTCAATAGCAAATCAAAATACATATGTGCAAAAGAAATATTTGTGCCAATTTTCAGACAGATATATATGAATTATTGTGACCTTGAATGAATATTTTACCTATTGCCACACCTATTGGTGTTTGACGAATACATGGAGGTGTGAATTTACAATTAAACAACATATTCAAATTATTTACTCTTGTTTTGTAGCTTATTTACACTGCGTTTTACGGTAGCGGTTAATTTATTACAATTGGAAATAGTAAGGAGAGTAAACACTTAAAAGTAAGTTCTGGTCTAACTGAGAACATTAAATAGTAGCATTTGACAAGCACTGTTCTTTCTTATTCTCGGTACAACAGTTACCTGACAACCTAAAATTTGACCCTTGATTATCTCCAATGCTATTTACCTGTAATGTTATGCTATAAATAGTGTTAAATAGCTTATAATTAACAAATTTGCTAAGAGTTTTGCCGAAAAGAAAATATTTTGAATATACATGTACGAAAAAGAAGGTGTACTGATAATTTTTGTATCTTAAGAAGGTTAATAGAATGTCACGTGTTTGTACGTAAATTATCTGATAAGAGGATTAAGTATAAGACCAAATTAAATTTGAAATAGGTTTAAATATGCCATCTAGTCGAGTCGTTTATCAGTAACTAAAGATGTGTGTACGCACATACATATACTCCAATGAAGTCATACTATAGCAAACCACGTGATAAAGAAGGCCGTCTAAATCAAGAAACAAATTGAATGCTGCCATTGTGCATAAGCACAGTAAAAGATGATATAAAGTGCAAACTCAAGCATTTATAAATTGAATTTCTCGCAACATTTACGTATTTGCATTACGTTTTTCACCATGATAAATCATTTCTGCCTATGTACATAATTAACGCTTCTTCCCTCCCCGTTGACTGTTATGCTACCAAAGCTGTGCTGACTCTTGTGTTGTACTTCTAGATGACTAATAAATCAAGTTTGGAAGTAAGTGAACATAATGGTAATTTCATAACTAACAGTCAATAAACTGACTTCAACTGACAAAGATCACACCTCTAAAAAGAGTCTAATGTTCTCTTGTGTCGTATGTCTACAGACCTTTTAGAGAAAGGATGTGGTTATAGGTCAGTTTCTGTCTCTAAATTGTGATTTTGTTTTATGCTATCAGTTGCTTGTTTTGAGTAATAAATTTGTGTGTAGTTTTTCTTTGAATGCTACATAAAAAATTGACACCACAAACCTGTTATTATTAAACATAGAATAACAGATCCCAAGGTTAATAGGCTTTGCTCCATGTTTTTGTCAGTTAAATTCTTCGCTTTTAATGTTCCTTAACAGCAATGGATATCAGTTTAACCACATAAACCTGAAACAGAAAATAATGTAAATAAAGCTTCCAATTCACGTGTAGATTTAACAATACGTAATTTGAAGTGAAATCCTGCAGTGATTTGCACCGTCAATTTGAAGTTTAATAATAAATATTAAGAAATTAGTTTACTCAAACACGTGATCAACAGCTGCAAGTACGTACTAGTAAATATTGCAAACACTTCCGGTCTATTTAAGTTTTCTGACCATATTTTACAGTGCACTATATATAAACTTAGAAATAAAATGTGTGTAAAATTTTAAGACAGAAAAGCATGAAACTACTTTGACAGATTGTTAACTTGAGTGATTCCAGAAAGTAAATTTTCTTTCGTTTAAAATTCAGTTCCGATCAACTTTTAAACTCGCAAATATCATATTAAATTCTATATACTTTCGGTTATAGTAAGATATAGTCAGCTGAGCTCAGATTACTTTTAAAATGCTAGGACATATGTACTTTTTATTTACTTGAATTTATGAGTGTTTTAATTTTTATGTTTTTAAATTTAATTTTTGGTTGACTTTTGTTAATTTTTAAAGTTATGCACTTTTCACTATTCTTTGTGTTGAACAAGTAACACAAAAAAACTTTAAGAAAAGAATATCATGTTACTATTGAAATATTTTTTGTTTTTATATTTTATTACCATACTCCGTAAGCGAACGAATCAAACAAGAATGTTTTCATTTGAAAATTTAATAAACTTTACATCATGAACCAACTAATAATCGGTTAGATTTCTTAGAAATAATACCTTATTTGTATAATAATTATAGCAATTTAAACTAAGAGGTAAAATAGTCAACCTGTTTTATTGGTGATATTTTATAAAACTTATGATTAAGAAACATTCTCCTTATACCTCTGGTAAACTGAACCTTTTATCAAAAACCTGTTCAAACACTTTGACCAACCTTACTTGACTTGTTCTTTCAAGTGTCATTTAATTTTATACACCGAGTAAAGGTATACTAAAATACTGTAAGTCATGATTTTAACAAGTCATTATACCTAACAGATATAAGAAAATATACAGCTTACAATATTACAATTGCATCAAAATATTTTGCGCTCAAAACCTACATAGAAACAAAACCTCCTACACAGACTTATAAACTAATAGCTACGTTGGCTGCTTACTATAATATATATTCACTTGATGTAACTTATTAAGTTGTAAATATTGTATTGTACCAATTTAGGATTGAACACCGTATATATAACCTTACATAAGTAAGTCGTGCCTAATGGATGCAGTCAAACGAGTTCGGCAAAGCAAAAGAATTACAAAATTCGGCCAGTTGCGTACGTTATCTGTGTTCAACCATGAAATAAAATTACTTACAAAAACATTTGTCGCACTGATCTCACCATGAAAATACAACAATTACGGTATTGCAACACTAAGTTGCTTTACTGCTCCAATAGTTTGTTGTGTTACACAAAAGGCATCGGTTGATAAGAACAATTTCAACCAACCGTCTTCAGCAATCACTGTGGGACATAGGGCCTCTCCTTAGCAAGGAAGTTTTGGCTTACTATACAACGCTGGCCAGACGCATTGGTATAGGGTTTGTTTCAAGTTTTCCTTTTTTTACAGTGATGTTGTCTTGCATACTTTTTCCCTCACGACACCCATAGAAGTTTTGGGTGTGGTGACACTCTGTATTCTCAATCGGTCACTATACCATGTATTCAAATGGTAAGAACAATTTGAATTAGGTTACTCATTATTCTAGCTGCAAAGTTTGAAGTGTAAAAATATTACAAGATTTATTTGCACAAATAAATTGCATATATCGCTTCGCTTATCATTTTTCATTTAATGTTGCAATAAATAGATGCCAGTCGTATCAACTTTCACCTACAGTAAAATCATTCTCTACTACGATCTGGTAGCTACAGATCCTGTATCACGAAATATAAGTCCTTGCCCTGATAAATATTCATATATACCTACCTATAGTACATACTAACATTAACCGTTCGGGTGCGATTTGCTTGGCACAATCACCTAACCTGACTCAGAGGGACTTCATTGTCCACTTCCAACTTTTAATATTGATAATATAATTCAGAATCTCCGATTCGTTTACGCAACTATGAATGGAAAATTTTAGGCATTAAATATACATAATCTAGAATTACATAACGTACTACTTAATTAATTTTATCGTGCAACTTTATTATTTATTTATAAAACCCAAAATATGTATGCATCTATAAAAGAAAGACCTAATTTAAAAAATGAATTATTGGTAGGTAAGGAGGCTAGGTTCGTGAGAAACGAGTTCAAGAAAATTGTCAAACCTCCGATTTCTGGTTTCTGTATCACTTGAGGATCAGAAATGTATTCGTATCTTAACATAGGTAGCATCTGTTCTTGTTTATTGTAGATTACTACATTGTGCATTACCACATTGCAGTTGGCTTCACTTAAGTCAACGTTGCATCACATATTTTTACAATGTGCTCAGGGCGAGTTAAGGACATTCGAAACCTTAACTTAATTCCTGCTTTCTGAGTCATCGTTTTTATTCTCATCTCTTTGCAATTAGTTGACGCTAAAATTGTTTTTTTTCTCTATTATATTCACTGCTAACCCACAGATAGAGATGAGTCTATAGCATAGGGACATTGCACAAAATGGCCGGGAGTGTTGTACACAGCACGCTGTGTGCAAAACAATGTAAACATAAAACAGTACATTACATTGTACACTTGTTGTTAGAGTAAATACCTAATACTAGTGTAATACCTGTTCTAGCAGAAGACGACCGTTAAAAAGCAAAAAAATAGTTTCAAACCCTGAATATTACACGCAAAACGTAATCACTTAAGTAATGTTAGAACCTGCAACACCACTATTCTCACAGCATAAAAAGAACACGTTGTCCAATTCAACTGTATAGTGATGAGTCACCGATGCATTTGACTTGTATTTATTTGCACTTTGTATTTAGATGTCTATATAATGGATATTGCAAGAAATACAACATTAGCCTTCAAAAATTTTGGAATAAATGAAATGCGTGAAAGTAAAAAGACTAAACGGGGTACAAAAATAATAAATAAATTTATATATATATATATATACGTGGTGAGGGTCGCGGCAAGCCATTGGATGCGGGACCACCTGTTGCAGAGAACCTTGGGGGAGATCTATGTCCAGCAGTCGACGTCTTACACGTAAACGTCTTACAGCTAAAATGATGATTGTAATGATGAAATATATACACATAAATAAATATATTGGTGATGACATGATTTCTGACTTACGTATTTAGAAAGCCAAAAGATCATCACAGACTAGAAGTTCAATTCTGCATTTTAGAAATTATATTATTTAATCACACCACACATATAGACATTACCATATAATTTGAAAATATTTATTAACTGTTAACAGTATAAGCATCTCTAAATCATAGAGATGAATCGTGGCACCTAGAAGTTGAGACGAGAAATATTACCGCGAATCCGGATGTCTTAAATAACACCTGTTCCTAGATAATGGTTCCTATTTGAGGCACGAGGTTATGATAAAAAAAGAAACATTACCACAATTAACGACTAGCATTATGGAATGACCTTGACCTAGAGACTAAATCTTCTTTAACCAAAAACAATGACGGATGAATTACTCGTACATCGATTACACTTTTTAAAGTCATCAAGGGGTATGGGCACTAGACTTGTTATGTCAGAATATTCAACGAATAGTCTCACCTCAGACTTGGCCCCACAGTCCTTGAGGCTAACACAATTTATACGCAATATTAACTTAGATTTGTAATATACAAAATTAAGATAGACATTAGCATTTCCACATTTAATATAAATAAACTATGGGTCACTATTTCTATACCGAATAAAAGTTTTGTGACTCGATAAAGAAGAAAATTAGATGGGTTTAAAAAGTATCATATATGATATCATATTAACACCCTTTTACCGTCCACTGCTGGACATAGGCCTCTCCTTGGCAAGGAGGCTTTGGCCTACTATACCTTATATTCGCAGTGATATTGTCCAGCATAGTTTGTTCCCTTACTCTCCTCTTACGACACCCACGGGATGAATAGAGGTGGTAACATTACGAGTATTCTGAATCCGTCACCACACGGAGTTTAAAAGTTTAAAAAGTATTTAATTTTTTTTTTTAAAGTTATTGTGCAGTTTCGATGCGTTACGATATTAGTCATATATTTTTAGTGATATATGTATATTTGATTTTACCCGCCGTTTTACGCCCGTTGATGTTTTGGGCCACTTAGTAACAAGATTTTTCTGGTCGAACCGTTCAAAAATTATAGCGAAAAAATATAACAGATAAACAAATAAAGTGAATTTCGCATTTATTAACATTATATCATTATCATCATCATCTCAGCCAAAAGACATCCACTGCTAGTCATAGGCCTCCCTCAAAGTTCTCCACAACAGCTAGGTCGTTGGACAACTAGGTGGTCCGACGACCTGGTGAAGTTGAAGTCTATATTAAAATTATATACATGTAAGACGTTTAAAGAGTCAGTAGTGTCTCAAGATCTTGGTATTTAAACATATAGTACTTAGTAGAACAGTAGTTAAACGGTTTAGTACTTACCCAGAATTAGTAGCGATTATTTAAAACTGACTTTATTTGCCGGCTATCGTTTACGTACATAAGTTGCTTAGCGAAGTTTAAATGATCGTTTATAGAGTACAAATGGGACAATGAAAAGAGATACACTTAATGATTTAGAGAACAAAATAAACATATGTAACTCTTAGCACGCTTTAAATAGTACTCACTTGAACAGTGACGCGTCTTCGAGTGTTGAATACGGATTAAGTAAAAAAAAAATACGAGTGGAATCTAGAACCTTCTTAGTTTAATCTTGGTTGGTTATACATATATTTATATTTTGCGCAAAATAATACGTGAATATAATTATGCAATGGCGTGAGAACCTCCTCCATTCCTTTGTTGGTTAATCTTTTACACAAAATAACGTAAAATTTCTTTGGTCATTAATTTATTTTGATTATACCCAATTGAGTTTATGATGATGAGTGTCAAGGACTATTTACTACTTTACTACTAACGCCAAATTTACTATTAAAGGCGTAGTTTATTTAGTAAATATTACATCAGTGTTTAATGTTATTAACGCTCTGAATGATGAAATTATACTCATCTGTATTTGTAATAATGAATAGCGAGAAGTGTTAAATGATAAACAAATTGTTCTTACTCCTATAGGCTATAGCCTATAGGCTCTATTGGACTTAAAATTCACTTTCTAGAGCTAAATTCCGACATGTTATTCCAGAAGTAATACAATACTGAAAGAAACTAATTAAGTTATGCATCGTGAATTCGATAGAGTTGAAATGCCTTTAACAATACTATCATTTTGTGAACAAAAAGGCAAAAATAGAGAACTAATTCAAGTGTACACGCAGTATAATATGTTTATTATTACTATATTATATTATGCACACAGACAGGCAGTTCAAACAACTAATAAAAGCCTCCATCCTGAAAGGTTCCAATTAGTTTTCTATTTTGGATTCAACCAAGTATTTGTAGAGTCGATTTTTGAATTGATTTACATATGTAAAAGAGTAAAAAGAACAAATAGATTCCTTAATCAGAATTCCTTCAATCACATTTGACTTGACGTAAATCCGAAGCACACTCAGGTGTTATTACGATAACTGTTACAATTAGTTTAGAATATAAGCCATACAGATCAACCGTTACTTATTAAAAGGAACTATAAAATATCTTTAGAAATAATAAGTAACATTATTATAACGTGCCAATTGCTTCAGTCTGCATTCCACATATTTATATGATTGTAACAATTGAACAAACAATAAAATTACTTGCTATTTATGTGTATTAAATGCCTGTGAAAAGAATCGAGATTTTTTTATTAGCCGTATATCTTTTTGAAGCTGTGAATATTTGTCGCTTTATAGAGCGCAGAACTGGAAATTATTTGTTCTGCATGTCCTTGACCTTCGCCAGCCTTCTTTTAACAACAAAAAGTTAAATTTGACAGTTGTTCTAACTGACACTAAAAACCGGATCTAAAATAGGTCGGTAATACATAAAGTTATAGACCTATTTATAAACAAATCAGTGATTATAAACCAACTTACGTCTCATTTAGTTATGAAAATTCCGTCTTTTCTTCTATTATACACTCATTTGAATTGTTTACGAATTTGAAAAAACGGTTTTTACTTAGTATGAGATTCCAAAATACGCACAACACAAAGCCAACTAATTAAAATATCCCAAGATTATATATTTTAACATATTTCACACAACTCTCACAGATTCAATTTCGTAATTAAGCACGTGCGTTGCTTCGTATTCGTTAAGTTTATACGTGAGACTTGGTGCGGTGCCAGCGGTTGACTGGGCGGCCAATACCAAGACAATAGTCAGACATTTCACGTTCTCGCCGCGGCAAGGACTTGTGAGTTTGAGCTTGTGACACGGAATGTTACGTAGGGCACGGCTCTGCGCAAACGCACTCTGCGAAGAAACTGCATTCGACCTAAAATTCACAAGAAATAAAGAAAACGTCTCATGATCAACTAAATATAAACACCACATTACATGTAGTTGAGATTTTAATTATTGTGTGTCAAATTAACACAATTTAGTTAGAAACAAGTTTATTTCTGCACTTTTTGTAGGATCTAGAAATAAAGATCTAATATAAATTAGAGCTAACTATATCTTTAGAATTGGTCGAGATGGAGACTTGCTCTGGACGCCCCTCTATCCCTACCAGGGACATAAGACATTAAAGTAAGAAGAAATAAATTAAAGCCTATTAAATACATAGTAAAGTTTCGCAACGCAATTTTTGTACCGTAAAGAGTCGTGTCATCTATTATAATTATTAGTCAACGTTTTACTTGTCTTAGACCGCCTTTTCTTTAAAAACTCACCCATACAAATACATAAAACAAGAAAATAAGATCACCAATGTAAATTATTAATGCACCAAAAAATTATTGTAATATTATACTATAAGAAAACAATACATAAATGAATATATATATCGATCTTTACCAGGATAAAACTGATTTTAATAGTATTATAACAAAATCATAATTCAGTATACTCGTAGGTTCTTTCAATTCTTAGTTGTTGTATTTCTTTTCTCTACTGATTAAATATAATATATGTATGACATAATGTTATAATTATAAAACGAGAACTAGAACGACTATGTAATCAGTTCACTAGTGCAACCAAATCTAAAACACAAATAATTAAAAATTCTACTTACCCACTAAAACATTCGTATCTGAAAAATTAATTTGATAGGCACACTGGCAGCATAAAAAATACGTAGGGAAAAATAAAAATTTACTTAGAGGTTCCATAATGAAACATGGCAGTTTAAAGCTGTCAGATGATTTGAGGTGTCCTTAACATAAACATTACGTTGTCAGAGTAGCGTGCGCGACGACACTACACATCATTAGATTATTACTCCGAGCACCACCATCCGGTCGACATCGACCTGATCCACTGACATGTGACAATCTACCAATTGACTACTCGACGACATCTGTAACGATATTTAACAATAAATATTTGACGGTTAAACACACTTAAATATAAGTCTTGAAGTGAAGTGTATGCCTACATTTTTCGGACGGTCTGTTATGTGTTTGCGTATTCACGAATAATAATTAAAATTGGCATAAGTTTAGCTTGCACAGAATTGAGAATAAATGAGAAGTGCACATGTTTCTTCCGTTTCCTGGCAATCTTACCTAGAAAATTAATGCAAATTACGCAGAAGAAATAAAACTAATAACTAAAAGACGCATACTCATACCTGAAGTGTTCTTGCAAGTTATTGCAACTCCGCTTTTTTGAGTCTTTGATACTGGCCTTGACAACAGTAAGTGCAAAGCGTGGTTAAAGTGTATCGTAAAGGATTCATATACAAGGTATCTTCACCAGACACAAAGTAGGACTACCTTGTAGCGTTTTTTGCAAACATATGACCTAGTATAGTTGTACATTTAGTTCAGAAATGTATTTGTAAAATTGAAATTTTCTTATCTGATTCAAGTGCATGCTTTAGCTCATGCTAAACAGCATGTTGGTCACCGGTTATCAAATTATTAATATTACTATAATGTAATAACGTGAAATCGTTTAGTTACAGATGTTGATTTGAGACGCCTTTTACGTCCCCAAGTGGGGCGTAAAAAAGCATCTCACCAGGCCGACAAAGTATGAGTCATCATACTGCATTGTCTGCTTTCAACCAAGCAGTATATAGTCACTTTAGCAAACTCTTAAAATAAAAAAAATCTTTAGATAAAGGTAACCTACTGCACTACTTATGTAGATCATGAGCCAATTACTTGATGTTACAGCCAAACCTGGACGAAAAAGCGAATACTTATATATTTTTTGTTTATTTTAGTACTTCCACTCTTAGCAAATTGGAACTAATTGACCATGTTGATATCATAGAAATACAACTTGTGTTAAATGAAAGTAGATATTTGTTGTTAGCTTGAAAGAATTCCCGTGTACACGTCGCCATTTTTACATAGAAATAGTATTTTTTTTCATAGAAATAGTATGTAATTAATTAGCTCTTAAAAGGCATTCTATTCGTCACGGAAAAGTTTTAAGCAACATACAAAACCTTCTTCCTGCAAAATATTTGCACTGCACAACATCAAACAAAGCATTTACATAAACTGTCTTTTTTCATATTTTAGAAATATTTTAAACTATTTCAATAAAGATCGGTGGAAACGATAAATAAGTGATTCAAATTTTCGTGGTGAAACAGATAATAATATTTATTGAAGACTCCACTACGCTTTTAATGAAATAACGTCCAAAGAGCAAATATCCGGTCCTTCAACTGAACGAGTTACTCTATGATCATATGATCGTGATGCAAGTCGCAAGAAGCTCGTTATCTATTCGTCTAGGTGATTTAGTGTTGAACTTTACATATGTTATCATTCACTTTAAATATTTTATTTCTTAGTGTTTACGATTCTTGAAACACTTGCAAATAAAGAGTTTACCCATCTCAATTTACAAAATACCATCTCACGGCTATTAAATTACATCCATGACCTACATAAATGTGCAAATCGAAGAATAAACCAAATTTTTTTGCAAGTCATGTTTGATCATCAATTCTTGTTCTAAGTAAATTTATTAAGTATCTAAGAAAATATTCATATCTTGACGTACACTCCCTAATATCACCTTCACCCTCTAACCTGAAAACTGAATTCCGTTCCAATATTAAATAAGAACTGTTCTTGAATGAATTGGTAATAAACAAGTGCCATAGAGCTATGAATACCCGTATGCAATTTTATTACCAGCATCCTTATCCTTTTAGATTTTTAGATGTGATCTTAGTTTTCTATTGAAATTGTTATAAGACTTAAGCACGTTTGAAACTAAAAATAATTTGAATATTATTCATTACATACATGTAATCGGTCAACGGTGACCTAAAACCATGTAATTAATTTATCGGTCCAGATAAACTATTGCATTGAATACAAGCAGACTTTCTGACAGTGTGTCTGTCGCTCGTGAGACAATAAATCATTTTCGAACGCTGTGACCATTCTCACTCAATTTGTGTAATATGCTCCAGTTTTCATTGCTTTGTGTGACTGTTACGTATATTCACGACACTGACAGGCTGTCAGAAATCTGTCAAGTCTACTTACTAGCTGCGAGATGACTGCTATGTAAAATCCTGAGTAAAAATAACTATAAATTTTGTGTGAATTTAATGGCCAAGTAATATCTATACTTATGCGTGTGGTGATGCATTAAAAATACAAAGTGGTCCACCTCTATTACCGTGAGATGATAGAGATACCCCGTGAGTACTGAACCGACTAAGAGAGCAAACTACGTAGAATAACTTTACAATGCAAAGAGCAGGAAGACTTAAAAAAAAATATACGAACTGGTCAGGACCGCAAGTACGTACGGTGTAGTTCTACTATAAGCTTTTCACAACTAGAAAAATGTAAACCCACTCTTATAATAATCATTAACGTAAGTCATTGTTGATTAAATTAAGGTTAATTTTACATCTAGTATCACTAAAAGTAAAAGTGATGATTTACCGAACAGAATAAAAATCAAAGTAAACAGTTCCTATTTGCCCGTTAATGTTGTGCCACAAAGGATTTCCGTGACCCTGTTGCAAATATTTTTAATTGCAGCTAAATATTTTATTTAAAAATAACGTTCTTTTTATTTATTTCCACGTTATATAGTTGCTAATAAAATAATTAGCTTTTCAGTGTATTCTCGTTCTCAACAAAACATTAAATTCTAATAAAGAATAACTGGCACAAATTGTTGTTTATTAAACTTAGAAGAAAGATAATATTATCAAATGATGCAAACAGTGTCAAGCTTTCGGTATTGGTAAGACAAGTTTTCAGTGACTACAATTACGTAAATATACGAGTATCATACAAATATGTTCAATGACCGCATTTTTAAGAAAGTTGTTTATTATATATTTACCTACCGTTATAATTTTTAACTTTGTGTTTAATTATTACAATTTCTAAGGTTATTGAACTTTCTGAACAATTATGAACTTAACTGTTGTTATAAATGGTTTTATTGCTTTATTATTTGGTATTCCTAAATTTCTTTCGCTGGATTTTATGTATGAAGAAAAATTTTATTACATTCCTAAGGAGCTTTAGGCGTCAGACGATCCGCTGGTTACGAAAAAAAGCTAAACGATGTTCTATTAAAAGTCTACTGAAAAAGGATGTCGTACGTCTATTGAAAGAAAATCGGACAGAAACAAATTATATTAGCCTTATGGTAAGCGATTAATCATGTTATGGTACGCCGTGTGCATTGCCAGTAGGCTCGGCTGTGTGTTTGTGAACCGCTGCTGCAGGCTTTCTACCTCTGTTGTGGTAGAGATTCACACACATACGCGGTTATAATAGATTTTAGACTAGCATAGCAAATTTTTTTTATTATTATTAGTAATAATAAAAAAAATTTGGTTAGCCAAATGAGTCAAATGTGTTACACGAAGGAACGATTTTTTTATTATTATTATTATGAACGCTTTCCACACCAGTTTTGTATTATAGTGGATATTACAATCATATTCCCATGAATTTCAATTACCTCGAATTTATTTGAATAAAAGGCTTAATTATCTTAGAACGTGTCTACTTTATTTTTCAAGCCGGCGGAAAATCAATGCAAAGAGTGTAACAAAGTATCAACAGAACCGGAGGGACTCGAATACTCTACAATCGTAAACAATGTAGCACAGTTTATTATGTAACCGTGAAAGTGGACTATTGTAATTCATCAAGTAATATTAACACGAGTATGTGATGCGCATCATTAGCACATGCACGTCGCTACTTGTATTTTAAATCAAACCGTTGTATGTGCAAAGGGTATCTGAACACTAATATCAATTTGTTGGCAAAGTGAAGGCCTGAAAGCAAGCGTTTACCTTCTAATGTACCCACCTATTTAAAATTTACTATTTTTCTTTTATTATTGACTAAAGTAGTACTGTACCATTTCCATATAATATTATTATTTATAATATTTTATTCATTTGGCTGCCTCAGTGGCGCAGTAGTAGCGTATGCGACTGCTGTGCTTGAGGTCTCGGATTCGATTCCCGGGTTGAACCAAATGTTTGCATGAACTACATATATTTGTTTCGGAATTTGGGTGTTTTCTATGCATAATATGTGTGTATCCCAAAAAAAAAGTTAGTTTGGGACTAGATGACTTTGTGTGTCAGATGTCATAAATATTTGTTTTTTTATTATGTCATAGATCCTACGATTTAAATTAAAAGAGCACAAGTAAAACCATTTGTAACGCACAATAAAAAAGGGTACTTATGCGCTAATACACTTCCATTAAATGAAATGAATTTTTGGGATTAGGGGAAAAACCTTTTACCATTATGCAAGGTGTTCGTCGACCGAATCTCGTGTTCTATAGAGATTCTCATATGAAATCATACGTAAATATTTGAACCCACTCGTTTAACAACTAAAGCCATTACATTACGCTGGTTATCGGACAGTTAGCTGGGTTATTGTTTAGTTTTGATATTCGTAAATCATTATAAAATGGTCAGAAAGTGAAAATATAGCCAAAATGTCAGTTTACGACCATCAATTAGCCGGCTTGTGGCCACTATTTTAACATGACAAATAAGCCAATAAATTATATTTATTATAATTAATTTAAAATTATTATCAATTTTATCTATTAATAAATTTCAGTATAATTATGCTAATAATTTTTATTGACAAAGATAATATATAAATGATATATTTGGCTGTTTTTGTCATTTATATTTATATTTTCCAAATAAAATATAAATAATTTATTTTTAAGGTTGTGACCGAGTAGGTTAACACATTGCAAAACTAGACAATCCTAGCTAGCAGTCTATAGATGGGTGACTATTGTCTTAATACATTGAGACCCCTCCGTGTCTCGGCGAGCATGTTAAGCCGCCGACCCCGGTTAAAGAGTGAAAAACTAACAGACGAATTTATAAAATCGGTATGCATTATATATATGTCACTTTAACAGTGACCTGTTAAAGGCTGTTGATGATGATAATTATATATTGATTTAAGTTTGCGGTACTTATATCTACCATGATAGAATTAGTGGACGCGTCTTTATTTCAACGACCACCTTCTAGCTTATGTTTCTAAGTAAAATAAACAAAATTTCTCTAAAAAATTGTGTTCGCTTACTAAATAATAGTACCATTGCACTTTTTCAATGCTACACTTTACGTTCTAGAAGACCGGAATGAATTATTACTACAATCACACAAGAAAAACGAAATAATAAAGATAATGTTATATTCGTCGAATTGCGACGATATGGTGGTAGGAGATTAGTTCGTCAAGTGACCGCTTGCTGGAGATGATCGGGATACCGGCACAATGACCCCACGAATAGCTGCTATAAAATGTATAAACAGACAAAAAATAAACTGTCAAAGTCAAGTCAGTATTATAACTTCTTTTTTTTTTATTATGTAATTAAGTGTGACTCAATAGACCAATAGACGTGTTTGTCTGTTGATTTATTTTTAACGCTGTAAACCTTTCGTATGAGTCACGGCTACGTATTCCTTGAACTTTACCGCCCGCTTACTTCATAGCCTTGCGCTGACTTACAAATCAGTGGATGATGAATTGATGACGATTGATTCAGATGCTTCCGTTACGTGATTGTTTTATTTAACTTGTGTTACTTCATAATTGATGTCATGTTGTAGATTTATTATAACATTACGCACACTACTCTATGTACATATAGATATACATGTAGATCTAAACTAAACCTCAGATTTATGCAAGTTAGATTCCTTATTTTTACATACTATGTATTCATTTTTGATAAAATATTTGCCATAACATCATTCGACTTCCTCGGTAGCGCAGTGGTACCGTATGCGACCGCTTAGCGAGCAAATATTATTTTCGGCGTTTGGATGTTATTACTCTATGTATAATAGGTTAAAGTATAAAGAAATAAGTATTTATGTAAATATCAGTTGTCTAGTATCGGTGGCGCTGTATGTTAGATGTCTGAAATATTTTTATTGATATTCTCACGTAGGATGGATATACAGAAAAGATAGATTACCAGGATATCTCTACAGTGATTTTATTAACATATTATTAATTATTCCAGAAAACAATTGACTTGTGACTATTGAAAACAAGTTACTGCCATCTGCAATCAGGTTGCACGTCTTCTTGTTTTTTTTTTCAAAACGTGTTAAGGTTAATGATTTTGTTAATTACTGTATGTAGGTAGATACTCTTTATTGTACACCATAACTAGGAAACATACAATGTAGCATACAAATAAAATAAAAAAAGTGATACAATGGACGGCTTTATCACAGCCTGCGATCTCTTCCAGGCAGTGGATCTGCGATCTCTGTATATATGTATGTTATAACTGTAGATATAACAAACAACCTGTAATCTGCGTATTATATAATCCTCAAAGCAGTTGAGAAAGAAATAATGCTTGTGTTTATAAGCTAGCAACCCTGCCTATATATCTAACCCTTCAAAGTAAGCCTAAAGTTAACGCTTAATTTTGACAAATTAATTTTAATACTTAAAAATCACGCTTTAAATAAGTCTTATAAATACACCGAACAGTAAATGTTATACTTGTATTTTGTTACAGCTGACGGACATAGTAAACGCTATGTCTTCTCGAGGAGAGCTACCCCTAGAGCTGGCTCTGCGAGGACGTAGCGCTTCGATAGCTACGACTCTACTGCAACATTCCGCAGATGCAGATGCTCGTGGTCCACGTGGAAGAACACTATTACACAGAGCTGTCGATGCCCGTGATGCATTTACCGCTAAGTTTCTCGTGGACAATGGAGCTGATCCAAATATTATAACAAAGTGAGCACAAGTAATACTTGTACATGTTTAGTTTTTACCTGGACCTTAATTACACGGTAAGGTCTCAGATTACGTCATCATTTACATCAGATGAGTTGTTAGATTAGCACGTATTCCAATTCGGTAAAATAAATAAATAATGCAATCTTGAATTACGCGATTGAGTGTGTGTTTGAACATATTTTCAAACACTGACCCTGTGCTAATCCTTGACTTAATACTACCTCATGAGTCTTTGATTCTACACTCATCAATCAATTTGTCCATTCATGACTTACTGCTGTTGTCCAATGCTAACTACATCATTAATAAATAATAATTTTAGGCAATTTAACTTGATGAAATGCAAGTGCGGTCTCAACCTGAAACTTAGGAGGGCCTTGAGGGATTTGAGTGTTTGATATTTTAGCGCTTGAACATTTTTTTTCTTCTAATGATTACAGAGAGGAAGGCGACACGGCTCTACATTTAATTGCATCTTTAACGTCAAGTTCATGTGACGAAGAAACTATGGATCAAATGGCTGAGGTTGCTGAAATTATGGTGCAAAAGGGAGCGGATATCAATAGACAGAACAGAAAAGGATTGTAAGTGCTTGAGTATAAGCATATGCTAGTAAACATTATACGCGTAAAACATGTTAAATTAAGTTAAAGGTTTGACCACTACGTTTATTTCGCAGCACACCACTCCATCAAGCAGTCATAGCGAGGAACCAAAGGATATTTGATATGCTTCTCAAGCAGTCTACTTTAGACACGAATCTTCGCACCCTAGCAGATGAACATCCACCACTCTACTACGCCCTCGTCGATGATAGGCGGGCTTCAATATCATCCAGTGAAACTTTAGTCATGAACGGTTCTAATCCATTTGATACTCCTGTCACAAATAAGAATGCTTTCACAGAAGACCCTGTGGAAGGAAAAACAGAAGGTGTTGTGGAAAGAAGTTTCGCTGCTAAACTTCTAGAAAAAGGCTGCCATCCAAATCCATTATATACAGGTTCTGGAGATAGTTTACTTCATATTTTGGCTCAAGGTTGGTTTGAGGTAAGTGACAAAATCCTTTCATGAGTTCATATAACTGTTATTGATTGTAATACTGTCACACCTAACCTAAAACATTTTAAAGCTAGGGAACTTAAAAGTATCCAATTATTATAAAAAATGTAAATAATTTAGTTGTAATTTTTGGAATTGATGCTACAACTTTGACATGTTAAATGTCTATCGGCATATTTTTCTTTGATTTACCGATGATTGATATAAAGGTACATATTGTACCATAAAGATGATAAAGTAACACACCTTATTGATAAATAAAAAACTAACTCAAATTAACAATAGTAATATTAACCACCATCATCAGTCTATAGAAGTCCATTGCTGTACATAGACCTCTCCAATTGCACGTCGCATACCCATTTTAGTACGACAAAAAATATTTTGAAGGTACGCAATTCAAATAACTGTAACACATCTTTACAATCTACTTATTTTTTTAAAGGAGTCAGCCGTATTCTTAGTGGCTCACCTAAACAGTGAGTTAAACCACACAAACGAAGCAGGTATGACAGCTCTTCATGCCGCATGCGCCAATGGACTAGCGCGTCTAACTACTGCCCTACTCGAACATGGAGCTCGACCGAATATACAAACTGCATATGGGGAACAGGAGGACACTGTCTATAGGTGAGAATCGCTCTATTTACGAAATTCTTGAACTAAATATTTTACAATTGGTAAGCAAAACTTACAAACCGAAGTACGGATTCTAAGCTATTCTGCGTTGCGTGTTCAAAAAAATTTAAGTATGCTTAAAAGCCAACTAGGCTCTTGTGGTTTTTAAATTGTAACTGTTCGAAGGGAATAGTAGTAATACTTTATCAGATGAACCGTTTTCTTGTTTGTTAATCTCTATATAGGTAATAGAATAACAAATCCTAGCAAGATTAGGACTTAAAAAAATGCATATAAAAAAAGTCAAAACGGGTAGATTAATAAAATGTAGTTCTACTACTAAAGCAATCTTTTACTTGGTGTTATATTTAAACTTAACTTCTAGGCAAACACCCCTTCATTTGGCTGTACTGAACAATCATGAAAGTGCAATGTTAGCCATCATCGACCACAAGAAGCTCGTGGATCAAGGCGACATGGCGGCGACGGATCGCAGCAACGTCAACCTTACACCTAACCTTAACTTGAAGAACTCGGAGGGTGATACTCCTGTCAGTCTTGCACTCACTGAAGGTATCGATCAACACTAGATATTTAAGTGAAGTAAAATAACTTCTAATAAGTTATTTCATGTTTCTAATTTCTTTTCTAAAATATGTAAGGGCCGTGTGACTTTTGTGATGCAAATGACACGGACATTACTGATAAATTTAAGACGTCTGAAAATTATTTAATATATTTTAAATATTTTTATATATTGTTGAGAACCTGTCAAAGTGTGCGAATGAAAGAAGAATAGTGCGCATACGCACACAACACATTAACAAAAATCAATAAAAACTGCATTTATTGGGATTATCAGTAGTTAAATTCAATGTCAAATTAAAATACCACAAATCGACGTATTATAACGGTCAGAAATAGTATACAAGTCACAAAACGATGACTGCACATAATTAGCTTTCAAATTGATTTAAATAAAGAGTATTAATATTGGTTTCAAAATACCACAACTGTATGTTAATATGTCGACGCTACACTTTTGTACTAACGAGTACTCGTAGTTATATTTAGACAATAGAGGTCAAAGCGAGTCACATATTTTGTGACAGTTGTGAGATGAAAATTATTTTATAAAAATGACACTGCAAAATTATAGTGTGTACATATATCCTCGCAACGTCTGCGTCTCCTATTGCCTGTAGCGTAATATTATAAAGCTTGAATAAATTTGTTTACCATAAAGAAGGTTATAGTGAGTCAACCTTAAAAGATAGACATATGCTGTCGCGTAATTTTTTTGTAATTATTAAAAGGAAACAATTCTTTGGTACATTATTTTTGCAAAACTAACTGTTTAGGCAGCGCACACAATGAAAGCACTCAAAAGAACTAATTTGCCCTCGTTTTTTGTAGCAGGTTAATGATCCTATAGCTTTTCTCTCAGTTGGGCTTTAACAATGAAAAATTTTTTTCAAATCAGATCAACATTTTCTGAGATTAGTGGGCTCAACCAAACAAACTTTTATAATATTAGTATAGATACATCCCAATTTATGTGTATGTCTAAAAGCACATACTAATATCTAACATAGCGCTAATATGAAAGAACTGTGTTAAAGTAATAAAATTATTTCAAATGTAATAATCATAAATTAGTAATAATAAAACAACCAAAATACCTATTATACCATTTACATATCCTTTCTTACTATAATGATAATAAATAAAATGCGAATAGCCATGTAATATCTCAGCGCGACTAATATAAGGTGTGCCTATGCCCAAAATAAGTGGTGATCACCTTGAAAACAATTATCATTTACCGTCTATAATAAAAAAAAAAACAAAACTTCTAAGTGTGCGAATTACCTTCAGTATAGTTCTTACGTTAGTGAATGCCCTATTTGGTCTTTTGCCTTCGGCTATAGTTGCTTACAAAACTACATTTTCGGGTTGAACCTATTGGCCTTATAGGATTAGGAAATCAGAAATTTAAACCTATGATTTTTTTTGTCTTTGACATGCAAATGACTAATATTATCGTTCGCTATAGCAAATCAATACAAAAACAACTATTTATTTTTCTTCTATTGACAATAGTTATGTTAATCTATACAAATAAATGAAATTGAAGTGTCCGTTTGTACTTTCAAATTAACAACTTTTCTCTTAATGCGTATCAAAGTGTATACGGTACTCACATTAAAAAACAAATGCATTTTTTTTATCTATTTGTCCGTCTGTTTGTTCTTGCTAATATCTGAAACAGCTGGACCGATTTTGATTGAATGTTCACTGGCAGATAGCTGATGTTATAAGGAGTAACTGAGGCTACTTTTGTTCTCATGTTAAATTCCACATGGGTAAAGTCGCAGGTAATAGCTAGTAATCAATAAAATGAGGTACAATCAATTAAACACTTAAACAGATTTTTTGTCACAGGTCACAAAAACCTTGTGAATCCCCTAATTGAGGGTGGCGCTGACCCAAATATCCGCAATGGAAAAGGCTTCACTTTACTTCATCAATCTATTGTGGAAGAAGACTCCAGAACTGCTATATTCTTACTTGATCATGGAGCTGATATGAATGCTTTGTAAGTAATTTCTTTAAACGGTAGTAGGTCCAACGACGTAATCTCTTCTCAGTCAAGATCATCTAGTAGTATTGTTAAGTCCTATAGACTTCAAATTAAGTTATCGCCGTCCACTGCTGAAATATATACTTGGACCAGTCATTAGTACTTCTTATTGTCACAAACCTATGAAGACAAGCAATAATTCTTATCAGGCAGGACTGCATTAACAACTTCCTGCGGCAGTTTGAAAATGAAATTAAAACAACACTACAGAGAGAAAGAAAACTTGGTACATACACTATACTGGCCAGTATGTTATAGTAGGTCAAACCTTCTTTCTAAAGAAGAGCCTATGTCCAGCAGTGGACTGTTAAGGTTGTCGATGATGTTGATTAATTAGTAAATATTGATGTACATTTAGGTGAAAATGGTGGTTAAGTCCCTTTGTCTCAAATACTACTTTTTTGTACAGAACGGAAGCAGGCGAGACTCCTCTTCAGCTCGCCATTCACTGTCGCCTAGGTTTAGTGGTGGAAGCTCTTTGTGTGCGCGGTGTGGACATGAGTAGACTCGACGCAAATGGAGTACCACCCCTTTGGGCTGCCCTTGATTCTGGTCAGGAGGAGGTCGCCAGTGTATGTCATCTAATAATGTAATACTGTCTTAGCTGTTATATTCCTGTTGATGTTGGAAGTGTTCTGTTATTAGAAACATTACGAGACGTGGTAACATGGCCCATTATTATTTCTTTTAATATAATTGTCCTTAAGAATTATGTTCGAATTTCGATTACTGAAGTCATAATTGAGATTGACTAGCCTCTGTTACACTAACAACTTGTTTTAAGCAGTCTAGTCTAGTCTAGTCTTAAATAGTTTTAAATGAATTAAGAGTTTCAAATTAGACTTTGTAATACTTTGGACGAGTTTAAACAGTGATAATGTAACGCAGATCTTGGTGAGGAACGGGGCAGATGCTGATTGTTGGGGCCCAGGTCCCGATGGAAGCTTACAAACATTATTACACAAGTGAGTCAATACTTGATATGGTTACTGTTATTTTAATTAACAAGTTAACGTACATATGAAAAAAAATTAATTTTAAACAAGTAAATACAGCAATTTTCTTTATTTGGTATACATCGATGTACTGGTTGTTAGTATAAAAAAAGAAAAGTGGAAAATTCCAGATGAATTCAAATATAGTGTGATTAATTTTGTCCAGGGCAATAGATGAGAATAAAGAATCGCTAGCAATGTTTCTGATTCGGTCGGGATGTGACGTTGAATCACCGCGACGCTTAGGTCCTCATGGAGAAGGCCAGGAAGTGGCTTCTGAGAAACATACACCACTACATCTTTGCTGTACTTGGGGCCTCACTGACGTCATACAGGTAGTAAACCTTCTTATTTGGAATTTAAATGAAATGTTGCCCTATAACCTAGGTTACTAAAACTATAATTAAGCACATAAATCATAGACGAGACAAAATTAGTAGTTTCGCCACTTCTTTTTTTTTTTTTGTACTGTGCGGAAATCCCCACGGATACCACCGCAGGGTGGTTATGTCGGACTCGAACAGCCCAAAAACCGCACGCCGTCTCAGGTACCAATAGCCAGGGGACCAGGTGCACCCTAGTAAGGAAATCCCTGGAACCCCGACGTACCTCGAACCAACTACGGCTGCAGTGGCCCCCTCCTGTGTGGAAAACTCATGGTTTCTTTACTGCCCTCCTTCCCCCCGAAAGGGTGCGCGCAGTCCGTAGTACTCGGATATCCCCCCCCAACCTGCTTCTGCTAGGGTGACAGATGGCCTCATTTGTCACCCCCAGGCCTGCACTTATGGAGGACGCAGATCTTCTAGTGATCTCCGGCGCCTGAGCCTTCTGCGGTACCTGGCCCGTTCCCGGGCCTGGCGGACCGAGAGAGTTCTAAACCTCTCTCGGTCCCGCTCCGCCATCTCCTTCGCAAGCATAACCTGCTCGCAGAAAGAGACGACGGAGTTCCACGCACCCTCGCTCCGTATCATGGCCGCAACCATGTTACCGAGCGAGAGAGTCCCCACTTCGATGGCCGCCATGAGGTCACGCCTCTGCTCCACCCATGCCGGGCATTCTGCCAGCGTGTGGAGCGCTGTGTCCACGGTCCGGCCATCGCAGTGATGGCACTCAGGCGTTGGCTCCTTACGGATCAGACACAGGTAATCTCCGAAACATCCTTTTCTAGTGATCACCTGCGTCAGTCGGTATGAGAGGGTCCCATGATGCCTCTCAAGCCAATCCTCCATATCGGCCCGGGTCTTATCGCCGAAACAACGGCATGTCCAGCGCTTGGCTGCCCAAGTCGTTCCTTCCACTCCTCTACGAGGGCCTGGCGGAGTTGGGATTTCTGATTTTCGATGTCTCGGGTTTCAGGACTCTGACCCAACTCCCGCGCATGCTTGCGCCACTGATAGAGAGCTGCAAGGGCTCTCGCCTCCAGGTCCCATGGTGGAGTTCCGGCCAGGAGACTCGCCGCCTCAAAGGAGATCGTGCGGTACCCCCTTATAATCCTGATGGCCAGCATACGCTGTGGTCGTCGCAGTAACGCAATATTGCTGGCCTTCAGGACTTCCGCCCATACTGGGGCCCCATAAAGGGCCATGGACCGCAGAACTCCAGCGTAGAGTCTCCTGCATGAGTCATCAGGTTCGGTTCGGGGTCATGTTCGACAGCAAACGTGCCAATGCACGCGCTGCACCAACTAACTTGGGGACCAGACTTTGGAAGTGATGTCCGAAGTCCCATCGGCCATCGAGTACTAACCCCAGATACTTCATAGAGGGCTCGATGCCGATGCAAGTACCTCCTACTGTGAGGCTGAGTCTATCAGGTGGCTTCCTCCGAGGCCCATGAAAAAACAAGGCCTCGGATTTGTGCAAAGCCACCTCGAGACCCAGTCGCCGGATTCGCTGCACGACTTGGGCAACACCGGCCGTGGCCCTCAGGGTTGCCTCACGGTGTGTCTTGCCGCACGCCGTCATAAGCGTGTCGTCCGCGTAACATGTGACGGCTACACCATCTAGGTATGCACCGCGAAGCACCCAGTCGTAGCCAATGTTCCACAGGAGAGGCCCTAAGACCGACCCCTGCGGAACACCACACGACATTTCACGTCGACCGAGACCGGTTCTACTTGGGTAGATAACGGCTCTTTCCGGCAAATACGCTCCTACAACGCGGCGGAGGTAGAGAGGCACTTTATGATATACTAGCGCCTCTCTGATACAACTCCAGGGCAAAGTGTTGAACGCGTTGGCGATATCTAACGACACCGCCAACACCACTTCACCCCGAGAAACGGCTTCCTCCGCTAGAGTCCTCACGCGCATGATCGCATCCACGGTGGAGCGCCCCTGACGGAAACCGTACTGGTTATCCGCCAAATCCGGCCCTACTTTGAAGAAGTGCTTGACGAGGCGCCATGCAATCACTCTTTCATAGAGTTTGCATACCTCGTCAAGCAACACTATGGGCCGGTAAGCGGATGGTGAGTCCGCTGGGCGCCCCTCCTTTCGGATGAGGACCAGTTTTCCCGTCTTCCATATTTTCGGAAACTGGCCCTGCTCGAGGCATGCGCTGAGAAACTCTCTTAGTCGGGGTAGTAGTTTCTCCACTGTTCCGAGTGAAATGTACGATGACTGTAGGATCAACAATGGCAGATTGTCGACTGTGAATCAACGACGCAGTGTTGCCATGTACTTATAGACATTATTTAACGTTTATCATAATGTAGGTTTACTTTACTGTACATGAACATTTTATTATTAATGGTTTGATTATTTTTTAAATGATTACATAAATATTAACAGCCTTACTTTTTGTTAGAGTTATTGGATTATGTAGAATTTATTTGAAATTAATGAAAAGTTTTATAGTACAACAACAGTCTTTTAATGATGCCCACAGAGTATAAAAAGGAATAGACAAACATTGAAAAAGGTGCGAATTTACACCACAGACTATATAACTATTACTAGTGTGTTACTTAGTATATTAGGCACAATATAGAAACTAATATTTTAACACTCCTACCAAATTCAAGCCTTTCATCGGTTTTATACAGTAACAAAAGTTCAACAGAAGTTTACTAGACTTCTAAATAATGTAATCTATCTAATACTCTACAACACACATACAAATTAATTTAGTTTTGACATTCCAATACTATTTCTCATGAATATAAATTTGTCTTTAGACAAGGCTTTAGTAAACATATCAGCATACTGATTATTAGTGTGTACATAGTTCAGACTGATTATATTATTATAATATTTTTCTTTTATAAAGTTATACTTAATATCTATGTGTTTACATCGCTTATGAAATTCACTGTTTTTAATCACGTTTATTGCACTCTGATTGTCAATGTTTATGCACACGGATTTTTGTCTGAATACACCTAAATCACTGAGTAACTGTCTAAGCCACATAGCCTCTTTAGTTGCAGCACAAGCAGCCATGAATTCGGCTTCTGTCGTGGATAAGGCCACAGTAGGCTGGCGTTGTGATGACCAAGTGACAGCTGCTCCACTTTTTAAAAAAACATAGCCAGTCGTTGAGCGTCTGTTTTCCAAGTCATTAGCAAAATCTGAATCGCTGTATCCAGTTAAATCCGTGCTGTCACAGTTAGATGTATAGCATAATCCATAACTTTTTGTCTCTTTCAGGTATTTTAGTATTTTCTTTACAGCGTTCCAGTGGGGTTCATCATGGGAATGTAAGTATCGACTCACCTGGTTTACAGCAAGCATTATATCAGGTCTGCTCACCGTTGCTGCATGTACAAGTGATCCTACAGCTTCTCGGTAAGGATAATCTTTCTTCAGTACATTCTCAGGCTTCTGCAACATATTAGGATTGCAGTCTAGTCCCTCAGGTGCTGTCGTCAGGATGTTTTCCTTTAGCTCCCCATACAGAAAAGCAGTAGTAACATCAAATTGACTTATTTCTAACTTTTCTTGAGCTGCAATGGACAATAAAACTCTAATGGAGTCATACCTGACTGTTGGCGAAAAAGTATCATCATAATCAATGCCCTCTTTTTGTGCATACCCTTTTGCACACAGACGAGCTTTATAACGAGGGCCTGTTGGTTCATCTTTGACTCGAAAAACCCATTTGCATCCAATTGGCTTCGCATCTTTAGGCTTTTCTACCAATACCCAAGTTCCATTTTGCTTATGTGATTCTAGTTCCTTTTCTATTGAACATTTCCATTTTTCGGAATCAGGTGATGAGATCGCCTCACTATAGTTCAGCGGTACAGGAATATCTTCACTACAGCACAGGTAACCTTTTCCTTCATCATCTTTTTGTTTTGAAAATAATTCTTTATTTCTTGGTCTCAGTGTTATATTGGAGTGAGACGGTATTTCAACCTTTTGGTTTGGTGAGTAGTCACTGTCAGTACCTTGATCTTGATCAGAGTCAGCAGTGGCAGATTGTAATGTGTCATTAGAGCTCTCAAATGTGTCATCATCAGTTGATTCGGATGATGAGTGACACATTGTGCTGTCCTGTATCAAAACCTCTGAAACATAATTTCTCTCTACAGTTGTTTCAAGAAAAACTGCATCTCTACTTTTGATTACTGTTTTGGTGCCAGGAATAATAAATCTGAATCCTTTAGTATTATCACAATAGCCAATAAATATTGCTTTTTGTGCTTTTGGGTCCCACTTTCTTCTTTTTTCTTTTGGAAGATGAATCATTGCTTCACACCCAAATATTCTTAAGTGACTGATATTTGGTTTGCTTCCGGACCACATTTCTTCTGGTGTCTTGAAGTTCAGTGACTTAATTGGAGATCTATTGATGAGATAAGCAGCAGTGTGTATAGATTCAGCCCAGTATCCTTTAGATAATTTGGCGTCAATTAACAAGCACTTAGCTTTTTCAACCAATGTCCTGTTCATGCGTTCTGCAACTCCATTTTGCTCTGGAGTATATGGAGTGGTGGTTTGATGAACAATTCCGGCAGCTTTTAAGAACTCACAGAAATTTGCATTCATATATTCAAGACCGTTGTCAGAGCGAAGACACTTTATACTACATTCTAGTTGTTTCTCCACTTGGCTCTTGAATTCTTTAAATTTCTCAAATGCATCAGATTTCTTGTGTAGAAAATAAACAAAAACTTTCTTTGAGTAGTCATCAATTAGGGTCATAAAGTATCTTGCACCACTCAGCGAGCTAGTCTCCATCGGACCGCAGATGTCGGAGTGTACCAACTGAAGTACTTTAGTAGTGCTGGTTTCACTTTGTTTTAGAGGTAAGCGAGTTTGTTTTCCTTGCAGGCAGGTGACACATGTAATATTCTTATTTTTCTTAGACAACTGTACACCTTCAGTGTTATCTATTAATTTTTCCAGACTTTCAAAATTCAGATGGCCCATGCGTTGATGCCAGAGGTACATGTCTTGCTTGTCAACTTCAGATATGTATGCATGTTCACTTTTCATATCTAGCCTGTACATATTATTGATTAAGCTTGCCCTTGCAACAACAACATTGTTTTTATTAAATATTAAACAGCCTTTACTGTTGAATTTTACCTGACCTCCATTCTTTATAATCTGACTGACTGATAGTAGATTTGTTGCCAGTTCAGGTACATACAAAACATTTTGGAACAGAATTTTGTTGTACTGATTTTTATCATTACACACATCTAATGTCAACTGACCAGTACTGTGAACTGATAATAACTTGTCATTTGCTACCTTTATAGTCTTGATAAGTGGCTCCTTTTCCTGTTGTAATAGATTTCTATGTTTGGTCATATGTACAGAAGCGCCAGAGTCTATATACCAAGGATCTTGTTCCAGGCTATGTGTTGAAGCTATGAAAGCAGCGGCATAACTTGAACTCTCTTGATTCTTTTTAGAAGATTTCGACTTACACTCCGCAGAAAAATGGCCATATCTATTACAGTTGTAGCAGCGCGGGCCTCTTCTAGGTTGTTTCTTGTTACCCTTATTCTTGTAGTTATGGTTGGCGGCAAATGCAGATGAGTCATTTTCACATATTTTGACATCTTGTAGAATTTTTGACTTAACTGAGTCAGCAGTTATTTTCATACCAGAGCTTTCTATACCCATAATCATCGGCTTGTATGTTTCGGGTAGACCGGATAGTAGCAGTGTCCCGAGCCACTCGTCATCTACTTTAAAGCCGATGTTCCGGAGCTTGTGAGCCGTGGTCATAATTTTGCTCACGTATTCTTCGACATTTAGACATCCAGTAAGATTTGTTGTACACAGATCTCTAAGTAATCCCACACGGCGTGTTAGCCCCGAGTCGTCGAATGCACTTGCCAAGCAGTCCCACACTTCTTTTGCAGACTTTGCATCTTGAATGTGAACGTAGTTTACAGAGTCCACCAGTAAGATGATCTTAGATTTTGCTTTTATGTCGCGTTTTGAGTCGACAGAGTCACCGGGCGCGGGTTCAACACAGTCCCACAAGTCTTCGTGTTGGAGATATGTTTTGACTGCAAATCTCCATGTGGAATAGTTTTCCCGACCAGTAAGCTTTTCGATCATTACGAGAGGATTGCTTGACGACATTTTTGACACAATATTTGTAATGTTCAGTGTTTTCGATCCGTAAAACCAACAGTCACTTTGAGGTTATGTTTTACCGGCGTGCGATATTTTCACAATTTTCACTGTAATTTTATGTTCACTGACTTTCACTTCGATTATCAGGGCTATACTGGGCCCATAACCTGTTAGAGTTATTGGATTATGTAGAATTTATTTGAAATTAATGAAAAGTTTTATAGTACAACAACAGTCTTTTAATGATGCCCACAGAGTATAAAAAGGAATAGACAAACATTGAAAAAGGTGCGAATTTACACCACAGACTATATAACTATTACTAGTGTGTTACTTAGTATATTAGGCACAATATAGAAACTAATATTTTAACACTTTTATTTCTTGACAGACGTTATTAGAACACGGTGCGAACATAAACTCTAAGGACTCTGAAGGAAAAACTCCCTTGCATATTGCGATAGAAAACCAACACGCGGGGATTATTACACTACTACTGTCGCAGCCGGGCATCGAACTGTCCGCACGAGACAATAAGGGCGTGTCGCCATTTGCAGCTGCCCTCACTGCACGGAACAATAAAGCGGCTCAAGCTATATTGGAGAAAAATCCATCAGCTGCTGAGCAGGTATGTTATTATTTCTGTACCGCTCAGTTAGGTCAATTGTTTTTCTTTATCAATTCGTACGAATTTTCATTTTCTTATATTGTTGAAGAAAGCCATGTCCATCCGTCAATGTGAGCTCTACGCTCCAATGTTAATGAGCAAATTAGAAACAAAATAAAACAGTAGCTTTTCCAGACTGCAAGTAAAAAACAATACATACATAAAGAATCATTGGAATGGTTTGGTTTTTTAAATGATTGCTGGAGTCTGATGTTAGAAGTATCGTAGATCTATTCTAATTTTGTATTGTGTGATATAAAATAATTACACAATAATATATACAACACTGTATACGTATATTATTGTAAAATCTTAAAATAGGAATTAGAAATTGTCCTACATAAATAATTTTATTTTAACGTGTATAATATAATCAGAAAATTTCATACGCAGGTAGACAAAAAAGGTCGCAACTTCCTTCACGTGGCCATCCAAACGTGTGACGTTGAAAGCGTCATGTTCCTGTTATCAGTAGAAGTAGATGTGAACTCTCGAGTGCAAGACGCGTCGCTTGCCCCTCCGCTGCACCTCGCCGCCGCAACCGGACATGAAGTCTTACTGAGGAGTCTGTTGTTGGCTGGCGCCAGGCCCAACGACAGGGATGCGCATAAGTAAGTTTTCCTCCTACTCTTACCCTGGTCACACAATCCAACCTCCTTTAAATTGTAGTGTAATTAATGGATTATTTAATAGTAATAAATGTAGTAGTGTAGTGACGAATTAAGAATACAGAGTATCATCACCTCTATTCGTCTTGTGATAGTTTGATTGCGGAGGATAACAGCACTGCAAAGCGACGGAAAACATGACACAAACCTTATACTAGCTCGTCTGACCTCTTTTCTGAGGTGAGGCCTATTTCCAACAGCGGACTGATTAAGGCTGTCGATGAATGATGAAATAGCTAATAAATTGCAGATTATTAAGATTAAGTGTGTCTGCAACATTAAGCCTACGATTGAGTTATTGAAAGAGATAGATCATATATATAGATGTAAACATTTGAAGTATATCGGTATTGTTTGTGTACAGGCGCACGGCGCTGCACGTGGCGGCGGGCGCGGGGCACGAGGCGATCGTGTCGGCGCTGGTGTCGGGCGGCGCGGAGTACGGCGCGGTGGACGCGGCGGGCGACAACGCGCTGCACGTGGCCGCGCGCGAGGGCCACGCGCCCGCCGCGCGCGCGCTGCTCGCCGACACCGACATCGACGCCGCCGCCACCAACCTCAAAGGTACTGTCTCGCCGCCCGACCGACTTTGTCATCGGCCCACCGCAGATTACTTAGTGGACGTAGGCGGCTCCGGTTGCACCCCACTTCATCTACCTAAACTGCAAGGGCACAGAACGACGTTTTTCTTTTTTATATTATAGTTTCCACATATACAATAGTCGACGTCTAAAGTAAACGTTTTCCGTCTCACTGCAAGGTAACACAGAAAGCTGTGACGACTTTCACATAAACAGCAAAAAAAACATACTACGGCGCCATCTAACGAAGACATACCGAAGTACGCAGTGACTGTATCACGATGTGGATAATTCTTACAACACCTCAACATCAACCGTAGGACCGCCGTCTGCCAGGCACGATCGCGCCGCCCGTTCGAAGAACTCGCCCTTTATGTTGGAAAAATATGATATATGTAGACCAACACTCGTAAGAGAAGTTCAGTTAAAATTCGCTTGAGATTAAATGTCGACCTCATAACTGTCATAAAAGGGTAAGTATACTCGTAGTTTATCCTAGCAGCAGGAAACCATAGCTGGTATAATCTGTAACGAAAGTTACACTGGATATTTCTTAGGCTGCGGTCCGAATTGTTCTCACAGCACTTACGACGTTTAAACTGCTAACGTGTGGTCCGATTTAGTGAGCGCAGCAGCAGTGCAGCAGTATTAATAATTCGGACCACTTGTGAGTGTGCTTACGAATTCAAAAAGTTGAACATAACCTAACAGAGCATTTGACATAAACATGAGTGGAGTATGTGGTGTAGCCGATGAAGATGGTAAAATACTTGTATTTCAAGCATTTGACGCAATCATAGATTCAAATAAATGGTGCAAAATAACGTTAATGCTCACGATGCTAACGATTCGACCCGTCAGTACTGTAAGTACTAGGTAGTGACGTCACATGTGACGTCATAGTATCCACAACGCTAACGGTAAGCGTGAAAAGCACGAATTGGAACGCACGTTGGTACGCTATGAGCGCTGTGAGCGTAATTCGGACCACGGCCTTAGAGTTTCTAGATACTCAAGGTACACTAAAAATCTGTTACTCTTGGAAAGCTCAAGTTATTGATTTGTGAAACTTTAAGTAACTTTTTATAATATATCCTTCCATTAGGAAGAAACCCTTTACACGAGCTGTGCTGGTGCAAGAAAGATAACGCGGCGACAATATGTGAAATATTCCTCGAGTTTATGCCGGACTATCCAATTAATAGGACTGACCTTCAAGTAAGTTTCTGCAGAAAAATGAATTCATCTTCTATTAATAACATGATAGTAAGAGTGAGATCAAAAAAGTTGCTATATGTCTTTTATTTTTTGTATAGGGTAATACACCATTGCTATTGGCTTACATGAACGGCCAAGGAGCAATGTGTCGCGTACTAGTTCGCGCCGGAGCGTGCCTGGCTCAAGAGAATAAAGACGGAATATCTATATTTAATTATCAGGTGAAGTGCACATTTATATATGTTATTAACGGCTGACCTAATCTAGATACCTAAAAACGTGAGGATTTTTTAGTTTAGAAACTATTAGATATCCGAATCCTCCTCGTCGGTCAGCCTGTGATATATAAGAAGCAAGGTAAAGTTTCGAGTATATAATGTATTCAAGTATATAATTTATATGTATAAGGTTGTACAATCTCAAACACATCGTAGTAACAACCTTTCGTAGGTACTTTTGATCTATGGATGGCTATGATTAAGGCCACTGAGTGTTAGATAATTTTTTTTTACTAGTACGTTAATTTTCAGATTACCTTTTTTTTGCACCACCGTCTTGGTGTAGTGGTTAAAGAGCTTAAATTATAATTTTGTGTGCTTTCAAGACCGATGTCTAGTTCTTATCATACAAATCTTGCCTAGGTATCAGACGTCTCGTATGTTTTAAATATCTCCTGTTATGATTCTTGACACACAATATTGTTTTCTGTTATGTAATGTCTAGCTATTTAAATTGTAGGTAGCCACGAAGCAGTTACTACATAGGCTATTAGATGTACTGCCAGCAGAAGCGCCGTGGGCAGAGAGCGATCTCTGCCAGGAGTGCGGCACTAAGTTCACACTCACCATGAGGAAACACCACTGGTAAGAAACGACGTTCAGTATATCATTTTTTTGAAGGTAGAGGTAGAAGAATACAATAAGTTACTATTTCATACTAAAATTACATATGGTTAATTTTTTACGAAAAATTTTTTTTTCTTCAGTTGAGGAGCATTCTGCACATACTCATATTTAACGGCTATAATCGAGCGCGACCTTCATCAGCCTAATTTGATGTCTTTGAATTATTTTATATACTTTGTTAATGAGAGTTTTTGTTCCAGTCGACATTGCGGGCGCATGCTGTGTAATAAATGCTCGAGTCAAGATGTTCCCATACTGAAGTTCGGCCTCAATAAGCCACAACGAGTTTGTGAAATATGTTTCAACGTTTTACAAGTTGGCGCGAGTTAGTAGAACACAGTTGTCACAACTAATGTACCGAGTAGAAGACTCATTTGAGTTAAATCCAAACGTAAACAACAACACTTATAAATAAGTGCTTTATATCTGAAATTTCCATTAGTCGTTAGACTAAATGCGAAATGTAAATATGAATTTTGTATTACATAAGTAAGATGTACTCCCGCAAGTGATTATAAAAAGTGAGCGTTTGGAAATGAGGCTAGATTACTAACATTCAAACACATATTTAGATTTTTTATAAATCATGCATCGAATGTGTTAGGGCCCTGACAACTGCTCAGGTAAACTGTATTAAGCTTGACAGTTGCAGTCTTAAAATATTTGTAAAATAGTAGGTACATACACATGTATATTGTACTGAATTGTTGATATGATAAAAACTAATTTAGTTTAGTTTCCTGAGTCATGTTAACGATTAGATGCTAAATATGTACTGCCTAGAGTGTAATCTTTAAAAATCTAAAGCGCGTCCATTAGATATTATTAAAAAATTTGCTTAAAAATAGTGCCTCCACTCTTAAATCACGTTTAGTTATTTCACAAAATTTTGTCAAAGTCAATTGCGTGCTTATCTATTTTCTTATGTAATTCAGCTTTAAAATGTTATGGTTAATATTGTTATATATTATTAAAATTTTATGATTTTCATTATGTTCAGATTATATAAAACCTGTTAGATTTTGGGTACTTTGCAAATTGATTATTTACAATCTAATTTAATTTTGTCTTTCATATATTGAAATATATTCTGTATAGTTCTATCCTCTAGCTTTGAAGTCAATTTTCAATAACTTAGTGGTAGAAATTTTATAGACACTCAAATGTATTCTTTTAAAGCATAGGTTAAGACAACTCACTATTACAATGTTTACATTTTGTAAAAATATATACATTATACTGATAATATAAGGCATTGGTATTGACATTCCAGTAATGTGCAAAAGTTTATGGAAATACATTCTGTATCTGTTCTGCATTCTGTATTCAATTGGTTTTATTTTTACATGTGCCATGTTACTTGTCATTCCCAAGTTAAAATTTAATTTTGAAAGCATTTTTCTTATATATTATGTTCTCTTTCAAATTTTATACTTGCTTTAATAAAATGTGAATTCGAATGCTGTTTTTTTTTCTCGTTATAGAAAATTGAGTGATAAAAAAATAAAGTAATAATGTTTCATAACTGTGATTATTTATTTACAAATAAACAATAATTTCAAGTCTGTCGATCATCACACTTGATACATAAATAAATTTTACTAAGATCTACTTCCTACCCTTGGTAACAACAGATTGGAAACAGTATTATGTAACATAAGAATCTTTACAAGAAGGATGGCATTTCAGGGTAGAAACTTTTTGCTTAAATTACTTTAGCCGCTTGAAAAGATCCTTGCCAACACATTTGTCAAGGACATGAAGGTAGTCTATGAGTTCTTCTTCACAGGTCTCTGCAGTCTGGGTTCGAGAGTTGACACGGTCATTACACTCCTGGTACTTTCCCCACAGGTTCTGGGCATCTGGCTTTTGATGACATGCCTCCTGTAATGATTTATTTTTAATTACTATATTTAATGTGACTTTATAAAATATCAATCTGGATATAGTACATAAATTCTGAATACTTTTTCTGAAAACAGAAAAATATGATAAAAAGCTAGACGACTAAAAGCAGAACATTTATGCCTAAATAACTATGGGATAAATAATTACTTACTTTAAATTAGGTTAAAAATATATCCAACTAATATGTCTGGTTGTTCAAAGATTGACTGGGAACAGACCAGACTTCCTGAACACAAAAAAGGTAAGCTACAATTATATAATGGCTTAATTTTTTTATCAGACTTAACCCAGATAAGCCTGAAACTAAAATTTTCTGAAAATTTTGAAAAAAGTTACATTATTTAGTTTATTAGATCTTATGCAACATAAAAAAAATTATGAAAAAAAAATTAAGTGTAAGGCTTTCAGGGAAACAGCCGTCCTATATGTAGGACAGTAGGATAATAAGAGGAAATAAAAGACCATTTATGACAAAACAGAATGTAATCAAAAAGTGTAGTTTATTAGATAACTATTGATTATATTACCCATTGTTATATGTAATTTACTAGATTAACACTATTTATGAATGATATGTTTCAAAACACTTGACACACACTCCATCATCACATTTCTTGCAACGTGTCAAACATTTTTTGTGACATTGACGACAGTGTGTTTGCTTTGATTGAGGAATAACCAGATGATTCATCTGGTCTTTACGACTATCAGCATGTTCATGATGGGAGGGTCGGCTAGGCCCTCTTTTGGCATTTTTTCTGTTTGATTCAATCAAAGCAATTGCTACCCTTCTGCGAAAGCCAAGATGATCCAGTTTTCCATGATTTATTTTATATAACTGCCATGCATTATGTTCGACAAGATCAAACATGTGTGTGAGCAACGGCATGTACCATTCCGTACCTCGTATACCAATTCGGTAATGTAAAATATTTTCATCAGACCGATCCACTCCTCCCATATATTTGTTATAGATGGACACCATATGTGGTTCTTCTATGACAATGTTTCTCTTTTCACTTTGTGAGAAGCGTTTGGCAGATTGTTTAGGATTTATTCCTACAGCATTAGAAGCAATACTGAATATATTATTGTCATGCCATTTAGCAATAATGAACGTGTTGTCATGTGTCGTTCTGTAATCGACAGCACCAGGTTCCTTTTTTTTCAGTAACTTCGATCTAATCAGAGGACAACTAGATGTCCTGTTTTCTCGAACTGTCCCAGTGCAACGAAGGCCTTTCTTTGTTATCTCTTCCAGCAAGGGCGTCCCAGTAAAAAAATTATCAAAAACTACGTGGTAAGGAAGGTCGAAGCCACGTGAAATCAGCACATCGCAAAAAGTGAGAACAACGCTTGCACCCAGCCCCAATTCTTTATATATTGGATTGCACATAGTTGTAGCACCTTGGTATGGTTCCATCCATAAAACATACCCTAACCGTGTAGCACCAACCCAAGCTTTGAACCCGTACCTAATAGGTTTACCTTTTATGTGCTGTTTGCAGCCATGTCTACCATAGTAGGGGACACTGTAATGCTCTTCAAGAGGAGAAAACTCTAAGAACTTTTTATTTAGAAGTGTAACTAGGGGGCGTACTTTTGTGTATTTGTCTTGCAAATCCAGATTATCATTGACATGAAGGTGGCGAAAAATAAAGTCAAATCTATCCCTAGTCATAGCCGAGCTGATCAATTCATTCTTTGTATCAGGGGAGTTTTCCCAATACATTCTTCTACGGGGGAGCCATGAATAACCACTAACCAACAATATGCCGATGAAACATTTCATATCTTCAGTGGTTATGTCTCCAGGCAAATTCTTTTTGACAGCATATTTATTGCTCTCTGACACCAACAACGAAATAACATCTTCATCTAAGAAGTTTTCAAACCACTCAATTGGGCGCTTATCTTGGCAAGCGCCTTGAACATCTGGCCAATTCACGGGATTTTTTGCCAAGTCCCGTTTTCTCCATGCGTAGGTACGCCTACGTTTAGTTCGACCTGTAGAATCAGAAGGTTCTTCTTCTGTATCACTCACCATAATCTGCCCTTGAATCATTACTTCAGCCGGTTGAAGCAGAATGTTTCGTGGCAAATTATTCAAAGTTACATTATCTTCTTCACCCGAATCTTCGTCAGTGAGACAGTCAGGATCAATAGGAGGAGGTAGAATACATATCAGTCGTTCTCTATAATCTTCTTCATTATCAGAAACATTTTCTAAAGCATCTAAAATTTCATGCGCAGCTAACGGTCTGTAAAGAAAAAGTTGTATTATTGTACTAAAATCATGTATTTTATCCTACTGTCCTATATATAGTACGCTAGTATTTGTAACAAGTTATACGTAATTTATTTATATTATTTTGCTAGAATATTTATTTAGTACAAAAGTTAAGGTCAACTAAATCAACTAGATATTAACACAGAAAAAAACAACTCACGAGTAAAATATAACTTTTTATACATACCTGTCATTTGCCATGTCTGCAACGCACTTTTATTACACACTTATAAGGTAAAATATAAGGTAAAAACTGTTAAAATAACTGTCTTTTTATTTTTTCTAATAAAGCTGACACGTTTCTTACTGCAAATCATAAGACTAAATAATCTTAGATAAAGAGGGTATTCTGATATTTTTTTTTATTTCTACTGTCCTAAATATAGGACAGTAGGCTTATCTGGGTTAAGGTGCTGCCATATAATAACTAATTGCATCCATATTGTTATATCAGTTTGATCTCACATAACAAAAAGAAAATGAAAATGTTACAGAACTAAAATCGAAACATTTGTATATCATGTATCATGTTCTGCTTCTTAAATCCGGATAAACGTTTATGTCATTTTTTTACTATTTCTAACTGCTAATACTAAAATACACACTAGAGCTAAAATACATCTTGACATAAATCTGGTCATGATTTTCAACACACTATTAATGAATCTATTGAAAGCAATTTAGCCATGGGAAACTAATTCCAATATTGACTGTATGGATGGCAAAGTGGTTTAAGCGGTCACCGCACCAGTCTACTGTTCAAACTCTACATGGGAAAACACTTTGTGTAGTCCACAAATAGTTATTCTAGAGTCTAAGTGTTCTTTGTGTTCGTTGTGTGTATGATTATTTAGTCCCCTGCGACACAAGATATATCCCTGAGAGTGTTGCCTTAATAAAACAATTTATCTTGTTCAAAAGTGCCCTGCTTTTGCTTATTTAAAAAATCAATCTATTCCTTTAAAAACTAAAGGAGAAATATGGTGTACCATTTACCTCTTCACTATCTATGAATAAATTCAGGTACACTGATAAATAACAACATTGAGTCTTTCACAGCAAAGATTTTAATATTGAACTGATTGTAGGAATATTAGAGTATAAATGGGTACATTATGTTAATGTATCAACTATTTTATATGAGAAATTTACTTAGCAGACAATTCGAGGGCTCTTCTAAAATAAATAATTTTAAAATGATATTTATTTTTCTTATTTCTAATATCTTTAAAATTACTATTTTTATTCAGAAAATGATAACTCCTGATAGTAAATTGTTAATAATAAAGAAACGCAAGACTAACCGAAGTTTACTTCTGTTTAATTCTTTGAAATCTTACACATTTCATAATCGGGACGGGGATTTGTTAGGACTGGAAAGAGGTTATGATGAGGATTAGATCAGACCTCAAAATTAATAGAAAATATTTAATTGCTAGACATTTTAGTATGAATAGATTTAAATTGTAACAAAAACGTACCCTTAGTTCCGTTTGAGGGTCTACCAGATCTTCCTCTTCTGGAGCCTCTTCTTCTTCAGCCCTTACTACGGGAACGATTTTGTCAGACATAATGCTCGCCTGAAATGAAATCCACTATTTAACACTTTACTATGGCGATATTTAAGTAAATAATTCAATTGAAAATCATTTTAATAACAGCAAAGATGATATTTTTCGGTATAAAGTTACCTAGATCGATGATGCAACGACCAAGATCAAAGATAGCAAATTACTCCAGTGTTACCAGCCTGGTTACAAAGTGAAACCAATGAAATAAATCGTTTTTGGTGGTAAAATTATGTTAAGTAGATTTTATATTTTAAATAAAATGTATACACACAGCTTAACACCTACTAATATTTTTTTACTAGAAGCAAGTGTAACATAAAAATGGACTTTATTTTAATACATCAATGAATTGTATCTCATGTAAGTGACCGTAACTTAACATACTTTTTAACGTTCTTATGAGATAAAGATTCTATAAACCTAAACCTAAATAATAGTAAAAATATCAAGGCAACCAAATTACGAAAGTGGCAATAAATAAGGTAAAAAATGACAATGACATTACCCAAGTAGGCAACCTAACGGAATTAAATACGTTCCATGAAGTACAATGTTTATGAATTATTATTGAATCCAAGACTTCATTCATAAATACTATACTTTATTATAAACATTGTGCAAGTAGTCAACTGAATATTTCATTTTATTCTTTGCTGTAAAATAATAAAAAATGTTGTCAAAAAATATTTTTTATTGTAAATATAATTAAGTGACTGTTTATTTTCAATATATTCTTTTATAGAAAGTAAGTAAATCGGTTTCCACTTCTTCAGCTCTTGACTGGTCGTCACCATGGAGAGAGCTTGCTGTAGAAAATTATTTTTTAATTCGTTTTTGTGGTGTTAAGTTAGTGAAAATCTCATTGCTGTTATGTTCATTGCAATAATCAATTTGGGATTTATATAAAGCTTAAAATGTTATTGCATCATACAGCTAGTATTTGTCGGGAAACGGAGAGTTTTACATTTTCCTAACATATTGTTTTATAAACATTTCAGGTTCGTTATAAGTGTGCTTTTATTCTTAAAATGCTAATCTATTCTTTTTTAATGTCTATAAATGTAAACTTATACTTGTCATCAAAATTATGAAGATTTATTTTCTTATTGTTAAATTGAGGTTATGTTTTATAAAACATTATTACTGTTTTGCCTTACAGAATGAATGGAGGAATGGAGCATAAAACACCAGGGCATAATGCAGTGCTTCATAAAGCGCCTAAAAACTACAAATTGCTTATGGACCCATTCCTGGTGAAGGGAGCAACAAAACTATACAGATACGATGGTTGTGTCCCTGGTGATACATCATATCCTCCCGTACAATGCAGAGATCCTCGGTCTCAGATCGCGAGGATATGGAATAAGCTAGAACCAGCTGATTTGCCTGTACCTAGGTACTAAAATAAACATTATGTTGTAAAAACAAGTGTTGCATTCGTCAGTCGTCAAGTTTTATAGTATTCGTAAATAAATAACTTCAAAACTGTGATAAACCGTTATAAAATTAGCTAATATCTTTAAATATTAGATATTTATCGTATATTGGCCTTTAACTAGTTTTCTTTTTCTTAGTAAGCCTATTAGAACATAAGGTAAGATGATGGCAAAGGGAGATTAAGTGTACAAATAAGAAATAAATGTGTAATTGGGAAGTCTCCAGGTGTCGTGTTAAAGTCAATCATAATATAACTGTAAAGAAATTTAATGTAAAATGGTAATTGTGGTTATAATCTTCTTTGTTTTTATTGTAGTATATAATGACAGTAATGCCAACTTAATGTTAATTTGACATTTTATTTCTAGGCGCGTATTTTAAATGGCTAATATTTATTTCTTATTTCAGATTTAAAATAGATAGAAACTATGTAGGAATACCACCACAACTGGAAATAACTATGAGAAATTTAAATGATAACATAGATAAGGCATTTTTGTCTGATATGATGAGTAAAATTGGTCCATGCGAGGAATTGACAATATTTTACCATCCAATCACAAACAGGCACTTGGGATTTGCAAGAGTAGTGTTTCAAGATGTTAAACATTCTAAATTATGCATAGAAAAATATAATGGAAAGTCAGTTATGGGTCAGGTATGTATAATTTCTAAGTTTTGTATTATTATGACCACAGCCGTGTCTTACTGTTTGTTCACGATAATATAGAGTGATTAACAAGTAATATTTAGTTAATTGTACAATTTGAAAACTTTTGAGTAAATTGGTTGTAGTAGAATGACAATTGTTGCAAAGTTTATTGAATTCAAGTTGCCTGGGAGCTATTTCAAGGTCAGGGCTTTCACCGATAATGGCATACATTGATGCACTACTATCCATGTAAAGCTAGGGCAGATAGCTAGTTAAAAACAATGTTTTTATTTAACAAGTTTTCTGTTCATTTATACTCTAAATAATTCTTGCTTTCTCCAGCCTGGCCACCAGCATAGTTTGTAGGAGCCTAAATGACTAAATATATTGATTGCATTAATTCCTAAAGTTATAACTACATATAATGAAAGATAAATTTTATTTGTGGTTTTTCATGTGATCACTGGAATCTAAGCATATAATTAATTCTCGAATACATATATACATACTAATGATATGTTAACAAGAAGCATGCTTAATATATGCTTTTTTTAACATTAAATAAGGTACTAGAAGTCTTCCATGATGCTTTTGGCAAGAATTGTCAAGAAATGTTCGAAATGAAAACATGTGAAAAAAAGCCACAGCCTGTTTCAATGCTTAGTAAACCTCCTGTGGTAGTAGAAGATGTTCGAACCCAGAAAATAGACCCAACACTCAGTAAAAGATTAGAAGAACCTAAACTAACATCCGATAAGGTAAGCAATTTTGTTTGAAACTGAAATTCGATCATTATTTTATTATCTGCTTAGCAATATGTAGCCAAACATTTCAGTCTTAAGATTTTATTCTAATATCAAAAAAAGCACAAAGCAGCCCATCCATGGGCTAAAACTATCTTCAGGCTTTGACCTCTGCAATGCCACTCTGGCCAGACATAGTGGTATAGAGTTACTTTCATGTTTCCCTTCTCTTTGCACTGCTATGTCCTGTATAGTTTGCTCTTTTAGTCAGCTTTTGCGACTTTCACAGAATAAATAAGACGGAAGTGTATTATATCATATTTCCTGTTTTAAATGTGTGACAAAAATTTTTTTGGTTTGTGTAAGTCCTTAGTAGTTTTTAATCATATGCATGCTTGAACACATTTTTTGCCATTGCCATTCAGCTACTGTTCCCACTAAAGCCATCTTGGTTTTTTTCTGACACTTTTTGTATTAACATTTCAAATTGCCTAGATTCTTTGTTTGTGTTCTACCTTCGTATTAATTTGCAGTTTTTGACCTTACTTAGCATACTTGTTTACATAACTTTTTTGAAGTGAAAACTTCTTTAGGCGCGTTGAGCGTTTTGGTAGAGGGTAAAATCCTCGGTTCGCGTCACCGACATGCTAATGATAATAGTATATCTATAGCTATGGAGAATATGATATTATATATTATATATGAAATTTATTATTATTATATATTATATATGATATTATATATTATATATAGCTATATATGAAACATAAAAAATTTCATATAATTTTTGCATATACTTAGTCTGGCCATAAATACTGTTACACTTAATTATAAAAAAATATTACATTTGAATTTCGAATCTGTCATTTTTATACGATTGTTCATTGTGTTTTCTCATTTTGGCGCCAATACATTGTAAAATATTTTGCGATATTAAAATGGTGTGGGGTGATAAAGAGAACCGAATCGCTGTGATAGCATTACACAAAGTAGGTATGGAGCCAAATGCAATTTTTAAAACTCTCCATACACTTGGTATTAGTAAAATGTTTGTGTACCGGGCTATTAATAGGTACAATGAGACCTCCTCTGTTTGTGACAGAAAAAGATCTGGCCGTCCACGTAGTGTTCGTACGAAAAAGGTGGTCAAAGCAGTAAGGGAAAGAATTCGAAGAAATCCTGTCCGAAAGCAAAAGATTTTATCTCGGGAAATGAAGATAGCACCTAGAACCATGTCGCGTATTTTAAAAGATGACTTAGGACTTGCAGCCTATAAGAGACGCACTGGCCATTTCTTAACTGATAATTTAAAGAAGAATAGGGTGGTAAAATCGAAACAACTACTGAAGCGGTACGCAAAGGGAGGTCACAGAAAAATTTTGTTTACGGATGAGAAAATTTTTACAATTGAGCAACATTTTAACAAACAAAATGACCGTATTTATGCTCAAAGCTCTAAGGAAGCTTCCCAATTAGTCGACAGAGTGCAACGTGGACATTATCCGACTTCAGTGATGGTTTGGTGGGGTGTTAGCTATGAAGGAGTGACTGAGCCATATTTTTGTGAAAAAGGTATCAAAACATCGGCACAAGTGTATCAAGATACCATTCTTGAGAAGGTAGTTAAGCCCCTTAACATCACCATGTTCAATAACCAAGTATGGTCCTTCCAGCAAGACTCGGCGCCGGGTCATAAAGCTCGGTCCACGCAGTCTTGGTTGGAATCGAACGTTTCGGACTTCATCAGAGCTGAAGACTGGCCGTCGTCTAGTCCCGATCTTAATCCGCTGGATTATGATTTGTGGTCAGTTTTAGAGAGTACAGCTTGCTCTAAACGCCATGATAATTTGGAGTCCCTAAAACAATCTATACGATTGGCAGTGAAGAATTTTCCCATGGAAAGAGTGCGTGCTTCTATTGATAACTGGCCTCATCGTTTAAAGGACTGTATTGCAGCCAATGGAGACCACTTCGAATAAGCTTTTTATATTTTTAATTGTTTTATATTTATGTATTAAACTGACACACTGTAAAAGTAATAAATGTTATTTGCAGTTAACAATTTTCTTTTTTCTTTATTACAATATTTATGGCAAGACTAGGTAGTTTTAATTACTCTCAACTTAATAGTTCCGTTTTCACTTCTATCGGCAGTCCCACGACTGCCATTTTTTTTAATTATATTTTAACAATTCTTTTGTAAACCTCATTTGCACATTCCTATTAGGATCTTCTTATAAGAATTGCCTCATCTCTACTACAATATTTAATGCCAACATATTTATTTACTTCACTCACGTGTGCAGCTCGAAATAGACACACGCTCATAATATCTAGAATCAGGCTAACAGCTACTCATACTATATTGGAGCAATGTCCAACCCTTATAATAGTATAACTTTCGTATCTTACGAGCTTGATATGTGTAACCTTGACAATTCGTCTGTTAAGCTCTCATATTCTTATTACAAATTTGTCTTTTCTCTGGGACTTTCTTAAGTTGCATGTGCCTTAAGTGGTGCAAAAACTCATGTTTGGTTACTGAACATGCATTGCCCTTTTCACCTTTATTTTTACATAATGTTTGGTTTCTTCATGAGCGGGCAGCCTACCTACTAAGGAATTTAACTGTTTTGGAACAAACAATTTGATTATTAAGGGAAGGGAAGTAGATAAAAACTCACTATCTCCCTGTAAAATTAAAAAAAAATTATAAAGTTGTTATTTATAGACAACTATTTTTGAATTGATTACAAGAAAATCTGTCTCTGGAATCACATAATAAATATCTTAAATTTTAGTTTTACATTCAGATGGCCATAATAATTGTGTTTTAAATTCTTTTACAGGAACCATATTCACGCTACAAGGATGTTGTTGAACAAACTGACAGCAACGCGAGATGGTCAGATGACGAACGAGAATACCGTCATCGGCACCGACACAGAAGTGATAGAGAAAGGGACAAAGACAGGGATAGAGATCGTGATAGAGGAGACAGAGAGAGGTATAAATTATTGTATATTTTTTTTGTGATTTATCCATAGATATAGAATTTTGTAATAAAGACCTTGCTTACGCTCTGAAGTGAGGAGCTAATACAGACAAATAGGATACTTTAAAAGTAAAAAGTACACTTGTTAATGTTAGTTTACATTATATCATCTTATATTTTTTCTATTACTATTTGTAATTTGAATGTGATTTGAATTTTTACAAGCAAACGATGCAGAAGGAAATGTCGAAGAAAGTATGTATTTTTTTTCTTGTTCGTAGTAAATAGTGATTTGCAAATACATTTTATTGTAACATTGGCTGCCAGTGTTTTTTTAGTCTACTCCCACATTTACTGTAGACTGACCATCACCTTGATGCCTTATAACGGCTACACCAAACATTATTAATTTGTGTCACTGATACTCTTAAAATCATTGTTAAGTAAATCTTGCTCTGTTAAGTTTTCTGGTCATGTTGCATCATATGGATATATAAAAAAATTATTTAACTTTTATTGTATAGGCATCGCGATCGCTATCCTCGAACGACTTCGGAAGCCAGCGAGACCAGCTACGCCACGTCCAGCCACACAGAAGTGCCGTACACGCCGCATGCCGCACACCCGCCCCACACGCCGCACGCCACACATGCTCCGCACACACCACACACGCCACACGCGAGCCTCGCGCCGCCTGCAGCTATGCCCTACGATGCTTATTATCAGCAAAAGTAAGCGAAATATTTTTTATACTTAACTAGCGACCCACCTGAGATTTGGATGGCTATAATTTATCACAACAATATCACATAATAAATCTTCCCAATTCTCAAATTTTCGCTACTATAACATACATGTTTTATACATATAAACCTTCTTCTTCAGTGACTCTTTCTATTGCTGTAAACCACATTAAAATCTATTGCACAATTTGAAAGATCTAACTGTACAGAAACGGGAAACGACTTAATTTTATACCATGCCCAGAAGTTTCATCTAAAACAATGTACGTCACATTAAAATAAATAAAAATGTGAAATCTTAACTCTTCTTATTTTATAACGTCATCTATACGATATTCAAGTTTAATCGATTAATACTTTCTCTTCTTCACCACTCATTTAATCATACAAAAAAGAATATTAAATACGCTTATTTTAGTTGCAAATGCATCTTTACAAATACACATTGAACACGACAATGTAAAACGCCCAATTATTCTGTTGCAGTTACAGTTACAGCTACAGTGCAGGTGCTAGTTCGAGCACAAGCGGCAGTGGAATGTGGTGGGGTGACTGGCGACATCCGCATCACTCGAGCCACCATCACTCACATGTAAGTTGACCTCCGCATTTATAACTCGTACAAAAAACATTTAGCTGAAATCATGCAAAATAGACAAAATATATATTAAATTAAAACATTATTCTTTTAGAGTAATCTTATAAGTAAGACATGATTACAGTATAGGAATTGTCACACCATTCCAATATCAGAGAAATACAGTTGTTCATAATATTGTTAACAAAATTATAACTCCTTATAAATCTTAAGTAACTTGAAAGTAAATAGGTTTAAATATATCAATATTACAAATATATATCGCTAGGTTTAGAGAAAAATTTTATATTACTTGGAGTCACTTTATAGCATTATGGTATCTAATAAGCGATATTTCAATATACAGAGTAAACTAGTTTTTTTTTTTTTAAAGACCTATTAGCAGTCAGTACTTACTTTTAATTAAACTTTACCAGGTACAGGTTTACTCAATATATTCTTGTTATCTAAACAGTGTGAACATTTTATTACTAACAGCTTGATGCTTTAAAGTAATAGTTTTTCTCTTTATCACTTTAATTTATCATTTTATTGTATATCGCTTTTCTATCATTCCATCACATTGTAAAAGTATCATTTGCGTTGAAACTCTCATGATGTGTATAGACCCCCATTCGGTATATCTATGTGTGGGTAGTTGTTAACTAATACGCTTATTTCACAAACCTACAATATTTTTCTTAAAACAAACATTTAAGACTAATTTACAACAGGTTGCAATTATAACTATTTTTTAAAAAAAATATATTTATCTTTGTCATTTTGTTCTTTTATAAGCAAAATCTCATTTGCAGCCTCTATTGGACATAGGCCTTTCTAGGCCAGGTTTTGCCTACTATCTGATGCAGGCCAGACGGGTTGGTATAGAGTTTGTTTCAAGTATTCCTTCCTTTCGATCTCTTTGTTCTTAATTTTGCTCCCTTAGTCGCGGCTTATAACACCTATGGGATGGATAGGAATGGTGACACTCTGAGTTCTTAATCCATCACCACACTTCAATAATCTAATTTTTTTTTCTAATCCCTTAATTTAGAATATATGACGAAAAGTTCTTCAGTTAGTAAATTTAAGTAAGAAATAAAAGGTTGTATTAATGTGACGGTGTAAGACATTTGAAACACACAGAAGATACACCTTTTACACCACTTGAATAATTCCCAACTGTCATAGTGTTTTGCAGTAGGTATTAGCGTGCATGTACTAGACATGCGAATAACACACTTTAATTAGAAATTCTATTTATTTGGCCAATGTTTTTTTGTATATTTTGGAAATAAGACATATAATAACTAATGTAAAGCTGGAGCGTCGTTCGTCCGCGACGCCGTCGTGGGCGCCTCCAGCGACCCCCAGGCACAAGGAACATCAGTCGCCGGAACACAAGGACAAGAGGGTTAAAGAGAAGGTTCGACACTACGATCATGTACAATGCCTTTGCTGTTGTTTGAGATGTGTAGTTAATATGTTACCAGCCAAACTTATACATGAATAGGCAAATAAAGTTTTCTTAGTGTCTTACTGTTACATTGCGATTTGAAGATCATATTACATAGGTAGAAATAACTCACATTGATTTTGATATATTAATCTTCTCATTGACACTTCGAAACATTATTAGATTCTGAATACAAGGCAATCTAAATAGAAAGGTGTTCAAGACAGGTCATACGCATAAATAACATATTGTAAAGTATAGGAATCTATATAAATGCAAAATTATAATGTCTAAAATGTGTGTAATTATAATAATTTATAAATGTAGCTTAAAAACCACAAATTACACAAATCTTTGTTTAAAAGTGTTGTATATGTTTTCGTATCCATCAAAAATTACAAAAATTATAAATTTTATTTGTTTTTGGAGGGCATACATAGACAAGCAACAATATAGACCTTTTCATAACTTTATAGACTCGACTTCAGTAGGTAACTGTTCTAATTTTCCTAATATCAAAATTGGCTGGTAACATACACAATAAATCGTTATACATGTTGACATAACAAAATATTGATTGTAGATGTCAGTTTATAATAGTGGGCATTATAGTAAACATTTTTAATAAATCACAAAGTTATGGTAATATAGTTTCTTAGAAGCATTGTATGTTTGTACATGGATGTGGTTTAATTATATAGTCAAATGTGTAGTCAATTTATATAAGTACATAGGTGCACTCGTATTTGTCAATGTTTAGTTGGTATGTGAACGCACAATAACTTGTAATGAAATAATAATATATAATTAAGGATTAGAACTAGGACCCACTTAGCTTTCGTTTATCCGTTTGCAATACTCTTACCATGTGTAGTCAATTTAACCATTTGTGGCGAAGTTAATCAATAACCAGAAATTACGGCAATTTAAGAGTAAAACAAAAGATTTACACAGACAGTGTTTTCGTTCAGCTTTTTTTATACATTTGGCACACAACGCCATCTATTTTCAAACTAAGCGGAGTTTGTAATATGATAACAGACTGACTGATAGAATACTTATACACTTTTTTTTGGAAATACAGACATATTATACATAGAAAACACTCAAACTAAGAAACAAATATTTGCAGATCATACAAACATTTGGTCCGACACGGGAATCGAACCCGAGACCTCAAGCACAGCAGTCACATTCGCTACCGCTGCGCCACCGAGGCAGTTGATAACTCTCTTGTCAGTAGCCTTTAATAGTTCACTGCTGGACATAAGCCTCTCTTTATAAATAGTTCGTTTTCTTACACAAATGTTCAAATAATATCAGTACACATTCCGTCACTATTCTAATTGTGCAATGCATGTTGGTGTGATTTTCATAGTAGTTTTTTGTCTATTGCATGAACATAACATAAGTTTAACATAGTTCAAATAATATCAGTACACATTCCGTCACTATTCTAATTGTGCAATGCATGTTGGTGTGATTTTCATAGTAGTTTTTTGTCTATTGCATGAACATAACATAAGTTTAACCTAGAACTTAACACAAAATAATATAAACATTTTTTTTGTCATATACTTGTTTAATTGGTACAAAACAGAGAGGTTAAGTATTAGTCCACTTTATGCCATGTTGTCTTTTGTGGCATGACTTTTTGTGGCAAAACAATTACGTCTATTAAATTAAGTGAATTAATTTGCCAAATTCTATTTTTTACTTTTATAAAGAATAGGAATACATAACCATAGGTGCCTAATTAATTGTAGGACACATGTAAGTTGATTTAATATTTCTGTTTAATACATTTATTTATAGACATGGAATAGAACGTGCGAAAATTAATTATTATTTCAAATAATTTTATAGTTATAAAACTTCTCTGCCGTTGCCACTCGGATGGGCTGGTAATGAAAGAAAAGATAACTATACACTCTTGTTATGACTATATAATATAAATATGTCATAGTTATAATACTATATAAATTATTTTGCTACATTTGAAGAAAAGTTTGAGGCGCGTGTCATCATCATCATCAAGTCTATTGCAGTCCATTGTTGGACATAGGACTCTTTAATTTCACACCACTCTGATCGGTGTTGGACTTCGCGAAGTCTCGTGTGGTCTAAACAAAATGAATTCGTTGTGTCATTCATGAGAAATGCAGAGGCTACCGTGCATTAAATATAGAGTTCTTTATAATAGGTATATCAAATTTCTAATATTATAATACTATAGATAGATGAATATGTGAAATATATATAGATGAATGCAATAACTTCTTTTTATTATAAACTCTTTGAAAAATCATAGTATAAATTAGGCGAATCCGAAAATGGTGTGTTATGCAGTGAAATATTTCTCATTAAGATAATTTTAGTCGATTCCTATGCTTTTCGATGTTTAATAAATATTTTATGAATTTTTTGTAAGTCACTGAGGTGTTAAATTAGCAAAGCATGCTGTGCATGTTAAAACAGTAGTATTGTCCTCTAATTTGTCGCAAATGAATGTAATTCTTTTGTTTCTATCACCAGGAAGTGTCTGTTGAAAATAAAGTTGCAGAGGTCGTGGAACCTCGTCCCCCTGAAGACACAACAGAAAGTAAAGAGCCGGAACCAAAGCCGCCGCCGCCAGCTGAAGAGCCTAAGAATGTTGATTTAGATACCAGGTACTATTAGCCTTAACTTATGTACACTCAAGGCTAAAGATATCAGAAGATCAATTCTCTTAATAAAAATTTGTTCAGAATTGTTACGAATGTCATAAAAGTGTCACTATTATATTTTTTATTACTAAGATTAGCAGAATATCTATTTAAGTATCGATAACAATACGATATAATTACATCAGAGTCAACATTGAATTTTAAATACTTCTACGATTGCGAACATCACTACAATAGCATTTATGACATTTGTAAAATCGAGAGCAGGTCGGATTAGAATTTTGGATGAAGTGGCTAACTAAACATCCCGATTAACAGCAATAGACTCGCCACCTATTACATGGGACCATAGCACTGGCAAAAAGTGGGCGTTTAGTATGCCTCTGCCTACCCTTCCGGAGAAACAGGCTAAATAATAATTGTGTTTGGTGTTTTGACAGAATAGCGATGTTGCTAAAAGGTGCGAGCACTGGCGGTGGTCTGGCTCCTCCGTTCTTATCACTCGGTATTTCGTCTGAAGAAGAGGACGATGACCGCCTGCCCTCCAATATACCCGACTTAGATGCGCCGCAGCCACCCTCCGATGACGAAGGTACCTAACGTTCAGGTGCTGTTTCCTTAAGACTTAAGTACATGTGTAAAGAAGACAAGTTTTGTATTACACTTTTTCTATTACTCTTAGACATTATAGTAGTAGAGCAAATAAATACGATAGCGCTATCTAAAGTATCTGTAATAGTTCAATGGTGTAGTGGGTTTCTTGTGTTGTAGTTCAATCAAAAATAGCATTCTAGAGCCGAAAAAAAGTATAAAAATAGTCTATAAATATTCAAATGCGCTACCGGTATGCTAGTTTTAGCTTTTTTATTATTGCGTAGAAAAAATAATACACTGTCGTGTACCTATACAAAGTATTCAATTTTTCCAAATTTTTGATGTCACTTTTTGTCATTAGGCTCAGCCATCAGTGAAGACAGGGAGAGCATAATATCAATAGGTAATGAAAATGGAGACGTGGATCCCGATCCGTTGTCGACTACACCTTCACCGTACTTGTCGAGAGAGTTCTACGTCGAATGTCTCAAGATTACTGTTGATAGGGTGAGCTTACACTCCGTTTATTGTGTGGAGCTTGTAGATAACTACAAATTCACATTGCACATCAAATTCCTTCCGTTTTAATCTATATCCCGCAATGGACATCTATACCTTACTTTTTTAAATACAATTTTTGTATTCTGCCTTTTGTTCAGAAATAATTCATGTAACTAGTGGGTTTTTTAGACATATATTCCTTTAACAAAATTAAAGACCTACGTATGCACTATTTTTATATCAAAATTGCTAGTAGCTGTCACATACAGGTTCTAGCTAAGACTTTAAGGCAAAAATGTAATGGAATTATCTAATATACTTTTTTTAAAGCGGTTGAAATACCAATTCTAACTGTCGTTGACTGTACAACCCTGTGAGTGAATTTAGATGTTATAAAATAGAGTGTAATAATTAAAAAAGAAATCAGATCATATCCCCATATCAACAGCCTTTAACAGCTCACTGTTGGATATAGGTTTCTCCTTAGCAAGCTTTGACCTACTATACTACGCTGGCCATCTGGCCTCGAGGTCAACAAACCTAAGCTAACAAACTATCTGATTTGATAGAGGATTTGTTTCAAGTTTGTTTTCCTTATCTTCGCAGTGATATTGTCCAGCATAGTTTGTTCCTTTAGTCGCCTCTGACGGCACTCATAGAAAGAATAGAAATGGTGTCACTCTGTATTTTTAATCGGTCACCACACGGAGAGAGAAAAAAAAACCACAAATAGTTATAATTTTATTATTTGTGCTGTAATTTTAAAGTAGGTACAACAAACGTTAGGTGCGATTTAAAAGTATGCGTATTTTAAAATAGGCCGCAAAATTGTTATATAATATCGCAACTATCATTTCCACACACATTCAATGTTTAACTTTACGCATTATTATGTTGATAAATTTTTAATTATGTGCATACGTTTAATATAAATACGTATACGTACGTGTAAACTACAATATGACTCTTCTACAAACCTAAAGTACTTATAAAGATTAGATACACAACTTATTCTCATTTAAACTTTCAGAAAAAGAAAGATGATGAACGCAAGAAGATCCCTCTTATCGACAAAATCGGTTCGGACATATCATCTTCAGAAGACGAGTTGTTGACCGGTGAGGAACCAAGGAGGTCCCCTGCACACCCTGACCGTGAACAAGACAACTTGAATGACGACCAGGTTTGTAGCTAGGAAATGTTGTCGCAGTATAACATATTTATTCTTGTATTTATGATTCATTATCATCATCAAACCTTTAATAGTCCACCGCTGGACGTAAGTCTCTGTTTAAAAGGAGCTTTTGGCCTACTATATATACCACGTTAGCCTGGCGAGTTAGTTATACTATTTGTTTCAAGTTTCCTTCTCTTTGTAAGTGACGTAAACTTGCGTAGTTTGCTTAATTAATTGGTTCTTACGAAATCAATAGAGGTGGAAACACTTATTCTTAACACATGACCACACGGATGATATATTATTGGTTCTAGAAAAATCTTTATACAATATACAAAAAACAATAGCATTCTAAATTCATTTTCGCATTTTGCCTTGTAATACTGCGGTAACGGTAATTAGTAATTAGTTAATAATAATTACTAACTTACCAATTAAAGCTTTAAACGTAATGGTTATAGTCCCGTTTGGCTCCTTTAGATACCTGAAATAGAACTTCTGTTTCTTCAGTATAGGGAGGGTTGGGAACACACCAACAAGCAGATTATCCATGGTTGTATGTAGATACTTTAAATGCCTCATACTTTTTTCAGATGTCCTTATCATCACTGTCGTCAACGGAAGCCAAGATCGAGGAGCAGGTGCCCGCGGAGGCGTACTACCCGGCGTACCCGCCCGCGACCACGGCGCCTCCTGCACACTATTATCATCAACCGATGTGGCCTCCCACCGGTACCTACACTAACACTTTCTTTTTGTTTTGTTATTGAACTCCTCTAGTGCCACAGCTTAAATGCAAAACGTTCTATAAGTTTTACAATTGTTTTTCGAGTAAGCCCACATGATTAAAATATTTTGTCCACTCTTTTCTTTCCTTTTCGGAACTAAATTTTAAAAGTTCGTTTCGGGAATCGGTCGCGTTCTTTCCATTTAGCATTTTCGTAGCAACCGAATGGAACAGTTTCGAACTAGATTCGCATACGTGATTGGCGTCAATATCGCTTACCGTCCACACCACGTTACACCCGCTTTAGAGAAGTTTAGATTTTTCGGGTGGACGTTGATATGGTTGTTTGTTGGTAGCGTACCCGCCGCCCGGCTACGGAGGTGCGGAGCTGGCGCTGGCGTACGGCGGGGGCTTCGGCGCGCCGCCGCTGCTGCACCACTACCCGCCCTACGCGCCGCCGCACGCCCCGCACGTACGTACACGCACACTCACGCGCACTCGCCTGTGTGCCACGTTACATTGCACACATACCTTATACAAATGTATGACGTATACACTAGATAAAATACTACCTAGTTATATATGTTTCTACTAGTCGTTAGAAGCAATGGCGAGATCGTAAAATCAGCTCGTTTCCGCTGTGTAATCACGAGTGGCTGTGGTTCAAGCCTCACTGGCCCGCTGACTTTTCGATCTTTTCGTTTTTATTAGTGTTTATTTTGTTACAGTTAGTAACTAAATATTTTTTCAAATCTACCCTCAACTTATAGTTTAAAATATTGAATCAACGTTTTGTGTTCTTCGACATTCAACTAATTACTATACTCATACGCATATATCCTGTGTATGTAAAGGTAATACATATTAATAGAAGATGGCCGTAAGTTCAACTTATGTGTAACGCTTAACTGAACTCCTTGAAGCTTTCTACCAGTAAATTTTCAGTCATGTCATGAGGTTCGGTCATGAGGATGATAATAAAATTGATTTACATAAACGATACAATATTTAAAAACATACTGAGATACAGTATGTTTTCTGAGTGTTCTAAAACTTATCGCCATTTATTAAGTTTTGGCCTAGATAGCAAAATGTAGCATGCCCATATTACTCTTATTATTAAGTTCACAAGTATCATACGCGTAAAATTTCATTATCTTCGACAGGAGCTGGATAATCCTTATTACCCAACCATAAACAGCGTCATAGAACGAGTAACGGCTGAATTAAAACAAATCCTAAAGAAAGATTTTAATAAGAAAATGATAGAAAGTACTGCATTCAAAAGCTTTGAAGTCTGGTGGGATGAACAAAGCAGGAAAACTCGTCAAATGAAACCGAAGGAAGATCCCAGCCAACCTTTACAGGTAGAATACTATTTATTACTCAAAATACTCTATTGGCATTTGCAATAATTGATTGACAATAATCTCAGTTTAAGATTAAATTTAAGTTTTGCGTAGACTATTTGACATGAGACGAAACGTTAGGTGGTGGTAACATCCAGATGGGCTGTCGACCTGTAGAAAGTAGTTGGAAGGCTAGATGTGAAAAGTGGACGACTAGATGCTATGATGGACATCGGGAGAGGCCTATGTCCAGCTGTACCATCAGCTAATTAATTCATTGATTCATTAAAATGTTTTCAGCACATTATCCACATTAAACTACTTTCAAGAACAAATTGCCGTGATATTTCATAGCATACCTGATTATTTCACAGGATATTTCAAACAAGAAAGAAGAGGCTGTCGACTCAATAAAAACAATAATGGAGTCGCGAGAGATTGGATTAGAATTAGGTGGATACAGTTCAGGCATAGGTTTGGGACTTCGAGCTGCAATACCTAAAATGCCCAGCTTTCGACGTAAGCGAAAGATACCTTCCCCGGTACTCATGGACGAGGATTCAAGTAAGAGGTTGAGTGACCAAGAAGAAATGGTACAGAATTCTGACGAAGAAAAAGAGGTTCCCACTAGTCCAAGGAATAGAACTACAGGCTCCTATTTATCGAGAAGTAGAAGGCGGCAATCTAGTAGTTCATCCAGGTAAAATATATAAATCTTTAACCTTATTGTACCCTGTTATGATAATTAGTGATATAATGCTCAGAATAGTGAAAATCTTTTTGGCTTATATCGAATTGCCCGTAAAAACTTTAGAAACTAAAAACGTTAACCTTTTCTCTTTTGTGAAATGTGTTCTTCTGTTAGTGTTCTGTGAAAGCAAAGCTTAAGATCTTATTATTATATTTTATCGTGAATTTTGTTTATTATGATATAATAATCTGTTTCAGATCGTCGTCATCGTCATGTTCACGATCGTCGTCGTCATCTGAATCTGAACGGAAAGGGCCAGCGCCTAGAATATATTCAGACACAGACGACGATTCGGATCTCGACGAGGCGGAGGTAATAATATAAAACCTTAATTGAATTTTTTTTTAATATGATTCATTCTTTTTAGTATTATTTTTGTAGCAGTATCAATTAAAAACTAGGATTTGACTAGAGTTTATAAATAGTTCTCCCGTGTGATGGATATATAACAATTAGATTGAAAATAAGCAAAATATAATATAATTAAATCGGTCATAATACAGTCTATTTTTTTACAACTACGTTTATTATTATATTTGACAAATAATATTTTAAAATGCAATTGCAGCTCAAGGTGGTATCAAACAAGGAGAGGTTAAGAAGAGTTTACTCCTCAACGTCGGACAGTGAAGAGGAACAAAGCAGAAGAGGTATATTTAGTTTAGTTATCAGCTGTTTTTAAACTTTCCCTTTACATAAACAGATAGTTTTTGCTATATCACAGGATTTATTCGCTATAAAACTATTTAAAAGCTGACGATATACACGTAGTTCCCCGACGTTTCGAACAAGCTACACCGCTCGTGATCTTTGGAAGCCAGGTGTAAACTTGCGACGCCATTGTGAGGCGCGAGTTGTAACTACCCACACTTGATTGCGTTGATTGTTTGTTACAGAATAACAAATAAGTGTTTGTTATTCTTTCAATTACTCTATGTAGTAGTTTTAACGACTCGTATTAAATAATTGATTACTTTGGATTTATATAATTCCATTACTGAGAAATACTAATTGAAAACTGTTTCAGAAAAAACCCCTATACCTCAAATGGACGCGTGGGACAACGACGGCGAAGGCGAGCTCGTAGACGAAGCGCTGTCCACCGGTCGCGCCAGCAGCGCCAGGAACACCGACACGCGGCCTGCTGAGGACACCAGGGATCTACTGCTCGATAGAGTCTATTCGGATTCTGAAGAGGAGAGAGAGTACCAGGTATGCTTCGATATGGACTTGCTATGCGCGTGTGATATATCTATAAGCACTCAATTATATAAAAAATAAGGTCGATATTCAAGATAAGACAGTAGATTACGAAATTCTGACAGTTCCCTTCCTAATTTAGCTTCACAGTTTGCTAAATATCGGAGACCACGATGTATGCTAGTTATATTGTTTGTAAGCACAGTGAGTCACTTCATTTATAATATGTGTTATAGGAACGAAGAAGACGCAATACAGAGTATATGGAACAGATAGAGAGAGAGTTTCTGGAAGAACAGAGACGGAAGCTGGAAATGGATACACATCCGCCTGAGAAGCCACCCGATGAAAGGTAAACATTGGATAAAAAAAAATAATCATTAAAGATTAATAACTAGAAATTACTTTTATATATTTTAATATAATTCAATAAGCATCTAACGATTAATTTACTGGTCTTTACTAGCAAACAAGAGCGAGAAACACGAACAGAAGATTTGCGTAGCAGTCCATACAAAAAAGAAGACTACAAAAAGCACCCGGCGTCGTCTGACAAAAGTAAACGGGACGCTTCGATCGACGGCGAGCTTAGCGACGAAGAGTCACTACGTACCAAACGAAATAGTACGGAAAAAACAGATAAACGACAAAGAGCCGTATCGTTTAGTGATGATCATAGCAATACCGAAACCGCCGTTAGTGTCAATGGAATTAAAGAGGTAATGTGTATCACTTTTTTTAATAAGTTCGTATATCATCGACAACTTTCCATTTAAATATGGTTTCATTAGAGAGTGGTGTTTGGCAGTGTAAGTGAAAGTATAAAAACTAAATGTAAGCGTTTCTTGGTGATAGGCAAGCAGTGCTTTATCAGAAACGTCGTCACCACAATCGCAAGCATCGCAGGCGTCGCAAGCATCGCAGGTCGCGTTGGACCACTCCTACTGTCGACCACCACCACATGAAGAAGACAGGCGACCATCCAATCATCTACAACATGATCACGGTAAGCCAATCGGTCACCACCCTTATTCGTCCTATGGGTATCGTAGGTGGCGACTAAGAGAACAAAAATCCAAAAAGTAGTAAAACTTGAAACAAACATAATACGAACCCGTCGGACTAGCATGATATAGCATACCCAAACTTCCTTTCTAAAAGGAAACATAGAGTACACGTAAATGTAGTGATTTTAGAAAGCTTATAATTGAGACGCATAGAAATTATTTACTGTCTATCTCCGTATTGAATAATGCTATTATATAGGTTACACGTGGATGGCAGAACCTGAGAGTGTGGCGTCGCCTGTCGAGGAGCCTACGACCAAGAAGGAAAGTAAGCGTCCGTATAAGAGGAAACATGAAGTTAAGAAACTCGCAGAGATACAGAATAAGTGAGTATTCTATATATGAAAAAAAAAAGTATATTGGTATTATGTATCAGTCAATCTTATTTTCACAGTACAGGCTCTGCTTGATTTAAAACTAGGTGGCCTTATGTGAAATGTTATAATAATATTCCACAATAATGTACAACTTTAGTCGACAATCATGCCTCATGCGTAAAATACGTATTCTTAACATGTTTTCTTTTTCAGATTATATTCTCCCTGTGAGTCTGAATATAAGCAATCGGCGTACGAGAAAGTCACTTTTGCTGCTCGGGACATTATGGCAGAAATGCAGATCATGTATGAGTTTTTGACGCGTGGCATCGACCGAGAGGACGTGGAGTACCTGCGGCGGGCTTACGAGGCCTTGCTGGCTGAAGACACGCACGGCTATTGGCTCAACGACACGCACTGGGTCGACCACCCGCCCACCGACGTGGCCTACTCCCCGCCCAGGAAGAAGTCCAAACGACACAATAATATTTATGAGGATCTTCAGGTATATTTTATAATTTCTTTGCTCTTGTGCAAAACGTATACGTAAGCGGTTTTACGTATCCTACGGATACAAAACCTATTTTGTTTTTAAATTTAATTTATTTGCGGGTTATACTTTCAAAGTTCAAATTTGACCAATATAATTTTAATCTTTATCTTTATATAATATGTTAGATATATTGTGCATTCAATGTAGACCAAATTTTATTTTATTGTTAATCAATAAAATGACTGACAGAGAATTAAAATGCATGCGAAACCGGTCAGTATATATAAACATATTTATATTTTTTCATAAAATCTCAATAAGCAGTGTATTCTATAGGGTCACTCGAGCGGTTCGGCTCGTACGGAAGGCTACTACAAGATGGACGCGCGGCTGAAGGCCAAGTACAAGTACCACCACGGCCGCAGCTCGGCCGCCGCCCTGCACGCCCACACCGACGACAAGAAAGCTTCCAAGATGCAGCTACTGTCCAGAGAGGCCCGATCCAACCAGAGGAGATTGCTCACTGCATTTGGTAAATACTTTTTAGCTTTATTTTCTGACTGCTAAGAGAAAGTCGTAGTTTTTATCCCTACCAAGGACAAATATTCTGCGATAAGCATGATTATTTATTTCGTGTCTGCATATATTTTACCTATAATATGTATGTATTTAGGAATATACGAGGTGTGTTCAAAAAGTAAGGTGACTTTGTATTTTTAAGAAAAAATATTTATTTATTTATCAATATTTATGTTGTCCCCTTCAAAGTAATCCCCCTCAGATACAATACACTTATGCCAGCGGTTTTTCCAATCGTCAAAGCACTTCTCATAAGCACTTTTCGGTATAGCCTTGAGCTCTTCCAGCGATGCAGTCTTTATCTCTTCAATCGTTGCAAATCTCCGTCCTTTCATAGGTCTCTTTAGTTTTGGGAACAAGAAAAAGTCACATGGGGCCAAATCCGGTGAATATGGTGGCTGAGGCATGATTGTGGTGTTGTTTTTGGCCAAAAAATCTCTCACCAGCAAAGATGAGTGAGCAGGGGCATTATCGTGATGCAAAAGCCATGAATTGTTTTTCCACAATTCCGGACGTTTTCTTCGTATTGCTTCTCGCAAACGGCGCATAACTTCAAGATAATACTGTTTATTGACCGTAAGTCCATATGGTAAGAACTCCTGATGCACCACGCCGTGGTAATCGAAGAAAACAGTGAGCAAAACTTTGACATTTGATCGAACTTGGCGTGCTTTTTTCGGTCTTGGCTCATCTGGGCTCTTCCATTGGGACGATTGGACTTTGGTTTCGATATCATAACCATATACCCATGATTCGTCACCAGTTATGACCCTTTTGAGTAAATCTGGGTCGTCGCTGACGTCATTCAACAGTTCTTGAGCGATGCTCATGCGACGGTTCTTTTGGTCAAAATTTAGCAATTTCGGAACAAACTTCGCTGACACACGTCTCATGCCTAAAACGTTAGAAAAAATTTCATGGCACGAGCCAAGCGATATACCAACATCCTCAGCAACTTCTCTGATAGTGATTCGACGATTTTCCAGAACAATTTTCTTCACTGCTTGAACGTTTTCATCAGTTGTTGACGTGCTTGGGCGTCCAGAGCGAGGCTCGTCATTGGCATCTTCCCGGCCATCTTGGAAGAGTTTGTACCACTTGTAAACATTTTTTTTACTCAGAACAGTTTCACCGTATGCCACTGTCAACATTTTAAGTGTTTCGGAGCACTTTATTTTATTTTTTACACAAAATTTGATGCAAATCCTTTGATCCATATTTTTCGATAGCAAGAAATCGCCGAGCACGAAAAACACTTATAACCTTTACGCCTCTCCCAACCAAACAAAAAATGCTATACACTTGAAACTTGGTACAGATGTTCGGGAAGAGTGTACCAACATAACAAAATAAAAAAAATCGATAATCGAAAGTACGTTGCCCGCCAAATTTGAAAAGTCACCTTACTTTTTGAACACACCTCGTACATGTATATATGTCTCAGCAGTTTGGTTACCGTTGGTTCTGTATAATTTGAGAATAGACTGCTGTATGTGAGATGTGTGAAGTTTTTATTGTTTCACATCACAGTGACGTTGTTTAATTGTATAACTTACTAAAACTCTTGTACATTTTTTTATTTACAGGTACTGATACGGATTCAGATTTGTTGAAGTTTAATCAGTTGAAGTTCAGAAAGAAACAGCTCAAGTTTGCCAAATCGGGTATCCACGACTGGGGTCTATTTGCACAGGTATGCTTTAAATCATTATACTTTGACTATGCGTATGGCGTAATGGTTTAAATGATTAACACACAAAATACATAAGTATGATCCACATATTGTTATTCTGAGTTTGCGTGTTCTTTGTGTCAGTTTCGTATATGCTATTAAAATCCCCGTTATACAGGAATATTCCTAGCGCGAGAGTTGTCTTTTTGACTCCTGAAACGTCCACGCCGCGCTCTGCTGCGCTGAGTGTTGTGGGTTCAAACTCCACATGGAACAACACTTTGGGTGATCCACAAATTGTTGTTTTGACTTTAGGTGTTCTATGAGTCCATTTCTTGCATGTTTGCAGTCCCCCGCGACACAGGATTTATTCCTAGTGCAGACGTTGTTTTTACAAAAAAAAAGAATTAAAAAAAGACCTTATAGTTTTTGACGACCTATATAAAAGTTAATGTGAAGCTATGCTTAATATTAAGTTCACGAAAGTTAAATTTTCTGCTGTCTTCTTTTGATAACCATAATAAATAACAGATATCTGTAATCTAAAGTTGTGATAACATTTATAGGAACCGATAGCAGCGGATGAGATGGTGATCGAGTACGTCGGACAAATGATCCGTCCGATAGTTGCCGACGTTAGAGAGGCGCACTACGAGGCCACGGGTATCGGCAGCTCGTACCTGTTCCGTATTGATCTCGATACTATTATCGACGCCACTAAATGCGGGAACCTGGCGCGGTTTATCAACCACAGTTGTAATGTGAGTATACATATTAACCTTCTGGTGTTACTTGTGTACTAATCGCTAATAAGAATTTTACTATAAGAACGCACTATTGGCAATTAGATAGTCTAATGAACCCAACATGTGCTGGGGTCCTTTTTTTAATATGAAGCCTGCAGTCTGTATAAGTACGACACGACCCAACACACACTTCTTCTATATGACACCACATGACTACCTCGGTGGTGTAGTGGTAGCGTATGCAACTATTGTACTTGAGGACTTGCGTTCGATGCCCGAGTCCGACAAAATCTTAGTACGATATGCAAAACTTATTTCGGAGTTTGGATGGTTTCTATGTACAATGTGTCTTTACAGAAAAAAAGTATATATTTATATCGGTTGTCTAGTACCCATAGTACGAGCTCTAAATAATTTGGGGCTAGATGGCTTTGAATATCAAAAGTCTGAAAAAAGTCCGAAAAATATTATTGAGAACCAAACCAATGTCAAAATACCTCTAATTTTATTTGTTTTGATGTGTGTAGTCTACTGTCAGTACAATGGGTACAACATGAGATCAAAGTTTGTTAAACTTACTACTTTATAAAACTGTAACTAATACGTGTAATAACCAACATGAAACGCTTTATTTACAGCCAAATTGCTACGCGAAGATTATAACAATCGAGTCTCAGAAGAAGATTGTGATATACTCCAAGCAACCGATAGGTGTAGACGAAGAAATCACATACGACTACAAATTCCCATTGGAAGACGAGAAGATACCTTGCTTGTGTGGTGCGGCGCAGTGTCGCGGCTTCCTTAACTGAAGAGTAAACAAACTGTATATGGGGCATAAAAGTGATACCTTTTTAAAATCACATTATCAAGGCTATGCAGGCTAGGCGCGTGTCAAGAAATAGTTCTTTATTGCGAAAGCTGTAAAATGTCATTCGTGGACTAATAGTCAAACATTGTACATAAATAGCTTTGAAAGAGTACTGTGTGTTCATCGTAGAACGGGCAATTGTGTCACATTTAACTGTATGCATACGCTCAATAATAGCCAAAGGTTTTTTGTTCACAACTCTGAATTTGTACCGAACCTGAAGAAGACAATGCGGGTGTAATTAATTAGTTTGTATAAACTCTTGATGTAGTGTACAGCAACAAGACAAGATATCGAAGCATTGATATGTCCAATAATAATAAAAATTAAAATTTACAGTTTCTTTCAAACGCCTATGTATTATGTCTGTCAAGGTAATATATATATAGCTCGTTGGTATCAACAAGGTATAATTTTGTTTTTAATGATTCGGTTTTAATGTTTTTATAATATAATTAAAAATGAAGTTCACTACATGATGAATTAAGTGTAAAATCATTATTTATTTTGAAGTTGGTGCATAAATCGAAACAACAATTGGAATTTAAATAAGTGTTGTGATTAATGTCAGGTGAATAAAATCTTCTTTCTCCATGTAGCAATATAACTTCGCAGATAATGTAATATATAAAAATAATATGTATTCAGGGTTTTGTTTAATATCTTCTTCCGTAGTTATAAAGTTATATGAATCTGTAATATTCTTTATGTTGTAATGCGTGGCTCCGCGCTTACAAGTCTTGAGCGTTAACGAACGTATGAATTATGTAAGTGGTAGGGGATCTCTTAGTGTTAAATACTGCCTCATGTCGAAACGAGTTTTTGTCAGTTTTATGTAAAATATGAGTGTTGGTGTGACTCTGGAAGTGTTAATTATTTTGAATGTAAGTCCCAGTGAACATATGTAATGTAATTATTAATGAGACACAGCAAACTGATTCTTATACTATATTATGATATTTTGACTGAGTCTAAATATGTATGTGATTCATTAGGCATAGAATGTCTCAAATAGCGAACTGTGTAATTATTTGTGTTGTACATTGTTTGTGTAAAAAGATCTCTGCTACTACGTCAGATTTGTGTAGTACACTTTTTAAGTACATCATCTTGTTAATAATTTCGAAGACAATTCGTAACCAAATAATATGGGGTTTTAATTGACTTAGTTTTGCAATAAGACACTATCTTGTAAGAAATTGCGAGTAGTACTTGTGACGACTATTGTAAACTGATTATTGATGTAGTGTTACTGCTCGTGATGACTTTCTAAATTCCACTTCATATTATATAAAATGTAATAAAATTGTAAATAAAAAATTCCAGCAATTTTATAATATGTTTTAATCTATCTAAACAGAATGAATGAAAGGCTGTCTAGTGATTAACTAAGAGTTTTTTCGCGTAGGCTAGCGTCGCGCCGTCGGTATAGCGGCCTTCGATTTTTTCATGTGTCCTTATCGTCACCACGTCTCGGAATTTGTGGTAAATCGTGGTGTGGTTACAGACACTCGGACGTTTTCGGCTTGTTATATTAAGAAGTTTTGTACTGTTCGAGTGAAATCGAGGTCCCGGAAATTCACCCCGGCCCGGTCCTCATGTACTCACACCGTTCCATACACTCAAATAGCACCAATACTTTACAACCGTCGGTCTATGTCAAGGATAATCAGGTAAGTACCTAAACACCAACATTTTCTAGTAGCAGAGCGTGGTTTTCGACAGAATTCTATTATGTATACTGCCGTTAGCGCTAAATTAGAAAGTTGGGGTCCTGTAAGAAAAGCGTTTAACCTTTGCTGTTTCGCCTTTGCGAAAACGGGTTCGAAGATAGTAATTTTATGTGCAGTAACATCAACTTGGGCGCGCTTGGGATACTATTCTAATATTCGAATCTTTACAATCAAAAATGGTTGGCAGTCATAAAACTGACTTTTCTTATAGAGCAAGAGCCCGTGAGTGCCAGACCTTCGTCATTTTATAAAAGCTGAAAGTTCTTCTATGTGTGTCCCTAGTACAGGTAAGAATGATCCCCAAACATGAAGCTGAGGCAGCGGTGGCTTTGGCAGATAACAGGCAACAAAGGTATGTAAAATTCCATCTCAAATTCGTCATAATATAAAACTTGATTTTTTTATATTTGATTCATAATAATATCAAAACTCGCGTTGCTCCTTGCCAGACAGTTAGTATGGTTCCAACCCTCTGCCGGACACCCCTAAACTATTATAATTTATAATTATACTTACGTTATATTATAAAACCTAAATTTAATATATAATTTTTTGGGAGCCTATTAAACTATGTTTACATAGTAGCCGGACAGTTTCGAAGGTTCTATCATCTTGCCAGACGCATTCAAAGTGAGCAGTAATCGGGAGAGCAAGGAGCGAATACAGTAACTAAACGTTATATTATAAAAGCTAAGTTTTATATATAATTTTTTGGGAGCCTATTAAACTATGTTTACATAGTAGCCGGACAGTTTCGAAGGTTCTATCATCTTGCCAGACGCATTCAAAGTGAGCAATAATCGGGAGAGCAAGGAGCGAATACAGTAACTAAACGTTATATTATAAAACCTAAGTTTTATATATAATTTTTTGGGAGCCGATTAAACTATGTTTACATAGTAGCCGGACAGTTTCGAAGGTTCTATCATCTTGCCAGACGCATTCAAAGTGAGCAGTAATCGGGAGAGCAAGGAGCGAATACAGTAACTAAACGTTATATTATAAAACCTAAGTTTTATATATAATTTTTTGGGAGCCTATTAAACTATGTTTATATAGTAGCCGGACAGTTTCGAAGGTTCTATCATCTTGCCAGACGCATTCAAAGTGAGCAGTAATCAGGAGAGCAAGGAGCGTATACAGTAACTAGTGCGAATGAAACAGAGCGCTTAGTCTATTGCGGGATTTCACTGCACACCCATTGTTATTAATTTCAAATTTTGCAGTTTATTTTTTTCTTAATCCAGAAATTTCATTAATTAATTTTTACAATTTCAATAACAAATATTTAAAATAATACTGAGTAAAATTTTTCTCATACAATGTCAATCATGTCGAAAATCTAATAATTTAATTGATATTATTTTTCATTTTTAAGAAGTTTATTATTGTCAATGCTATTAAAATTATAAAGCCAATGAAACATAGTAAATCAAATATTAGTGTTTATTATACCAAAGGACACATTTTTTTAAGATAAGAAATTTACAGAGAAATTAATTTATTTTAATTAAATCCAAATATTTTCATTATTTTCATCGTTATCGCGCGCTCACTAAATCGGTCCACACGTTAGCAGTTTAAACGTCGTAAGTGCTGCGAGTACAATTCGGACCGCCTTTGAATGCGTCTGGCAAGATGATAGAACCTTCGAAACTGTCCGGCTACTATGTAAACATAGTTTAATAGGCTCCCAAAAAATTATATATGAAACTTAGGTTTTATAATATAACGTTTAGTCACTGTATTCGCTCCTTGCTCTCCCGATTATTGCTCACTTTGAATGCGTCTGGCAAGATGATAGAACCTTCGAAACTGTCCGGCTACTATGTAAACATAGTTTAATAGGCTCCCAAAAAATTATATATGAAACTTAGGTTTTATAATATAACGTTTAGTTACTGTATTCGCTCCTTGCTCTCCCGATTATTGCTCACTTTGAATGCGTCTGGCAAGATGATAGAACCTTCGAAACTGTCCGGCTATTATGTAAACATAGTTTAATAGGCTCCCAAAAAATTATATATGAAACTTAGGTTTTATAATATAACGTTTAGTTACTGTATTCGCTCCTTGCTCTCCCGATTATTGCTCACTTTGAATGCGTCTGGCAAGATGATAGAACCTTCGAAACTGTCCGGCTACTATGTAAACATAGTTTAATAGGCTCCCAAAAAATTATATATTAAATTTAGGTTTTATAATATAACGTTTAGTTACTGTATTCGCTCCTTGCTCTCCCGATTATTGCTCACTTTGAATGCGTCTGGCAAGATGATAGAACCTTCGAAACTGTCCGGCTACTATGTAAACATAGTTTAATAGGCTCCCAAAAAATTATATATTAAATTTAGGTTTTATAATATAACGTTTAGTTACTGTATTCGCTCCTTGCTCTCCCGATTATTGCTCACTTTGAATGCGTCTGGCAAGATGATAGAACCTTCGAAACTGTCCGGCTACTATATAAACATAGTTTAATAGGCTCCCAAAAAATTATATATGAAACTTAGGTTTTATAATATAACGTTTAGTCACTGTATTCGCTCCTTGCTCTCCCGATTATTGCTCACTTTGAATGCGTCTGGCAAGATGATAGAACCTTCGAAACTGTCCGGCTACTATGTAAACATAGTTTAATAGGCTCCCAAAAAATTATATATGAAACTTAGGTTTTATAATATAACGTTTAGTTACTGTATTCGCTCCTTGCTCTCCCGATTATTGCTCACTTTGAATGCGTCTGGCAAGATGATAGAACCTTCGAGACTGTCCGGCTACTATATAAACATAGTTTAATAGGCTCCCAAAAAATTATATATGAAACTTAGGTTTTATAATATAACGTTTAGTCACTGTATTCGCTCCTTGCTCTCCCGATTATTGCTCACTTTGAATGCGTCTGGCAAGATGATAGAACCTTCGAAACTGTCCGGCTACTATGTAAACATAGTTTAATAGGCTCCCAAAAAATTATATATGAAACTTAGGTTTTATAATATAACGTTTAGTTACTGTATTCGCTCCTTGCTCTCCCGATTATTGCTCACTTTGAATGCGTCTGGCAAGATGATAGAACCTTCGAAACTGTCCGGCTACTATGTAAACATAGTTTAATAGGCTCCCAAAAAATTATATATGAAACTTAGGTTTTATAATATAACGTTTAGTTACTGTATTCGCTCCTTGCTCTCCCGATTATTGCTCACTTTGAATGCGTCTGGCAAGATGATAGAACCTTCGAAACTGTCCGGCTACTATATAAACATAGTTTAATAGGCTCCCAAAAAATTATATATTAAATTTAGGTTTTATAATATAACGTAAGTATAATTATAAATTATAATAGTTTAGGGGTGTCCGGCAGAGGGTTGGAACCATACTAACTGTCTGGCAACGAGCAACGCGAGTTTTGATATTATTATGAATCAAATATAAAAAAATCAAGTTTTATATTATGACGAATTTGAGATGGAATTTTACATACCTTTGTTGCCTGTTATCTGCCAAAGCCACCGCTGCCTCAGCTTCATGTTTGGGGATCATTCTTACTTGTACTAGGGACACACATAGAAGAACTTTCAGCTTTTATAAAATGACGAAGGTCTGGCACTCACGGGCTCTTGGACCATTAACTTGAAGTAGTTTTATTAAAATTAAAGAGAATTAGAATTGAAGCTGGGGAGACTAACTCAGAACGAGTCCCTGGCGCCCGACTCTTCTACATTACTGTTCCCGGACCGAAAAAGTTCTAAATCTCTGCCGGTCCCGCTCTGCTACCACCTTCGCAAGCATAACTTGCTCAACCTGCTCGAAGAAAGACGACAGAGTACCACGCACTTTCGCTCTGTATCTTGGTATCAGAGAGAATACAACAACAACCCTTGCATTTTTTCGCATTATTTATTCCAACCCCTGTGGAGTTGGACCAAACACTTCATCCTTATTTAGAAATATTTTTTGATTTAATTGTTACATATTTCCGTTTTATTATTACCATTACGAAAATAATAATATTAACATAATATAATAATAATATTTTACCACATTCACACGTCATCTAGTACCAGTCTTTTTTTTTTTTTTTTTTAACGTGTGGAAACCCCCTCGGGCCGTCACCCCACCGGGGTTTACGGCGGGGTGGTGTGTCGGAATCGGACCGACTAAAACCACACGGTGTGCCACTCTGCGCCTGAGATAGGAGGGATCCGGGAACCGCTGCTATTACGACATCCAGATCCCTCCTAGCGCCTGCCCGCTACCTCGGGCACCATCTGCGGATAAACTCTCTATTTTAGGCGACGCACGGCACACGCGGACGTCGCCTCCTCGCGGCTGGTCATTGTAGCAGATGGAAGGAAAACCCATCCCGTCCACCCGCGGCCACACTCAAGGCGGCATGAGACGCTGGTATGCCGCCTCCGTCGATACGGTGCAGTAACCGCGTATGGCTCTAACCGCCAATATCCTCTGAGGGCGCCAGAGGCGAGCCCTATTCTGGGCGGTCAGAGCCGCCGCCCACACCGGTGCACCATACAGCGCCATTGACCGAACAACTCCCGTGTATAGCCGTCTCGTCGCGACGCTGGCTCCACCCAAATTGGGCAAAAGTCGCCCAAGAGCAGAAGCAGCGCCGACCAGCTTTGGAGTAAGCTGTCGGAAGTGCTCGTCGAAGAGCCACCTGCCGTCGAGGATCAGGCCCAGATACTTCATCTGGGCTTTAATCGGTACGAGGACCGAATTGACAACGATAGAGGCGCCGGGGGGTGGACCACGACGGGGCCCATGAAACAAAAGGGCTTCCGTCTTATCTAGGGCCACCCGTAAACCCAGCGCTTCAATGCGCCCGACCACCAAAGAGACTCCCACGGTGGCCAGGCGCGCCGCCTCTTGAAAGTTCGCCCCCCGCCCCCGGGCCATGACTAATGTGTCATCGGCGTAACAAATTACGCCCAGCCCGGGGGGAAGACGACCTCGAAGGGCCCAGTCGTATCCCATATTCCACAGGAGTGGTCCGAGGACGGACCCCTGTGGAACACCGCACGACATGGGCCGCCGCCTCAGAATACCATCTCGGTCCTCGTACACGACGGTACGCTCCTCCAGATAGTCTGCCACAAGCCGCCTCAGGTACTCTGGCACCCCGTGGTGGTGGAGTGCTTCCCTGATGCAACTAAATGGCAGACTATTAAATGCGTTGGCGATGTCCAACGACACCGCCAACAACACGCCGCCACAGCTCACCGCCTCTTCGGTAACGGCCCTCAGGCGCAACACAGCATCGACTGTCGAACGCCCCGCTCGAAAACCGAATTGGGCGTCCGACAGATCGGGGCCCACCCCGCAGAGGTGCCGGACGATGCGAGCAGAGAGTATCCTCTCAAAAAGTTTACCCGCCTCGTCCAGCAATACGATGGGCCTATAGGCCGCCACCGAATCGGCAGGCCGTCCCGGCTTCCTCAAAAGGACCAGCTTCCCGCTTTTTCAGCACTCAGGGAAGCGTCCGGACGCCATGCGTTCGAGGGCTCGGGCCAGTGCTTGGGCAGTATCCCGTCTGGCCTAGGGGCGGTGTTCTTAGAGCGGATCCGTAGAACAACCGCCCCTATCTCCGATTCCCTGACGGGCGGCACACCGCCTTCGTCGTCCCCGACCAAAAAGACCATCGATGGCGGCGTGTGCTCCGCTCGCCGTGGGAAAAGGCCCTCGACCACTTCTTGCAGGAAGCTAGGCTGGAGGGTCTCTGTAAGGGGGGGGCCCGACGTACGGAGCTTTTGTCGCCCCGCACGATAAGGGCGACCCCAGGGGTCACGATCGAGACCCTCCAGCATTTCCTTACGCTTAATTTCTTTGGTGCGGCTAATGGCCAGCTTCAAGGTTTTCCGCGCCTCTCGGTACTCCTCATGAAGCTGGCCCTCCTCGCCGTCTACGCGGTGTCGCCGCCGACTACGGGTGTAGGACCTCCGGGCACGAGTACAGGCCGCACGGAGGTCCGCCAAATCCTGGGACCACCAGTAAACCTCCTTCCGTGGAGGCCGACAACCTCGGATGCGGGGCATGGCCGCATCACAGATCTGCGTAATCGCATCGAGGAAGCGACCAGCCCCCATGTCGACCTCCTGGGTCGGAGCCTGCGGAGACAGCCACGAGTGAATAATGGCTGCCTCCTCTAGTAGGTCCCTATTCAGTTTGGCTACAGCCCACCGCGGAAAGCAAGAAGAACGCCGCGCCGTGTGACCCCTTCTAGGGTCCTGGGTCCAGGAGAGCTCAAATCGGATGTAAAGGTGATCCGAGAGCGTCTCAACCTCTTCCAGGACACGCCAGTTCCTTACTCGTGCAGCGAGGGCAGGGGTAGCGAATGAAAGGTCAACTATCGACCCCCCCCTGCTGTCGCACGCACGTGTTGGTGGAGCCTCTGTTTAATAAACAGAAGCCCACTGAGGCCGCCCACTCCTCTACGGCCTCACCCTTTGCGTCCGTCCTGGGGGAACCCCAAGCAATGGACTTTGCGTTGAAGTCCCCCAGCACAAGGACGTGCCCAGACGTTAGTCGCCGCATCGAGGTCTCCAAGCTGTTGAGGAAAACCTCGAAGTCGCTCAAACTCCGGTTGGGGGAGAAGTACATACCGTATATGGTAATCCCCCCCCACTCAACAGCAACATATCCAGTGCCCTTGTCTCTTAGCGACAAGGGCGGGGAATGAGCCGCCGTGGAGCCGACGACTGCCACGGAGATCTAGTCCCAGAGTCTAGTCTAACTAAGCAAAACTTATACCATGACTACTAGATTATTTATATAAATACATATACACCTTTCTTGTAAATACATATATAATTTAGCAGTCGCATAACTTACCACAACGCCACCGAGGCAGTATTGGAATAGTCATAGTAGGATGTCATAGAGTGGCAACCCATTAATCAATTCTTATTCTATTCTGCTATGTATTTTTCTGTTGTAAGCAGAGTGATAACCGCCTCCACAGGCCTCACAAATAACAGCACCAGCAATAGAAATAATTAAAAGCATTAAGTTTTTAAAAAAATATTTTTAACCATGTTAAAGAACGTAAACAAAAATCGCTTATGAGTTAAAACTAATCTAAACAGAAATTAAGTCATTTATAAAATCACAGTAAAATAAATAGACAACTGGGTAGGAATTATTATGAAACATTAAAAAATCTTATGAAAATATTATATCCTTCATTTGTTTAATGTGTAAGTTAACTAACCGTAGAAACTGTGCTAAATTCGTTAATAAATATAGGTGGCACGTACATTTTGTACGTTATATTACATACTATTATGGTTATAATGAAATATTAACCTGGTATAAATAATATAACCTATCAAATTTGTTACTGCCTATAATTACAAAATAATTCTAGTATATAACATAAGATTCACACGTTGACTCACACCTAATGAAGAACTCATTCGTTCAGGTACATGGCAATGTTCCCCTTTATCACACAAGATCTTATATAACTTATATATAATTAGTTGTGCTATCAGACTCCTTACTCTCGAGTTGATGGGCAATGAGAGTATTACTGAAAGCGAACCTGTCTTGTAAACATTTCGGCACAAAGGTCTGCGGCGTGATTTACATTGTCTTTATCTTCACTTTCTCCAGAATCAGAGTCAGAATCGAACTCGGATATGGTCGCAGGTGATTTTCTACCATTCGGTGTCCGTTTCATCTCGACCTCCGTCGTCAATATTTCTTTTATAACGTCGTCTGGCGTTGGGTCCTTACGTTGTTTATTCCGTAATTGTCGGGCCCGTTTCCTTATATCGGCTAAGAAACCAGTAGTCACTTCTACGCTCTCTTGTGATACATCTTCCGGTCCCAAGAACTCGCTTAAAGATTGGGCTAGGTCAGTTGACGATCCCTTTGTATCCGATATTGTGGCAAGAGATTCAACAGATGCCCCGATGCTTCTGAACGCCGCCGTTCCATCTACTATCGAGACGTTGTATCCGTCATCGCTTTTAGAACGTATTATGATGCCGTTAGGTGCAGTGCCCAGTAGCACTGGATCTTTAATTTTTAGGGTAAATATTTCAGGCAGATAACAGTCAGAGTTAGAGGACGCAAGTGACGTTGTGTCACACGTGCAAGGCGGAGCCCTATAAGCATCCTCGTTCAGATAAACTATTGTCACTTTATCATCCCCTATGACATATAAAAAGGGTTTGACAAATTCCCAACTGTATACGGCGGTACTCCATTTGGGGTCTTCGTTACGGGTACGTTTTCCGTTTTCATCGACAAAAACTCCACATTCTGCGTAACATAGTAGTATTTCTGTAGGATTTGCTTGGATGAGCAGAAATGCTTTGGGCGGTGAGTGTTTCTTTACGGCCGCAGCCACGGTTGGTTCGTCCATGCCAAACGTTTCTAAGGCGCCTGACGGGAGACTCACTTTTAATGGTTTTTCACCAGCTATGAATAAGTATTTACTAGTGAGAAGTAGAGAGCTAGGCGGACGATCCACTGTAAGCGATCGCGAAATCTTGAACTCCGAAGTGGCGGCGTCGTATCGCAGCAAAAAGACTCGACGACCGCAGGCAATAGCCACGGCGGGTTCTTCGGTTGTATCACCCTTTAATGCCTGAAACGGTATAATTAAGTTATTGAAGATTTAAAAGGAGTGAAATAACTTCAATCTAGTTTTATGAACGTTTTTAAAAAAAATAGAACAAGGATTTTAGGTATATTTCCAAGATGTTTTTCTTTGTCACTAAATAAAACAATCGGTATATTCACAAATAATAAATCATTAAAATAGGGTTCTCGTATGAATTAAAAATGTTTAACTTTTAAATATTATATTTTATATTCCAGCAGTAATTTCATTATAAAAGCTTTCCTATGAAAATGGCTGCCGCACGGTCCTGGAGAACCCATTTGCGTATTTAAATATTAATTCCAAATTTGATTTTCATATATAAGTTTTGAGCGGAGTGGAATTCTCCCGGTCCACCGGACTCGGTACGGGCCAGATGTCGCAGAACGTCTCGGGCGCCGGCGGTCGCAGAACGAATTCGGCCTTGACGAAAAGGAGGTCGGTTGGCAAATCGGTGGCGTCAATCGTACGATAAAAAGCGAGAAAAGCGTGGCCGGAGGCAACGATATCCGGCGGTGGAAGCCGGAGCCGGGTCCACGTTGCACGTATATGGGGCTCACCTTGACGAGGTGCGGCGGCGTGGAGTCGGGCAGAGGCACGCGCGCCAGCGGCAGCGCGGGCCGCAGGTGCGCGGCGCGGCGCAGGGCCGAGCCCAGCGCCAGCAGCCCCGCGTGCGCCAGCGCGCCGCCCGCCACCAGCAGCGCGCGCCCGCCCGCCAGCGCGCCGCACGCCACGGCGCCGCCCGCCCCGCGCGCCCCGCCCGCCGCGGCGCCCCACTCCATGCTCACCGCGCCGCGCAACGAGTGCAGCCCGTCCGTACAGCCTGCACAACGCGTTCGTCAATCGTTCAACTTTCAATGGTTATTATCTACATTAATTATATGCATAGTTATTTTTAGTTAATGTGAAACCTGAAAACGATTTGTTCAGAATCAGCAATGGAATCGATTAAGATAGTTTTTAAACTATGTTCTATTTTTCCCAAGTGTCTAACAAAACTTGTTAAAATGAACACACTAATTTATCAGGTAGTAGAGCCACGCCGATTTCAGCATGAACGGATCGACTCGTCCGGGGCAATGCTACCCTCCCACAGAAGACCAACCTAAAGCGAACGCATCCGTGCTGTCGTGTTTCGTTGGTGAGTGCGAGACCGGAGGCTCATTGATGCAAGGGTGACAGTTGTCGTGGTAAATGTGTGCAATACAATGCTACGATGAGTCATGTCTTTTACGTCCCCAAGCATGGCGTGAAAAAGCATCTCATTAGGCCGTCATAGTGTGGGTCACCATACTACATTGTCAGCATTCGTAATGACTATGGTGACTAAAACTTTGGATTCTATTCATGCTTTCCATCAGGCAGAGTAGAGTCAGTAGGTAGAGAAAAAAAAGATACATTCGACGCTTCTTAAAAAGAGAAGAAAGGGTGCTGAACTGTGACGTCTCCCATAACATCAGTTATTCGGACGAATAGACAACGATGCGACTAAATGAATCGACAGTTTAGTGAGGTTTCTTATTTGTTTTATTTATTGTTCTATTGTAACCCGTTGGAGGTTTCGGCTCGCGTACTAAGTAAGAATAGCTTCGTATGAAAAATATATTAAAGGAGTAGCACATAACGTAAATAAAAAAACATCTTAATATGTGAAATAAGAAAGAGTGAAACGAGCGGTACGGACCGATGGCCACGGCGTTGGGCGCGACGTAGAGCGCGAGCGCGGGCGGCGCGCGCTGCGCCGCGAGGGGCGCGGGCGCGTAGGCGCGCGGCGCCACGTGCGCGGCGCACAGCGCCGACACCCACGCGGCGCGCTCCGCCACGCCGCCGCACACCGCCACCGCCTCGCCGCCCTTCGGGGAATTCTCCAACGCGATCTGACGTGCGAGATGACACACGATAACGCATTGTAAGCAAACCTTAAATTAATCTTTACGCATCTAGTATAAAATGAAGTCGTTTTTTGTTCTTGTTTTTAAGGTTTTTAAATTATACGATAGATTTTGATACAGTTTTTACGAACAGATACTGATTCAGAGGAAAGTTTATATGCATACCTCGTACACATTATTATAGTAAAAACGAAGAATTTTAAATATTTCCATGCGAAGCCGGGCCGGGCCGCTAATCCTACTAATATTAAAAATGCGAATGTAAGTTTGTTACAGTTTCACGCAAAAAATACTCAACCGATCATTATGCAATATTGTACACTTGTTTCTGAAGGTATTAAAAGTAACTTAGGATACTTTTTATTTATATAAATTCGCTTAAATAAAATTATTAAATAAAAATTATTAATATAAAATTATCTGGTACGAAACTTAATGTAGCAGACCAAATTCCACGCGAGCGAAGCTGCGGCCAAAAACTAGTGTAACATAAAACCACAAAACTTAATTTACAATATCCTAATTCCATCCTTAATTGGTTGACTATTTATATACTATACAGCAATTACACTTAAAATATAATTTAATTACATCGAATTTAGGTACCATGAGTTCTCACTTATTGTTAAAAAATATAAATTATAACAGTCTATGGTAGCGAGAAGTTCACCTATGTTTATGTATATGTCCTGTGCATAAAAGGTTTCCCAGCCTGCTATCGTACTCAACAAAAATACGTCTCTCCAATTCGATTGTAATTATCTGCCTCAAACAGTCAGATAAACAGTTCTTGTATGTATTCTAGTAGCATACACTACTATAAAAACTCCATATATCTTGTAGACTTACCGAGAACGCTCTATTGGCTTCGTTGTGCGGCAAGTTGTTGACGTCGGCGGAGAGGAGGCGCGCGCGCAGCTCCCTGTCCCCGCTCGTTAACACCATCACGTCGTTCACGCACTTGGCATGCATACGCTCTCGACTATCATCGGGCCTGCAAACATCACTACGTGTCTTAGAATGAGTCTTTCAGTATCGTAGGCATTTCAAATTAATATAATAAGGTAAACGTACCAGACGATGAGCAACGTTTTGTCTTGTGATGAATCTGGCACGTCGATGCTTCTTTTAGGCCTAGAACCAGTTTAATTTAGAATTACAGTCTAAAATGAGTGTCACTTTTGGTGTTGTAAACGTATAACCTCAACAATATCATCCCCAAACCTCGTAAACGAAATAAACAAGTTGACTTCATAATATAATCTTACCCGTTTAATACTGGCTTTTGCTTTTCCCGCCTTGGAGTGCTTGGAGGGTAACTAGAAAAAATATAGTTATAGGAAACTGTTATTACAAAAAAAACTTGGCAACACTTAAAAATGATATCAGAACCATAGAAAGATATCAAAACAAACTTCATTGATAAATTAAATATGTTGATGTTAAACCCAATTTTACTTTAATTTTGATTTTACAATTATTAAAAAAAAAACTAATTTATAGTTAGTTATAACAACTCGTATTAAAGTTCTCGAATAAATTAGAAATACTTAAGGCCTACAAGTATACATGCTACTTACTCGTCACCTGCACCACTACATGCTGCTAATTTGGCGCGTAATCTCTCTACTTCCTCCCGGAGTTCTCTGTTCAACAAGACATATGTTATCAGTTAAAGAGTTTATATTGATCGAATGACATACCATCTACTCACACTTCTATAGAAAGTGTATAAATGTACTCCTCTGTACAATATCTAATAACGAATAAATATTAAATAGTTTCTTTTTTAATGTTAAAATTTAATGATAAAACGGCTGTTGGCGTAGCGACACGTCATCATAGCATCCGTCGCCACGCCACGTAAATATATAACGACGCGATAATTTTTACTTGTGCTTTATTTTCTATTTCATTTCACAAGATAGCCTTTAATAATCATCATTTATTGTTTCAAAACAATTTCGATGCCCCACATCTGTCTAACATCTCAGGCCGGCTCAATTTTTTGTGACTAACAACGCAGTAACTTGCAGAAAATGTTTTAAAAATATATACTTTTACATAATATGAGGTCGATACATTAATATAAATATTTATAATGTTATAAATGTGTACCTGTTCGCTCTTCTTAGCGGTGGTGAAGCAGTGGGTCTCCGTCCGGATCTTCCGAACAATTTATTGCTTAAAGAACACTTTTTGCGTCCTGATTCTTCCACTTTAGCCTGTAAATGAATAAGTAGACTATAGTTATTGTAAATTGTCACATTTGTTAATTTAAGGATCAGGTATAATAGCTTTTTAATTTCTTTTATCTCACTGCACGTTTTCTATATTCTGTGAGTGAGTATACAAAAACTTGACATTTTTTTTAAAAATATATTGTACAAAGACAATATCTTTCTGGGACACTAACTACAATTATCGAGACAATTTTTCCTATTTCATGTATTGAGAAGATGAAATGGAATCGAATCAAAGTTTATAATCAAACAAAACCACCACCCGGGAGTGACGTGCGAGGACTGACCTGCAAGAAGTCGATGAGCTTGGCCTGCTGGCGCAGCGTGGCGTCGGCCTTGGTCTCGCGCGTGCGCCACCACGACGCGGCCGCCTCCGCCGCCTCGCGCGCCGCCGACAGCTCCTCCTGGGGATACGCATCACGTTATTTCACTCCGTTTTCAACTGTTCAACGGTATACGCAATAAAAAAATAAAATTCCGATACAAGGCTTGAAATGTCGCAAAATAGTAAAAAAATTAAATTTAATTCAACTAATTACTAGGTTCGGCAGGCCGCGTCATAACTATACCTTACGAAAGTATTTTATTGACCGATATTAACCGAGTGTTCCTTAAATACAGTTTCGGTTACAATTCTTTTGGTTTTAGAATAATCAAGTTATATTTTTTTGCTCACGTTGTGGCCGGCATACGCGTACGGAATCAAAGTCTTAAATTAAATAAAAAAAAAACATGAACGTTTGCCACGCGTACCTGCGCGTCGGCGAGGCTGGCCTGCAGCTGCAGCGCGTGCGCGTGGTGCTGGTGCGCGCGCGTGCGCAGCGCGGCGCACTCCTCCTGCAGGTCGCGCACGCGCCGCGCCGCGCTCGTCAGCGCCGCGTCGCCGGCCGCGCGCGCGCTCTCCAGCGCCGCCGCGCGCGCCTCCAACTCCGCCACGCGGGTCTCGCGAGCTTCCAGCCTCTCCTGTGTATCGGTTACACTATTTTATAGGGTGGGCCGCGAATTAGTTAGCGTTTGAAAAAAAAACCATATTCGAGTATGTCACAAAAATTGTTTATTTACAAAAAACTAATTAGTTGCAATTTATTTTTCGAAAATTACATCCTCCAAATGACCACCGTTCTGGCTTTTGTCCTTTTCTATTTGGCTGTTGAAGCCGTGTGTTACGATTGTAACTATTAAAATACAGTGCCGTCGGTCCCAAGAACTCCAGTAACATGGTTGTGCGAGATGTTAGATTCAAATGTTAACGAATTCTTGGTCCACACTATACTTGGATATAATATATACGATGTATACGATGAGCGACTTTATCGCTTAAAGTGATCTCCCCTTGTTTTTTACTGTGCGGTAATCCGGCGGATACCACCTACTGGTGGTTATGTTAGAGTCGAATCGATCAAAAACCGCAAGTCGTCTCAGGTACTACTAGCCGGGGACCCAGGTCTACCCTAAAAAAGTAAATCCCTGGCACCTCGACGTACATCGAGCCATCTACCTACGGCTTGCAAATGACCCCTTTTCTGCCCCAAAAAAGCGCGTGCTCCGTAGCACGTCCCGCTGCCATCCTGGCCTGCTTTTGCTAGGGTGACGGATGGCCTCACTTGTCACCCCCAGGCTTGCGCTTATGGAGAACGCAGATCGTTCTGTAATCTCAAGAGAATTTCCACTCCGATGGCCGCCATAAGGTCATGCCTCAGCTCCGCCCACGTTGGTCATTCCGCCAGTGTGTGAAGCGCCGTGTTCACGGTCCGGCCATCGCAGTGGTGGTACTCAGGCGTTGGCTCCTTTCGGATCAAGCACAGGTGATCTCCGAAGCATCCTTTCCCAGTTACATCACCTGCGTCAGCCGGTATGAGAGGGTCCCGTGATTCCTCTCGAGCCAATCCTCCGTAACGTAAATTACCGCCGCAATGACGGCGTACCCGGCGTTTGGTGCCCAGGTCGTTCCTTCCACTCCTCTACAGGGACCTGGCGGAGTTAGATTTTCTGATTCTCAATTTCATGAGTTTCAGGACTCCGACCCAACTCTCATGCCTCCTTGCACCACTGATTAAGAGCCGCAAGGGCTCTCGCCTCCAGGTCCCATGATGGAGAAGAAGATGGTAGGATATTCTCTTACGACCCTCATGGCCAGCATTCGCTCCAGTCGTCGCAATATCACGACGTTGTTGGCCTTGAGGGTCTCCGCTCACACTGGGGCCCTGTAAAGGGCCAAAAGCTATCTCCCCAGCGACATTTGACCGGGCAAATTGACAGAAGATAAAAGTAAATGAAGGGCAGTTTAAGTGTTTTGAAACTGTGATGATATTAAAATTATTTATTTTTGTCCACTTCCTATTTTTTCGAGTCGTTTATTCCAAAAATTACATTCCTGAGTATGTCAGTGTGCGAAAGAAGTTTGTCTGTTTTTTAGGTTAACCTTTAATTTCGTAGCTTAAGCACTCCACTGATCATTATGAACCTTTACTGTTTTTCATCTACATTCAGTAATGAATTAAAATTTTCAATATTCATTATTCAATAAGTTCTCAACACACTATATTTATATGTGTATTTGTGGTATACAAATTATAAAATAAAAATATTACAACATTAATTAAAACTATAATCTTTTATCTACACACCCACTCAATGAAGTAAACTCGTCAAAGCATCCTTCATCCCCATAGTACTTTCAACTCCAGTAAATTAAAATGCAGCCTTACCCTTAACAGCTGCAGTTCGCAGTGAGCGTGTCGCGTTTGTTCCCGCGCCTCGTCGTGCAGCGCGGCGGCTCGGCTAGCGGCGGCCCCGCGCTCCGTGGCCTGCTGCTCGGCTTCGTTCAGACGACTGCGACATGAAGTCAGTTCCGCTCGAACCGTTTGTAATTGACCCTGCAACGACGCTCATCTTAACTACTAAAATATTAACTATTATATGCTATTAAAAAATCATATTTCATTTGCATTACCTCGAGATCCTTATTTTTGAGTTCGTGAATATCAGCCAACTTTTCTAGATCAGTCAGCTGCTCTTCGAGCATGCTACAAGCCTCCTGCAGAGCTTTGTTGTTCTGTTAAATAATTAGTGAAAATCAATAAATGAGTCATCAATGTAATAATTTTTACTATTGTGAAAGTAAGTTGTAATGTATATAATAGGTAATTAAAAATCTGAATCAGGAAAAGCCTCTATACAGATAAATTTTAAGAGCAAAAAACCTATTCTACAAACAAAATAAAATATAAATAATGAGTGCCAATTGCCCGATTTAAGTTTTAAGGTGGATATTAATTTATCTAGCTCGGATTATCAAACGTCACGAATCCAGATAATAAAAACAGTGTGAACGGTAACAAATAAACGAAAAGAATAAAAATAAAGACGTCTGGAATCACAACATGTTCTTTATTATAAATGTGCTATAGCTAAAACCTGCAATTCTAATGAATATTAAACATACGAATGTATGTTTGTTAGCTTAATCACCAAACCGGTATGAAAAAAGTACCAATGAAACGTTACATTAACGGCAGCATTACTACCGCGGTAATCGACATACATGCGGGTAATCCGCGAGCAAAAGTAGTACCTAAGAAATCTATGTTGAAGAACATGCTCTGATCATATCGTTTGATAATATATGACTGCACAATACCGTGTGGAACTGCTTATTAATCGCCGTGATGGCATTATCAGCAGCTCTACATCTACCGTAGAGGAGGTCCGTAGCCAAAGCGACCCGCATTCGTCGCGTCCATGCCGCTTCTTTAACGCGCCGGGTGGTCGACCCCGAGCCGAACAAGTTCCGTAGATATGCTGGCTTCGGTCGTATCGGCGGTTTCTCAACACATTTACGCTTATAGCGGATCAATGTTTCCATTTTTGTGTCGTGACTATATAATCCAGCCGATGAACACAGGATGGCACTTATTTTAAATTCTTTATTGGAAAAATATTCTTATCCGTGACTTGCAAGATATATGATACCACTGGTTTAAATTTTCAAACGAACGCAGTTTTAAAATTATCTTCGAGACCGAAATTAGAAATGAGTTATTTTGATATTATAAAAACATGCATGTCGTAACTACAAGAGTTAAAAAATAATTTTCAATTGCGAAACCGTGGTCACACCAACAGCAATGTCAAGATGAGTCTGGATGATCTGTTCACATACCGGACGGTACTTCACCAACATTCGGCACAATGATGTTTACACAATAGGCTGTCCGTACTCATAACACAAACACTTTAGTTATGATAATTCGATTGCAAAACATAAACAAGACCCTTAATTATACATTACCGAGATTTCATCGCCAGTTAATAATAAAAAATAGGTTACAATCTAACATAGTTCCAGTGCAATGTAAGTCAAACGCATATTCGTTGTGCTATTTATTATACCGACATTCCAGAAAGTTATATTCGACTAGCTCAAAAACTGATGTGTTTGCATGATAATTTGCTAGTAGAGCCAAAAGGACACTAGTCTCGTTAAAGGACAACACCTTACAACCCATTACACTGGCTCAAAACATGTTGATGGGTCATCACGATTACACGTATATAAATCACTACATACAGCCGCAATGTGTTTGGACACTGAATAGTTTTTAAAACACTTCAAGATGTTAAGATAAACTTAGGTATCCCAAAGTTTTAAGATTCTAATAAACGCTCGTCACTCATTTAAACCATAGTAGTACGGGACGCGACGATGCTAAATCGGGATTTACTCGAGCGTCATAGAGACCTATTCGGTTGTGAAGCTTAGATGATGAAAAGAAAAATGACATATAAAACATACCATTTCACCAGTGGGGAGAGCGGCTATAGATTTTCAAAAATGTAAAAAAAAGCAGTTCCATGAACATCTCGAGCGTGTCAGATAATGATATTATATATATCCTACGTATTTTTAAAAATGTACGTTTTCGGTCGTACGTAGGGGTGAGAAATGAAAAAAAAAAACTTTATCGAGCGCGTCAGATTTTCGAAGGGGATGTTAAGTGAACCTAAAAAAATGCTCTTATATAATAATCTGACGATTTGGTTGTGACGCAAAGTCATGGCCGTTATTAGAACGTACAAAAAGAATTGGTCATTTTGAAATACTCAAGCGCGTCAGATTAAGATATATATGGTTCATCTTCATGCACTAGACGTGCTGTCTCATAATCTGACAATTATCTAGAGGGATTTCGCTAACCTGATAATTAAAAAATTGTTTCTTGTATTTTTTAAACTATTGAACTTAATTAATTGAAAAACTCAGGAAATAGCATGCAAATAAGAAAGTGCATATTTTTTTAAAGTAGAATATTTGTATTTATGAGAAAATAATTATAAAAAATTAAATTGTGAGAGAGGAATAGAAGCGCGGAGAGGGGAATATAGGCATCACGTAGCTCCACGCATTACACTTTATCGATGAATTTTTGTTGTTTCGGCTTGCGGAAATTGTCAGATTATATATTTTTCGTAATCCTTGAATTATTCCGTTCAAAATAAAAAAAAAATTTACAATTTTGTAGCCCTCCCCCTTCTTTACGTCTCACTAAAATTGTCAGATAAGTGAAATCTACACGTTTTAGCACGTAACTACCTCATCTTATCTTAATCTGACGCGCTCGAAAATGTTTGATGATCAATTTTTTTTTACTAATCTGATCCTTTATCCTTGACGGGCGATCATATATAGAAGTACTTAATAGAGTACAAGGTATCCCCCTGTATATTAATCTGCCGCGCTCGAGTAAATCCCGTAATCATTTCATTATTTTTTCATTTATATAATCTTAAATAAACATGCTTGTTTAGTTTTTTTATAATCCGAGGAATCGGTGGGCTGAAGAAATAGACGCGTGAATACGTCGACCCATGCTCCATATCCTGCACTCTCCTAATTTTTCTATCGTGTTTATCATGATATTACCTACCATAGCATAGTGAATTTGCAATTTGGCAATAGTAGTCTACTTGTATTTATACGAGTACAAATAAGTTCGTGAAATGCCAAAATAGGTTTTTTCGATGCAAAGAAGAAATAATTTTTTTTTTTTTTAAGAATTTTAAAAATTCAAATTTTTATTAACCAGGCCCTTGATTTATCAATTAAGTGTACACACACGAAAACCAGACATTTGTTAGAATTCATAATCTGTTTCCTAATGTTAACAACGCTCATTATTCAACACAGCTTGTAAACAGACGGTGTTGGTTCAAAAACTAGTATCATTTTAATTGTCAGTGAATACATACCTGCACAAGCTCGTTGTTGTGCCTCCTTACTTCTTGCAGCTCGTCCCTGAGCTGTGCCCGCTCTCGGCTCGAGAGTTCCTCCTGCTCTTCGGCATGAAGTCTACGCTTCTCGCTATACTGTAGTTCACTCTTTAGTTTGCGGATGTCATTGCGAGACCTTTACACAAAAAAAAATTACCATCACATTACAATTAATAGTTGTAAAATATGAAAAATATGAAATGAAATAAACTGTAACCGAGTTTACCCTTCAGTGACCTCGAAATACTTATAATTATATGTCAAGGAAGGTGAAGTAAGTTAAATGGCAATAGATCAATTATAGAAAGAAAAATATTTGTAAAGTTAAGTTTGTCAATATATTTGTGTATTTATACTGTATTTGTGTTGTTGTATATTTATTTTACCTTCTTTTAATGTTGTATGACATCTTATTTGATGTCCACGTGCACTTTGTTATTTCTTTTATCTAACGACGTTCTCTAAATTATAGATGGCACCCATATCTTATCTTACATTGATATTATCAGCGTGAGATATTTTTAAAACTGCCAATAAATATTTGATCACATATGAGTACGTAGCAAAGCTGTGATGTCAAATTCGATCCCATAACCAGTAAAAATGAGAGACCAGAGGGTAAGAGTGAACTAATCAAATAAATAATAAATTTGCAGAGGCTAGAATTTATGTCATGTGTGTTATGAATAAAGCTTGGCATAATAACGCAATGGAAAACCTATGCAATAAGAAAAGACAGAAATAAACAATAGAATTACATCAACCGGTATTTACAAAAGATATGTATAACAATTATACAATAACAATTGATCAACTAAACTTTTACCTTCACTAAGGAAACAGGAAGCCCAAAAGACTTGGTGTTAAATTTAACTTTCCTATTTTTCTTATTTTTATGACATAACTTTTGAATTGTAAACATAAGGATGAGCATTCCAAATAGTTAGTGAGCAACGTGAAAATACGGTTGCCACAGACAAGCGTGCACGCGTAGGTACATCCTTAGATATCCTTGGGTATTTTTTTTTCTCCTGTTACAATTTTATAAAAACATATATGTTCTAAAACTGTTGCTCTTAAAACATATATGTATGTTTTTATGGACATGTTAGAATCAATTGTCATTAAAGACATCCAAAAAAAAACATTGCTTGGGCACCACAAGCCAGCGTTTTAGGAACCAACTACTTTCAAGTCACACATAAGTTAATGAGTCTGACTATGAAGTCCAGGAAAACACAATTCTAATTAAGGATCTTAGTAAAAACAAAATAATAATACACACCTATCAACCTCGACTTGGAGAACTTCATTTGTCTTCTCAATCTTTTCTAACCTCTCCTTCAGCTTCTCCGACTCCCGGCTAGCTACTTCATACTTGGGCTTCAGAGTCGCTAGTTCCGATTGTACTTCGCCTGCTTTCTTCTCAGCAGTTTTCCGGGCTTCGATCGCGGTGGTCAAACGTTCCTCTGCGCGTTTAAGATCACGAGCCGTCGATTTTGATTCTACTGATAGTTCGTTATATTCGCGTTCCTATATATCAGAGGAAGTAAGCATGTTATAATATTAAGTTATAGTAAATATTAAGCCAAAAAAATATTTTCGACCCTTTCATTTTTGTAATACTGTTAAGAAAAACAGTTTTGCACTTTCACTCAACACTCAAGGTATTGACATATATATATACACACTGACAACTCATACAAACATTTTTATAATGAAATTATATTATGTACCTACAGTGCTTTTGTAAAAAGTTTTCGAAAAATAATCCTTTCTATAAATAAAAGTCTTTTCTGAATGTAGTGTAGGTAGGTCGGTAACCTATTAAAGCTAAAACTTGGGTGACCATTATAAAAAGTCTACTTTTCACATTAAATTATAAAAGTTAGTAGAGTGTGGTTTGTGTTATAATTTATAGTTAAGTAATGAAATAACTTACCTTACGCCATCTCGCTAAGTTAGCAGACCTTGTCTCTTGACGAAGAGTTGCTAATTCTTCAGCTCGTGCCTGAGAAACATTTAAATATTCTGTATACGTAACATATATGATATATGTGAGTTCTTATGAAAATTAGATACAATAAAGCAACTACTTGATGTAATAAAACAAAACATTAAAATTAGAAAAAAAAACCCGGAATCAACGTTGGATAAGGGGCATGTGTTTTACTTGTATTTGTTTAATGAGCATTATTTTTTAGTAAGTATTTCTAATGAGCAGTTCAAAATCACACCCGTATTTAATAACGAGATATATATTTTTTATTTCTAATACATTAATTTTCAACAAAATGAGAATGTGTGCAATAACTATGAAATCTACCTGCAACTGAACTTCCGCTCTTTCCAGTTGTTCTTTTAACAAGGAGAGTTGCGCATGCGCTTGCTGTGTATTCACATCTCCGACACTCTCAGTGTCAGAGAGAGCATCTTTCTTGATATCTCTGATACTCGTGGGGACGCTGACAGTCCCAGTATAGGACGAGTTCAATGGGACCTCCTGTTCGCTCTCAGGTTGAGCAGCATTCGCCGTACACGTCACACAAGAACGCTTTTCCAACGCGTTTACCTCGCGTTCGAGCTGACGAACTAATTGCTCTAAAGTGTTCACCTGAAAAGTGATAGAGAAATAAATACTGAACAATAATTTTGCCAAACAATTATTTTAGCAAAAAGAAAAACTTAAATAGGGAAAAAATACTCTTAAACACTGCGTATAAACTGTTATCGTACAAAGATTTATCACGACGTAGGTCTCCTGGAAAATCCTGGACAAATTGCGAGGCGTAAAAATAAATAAGAAAAAATATCTTTATTACTAGCAACGTTAACCTGTTCGAATGAAAGTTTGCAAAAAAAGACGTATAATTTATACTCTCGATTGTATGCATATGTCGATTGTATACATGTGGTGGAATTTGTTAAAATATATTATGAAAGCACACACTCGCACTTATATTCTACTGTTTCATGCGACTTGACATGACCGGTTATGGCATTATCAAAGTTTACCGAGTTAAATCTCGTGGAAATAAAAGTACGAGTGTTTTCATAAAAAGATGTACTTTTTCTCTATGCCTGGCGTCCTCGTGTAGCGCGGCGGCGGCTCTGTGCTCGGCGGCCTCCAGCCGTTCGTTGAGGCGCGCTTCGGTGCGGGCGCACTGCTCTTCAAGCGCAGCTTCGCGACGAACCGACTCCTCAACATTACGCTCCAGCTCCTATCGGAATATACATTTTTTTTTGTAAAACAACTTCCGCACTATGAATATACATGTTTTGTGGGAAGGAAGAAGAAATATATATTTACAAAAATACATGAAACAGACATAAAGAATAATAATTTGAGGATCACCCAAATTGTGTCGTCTGAGAAACGGCTGTTGATGGAGAGTATTTTAAATTTTTATACACATCTCTATCCACAATCGTGAAGATTAAGTTAAGTATGTAAGTTATAAATATAAAATTACTTGCCCTGACTGACTGACTGACTGACTCATCAACGCAGAGCCTAAACATTTTTGAAAATCTCACCCCTAATCGCTCGTTCTTTATTTTGCTTCCGTAAAATAAGGGATGAGCGGTTATATGGAAGTTTGTCATTTTGAAGCCGCAAGAAATAGTTGGTAATTACCTGCACTTGCGCCATGAGCGGTTATATGGAAGTTTGTCATTTTGAAGCCGCAAGAAATAGTTGGTAATTACCTGCACTTGCGCCAGCAACGTTGAAGCTCTGACTCGTTCCTGGGCTAGTAGTACTTGTAATTCCTTTAATTGATCGGCTGACGTGACAGCCATGCGTTGCTTTTCAGACAATTTATCCTGCACAATCACATTTAAACTTTAAAATGTCATATACCTTTAATTAAGCTTTAGCTACCAGCATCTTTTTTAAAAAAGTCTATGACCAGTTTCACCATATGCTGATAAAGTCCCTGATAGATTAATGTGAACTTATTTGGCAACTAACTATAGCTTTTGGTTTTACAAGTCTTGGATAGAGACAAATATTTCAGATACAAATAACTCCATTAAGTCCCATGTCAACAACGATGTTGCCCAGGTACGTGCTGCGTCTTCCTTTCTGCGACCCGTACTATCGTCCCGATTGCCGCTCAATGCACAATGCACATTCGCAATCGACTCACCTATAAGGTCCCAATCTGGTTTGCGTTTGTTTCCGAGTTGAACCGCCCCTTACTAAAATCCCTCTCACGACGATTTTCAGGGATTATTCATGGAGAGTCTGGATGATTTTGTGAGAAGCCTGAGCACAAACCTGTTCGTGCGTGCCGAAGGCTTGCAAGTGCGCCATCTGCGGAAGCTTGCGCCATACCGTCAGCGACCACCAGACATGCACGGCCTGCCGTGAGAACTTGTCTCCGTGGCACCGACTATCGGACCATTCGAAGTAGCTAGCGTTCCATCCCCAACACCTTGCTGTCCACACCTCTTGGAGCCCAACCTCGCTAAGTATACGATATAGTCTTGTCCGATGTCACCACCTCTATAAGTGGTGACATCGGACAAGACCCAGGCGTAACTAACAAGTTGGTCACCTTGTGGCATTTACTCGCAAAGGCTCGACTTCGTTAACTGCTCCCGGACTGAGACCCCGGCACTACCAACCGACCCACCCGGGCCTTACCCAGTGACCGACCTCTATTGACAAGCGCAGAATACTACTAAGACAGGCCGCAGATCTGCAGAAATTACCTCGTGACCGTTACTAGGGTCTATTTACGGGAAGAACCATGCATAAAGATAGTCATCAGCAACTTTTATCTGTCAAATTATGTTATATGACAGAGAACCATTTATCCAAACTATACAAGTGAATTTCAATATTGACACAACATATCCTTTATCAAATATTATGTACAGAATATTCCTAATTACCTGAGTAGACGCCAATTGTCTCTTAACATCTTCTATATCATCAGCCAGCACTCTATTCTCTTCCTCTAGTTTGGCTAATTTTTTCTCGGCCAGCTGCCTCGCCCGTAATTCCTTCGAGGCGTTAGCTTCAGCAGCGGCGATACGGGCCGCTGCCTCTCGGCTCTCGGCCTCACCGCCGCTTAGTGTCTGACGGCGAATGGCACGTTCTTTTGCTATAGTATCCTTGAATAAAAATGAAATATAATTAGGACACGAGAAAGAACGTTCTTTATTTGGTGAAGGATCAATTCTGATCGCGAAAAGGCTTGCAAAAGTAAGTAACTACATTCTTCGTTTGCTAGTTTTGACAGATTAATTAGTCTTACAGAAACATTACAGTTACATCTTATCTACTATTAGTTTATAGACGATACTATTTACCAACATAAAGGAAAATTAAATCTGAAATTGGAGATATGGCACTTAGAATCGTTCACACGAAGTCAATTATGACCAATAAACTTTATTATCATTATTGTATTAGCAAACAAATACATGAAAAAATTCAGGTAGAAGAATGAGAGACTTGACTCGATAGCTTGTTGGTTCAGTAGTTAGTGACCCTGACTGCTAAGCCTAATTGTATGATGGGTACGATCATGTATTCTGCGTCTGGGTGTAATTTACCTATAATATATAGAAAATGTAAGTATATTTATCACCAGTCTGGTTACCATACAGGTTCTACCTAGTTTGGGGTTAGACGTCTGTATGTGGGATGTGTCTAATTATTAAGTAATATTACTTGACGTAGATTGGTGCCAGCTAACTATTGGTAGTGAATTAAATTTTTGTCCAACTGAACTATAACTAAATTACTGGCCTATTACTAAAATAACCAGCAACAAAATAATGACTAGATATTAGCGGCAGCATTGTCAAAACATTAATTTAATTATTACAAACAACCACAGTAATCAAATAGACATGCAAATATTTCTACATTAATTCTACACGTGAACTAACATAGGCCAAACTGAAGATATCACGATCCCGCAGAATACCGATGTACTCGTAAAGTAATTAAAAAACAATTTAGAGAAATCAACATTCTTAGTGAATTTTGACATATGTAATTTCTTTTTACAAACACACACGTATGAAAGTGCACTGTGTAATTGTAAAGTGTAATCTTTACAATGCCGTGCCATTTTAAATTATATAAAAAAATCAGTAAGCTCTGTACGGTCAAATTACACGGTGATATTTATATCTTTGGTAACTGACTTATTTGATCGAACTACAGAACAGAATGAAGTAGAAGTGCAATGTCGAGGCAGTGAAGTTGGTGTCAGAGGTACCACAATTTTTAACGTGCTATGGACGCGATCGCTCATAAATCTCTGAAATATATCTTTGAAAACGATCGTACTTGAAACATTATGATCTAATGTATAAAAAATAATCATACACTTTGTATTATGTCTAACTACATTGTTACCACTAGAGCACGCAATGAATCGCATTTTCTACGAGGATATTTCGCAATATTTTAAGTACCGTACCGACGGGTAAACAGGGTAAGGTAGCGTTTGACTTGGAAACGTTACCTTATTTGAATGACGTGTAGGTTGTATTTACTAGCATGGTAATATTCATTAAATCTTTTGGATGAATTAGTATAAACTCCGTTATGTGTTTAATGTTATTTCGTTTATGCTTGCGTCAAGGTGACAAAGAATCCCTTGAGGAGTCAGGGTCGCAACGAGACGGCTGGTGCACCAGCGTCAGCGGTGGCTCTGACTGCCCAAAATAGGGCACGCCCCTCAGAGGATATTGGCGTTTAGAGCCATATGCTGTTACCGCACCGTGTCAACGGAGACGGCGTGTGCCTTGGCCGAAACTTTCCCGTGAGATTTGGAGGCGGCAGTGCTCGCCGAAGTTTATCGGCGGACAGTTGACTTCCGGGCGGGTAACAGCATACGGCCCCTGCCCGAAGAGGTACGCGAGTGGTGTAAGGTCACTCGTCGCGCCACGATGGCTCGTTGGTCGTACCGGTTGGAGACTACACGTGCTGGTTTTGCCGCCGTGGATGCTCTCTAGCCGGTCATGGCCGAGTATGGTCATGGCGGGTCGACAGCACGGGACCCTTTCTTTCCGACTAACGCAGGTTCTTTCCGGGCACGGTTGCTTCGGGAAGTATCTGCACTCGAGCGCTAGGAGGGAATTGAGTCCCGCCTGTCGCTACTGCGACTGCAGTGAGGACTCGACTCGGCACACGTTTGTGGGTTTCCACAGGTTAAAAAAAATGCGACAAAGAATCTCTTGAGACTTATCGTTGATCGCAACTCTAATGTTTATTTCTCTGTTCTGTGGCTCAGACTCACATTAGGACAACACATCCATAAAGTTTCTAGACTATTTACTAGGTCTACAGCTAAATTAACAAATATACAGCCTAGTTTTACTTGTACACTCACGATGGGTCGCACGTTCAATTCGGTCAGCCGTCTGTGACGTAAATCTTGTACGTGCTCTACTATGTCCTGCCATGTAAGTTATGTAGGAAGTTTTAAAGGACGATAAAATAAACGATATATAATTTTCACAAGTTATTTTTCAGCTTTTAAGATAAAATAACTGAATAACTGAGATAATAATTTTTACTTATTAAATTGATGAAATGTTAATTAAATACAAAAAAAAAAAATTTAATATATTTTTTTTGTATATAGATGATCATACTCAGTACTCAATAACAAAAGTTGTTATGTTACTTGTGTGGATCTAGATATATTTCACAAATGGCCATTTGAGGTCTCTATTACCAAATAGTTTAAACAATATTTAGTAAATATATTATGCAACAGTTCTTCTTTGTGCTGTTACGCTAATTATTGAAATTAAAAATAATAAACTAAAATTAGTATTTAACAACTGGATACCTACAAACTTGAAATAAGACAAATAAAACAAAATATAGGATGTTTAAATTATAACTTACTCTGTAATGCTGTTGTTGTGACTTAGCTGAGTCAGCTTCTGCCAAGGCTCTACTGCAATCTGCCTGCAGAGTATCACACTTAGTCTGCAATCGTCTCAGGTCATCTCTTAGCGTGTCTCTCTCTGCTTGTAACGCGGCGGCGGTAGCCTTAGCGTTGCGGACCTCCGCATTGTTCCGTTCAGCAATACCTGTAGTTAGCTCTTGATTCGTACGCTGGAGAGCCATTCTTTCTTCTTTCTCTACTTCTACTTGGCGCTCTAGACGCCTGGAATTTCAAGTAGCATCAAGACAATATTCAAACTTTTTAATTTATCTAGAGTTGTTAATTCCAACTAATTTAATTCAATATTTAACACTTTAAAGTCAACTACTTGAAATATAATAAATTATAGAAATAAACAGATATCAATTAAATAAAGCAAATGGACGGATATTCATTTATTATTATAACATCCACAAGGCTTACAAGCCCTGAGTATTACAATTATTATTAGAAATATTACTATAAGGGTGACGGCGCGAACACAGTTCCCACTATCGAAAATTGTGCATCCGAGTTATTCACATTAGAGATAATCGCAAGAGTTAACCAAACCGCAGTGCAATGGAATGGTCTCGTCTAGGGGCAACCGCCTTTTTGATCATGGTATTCCCTATGCCAGGTAAGTATGCTTAACAGCTGTTGACGCAGGCCAAGTCACTCAGTCTCAAAGAATCTGAATAACGATTTCTAATTTTACAATGACGCCATCTACACAGATGTGTCGCAAACTTAAAACTAAACTCACGACTTCGAATACAGGCGCTGTCACTAAAACATCTGATTCTATCATCCTTATTTATGATACTTATATTAATACTAGGTATGTATGTTCAAATGTATAGTAAGTGTCCGTGTGGTGACGGATTAAGAATACGTAATGTTACCACCCCAATTCATTCCGTGGGTGTCGTAGGAGGCGACTAAGGAAACAAACTATTCAGGAAAATATCACTTAAGTTGAAACGAAGTTTATTACAATCCATCTGGCCAGCATGGTATAGTAGACCAAACCCTCCTTGGTATAAGAAGAGGCCTATGTCCAACAGTGGACTATTAAAGGCTGTTGATGATGATGTATGTTCAAATTGTGATAATAAATTTAATAGAATATATTAAATATTGGAAAAATTTCATATAATAATTTTACAAAGGATTGACTTTAGGTTAGTAGTATCCTGATTAGAACAAATTACTACAAAAAAAATGTCGGCGCTAGTTATGTCGTCATAGACGTGACGCCCACAATGGCACAGTTATGAACAACCATTTAGCTGATAAGCCGCAGACGCCCTGGAAATAATAGAACAACTAGCTCCTCGTCTCCAACGCATAATAAGGATACTGTATTCATTGTTTTATAAATAAAGTTAATCTTGGCATCCGTCATGAACCACCATTTAGATGATAAGCCGCAGACTAAACATTAGAACAAATAGCTCTTTGTCTCCAACACATACCAATAAGAATATTGTAATAACTTTAAGAAATAGTTTTATAAATAAAGTCAGTCTCAATCCGCTCTTCAAGCCGAACACTTGTCTTGTTAAAAACCCTCTCGCCCTCGCTCACAACCTAACTCGCTTCTGCCATTATTATCTGCGGTACTTGTAAGAAGACTAAATATTTAGCATTTTAGGGAAAAATTACTTGATAATCTTTACATAATATAAAAATAAAGCTATTTTTGGATCTCTTGTATTTATTACTGAACGGATTTTAAGGTTACTTTTACCAATATAGCGATTCAAGAATGTTTATGTGTATATTACTAATGCATTATTATAGTAGAGGAAAACCGAGAATATGAACGTTTTGTATTAATTTCGTAAAAACCATGCTGCTGGGCGCTTACATTGCAAACGCTGCCGCTGGTTAAATCTTATGAGATAGCTTTAAATAATGCATTACAGAATTGTATATCTTGATACTAAAAAATCGTGATGGTATATGTTTATTTCTTAAGAGTGGTTATGCGAGTTAATCGCAACACCACCATAGTCAAGTACTATCATCATCAACAGACTACGGAAAACAAACATATAGATAATTTTATAATTAGTTACTTGTTCTGCAGAGTAAGTGCAGTGATGTCCGCCTGCAGTCGCGCGCGCACTCTCTCGGCTTCCGCCTCGGCCTCGTGACGTGTGCGCTCCACACTAGTGCTCACCAATGCTTCTGTCTCGGCTAACTTAGTTTGTAATGCGGCAATTTCACGACTGCGCATTGCTGCTAGCTTTTCAGCTGATCTAGATTTTAAAAAAAGAATGTTATTAGAGCAGAAACTATTAGATAAATACAAAGGAAGAGACAAAAGGATAATGATTTTTATCGTTTTAAATTGATAATTATTTTCTATATACTATAGACAATTTGGATACATACTGTTGAGTGGCAATGTATTGATTGAATGTCGCACTATACATTATTCACACTTGGATTGTGATGAATTTTAAACTCCTTCGGCCTCATTGGAAATCAGTTTCCAAAACAACTATTTTTCTAAATTTTAAATGTTAAAAATTATTTTGTATTGGAAACTGGTTTCAGATCATTAGTTTCCACTGCGACAGAGGGGTTTAACATGTCACATATATCAATATTTTGTTTTTAAGAGGAAGAACCAAAAATAAAAAGCGAAAATAAAAAGTATAAATAGGGTCTTAATAAATGTATTCCAGTGTATAGCCGGAAAGTCTTATAACATTAATTATAACTTAAAATTGAATGACTCATTTGACTCACTTGAACGTGGCAAGATCGATGGCGGTACAGTCGTGTGAAGCATTGAAACCTCCACTACTGTCCTCGTGCTCATCAGAGGCAACATATGAGTAACCTGTAATTAATTAATTCATCAAACACTAATGTTATGCGTCAAGTTAAGACCATAAAATGCATAACAATCAGTCATACCCCATAGATTCAACAGTTTTAATAACTTTTTACATTTATAATATTCCTAATTGAAATAAAAAAAATGATAAGCTTCTTTTTTTGCAAGCAAAACCTGTACTAATGGTAACTAAACCGCTGACAAACATATATTTCTAAATACATATGTATTATAGATAAATTACACCCAGACACAGAACAAATGACTACACAAAGATTTATCCTAGGTGGGAATCGAACCCATGACCTCAGACTTAGCATTCAGGATCACTAACCACTAACCACCACTAGACCACCAGCCTTGTTTTGTTTAAAATCAAGAATTTCTTCATTTTAAATGTACTTATTTTTTTAAATAATTTATATATAATACATACGAAGAACCTTGAATAACTTATGCTTTATATGCTTCGCATTACGCTTTGCTGGAGGGGTTTACAACAATAGCAGTATTTAGTGACTCTAAGTGCTCCTTTCTAACTAATTCTTTTAAAGTTTTTTCTTTAAACACATACATATCTCTGCGAAAGCCTTCTATCTTCTATCTATTTTTCAATGACTAAATTTTTTATTTAATATTTATTCAATAAAAAGAACGCCAGGCCCGTGTATAGTGATAAAATAAACTCACCAACAAAAGGTAATTGTCCAGCGAAAGGTGGTCTGGTACGGAAAAGTGAAGCACTGGGTGAAGACGGACAACGCGCAGGAGGGTTGAAGAACGAAGAGTCTTCAGAACCGCGTATACACGGGACCCAAGGAGGCGCCTGATAAACGAGCACAAATTCTAAAATGTATATTATATTTTTACTTATTTCCTAAATTATTACAACTATATTATACCAGCTGACCCTCGCAACCTCGTACTTTCCATCAGGCTGAGTAGAATAACTTTGGTAGGCTCTAAAAATAAAAAAAAAGAAATAAATAAAGAACTATTTGTTACTGATGAGGTACCTGATCTCGTATATTATGAGCGGGGAGGTGTGCCAGAGCGGCGTGTTGTAGAGTATCCAAATACGAGTATCTTCTCGAAGGGATGACTCTCAGCAGTCCAGCTACTAAGGCGCGCCATTCACGAGATGGACTCGCCGGAGGTTGATCCCATGGTAGCTCAGGAGTGGATTCGCGTTCGTACCTAAGTAATGACACAGAAACAAACATTAGGCGAGGGTGCAATATTGATGATTGTTGTTAATATTGACTAGCGTTGTTAAGGTCAGATTGACTTACTAATGAAGTAGCAGTTTTTACTATAGCGCAATACGTATCACACCAACAACCTTTCATAGTCCAATCTAGGCTACTACTAAACATAGGTTACTAAACTAAACATAACAAAAAGGTTTTGGTCTATTATACGACGCCTAACCAGATTGGTTTGTATGAGCATTGTTTTAATTGTCTGGCATAGTTTGCTCCTTTAGTTGGTTCTTATGAGACTAAAGAGGTGATAACACTCCGTATTCTTGATCAGTCACCATACAGATGACTGTTTACATCTTTTGAACTATTAATCGACTTCAAAAAGAAGGAGGTTCCATGTTCTACTGTATGTACTGTATTATTTATTATTATTTTATATATATTCTATATATATATTCTTTTGTTAAAGAATATAATATATAAATATATAAAGAATATATATTATATATTCTTTTGTTATTTCGCTTTCATATATCCTATATATTTCTGTGTGGTGATGGATTAAGAATATAGTGTCACTACCCTTATTCATTCCGTGGGTGTCGTAAGAAGCTGCTAAGGGGACAAACTACGTCAGACAACATCATTGCAAACAGAAGGAAAAGTTGAAAAAAACTAAACTGTCTGGCCAGTGTGGTACAGTAGGCCAAAACTTCCTATTTAAGAGAAGGTCTGTACCCAGCAGTTGACTGTTAAAGGCTGTTGATGATTGATAATTTAATATATCAGTATTCAATGTTATATAAAATACTAACTTCTGTATATTACTGAGTATCTTTGGAATGGAGTCTTCATCTCCCGTAGAGAACGGTCGTCGCAGCGTCACTAATTCGAAGGCGATCACTCCCAGCGACCAGTAGTCACACGATGACTGCAAATGACACAAATAACATATTACAAAAGGTTTTTTGTATTGTTTTGCTACTGAACCTACTAAGGATTAATATTGACTGTTAAGATGTGTAACTACTCTATAATGGTTACGATTATATTAAATATTTAGGTATTTACTATAATATATACTACACCACCACACAGTTGAATTTGCAATGGCTTACAGCTCAATCATTTACTATAAAATTAGTTCCTTAATCGTTAAAATAAATAGTTTAAAAAATATTTATTCTCTATGCCTAATTGGTTAATTTATGTTAATAGTTTTAATATCCAATCCATTTTTAAAACATCATGCCAAAATTTTACTCAGAAATTATTTTATTTCTACACATTTCATTCTACATCAATAACTACTAGACATGGCAGATTATGCACGTGAATGGGTAGTAATAATGTATATCGTCAAAGTTGTTTTAAATTCAATAAAATATATTGGTGATATGCATATAGGTATATCATTCAATAAATTTCTAAGTCTCGCACAACATGTAAATAATATTATGATTTCTTACTATTTAATTTTTATTTCTCGTGGTACAAGGGGCAAACGAGAAAACAGATCAGCTGATCGAAAGCGACTACCGTAACCCATTAACACTTGCAACTCTTCTTTTGCAATTTTTCTTTACGAAGAGATATGGTGGCAGGGTGGGGGCAGGTTTCCACTAATCAAAATAATTGCTTAACAACGGTTTTTTTCTAAAGCCGCGTTATCGCTCCGGTCTAGTTGGCCAGCTATTTTTATCTGACTAATGTAAATACATTTTTTAACTATATTAGATCGCACAGTGCATAATCGACCATAGTCGGTGCATAAGCGCGTGCGTGTAAGTGCAACCCACAACGGCAGTGGTAACGACTCGTGCGCAGTAGGCGACACAGACAGTGTGCGTGGCGCAGTCGGCGGCGGCCAGCAGCTCGGGCGCCATGTAGTCGGCCGTGGCCGGCGCCGCGCCCGCGCACCCGCCCTCCGACAGGCGCGCGCTCGACCCCAGGTCGCCCAGCTTCACGTGCCCGCATCTGGCCACGACACAACAACACTTATTAAGTACGTCGTTATTCGGACGTGGGTTTTTTTAAATAATTTAACTGACGGACAGGGACTGCATTCTTTTTCGATAAATAATTTCAAGGTATTATTTGCGGTGTTAAAACGAAACTTCGTTCTTCGTAAGAAAGAAAATATAACTTTGAAAATACTGAAATAATAGCTGAACTATGTTAGCGATACCACAGTTTTTATGTGAATTTATTATATACACATGGTATGAAATGAATATATCACATGTATACACCTACAGGTATATACCTATCTATATCTAGGAAATATTGGGCTATAAATCAGTACTTTTAAAAACCCTACCAAAAGTAAATTAGTCACAGTATTATTAATATTTACCTGTCAAGCAGTATATTGCTTGGTTTCACATCTCTATGCACATAGCCCATTCCATGTAACGCCTTAAGGGCGTGAGTAACCTCCGCCACGTAGAAAGCCGCATCCCGCTCTGGCAGCGGGTGTGCGCGGCGAGCTAAGAAGCCCGCCAGGTCTCCACCGCAACACAACTCCATTACTAAGTATAGATTGTTGCTGTCCTAACAATGAAGTATGTTTACAATATAATATAACAAACCGGCTGTATGACTGATGTTTATAAAGAAACGCATTTAGATTAATTGCATTTAAGCTTGTAGTGAATGTTGAACTAACTTGGAAAGCATATTGCAGCTTAGGTAACCAGGGTCCAGATGCAGATGCCAGTACGTCGCGCTCTTCATCCGCCGCACGTTTGCGCGACTGCTCCTTGCGTAATGTCTTCAGTGCGTATACATCACCTGTCTGCTTTTCTCTCACCATCTGGATCAACATGAATACTATTATCACAGCAATCACATTTGTAGCGATTTGTCAAGAAGTCAGTTAAATTGAATTGATGCTTAAGTGTGTAAGTAGTTTTTATTCCATACTAGGAGGAACAAAGGAACTGCACATTGATTGAATTAAAACGATGTGGCCAGTGTTCATATATTAAAACATATATTTTGAATTTCCAGTCTTGTTAAATTTTATAATTTGAAATAAATATGAAAATATGTAACTTACATGGACTTCTCCAAAGTGTCCTCTGCCAATAGTTTGTAGCATATCAAAGTCGGAAATGCAAACTCTAGTCCTGCGTAACTCTGCCAATGTGCTGCGATCTGTAATATTTAATAAATCAAACATACTCTTTACTTTTTAAAAAAACAAACAAGATTTGACAACATGATACAAGAACAAGTATTTATATATGTAATTTATATGTAATATTATATAATATTATATGTTGACAAATAAAATACATATAATAAATGGTGATGTACCTGTAACATATATATTACCTTGCACAGTAACATCAAATTTTAATATTTGAGAAGATTTTAACATTTTTTTTATTATTTAGAAGACTAACAGACCACTGTACACTGTTGTGCATTTGTTTTTATTTTGATGAGTTCTACTACATGTCAACTACTGTGTATGTGATAACTCTGTTATTATTATTGCAATGAGAGTAATAATACAAGACTGTTTTTCTAAAACATTGTGAATAATACATAAAAGTCAAGCATGTGTTGATTTAAACAAATAAATTCTATCAGCATAAATCTATTCAATCTATTTTTAGAGAATTCAAATCATCATCATGAGGTCTCGGGTTCAATTCCCGGGTCGGATCAAATGTTAGTATGATCTGCAAATATTTGTTTCGGAGTTTGGGTATTATCTATGTATGATATGTTTACAAAAAAATATATATAATTATTCTATCAGTCATTCTAGTTATCATAGTACAAGTTCTGCTTAGTTTGAAACTAAATGATGTTGTGTGTAAAATTTCTGACAAAAAATGCAATTTAAAAAAAAATATTTAATGTGCTAAATTTTCAGTCTCTCTACCCACCTATCTCAACAATTTTGATTATTAATGCAATAAGTAATTAAATTCATAAATTTATCCATAATATGTATATTTTTTTATTTTTAAAAAGATTGTGTTTATCATACAACAAATTTTGTATAACATATTTTGATTACTTACAACATTAGTTATAGTTACTTTGTTAATATTGATTAATGTTACATGATTAAGTCATTGTACATTGTGTTTAGCATTCCTTTTACTTTTTTTCATAACACATTTTTTTTTAGCTAGATCCTCTCACCAACCCTTTTTAAGGAACTTTGTGCCAAAAAAAGCCTATTATAAAATGAAATAGAAAATACAGTAATATTAGTATTTGGTTATAGTAAGCGTAAATATAAATTCTACAAAATTGTTAAAAAACTATAAAAACATGCTTCCAAAGTCAGTTACAAACAAACAAACAAACAAACAAACAAACAAACAAACAAACAAACATTACCGGCAAAGCTAATAAAAGTGTGCTAGAGTAGCAATTATTTTAAATCGTCTATCTCTGCCCTAATATCACTATTGTTTATATTTTCTGTTTCAAAGAAATATCTCAGTATTTTTCACCACTTGTGTTTATTGTTTACTTAACATTTGTTTATAAATACTGTTTTGTCAACTATTTTTTTAATGTTACTCTTATAAGACTAAGAGTAAAGTAGTGATTCATTACAGTAAATGACAAGGTTGTTATAAATAGTATAAATAGTTTTAACATTAAATTTGTTTTAAATGGATTTTATTACTACATTTTCCTAAGTATAGTAAACTGTTTAAGCAATATCAATTTTAGGAATTGAACTGTAGCACAATAACTTATTAATATATTAAATACTTTATCAAATAAGTAGTAAACTAAAATGTTTATTTGCCGATGCCCATTAGCAGTTGCGCTGTACAGTACCTTGGAACTTGTATTTTTTTTTATTTAGTGTACTTTTCGATATTTTAATAAGTTTATTATAACTTTAGGTGCAGAAAGTTTTACCACCTCTAGATAAGAATGTTATTATAAAGTTGAATATGCCATAGTTAAAATACGTTCCCAACTGCACACACACGAGTGGAGCATAATTTACTTACATTTGTCCACAAAGGCTTTGACCAAATCATCCGTTCGCTTGACTGGATCATCATTACACTCATCATAAAGAACTGTTAGAGCATCCAGCAGAGCTTCGCGGTCTATTGTCTTTTTATTAAACTTAGTAGCACCACTTGTTACTTTCCCAAGTATCTGTCGATTTAATCGCGTGATGCGAACAGCAATCGCTTCTTTTGATGGTTCCATTATGAATTAGAGTGACACATTTAGTAATTCGGTAGCATTAATTGTTCATTTTCTTTGTTTATTTATATGGAAAGTAAGGACATGTCGGTAAAGCATTCAGCCCGGTATTTTAAACGTTAATTATTTGAAAATTGAACTTGCCGACCTTCATGACGTCACGTTGACAGAACTGATCGGTGTTGCATTAAGGAAAAAAATATATTCATAAACGCCAGAAATCCAATAAATTCTACTATAAATACAAATCTATTTCAATTTAATATTAAGTTCAATGGAAGCAGGTTTGCAGGCTTAAGTAGGAATCCAATATGAATTACATATATACTAGTGTTTATACAACAATCAGCAGTCGCATGACCCCACATAATACATAATAATCAAATAGCACAACGGTTTTGATACGTTTCTTCTCAAAGGACCGTTTTTAGTAAAAGTACCAGTAACGTTTGAATGAATTATATAAATCATATTTGTAATAATATTAACATAATTATGTGTGTTTGTTATTTTTAGCATAAAAACCAATGAAGTTGGAAGTCGGAAGTTGGGGCCACACTGTATTTTTATTACCGATACCTTAATATGATTGGATGGATTTGTGAACAAGTTGTTATGCATGAAAATAAGTTTTTTTTCATAATGGTACAGTTTACAATATTTTAATGACTTGTGACTTCGTTGTATTCTTTCGAAGAAGTTATCAGGAAAAATCTAAACGGTTTATGCTGTAATAGTTTAAACATTCATGTTAGTCCAAAAATACTTTACTTCTTCAGTAGCTAATAAGCATGTTTATGTTTTACCTATGTTTTTATTTTATAGGAAGTTAAGCTTGCAGAATTCCAAAACAAGATGATGTGCTGCAATGGTAGAGTAAAAATTATCTCTATGTTCCTTTCCTGCCAATCAGTAGCAAAAACAATCTCAGCAAGAAATTTAAATATTCAAAATATTTAGATTTCTCTATGGTTCAGTGACAATGATCATCTACTTGTAAAGTAAGATACAAAAAAACGTTTTTTTTAATATAAACTAATATATATAACAATATAATATATGTAATAATATATAATATAATTATTTCCGGTTGTTCTCGTCTTGCTAACGGTGAGTATTTGCACAGGCACAACCAAGTAGCCAGAATCGTACACCAACATCTTGCCCTTAAATACCAACTTGTCAATTTCGAAGTACCTTACTACAGGTATGTGCCCGACCCAGTTCTCGAGAACGGTCGTGCTACGTTATATTGGGATCGACCTATTATCACAGATAGGACTATTGTTGCCAATAAGCCTGATATTGTGGTGATAGATCGATTAGAGCGCCGCGCAATAATTGTCGATATCGCCGTTCCTCATGACGAGAATCTCGTGAAAGTTGAAAAAAAAAAACAATTGAAGTATTTGGATCTGTCTCACGAGATTGCCGACATGTGGAATGTGGATTCGGTGATTATTGTTCCGATAATCATATCTGTTCATGGATTGATAGCGAAAAGCCTCGACCAACACCTTAAGAGGCTCGCGTTAGAAGGTTGGATCAAGGGTCTGATGCAGAAGGCAGTCCTCCTTGACACGGCCCGTATTGTGAGGAGGTTCCTGTCTTTGAAGCCCCAACCACCGGTGTCTTGGTCCCTGTACCCGATGTCGGTGGTCTACTACTATTTTTTATATCTTTAAATGTGTATTTTCTACTTTTTATATATTTAAAAATGTAATAAATAAGTGTATATAATGAAATAAAGAATATAATATAATAACTATCCATCACCACGATAGGCAATGAAATGCCAGGAGCACTTAATTACAAAAAGTTTTTAATACCTAACGTCCAAACTTTAACGATGTTTTGGTAGATTTATGACGAAGTACCTGCCTGGTATCACTAGTATATTACTAAAAAACATTAACAGTAATATTTTTTTTTTCCTTTCTTAATAAAAGGATTTTCTCATTGAGCGACTACATCATTGCATGTAACCAACAAACAATACCGCAAATTATTTTGTTCATGATTATTTGATAATTTGTTACCAACTTAAACGTTTTTTCTTGTTGATTAACAACGCTACATTTGTTAGTACGATAAAATCCATTCAATTTCAATAAATAACAGTGTTAAAAAAGTCATTGATGAAGTCATTAAAACAATACGAAATCTACGAGTATATGTCTATAGTATCACAGTTTCCCCTAAACTCTGAATGCATTATGTACATTACCATTTTTACCATAGGAGCACATGGGGCCTGAGCCCATGCTCCTCTTGATTAAGAGGCCCCGAAGAAGTGACAATTTCTCTAACACATCCTCAAAAAAAAAGTCGGGCACGATACTTATATTTTTTCACAAAAAATTACAGTCTAATGTCGCTTTCAGTATTTGGTATTTTTTACGGTTTAAAAATGAAAGCGTAAAGAGTTGTTTCTTATTCACTTTTGAAATCAATAAAATCTTTAAATACTAAATTTAATCTTTTATTTATTGTTACGCGTTTGGATTTGCTGTTGTGTAAAAATAGAAAAAAAATAAAGTCATTATAGTACAAAAATATGCTCTTTTGTACTACTTATTAATATTTCGAACACACCTGCCTACAGTTTCTAATTATCGACAGTTGTATATAAGCCAACATAACATGGGATGGGATAATCCATTCCCATGTGGATAATCCAGCCATAACATTTATGGCTGGCAGCGAATCGATGCAAATTGCCCAAGACTGGGATGGTTGGCGTTCCTTGGGGAGACCTTCGTTCAGCACTGGACGGCGATAGGTTGATTGATGATGATTGATGTACATAAGCGTCTTCTTCATCATCATCATTTAGCGATCACCTATGCGAATCCTGTCAAGTCATAAATTATGTACGATAATATAAGTTTTAATTTATTCCTTTAAATATTATTTCATTATGTCGTAAAGAATATATTTAAATGGTTCACAAAATTTGAAAATCCTTATAGCTCAAAAAAAACGACAGAACTTCTTGAGCTTATTTCATTTTTTACTGTTGAAGGAACAATTAGGCTGAGGGATTTTACATTCTCATCACCTGAGCATTCACATTCACCTTAAGATAAATATCACCTTTGAATATCAATGAAAACGACAAAAACACATCAAATACGTTCAGCATTTCCTCAACTTAAAGTTACTTTACTAATTGCAAGCTTAGAGAATCTAGCCTTGCAGATGGGTTATTTAAATATTTCTGTCAATTAATTCTATCAAAGCATTAGGAGACACTAGAAATGAAGCCCAAAACCTGGCAAAGAAAAAAACTGCTCGTCTAACGAAAATGTGGAACGATCTTTTGGGTATTATGAATAAAACGAGTCTAAGCTTATAGAATAGCACTAAGACTATGGGCATTGTAACAAAACTATGAATATCTAATCAGTTATGTCAATAACGCACTGAATAATTTTGATCAGTTAAATATTGACTTTCATTTAAACATTCTGTTTTGAGCTCATATGTATTAATGACATCATGATAAAATTAACACTCTGAAGATGTTTATGTTTTTTGTGATGTCTTTAATTATAATATCTATGTGTCTGGCTTTTACCTATGTTCTACAAGTGTATAAAATAAAGTTGAACGTTTTAAAATAAAATATCGTGTTAATTTATTGTACTTTACAAGATTCTTTGAGTTTTTTTTTGTTCGAGGTCGCAATATTGTTTTTTTATTTTTAAAAAAATATGATGTTGAAGAACAATAAAAATGCAAAAAATAACTCTAAGTAAATAGATAATCCCACAGTAACAGTTGATCAAATATGAAATTAATGGAGATAACATAAATTCATCCCAAATCTTCTTATAACAACATGGTTATTAATATATTTTTTTACACGTTATGTGAGTCGGGGCATTCTTTATTACAAATTCCTTTTCTGAAACCAGATAAGCCTAATTTTAGCAACCTATGCTATACATGCTCTGAAACACTAAATTAACAGCATACTCTCTAAGCAATAAGCAGCCTTAGGGGTGGCCTATGTCCAGCAGTGGACGTCTTTCGGCTAAGATGATGATGATGACGATGAATCAGAAGTCTGTTTAAAAACTCAATAATGTAAACACTGTTTGTATACTTTAAGTAGTAGTATATTCTAGTATCTTGTTATTGTGAACAAAGGTAGCAGTATTTTAAAACATTCAGGTCTTGAGAAATCTCGAACTATTTTATCTAAGTATCTTAATTTCTTTGTTGATTTCTAAACAAGCTCAACTTAGGTATACTAAAATGTATGATTTACGTTCCAATCAACGACATTACTCCACTTTACGAGAATATTTGCTGTAGTGTTTGTGACAAGTTTATTCTCACTTTTAAAATTGCTACACAATATTTAATTTTCTAATTTTTTTTCACTTCAATGTTTCTCAATCTTTTTGCTACATTTTCTTTCCTTTCTTAATGCGTGGATATATCTATTAGTTTTTTACTTGTGACTTTATATTGTTTGTTAGTAGTTATCTGTTTAATATTCGACATTCGCCGTTAAGACAACAGACGAACTGTGATAGAGTCCTCATACCAATCCCTAACGTGTTGAAAGTCTAATTTGCAACCTTTTTTTTTTTTTTCTTTTTTTTTTTTTTTAACGTGTGGAAAATTACGACATCCAGATCCCTCCTAGCGCCTGCCCGCTAAAGCGGGCACCGTTTGCGGAAAACCTCTCCATTTAGGCGACGTACGGCACACGCGAACGTCGCCTCCTCGCGGCTGGCCACTATAGCGGATGGAGGGGAAAACCCGTCCCGTCCACCCGCAGCCACACTCAAGGCGGCATGAGGCGCTGGTACGCGCGCCTCCGCCGCCCGGTTCGCCGGCGGCGAATTGGGTCCGAGTGGACGTCGTCCTCCCGAGCCTTCTCCGCCGCCTCCTTCCGCGAAATTACGTCTTCGCAGAAGGTTGCGACTGCGGTAAAACAACTGTCGCTACCGACCATGGAGCGTATGACGGCCGGTAGCGACAGATCTCCTCCAATAACTGCAGTGAGGACCCCACGCTGCGCAGTCCAAGCGGAACAAACCGCCAGCGTGTGCTGAGCCGAGTCCTCACTGCAGTCGCAGTGGTGACAGGCGGGACTCAATTCCCTCCTGGCGACCGAGTGCAGATACTTCCCGAAGCAACCATGCCCGGAAAGGATCTGCGTCAGTCGGAAGGAAAGAGTCCCGTGTTGTCGCCCCGCCCACTCAGCAATGACCGGCTGGAGAGCCTCCACGGCGGCAAAGCCAGCACGTGGAGCCTCCAGCCGGGACGACCAACGAGCCATCGTGGCTCGACGAGCGGCCTCTCGCCACTCGCGTATCTCTTCGGGCGGGGGCGGGGTGCTGCTACCCGCCCGGAAGTCAGCCGTTCGCCGATAAACTTCGGCGAGCACTTCCGCCTCCAAATCCCACGGGGGAGTCCCGGCTAAGGCGCACGCCGCCTCCGTCGATACAGTGCGGTAACCGCGTATGGCTCTAACCGCCAATATCCTCTGAGGGCGCCAGAGGCGAGCCCTATTCTGGGCGGTCAGAGCCGCCGCCAACACCGGTGCACCATACAGCGCCATTGACCGGACAACCCCCGTGTATAGCCGTCTCGTCGCGATGCTGGCTCCACCCAAATTGGGCAAAAGTCGCCCAAGGGCAGAAGCAGCGCCGACCAGCTTTGGAGAAAGCTGTCGGAAGTGCTCGTCGAAGAGCCACCTGCCGTCGAGGATCAGGCCCAGATACTTCATCTGGGCCTGAACCGGTACGAGGACCGAATTGACTACGATGGAGGCGCCGGAGGGTGGACCACGACGGGGCCCATGGAACAAAAGGGCCTCCGTCTTGTCCAGGGCCACCCGCAAACCCAGCGCCTCAATACGCCCGACCACCAAAGAGACTCCCACGGTGGCCAGGCGCGCCGCCTCTTGAAAGTTCGCCCCCCGGGCCGTGACCAATGTGTCATCGGCGTAACAAATTACGCCCAGCCCGGGGGGGAGGCGACCTCGAAGGGCCCAATCGTATCCCATATTCCACAGGAGTGGTCCGAGGACAGACCCCTGTGGAACACCGCACGACATGAGCCGCCGCTTCAGAACACCGTCTCGGTCCTCGTACATGACAGTACGCTCCTGTAGATAGTCTGCCACAAGCCGCCTCAGGTACTCTGGCACCCCGTGGTAGTGGAGTGCTTCCCTGATGCAGCTAAATGGCAGACTATTAAATGCGTTGGCGATGTCCAACGACACCGCCAACAGCACGCCGCCACAGCCCACCGCCTCTTCGGTAACGGCCCTCAGGCGCAACACAGCATCGACTGTCGAACGCCCTGCTCGAAAACCGAATTGGGCGTCCGACAGATCGGGGCCCACCTCGCAGAGGTGCCGGACGATGCGGGCAGAGAGTATCCTCTCAAACAGTTTACCCGCCTCGTCCAGCAACACGATGGGCCTATAGGCCGCTACCGATTCGGTTGGCCGTCCCGGTTTCCTTAATAGGACCAGCTTCCCGCTTTTCCAGCACTCAGGGAAGCGTCCGGACGCCAAGCTAGCATCCAAGACCTCCCTGAGGTGGTCCGACATGTGTTCAAGGGCCCGGGCCAGCACTCGGGCAGGTATCCCGTCCGGCCCGGGGGCGGTGTTCTTAGAACATATTCGTAGAACAACCGCCCCTTTCTCCGATTCCCTGACGGGCGGAACATTGTCCTCGTTGTCCCCGTCGTCTCCGAACATGAAGGCCATCGACGGGGATGTGTGTTCCACCCGCTGCGGGAAAAGGCCCTCGACCACTTCCTGCAGGAAGCTGGGCTGGAGTGTCTCTGTAAGGGGGGGGCCCGACATGCGGAGCTTTTGTCGCGCCGCACGATATGGGCGACCCCAGGGGTCACGATCGAGACCCTCCAGCATCTCCTTTCTTTTAATTTCTTTGGCGCGGCTGATGGCCAGCTTCAGAGTTTTCCGCGCCTCTCGGTAATCCTCATGAAGCTGGTCCTCCTCGCCTTCTTCGCGGTGTCGCCGCCGACTACGAGTGTAGGACCTCCGGGCACGTGTACAGGCCGCGCGGAGGTCCGCCAAGTCCTGGGACCACCAGTAAACCTCCTTCCGTGGAGGCCGACAGCCTCGGATGCGGGGCATGGCCGCATCGCAGATCTGCGTAATCGCATCGCGGAAGCGACCAGCCCTCATGTCAACCTCCTCGGTCGGGGCCTGCGGAGACAGCCAAGAGTGAACGATGGCCGCCTCCTCTAGTAGGTCCCTATTTAGTTTGGATACAGCCCACCGCGGAAAGCGAGAAGAACGCCGCGCCGCGTGACCCCTACTGGGGTCCTGGGTCCGGGAGAGCTCCATTCGGATGTAGAGGTGATCCGAGAGCGTCTCAACCTCTTACAGGACGCGCCAGTTCCTTACTCGTGCGGCGAGGGCAGGGGTAGCGAACGAAAGGTCCACTATCGACCCTCCCTGCTGTCGCACGCACGTGTTGGTGGAGCCCCTGTTTAGTAAACAGAGGCCCACCGAGGCCGCCCACTCCTCTACGGCCTCGCCTCTAGCGTCCGTCCTGGGGGAACCCCACGCAATGGATTTTGCGTTGAAGTCCCCCAGCACTAAGACGTGCCCAGACGTTTGTCGCCGCATCGAGGTTTCCAAGTTGTTAAGGAAAACCTCGAAGTCACTCACACTCCGGTTGGGGGAGAAGTAGATACCATATATGGTAATCCCCCCCCACTCAGCAGCAACATATCCAGTGCCCTTGTCTCTTAGCGACAAGGGCGGGGAATGAGCCGCCGTGGAGGCAACGACTGCCACGGAGCCGTCCCGGTCACCCAACCAATTTGGACGGGGAGGAACGTAGTAGGGCTCCGCGGCTACGGCAACACCGATCGACCACTGTGCCATGGTTTGCAGGAAAAGGTCCTGCGCCGCGGCACAGTGGTTCAGATTCGTCTGGACGAGGAGGTTGGAGACTTGGTCCATTACTGGACCGTCTCTACAACCTCCTCCATGGGCAACGATGCCGTCATGCGAACGACATCAGAGGCAGCCTGAGTCGATTGGCTAGCCCCCGACGCTTGCCGAGAATTGTAGGGAGGTTTACAACCCCCCTGCCCAGTCTGGTGATTGGCGGGCTTATTACCCGCCGCACAAACCGGGCAATGAGGGGCAGCAGATCACTCTGCCGCCTTGTGCCCCGGTCGACTGCAGCGGAAACATAGTCCGCTGCAGTCAAAACAACTCGTGCACTTGGCGCGTGTGTGTCCGGATGCTAGGCACTTAAAGCACCTCATCGGTCTTGCTGCCAGTACAGTGACTCTGGCATTCACAAAACCGACAAGGATTCTGCCTGCGTCGCCCAGTACTTTGGCCGACGCTACCGGACAGCTGATCCACACTGCGCCAAGCCCTCCAGGACCGGGGCGGATGGTGCCGACCCTAATGTTGGCCGCGTTGCAGCCCGTCTTCTCGCTAATTGCAACGCGGATATTCTCGATCGTTACGGAGTCATCCAGGCCCGAAATGCGCAACTCCGCGCACTTCGTAGGCCTGGTGATCTTTACACCATCCGTGGCTGCAAAGATTCCCCTTAATTTCTCGGCGAAAGTGTCCGCCACTTTTGCACCTTCAACCCCGGGGAACTCGAGGACCCGAGCTCCCGTCTGGGCGAGGCGCAACCTGACCCCTACCGTCCCGAATTCAGTGGCGAGACTGTCCCGGGCCCTTTTAAATAAGGACGCATAGGACAATCCGCCATTGGCCGCTTCCGGTGACACCGTGACCACTACAGCCGCAGTTTTTGGGGGCTGTAGTTTCCGTGGCTTCTTCTTGCTGTTGATTATCACTGATAATGACTGCGGGGTAGGAGCTGCGTTTTGAGCAGCCTTTTTGTTCCCCTTTCGGGACTTCTTCTTAGCCCCTCCGACAACTTGCCAACCGTTATTGGAGGGGGCAGATGTGGAAGTGCCAGGTACAGGTGTTGGAGCGGGGAGCGGAGGGAACTCTGCTCTAGGCTTTACCGCCATTCTAGGCCCTGCCACCGATGCAGCTGTCTTTGTTGCTGCCTTGGTCATCTGTTGTGTTTTCGTGGTAACCGTAGATGCAGACACCGAGACCGCTGTCGCATACGATTTGCGCTCATTTGCTATAGAAAGCGGAATCGGTATTGATGCAGCCTTTCGCCTGTCTGCAGCGAGTGCTGGTCGAATAACAGGGGCTGGAGGTAGTCTTGCTTCCAGGCTCGCAAGACGCCCGTCTAGCATACGTCCCACTGCGTCCAAAATTTGGCGCAACTGGGCATCGCTGACGTCACCGGAACCAGGAGTAGAGGTAGGTTGCCTCGAAGGCGGAACATTTATCTGCGACCGAAACTGCGCAAACTGGGCACTCAGTTCCGCCACCTGCCCTGTCAGGCATTCGTTGGCAGCCTGGAGGCGAGCAACATCCGCAACGAGGGTCTCAACGACCCCAGCAATTGCAGAGGAGGAGTCCTTAAGAGCCCTTACAAAAGAGCTCTTAAGGTTCCGAGATTTGGTAGCCACCTTTTGGATAATGGCCACCCCCACATTTGCTGTCTCCTGCAAAGATACTGTCGTTATGGGGACAGAACCCCCTTCCGCTGGTTCTCGAATTTTTTGCAGGAGATCGGCAATCTCCTCCTCCGCTGTACTTTCGCCTTCCGCTCTAACTCGTCTATAGGCTTCTGCCTTGCAAAAGACAGAGCCTGACGGGGCCGAGGTTGACGTTCGTGACCTACCTCTACGGCTACTACCCACTTTAGGGGGTAGCATTTCCTGGGACGTATCACTCTCATCGTCCCGACCGCGTTTCCTGTTTTCACAGGGTTCCATTTCTGCTGATCCCAGTACATCCAGATTTGTACTGGAGTTACCACCATCCGATGTAATAGCAGACCTGGAACATAATCGTTCCGATATTCGTCGGCTCCCAGCTGTCAATATGACTTCTGGGAGCCCGATCGGCGGGTAGGCGTCCCAAGTGCGACTTCCTCATCGTTGGACGAAAAGTCTTCTGCTTTTTTAGACTTTCCCTTCCTTGTCCTCTCCTTCTGTCCTTCCTTTTTATTATTTTCTGTGTTATTTTTATGAGATTCCATATTAGACCCACGAGTGGGGGAGAACTAAAAGTCGACCCGGGCAGAGATCCCCCAATACCCGGGCAAGCGTAAATTTGTGCCCAACCGAGGGGTCCGCAGGTGCCTCGGCTGGGAGTGCGCTTACGACTGAACTACCCATCAGCCATGCATCCCCTGGTCACGCACCAGAACACGGGATTCGGGGTAATTTTTTAAAGAGCTTTTCTTCCTCGCAGTCCGGGCGGCTAAGCCAAGACCCTCGCCCCCGATTGGTGTCGCGAGACATAACCACGACACTCCTTTCGGGATTACGATGTGACAACGGTGGCAGGAAGATTAAATCTTTCAATGCCTGCTCGGCGGCAGTGTGAGTACACACCGAGCCCGTTCTCCTTTCTCCACCATTGACAGTGGAGAAACGCCGACCCATGAAAGGGTCCCACCATCATGATTTTTTATCGAGGTTTTCCTCCTCATTGCTCCGAAGAGCGAAGAGCCAACAGAGGAATCGACAAAAATGCCCGCTCTGTTGGACCAAGCCTCAACCGAATGACCGAAGAAAATGGCGTCCTCTTCTTCGTGCTAGAATATTAGCCGTTGGCGGTGATGTTCTCTTCCAAATGGCACAGGAAGGAACAGTGCCGTCGCCAACGTTACCAGGGTGCACCACGTGGAGGTTTTCTAGCCCAGCACCCCCTAATTTGCAACCTTACACTAATCCTAAATCCTTAATTTCATAAACTCTATCTAAAGGAACGTCCTTCAATTTGTAATTAATAATAATTGGCTGTGTTTTTTGTAAAAAACGTTATTTTGTCTTTAAGAGAATTGAGTGGGAGCTGATTGTCTTGATTCAGCTTGGGATACCGCTTTAACATCTTACTATAATGTATGGATGTCAGCCTCGGTTTTAACTCCCAAACCTAGCTTTAGATCTTCCACAAATAGGAGGCACTCGGGGGCAATACAACATATTGACGACGATCATTTAGGTAATAGGAAAAAAACTGAGCTCATATATTTGATTACCCATAATGCATAATCATATGAGAAAAAAACATAGTATAATTCACTTTCTTTACTTTTTAAAAGTGCCCCAAATTGTTGTTAAGACGGCCCTGATTATATTCTCTAATTTATCTCTGAACTATTGGGAGGTACAGAATTCAGATCTGTCAAAACTACCCTGTGCAACTATTTTTCATCTGCCTTTAAATAAGAAAATATTCCCTTTAAATTTAATTTCACTGAGGTTTTTTTTATTTTAATATAGAGTGTGCCACGAATTAGTTAATATTCAAAAAATTGTATGAAGAAACAACATGATATATTGTAAAAATGGTTTATTTACAAGTAAGCTAATTAGTTGAAATTTATTTTTTAAAAATTACATCGTCAAAATGAACACCGTTGCGACATTTGCACTCTTCTAAGTGAGCACCGAAATTTTCGAATACTCATCGACAAAGAGACCGCGAGACTGTCGACATCTCTTCGCTAATTTTTTCTTTTAGTTGACGTAGTGTATTTGGTTTATTGATACAGGACAATTCTTCAAATAACCCCATAAAACACGTTTGCTGGGGATAGATCTGGACTTCTGGATGGCCATAGAATGATGAATGATGCCATGATGGAAATCAGCTTGTCTGGAAACATGTCTTTGACCACCGGCAGGGACTTATTAGATGTGTGACAAGTGACTCCATCTTGTTGAAACCATGTATGACGATCGTAGCCAACCAATTTCAGTAGCATCGATCCCAAGAACTCCCGTAACATGTTTGCGCGGGATGTTCAAATGTTAAGAAATTCTTGGTCCACCTATGTAATATAAATTAATTAATAATTTTTTTTCTAGTGGCAATCTATCTCTATTCCAGTTACGTATTGGCATGATTTCATATTCTACTATTAACTTATAAGTAGCTGGTTTAAGGATTAGCGTATGCGACTGCCGATCCAGTGGTTCTATTCCTGAGTAGGGTCCAAACAGTAATGTTTTTCTGATCATAGAAATGTTTAATAGTAGTCCGTAGTTTGGAAGTTGGAATTTTAGCCTCGTGCCTCGGAGAACACCCAAAGCCATCGGTCGTACACCTAATCTCTCCCCGGTCCTGTCGTATAGTGTCCCATCAGATTAGTATAGTGCGGGAACAAAGAGTGCACCTGTGTTTACGCACGCACTTGTTCACTATAATATCTCTTGCCTAGTCGGCCTGTCTCCGTTGAAAATAGCCGTCATGGCTGAAATCGATTAGGAGTAGGTACATCACAAGTGGTTTATCATATTGAAGGTGGGAAGTAGTTTTTTTTTTAATTCACCTCTTTGTCCTAAATTGCATTATTATTTTATTTCTTTGTCTTTAATATTTTGTTTTTTTTTTCAATATTTTTAACTACTAAAATATCTTGAACAGTTTAAACGTTATACAAACATATATTGCAGCAATGCGAAACCAATGGAAATACGACTGAAGATAAGTTGTTCATAGAAAGAAATATGTTTTATTTTCATTTTCAACATTTACTCATAAGAAAAAACCGTTAAACAAAATACACTTTGTTTTTCTGTGGAATCACAATACTGACACCTAACTACCACTATTTACATTGTTACTTCATTGACCTTGTATTGTATCATCAATGACACCCTTGTGCTGTCTTCAAGATACTTTTAAGATTAAGATGCGTTGCAAACGCAAATAAGGCCTTTTTTGGTGAGAAAAATTGCCGTACAACTTGGAAGATGAAGTACTACATTCGCTATTGTTTCAATCCACAATATATATGTTTGTTATTTGTCTACGTTCTTACCTATTTAAAAATATCAAGTTTGTTTGTGTGTACTTCAAAAACTTTCAAAGTTCTGCACCGATTGAGCTCAAATGAATTACTTGTATGAGTAGGATTATGATGGTAATACTGATATGGAATATAACCAATTATTTTTCACCAACTACCTTCTACTTTTTTCTATTTACTTTTTTCTTTTCTTAATTGCGCACACAATGCGTTGTAATAGCCGCGACATGAATTACACGATATGGTTTAATTGTCTTCCAAGTCTTCTTGGTCTTTTTCCCAAATTTCTCCGAAATTTCAATCCAAAATTAACGTTCAGTTATCAATCTGTTACGTCACGATAGGACTTAGATTTTTACGTGTAGCGACCACCATCAGAACTTCACAACACAAGTACCTACTAAGACATATAGAAGTTCTCTAGATCGACTGTTCTTGGACTTTTTAGGGCTTTAACTTTACAGTATTAACCAAGTAAATAGCGATAATCAATATTTCAATCTTTTCGTTTATTTAGCACAGGTTGTTCGAAGACTAACACATACTAACTTTAGTCTGCGTGTGTATTAATTATCGTAATTAAATGTAGTCTGTCTTTTATTCTGATATACATATGGGTTATATTACTGTCAAGTTTCATGTAAATCCATTCGGTAATTTTTTGCTTGAAAGAGTAACAAACATCCATTTGTCCATCCTCACAAACTTTCACATTTATAATATGAATACTAGAATACCATTAGTTATATGTTATACTGTAAATAAATATCTACTAGGTTTTATTTCTAATAAATCCATTCTAGATAAACCTTTCTTTCTTCAGGCTATTCCTTCGACTGCTGAACGTCACTTCTGTCTTCTGCAAAGAGCGTCAAACATCCCGTTCTTGGGATCGTCTATCCATTTTGAGAGTGTCTATTACCTACTACTTTATTATGCATATAATTACTTTTAAGTCTACGGATAGCGTAGTTGGTTAACGACCGCCACGCCACTTTCCACTGCGCTGAGTGTTGTGGGTTCCAATCCCACACGGGACAACGCTTTGTGTAAACCATAAATTATTGCTGTTCGGTGTCTGGGTGTTCTTTGTGTCTATTTCATATGCGGGAGCTGTCTTTTTTTAAAAGATAGAAAGATTTGAGTAGGTTGAAAACTAATTTCTTTGTAATGGAAAGAAATAAAATTGTAAGCTATAAATAAATATATTAAATTATCTATATTTTCTTTGTTTTGCGTGATGTATAATTTTACGTCCGAATCGATGTAATACGTGTAACTTATGTGAATTCTTGAAAAGAGCAATTGGTTGCAGCGGCTGCATAATCTGTGACCTTGACATTAAATGTGCGATTATTAACAATTAATTTACTTAAATTCTCGAAAACATCACGCGCGATGCACGCATTCCTTTACTTTACGGTTATTATTATTCGTACAGTTTAATTTACTTTGTGTAGTGGGATAAAAATGAAATAAGTTATCTAATAATGCTCTTTAAAAATACTATATTCACATATTAGAATTCTTATAAATATTCTTATTATAGATTATTAATCAGTGAGTGTGTTAAGTTTAAATCAGATTCTATATATTTATTTCTCCTATGACGCAGTGCTAGCGTCGTCTAATGTAAGGACAATAAAAGATCCTTACGGCGCCAATCATAGCGTTTTATAAGAGGTGGCAAACGCTATGCGGTCACAGTTTTGTTCCTACTCAGCCGGAGTGCGCAATCTTGTCGAGTGGAATTAGAACAGAATTGAGTAAATAGTGTTTGAGTAACTGTTCGTGTGTAGTGAAGTGCAATGGCGTTTCTCCAAGGACCTTCCCTCAAACAGGCAGAGATAATTAAACAAGAATTAGGGGAGTCCCCAGGAGATATAGAGCGAGGGGTGCGGGACCTGCGTAGCATGTTAGCAGCCTCACCATACCTGCCGCAACCAGAGAAAATAAGTACGTAAAATTAATAAACAAATAAGTCTAAATTCTTATTTAGCCTTCCGAGTCACAGCTATAACTATTTAAGAAAGTACAGGTACAAGTACTCTGTCAAAAGCAGCGTAAAGTATACCTAGTCTTGCCATAAATATTGTAATAAAGAAAAAAGAAAATTGTTAACTGCAAATAACATTTATTACTTTTACAGTGTGTCAGTTTAATACATAAATATAAAACAATTAAAAATATAAAAAGCTTATTCGAAGTGGTCTCCATTGGCTGCAATACAGTCCTTTAAACGATGAGGCCAGTTATCAATAGAAGCACGCACTCTTTCCATGGGAAAATTCTTCACTGCCAATCGTATAGATTGTTTTAGGGACTCCAAATTATCATGGCGTTTAGAGCAAGCTGTACTCTCTAAAACTGACCACAAATCATAATCCAGCGGATTAAGATCGGGACTAGACGACGGCCAGTCTTCAGCTCTGATGAAGTCCGAAACGTTCGATTCCAACCAAGACTGCGTGGACCGAGCTTTATGACCCGGCGCCGAGTCTTGCTGGAAGGACCATACTTGGTTATTGAACATGGTGATGTTAAGGGGCTTAACTACCTTCTCAAGAATGGTATCTTGATACACTTGTGCCGATGTTTTGATACCTTTTTCACAAAAATATGGCTCAGTCACTCCTTCATAGCTAACACCCCACCAAACCATCACTGAAGTCGGATAATGTCCACGTTGCACTCTGTCGACTAATTGGGAAGCTTCCTTAGAGCTTTGAGCATAAATACGGTCATTTTGTTTGTTAAAATGTTGCTCAATTGTAAAAATTTTCTCATCCGTAAACAAAATTTTTCTGTGACCTCCCTTTGCGTACCGCTTCAGTAGTTGTTTCGATTTTACCACCCTATTCTTCTTTAAATTATCAGTTAAGAAATGGCCAGTGCGTCTCTTATAGGCTGCAAGTCCTAAGTCATCTTTTAAAATACGCGACATGGTTCTAGGTGCTATCTTCATTTCCCGAGATAAAATCTTTTGCTTTCGGACAGGATTTCTTCGAATTCTTTCCCTTACTGCTTTGACCACCTTTTTCGTACGAACACTACGTGGACGGCCAGATCTTTTTCTGTCACAAACAGAGGAGGTCTCATTGTACCTATTAATAGCCCGGTACACAAACATTTTACTAATACCAAGTGTATGGAGAGTTTTAAAAATTGCATTTGGCTCCATACCTACTTTGTGTAATGCTATCACAGCGATTCGGTTCTCTTTATCACCCCACACCATTTTAATATCGCAAAATATTTTACAATGTATTGGCGCCAAAATGAGAAAACACAATGAACAATCGTATAAAAATGACAGATTCGAAATTCAAATGTAATATTTTTTTATAATTAAGTGTAACAGTATTTATGGCCAGACTAAGTAGTATGTATAGTGTAAATACACATGTAATGTAGTACGTTAGTGTCTTTTGTAATAGGTTTATAACACTTTATAACAATAACAAAAAATTAATTTGGATTGAAGTAAAAATTTTTAGCCTTCCCACCAAGTTTTTCAAAGAGCAAATGATGATAAAAACGCGTAACGAGGAAAATCAATGGTCGTTCAATATCTTTCTTGTAGCGCGTAATCGCAACAATTAAAGAATAAAGCACTATGCTAATTGTATGTATTTATAAAATTTAAAAAGATTACAGTAAAGTAAAGACTTGTATTTGTCCACTAATTAATAGATGAAAAATCACGCTAACACAGTACACGTACCTGCATAGATACGTATGTAATGAGGTACACGTATAACCCATTGACCAAGTGTATTCTCTGCGATCCTTAAATTTTAATTTCTACTTTCATACAACACGATCCACCTGACTACCTAATAAAAACTTATAAAAAAATACGAAGAGTTAGCACATTGCGCATATATCTGTTTAAATAAAACGATCACAATCAAATTCGTTTCAATTTACTACAGCATCGATTCTTGGTAGGTAGAGATCGATTATCCCATTTTAAACTTCACGCACGGAAAATTATGTTAAAGGAATACTAAAAAACATAGTAGGAGGTATTAGTCTAGTCATCTTACGGATTTCACTTCGGATTAAGAGATTTTGTTATTCTAAAAGTTACCTCAATAGTTTCAAAATTTCTCGTATCTGCGTCGGAAGTTATTCAAGACAAAGTTTACGGCTTATTATTTCTCATTCCGAGATTAATTCATTTTTTCGACTTAAGTAACTAGACTACAATTTTTCTAATCAAAATGTGTTCTAAATATAATCCGCGTATCAATGTGTAAAGAAAATGCTTTACAACCCCTTTTTAAACAGAATTCGCGTACAATGAAATGTGTTACGTATTATGATATATTTTATGTAAAATAAACAAATGTGTAAATAGAGAAATTGCAGCCTGGAGGAATAACGTTTTGTTTAAAGATAAAACACAGGTAATCGTAAAGATTTCCTAGCCCAACACTATTACCATACATATTGCAGGGAAATAAAAACGACAAATGCATTAATGATAGAAATTATCATTTATTACAATATTATCTATTTATCTAGCACTACTTATTATGTAAGAAGCTAATAGCAGAGTAATGCATTCGATCAAGCTATGTAACCTGTTTGTTTAGCATATCTTTGTGTGTTTTTCCTACTTACATAACTATTTATCCCATACTGACTGATTCTTAACCGTTTGGGCTAGAAACTTGAAATTTTGGACACTGACGTTTTGAATGTTATAAGCACTCACTAGGAAAAGATTTCAGGAAATTCTACCCCTAAAGGGGTAAAATAAGGGATGAAAAGTTGTATGAAAATTTTCCATTTTCAAAGTTAGGTAAGTATATGACAGAGAAATCGTGACGCGAGCGGAACTGAGGGCAATAGCTTGTCTCTTGTGCAATCCTACTTCCTACTTTTTTTTTAACTGTGCGGCAATGACCCCCCGAATATCACCTACTGGTTATGTCGGACTCGAACCGACCAAAAACCGCACGCCGTCTCAGGTACCAGTACCCGGGGAACCAGGTTTACCCTAGAAAGGAAATCCCTGGAACAATCCTTCTACCTATTAATATTTATAGAAGCGATTTATCTCTTGGTTTTCGTTCACGTAGTCACGACAACAACAAATATGAACTGGAGTTCATAGGCTAAAATACTTAGTAATAGTTCTAATTGAATACTTTTTTCTTTAAAATATATATATAGAGAATAATATATAAGAATATATATAGAAATAAATCCTGAGTCGCGGGAGACTTCACAAACATACAAGAAACGGATACAAAGAAACCCAGATTCAGAACAACAATTTATGGACCAAACAAAGGGTTGTCCCACAACACTCAACACTCAAAACTCTTGAATCCACAACACTCAGCGCGAGTAAAGAGCGGCGTGGCGACCGCTTAAACCACTAGGCCAACCGTGCAGTCAATGAAATGATATTCGTCATATAATAAACAAGCGAAGAATAGTGCCTACCTTCTTATCATTTACAAGTGCCTAGGAACGTGCTATTTTTTGGCAATCTTAACAGTGTCTTAGGGTAAAATGATATGTACAAATTTGAGAACTTCATCTTTTTTAAAAGGGTAGGGAATCTCAGATAACAAGTAGTTAAAAGGATACTCCGAGTCTGTTTCGTCCCGGATATCTTAATGCCCGCTGTTGCCCTCCGCATGATGCAGTAAGATGCATGTAAGGAATACTGTATGGTTCTAGTTGGCTCGACTCCTATACCACTAACCACCACACTGTAAATCGTGATGGGGCGATGATACAAGATCATTTCCAAAGAATTAAAATAAAATGTCTTTTTGTGAAAATATTTTGAACTAACTTTTGTCACCGCCTTCATTAGCTTGATTATTTATTTTTTCGTGTTTGTCACAATCGTTCATCGTTTATTTTACTCTCTCAGAAGTGAAATTTCCAATAATCCTTTTTTAGTGAGTACTTCTCCTTGTGGTGACGGACTGAAGATACAGAGTGTCACAGCCCCTATTCATCCAAACAAATTACGCAAGAAGAATATAACTACAAAGAGCAGAAAACTTGAAACAAACCCTATACCAATTCGTCTGGCCACCGTTGGTATAGTAGGTCAAAATCTCCTTTGAAAGAAGAGGCCTTGTCTAGCAGTGGACTATTTAAAGGCTTTTGATGATGATGATGAGTAAATCCTTAAGTAAAAAATAAAGAGCATCACATACACAAATTTTAAGTTTGTATCCTCATCGGTTCAGGCTCTACGCTTATAATTATAAATCTGTCTTAGTCTCTTGAAAAATATTTATCGTGCTGGCTCAATCTGTGACAGATTGACAAATCGTAATGAAGACTCACTTTCACCTGATCGACAACACATTAAGAATCGTGATAGTACCTTATAAATCTGAATTCGTTCACCCAATTCATATCACATTAAGAATCAAGATGAAATCTTATAAATCTGAATGCACATACACCAATTGCAGACAGAGTTATTTAGATTTTGCAACTTTACTGCTAGTAACACTACTCACCATAACAAATTAAACCGGTGTTAGCGCAACGCGAGCTCAACGAGGTATTCGGTTCGCTTATACAAACTGAAGTAACCGCAGGTCTTGCCTTACCGGGTTTATTTTCCAAACATGACTTATTAAACTAGGTTTAAATAGGTATACACACATACAATTTATTAGCAGTGTTAAAAAAAATATTACAACTTGTTTACGCATATTAAGAAAATAATATTTATGTTGACATCTTTCTGATTAAACAAAATAACGGCAAAATACGAATGTAGTCAAATATACGAATGTATGTTTTTACGTCTTTATGTGTTATCGATACGACCGAATCACATTTCACATATACATTTTTAAAGGTAAATTTATACAAAATATAGGTAAAATATATCTATGTCCAGCGGTGGACATCTTTTAATATATTCATAATATACACAACAGTGGTCGACAGTTTTTTATTTTGGACCCACCAAAGTGACTAGTCTGCCTGATAGAATCCTGAATATATCCTGATAAAAGCCTGAATCCAAGCGTGGTGGTAGCCATACTTATTGCGAGTGCAAACAATGCAGTATGCATCCCACGCTTATGGTGGTCTAACGTAAATCTTAGTAGGAAAAGTTATAATTGAATTTCATAGCGACTGATTTATTAAAGGGATCAGGGTTAAATTATCATAAGCCGGTCAAATCAAATCTCATTATTTAATAATCTTGGAAGTGTCACTTCTCATTCGAGGAAGTAACTTTATTAAAGTATTCACGGACAGAAAAGTACTGAATTTATTACATAACTAATAACAACATAATTACTTTGTACTTAATAATGTTTACGTCAATGTTAAGTGACAAGTTATATTTACAACTGCTATTAAAATGTGTCGTATAAAGTATGTGATTCGTAAACATGTGTGGAAGATTCCAAGAGGAAGTAAATTAGATGTAAAGTCCGCTCATTTTAACCAGATTAATATCTGCTATTTAAAAACATTCTACGCTGGCTTGCGAACCTTTTATTGCATACGCGTTGCATTTCGTATAATGAAGATATGCAATATTTGAAGATATATTATAAATGCAGAATGTGATGTAATAGCTACTTAAATAACCCTAAAATGCTACTGCGCCGTGACGCATACTTTTTTATGAAAAGAACCATTGTTAACGACTTTTATTAATGGTCGTGGATTTAATGCACGCCCAGAATTCCCAACACGATAATTGCTCTTTGGCTAGGTGTCTTATTCATAAAATAGGTAAATATTTAGTAATCTTTAAGTAGTGTATGTGGTATATTAGGCCAAAATCTCCTTGCTAAGGAGATACTTATGTCCAGAAGTAATTAAGACTACTAAAGGCTGCTGATGATGATATGAATATGATAATCTACAATATGTGGATGAAAGTGGCTGGCAGCGGATGAATGGGGACTGCCCAAGACCGTGATAGTTGACGCTACTTGGGAGAGACCTTCATACAGTACGGGACGGCGATAGATTAATTTATATAAGTATATTTTTCAGCAGTCAGATTACTAAAGTACAGATTCTGTATAATTTGTAATCTGACGGATGTGTGTGGAGGGGTTCAATGCAGGTAGGTACAGAACTGTTATTGAACAAAGATTCTGATTCTGATCTACCCTCAATATTCTGAGTAGAAGAGTTTAGATCAAAAAGTGTAACAATATCACAAATTTATTAACCGTTAATGTATTTATAAAATGTATACAAACTAATTTGAACAGAGATATAGAATTATACGAATCAAGATTAGTATTCAATTTGTCTATCATAAAGTACTTACGAAGACATCAATTAAATCGATAAATCAAACTACTTACACGCGGATTAAAAAGGAACGCATTATAAAGTTATTAAAGTATTACTTACACGTACCATTGTTTTTGGACAATAGGATCGCTCATGAGAACGTTTCTTCACTTAATGAACGTCAGGTGCATAATAATTGCGGCTGTACGGGTCGTTCGACGCAAAAATACGTGAGCGGTAGGCGCTCCTTGACCAAGTTAGTAAAAAGTGTAATTGCAAAACCATTATCACTGACCCATAATTATATGAGAGTGTTATACTTAAATGTGTTAACTTACCATGGTAATTCATGGCAATGTTCTACAAAGCTACAATATACAATTTTGCTACTAAGATAAACTAACAAATAAATATGGTAAAACATTTAGAGCTTACTTTGGTAAGAAAAAGACAAAAATATTATCTTCATCAACAAGCAACGGTATCCTGGGAATAGATTTACATATGGGTACTCCTTTCTTTTCTTCTTCAAATTAAATTTAAAGCCTAAATATCCTGGGTGTTATCTATTTTTATTTGACCCGATATCTGAATGTTTGCGCTGTGCCTTAAAAAATACAATCACATTAATAATATTAAATATGATAATAATAAAAAAATATTATATTCAATTGATACTCTCTTATCAATATATATAATCGGAAATTATATCGGCATCGGCAAGAAACTTGTTAATAATTTTTTAAAATTTCCATAGACCACCTCTCCATAGTGAACCACGGATAACACAATTTCTAGCAGTGCCCATAGTCCACCTCTAAGGTGTACAAAGGTTTCGAACAATTTCCACAATCCACATGGATGAACTAATCAAATAGGTGACGGGTCGGGAACCTTATTTTGTTCGTCGACTGAGCATATCACGATAAGGTAGCATTCGTTCATCGTGGGGCAAAATATTTTTAAATGATAATGTCAATAATTGACGATAATTGAATCGGTACATTACATTCGTTGGTTGTAATTGAGAAAATGGACGATTTATGTAATTCATACGACGAATATTTTGTTAAAATAAAGAATTTTCCGGTAAATAAAGATAGTTGTTTACTTTAAAAAAATCTTTGTTTTGTATATACAATTTATAACAAATAATTGCCCCAATAATTGGCAGTTTTGGTGAGGTTTTTGTTAATGTCAACAATAGGTTTTTATTTGTCTGTTAAAAATAGCATTAGTTATTTGTTTTAACATATTCTTAAAAAACCTTTCGTTTTGGCAATATTTTATTTTAACTGTAGATTTATTATTAGATAGAAAACATATACATTACTAATTAGATACATAATTTCATTGCATTTTCATAGAAATCAATTAAAAGTGACGAAATCATGTATCGGCTTCTTAAAGTTTTCCTAATATAATTTAATAGTAGTAAATTGGTCGATTATTATTTATAAAAACTTAAAATACCGCTTGCTCCTATTTTCTGACAAAACTACAACTATCCAGTTAAACTGGTAGTCATTTAACAATAGTGATAGCAAAACAACCTCCAGATTTGAGGAAAATAACTAGTTGTTTAAATCATAAAACGAACAAAGACTTTTGTTCTAATAAATAGCCTTGAGATCTATGACAGTTTACGCTGATGTAACGGAAAAAAATATTTTTTTCTGTGGTAAGTTTCCTTAGTGAGTAATTATTTATATCAGATGGAAATATAAAGGTCGATGTCGCACAAAGAAAGTCATAGAATATCGCACAAATAGTTTCGTTTAGTTTGTTTATCTTTATCTTTTTTTTGTCATTAAATCGGATGTTCTATAAGTATCATGTTTTTCATGAAATATGTATAACCCTCCATTTACACATACTTTATATGGAAGTAGGTGTATATCTTCTTATTTCTATAAATATACAAGACATTCACTCTATGTTAGTAAGAAGTTTACAGGGCAGGGACTGCTCAACAACAACTACTCGTAGTTCAATTTACGATTATGCGAACATGATCTACATGAACTATTATACCCACGCCCTAATCTATTCGAATATGCAATGATGATGTATTCCTAGCCGATTTCGGCAACGGCAGCCACTCGCAAAGGAGACCAGCCAAGTATACAGGTGCACTCTCTGTTCTCACACTCTCACAATCTGATGAGGCGGTTATCCGACACGACCAGGCGGAGAACAGGCAATACACCTTTCATACCATTATCTGCCCTTCTTACCTACTGCCACTTTAAATGTACTACAATTTATTTTATCTAATTACTAAATTATTTGTTTGACGATAATAAACTTGCTTTTTTTAGGAATGGAACTAAAATGGTCGTTAAGAAAAGTGTCGGTGTTTAAACACTCAAGGAGTAGGCGCATTGATGCGCTTACTCCTATTCCTTGAGTGTAAGTATGTATATATAAAAGGTCACGAAACGATCATTGTTCATTTGAGATTCTTATGTAATTTTTTAACACATCGTCAGGTCAGGAACGTATGCGAAACAATACAAATTAATGTGAACAATAGCGAATGTCGTGACGGTCACGGATCTCCTTTTTTTTCCACCTTACTTGCTCCTTACTTACACTGCAAGCTAGAAGGTGGGAATTAATGTGATTATAATTTGAAAATTTATGTATGTACGATTGAACATAATTTTTAAATTGCTTGATAGCCTTTTACGTAGGTTTCGCAAATCGTTGATATCATGAAGTCTAATTTTTCTCATTCATCTACAAATTCCTTTCGAATTTAGTACAAGTTACAGTGTAGCTATTCCAGTAAAGCGTATACGTACTCGTACTACTTTCGGCAACATATCGATTATCTTCTCTATTGTAGTTTACTCGTCACTCCTGAAGAAATGACTTGTCGGTGTTAATAAAGTTGACATTTATTTCACAGATTTTCTTTGACAAAATCTGTAATTATCTCTGTCATTGTTTTTGACATATGTGTACTAATTTCCTCTACTATCAGTGATTGTTCTTGTAGGAATAATTATAACAATATAACATGCAATGTTTGTATTACATAATTGATTTCAAAAGCATGCAATTTGTTATAAATAGTGTCAATCATTTTGTTACTCTAGACAGGTAAAGTTAATAAGCGGACGAGATCAACCTCTTCTGTTGAGACAATAACGGAAAAATACGTCATCAATTATTAAAAGCCAAAAGTCCACTACTGGACATAGAAATCTCTTGAGAACATAGAAATCTTTTGAGAACATAGAAACCACGTTGGTCAGACGGGTTGGTGTAGAGTTTGTGTCAAGTTTTACTTCTCTTTGCAGCTTTGTCATCCTGCATAGCTTATTCTCTTGGTAGGTTCTTATAATACCCACAGGATACATATGGGTGGAGACACTGTATTCTTAGTTTGTTAGCACAGGATTTTTATGGTATATAACTAACGCCGCTTCATGGAAGTGACTACCGCCGCCCATACGGTGAGTGACTCCTGGAACTGAAAAATCATAAGTGTGTTACCACCTTTTAAATCCTATTATTCTTTTTCAAATCTGTTTATCTTTATTGTCTATATATTTGTGTATCTTTATTGAAAGAGGGGTGTGTTGTACGAGTATACTAAAACAATCTCATTGTTTTTATGATCTACAAATATTAATTTCAGAGTTTGGCTATGTCTTACATGTATGTGTAATATATGTATATCGGTAATATATTTAAAATATATAATAAAAACAAATGTATATGTACACTTATATTAGTTGTCTAATACCCTTAGTATAAGCTCTGCTTAGTTTGGGACTAAATGGAGTTATGTCAGATATTCGAAGTATTCTTTTTTTGTGATGTTATTAATGTAAGTTTTTTGACCCTTCTAAAATAAGTTAGAATTCCTTGACCTATAATTTACATCTACAAATTTACAACTGTAAATAATACATACAAAAGTAACTAACAATACTTAAAATCGATTGCATGTTATTTTTTTTTTGTTTACAGGTGTCCGAGTGCTTGAGCTCTTCGTTCGCGGTTGTCGCATGGACCTGGACAGAGCTCGTACCAAGCTAGAAGCATACTGTTTGGCTCGTTCACGTTGCCGTGACCTTTTTGAGCATCTTTCTCTCAATGTACCACCTCTCAGTGATGTTTGCAAGTTCATGTACGTAACATATTATTCAATTATTGAGATATAAATTGAATTAATAGTTTTATCGTTTATAATTATTTATATTATAAAACTACCAACCAACCAACCTACTATAGATAAACTTAGAAAGCCAAATTTTGTGTTATATCTACATAGTCATTATGTTTATGCTAATGACTAAGGTTCTTAAAAGTAACTGTTCTAAATATACGGTATTCCTAGAATACAGAAAGAGAATAAAGAATAAATTTTAATTTTTATATTCTATGATTCTAATATCTTTTTTTTCTTTTTTTTTATTTAGAAACTTACCAAAGTGATTCTATTCTGCCTGATGGAAAGCATGAATAGAATCCAAGAACGGTGGTCGCCATACTCACTGCGAATGAAGACAGTGTAGACCAGTAGTCACGACCTAGTGAGATGCTTTTTCACGCCCCGCTTAAAAGACCCGAGATCGTAGTGGGAGGGAAATACGTTCTATTCCATATTTAAAAATTTATTGTTAAAATAAGGGTTTATTTTAATTGAATTTCATCGAATGATTTACTCATTTTCGTTAGGATTTTAGTGGTCTTAATATTTTAAAGAATACGGTTACATTTTTAAGTGACCAGAAGACCAAAACGTTACACAGTCACACTCCACTACAGAGTACTCTGCATATTATTATTCTGTAGTTACTTATATATTTTTAAATTCAGGGATATTGTAGTCCTTCCAAAGCTGACAGATGAAGGCTATCGAGTGACAATCTTCAGGATAAAGCCAGAATACCCGGAGGGGACGACTAACATAGCCAATACAGCGCGTGCTGTGCTCCTTTTGAGTGATGCTAGAATGCATGATGAACATCTCATAGCCGGAGACGTGTTTGTATATGAGGTAAATCATTAAATACTTCAAATTGTAATAAATTAAACCACAAAAAAATCATAGAATAATAAAAACCAGAAAAAAATGTGAAAGCTATGGTTTTATAAAAGTCCTGTTTCACCGTGTAACTGTGAGTCAGCTTGTTTCGCTCAACAAGTTAGAAAAATTAAAACTAATTTCATATACATATTAAAGTCTACATCACAAATCGTAACTAATAAACTTTAAAAGCCAAACCTAAATCCAAATAAATCCAAATCTTTCCATGTTCAAATATCTAAAAATAAATCCAAATCCAAAGCCTTTTCCGAAGTATACTTATCAAGTTTATATGTACGTTGTATAAATCTATGTAAATAAATTAAAATGAATTGTTAGATACGTTGGTAGAAGGCAAATTCAAAATAATTTTAAATGTTAACTAAGTACATTTAAAGTGCGAAAAATAGTAAATGTGTGTAAAAAAATTTACATTATTAGGAAGTATTTGTAAACTAGTAAGTAAATACATAAAAGTATTCATTTATTAATGTATTTCTCTTATGTACAGGTGTCTCATGTGCGTGGCTCCATTGTTGCTCACGTGGCAGCGGCAATTAACACGGTTCGTCGAGCTATCCACCTAGCGCAAGCGGCCTATCCCCAGAGATTAAAGAGAATCCACGTGGTCGGTTCACCGCCGTTCCTGGCTTCATCTCTGGCTCTCACCCGCAACTGTGTCAACGAGAAAATTAGAAGACGAGTAAATTTACTTATTATCGCTACCTTACTTTTTCAGTTATTAGTTCGAAGATATATAATAGATTAACATTTTTATTTTATAAAAAAACTGTAAGAAATTTGTGTTTATTGGTAAACAGATTAATGCACATTCTTATTTTTGTTTTCAGTATTACCTACACCCGAAGTTGGATGAGTTGAAGGATCACATTCCAACTCGAGTGTTGCCAAGGGAATGGGGAGGTGAAGAAGACTCTATAGACGTACTCGGAAAGAAATGGCGATGCCGTGTCGACGAAATCAGCCCTTATTTACGTGTACTAAACGAAGCATGTAACATCGCACCTACACCTCTCAATGACGTCGACATCTATGGTACTATAGGCGCCTTCAGAAAACTTGATATCGATTAATTGAATGTCTAAGAATTAAAATGAGATACCTACCCACATCTATATATACACTCAAGTGCAGTCCTTCCTTCAAAGTTGACAGAGGACCACAAGTTACTTACCGGTTTATAGTAGACTTTGCCCGTTCAACACAAGAACCTACAACCAAACTAATTTTATGGAAAATTTCTATCGATAATGATGCCGTAAACATTTACATTAACTTTAATTTTCTTAATTGCTTAGATTTATTATATCTGATTACATAAACATAATATCAGGTTGTTAGGTATAATCTTTGTTTTGGAATAAATATATCCGTCACTATAATGGTAGAACTACCTTTGATTGATGGAGTAGAAGTAAGTAAGAGTAGAGTAGTAATAAGTATAATGGCTATAGAATAAGTTGGTGATGTACAAAATGATTATTTTTTATTTTAGGGTTTCGTCTATATACATAGAGGAATAGGGGTAAATTGGACGTTATTTTATATTGATTGGATAGTGCTAAAATAATAATTAGACCAATATAATTATATATGTCACTAATATATTTATTTTAACGTACACACTTTTTTTACGTAGAATTGTTTTATATTATACATAGAGGAATTAAACCTTACATGGGCTCAATTAAACATTACAAAAACAACTTTCAAATTCTTCGAATACCAATTTAAAAAAGGAAATAATTCAACAAGTAAAGAAATTGTCATAAATTAAATAACTAAATATTTTGTCTGTGCTTCAGTATTTACCTATTATATACGTTTTATTGCCAAAGAGATAATAAATGAAATCAAATAAGTGGCCAGTATATCTCCCAACAAATAAAAAAGTTTCCATGATCTAGTTTATAGTAGACAGAAGTTAAAAATTAATAAATGTAAGGCAAATCTTAGGATTAAGTTGTATATATTTATATTGTGATATAGTAGGTTAAAAATAAGTTACTGTTCAAAAATCTTTTATGGCTTGTTTGTTATATTAGATATTTAGAGGTATTCAGAAGAATAGAACACTAATACGCTGACGGGTTAAGAAGGACGTGGTTGTCTGATCAAACTTTCAGTGTAATTAGATTGAAACGTGTGTCGGGCAAATAAAAACGGATAGTAACTCTATTTTTGTATTCATTTTATATTTTAATGTCGAAACTTTGTTTACAACTTGATGTATATGCGATTAAAAATAAATAACATTTGAATGATTTATTTTCTTATTATATTTTTTTTTTAAATTATATCATATTATAGATAAAACGCAAACATCACAGGCACACGCACAACTTTAAATACATTATACATTTTCGTTTATTACTTTTGGATACATTATAATTAGGAAATCTGGTTTGTTCGTCAGTAAAAATGTATTCCTATGGAAATTAAAACATTACTTTTGATGGTTAAGTATTTTTACTATTATTTGTACTATCTGGCATCTAACATATTCAAATATATCCACTATGGATATAGGTAGCACTGGTAAATTTTATATTTAATATTTATTAATCCTAAATTTTTTTGAATAATTGCTACCTACCACACTAAAAATTGTATGATGATTGAGAGTTTAGACTAAAGTGACTGGCAGAAGCTATGGTTGCTTACATGTACATATGTGCGTCCTGTGATTGTAGAGGTCAATAGGATGGACCTCATCGGGGCAAATTTTTCAGAGGAACCTATAGGCTAAATGGAATGCAGCTATCGGTTCGACGAAAATAAAGGCTCCCAGTGTCCATTGAAAACAATAGACGATTATATGAATAAATCAACATTTTAAGACAGATTGTGAGGTATAGGATTTTAACGTTCGCGTTGCATTGTTACTAAATTTTAAATTAACGGGGTTTTAATATTGACTGTAATGTAGTTTTTTGAGATGTGACAACGAATGGAAATGTCGAGCAGTAAGTAGAGTAAACTTATTAGAACTATTAGAACTATTTATTAGAGCTGCCATTAATATTCGGCAACTATTCGGTATTCGGCTATCGGTAATTCAATAAACAAATAATTAAACACACTATAAAAAAGAAAAGTCTTTTAAGCAGATGTGAGAACGGGATATTACAAATAGATGAAGTTGATAGTATTGTAGGATGTAAAAGGCATTATTTAATTATATTTCTCAAAATAAATTTGACTTTATGAGAACATTTTATATAAATGATTAGCATAGAAGTGAGTAGAAAAAACGTTCATTTTTTTATATAATGTACGCTTAAACTTGTAGATAAGAAGTCACCAGCACATTTCTACATGGTATATTACTAACATTTCTATTAGTAGTTCTATTAGTACACTCACGAAAAAAAATTAGCACTTAATGTTTGAGAATAAATAACACTGTTATAAGTATAAAATCATAGTTAACATTCATAAATGCATTCTAACGATAATAATTACTCAATAAACTGAATAGGGAAGGTAGCAATAACAGATCCACACAATTAATAAAATGATGTGTGTGTGACTGGCAAAATTACCACGTTGAATGACCATACTTATTCTCTATGCTAGAAATTATAGCACAGAGTCAGTCTTCTGGTCGCGAGAAATATCGATCAGTTGCTTAACAACTCCACCCCAAACGATTCAAAAATATAATCACCCACTAATTTTTGGTATTTGCCTCATTTGAGGTTTCCTCAAAAACAAAAACAGGTCCGATATAACTAGCTGTTCTTGGAAGATGTGATGGCACGAGGGTGCTGACGTGGGTTACATCCTGCACCAAAGTCTTCCCCATCTTCCATAACAGTAACGACACACCATCTGATCTCTTTCCATAGTCTCGTATCATATCATGCGTTCAGCTAGAACACATGAGCATGATATTGGTATGTCAACATGTACAGCATAAGACAACTTGACTATAAGTTTCTTAAAAGTTGATTTCCAATTTATCATATAATTTATCTATTAGTAAATTTCGGCTTTACTCTGCATTTAGTAACTTTGATCTTGCACCATCACTAGTGCTGTCAATAATACGTCATCGTGAACTGAGTTGTCATTTGTCAAATTACGTGGCTTTGAACGAAAGGAAAACAAGCCTATGTTCTCCTTTTTATAGAAAAATCATAATTTAGAGGAATTATAATCAATAAATTAAAATGAAGAGCACATGGAGATCCTTTTCACTGATATTAGTGTTAGTGTACACATTATTTAACACTGCGCACAGCTATACTATTACAGTTGATGCTCACGCCGAAGAGTGCTTCTTCGAAAATGTTGAAGCAGATACTAAAATGGGTAAGTATAATGGGTAACCAAAAGTGTACTTTTTTATATACCTTAATCACCAAATTTTTTTAATACCTTATATATCTATCTTGGCCTATTCTCCAATTAGATGTTTTTGATTATTATGTATATATAGTAGATGTAGATCATAAAATTCGCCGGTAATTTTCTATTTCGTTCTCATCAATATACAAAAAGAATCTTAATAAAATCAATTTTACATTTTCTGGAGAAGAAAAAAAATTTTAACTGCTTATTTGCTGAACATGCTATTAGCAAATACTTAAACCAACAGCTGTTATAAAACTTAATAAGTTAATGTGTAGGTATTTTCAATTTCTCTAAAGTAAAGCAGATATGACAATAATAATAAGGTTAATATCAAATATTAATTCTTATAAGAATCTATAATGTCTACTTGATAAATTTCATATGATAGAATTCTCGTTTTTGTTCAGGTCTGACATTTGAAATAGCAGAAGGTGGTTTCCTAGACATAGATGTAACAATCACAGGCCCTGACGGTGCAGTTATCTATAAGGGAGAAAGAGAATCTTCAGGAATGTACACATTCTCTGCACCCACATCTGGCAAATATACTTACTGCTTTAGCAATAAAATGTCCACAATGACACCAAAGGTGAGCTAAAAATAACCAGATTATTAACCCATACCGTACCTGTACCCATACCCGTACTACCTTTCCTCATGTTTCTAACTCTCTGAAGTATCTTCAGCCAATATATAACACTGTATCTGGAAGCGTTTACACAAAATAAAATTGAAACACAAAACAAAACTTATAGAAATCATTTTGATGTTGTGAAAACTAAAAGTTGAGTAAAATTTGCTTGTACATTTTTTAAGAGTAGAACAAAAGATTGGAGTTATGCCGTAGAAGAAGAATACCAGTGTTAGACAATTCCTTATTACTTTTCACCAAGTGAGTCAGGTAACATGCTTGAACCATCCCCCTCTCCCCGATTCTAGAAAGAGGACTAAAAGGATAGCAACACACTTGCATTGAACATGTCCATTGACAACAGTAGTAACTTACCATAAAGTAGCCAGGTGTTTCCCTTTTAGGAGCTTCAGTGAAATGTTAAAATATTATATAAATGTTCCCTAACATTTGGTTTATGCAACTCTGTATTAATAAATTTTGATGAAATAGGTGGTAATGTTCAACCTGGAGATTGGAGCACCTCAAAGCCACACGGGCAATAAAGATGAAGAAGTGAATCACAACAAACTAGAGGACATGATCAAAGAGTTGGCCACTACACTCAAGACTGTAAAGAATGAACAAGAGTATATGCAGGTATTGTTCAATATTTGTTATATCCTTGCAGGGTGCTACACCACCAGGATGTTAAGCATGGTAACATGTACAAACTAAAACCACATGATGTGACACTTTGCATTTGAGACAGGAGGGAACCTGGAACACCTGTGATTAAGACATCCAGTTTAACAAATATTTGTTATACCTTGCCTAAACTTTACTCTTACCAAATTGCCCAAGTCCTGGTTAGTATTTGGTAGAGGCTTGGATTAGGTATAGTGTAATCCTTTCTATGGAAAGGCATAACATTCCACTGCACATAAGCAGCAGTGGAATGTTAAAGGCTGTTGATGTGATGATGGTGAGTGTTTTGAGGTAAATTTGTTGTATGCATAAGAGGCCATCCTAAATTAAAAAATAGCAGGAGTCTGCCAATTGAATAGGTATTATTGGTCTATTACTTATTACATAGGTAGGGCTAAAATTATAGATATTGTATTATGACAATTCAATTCCAGCTAAAAATTCTCTATAAACATTTATTTAATTACTCTTTCTGTTTTCCAAACATGATGACTTGGAATGTTAAAAATTTCGTATAATTTATAAGCAATTAACAAAAATATTAACTATAAAGTGAAATAAAATGCAGGTGCGAAAACTCAACATGCAAATACATTAACATCAACAACTTTTATTTTTGCGTGTGGTCAGGACACTCCCTAGGTGTGTCGAAATCAGACTAATTAAAACAACACAAAGTGTGCGATTCTACGCCTGAAATAAGAAGCCGTAATGTTTGTCTCAAGTTTCATCATCGATTTAAGAGTTGTAAAAGTGCATATTAACTTTTTTAGGTTCGTGACCGCATACATCGCTCCATCAACGAAAGCACGAACTCACGCGTTGTGCTATGGTCTGTCTTCGAGGCATCCGTTCTTCTCGTCATGACACTCGGACAAGTCTACTATCTTAAGAGATTTTTCGAAGTGCAACGTGTAGTTTAACATTCGTCAAACATCACATCTAACTGCTGTTTCAAACTTTTATTGAGAAGATTTGTTGGCAGACCCATTTTACAAAGAAATATTTCTATCTACATTTAACATGAACTCTGAAACTTAATGATACATAGAAATATATGCAATGTATTATCATAATATCTCGCTCCTAACTCATTCTGAATTATTTATTGTTACATCTGAGTAAATAAAATATCATTTGTTTTCTTGAAACTACACATAATATGTACAAACCAACATATTTATTTCATTTATTGGTTAGTGATCTTGACTGCTAAGCCAGTATTTATGTATTTAGACATATAAGTATGTTTATCAGCAGTCTGGTTACCATAGCACAGACTTTGCCTAGTTCAGACAGCTGTGTGTGAGATATGTGAGAATATGTTATTATATTTGCATATGTGACGACGTTAAAGTGTGATGAAAAAGACTACATGCGCAATATTCGTAAACATTGTTATTTGTAGTGCAATAAAAATGCGGGAGCTAGACTCGAGTGAATATTTTGCTATCTGTGGTGAGAATGAGGCAAGTTCGTGGAATGTGGTGTGTGTAGTTGTACCTTGTGGACTAAATAAAATAATATTGTTTGTAATGTGACATTTCATTGTAGTATTAATGTAGTCCTGTTTGCGTTTGTTTATTTTATATCAATAAATTACAATTAAATTGCGTTAAAGTTTGTAAATGTATCCATTAGGGTTATTATTATTGCCGATTTTTTTTAATGTACGTTTCTCTGACCTTTCGATCAGTAGGCAAATTATAATACAATTAAATAAAAAAAAATCTTATACACATAAATAAAGTGATCGATCTGGGGCGATAGTGGTAAAGTAGGCCAAAACCTGCTTTCTAAAAAGAGGCTATGTCTTGCAATGGTCTATTATAGTCTACTGTTATATTTTTGTCAAATGTCTAAGACGTTGGTGTACGAGTCGATTGGTTTATTACATATTATATAACAACGGGTAATTCAAAGCATTACTAGTCTGCTAATATGTTCTGAAATTGTCAAATGAAATAATAAATTAAATGTAATAATTTTATTGAAAATAACAACACTTTTATGAACACTACAAAACAAGTCTCTGAATCTGTACACTAAGTTCTGCTAATAAAAAGATTCATTAATTAGATTCAACAATCAGATAATGTTAACAATAACCTACTTACTCTATATAAATCATTTAAAAAAGAACAATATTAAAACAATATATTCAAAGTACAAACAACAACTTCTAGCATCTGATTTATGACTTGACATATCCCACAGAGGACCTCCTAATAGATACCGCGTTAATAAAAATTTGCTTCGATTCGGCTTCACAAAATGCCGAGGTATGCACGGGATGCGCGGGACGTGTCAAACACGCTAATTGGATATTTCCAGGTCAAACTTAAAATGCATCTAAACGTAGTGATGGGACAAAGTTAGAACGTTGATCAACAAATATAATTGGATGATTTGGATAATTTATTTTTATATTTTTAATATTTGTAAATAAATGCTCTAAAATAACAATCATCTTATATTGATCTTGAACAACTTTTCTTATAGCTTTTACAAATTTTATGATTAAAACACCATTGAAACAATTTTAACGAGTAACATTCGCGTTTTTCATGTCTATTCGCCTCTCGCAGTTACCCTCAATATATACAGTTGTTTGTAATATTATCAACAGATAGCGTTGGGAGTGATTTTGATCGTGCAATGGTTTGGTTACACGTAAGAATATGTAAACTTTAATAATTTATTAATAAATTTAAATCTCTATGACGTATTGAAGTTTTTTAACGGGTGGGTATCACTGAGCTCTGGGGTACATTGTGCCGATAAATATACACGTGTAAATTTTAGAATATTAAGTGTCTCTTAACCACCAAATATTCAAAAAACATAGAAATCCGTACCGTACCTAGGTGGGGTGGAGTGCTTGGACTTTGTGAAAAAACATTTAAGGGACACTTCTTTATTCTTACATGCGTTCAGTCTCATCGGCAAAAAAACAATCTAATTTAAAACTTCACAATTAGTAATTTACGAGAAAGTTAATTATTTTGCGGAGCATCACAAGTGTGTATCATCCACATTTTTTCCTTTCAGGCATTAAGGAATCTTTTAATATTAATATTCCATAGTAATACGTCACTTTTTGAAAAAAATATCTTTGCATCAATAAAAAAAAACAAAAGATGGCCAAGCAATATCGACTTACGAATCACAACACTACCGATACGTGTGCATTATTAGACAAAGACAACTATTGTAATTTACAAGATCAGCGAAAGGGACATTTCAAAAAAACATCAACGCCTACTTAATTACTATTACTTTGTACCAGTATAAGTTGAACTCCGGTAAAATTAAAATATATTAACATAATAAAAAGAAAATGAACCTGTTGACATGAAATGTTATGCCTATGTTGATAATTGCATGCCTTAGCTGACTCACCACACCATTTTACTGCACAGGAAGTCATTTTCAATACATTTTAAATATAAAACTATTTTTACTTTGCCAAGAACTTAGCGTGCCAATGGGTCACAAACTTGGTCAATACTGGTGTCGCGATTCTCAGCGAGACTTCCGTTACTAGCTATAATAAGTATGAGTGGCGCACGTTTGTGGCCCTGTATGCCGAATCTATTAGGAGGTAATCTGTAACATATCCCAACTCTCATAAGCAAAATTTTTACTTACTCCAAACTTATAAGGACTAAAGGCACATCGACATTAAGGCCATTAGGCTACGTATCCTGAAATGTGTAAGTTGATGCCATAATTTTCACGTTTTTCAATTCGTTTGAAAAATAGGGTATAGGTGCGAGTTCTTGAATGTAACCATTATTTTAGAACTGGACATCAGTAATTACCAGCACCAACACTTCGACTAGGCCATATACAAACAAATAGGATAGCAGGGGGCCCATTATTGTTATAAAAGTTCGATCAAAACTCAGTTTCGACCACACAAATGTCAACAATAACGGCAAATTGATTATGTCTTGTAATCGGAATGCAAAAGGTAATCTGGTGGTAGTCTTCCTAACGCTTTACTACGAGAATATCTTTTATGACATTAATGAGATCAAGAGTAGATCAAAACTGCATTTGAATCGAATTTTTATTACAAGTTGTTTTATTCAGTGTTAACGGATATTCAATAGTGTCTTCATATGATAATCATAAGATTTTTTCCTATGTTGCCGTGCCCGACTGGGTCCATACGTAGTCGCAAAACATAATGTAACATCTCTAATGATATGGTGTACAATAAAGTATTAAGGTTGCTGTTTACTCACGTCGTTGCCAATAAGCCGTTTTCATACTTACGTATGTGGGCACAAGTAAAACACGTGCAGGTAACAGGTGTACTGATATTTAGCCCATTCAACAAACATATATAATACTTCATGATGCATAGAGACCCGATTTTGGCTATTTAACAGTAAATCTAGTAATTATTTTATTATATGTACTTACCATTCTCACGTAATTGGCAATATAAGGTCTTTATCCATCGTCTGAAATCAGCTTATTGGCAACAATGCGTGAGTAAATAGCAACCGCACTCTACACGGGCAAAATTATATGATTAATCACAGTTGACTGTAATTTTATGCCATCACACTGATATTCAGTAGTGCGTGATGAGATACGACGAGAGTAGAAGTGGGAGTTAGTACAGCCGGCCAGTGACGAGAGCCGTGACGATGGAGCTGGCGGGCAGGGTGTGGAACGCGGTGCTGGCGGGCGGCAGCGCCAGCAGCACGCTCGCGCCACACGCGCTCAGAAGCCGGCTGCTGCACTGTAAGCGGAACTCTACTGTAATTTTACGTAAATACTACCACAATTCAATCTAAGACATTCACATCTTATTCGATCGTATCGTCACGGTGAGCTTTGGCGTTGCGATTGGCCCACTCTCACCAATTACAGCGCTAAACGCGAGACCACCTAGCTAGGGAGCCTAATGTAACTACACTAGGCTCTCTGATCTCAAACTAGGCAGAGCTAGTACTTCAGTAATCGAACTATCGATGTATATATACTTATATATTTCTAAATACATACTTATTATAAATAAATAACACAGACACGGCACATAATCGTGCTCATCACACAATTGATTGTTCCGGGTGGGAATCGAACCCACGATCTCTGGCTAAGCCGTCACGATCACTACCCATTAAACTATCAACCCCAAAATTTACAATTTCAATTTTACTCTAATATCAGAAATGTTAGCGTACCGGATACGCAATAGAGAATCCTTTCTTTTTTATATATCAATTGATTTTTGACATATAAATTATTTCTAAAATAAAGGTTGGTTGTAGACGGGTGAAAATTTCGAGTTGTAAGTATTGATGCCAAATCATAAGAAAACATTAAACCAAAGAATACTAGCGAGGGGCCAGCCCTATCACCTAAGGGTATAAAAATAGCATAGGGGCCGTTCAATTATTACGTAAGCACTATGGGGGGGCGGGGGGGTCTTTGCTTTGCTTATTTTGGATGACATGGGGGGTAGGGGAGTCTAGATGATGATTACGTCATCGGTAGTTATTTTCTTCTTTACACGAATGGCAACCCACACATTGTCTTTGCTTGAAAACGAAAAGCATTTTCGGGGATTCCCGCAAGTAATACATACATTTTGTGAACAGTGCGCGGTAATTCCCCTACTCGCTTTAGAACCGAGTAAGGGAATTACCGCGCGCTGTTCACTTGTCTAAATTTCCTCTATCAGTGTATTGTTTCGTTTGGCTGCTATAGCGAGTAGACGTATTGTAAGCATAGTAAAGCAAGTTAACATTTGTGTTACCATTCATTCCATTATCCAAAGTTTAATGTTTAAATAAGATGTCATTTCAAATAGACAAATCTAAGTTATACCAAAAATTGTTTGAAAGTTTTAAAAAATCTCATACAAGTACGAAAGTACAAAATGTACAAAAGTTAGTTAACGAAGTGTGGCGAAATTATAAATTACAAGCAAAATCCGACAAGGAACTAGATATTATTGTATCTAAGAGAATCGAAGAAGAATTGCAAGCAGCGACTAAGAATAAATCCAATTTACTACATTTTTTTTCTAAGGTGAGTGACGAAATCATTTTAGGTACCTATGAGTACCTACTAGAAATATTAGAAATCGCCAAAAAGTTTCTCTTTGCTAATTAGAAAATATTATGGCCTATCTTAAAGTATAGAGGTAATATTCATTATATAGATTTATTTCTTATAATTGATTCCGTCAATTGGTCACAAAATACAGGATGCCAGTTTTATACATATATATATATATATATATATATATACCTACAGAAAACTATACTCTATTCAAATAGGTATTTAACAGAATGTAAACAATCTTTATATGTCTTTTTATTGAAATATGTGGTTTAAAATTGTAAACTGTGTAAAATCTGTTGTGATTCATTTAAAAACTCAACCAATATTAAAAAATTGCTTTTCTGTAAGTACATAAAGGTGCGTACAAACATCGTGAGGCGTGCGCCGCGAATGGTTCGCACGTATACATGTGCCGTAGCATGCCTCAGGTTGATGTATTCGAGACGAACCATTCGCGGCGCAAGCCTCGCGATGTCTGTACGCACCTTTACAGATATCTGATTTTATAATTGCATATTTCAATAAAAAGACATATCAAGATTGTTTATATTCTTTTAAATACCTACTTGAATAGACTATAACACCCTGTATTTTGTGACCGGAACGATTTGCTCGTTTAAAGATATTAGATTTAAAGCCATAGGGTTTTGTATTTACCATATTTATTGCCATACTTTGTATTTATGTAGCTTAATAAGAGAATCTTTAGCAGAACCCATAGAAAGTTTTTATTTTTAGGCAACCTGTAAACCTGCAGAAAAAACACAAATTACACAGCCAGCTTCAAATATTAAAAAACAGGAAGAAGATAAAATAAAAACCGGTAATGAATCACAACAGCAATGCGAAATTAATAAAAATACAGATAAACAGAGACCAAAACCTTCTCAGGAGGCTATGAAAAATAAGATTGCTCTACTCGAAAAAAATTTGAATGCTTTGTATTCTGCCAGAGATACTATGTCAATCCGTGCTGAAGTTGATAAACAGATCATTAAGTTGCGCGAGGAAATAAAAACAGCAAAACAGTCTTTAAACAGGAAGGTTCAAAACGCAGTTGCCCAGAAGAAACACAGGGATGGTATGAAAAGAAAGTTAGAAGATATTTGTCATGAAAATCCAGAAATGAAAAAAAGACTATCTCTGAGGGATTCAGTGGGACGTCCTAATCTTGAAAGCAATCAACCTTTACTATTGAAAACAATCGCGGATATAGCTTTATTTGGAAGTGCAGCAGATGATAGAAGACGAACGGAATCAATTCGCAGCGTAAAAACTCTTGATGAACTCACACAAGAATTACGTAAAATGGGATTTGACATTAGTCGCAGTGGGACATATCTTCGTTTGATTCCCAGAAAATCTAATTCTGCAGAGGGACGAAGACATGTATCGACAGTCCCTGTTAAGCTCATTCGGGCTCAAACTGATCACCACAAGAGCCACTTAGATAGCAAGTTCGCTGAAACATCAATCCATTATTTAGAGAACATAGCATCCATACTAGGACCAGATCAAGTATTTTTCATATCTCAAGATGATAAAGCTCGAGTCCCTATTGGCGTAACTGTGGCAAATAAGCAAGCACCTCTTCTAATGCACATGGAATATAGAATCAAATTGCCTGATCACGATTGGGTAATCGCTGAGCGTCATAAATTAATACCATCTGTTTATGCTGGTATCAAAATCACTTCCAATATGCTAGGACAACCGCAAGCCGTTGGATATTCTGGACCAACATACATCGCTATTCGAAGTGGAAAGCATAGTTCATCTACTGCTAATACTCATGCTCAGGATTTCGAGACGCTTCTCGAACTTGAAGAGTTTCGACCATTAGCTAAAACTGACCATGGACTAGTAAAACCAGTGGTAATCATGACGGTTGATGGAGGGCCAGATGAAAATCCGCGTTATCAAAAAGTCATAGGGTTTGCTATACAACACTTTAAGCGACATGATCTCGATGCATTGTTTTTAGCTACCAATGCTCCCGGAAGAAGTGCGTATAACAGAGTAGAGCGCAGAATGGCTCCTCTTAGTCGGGAACTGGCTGGTTTAATATTGCCTCATGACCATTTTGGGTCTCATTTGGATGAACGTGGCGTTACAATTGATGAACATTTAGAAAGATCTAATTTCGAATTTGCAGGAAAAGTATTAGCTGAAGTATGGAGTTCAATGGAAATTGATGGCTATAATGTTAATGCAAAATATGTTGGGGCAGGTGAACAAGATCTTCCTGATTTTCCAGACATTAAATGGTATTCAGAACATGTGCGTGAAAGCCAATACTTGCTCCAAATTGTAAAATGTAGAAATACAGAATGCTGTCGTCCAAGAAGTGGACTATTTAGATTACTAGACAACAGGTTTCTTCCACCACCTGTAAAAGTAAAACAAACAGTTGATGACTTGGTTTTAGATGAAGGAGGGCAATTTCTTAATCTTCCAGTCAATTTAGCTCTACGCTTAAGTGCTTCACTCAAAAATTTCCTGCAAATGCCATACGATTATTTTTGTCCGACGGTACAATTGAGGCTATCAAGTCGAACATGCAAAACGTGTGGTCTTTATCATGCTTCCGTCAAGTCACTAAATCGTCACATCGAAAAGATCCATAAGAAAGTAAACACGCACACTGATAGGAAAGTTAGACCTGTAAGAGTCGCTGCTCGTCGTGCTAATGAACTGATGTGCATTATTCAAAATTTAGAGCACCATGATGTTGAATGGCTCGATGAGAATGACGTAGACATTCCAAAATCGGATGAAAGCGAGCAGACTCACAACACTGAGCAGCAATCAAAGCAATCCAATGTCATCGAAAACTTAGAATCATGGATTCGGGTTTCATGGACTGAAGACTGTTAATTTGAATTTAATATATGTACCAAAAATTTAAAATAAGTTTGTTATGTTAGTAAGATATAATATTTTTGTCCTTTACTCTATGTTGAATACCGTTTCAGTAAAATATAATCTCTATCCTAAATCTATTTTCTTATTTTTCAAATTATAATTATAACATTATAAAATTAAAAAAACAATACATTAATTGACAAATGTTTACGTAAGCATGGGGGGAGGGGGTAAGAGCTTTGCTTACTTTTGCTGACAAGGGGGATGGGGGGGTAAATAATTGCAATAAATCTGCTTACGTAATACTTGAACGGCCCCATACGATCTATTCTCATACCTGCTGAATAATCAAAAAATTCATAAAAATTAGTCGAGCCGCTTCGGAGGAGTTCGTTAACAAACAGTACAACACGAGATTTTTATATATTAGATAGAGTATATAGCTATTGCCGAGATTAAGTGTCATAAATAAATAATTAATGTATTAATGAATTAAAAAATGCATTAGAGATTTAAAAAATAAAAGTAGTATAATCATAAATACCTGGCTGCCTAACAGCGTGGCAGTAGGCATGTCCCCGTCGGCCGTGAGGTCGAGTGAGGCGCGCGCGTACTCCGGGCGCGGGTCGAGCCGGACCGCGTGCGCCAGCCGCACTCGCAGCCGCGGCCAAACGCCGCGCAGCCCGCAGCTCACGCGGAGCGCACGGATAACGAACAGAAGTGAACATACGTACGCCGACACTGGGTTGCCTGAACGTGAATTCAAGTTACAGTAATTATACAACAGAACACGTTCTAAGAAATTATCGTTTGGTATTTTTATTGGCCAGAAGGGACCCAATTGATCAGAAGTCGCAGCCAGTTACTATGCTCCATTCAGATTAAGAAAATAGCGACGTATCGATCAAGCAATCAAGACCCGCCCCCTGACCAGTCAGATTCTAAGAAATTATCGTTTTGTATGAAAGCTTTACACCTGACTGCCCAGAAGGCGAGACTTGATTGATATGTCACTATTTTCTTATCGTGAATGGACTATACATACATACGTGTCATAATGTTTCAAAAGAATATCCAACTTGTTAGAGTTTGGCCAGTAGTCAACAAGGTTATATCTTAACAATAAATGAGTGAATACATTGGAAAAACTACCTCATTAGCGCCCTTTACACGTAAAGTTTAAACCAGCGCATCTGGACTGATTTCAAAATAAAAGATGCATCTGTACAGTTTGGACTGCGGATCAAACTGTCGTGGCAATTACGACAAACTGCAATTACTACCGGCGATGTTGTGCTTGGAACTGTACGTGTGGAGGGCGCTATTCAGTTATAACATTCATTGACTTATGCAAATAATGTTATAAAAGCAAATCAATAAAAAAAAAATGTAAAATATAACTTAGATTTGTTTCAACGCTCCAAAACACTATTTAACGCCGTCTAAATAAGGTCTATTTTACTCTTTAAAGAGTATTAAATTAATTATGACACTATAGAACGAATCACGTAGATTTAATTGGATTACCAGGTAATGCGAAGATATATTTCAATTTGCCCTCAAACTCGCACGTCGCGAATGTGCTTGGCTTGCCGGGTTTCATTTGTACGCGTCCAAAATGCAAAACTGCATTGAAGTCCTGCAAAACATTATTGAAAGATTTTAGGATGTATTTCATAAAGTAGAAATGTAATAAAAGGTTATTCGTATTTCATGAAGTAGAGTTTAATACGAAACGTGTTAAGGTACTTTTTTGAATATCATTAAAACAAATAATCAATCCGATAAGATGTTTGTTGCTAAATACTTTTATTCAATTCGAATGACTGATAGAAGCATCATCTTTTTAATGAACCGAAAGTTATTCTAAATTTCACTGTGGTGTGAACGTGAAACGTGGAACATTAAATTACTATACAAACGTATGTAACTAATTCCTTATTCTTGCTGGTCTTAATGACAAGAACATACTATTCAACAAAGTGACCAGACTTCATTGATCGAAAACACAAAACTCGATAATGAATTGTTTCTGGAATCGTACCTTTAGCAAAACAGGCTTCAGTAGGTCCTTTTCACCCATTGATACTCCTCCAGAACACACAAGGACATCTGCAACTTTAAACGCATCGGAAATGGCAGCAACTAGTTCTACCGGTGAATCGCGAGCAATACCACAGTCGATGCTATCATAGCCATGTTCCCTAGTCAGAAAAAAAATAACATGAGTTTATGGTGAATAGTTAGTAGATAAGTTTGTGTTAGTAGACAGGGACAAATAAGTAAAAAGTAGTAAAAAAGTACTGTTACTTTTATTTAATACACAAATATTTAAAAGCCCACGGATACTGAGTTCCACAACGATGAAAAAGGAATCTTAAGTGACAGTATAAAGAAATAAACAAATCGTTTATAATTATGGTACACAGTACAGACAGCTATTGAGTCTTAAAAGAAGATAAAAGGCATTCTTAATGCTCTTACATAAGCAGTCTAGTCTCTTGCAAATCACACTTCGAGACGTGAGTCGACTGCTAAGATCACATAAGCACATGTGGAGCCTGATGCCCAGGTAGGATAGGTCAAGTGAGGCTGTCCTTGTATGAGTAAAAGAGTTATTACGATGGGTAACAGCCTATTTACCTGAGCAAAATTCTGAGCATAGTTCTGTTGGAGTCTCTTATATGCGAAGGCTGTAATTTCTCCTCGGAGGGTTCTTGCAATTCGTTCCCCGTCGACAAGAGCGCCACTTTTGGAGGAACTTTCACAGTCACACTCTGGTGTCCAGCACCCGCTAATAAAGCAATTTTTGGTGGATCCAGAACAAAACCTGTAGAATAAAACAAAATTAAATTAGATACTTTACGAACAGAAGTCCGATAACTAAAGATCTACCATTTTTTAATGCGTGAAAACCTACAATCATCACGGCCAATTCTTTCGGCCGGGTTCTGACTCGGAAAAGCAGTTAAACCACATAGCGTGCCATACAGCACATATTACCTTATATCTTATTCGTTTTGTGAATTTTACATACATCTGTTACAATATTGGCCTTAAACGTAACATAGTTTAAACGTGGCCTTAGTCGTAACAATTATTGATTAAGAACATAAAATCCTAAACAACTAACCTTTGTCCACGAGCACTGCTCCCATAGCGATATCGAAACCGACACATCTTACATCTTGCTGCGGCTTGGGTGCTTTCAATATTTCTACTTCAATCTCAGTCTTGCCATCTTCTGACGCTGATACCAGTCTTGTATCTTCTACCTAATGAGAAATAAGACTCATGATCTCTCTTTTCTAAAGTGTACTTACTTGTTTAATATACATCTATTGTCTAGCGATCACGAAAACAAATTGAACAAACGACATATAGTAGGCATATCGATCTGGTTTTAATAATTATATATGAGATTTCGGTGAGGGTGCATTTATAACCCTTAACATTACAATGTGGTAAAAATTACGTGACCAAATATTATCATTTTCATTCGACAGCTAACAAAAGTCGGTAAATATATGCTAAATGTTTGGCCAATAATTTGGCAATAAACAGGTGTTAAACATTTTGAATAACTATAAGCGATGAGACGACAAATTTCATTATTCAACACCAAAAGTAGATCTTCAAATTATAGCATTATTTCGTAAACATTATTTTGGATGTGTTATGCTTCAGTCATGGGCGCGGGGAGAAAATGCAAGAGGGAGCACTTGCATCCCTGTCAGGATAGTAAATACTTACAAAAAAGACATACTTTTACTCGACCACACCAATAAGGGTGTAATCTACCCGAGAACCAGTACACAATGCCTTTGAAGAATTTATTGCCTCTCGTTTACTGATTTCTTCAAGAAGGTCAGCCATAAAATACCACTGTGATTACTTTAATTAACATATATAAAACATACAAAAAATATGTTAACTTATTTCATAAAAAAATGTCTATTTCATAGGTCTGTATTTCATAACTCTGTATTTTATTTGGTTAATAAAGTGTGTGGATCTAGATGCATCTGACAATAATCATGGCGGCACCCATGGTTTCGGTAATTGCGTACGCTTGAGGAGTATTATTGCAATTATACTAACTTTTACTATACGAGGACAAGTGATTTATATAAATAGATTCATGTTTTTATATTGCAAATCAATAAACATACAGCTGAGTAATAAAAAAGCATATTAACGGGTCAATTACAATCGAAAGTAGTGACGTCACACAATATCGTCAACAGCAACTATTTTTGTAACTAGTTAATCTTTCTGTTATTAACTTTCTTTTTGAAATACAAGGTGGGCCAAGAATTAGTTAACATTTGAATTTAATATTCCGCGGAAACACATGCCGCGCGGGGAGCGGCCAATAGATTGCTTCACGGGGCCGTAGCACGCTTACTGTGTGAAACAATTTTGTTAACAAAACATTTCGATTAGTACTGTGAGACGCTGATTTCGCGTTGAATACAATTTACACGACTCAAATCAGTTTTCGAGTCCTCTTTTAATAAAGAGATGGGTGAGGAAATTTAAAGAGACGGGATCTACGCGAAGCAAACTGGAAACCGACGGACTTCTCGGACTGAAGAGAACGTGCAGCAAGTTGTCACTTCTGTGCGACGTAATCCAGATTTATCGACGCGCAAACGTTGTGCTGAATTAAGGTTATTCCGCACATTATTATGCCGTATTTTGAAGTAACATTTGAAATTACATTCATATAAGATTCAGATAGGGCAGGAACTAAAACCTAATGATTTAATTATGTGCAAACCGTATACCGAAGCAATGCTAGAGCGATTCAATAACTTTGACATCTTATTTTCTGACGAAGTCCATTTTCACCTCAACGGACATGTAAACAAACAGAATTGCAAGTATTGGAGCAGTGAAAATTCCAAAGCTAAAGACGAGAGGCGACTTCATTCTCCCAAGATAACTGTATGCGCTGTAAGCAAAAGGAATCATTGGACTCTACTTTTTCGAAGTTTCTCGCGGCCATTCAGTTACTGATAGTATAATTCTGCTGAATATATGAAAATGTTACTGCATTTCTTGGGACCGATGCTACTGGAATTTGCTGGTTACAATCGTAACACATAGTTTCAACAAGATGGAGCCACTTGTCACACATCCAATGAGTCCCTGTCAGTGGTCAAAGACATGTTGCCGGAAAAGCTGATTTCCAGACGAGGCGACATTCTATGGCCACCCAGAAGTCCACATCTATCCCCAGCAAACTTCTTTTTATGGGTTTATTTGAAGAATCGTATCTACATCAATAAACCAAACACACTACGTTAACTAAAAGAAAAAATCAGCCAAGAGATGCCGACGACCTCGCGGTCTCTTTGCCGACGAGTATTCGAAAATTTCGGTGCTCGCTTAGAATAGTGCAAACGCCGAAACGGTGGCTATTTAGACGATGTAATTTTTAAAAAAATAAATTCTAACTAATTAGCTTTTCCGTAAATAAGCAATTTTCATAATGTGCCAAATGGTTTTTTTTTATGATTTTTCAAATGTTAACTAAATCGTGACAAATAGCAAAATAAATGTACATTATAAAAAATATTAAGCGTAAACATGCCCTAATTAACTTAATCGAAGTAGACAACGTTGATCGTTGTTGTTTTATCAAAGTACCTACTGTCTATCTAAACGTTATATGGAAGCAAATTGGTTCTTTGAACACACATTCTGTATATTTGGCGACGTTGACCAAAGTAGGTATATAATACTATAATACATTATTATTTATCCTACGTTTGTCATTTAGATATAACAAATTATATTGTTAAATTTGACACATTAAAATGCTCGTAGTTTTTTAATTGAATTTTGGAACGAAGTTCCTTACGGCAGGCTTGGAGGGGATAGGGATTTCGCTGCGGGACCGAACGGAAAAAAATGTGATAGTAAAACCGTAAGTGGAAAAAGTGCGTGGAATAAATCTGTGGAAAAAAGTGCGTGGAATAAAACCGTTAAATGAGACGTGCGCAGGCGCGAAAGCGCGTCATGTGTGCTATTTTATTATTTTAAGGAATTTATTATTTTATTTCCTAAAATACTGAATTTCCTAAATACTTTCTTGTACTTAAATAAAAACTAATCAGCAAAATTTAAGAGAAAAATCAAGAAAACCTACATAAAATTGAGCACGATTTTTTTTGCAAATTGTGTCGATTCCACATTATCCGAAGGAACTTCGTTCCTACCTGGTGTCCCACGACACCATTAATTTTTTATTAACAGTGTTATGAAAAAATACTAAAACCTCCTTATTGAAGTCAGTTAAAACAGAATCAAGTATCAGAATCAGAATAAAATAAATAACACACTATTTACTTTATATACTAATTTGGCATTTTTTAATATACTGTGGGTTAGATCCTTTTTGCGTAACTACGTCAAATTATAGTATACTACACATACGCTACCATTGGCATAATCGTTATTAACAAAAGTTGAATATAAACCTTATCAGACTAATATCTTATCACAAAACGATGTTTGGGATTTGGTTTGATTATATGAGTTTAAATTATTGCAGAACATATGCGACTTAATCCCGATATCATCAATATAATATTACCCACATTTTTTTAAAGTACCTACTATTTTAATGTCTTGTTGACCAATCTATTTATAAACATATTGTGCACTATCGTAACAAAAAAGATTGATTGTACGTAATAAAAATGCATTTTGTGGAAAAATAAGTTATAATTCGACCATGTGCGATTTATTTCTTATCGGTAAAAAAATGTACCAGTAACACCAGTTAGCTGACCTAACTGAATGATACGTTGAGCACACTGAGTGATATCATGTACACATTGCTGTTGTAAAATGGTGTAATATCACCAAGTTGTGCCACTCATAAACATCTTAACGATGAAATAATGCAATAATAGATACTTCAAATATCCATAAAAATATTAACAACAACAGAATAAAATCGAAAGAGTGCATTGTAATAACTATGGGCAAAATGTAAGATCTGCAAATATTTGTTTCGGTGTTTGAGTGTATTCTATGCATAGTATGTATGTATACAAAAAAAAAGTATAAATGTATTTATATCAGTTGTTCAGTATCCTTAGTAGAGGCTCTGTCTAGTTTGGGACTAGATGGCGTTGTGTCAAATGTCTGAAATATTACATTATTATATTATACTACTGATTACTTCATGTCGGGAAAAATGAGTTACGGTGAAGTGTTACAGATTTTTTGAAAAAATAAAAATTGATCTGGGTCCTTAGGCAGTTAATCGTATCTACAAATAATAGGGTATTTGCACGAGACTCCAAAGTGGACAAAATATTTTTATTTGTAAACTTTCCTACTAAAAAAAAACATGTCTATGGCATTATTTTTGAAATTTATTACAATTTGTTAATGAAATTTAACAATCAAATAGTGAATTTTTTCAAGTTCGTAAATTTCTAAAACGCAACGCTATTGGTGGAACAAAATTTGACGTCAATTTACCCTCTGATCTGTTCGTAAACCAGGTTATACTTTCGTTGAACTTTGTAAACAAAACAGTATGTGCGCAGTTAACTAAGTAAAAAATATTGTTAGATGTGTTGTCACTTTTTTAATATTTTTACTTATGTTAAAATGATCTTCACAACAATTATATTATTTACTTTTCCATGATAATAAGTTGATTAGAAAAAATAACTCGGTGTATTTGTAAACCAAATACTTCGTTGTTGTAATGAGTGTTGTCCGTCGTCACAGAATAAGCGCGCCAAGTGGCCGCGTTTAAATCGTCCGATATTTATAGTGATTTTAATCTTTTTTTAGCTCGTTGGTTTATATTTTGGATCTTTATTTTTCGTATATATAGAAATGTTTTCAAAAATAAAAAAAATTCTGCATATTCGCTATTATACCAACCAACCCATAAAGGAAGTAGATTTGCCTGGAACGAGACAGCCTCAAAAGGTAGTTCATTAGGACTAAACAGACCACTGCTGGACACAAGCTTCTTCTTAACCTTAGATTATTACTAAGTATCCTATATTAGGTAGTACAAACTGCAAAATCGTACCTGTACGACACAGTCAGCCCCAGCGGGTAGTGCAGCGCCAGTATTGACTCGAGCACATTCACCTGACGAAAGAGGCGCAGTCGGTGCATCACCGGCCGTCACTGCTGTGCGCACTTTTCGCACGCCAACACCATCACTACTCAGACACGCGTAACCTGTTGAAACAAATTTAATGAGAAAAAGAACCGGAGGACAAGCATGCCGACGAATTATTTATAAAACGAAATAAATTCTAGGTTTTGTCACTTGATATAACCTTTTTTTCTTTAACGTGTGGAAATCCGCTTGGGCTGTCATCCCACCGCGGTTTATGCTGGGTTTATGCGTCGGAATCGGACTGACTAAAATCGCACGGTGCGCCATTTTGCGCCTGAAATAGGAGTGATCCGGGAACAGCTTTTATTACGATATCTAAACCAACTTGGTATAACCTAACCTAACGAGATTTCATTTTGGTACATCCAAACTTTTTCAGACAGTTAAAATTTATTTTGTATTGGTCGTTTATATTAGACATGTAATAGAAAACACTTCGAACAAACATGTTATTGTTTTGTTTGATGAGAGCATGTAATGGCATAAACTTAAAATCTTATGGATTTTGTTTACATTACATAATTAACTTTACTAGCATAATGCTGTTGATTAATGTGCAGCTATAGAACAACTAACTCAAATAATCCCCGAAAAACCTTGCCGCTTAATAAACGTTTTATATCCATATGCTATTATATTAAATTTGCACGTCATCTTAGCAATTTTATGTTTTCTTTGTGCCCAGTTACGAGACACCTGTTTAAATGGAACGAGATAAATGTTTATAATGACTACATATTTGACATATTTTGCATCATGTTTGATTACAATTTTAAAATTTTCAAAAGTTAAATACTTAACAACAGCATTATGAATCTTGTAATTATCCTGTAACACGGATGCCGACTATTAGTTACATCATAAACTTCTGTATAGAGAAATTACAAGCACTCGCCAAGGTTATTCGTTTGAATAGGAAAACATTACTGTTTTGCGGTTTATTACAAATGTTTGCAGTATTAAATAACATTGAATTAGAATAGTCAAGTATAAGTCGTGGTCGGGTAAGCTGTTTCAGAATCAATCACTCAAAAATAAATTTAATTACGTAAACTAGCAAATGGATGAATTAACCAGTGGGAAAATTCTTGTAATATTACTTATAGATGAGAGAGAGAGAGATATATATTTGTAGAAGGGGGAACTTTACTTTCAACATACTAAAATATGACGCGTTTGGTTCTCGTCTGCGGAAGATATGGCGGTTATTTTAAATAAATCGTTTTCCGATTCTGTAAATCAAGAAATTAATATTCTTTTGTATAAAAACAGCACATCATCACCAACAGTCTTTAATAGTCCACTGCTGGACATATACTTCTTAGGAATTAGGAATAAATAATTCCTCTATTAAAAAATTCTGAAGTGGCAACTGTGTACTAAGACACGCAGCGTTGGAGGGCCCCCCCAAGGTGGTCTGACGATCTGGTGAAGGTCGCGGGAAACTGCTGGATGCTGGCGGCACAGAACCAGCCGTTGTGGAACCTTGAAGGAGGCCTATGTCCAACAGTGGACTTCTTGTGGCTGAAGTGTTGATGATGATGATAATTAAAAAATATATTTTAATGTGTATAAGGTATTCATACATTACTTTGTCTATGTGTAAAGCACATATTGACAGGTAGATTTCATCGAAATTAAGTAGTTACATATGGTTTAATGTTATATTACCCATATCTTTACTATTTATAAGTCTGACTATATGTTAATTTCTAAACTATGGCAACATAGTTTAGCCACAAAAAAATTATAATACTTATTTTTTTTAATAGTGATGCTGGAATCTGGTCTTGTTTTTGGCTTAAAATGAAAGAAGTATCAAAAGTATGTATAGATAAAATGAAACAAACAAATCTTACCATCTTTAACTGATGCTGGGAATGGTGGCATTGGTTCTTTTGCACACAGCTGCTGTGCAACTACTCGACCTAAACCTTCTTCAATAGGGATGATCTCCACTCTTTCTGGCCATCCTAACATGGTTTCATCTATAATTCGCCAGGCATCAGCCATCTCAAGTAGTGGAAATGGTGATTCCCGAGGCCTTAGTGCTACTTTTGAAACATCCACATTACTGCTGTGCATACAGGTTTGCCCAAACTGCATTGATTTATGTATAGAACTTACTTGTGCTTTCTCATCGTGTATCATTGCAATTGCATGAGGTAATATCGGTTTTACAACCTCAAAACATTCTATCACTGCTTTTTTACTACCTGGGAAGTTTACTATTAAAGTTTTATCCCTGACACCAGCTACTGCTCTTGACAGCTGAGCCATAGGTGTCTTTTTTAAACTTGCTACAGTGATAGCAGTAATAATACCTGGTATTTCTTTATGTATAACTGCTTTTGTCGCTTCAGGGGTAACATCTCTTGGTGTCAATCCAGTACCTCCTGTTGTTAACACTAAGTCTAAATTGCTTGTACAAAAGTACTTAAGCTCTCTTTCAATAATTTCTTTCTCATCAGGTATAACAATTGTATGAAGATTAGCTTTAGGGAAAAGTTCTTTGGCAAATTCTGCTAGAGCTGGCCCAGATGTGTCTTTTGAACGATCTTTAAAGCAAGTGTCGCTTATTGTTATCACGGCTACGGCTTTGACCATTTTGAAAAACCTATTTTGTAAAAAAAGCTTTATAAAATGATACAGATAATATTGTTGGCAGGTATATTAACAAAAACACATCTAAGCGCACTTGGCATCAAAGTCAAACCGATTATAAACAAATACCGTGATTATTCTATGTATTGTTGTGTCATTAACGTTACTTGTTAATATAATTAAATTAAAAGCCGCGTAATCCAACTCACACAAATAAAGGAAATTATTTTTTTTACTTACCTTCAATTTCTGTTTAATTGAATCAATTTATTCTCTCACTATCTTATTATTATAGTAAAATTTTAAAAGAGGCTTATGTATAGCAGTGGACTATTAAAAAATGTTAATGTAATGTTAAACTAACTATTAATACGGTTTAATTGCATCACATTAAAGTATAGATATTAAATTTAAATATTAGGCAACAAGTATAACACCGGTAAAAGCTAATCAGAAACTGTTAACAAATATGTCAATAATCCCTACACATATCACAGCTGTTAGAACTGAATTTGACAGCGTATAGGGTTGCCAGCAGAATCAATTTTAGAGTTGTGATTTAGTACCACCCTCCACAAATACAGTTAATAACAAGGGAAACAGCACCGACCGTTCCATTCCTCGCTCCGAAACGGACATATAGATGCGCGGGGTTGACAGTTTGATCCGGTATGTTGACTGATGTTAATGCACTCGCAATTATAATTATCAATGTTATGCGGGTCTGTCACGTGTGCACGCAAATTAAAAAATGTCTGAAGTGTCGAAACGATTATGGCGTTTTTTCATTTACATGTAAGAAACATGCTAATAAACTATCAAAATCGTCATATTAGATAATTTTTAAAAGCTTCTGGGTTACTCTCGTACAGCAAGCACATGCAACAACAAGTACATACCGTAAAAATGTCAGATTTAGCTCGTTTTGCATCATCATTTTCCCGGCGGATAGGGTTACTAATGAAAATCTAAAGAACATAAGTAGGGATTGAGAAAAACAATTATTTAAATCTTAGGTATTTTTGTATTCTCTTAATAAAAAATGCTTTTTCTTAGATCTAATACATTATTTTTCGCTTGAAACAACTTTGTGGTCTCCTTATTCTCGTAAGATACGTACATTCATTGTTCTTCAAATGAAATGCTTATATATTAAATGTTTCGGATTACTTACTTGCTGATATTTGGACATATCTGTATACATTTTGTTTCATAAATTATAAATTATGTATTAATATATTTTTGGGATTTTTTACGTGATTTTGCATTTCTCAATCAATTTCCAAAGAAGGGCTTTATTTAACGATTCATCCTAGAGCGAAAATGCATAACCATTTTTAATATTATAAAAAAGCTGCAAGAAAAACTATTACCACTGAGACACGGTACAAATCATTGATTTTCAAGGTAGTAGAGCCACTCAAATTTCAGCATAAATGTGAAGACTCGACCGGGGCAGTACTTCCCTCTCACAGATGAGCAACCTAAAGTGACAGCATGCGTTCTGTAGTATTTCTTTGCTGAGACCGGAAGTCCACTGATGCAGGGATGACAGTTATCATGGTAAGTGTGTGAGCCTTACATTGCCACGATAACTGTCCTGCCTTTTACCTCCCCAAGCGGGGCGTGAAGAAGCATCTTACTGGGCCGCCATGGTGTGGGTCGTCATACTACATTGTCTACATTCGCAATGAGTATTGTGATCACAACTTTCTCATTCTATTCATGATTTCCATTAGGTTCTTGAAATAAAAAATAAAAACACACAAACCTACTTTCAAAAATACATGATGGCTTAATCACTGTGTAATTTTAGGTAGAAAAATTAGAAGTTTCGTTTCTTTAGACAAGACTTCTAATTTAGTTGGATAAAATTATACTAAGTCACTATACACAATAAACCTAATAGATTTTGGAACCAAATAATTAGTTGTTATATAATTTTTAGCAGTAGAATACGATGTAATTCTTATTTTCTTAGTTATACTTCTTTTGGCGCATTAGGGTAAAATAATGAGAGTAAATTTTTACGATGCGCGTGCACACCATCACGAAAAACCGACACCATGAAAATAACTAGTTAAAGTTTTATTTAACTTATGCACAATTAATTATTTTATGATATTTAAATAAAACTTACTAAACTTGGTAATGAGTTGTAATAAAACTGTCATGCAATGAATTAACACCTTTTTTGCTATTATTATTGTCGCTTTGTCTACAAAGATAGGATAGTGCGAAGGATGTCATTTTTAGAAAGAAATGTATCTTGTTACGCCCAAGAAGTATAACTTCTTACATGCGTAAATAAGTATACACTGTGACTGGTGAGATACCTTCAATACTTATGGAGAGTACTCGGTACTCGATTCTCGTTAACTTGATATAAAAAAAATAGGTGCTTATTTTTTGTCGAAATGTTTCTAAAAAATAAGTCCGCGCGGTGTCCAAGTATTCCGCAGTTAAATACTGGGCTCTCGGTGTACTGTGTACGAAGTTTACTAAGAAGTTATTTAATATTTCGTTTTTATGTTATTTTATTTCATGATATATGTTCGCATACTATTACATCCTCAAATATTGAAGGTATCTCACCGGTCAGTCTGTATATACACGTTTTTTCATTTTAGATTTATAATAAGAATTCTTATTATTATATTCAAGATGGAATAATAAGAATTACATTATTTATACTCTTGCATTATCGATGTAACAATAGTATAATTTCGATTTATTTATTATAATGATGAATCTTGTAATTGAGAACTGTTGGCCGAGTACTTGCTAATGTACGGTATGAGAACTCCATCCATTGACGTTCATGCTATCTTATCAACTTACATATGATTTATATTTATTTTGTACTATCTTTACAGTATTTTTGTCTAGTTCAATTTTATGACAGGTTTTTAATACTCGTTGAAACGGTGCGTATCGTTGCAAAGCAATTGAATTACCGACGATGAGTAATTTGTGCTTAGCACGAGTAACGCTTACAGCTAATCGACGTTGGTTATTTAACACTTCTCCATCCTGTAAAGTAAATAAAAATTACTGATATATAACTCTAGTTTGTTAAAGATATATTTATCCGTATGGTGGAATATGGAGTGTCACCTCTCCTATTTATCCCGTGGGTGACGTAAAAGCTGTCCAAGGAAACAAACTACGGAGGTCAAGAGCACTGTATAGAGATGGAAAATTTGACACAAACGCTATACCAACTCAACTGCCCAGCGCAGTATAATAGGTCGAAACCTCCTTTCTATGAGAAGCCTATGCCCAATAGTGTAATACTAAAGGCTGCTGCAGATGATGTGATGTAACTATAGTAATTACATTCAGGATAAATGTGTCAGATGGATCGGTGAAAGACGATACTGAAGATGCCTTGTCACCCTTCTCCCCGAGTATAATTTTCTAGAATAATTTTACGGTCATTCGGCATAAATGAGGTTTTAAATCAAGATCATGTACTTAGACTTATAGTTAACTGTCAAATTTTAATGTAGTAAATCAAGAATGAACAACAACTATCAGTAGGTACATACCATAGCTTTGTCTACGTCTGGTCGTCCAGCTCGTTTAGTACACGAATATATGATGACAGACTTGTCTCTGCCCTGGAACTGATCGACAGTGCTGACCTCTACAGCATGGTTTGTTAACGACTGACGTAGTAAGGATACTTGGTCGCGGTACGGAGCTATGACGCCAATATCCGATGTCTTTACGTTACCCTGTATTGAAACAGAATTATGCGTTCGAATGTGCTTTTGTTTATCGTTAAATAAAAAAAAATAGATATAGCTATAAAAATAATTATTTTGTTCTTAAAAAAAAGACAACTATCGCATTAGGAATAAGACTCAAAACAACAATTTGTTTGACACACAGTGTTAATGTCTACAAAATATTTCCACACAAAGTGTTAGTGTGAACCACCCATATGGGGATCAGATTCATAACACCTCAGCGCAATAGGAGATAACCACTTAAACCACTACGCCTTCTGTGCAGCGCAATAACTCTCGTAATCTAACGACTTCAATTATATATATATATATTTTTAATTACTAACCTGTTTGAGAACTTCCACTAGCGCTAACACAATACACGCTTCAGTAGAGTTGGTACAGGAATATTTGTTTTTTGAAGTATCAACAATATCTTCTGAAGTGTCAACGTCAATGAATAATACAGCATGTTCCAATTCTGGACTGCAAGCTTGAGCCAGCCAGGCTGCATCCGATTGAAGATTGGGCATTTTCTGAAATAACAATAATCATATTGTATTCTTACTTAAAAAGTTCATATTATCTTTCTTTCTTCAGATAAAGACCATTTCTGCACTAGGAACAAATACTGTGTCTTCGCGGACTTAGCAAACATACATGGAACGGATATAAAGAAAATCCAAACTCAAAACCGCGAATTTATTAATAATAACAATAAAAAAGTGAGGTACATAGAGGTACCATACTACAGGTATGTGCCTAACCCAGTTCTCGAGAACGGTCGTGCTACGTTATATTGGGATCGATCTATTATCACAGAAAGGACTATTTTTGCCAATAAGTTTGATAATTGTGGTGATAGATCGATTAGAACGCCGCGTAATGATTGTCAATATGGCCGTTCCTCATGACGAGAATCTCGTGAAAGTTGAAAAAGAAAAATAAATTTAGTATTTGGAATTATCTCACGAGATTGCTGATATTTGGAATGTTGATTCGGTGATCATTGTTCTGATAATCATATCTGTTCACGGATTGATAGCCAAGAGCCTCGACCAACACCTTAAGAAGAACCTCGCGTTAGAAGGTTGGATCAAGGATCTGATGCATGAAGCAGTCCTTCTTGACACGGCACGTATGGGTATAGAAGGGTCCTGTCTTTGGAGCCTTAACCACCAGTGTCTCGGTCTACTATTTTTTTATATTTTTAAATATATATTTTTGTTTTCCTTTTTTATGTATTTAAAAATGTAATCAATATGGTTAGAATTTTAATTTATTTTATTAAATTTTATTTATTTTTAATTTTATTAGAAGATAATAATAATAATCAAGTGTTTACCCACACGGGTAAACACACAACACTTAGCGGAATAGGAAGCAGTGAGGTGACCACTACGCCGTCCGTTGAAATGAATCAATAGATATACATATTCCATCCTATTATAACCCAGAAATATACACTTAATTATGTGAAAGTACTAACCTACCATTAAAAATCAGTTTTAATGTTTGTATTGGTGCATAATTGTTAAATTATAAATTAAAATTCACCTGCAAATTAATGTCGAGTCTTGCTTGAGCGATGTTCTGGTTAGCGCATTTAAGTTTGCCATCATACGCGACGTGATTGGCTATGTCCACGATTGCTTGATTCATGCGGTACTGTAATTGTAGTGTGGACGTGGCTTCTTCACACATTAGTCTATGGAACAGACTCTCTTCCATGCCTAGGCGCCTAGGAATGGAAAGAAAAATTAGGACAGAACTACTCCATTTTAAAGAAATAGTAATGTAGTGTTCATTTCATATTATTTCAGGATTGGTTTTTTATGATAAATATTTATTTTCAGTCAACATTAAATTTAAATATTATTTATTTCGTATAAACTTATTACAAGTGCTTACGAAACGAACGAAAGTCATTTTTCTTTCCTTTATATGATTTCTGTCATATTATTTAGCTTCTTTAGCTTAGGATTTTACAAACGTATGTACCACCCTTTCTTATACGTGTTAGCGAAATTAAAGAATTGGGCTGGTAATCTGAGTTTAAGTTGTTATTGAAAGTCTTCAACGTAACAATACTATAATAATAATAAATAATAAATATTTCGGACATTTGACACACGTCATCTAGTTTCAAACTAAGCAGAGCTTGTGTTATGATAACTAGACTGACTGATAGAATACTTATATACTTTTTTTTTGTAAATACATACATATTATACATAGAAAATCGAGCATCGGCAATCGAGCCCGAGACAAGCACTCAAGCACAGCTGTCGCATTCACTACCGCTGCGCAACCGAGGCAGTTGATTGTAGTATGTACAGATAATTGTATAATATTAAGTATAATTTCATCACTACTTACTTCAGTGGCTTATCTCTACGTGCAGCATGTTTGATAAAAAATATTAAATACTTTGTCAACATATTTATTATGAAGTGAATTTTACTGAATAAAATGTGATGACGTAAGACAATGACGTACTTCAGTGTAAAATAATTTAGATATTAAGCAATATTATTAGCCTTCGTTCATAGATCTTATGTATTACATTTTTAAATCGATTGTTACGTGTTTCTTTATCTGTTTTCCAAATATGCGGGCCTCTCCGTGACGGTAATTAAGTTGGTAAAACCTTTTTGGGTCATTGATCTACAGAAAAAAAATATTTGTTTCTAGTTATTGACTTCTACTTTATAATATCTATAGTAGGTGAGTGAGTGATTTGAGTTCACAAGATACTAATATCCTGACGAAATGACAAGTTGGTATTATTATCAGGTAAGTTCAAAAGTATTTCGAGTTTTTAGAGCCGAGAATAAATGTTATCTATAAAGGGTATAAGTACCTCGCGGCTCGGCTTCTGACGACAGGTGGGAGTTGATCAGGGTCCCCAACTAACACGAACCTCTTAGCCGCATATAACGGCCGAAGAACTGTACTCTGTAAAACCTGTAACAAATTGAAGTATAGGGTGGGCCATGAATTAGTTAACGTTTAAAAAAATCATATAAAAAAACCATTTGATATATAATAAAAACTGTTTATTTACCAGAAAGCTATTAGTCTTAGTTGGAATTTATTTTTTAAAATTACATCGTCTAAATAACCACCGTTTTTACGTTTGCACTCTTCTAAGCGAGCACCGAAATTTTCGAATATTCGTCGGCAAAGAGACCGCGAAATCGACGAAATCTCTGTGCTGATTTTTTTTAGTTGACGTAGTGTATTTGGTTTATTGATGTAGACACAATTCTTCAAATAATACCATAAAAAGAAGTCTGATGGAAATAGATCTGGACTTCTGGGTGTCCATGAAATGTCGCCTCGTCTGGAAATCGGCTCTTCCGGCAACATGTCTTTGACCACTGGCAGGGACTCATTGGATGTGTGACAAGTGGCTCCATCTTGTTGAAACTATGTGTTACGATTGTAGCCAGCAAATACCAGTAGCATCGTTCCGAAGAAATATTTGCACGGGATGTTAGATTCAAATGTTAATGAATTCTGAGCCCACCTTATATATCGCTTCTACAATTTTAACGCCCACTGATATTTCACAGAATACTATATGGAGTATTACTGCGGGGTAAAGGATTAAAATACGCAGTGTCACCATCCTTTTTCGACTAAGTCGACTAAGGGAGAGTAAAATGCGCAGGATTAACAGCACTGAAAAAAGAAGGTCAACTTGACACAAACCCCATACCAACCCGTCTGACCAACGTAGTATAATAGGCCAAAATCTCTTTCTAAGAGGTCCGTGCACAGCAGTAGAATATGAAAGGCTGGTGATGATGATAGAGTTCTTTGTAGGTGCATTTGTAAGTTCAGTTTATTATTATTATCTTACTTGAGTTGCTTCGTCAACTATGCAGATGTCGAAGGTAGTTCTAGCAAGCATGGCGTGCGCTGCTCCTAAGCACGTTACTCCGACGACTTCCTGTTAAAATTATAATATATATTTATAACAAAGTAAAAAAATGGTGGTACACTTCACAATATACGAGTATTACAATATAGAATTTAACTAGGAAATGACACGTATAATAGATTTTGTTTATGTGGAAAAGTTTCAAAGATTGGTGTCATCACAATTTTGGTAACTATAGAGTAACTTTATTTTTCTTTTGTTAGAAATCTACAATTGTAAAAAAGGTTCTGCTTTACTAGGAATGGTGTAAATATTGTATATTAATTGTTTGTGATTATTTTCTTATGAATAAGTAATCCGAGCTTTTTCAGTATGACTCATGTCTACAAGCATAATGTTGTAGATGTATGTTACAAAATTGGAATTATTAATAAAAAAAAAATATATAATAACATCTTGAGACATATTACATATGGTTTTTAGGTCCCAAATTAGACGGAGCGTGTTGTGGTCTAAATCCATTCATATAGGCAAATTACGTACAGACAGAAAAAATCAATAATAATACTCACAATCTAATGTTTATTACTGCAAGTTTTTCGTATATTTTAATGAATCACACAATATTTATCCTGGATGGGAATTAAACCCACGATTTCTGGCTTAACAGTCACGATCACTAACCACTAGACTAACACTATCACCACTAACACTTACTGAAATCAAATAAACTAGTCGACAGCAACAACATCAAATAGCTTTCTATAAGTGTTATATCTGACCGTATCCCGCGACGCTCACCAGGTTGTCGGATCATTTTGTAGAGAACTCAGGACCGGTTGTTGTGGAGAGCCTTAAGCGAGGCCTATGTCCAGCAGTGGACGTCTTTCAGCTGAGACAATGATGAAGGTGAAGTATTATATAAGGGAATACTAATATCATCTTACCATAGAGTCATACATTAGCGCGAGTTGTTCAGGAGTGCGGCAGTCGGCGGAGAGCGCTTGTTCAGTTCGTTTGTACAACGCAGGCGTGACGCGAGACGACGAACCTAGTCGCAACACCCGCACTGACTCTGGTATCCTGTGTTCAAGCAAAACTCTTAACAATCTAGTCAGTCAACATTTCAATATCATGTCAGTATGGACTTGTTTCAGATTAATCCGTAAATATAGTTTGTGAAAATCTATCATAAAAGAAGTAAAACAAATATTAAAGAAGTTGCCTAAGACATGTAAGGAAAAGCTTAGACAGAAATAAAAGAACAAATCGTATTAAATGAAAATCATTCTTTCAGAACATCACAAAAATATTACACCACAGCTACACTGGTCAATTTTTGGATGAGCGCAAATGGGTGAGTTTGAAATAAGATTTACATCTAATAACTCCTAAAAAAAATTTTTGTTTACCTTGTGAGTACGGTGTCGACAGCAGAATGTGTATGGGCAGTGACCAAAACGCGCTGTTTCAAACTCACCAGCATCTGTATGAGTACGCTGATGGTTTGTGTTTTACCTAAAACGAAGAAAACATAATAATCGACTATATGTCCATGCACATAACTATCCATTTTTTTTTAAACGACAAGGCCTTCATTAGGAATAAATCCTGTGACGCGGAGGACTTTACAAACATACAAGAAACGAACACAAAGAACACCCAGACTCAGAACAACAATTTGTGGATCACACAAAGTGTTGTCCCATGTGGGATTTGAACCCACAACACTCAGCGAAGTGGAGAGCGGCGTGGCGACCGCTTAAACCATTATGTCAACTGTACAGTCAATTCATTACAACCCATGTAGTAATTTGGCATGTTTAATATTACTCCTGTTCGTTTTATATTGAGCCAATAGTAAGACTCACTTCCCTTTCACCACTAAATTACAGTTTTCATTAAATAATTTCAATACGAACATACCTGCTTATGTAAAGATAGGCAATTAACAACACAAATCAAGACAATCTATAAGATATATTACCTGTGCCGGGTAGCCCCTGCAATAGGGCGTAGTCCTTAGCAGCTAGTGCCTTAAGCACCGCGCGTTGTTGTTGAATGTTGAGCGAACGCATCAGTTTGGTGCCAAGCCGACCAACTTCACGAGGTAACTTACTATTGAACTCTGGACATTGTTTGTCTATTATTAACCTGTAAAATAGTAATGTCTGCTAATATCCAGCAACTTGAAACAGCAGCGTCGTCAACCAGTCCTATATAAAGTTACCTATAAGCTAAGCTAGTTTAGCTTAGCTAGTTAGCTCTTCTAGTTCAGTTAGTTCGTGTATTATATATCGAATAGGGATGTTGCCATATGTATGTAATGAAACTGATAAATAAACTAGTTTAAAGACAGAAGTGAGTTTAGTTTAGCTTATAGGTATTATCTATTAGTTCTGTGAGTGTCGTAGAAGCCGACTAAGGGGACTATACAGAAAGAAAGAAACTCCTTTTATAGTAGGTCAAAACCTCCTTTCTAAGGGTAGGACTTTGTCCATCAATGGACTACTAAAGCTGTTAATAATGATAATATAGCAACAAAATCTGGAAGGGTCTTTTAGTGGATCTTCTTGAATAATTTGTTCTATATTATACACACTTATAAAACTAGATCAACATGCACTTGATTCGCAAACATTTAATTTATTAACGTAATAAAAGAGATGGTCAGGTTTGTTTATAAACTTTTTCGACTTGTTTGATTTTTTAATCTGAGTTCTGTTCTCTTAGGAAGTCATAAAAATAAATACTCCATAGTGATACTTTACATTAACTTGCAGGGTATTCTCTATTCAAACTTACTTTCGAAGTCGCTCAGCTCTTTCAGTATCCTCCATAAGTACACCTAGGTTAGTCAGGTTTTGAACAGTCGTCGCGTGAGACTCGTATGTATCTATGTGATAAGTAGTATTTTTGTCCAAACGCCGACTGAGATCTCTAAAAACAAATATTTTATATTTCGTTAGTATATTTGATAAATAGGAAAATTTAAATGACATGAGTGAGGATATGAATTTATTTACATTATATTTGCAATTTCTAAACAACAATGACGATGAATAAAAAAAAATATTATTAATTTTTTACGACACGATTTGATCACTAGAGAATTACATACTCCGACTTTCTGAGCGCCTTCACTCCAAAGATGAGCTTGGTAGTTTATTTAGTTGAAATTGCTAATCTTAGAAACTACTAAATCGCATAAGATTAAAAAATTTCATTCAGAATTTTTTTCAGTGTTGGTCGCAATCGCAAAAAGCTAATAGAAGTCGGAGGCGTTTTTTTTAAAAGCAGACCAAATTGTACAGATCAGTTCATAGAGTGAATGAAAACTATACCCAACTAAAATAATGTAAAAAGTTATACCTTTCTATTAAAATCTGTATCTCCTTGGAGTTAGAAACAATTACGACGCCTGCAGCAATCCACGGCCTGTTCTCTATGCTTACTATTGAGAATTCTCCTTCTCGTGGACCCTTTGCTGTCTGTCCAGAAACGCCTTTTAGTAGAGAATAAAAAGATAAATTATCAATATATACAAAATTCAAGCTTTAGATAAAGTAGCAATTATGATTAAATAATATGGTTTTCGACCAAATTTGGTCAATCAAATTGTCAATTTTTGAATAAAAAGTATAATGCTTTAGAAATATATTGATTGAATGTTTTTTATTTTTATTTTAAGGTGCGTTTGGCACTGTTAAGGTATACATACCATTGTCAGTATCCTGTCGCTGGAAGTTGTGAAGGAATCTATCGCCTGATGCTTGGACTGATTTCAATTTTAATTTTGCCGCACATGTACCACGTTTTTCTCTAAAATTTATAAAAATAATTTAAAATAAATTGAACATGACACAACAACAATGAAGTTGGTTCATTATTTATATACCTGGCCTGTTAGTGTGACTCTGAGTGGTTAGTGACCCTAACCAGCTAAGTTTCTGTGTCTGGGTGTAATTTATCTATAATATACATACAGTAGCGCTCAAAAGTATTTTGACAAGACTACTTTTGCAGTTATCTTTTTACTCAGTACTTCAAAATAATTTTGACAGTATTTTGACAACCATTCAGTTTCTTGCTGGCAGCGGTTCTATTCACACTGCATATATTTTTGTCTATAAGGTATAATTACTCCGCATTTATCAACACGCCTACGACTAAAGAATATTCAAATGATATTAAAAATGCCGTGATAACTGCCCTACAAAGTGGAATGACGCAAGCAGAAGTTGCTCGAAGTTTTAAATTGTCACGACAACTTGTTAGTTCGTAGAACAAAGCTTATAATAAACGTAAAACTATTGAAAATAAGCCTCGAAGTGGCCGTCCGAAAAAAACATCCGCTAAGGAAGACCATTTGATAAAAAGGTTATCGACAAGTGATGTCCGAAAAACGGTTGTGCAAATAAAAAACGAGTTACAGGAAAATTACGACGTGAATTTACACGTTTCAACTGTAAAACGCAGACTAAAGGACTTCGGATTACATGGACGACGTCCAACTAAGAAACCTCTAATTTCTGCAAGGAATATTAAGGTGCGCCTTGCGTTTGCGAAACGGTTCAGATTATGCACGAGTTCAGAATGGTCCAAGGTGTTGTGGAGTGACGAAAGCAAATTTAATTTAGTGTCATCTGATAGTATACGATACGTGCGACGTCCTGTAAATAAAAGATTTGATGTTCGATACCAAATACCCACAGTAAAGCATGGAGGTGGCAATATTATGGTCTAGGGATGCTTTTCTCGCCGCGGAGTCAGACCTTTAGTTAGGATAGAAGGTACTATGGATCGCTTTATGTACGCAGATATATTAAAGCAACAAATGTTACCCCATGCTAAAGCAAATATGGCACCTGGTTGGTATTTTCAACAAGACAATGACCCAAAGCACAAATCGAAGCATGTCAACGACTTCATGAAACTCGCTAAAAACAAAATTCTCGACTGGCCAAGTCAAAGTACCGATTTAAACCCGATAGAGCATCTTTGGGAAGAACTGAATCGCCGCGTAAGATGTCGAAATTATTCAAATAAAGATGCTTTATATGAAGCACTAAGTAACGAATGGAGCCGAATACCCATTGATCGTTTGCAGAAACTAGTTGAGTCGATATCGCCGCGTTGTGAAGCGGTCTTGAAGGCAAATCGATATGCAACAAAATACTAATAGTTAATATCAAAAATAATATTTTTTTTATTTTATAAAATAAAAAACTTTCCTTGTCAAAATACTTTTGAGCCGTGTCGTAAATAATTTTTCTTTATGTTTTCTTTTTGTGTAGAAATACATTACATTTAAGTGTCTTAATTTGTGAAACGTATCATTACTTCAAATATAATCTTTGATCGGAAACAATTTTGTTATCAGTTTTTGTGGTATGGAATAAAATTGAGTTGTCAAAATACTTTTGAGCGCTACTGTATATTTAGAAATTTACAAGTCTGCGTGTGTAGCAGCACTGGTTATTATTGCCCAGCCGCTACCTAGTTTGGGATCAGGCTGCCGTGTGTGATATTTATAAGCTATTATTAATGTTAAAATATTTTTAAAAAGGATATAAGTTTTTCAATTGGTTTGGTTCACACATAAGATTAGTAGGTATTTAATCTAAAAATATTTTTTTCTATTTTAAAATACACTACCTCTTCTCTATGCTATCAGTCCACAAAGAATGTAGAGGTGATGACGTCATTTGCCATTTTTCCTCAATTTTGATTAACGCATTCCAATGGAAGAAGTACTTAATATGTTCCTGTGATAAATGATCGAGTGCTTCCGTGCGTAGTTTTGATAGAGGGTGGGATTCCGACACGCTTGGCCCATCTGTGTGCCTATAAAAATATTTTTTTATAAAAATGATTTATTTATTTTTTTTACTTACGAAACAAGGGTTTTAGAAAAAACAATCAATTAGTAGACTAATAACGATTTAAAATTATAAAATGGGACAACTAAAAAAGCCAAGTCAGTTAATATGTCAGATTAAAAATACGGTCAGTAGTTCACCGTACACTAAATGGTTAGTTATTAATTATGTCCAGTACGCTTAGAATGTGTAAGTGCGTCGATGCAGTTAAGCGATAGATTATCTAATCTAACTACCTAATAATAATCTTAAAAATACATCATAATCAACAATTCTCTTTAATGATCTTGCTAGACTTGAAGTTCTCTTTAGAAAGGTGGGTTTTACTTACTCTACTATATACTATACTTATAGGGTTTGCGTCAAGTCTGGATGTCGTAATAACAGCAGTTCCCGGATCCCCCCTATGTCAAGCGTAGAGTGGCACACCGTGTGGTTTTAGTCGATCCGATTCCGACACACCACCCCACCGTAAACCCCGGTGGGGTGACGGCCCGAGGGGGTTTCCACACGTTAAAAAGAAAAAGGGTTTCTGTCAAGTATTCCTTCTCTTTGCAGTGATATTGTCCTCAGTAGTTTGCTTCCTTAGTCAGACCTTTACGACATCCACAGGATAAATAGGGGTGGTGACACTACGTATTCATTATCTGTCGCACGAGTTTTTAAAAATTATATGAGGAATGTTCCTTTACCATAGATGTAAAGAACAAAGAGTGAGGTACGGGCACTTAGAACAGGCGCTGTGATGGTCGACTGGTTCTGGTAGCTTCTGCTGTAGTATCATCGCCGCATCTTCTATGTCCGTCATTTGTTCTAATAAAAAAATCTTATTGAGTATAATCATTTCAAAAGCATATTGATAAAAAAACGTACACAATATTGAAAAAGATACACTGGAATCATGTCTAAGTTTGCTTTTCTTAGGGTCTACAAAATTAGAAAAGAGAAAAAATAGTTAACAAACTAATGACTGAGTATCTCACTTCACCTCATTCTGAAAGTATAATATGAATAACAAAAATAATAAATATTTCGGACATTTAACACAACGTCATTTAGTTTCAAACTAAACAGAACCTGTACTATGACAGCTAGACTGACTCAGAGAATACTTAAATTTTTTTTGTAAATATATATATATTCATACATAGAAAACACCCAAACTCCGAAACAAATACTTGCAGATCTTACAAACACTTAGTCTGACCCGGGAATCGAATCCGAGGCTTCAAGCATAGTAGTCGCATACACTACCGCTGTGTCACCGAGGCAGTTAATCGCTTAGTAATTTTTATTGGATATAATTGTGCGGGTAGTAAATATATTAGAATTTGCCAAATCAAATGTTACTTTTAATTTTAATATTTTTGTTCTATATATGAATTAAAAAAGGTACCTTGATCAATATCTTGAGGCGAAGCGGAGAGATACTGCACCAGCTGATTTCGTAGCATTATTAGATCTCGGCGCTCTGGATAGCCGCAACTCACTTCGCGCAGTTCTACACGATCTCTACAAATATGAATTTATATAATAAGTTTTAAATTGTACACAAGCAGACATACCTACTAAACGACACATTCATTTATTGGTTTTTTTATGTCATATAACAATACTTGTTAAAACCTCTCATTTTAGACACGTATTCTTGACTTAAAAAGACGTTCAACGATTGAGAAACAGTTAATGAAATTCAAACAATAGAGACCGTAAAGTGAATTACTTTCACATCAACTTAGTCTCAACAATGACAGTGTATTTTCAATCGAGAGTATTTTGTAAAACATAAAATCTCACTTTAAATACAATAGGAGACCTCTCTGCGCCGCTTGTGTAGGGTCCTCACCATTCTGCAAGTTCAGCATCATACCATAGAGCACTAGCTGGCCTCGGTGCTCAGCTGACATTGATGCTTTGCCACTTTTTAGTTCCATCGGTACGACTGCACGCTGGCGACCTATAACAATAAGGTAGATTCCTAGGTTTGAAAGAATATATTTTGTCTAAATCACTAAATATACATCTTGAAGTATAGCAACTATACAAACTATAATAGAAAGTAACCCCTTAATACTTTTTATCCCTAATATAAGTGATAAACGGCAAAATTATAGAACTATCTCTAGGAACGTGATTAGTAGAGGTACATGGAGTAGAAGATTCTATACACGTCTTCCAGTGGTGATAACTGAAAAATAATTTCAAGTATCAGCGGGAACATGTCAACTGCCTCGTTGGTTTAGTGGTAGCGTATGCAACTGTCAACCTAGGTCTTGGACTCGATTCCCAGGTAAACGACAACCCGGAGTTAGGAAGGTAGGGTCTTAAGCCCCGTGCTTCTGAGAGCACGCAAAGCCGTCGGTTCTGCGCCTGATCTCTTCCTGGTTGTGTCGGACAACCGTCCCATTGGATTGTGAAAGTGAGGGAACAGAGAGTGCACCTGTGTCGTGCATACACTTGTGCACTATAGTGTCTCCAGCGTAATTGACTGGTCTCGGTTGAGACTGTCTATTGTGGCCGGATTGACTAGGAGTGTATCATTAGTAGGGTAACATTGAACAGAGGAAAATTCTTTTTATTTAATTACATACCTCTCCTTTCATGTATAGTCACTTGTAAAGTAGCATCAATTTTTCCTTTCAACCCCAGTTTTGGACAACAAAGATTCTCTTCAATGTCTAGCACTTTGTCTATATCACCTTGCCAGTTGTTTTTATCTTTTTGCATATGCTGAAAATTCATATTGAAAAAATTAGAAGATTTTAACCATGGGAATTCCGTGCTTATGAAGTGGTGCAAAACAAGTGCCCACAGCTTCTATTGCTTTTCACCGAGTAAGGAAAGTGGGTATCGGAAGCTAAAAATCCATTTCCTTGCTTCTGGGAAGGCGAAGCAATATATTCTTTGTGATTATGTTTGTGATTCTTTTATCGAATCGACGGTTTGATGATCGATGCTTTCCGAGGCACAAATAAATAAATATTTCGGACATTTAACACACAACGCCAACTAATTTCAAACTAAGCAGAGCTTGTACTACAGTAATTAGGCTGACTGATAAAAGACTTTTTACTTTTTTTTTGTAAATACATACATATTATACATTGAAAACACCCAAACTCCGAAACAAATATTTGGAGATCATACAAACATTTGGTTCGACCGGGAATCGAACTCGAGACCTCGATTATAGCAGTCGCTTTCGCTACCGTTACGCCATCGAGGCAGTTAGGGGGTACAGAGGGGGTCTTTAATACACTGATAAACTGATATTAACCGGACTTAATGTTGCAATATTGTACCCTACTCGACCACGAGCCCCAACCCATAGACAAATTTCATCTATAACGTATAATAAAAAGTATTTTAGAGTCTTACCGCAACTGTAGGAGGCTTTGCAGCTACATATGTGTTCATAAAATCAGCTAGCGGTGGTAGATAATTCTGTATGTTGGTTCTAGCTTCATTTTCTGTAAGGCCAGCATCATATAGTCTGTCTATGGACTCGGTTATAATGTTTTCTGTTACGATTTTTAATTGATCTATGGAGGTTATATTTTGAGTGAGAGCCGTCTGTACCAGTTCATGGATTAAACTACCTGTAGTCATCTGAAATTGATCAGAGATTTTACACATGTCTTATGCTCGTTACATAAATAGATAAAAATAACTATTAAAGAGATTATTCCTTAGTGCGTTTTAAAAAGGGTATCCAGAAATACTTTTTAAATTAAAGATTTCATAAATTTTATTTACACTAAAGAAATGATTATTATGACAAATTATTACAATCAAGCACACTCTAACAGACAAACAGTATATATATATAAATATATGTGTTGTAATTCCGTGTGGTGACCCCTATTCATGCCACGAATGTCGCAGAAGGTGAATGAACAAAATACGTAGGTCAAAATCACTACAAGAGAAGAAAAGTTTGAAGCAAACCCTAAATCAACCTGTCTGGTCAGCAAGGTCAAAACCTAAAAACTAAAATTAAAAAAGCTAACTATATTAATTAAACTCCTTTCTCCGGGTCTATGTTTAGCAGTAGACTATTAAAGGATGGCAGTTACATTGAAAATGGATTGAAATCGAACCAATGAGCTCCGGTTTAGCGGTCGCAGTACTAATCGATCAGTAGATGGATTAGTGTAAATTGCAATATTTTTACAATATGATCTTCTGCTTAACAATTTTATATATATAATAAAAAATATATTACAAACCGCAACATTAGCAGAATCTATGCCACGCCAGCGCTCTTGCAACACCGCCTTTCGCTTACAGAACACACCAGCTACAACACTGGTGCTCGACATCAAGTGGTCAGGTCTAAGCACTAACAATCCTGAAGTGTTGCTCGCACAGTACTGGCCCGCACCATTACGTGATGCTATGACGCTAATGACATCACCTGGCAATAATGGTGTGTCCAGCCTATAATCAAGTCATAGATGATCATGATTGTGTTATTCTAGTACTGACAGCAGCAGTAGACGCAACATTGGACTGCGAGAGGCTGATAATAATAATAATTGTGTTTATGTGAGTGAGGTTTTTTTTTAATCATTTTATATAATGAATAATTGTAGTGATTACTTGGGTTATACATTGCTTCGCGAAAAATCTGTGCATCGATACTATTATTAATTTATTAGAAAATAGCAAAATAAAATAGAGAAAATAGAAAACAGCGTAGGTGTTATACGGAACTGCTTCATACAGACTAACTCATAATAGATTCTATTTTGTATTGCCTACAAAATAGAATCTATTATGTATAATTTTTACAACATCACACCTCAAAAACCCCATCGAAGGGAATAAAAGTTTTGCTATTTTTTAAAACTTCTAATATTATGTATAATAGTATAAAACGATAGATAAACAAAGAAGGAAAAGGAACTAAAATAAAACTAAACTTTATTGCTAGTCTGCTATACTATAACAGGATAATTCCTAACCAACAGGTAAAAAAACCCACTGACACGGTATTTTTATCTACCTGCATTCCATCTTCATACAAACTGCTAGAACGCGCGTCACGCCTACGTACGCGCTTGGAGTTCGGTATGCACTCGGTACACAAACAGTAGTAAGCGGTAAGCATGCGATTTCATTTTATGTACTACGGTTTTTTTTAATTAAATATATAATATTAACAACTACAAAACTAGAAAGACGTTAAAGTAGCAGGTAGATAAAATTAAAATACTATTGGTGGTCAGCCCTAACATATGGTTATGTACCGCGCGGCTGTAGATAATTTCAAAAACAGGTCAGAGTTACAATACTAGGTAGATGTTACTGATCTATTTTATTCTTATTCATCTGTTTACATTCATAAACAAAAAACTAATTTCAACTTATAAAATTATTACTTACCATATACCTTCAACTAGACAAGTAGCCTTCTTTTCACCATTTTTCAGTCTTAATTTTAAAGTGCTACTCTCATTCAAGACAGAGAGTATTTCACAGCGTTGCATTATACTTAAATCTAGGTCCTCAATAGTGTCCTGATTATAAAAAAAATAATTAAAAAATTGAAATATATATAAATGTTAATAGATGGTAAATGCTCTTTTATGGTGAATCCCACTCAATATAAAAGTAAAAGAATCTTGTCTATGTGCAGCAGAATGGTATATCATACAGTATTAACAATTGATAAATTTGATTTATCTTTGATATAATCCTAGGGTACACCCTTAGGGTATTGTGACAATATCTTATATCAAATAGTAAATCAATGATGATACTCATTAGTTGCAGGTGGGAATTGATCCCACACCCTCCAGCTTATCAAGGAGGGTATTGACTACTAGATCAACAGGCACATTCATTGTGTCATATCTCATCATGTAAGCTTCACAGTATACTAATCATTTAAATGAACATATGTACTTACACTTAATACTAGAAAAGTAAAAGTTGAGCTAAGTTACCTCTTCAATATCGTCTACATTAAATTCATCATTGAACTCATTTAATTCATTAGTACTAAAATCCAGCATCATCCCCGTTGAACCAGCTTTAGTGGGTGATGTAAGCAACTTATTAAGTGTTGTTGACTGGCTGATTGGAGAACATTGTAATTCTGGAACCCATAACAATGTGTTTATTAAAGAAAATAAAAGAAGAATAACTGATTACTTGTGCACCAAGCATTAGTTACAATGCTATCCATACAGATAAAATTTATATATATTTATTTGCGTGGATAAATAACAAGCATAGTGATTGTACACATGGATGAATTAATATTTTCTAAATTAATATATAATTATCTGTGTGGTGACAGATTATATGTAGATAGGGTTCCTGCCAAGAACTTGGGATCCCAAGTCAACCTCACCTGTAAGCGGTGCACTTGCTGATTGGTGGATGAGGCTCTGGCAGATAAAACATACTGATGAGTAGCAATAGGCTAGCCTTATAGTAAGTGAGAAAACAGGGGTGATTTTTTGTATGTACGTGACAAATTGTGAATATGGATTGTCACCATTCCTATTCAACCTTTTAGAGTGTTGTATGTGACAAGCAAGGTAGCAAATTACACATTGAAAAGAGAAGGAAACCTTAAAAACAATCCCTTTAGCAACTCATTTTTCCTTACCATACCATAATACCTGTGGTATTATAAATATATTTACTTGACTAAGGTACCTTGCAGAGGACTTTTCTTAGGTGTTCTACTCTTTCTAGATGGACTATGTAGAGCATTCATAGTAGTGGAAGCCTGTGTGAGCGTTGTTTTTATATCATAATTTTCTAAGTCATTCTCAAAAATGTTAAGCTCATGATTAATATATTCATTACTCAGAATTTTGTTATCATTTGTAGTTAGTTTGACACGCAAATCACTCTTTTCATCTTTAGTATCACTGTTTAACAGTTTTATTTGCTTATGTGACACATATTGTGTATCTAAATCAGCTGATAGCTGTTTCTTTGGAGATAACCACACATTTAGAGTATTTTCTTTGTTTGGTGACTTTTTACTGGGGCTGGAGACATTTGTTTTAGTGGGTGACGAATCTTTCATATACAATTCTGTCTTAATTTTCTTTGGAAGGTTTCCTTGAGATCCACTTGCTATATTGTTTTTACACCTTTCATTCTTTAAGTCTGAGTTTGCTATTTGGCATTTCACAGGTGACGAAGCTTTTCTTTTTGATTTATTTATGTCAGTGCATAACTGCTTATTTACATTTTTATCAGATGAATCAATGCTTTGGCTAACACCATCGCCTGTATTTTTAAAAAAAGCTGTAATAGACTTCTGATTCTTCTGATTCACACCCTGTTGTGGCTAAAATATAAAAAAAATAATTATGCTCCACAAACACTAACTCCAAATAATAGGAACAAACATTTTTCAACCCTTCAAGGTAGGAGGTGCAGTACCTTTTTTAAACTCAAAGCTTTAGGCATTCTTTAGATGTAAAATAATATTAACTTAATTTGAATTTAAAAATGATCGCAACATAAACAACAATTCTCCCGCGATTTCATTGACATTGATTGACAATACACAAGTCTTATGTCATTCGGATAGTGCGATTGTGATATTTCAGCCGGTCTTACCGTCGATGGGTAGAATGACAGGTCCCAAAAGTAACCGTTACATTTTCGTTTCAATTAAAATATTTCTTTAAATGAAGTAAACTAAACACTCAAATGTGATTAACCCAATGTCGGTGATTTTACTAATGATGCAATGAAGTGTTTAAAATGAAATTTTCCCTCTTCTAAATATATTTTATTGTCCCTCATTTTCAGGGTTGGTGACGGTTTAAATTATTTTTGTTTGTTGTACTATTTTTATTTTGTTTAATGGCATTTAATTTAACTGCTTTTTAAATTATTTTTATTTTCTGCTACAAAAGCCTCTGTTTTACTAAAATACTAATTAACAAGTAAAATATTTATTATATTAATATTTAACTTGTTAGGAGCGATCCGAAAACAGCTGCTATTTCGACATCCAGATCCCTCCTAGCGCCTGCCCGCTACCGCGGGCACCATCTGCGAATAAACTCTCGTCGCCCCCTCGCGGCTGGCCACTGTAGCGAGTAGAGAGGAAAACCCGTCCTGTACACCCGTGGCCATACTCAAGGCGGCATGAGGCGCTGGTACGCGTGCCTCCGTCTCCCAGTTCGCCGGCGGCGAATTGGATCTGTGTGGAGATAATCCTCCCGGGCCTTCTCTGCCGCCTTGTTCCGCGAAATTACGTCTTCGCAAAAGGTTGCGACCGCGGTAAAACAACTGTCGCTACCAGCCATGGAGTATATGATGGCCGCTAGCGAGAGATCTCCTTCAATAAATGCAGTGAGGATCCCACGTTGCGTCGCTCAGGTAGAACGAACCGCAAGCGTATGCTGAGTCCTCACTGGAGTCGCAGTGGTGAAAGGCGGGACTCAATTCCGACCGACCGACAATAGCGACCGAGTCCAGATACTTCCCAAAGCACCCATACCCAGAAAAGACCTTTTTTTGTGCGCGCTCCGGAGGGACGAAGGGCGTGTGTGGGACTCCCGGAAAACCAGTCTACCCACTAAACCTCGCGGCAGCCTACCTCGGAAGTCGGGAGGAGCTCCAGGAACGCATTAGCGGCTTCTAGAGTCCTCGCTGCCATACCTCACACGTGAGGTTTCACATGCCTTTCACCGCCCTGCGCAATAAGAAGCAGAGCAGCGTCCCGCCCCAGACGACACTCCCCGGCCGCACCGGAGTGTCACCTGTCTCGGATCGTTTGCAGCAGTCACATCGCCCCAAAATGTGACCGCAGCGACCCTTAGGCGGCGATTAGGGAGCTAGCGACCTCTTCCGCGTCCCCTTCGCCACCTCCTTCGAGCGGGACCGGCCCTTTCCCGATCTCGCTCTGCAGTCTCCTTCCGGAGCATAACCTGCTCACAGAAGGAGATGGTGGCTTCCCATCCTTCACGATTCGCCAGCATTGCCGCGATCAATGCTGACGGTGAAGGGTTTCTTCCGATCTGTCCGACCAGGACTCGACACTCAGACTCCCAAGCAGGGCAGTCCTCCAGCGTGTGCGGGGCGGAGTCCCGTTCGGATGAACGACTCCGACGGCGCGTTGGCTAGCACAGCCCTGAGTTTCGAGCCGTGCCTGCCAAGCCACCAGAGCTTGATTATGCGCGTTCTACCGTAGCATTCCGACCCGGAAAAGACCTGCGGTAGTCGGAAGGAAAGGGTACCGTGCTCTCGCCCTGCCCACTCGGCGATGACTGGCTGTAGAGTCTCCACGGTGGCAAAGCCAGTACGTAGAGCCTCCAGCCGCGCTGACCAACGTGGCTCGACGAGCGGCCTCACGCCACTCTCGTATCTCTTCGGGCGGGGGCTATATGCTGCGACCCACCCGAAAGTAAGTCGTTCGCCGATAAACTTCGGCGAGCACTGCCTTCTCCAAATCCCACGAGGGAGTTCCGGCCAAGGGCTGAAACTCAGCCTGCCCCAGGGATGAATGAGACTGAGTGAGATAATTCATACTGATCTTCGAAAACTTGTACATATGGCTCGGGAGTAATACTAGGCAGTAGTTTGTCAGCAGGTTTTTGTCTCCTTTCTTGAAGAATAATAATACCGCGCTCCTGCTCCATGCCTCTGGTGAAGTACTAATATGAATAGCAATATTAAATAATTTTGACAGCGCTACTAGTATACGAAGTAAGTTGACGTGTCAGTCTAGAGCACGGATCAACTATGCTGTGGGTCACGGGATCGTGAAGTACATAGATTCTCGTAAAACTTTTCGACGGTGGTGCCTTGCGCAATTTGAGTGTGGTCAGGTGACAACAGAAGACCTACGGCTTGGCAAAGAATTTGTGACTATATTTTGGCAAATTGTGTCCTCAATCGATCGAGTATTTGAGTGATGAATATCTCGTCTTATCAGCGATCACATGAACCAGGCTTTCAGTGACGTGGTTTGAAGTCCTGCATGGTTTTGAATCGGCGAATCGGTTTTGAAACTCCAACTGAAAACTTTTGCACCCAGCTTTGACCTTCTGCAGAGTTGATCTAAAAGTCTATGCGATATCTGATTCTGGGTACTTATTACGAATTGATGATCACTTTCGGTGTTGTTTTTTGATCACAGAAACATTCCTGAATATTTGGTGTTTGTTTGCGATGATGAAATCGATCTCGTTTTTGTGACGTAACGAACTTGATGAAGTGACGCTGCTAACCGACATCACTATCGAACTTTAATTATTCCTGCAGCAGTCTTTTCATATTACCATATTACCAAAGTTTAATAATATACGACGTATTTAACTTGTAACTAGTTATTTTTTTAACAATAACTAGCATAATAATACGTTACGTTTCGTTATCAATGCTAATGAACTTAGTTTCAATCTGTCAATGTCACTCAGACATCAATCGTGACTCGTATTTAGAGGTTATGTCTCATGTTGATTGTTTATATTTTGTGTTAAATTAATACAAACTATCGTCTCAAAAATGTCTAAAAGACCGGAACATCAAGCACCCCCTGAAATTGTAAGATAACGTTTTTAAAGTCTATATTTTGTTAAATAATTAACTTGTAATATATAAAGTATTTTTACCTTTTTCTTTCAGTTCTATAATGAGGATGAGGCTCGAAAATATACACAGAAGTATGTGTCATTGTTTTATAATTATTCTATTTATAAAACTAGTTTTTTTTTTATGTTATATTACTTTCTATCCAGCTCGCGTATCATGGAAATTCAATCACAAATGACGGAAAGATGTCTGGAATTGCTCTTATTACCTGAGGATACACCATGCCTCCTTCTAGATATAGGATGTGGATCTGGACTATCTGGAACAGTACTGGAAGAGAATGGTCACATGTGGATTGGCATGGATATATCTGCAGCTATGCTTGGTATTATTTTCTTTTATAATAGAAGTTTTTTTTTCGATATAGAAGTCACCTATTAATTATAACTTTAAGCCAACAAAATCTTAAGTAAATCTCATCATATAGAATCACTTAGTCTTCAGTAACATTAGCATCAAAATCACTTTAACCTCGTGGCGCTTAAGGTACTTTAAAAATGACAAAACAAGATACTATACTAAAGCCCACATAAATATAAAAAAGTATCCCCTAAACGCCCACTGTCCATTGTAAATAACAATAAATTTAAAGTGTTTTAAATTTGCCGCGTTTTCAATAATTTCATTCGATTTGACGTTTATTTCAATATAATATTCAAAAAAAATTCAATAAAATACAAAAACCCACAAATTTCTTCCTATAAACCCAATATAATAATATAACCCAAAAAAAACTAAAATTTATTTCTGGGCGTTTATACTACAGTCAATCGTAAAGGACAGTGGGTGTTTATAAAGAACATTGTTCATTTCAAATAGTTGGGCGCCACAAGGTTATAGTCTCTTTACTTGATATACATTTACATACATTACTGACATTACATACATTAAATTAGTGATGTGGCACATATCATTGTGGCACATTAAATTAGTGATATGTGTCACCATTACATTACACCAAATGTGTCACCATTATCATACATTCAATAAGTTGTATTACTAGATGTTATAACTAATTGTATCTACAACAATAATGTTTTGTTTTCTTGTTTTTCTTTTTATTTAGATGTAGGTAGAGAAAGAGAGACAGAAGGAGATGTGATTCTGTCAGACATGGGTGAAGGAGTACCTTTCAGAGCTGGTTGTTTCGATGGAGCTGTATCGGTATCTGCTCTGCAGTGGCTGTTTAACGCAGACAAGAAATCTCACAAGCCAGTCAAGCGATTGTACCAATTCTTTTCTTCGTTATATGCATCGCTGGTAAGTAATTTTTTATTTTGGTCACCACCCTCTCCCCACTGTCCTATCTACATAAAGGATTACTGTAGAAAACAAATAACTATCTCCATTTTATGTATTAGCTAATACTTACAATATTATTATAAATGCAAAGGTAAGTTTGTTTGTTACGGTACCATGCGAAAACTTCGCAACCGATCATCATGAACTTTTGTATACATGTTCTTGGAGGTATTAAAAGTAACATAGGATTCTTTTTATTAAAATATATATATTTATTTAAAATGATCTGTAACGAAACTTAATGTGGCAGACTAAATTCCACACGAGCGAAGCCTATCGCTCATTGGCAGGCCTCTTGGTATATTGGTTAGTGACCCTGACTGCTAAGTTGGTTGTAGGTTTGATTGATAAGTGAGTGTTCATCATCCGTTAGATTACCATAGCACAGGCGCTGCCTAATTTGGAATCAGACTGCAATGCAAGAGATATGAGAAGTTATTACTTACTTAAATCAGTACCAGCTTAAAAATATTAAAAATTTTACATGAATTGTATTGTGTTATTACAGTCAAGATCAGCAAGAGCAGTTTTCCAATTCTATCCTGAGAATGAAAGTCAAATGGAACTTGTAACATCACAAGCTATGAGAGCTGGTTTCTATGGAGGTGTTGTCATTGACTATCCAAACTCTGCAAAAGCTAAGAAGTTTTTCTTAGTTTTGATGACTGGAGGATCTGCACCTCTGCCCCAAGCATTAGGTAATACCTACTTTCAATGTTAAAATATTTTTCGTAAATGAAAGATACAAATTTAATGTAAATTCTGATTTATAGGGACTGATGAAAGTGATTACCTTCAAATAAAATATGCTAAAAGGGAAGCAACAAGAAATATAAGAGGGAAACCTGTAAAAAATACAAGAGCTTGGGTCATGGAGAAAAAGGAAAGGCGCAGGAAGCAAGGTAAAGAAACAAAGGCTGACACAAAGTTCACTGGCAGGAAAAGAAGTGGACGCTTCTAAAAATAAAACTAGAATTGTACAGTGTATATTTAAACTATTAATTAATATAAAACTAATATTTTACATATGGCTTATTTTTTAACAACATATTTCCACACTGTATCAATACCACTCCCTATAGTTTCAACAGGAACCATATTTGGTAAAGGAAACCTGCAAGCTACTAGCACAGTGTCATTGTTAGTCTCTTGTATTAACTTACTTTCAAATTCAGCCATCATCTGCTCAACCCCAAAAATGACTATGTTGTTGTATGGTTTCAAATTAAAACTCCATAAATTGCGCCGATAGAACTTAGCTCCTCGATATTCAGAATTCAGTAATGTAGCAATACGAGAATAATAGACCAACCAAGGATTCAGTTCTACTCCATCTGCTTTAAAACCTAGTTTGGTAGCAGTGAATACAATCCTGCCATCACCTGAACCCACGTCTAACAATCTGCCACTTCGACCTGATAACGCTCTGGTAACTCCAGCAAGTTGTTCCGTCGTGGCGGGAACGTAAGGCAAGCATACTTTTCTTAAAGCAGGAGAAACAAAGGGTATACAAATAATACTGACTCCAACAGCTAAACCGCCGGTTGTGTATATTAAAGCTTTACCAATAGCCGATAATTTAGATGGCTGCTTTATTTCTGAACCGTACAGCAGTTCTGATTCCATAATTGTATAATATATATTTAAGGACTAACACATATGAACATTATTATATTATATTCGATATTATAAACGTGGTACATTACAAAGGAAACAGCATATTCGTGATGTAAGTTTCTTACTGCTGTCATGAATTGTCATGTACCATGCACGAGTAACATTTGACATTTAAAGAACTATTAGGAACGTCAAGCTGTCAAAACAGGAACACAATTTCAATGTTTATTTACAATTTGATTTTTAAGATTATAAAGGTGAATACCAATAATAAAAAAATAACTTTATCAAAATATGCAAGCAAACTAGGTTGGAGTCGGCTTTAATGTTGTCAGTTTATTTTGAGATTCAATTATCCATAACGGTTACAACCGATGTTCGGAGGCTCGGGGAATTCCAATGTCTTAAGAAAGGTCCCCATGAAAAAACTGATCTAGCTAGCAACAACAACAGCCTAGAGTAAGGAAGTTGGCGGTGTTCCACGCCCGTTTCTCGGAGAGTGAAGCCATCAGCCCCGTTTACCATGAACATTAATGGTAATCATTATCGGAGATTCAATGCTCTGAAATATACTGACAACTATCCAGCCTACATATTCAGTTCATGGCATTTAGATCTAAGATACACTTTGTGGAGAAAAAAAACCACATCTACATTTTATATTATGGACTTTTTTCCTAAATTTCAATATTTTAAAAATTGATAAACTAAGTTTTAAGCTTTTACTACTCCTGGCTTAAACACAAATCGTGTGTAGCCTTAAAATGAAACATGGACTTATAACTTCCTTTCGAAGGAGTGGCTTATGACCATTCGTGGACTGTTAAAAGTTGTGGATTTAATTATTATTGTTATTGGCAGTACTGGCAAATGTGTCAAAATGAAAAATCTATGAAGTTTAACTTGTCAGCACAATCATAGCAGTTCGCAGCAGTGCCGGCTTCGATTTTATTAAAACCATCTATTTAAAGATAAAGATTTATATCTCAGTGAATAGTAATATTATCGTTTCACCATGACTGCCTTCGAGGAGTTCGGTGTCCTCTCCGAACTGGGCAAAGCTATCGACGAAATGGATTGGACATTACCAACAGATGTTCAGGCTGAAGCTATTCCTCTTATTTTGGGTGGAGGTGATGTCCTAATGGCTGCCGAGACTGGTAGCGGAAAGACCGGCGCTTTCTGTTTGCCTATTCTGCAGATTGTATGGGAAACATTAAAGGATATGCAGGAAGGAAAGACGAGTAGGATTGTAACGCCAACTTCTACAGAATGGATTATGTCGTTCTTGGATCGGACGGATGCATTAGCCGTCACTCCAGATGGGCTAAGATGTCAATCTCGTGATCCAAAAGGTTGGCATGGGTGCAGAGCTACTAAGGGTGTTCATTCAAAAGGTGCATATTACTATGAGGCCACTGTTACTGATGAAGGCCTTTGTCGTGTAGGGTGGTCCACTCAGGCTGTAAGTATATTCCTAACATTCACTTTACCTATGAATTTTAGTTCTATAAAACACTATAGCTTTTGAAAATTTATTGTATCAGTATTGCACAATGTTAAAAAATAATATTTTACATTCTGTCCTATAAAAACAGATAAGTACCTATATTATATTCTAAACTTATATCATTCATTATTTTTATCCCTTGTAGCTTTAGTCAATCAATTTATGTAGTAGAAAAGTTAGCTTGCTATATTGCATCAAGTTGTTGTCTGGAATTTTTTTAAAAAAGTCAATATATATCACTTCAAGGTTATAATAAATTCTTACTTTTTTTATATTCTTTTAGGCCAGATTGGATCTTGGTACAGATAAATTGGGATTTGGATATGGTGGTACAGGGAAGAAGTCTAATGCTAAGAACTTTGATGATTATGGCACTCCATATCGCATGAATGATGTTATTGGTATGTCAGTTTTTAATTAACTTGTATTGTGTGTCTTGTCTTATCATTGTCTAAATCAGCATTACCCATGTAAACTATTATTTAACCATATTGTTAAACATTGAAGTTAACTGTCTTAACTTTTATTGAGAATAAAACTACCTTAGGAGTGACCTCTTTTCTTATTTTTTACCATAAGTTATAGTTATCCTATTAGAATTTTTATTTTTATTAGAATAACCGTAATTCTTATTCAGAGTCTTAACTATTTATTGAGTTTAAACAAAACTTTTCTTTTCTTTACGCAATTTAAAAAAAAATAATTACTAACTAAGTGTATTGTCATTTTTAGGTTGTTTCTTGAACTTAAATAATGGTGAGATCCGATTCTCAAAAAATGGTGAAGACCTGGGGGTTGCTTTTAAACTTGAACAACCTAGGCGAGCTGATTGTTATTTCCCTGCAATTGTACTTAAAAATGCAGAAATGAGTTTTAACTTTGGGAAGTCACCATTTAAGGTATGTATTGACAGTAATGTGGGATATTCTGAGGCCTAATAGAACCATGTCATAGTCTACCTGTCTGTTGAGACATTTAATCAAATGTTTATATTGATATTATAAAGTATATTTAATTTATTGGAGGAGCATTTTTAAAATAGTGTGCTATGAAAAAAGTTACAAAAGCTCTTTGAGAAGTGATGTCTAAAACTGTTTTTTTTATTAGTTCACTTGTATGATAGTAAAAGCTCTGCTTAATTTGAAACTAGATGGCATTGTGTGTCAAATATTTGAAATATTTCTTTTTACATTTATTGTATTTAGAACATAATGTTAAATTTTTATTAAAAGTGACTAAAAACAAAATCATAATCAAAAAATTGCATAGTAATGTACACACACTACAACACTATTGAAGGAAAAAGATGCATCAAGTAAAATAGACTAGAATAATATGCAATACCAAACCAATGTAAATAAATCTTGCAGTACCCACCATCAGGTGAATATATACCATTATACTCGGCACCAAAAGAGAGTGTAAAACTGAATGTAGTGGCATGCGCCGCCACCGCAGATATGAAGCCTGTCAGTAATGCACCACAAGCCATTATTATTGAGGTAAATAATTAAAAATAAATTTTGTCATTTACAAACTTTTGTTTAGTTGCCACAAACAAACAAAAAAACTACTACTAGTTGAGTATTGTTGCTTTAGAAATTTTAATTGTCTGCTTCGGTTGCGCAGCACGTGCCTGCTATGTTTGAGGTCTCAGGTTCAATTCCTAGGTCAGGCCAAATGTTTGTATGATCTGCTAATATATGTTTCTGAATTTTGGGTGTTTTCTATATATAGTATGTAATCGTTTACAAAAAATAAAACAACCCAAAATATAAACCAACAAGCTAAAAAAAGATCAAAATCACTATAATTTTCGGACGGTTTAAACGCGGCCATTTTGGCGCGCTTATTCTGTGACGACGGACTACACCATATCACCAACGAAGTATTTGGTTCACAAATGCACCGATTTATTTTTAGAAAAGTAAAGAAATATGATGAAAATTAAATCTATATATATAAAAGAAAGTGGTGTTAGTTACACCACTTATAACTCAAGAACGGCTGAACGGATTTAGTTGAAAATTGGTAGGGAGGTAGCTTAGAACCAGGAGATGGACATAGGATACTTTTTATCCCGTTAGAACGGGTTTAAGTAAAAAAAAATCTGGTTATTTATTGACTATAAGGCGGAACAGAGTTCGCGGGGTAAGCTAGTAATATAATAGTTGTGAAGATCATTTTAACATAAGTAAGGATATTAAAAAAGTGTTAAAAACGTATAACAATTCTTTTACTTAATCAACCGCAAATACTGTTTTGTTTACAAAGTTCGACGGAAGAATAACCAGCTTGATGAAAAGATCCAAGGGTTCAATTGACGTCAAATTTTGGCAGGTAGCTTAGAACCAGGAGATGGACATAGGATACTTTTTATCCCGTTAGAACGGGTTTAAGTAAAAAAAAATCTGGTTATTTATTGACTATAAGGCGGAACAGGGTTCGCGGGGTAAGCTAGTAATATAATAGTTGTGAAGATCATTTTAACATAAGTAAGGATATTAAAAAAGTGTTAAAAACGTATAACAATTCTTTTACTTAATTAACCGCACATACTGTTTTGTTTACAAAGTTCGACGGAAGAATAACCAGCTTGATGAAAAGATCCAAGGGTTCAATTGACGTCAAATTTTGTTCCAGCACTAGCGTTGCGATATAGATATTTACGAGGGAATTTGATAAAAAATTGTTATAAATTTCAAAAATAATTACATGCGTATGGTCTTTTAAAAAAAAATTCTGTAAATTTCAGCCTTCTAGAGAATTAGCAGAACAAACTTGTAATCAAATCACCAAGTTCAAGAAGTATTTGGATAATCCCAAAGTCCGGGAGCTGCTGGTGGTTGGTGGTGTTAACGTCAAAGATCAAATCAATCAGCTCAACGCTGGTATTGACATTGTGGTCGGTACACCAGGGCGACTTGAAGATCTTATTCAAGGAGGTAATAATATTTTCTTGTGTCCACATTTTTAACACTCTACATACGAGGGTGAAATTGATGAACTTGAAAGGGCCAAATAATATAGAACAAAGACAAATGCATTAAGAGTATATGCTCAAAAAAATGAGTAAAATGCTGCTTTAAAATTAAAATGAGTTCAAATAATTTATTTAAACCTAAACAAGCAATAGCACTGTGATACTTTTAGACTAAACTACCTTTGTGAAATTAGGATCTTAAAACTCTACTTTGATCATCAACTTTGAACTACATTGGTGTCAAAGACACAGTAACAAACTAATTATTGTTTACAGGTTACTTAGCTCTCACCCACTGTCGGTTTTTCGTCCTGGACGAAGCCGATGGTCTTCTCAAGGCCGGCTATGGAGAACTCATCGACCGCCTACATCGACAGATACCCAAGATCACGACAGATGGCAGACGATTACAGATGGTCGTCTGTTCCGCCACTCTACACGCTTTCGAAGTAAAAAAGATGGCGGTAAGCAAATACATGATTGATTTATCATTATTTTTTTATAGCCGGAAGTGATCCTTGTCATCTGTATGCACATCGCAATGCACAAGCACGTAAAGTGAACGTCAAAGCTTATTATGCCGAATTACTAAATATAAATTGTATGACAGGAGAAACTGATGCACTTCCCGACTTGGGTAGATCTGAAAGGTGAGGATGCGGTGCCGGAGACTGTACATCATGTCGTAGTGAACGTTGATCCACAAAAGGACCGCTCTTGGGAGACTCTTCGCAAGTATGTTACAATTTTATTAGAAATAATTTAAAAAATCCTTACAAATTATAATTAACAATTGAAAAAACTATTATTAGGCACGTGCAGACTGATGCTGTCCACTCAAACGACAACATTCGAAGCTGCAACACTACGCCTGAGACTCTATCAGAAGCCGTCAAGATTCTCAAGGGTGAATATTGCGTTCGCGCTATTAGAGAACACAAAATGGACAGGTTAGTAGTACTATTTTCACATAGTTTTTCCATGTTTCTCATTGTATTTGGCGAGTTTGTAACAGTAGTAAGAACGGAATAAGTTTTCCATGTCGTTGCAACATTTTTTCTTTCTCTCGCTTTTTAACAGTTGCTTATTATTCTCTTTCAAAACTACCTCAAATTCCATCAACATTTATAACTAACCTTTAAATAAGTTTAAAGGATTTTTTTTATTAAAAACACGTTAACCATTACGCGTATGTTTTTGCTCTTTATTGTCAGTAGTAACATTTCTAAGGTTAGCAGCAGTTAGCAGTTACAGTTCTAATAGTTATATCTTACAGGGCTATAATCTTCTGCCGAACAAAATTAGACTGCGACAATTTGGAACGTTATATGAAATCGTACGGCAATGAATTCCCCTGCGTCTGTTTACACGGAGATCGTAAGCCAGCCGAACGCAAGGGCAACCTCGAGAAGTTCAAGCAGAGCCAGGTCAAATATCTGATCTGTACTGACGTAGCTGCTAGAGGAATTGATATCACAGGACTTCCTTTCAGTAAGTAACTTTTTACTAACGTATACATCCATATACAAAACGTCTAAAATTCCTTAGTAAACAACCAAAGATGTACGTAATTTAGAACTGATCTTATAGTTACTAAAAATGCCTTCTTTTTTATATAAACTAAGTCCTTCATAGTTTAAAATTCGGAGCTAGTTTAATTTCACGTATTTACATAAATATTGTTTTTCCATCAGTGATTAACATAACTCTACCAGACGAGAAATCAAACTACGTTCATCGCATTGGACGTGTCGGGCGTGCTGATCGCATGGGGCTTGCTATCAGTCTGGTCTCCAAGGTGCCAGAAAAGGTAATTTACTCGATCAGGATCAAGAAAACAATTTAACTGCTATTCATTCGTATTTACACGTTTTCTACTTTCCTTAATTTTATGTATATTCTGAGACTTACCAACATATTTGTTTATAGGTTTGGTACCACGGCGAGTGGTGTGCGTCCCGTGGCCGAAACTGTTGGAACACTAACTTAATCGATGATAGACCAAAGGGTTGCTGCATATGGTACAATGAACCACAGGTAACTGAAATACATTTTGTAGACTTGTGTCGCGTCAATTAGGTTTGTTTTAAGAAATTCCTTTAGTTTGTAAATGATATCTACAAACCATGCGGGTTCATTTACAGTTATATCATCCGACTTTTTCTAATAAGTGTTTGATATTATTCCAGTATCTAGCCGATATCGAAGATCACTTGAACGTCACGATTCAACAAATTGAATCTGATATGAAGGTGCCGTCCAACGAGTTCGACGGTAAAGTCACATACGGACAGAAAAGGAAACAAGTCGGGACTGGATATCAGGTTACTGCAATTACAATTTGTAAAATAAATACAAACATCGAAAACCTAATTAAAAATGTTTTTGCTAAATACAATTTTTAATTATGTACTACAAAGGCCACCTCTATATACACGCTATGCCGACCCCGGCACGAAGTCCTTGACACTTTCCTCTGAACACTGTTGCGTTTCTGAACTCCACATCTATGAGCAAAATACAAAACAGTACATTTGGTAAGATAACTCTTCGGAATAGGAATATATCCTACGTCGCGGGAACTCGTCAAAAAATTTATGGATCAGTTCCATGTGGCGAATCCACAACAATCAGCGCAGTAGAAAAAGGTGGCCCTCTTATCTCATCTCCGCTGGACATAGGCCTTCCGCGAAGACCCTCCGTAGATTCATAAGCATATCTTTGTATGACTACTGAGGAGAGACTTATGATAAACTAATTTTATCAACAGGATCACGTGAGCCAGATGGCACCAGTGGTGAAATCTCTGCAGGAGCTAGAGTCTCGAGCACAACTCTACTATCTCAAAGTGCATCATAACGCCACCACTGTGGCTTAGTGTTAGCTGTAAAAAATATTTACCTAAAAATTATTTATATTGCGGTTAACGACTGTATTGGAGTGTATCTCAGTGTAATAAAAATACGTATGTCAAAGTTCATTTTTTTATATTTCACCCAATTCTCAATTGCTACTGATTATTAATAGGGCAGTGTGGGGCAGCCCGTATTTTAAAATAAATTATTAAGTCTCATAACATCGCTACTTAGGACAATAGCCGTTAACAATACTGTTATAATAATTATATTTTTAAATCGTTTGCTATTCCATTCGCTTCATATTTCACAAGGAATAATATATGTCTTATATATACAAAACTCTCGGCTCCGGCAATGTAATGTTGGATTCACTACAAAAATATAATTATTTGTATTCAAAACTATTGGTTATTATTATATTATTATACAGTATTGTATAATAATGTTCATTGTGCAATATGAAGGAAGTACAATGTAATTAAAATTGACGTTCCACTGTACAACTGCTATATAGCTATAGATAGATAATTACTTCGTAAGAATATACTTTACATGAAAGGTACCAGAATTTGTCTTAGAACCTCGCTTTGTATGAAACATTCTCAAAAGCAACAAGAGTGGAGATAATGCATCTAAACGCTCAACTATTCAGCAGTTACAGAAGCAGTGGAGAAAACTGTCTAACAATAACCTCAATGATTTATATTATTATAAATAATTTCTTATCTATCTAGAAAACGTTATTCGTCAATATATGCTCTAAACAAAGTCTTGCCACAAAACAGACATGTCGGTGCATCCTTTATTTCTCTATACATACGGTATTAGTTTTTTTTTATACAATATATAGGTCTAAAACGATGCATCAATGGAACTATAAGTTTAGGTACCACAATCAATTCAGCACGTACAAAGAATTTAATAAAATAATATCATATAAAATTGCGCAGTATCTAATTCAGTCGACAGATTACATTTAACATTAGCACTCTTCAAATACGTGTACCAATATCAGGATATCGATTTCACGATTTAACTTACATTGATCGTTTTAAAATCTGAAGAGCAAATATTTGTAAATAAGATGCATATCACCTTTTGTGAAGTAACAAAATGCTTTCAAATACAAATATATTAATCTAACAAAGAAATTAATCTACTACTTGTAAAAAAAAAGGTACACCAGCAAAGTAACCAACAATTTCTACATTTAGTCTATTACTAATGTAAATAGTAGATAAAGTAATAAAATATAAGCCATTGTAATAGCAGGTGTAAGTAATAAAAGTTCACACATAGTTAGTTCCGTTACAAGTTAAAGGAGTAGGAACTACACACAAAGCAATACTAATGTAACAGTGAAGTAATACCGCTGGATCTATGACGGTGGAAATATGACGTCACTCTATAGTTACTTCTGATACTACAATAATTTGGCATTCGTTTCAAACTTATATTGAGGGTAAATACGTAGAGGTGTTTTGTTAATTCCGAGATCCAGCTGCATTAATTAATATTAAATAGAAAGAATGAAGTGCACGATCGGTATAATAACATTACTCTTATTTGGTTCGCCAGTCACCAATGTACATCACTACACCTCGATTTAGACAGCAGTCGTAAATAAACAACAATAAAATTATATTAGCACAAAAGCACTAAGTAAAGTTGCAAGACTGGCTAACCGCTTAAATATTAACAGTAATTTAATTATTACTCTTGATGACCACTGCTATGCCACCAATTGTAAACTTAAGTTAATTTATACTAAGATACATATAAAAATTTAAATCTTAGTATTACAAAAAAATTCCTTCTACTTCGACGTATCAAAAATGGTCCTCGATGTTGATCCGAGGCAATAGGACTCTGTCAGCTGAGCGCGGCGAGTAACGCCGTCTGCCCTATACTTTTGAGCGCAAAAATATTTTAGCGCTCTCGTATTTATTAGCTATCGAGGAAAGTCTCTATCACACATACGCTTTATACTTACTAACACGAGTCTCGCAAGTGGACATAGCTACATGACTACGAAATGAAACTACAAAAAGTTCATCCTTAGTGCTCAAATCGTTAAATTTGTCTACAAGTGCTTCACTTGAACTAGTATGCCCACCAAGTTTCTTTATGTTAATTATACTTAGTACAATAATTCAGGCTTCTGAGCCCTATGTAAAGCGTAGCGTATTCTACTTATTTTTCATTTCATTCTTGTCAAGACACAATGTACCTAATTATTACGTTAAGATTTCAAAAAAGTTGATAAACTTTTGTTCATTAATTGTTGAAACCGATCTAATTTTGCCGCAAATATCTAATATTATAAAATAATTGTTCTCTATGCATGTATTGATGTGTTCCTTTTAATCACATAGTAAAACATTGGTGTCTAATAATAATCCATTATCGCTATGATCGTGTTCTCTAATGTGGGGATGGATAAGTCTAAATTATATCACTTCGGTGGGCGATTGTAAAGTAGATTGATGAGTGGATACGGCACGATTGATTTCAAATGATACCTTTTCTTACTTAAATGAAGGAATCTTAAATAAATCAAATATATTTGGGCTTTGGACAAATTTAGGATACGAATGATAAAATGTATATCATTACAAAAAGAGGATGAGCAACTCTAACAACCTCGCACATTTCTAAAGTGAGACACCTAATAATAATATTAAAATAATCTAAAGTTAATACAAATAGAAAAACTATTCGAGTTTGTGTCGTGACCGGGTTAGTATCGTGACTGGTGGCGTAAGTCTTATTATGCTACCTTCGTCAAATTTTGGTCATATTTTATACCTTAGAAATAATATTTAAAATATATTTCTAGTATTCATCAAATACTTGTCGTTAACCAATGTTGAGACACCATCAAGCTACATAGAAAAGCGTCACTCATACTGTGTACCATATTTATATAGTACTCGGCCAAACTTGGCTTTACGTCGTACCTTTAGAATAGCTAACTTTCCAGTTTCTTTAGTTACGATTTCGGCAAAAGCAGCGATAAGTGGATAGTGCTACATGCTAACATGTAGGAAATCATTTCCTTCGCTCGCTCGTTGTCTTTTCCAGAATCGTTCAATTCAATTATGACGTTAGATCGAACATTTCTTTTTTTCGAGGCCTACCAAACTACTCTACCGGATCGAAAACATGAATAGAATCCGAGACCAATGTGGTCGTCATACTTATAGCGAATGCAGACAATGCAGTATGACGACCCACATTGTAACGGCCTAATAACTTGTCGTTAATTTCAGTCGATTTTATTGAAAACGCTCGACTGACATTCTCACGATGCTCGATTAAATAAGTATGTTAGATAAAAACTGAAAAAAAAAAACAAGATTTGCTAAATTTAATTATGAGAACGTACAGTCAAGAGTCATAAATGCACTCCGACCGTAATGTTTACATTTCCAAACCAGTTCTAAGGCTATGTTTGTGTCTGTGATATTTCATTATATTATTATAATGCAATATTTTCGGACATCTGACACATACACCACCAAATTTCAAACTAATCAGAACTTATACAAATATTTGCAAACACACCAGTCGTATACTCTACCACTGCGCCACCGTGCCAGTTGAATGCTCACACACACATTATAAATCTCTTATTACGGTGGGACTGCATTTCTGACCCTTAACTTTAGATATTTGTCATGAATGATCTTTCACAATTATTCTACTGAAAACACTTCAAATCATAAAGATATTTAGTAAAAAGTACTCACTGTAACAAACAAGTTTCACAACAAATATTATGCTACTTCAGTACAATAATACATGACTTTTCTAGACTCTTTACTCAGTCTCAATGTGGACTGAAAATAGGTTAAAATATGTAACGTACACATTAAAGTCTGTTTAGGCAAACTAAACTGAGAAATTCACCTAAGTTCTAACTAATCTTATATATGTCTTACTACAGTTAGCAAGATGAAATATTTGCCTGAATTGAGATTATTTCGCTATATTAAAAAAAATGAAATACTTCTCGCAATGTTATCACAATATTCATTTATATAAAATAAAGATCATTACAATCTGTCAAATTACACATTTTGGAACATCACCGACAGACATCTCTTTTCTTGTTTTCAAACTTTCACAGTCAAATCAATATCTTTATCTTTAAATATTTAGTCTATCTATTCGATCCACTGCCCGTTTAAAGATATCTTTTAGACTAAAAATTACGTAAAAACGTAATGATTTCATCTCGCTACATACAGAAGCTTAGTTTGACAGCATACATCGTAGATATTATATACCTACTTAAGTTTATAGCCTAAGCTAGAATTGGGTTCACCTCAACACAAGGAGAGCTTAACCCTATACTTTTGATCACAATTCTTATGTCATTACGGCACCTTAGTAATATATTACACAATATTTTCAATTTTTAATATATTACCTTCATTTGGGTTCAGATGATTCTGTAAAATAAAAGCTTTGGGAAAGAAAATATAAAACTTTTATATATAAAAAAATTAACCAGAGACAAATATTTTTGATTATAATGTTTATGACAGATGATAGAAAAACTAATTTGTAATTACGTGTGTAAGTTTAATTACATGCAACTCGACAAAGTCAAATTTTCAATATTAGATAAACTGACATCGAAAAGTCAGTGTACAAACAACATTTTTATGTGTTTTTTAAAAAGGCTCTACGAAGTTGCAGATTTATCTTCATTAACAACACTTAGACATTGTGGACGTACTGTCAATATCTGGCATTAATTATCTTTCTATTACGCATGCGCATTCAATAATGACAACATTTCTTATAAAAACACTTCTTGTCTTTGTTATATCCGTGAACTTTTTGAAGTTATACTTCTTTTGGTGCGATTGGGAAAAATGATGACAGTGAATTTTTACGATGCGTGCGCACACCGACAGAAAAAAGCAACAGTCTGAAGTTAGTTGCGCCAAAGAAGTATAACTTCTTACTTGCGTACATGAGTACACACACTCTTTTTTTTCTTTAGTGCTGTCACCGACGAGTGCACTGTACACATATACAATATCTTAGGTAAAGATCCTAAAGACAAAATTGGTATTGACCATTTTATTTTCATATTCATATCTCACGTACCGCAATGGTCGTAAGGCAGTTAAAATCATGACCTAACCAACCTCAGTTATCTGTCCTGAATGTTAGGCCACTTGTCTCACTACTTATATATTAATGTCCAATCTCAAACACAAAAAACTTTATAACAAACAAACTTCATAACTAAGACTAAATTAATAAATAATTCTTAGTAGTCCAATGAGATTTCTGGAGACCATACCTGGAACAATAATTTTTAAATAAATTTTATTTGTAGAATAGATTTTTTAATTACAACTCTATTACTGAAGCATCCTCGTTCAAATGGATTAAAGTGAAGGAAAAGACTTTTTGTTATAGGAATAGTGGACAAACGAGTAGTCGGGTTATCTGATGGTAAGTGGTTACCATCAGATGTAGATTCGTGCCAGGACGTTACTCTATTGTAACAAGAAATTTAAATAAGAATTCAATGTTGGTAGTAATGGTAGCCCTTCATTATGCAACAGATATTAATCTAATTGATTTATACATCTCCGGCGCATGATTTGCATTAGAACTATACTTAGTCTGGCCATAAATACTGTTACACTTAATTATAAAAAAATATTACATTTGAATTTCGAATCTGTCATTTTTATACGATTGTTCATTGTGTTTTCTCATTTTGGCGCCAATACATTGTAAAATATTTTGCGATATTAAAATGGTGTGGGGTGATAAAGAGAACCGAATCGCGGTGATAGCATTACACAAAGTAGGTATGGAGCCAAATGCAATTTTTAAAACTCTCCATACACTTGGTATTAGTAAAATGTTTGTGTACCGGGCTATTAATAGGTACAATGAGACCTCCTCTGTTTGTGACAGAAAAAGATCTGGCCGTCCACGTAGTGTTCGTACGAAAAAGGTGGTCAAAGCAGTAAGGGAAAGAATTCGAAGAAATCCTGTCCGAAAGCAAAAGATTTTATCTCGGGAAATGAAGATAGCACCTAGAACCATGTCGCGTATTTTAAAAGATGACTTAGGACTTGCAGCCTATAAGAGACGCACTGGCCATTTCTTAACTGATAATTTAAAGAAGAATAGGGTGGTAAAATCGAAACAACTACTGAAGCGGTACGCAAAGGGAGGTCACAGAAAAATTTTGTTTACGGATGAGAAAATTTTTACAATTGAGCAACATTTTAACAAACAAAATGACCGTATTTATGCTCAAAGCTCTAAGGAAGCTTCCCAATTAGTCGACAGAGTGCAACGTGGACATTATCCGACTTCAGTGATGGTTTGGTGGGGTGTTAGCTATGAAGGAGTGACTGAGCCATATTTTTGTGAAAAAGGTATCAAAACATCGGCACAAGTGTATCAAGATACCATTCTTGAGAAGGTAGTTAAGCCCCTTAACATCACCATGTTCAATAACCAAGTATGGTCCTTCCAGCAAGACTCGGCGCCGGGTCATAAAGCTCGGTCCACGCAGTCTTGGTTGGAATCGAACGTTTCGGACTTCATCAGAGCTGAAGACTGGCCGTCGTCTAGTCCCGATCTTAATCCGCTGGATTATGATTTGTGGTCAGTTTTAGAGAGTACAGCTTGCTCTAAACGCCATGATAATTTGGAGTCCCTAAAACAATCTATACGATTGGCAGTGAAGAATTTTCCCATGGAAAGAGTGCGTGCTTCTATTGATAACTGGCCTCATCGTTTAAAGGACTGTATTGCAGCCAATGGAGACCACTTCGAATAAGCTTTTTATATTTTTAATTGTTTTATATTTATGTATTAAACTGACACACTGTAAAAGTAATAAATGTTATTTGCAGTTAACAATTTTCTTTTTTCTTTATTACAATATTTATGGCAAGACTAGGTATTTATTTACTATATTTCTAATATTTTGTGTCTTACTTTAAAGTTATATCATTTAGAATAAAAAGGAAATTATCGACGTCATTCATAAAAAAATGCACTGTCGATTTTTTCTTTTAGCGTTGATTTCAAAAAGGTTAATTGATATTTGTGTTCATAAGAGTTGTTTCTCTGAATAACAAAGGCTTACCCAGGTCAGAGCGCAAGCCATGGGTGATGCTGCAGCGACTCTTTGGAACGGTCGCCATAGTCATACATGAGCTCTTCACCAGGTGAGATATCGTGAGCAGCCAACAACACGAGCCTGGGGCCGTCAACCCATACCGCTTTTGTCAGAAGGTTGCCGTTGCGGGAGTGGTTTACCAGCCGACCTAGTCGACCTGACTCTGCTGTCGCGTCAATACTGTAATAATAACTCACAGTTAGATAATTATAGCTAAGTACACGTTAATAAAAGTCGCAATATATTTTTTCTGTTGTATTAAAACTGTTTTATGTTTCTTCTTTAGATTTTATATGTTGAATTTATATTTTTACCGCTATAAATATATGGATATGTTTATAAACAATCTGGTTGCAATAATACAAGCTCTTTCTAGTTTGGGATCAGACTGTCATGTGTAAAATGTGTGAAGTTATTGTAAAAATATCAATGAATTTTAAAATTGAGGTCTAATTAAACTACACCAAAAATAAAATACTTAAAATTCAACTATGCGCAAGATACTCGAGTACTACATGTCGTGGATAAAAGCCTCCTCACATTTTATAAAAAGGTAAACAAAATAGTAACATAATATGTATAAAGATTTGTTAAAAATGAAGCCTTTTACCAATACTGTTGATCGCCGTGTCTGAAGTAGTACATATAGCAGCCGGCTTCAGGGTCTTGTGCATATTTGTGTTCTCGTTCGCGTGCCTCTTGGACCCCGACTAATTCCCCTGAATACTCTACTACGAATTGGCCGCGTCCAAACGGGCGAGTAGCGATGACACCGCGGCCTTTACCCTCGAAGTAGGCTACCTGCACCAAAAGATGTAAAATTAAAAAAAAAAGAAAGCAATCCAGAAATACAATTTCTGGCGCAGGGAAGTGCAAGTTAGAACGTTAAAATGAATTCAGATAATATATAATATCATTTGCAAACATGCAGACAGGTTTTTTGAGGTCAGAAAGTATTGCTATCAGATTTAAACTTAAAAAGTGTATAAATTTATAAACTATAGGATAGGCCAAAATTCGTTAACATTTGAATCTAACATCCCGCGCAAATATTTTGCTGGAGTTCTTCGGACCACTGCTACTAGAATTTGCTGGCTACAATCGTAACACATGGTTTCAACAGATGGAGCCACTTGTCACACACCCAATGACTCCTTGCCGGTGGTCAAAGGCATGTTTCCGGAAAAGCTGATTTCCAGACGAGGCGACTTTCCATGGCCACCCAGAAGTCCAAATTTATCCTTTGCCGACGAATATTCAAAAATTTCAGTGCTCGCTTACAATAGTGCAAACGTCGAAACGGTGGTCATTTAATCGGTGTAAATTTTTACAAAATAAATTCCAACTAATTAGCTTTCTTGTAAATAATTTTTTTTTATAATATATCAAATGATTTTTTTTATAGGATTTTTTGAAATGTTAACTAATTCGCGGCCCACCCTATATAAGCATGATCCTATGTTATTAGTATTTTTAAAAGTTAAGAGTACTTTTATTAACAAAAACATGTCTTCTAAATAAGTAACAAAATAACAAGTAAATCTACTAAATAATAGACTGGCATAAAAGGAAAATTGTAGCACCACTTTAATCTCTAAACAATGATTGATTACTTAATAGATAAGGTTAACTGGTTACCTTGAAATGATAATAATGTCTGTTTTTTGACTGTGCATTACGTTTTGGACGGTCAGCATTAGATACTACCTCACTACAGTGTTCATTTTTATATTTCAATAAGGTTGTTTAATTGTATCTATGTAACTATTGTGTAATACTTATATCTTCTATACAGAGCAAATTTCTGAACAAAGTACATAATAAAGTACACGACTGAACTCGACGGCACCAATCAAAGAAAATTATATTTAATAAAAATATGCGTAAATAACAAAAATTTAGACATGAAAACAATGCGACAGAGGCCATAAAATATGGGCTCCCTATTATCGTCACGAGCATTTATGCCAATTTGAATGCAGTCGATAATGATCGATGTATGTGAATGAACTTAGACCTTGCTTGCGCCGAATTTATCAGCTTGTTCAAAGGAAACAATAAGATCGCCGTTGAGGGGGACGCGCGGCGTGTTTTATTGTGAGTGTAAAAATATTCCTCAAAATCCGGCTTATATAAATAAGCCGGATTTTGAAGAATATTTTTAAAGACCACACTTATGATATATTTTTAAAATGAGGATACGTAACTCTATACGCTACTTCAATATGTCCTGCTTTTACTCGATCATCCGGCATATGGTATTAATTAATCAACTTGTCAAAGTATTACTACAAAATGAAAGTATAACAACTTAGAAATTAAAGAGGGAAATAAATGTTTAAACATAGGTGTTTACTCAATTTCAAACGGATCTACAATATGTTGAAGAATTTTAAAACAAACAATTACAAAGTGTATTAGTTAATTCTTTTTTTAATTTATGCACTCCAGTTGCTAGCAAATCAACTACATCTTTATAAAACATGAAATGTAAAATAATCATGCGCAGCTGAAAGACCCAATTCCATAACTTTGTATGTAAAACTCACAGACCATGTAGAGACCATGAATAAATAACACTTTTTTTTTGATATTACAATATCTAGCAATGTAAGCATAAACAAGCAACATAATGTACGTTACCACTTTTTAAATATTGAATCAATGTCCACGTTGAAGTATCTTTTTCTCTTTGTTTCGAAAGATAACTCTAGCACTAGGAACATATCCTCTGTCGTGAGAGCTTTTACAAACATACATAAAATGAAAACAAAGGACGTCCAGACTCAAAATAATAATTTGCGGGTCACAAAAAATGTCTTCTGTGTGGTGTTCGAGCCCACAACACTCGAAAGAAAATGACGAGGTGACAGTTTTAACCACTACGTTGTCCGTACAGTCAATATGTTTTAAATTTCGTTCAGATTGCTAAAACATATTATTTTTTAAATCGGTTACACCTGCTACACGTGATATATTATGAAGGTTTATTACAGTTTATGATATTTTTCTAGTTTGTACAAACTTAACGTTTAATTCGTCTTATTTTATTAATCTTTGGTTAATATTTAAAAGTAACAATAGGTAACACAAAATGCTGGGTACGCCGTGGTTTCGTCGATAAGACCCGTTATGAAGGATTGGCTTGAGAGGCATCACGGGACCCTCTCATACCGGCTGATGCAGGTGATCACTGGAAAAGAATGTTTCGGTGATCACCTGTGTCTGACCCGCAAAGAGCCAACGCCTGAGGGCCACCATTGCGATGGTCGGACTGTGGACAGAACGCTCCACACGCTGGCAGAATGCCCAACATGGGTGGAACAGAGGCGCAACCTCGTGGCGGCCATCGGAGTGGGGATTCTCTCGCTCAGTAGTATCATTTCGGTCATGATACGGAGCGAGAATACATGGAACTCCGCCGTCTCTTTCTGCGAGCAGGTTATGCTGGCGAAGGAGATGGCGAAGCGGGACCGGGAGAGGTCTAGAACTCTCCCAGGCCAGATACTGCAGAAGATTTAGGCGCCGGAGCGCTCGTTAAACGATCATTCACGATGCAAATTTTTTTTCCTTAGTTGCCTCTTATGTTACCAATGGGAAGAATAAGGGTGGACACACTCAGTACATATTTTCTAATGTATTTTAATAATGCATTTTTTTACTATTGTAAAAATGGTTTGGATGACTATTTAAGTGTTTACAGATAGATCAGCAATGTATAACAGTTTTGTATATTTATATATATAAGTTTGATCAAGTTTTTAGGATGACTTACTAATAACCTCTATTAAAGTTGAGCAATATTATATGAAAATTTATACCCGCACGGTTTCAATTGATAAATACGTCATATTGTTCGACCATGAAAATATGTTAAGTAATTGAATTTGCATAAATTTTTAATTTGCCAAACGTATATGATCTAACGCAAGACATTTGATTCTAATGAATTACAGAAAAATGGCCAAATCCTCCTTTCTAAGGAGAAGTCATTTACAGCAGAGAACTATTAAATACTGTTAGTTATGATGATCTAAGTTTAAAAAAAATGTACTCCTTATTCCCACTAGTAATCAATCGTAACCTCGAACGCGGTCATGTGGATCTAGTTGATGTTAAATAAACTCACACTGGGCTCTCAGATGTGTAGGTTTGACGTACTAGTTGCCTGAGATCAAATTCGTTATGTCATCTTTGAAATATTAACAAAATCTGCCATACTTCTCGAAACTTTAAACAATATTTGACAATGTGTTTCCTTTCATAGTATGAACCTCATCGTTATTAAATCGTTTAGTAAAATTGAAAAATACGTAAACCACAGTCATGTGGATCATTTAGCCTAATTTAGTCAACGGTTAAACTCTTGTATGGATGGTCGCTCATTTTCCCGATATAGCATCCGAGTTGTATCTTTCGACACCTACGCGAAATATTCATGTATGTTATTTTTAGCCAATGCAAAACCTTACGTCATTTGAAATGCATAATTACGTAATGTTTAACTTACTTGTAGCCCATCCTCCCTTTGTTCTCTAATAGCTCTTTCCAAATCCCTCATCTTCTCAGCCATCACACATTTTGAAGTTTTCCTTACACTACGTCTTACAGGAAAGTATTCTGTCAATTTATGATTATTATTGCCATTCGTTATTTTTTCAAGTTTAATAGACTTTTCTATAGGTGGGGGTGATGGAGGTTGCTCTATTTTAGGACTTTTGAGTTCTTCTTTAAAATACTCTGTGAGTTTGTGGCTTTCAGCAGCACGGCTGGCAGTGCGTGCCGCTCTCGACCTTAGTGTATGTCCGTTCGTCATGTTGGTGATACCGTTGCTTGTCTTTAATGGCTTAGATTTTGGTTCAATCTTCAAAGGTGGTTCTGATGTCAGTTCTGCATTCTCAGTCCTTGACTGTGTGGCTGCTGTTATCCTACAAGTAAAAAGATTTTTAAAAATGTCACTTATGACTATTTTACTAAACTTACAACCACAACCAGAAGTGCATGGCAATTACAGAGTGATGCTTTAAAGAAATGAATAGATTTGAAATAAAGGATAGGACTATAAAAGCTAAATATGATGATAAATAGATTAATACTGGCATAATAAATACAGGAACAGGTTAAACTACATTCTATTTCTAAAAATAATGTATATCACAAGTATGCCTCAGTTACCTGCGCTTTCTATAGTTGCGCGTAGGTCTGACAGGCTGCTCTTCACATAATTCTATGCGATGTGGGGTCTTCACACCCTCTGGAGATGCCATCAAGCTATTGGCTGTAAACCAAATATTGGTTAAATAAGGGTATGAATACAATAGACAGTAGAAGAATCTGGCAAAAAGAATTTTTAATAATGTACTTGCTGTACTAGTTTGTATCGTTCTAAGTTATGTAATGTTATGATGTAAGTTACGTCTTCAGTAAAAAAATTAATTTAACATAAGAATTTTACCGATCTAAGGAGTAGAATTAAATATGATTAGAACCCTTAATTTTCTGCACAGACCAAATAACACACACCAAATGACATGAATGTAGATGATGATGGTAATGGTGATGAGCAGTGTAACTTGCATAACATAACTTGCATGTAAAAAGTATGACATACTACAAAACCTCTAAATAATTTGGAGTTTCATTAGGTTATATTTTTATGATTAGAGAATAATAATAATAAAAAGACATTCTTAATTCGACATTAAGAACCTCCTGTTTTAAGCAAGTTAAGAATAAATATCATTTATATACTCAGCAGTATGGTTAAAAAACAGAAAGAAAATTAGTAGTATTTTTTTGTTTTTGTTTGCTTGTATTACAGAAATTTCTAGATTTAAAATTATATAAAGCAATTATTGTTTTGAAGTTACAAATATTTGTGTTATACCAGTTTCTAGGCTTTCAGAAACACAAAAGTGGAATTATCTTTATCCTGTTTACTGAAAAAGCCTGCATAGATAATAATGCTTATCGATAAAAGATTAAGTAGCAAGAACTTTAAGATAAATAATCATTCAATTTTTAATAAATTCTTAAACTCACACACATTGGAGGAGACTTTACAGCCTGTTAAACCATAAACCTTAATGTCCAAGTTATGTATAGAAAAAGCCATTAAATTTGAAAAAACAAGTTTTTACTCTTATTATTAGTTTGTAATTTATCTATTTATAAATATATAAGTATATTTTTCAGTAATCTGGTTACTATAGTTCAGACTCAGACTAGTCTGGAATCAGATAGCCATATGTGAGATCTGTGATAATATTATTATTATTAAGTATATACCTACATATATATTCAATTATAAATATTTTTTTATTAGAGACATAAATTGAGTTTTAGATAACTATAGGATGGAAAACCGTTTCATTTACAATTATAAACTGTTTTGTGTTATATTACCGATAATCATTAACTACACTATGATACACAGAATGAGATTATGGTAATGAGGAGTTAGAGCTACTCTGTAGGGACTGTTAGTGCTGTGTGTGTGTAATTTAGTAGGCAAATATTGATGGATAACTATGGATGTAAAATATAGAACATGAGACATCACTGAATAAATATAATGTAGATCATGTTTGGAATTTTTCAATACCACAAAATAGGTTTGCACTGTCACATGGTATTCAACAAATTAATAAAATAATAAGCCATAACACTAGCCTAATCATTTTGTAATTAAGTAATTATACTTCATATTTAGTTTTTGCCTCATGTTCAGTAGATAATCAGTAATTTATTAAATATATATTACCCATGCTGTTAAATTAACGTCGATGGAATCTTGTATGATATATAGGTTAGCATCCAGAACATACCATGACTTCAGAAAAATATCTATATAGACAACCAAGTGTGGCTATCTAATTTGATTAGCATAGTAAAATATATACCAACAATTAAAGTTCTCCCACAAATATAAGGTGATACTAACATTAGTATTCTAGGTACAGAAGAGGGTACCGCGAACAAAGGACACCTTAAACACAACAGACAACATAACAATTTTATGCATAGATAAGTAAATAGATGATACTAACCTCGAACCATTTCCACTTTAATCTTAAAATCGGTTTCAGGCAACCACAAAACACCATTGGAAGTATGGATTAATAAGACAAACAATATAAAACTGGCTCGTGTTACCAATATTTTAAACCAAACCTTGTCATGTTAGTATCTTAAGAAATTATCATGTGATTTGTCCATTAGATGTCACGTATTTTGCATTTTATAACTGTATCGCTTTGCCAATGATATATAAATCAAAGATACCGAGCACTGTACTGTGTATTTTAGTAAAACATATATCATTAATTCATTCAAGTTCTTTGCAAATGTCAAGATTGATTATTACGACTTCTGTAGAAAATGGACGCTTGTTTTTCCTATGGCGCTTTCATTTGATTGGCTCTTATTTGGCTCTGACAAGCGCTGTAATCTAATCTATCCAATGAGTTCAAAAAGTTTAATCATAGAGAATTTTTTGATGCTTGTTGTCCCTCATCTATCGGATGTAGAGTAAAAATTCATTCCGTTACTTTTTTAAACTATGAGATTAAAAAAAAGCAATGTGGCCATTTCAGCGACAATGAAATAATTAACTAAACAAAAAATTGTAAATGTAACAGACATCCACAAAATAAGCTCGCCTAGCTTGTGTGGAGCTATCGGGTATGATACATATTCTGTTTTACTTTTAATTTCTTTTTTAAAAGAAAATTCTCGCATTATGAACAAATCCTGTGCCGTTGGGGACTTTATACTCCGTCTCACGAAAGATGTCTCGAGGAGATAGATGGAACTAATGTGACAGGTCGGCCATGTTTGTTGTTGTCAAATCTTGTTGTTATGTCATTTGTTGTTTTGTAAATTGTTATTTAAGATGCCTTAAGTTGTATAAAATCTGGTTGAGAAATAATATTGATAGCTTTAATAGTTTTGTGAAGCAGAACAGAAGATACAAGGCGTTTTGATACCAACAAATAGTGTTCGTAGAAGACGCCGCCATGATAGGCACATATTTGGGAGTGTTAAATCGGATTGAAAAAACTACACGTTGTTTCTCAACTGGACTGCTGTTTTTTCAGCTTTGAGGAAAGTTTTCAAAAACTCTAGGTATTATATAGCAGTGAAAGAGAAAGATATTTTCAGAAATTTAAATAATCTTTTATTTTTAATATAATAAATACAAATATCACTTACATTTTAAGTTCCCTTATTTAACAAGCAATTTTCTCTTCGATCAGTCTCTAGTGTGACTACCGACACATGAAATGAGATACCGTATTATGAGAGCCGTAATTAATGACTACTGACTGATACTGACTACTAGTCAGTCAGTTTCAGTGTTGCCAACCTACTGTATTTTGCATCAAAACTTGTGGTTTGAACCTCCTCGTTAGTGGCAAAATGTTGCTATTATTTGCTAGTAATTTTTTAATGGTTTAGTAATATTTGCAAGATTGTAGAAGACTAGGTAGGAGACAATGTCGAAAGATGAGCATTACAACAAATTTAAAAAAAAAACAGAATTTGATATTTTTATTTCTTATATTTTAGTCTTTGCTAATACTATATTGTGATCACCGGTGAGGTCACCGTGGAAAATAATTCTGGGCTTATCTGAGCCATACAACATCATATCATCATAGAATCATAATGCCTTTCTTACTATCGTCATCAAGTTCTGTTTGACTGCAGCCAAGAATTGCTGAAGACATTATAATACCATAATCTTCAGGTCTTCATTTTTTTTATTAGTTACTATATCTATATTTTACTCATTTTCAGTTTTCATACAAAATAAGCGCTGATTTCAATCGTGTCGATTAACTTTAGTTTAAAGTCTTAACCTTAAACAATAATAAAATAATTTTATCGAACGAAAAAGGTTTCAAATAAAATTATCAGAATCACATGATTAACATCCCTAAATATGTAACTATCCAAGCGGCTACTCTCTTATGAACATTGTTTATTGGTATCTTGACGATTTCTCCTTCAAAAAACGATAATCATACATAATAGGCATGTATCCCCGAGTTCCGTAATCGTAAATGGCACTGCTCGCGGGATTGTGCAAGAATACATCTACTTTGGGCAAACTATTGAAATTGGTCAGTACAACTTCGATCGGGAGACCGATAGGAGGATTCGGCTGAGCTGGGCAGCATGCGCGAAGCTGCGTCACATCTTCGAATCTCCGATTCCACAATTATTAAAGACTTAGGTATTAGACCAGTGCGTCCTACCCGTAATGACATATGGAGCCGAGACGTGAACACTCACCATTGGACTGGTCCACAAATTTAAAGTAGCTCAGCGTGCTATGGAGCGCGCGATGCTGGGTGTTTCTTTGGCTGATAAAATTCATAACGAGGTTGTTCGACAGAGATCGGGAGTAACTGACATAGCACGGAGAATCAGTACGCTGAAGTGGAAGTGGGCCGATCATGTCTCCAGACAATGGTTGCTGGAGGCGAAGTGTGCTAGAATGAAGACCACGATTAGGCAAAAGTAGTGTAGGAGGCCCTGCGGTGCGATGAACCGACGACTTGAAGAAGGTGGCTGGCAGCGGATGGATGCGAATTGCCCAAGAATGGGATGGTTGGAGCTCCTTGGGGGAGACTTTCGTTCAGCAGTGGACGGCAATAGGTTGATTTGTATCTAAATACTTTAAATCAGCTGTTCTGCTTTACAAAACTATTTCATCTTCATTATTATTTTTAGCTAATATCTTTTAAAGCGCATGATGACTGAAAAACTTAATGGCACCGAAAATAATAACATACATTGCCGAACTGTCACATTAGTTCCATTCATTGCCGTGGGACTTCTTTCGTTAGACAGAGTATACTTGACTGTAAGGGGCTTCCACAGTTGTTAAGTAACTTTAAAACGGTAACACTAAATAAAAATGTCAAACAAAAGCGCGGTGTTATTAAACTAATTAAAATTAATAAATATAATATAATATACAATAGAATCCAATAAATAAAGAAATAAAATAGTTTTTGTTGTTGGTTTCCATACTACTTAATCAGCATTATGAATGCATGTTACATTTGGGATGAGAAACTAATAGAGTTTTGTGATCAATTACCCGCTGTTATGGGTAGAGTAAGGCCTTTTATAAACTCATATAACCACCAAAAGGTTAACTATAGGTATTTAATTACTGCTCTAATAAACATCATTTCAGGCAAAAATGGTGCACTACTTAATACAAGCCTACGGTCTTCATAACAAAGTTAAAGTGGTTCGTTCTACACCGGCGACTTACGAAGACTTGAAAGAATTTCATTCAGAATTGTATTTGGATCATTTAAAAACCTTCAGTGAGGTTGATGATGATTACATGCCAACTGTTCAAGACGAAGAATATGGCATAGGTTAATATATTCTCATTCAGTAATATTAAATAGCTTCTGTACCTAACTCCTAACTACTTTTATTAATTATAATATTTTATTGTGGTGACGGATTTAGAGTATGGAGTGTTACTAGTCATCCTGTAGGTATCATATGACCCGATAGAGGGAATAAATAACACAGGACAATAACACTTCAAAAAGGAGAAAAATTTGAAATAATCTATGTACCAACCTGTCTTGCCAGCATTCTATAGTTGGCCATCGCCTCCTTTCTAAGGAGAGGCGTATGTCCAGTAGTAAATTGCCAGAGGCTGTCGCTGATGGTGAATTTCGATAATAATGATACTTACATAACATGAGTAAGTACTTATAGATCTGTTAGTGAGTTGATTTTTAAACAAATATATTTTTTTAATGCAGGATATGACTGTGCGCCTGTTTCCAACATGTTTGGATTAGTATCAAATATAGCTGGGAGTTCAGTGACTGCAGCCAAATGTCTTGTAATGGGTTTGGCTGATGTTGCTATTAATTGGTGTGGAGGATGGCATCATGCAAATAGGTATAGTTGAAAGGAAATAATTATAAAAACTTGTCAAGTCATACACACAGCAATCTCAAAACTTGCACACATACATATATACTTTAGATAAATTATATCATATTATTATATATAGGGTAGACCAAGAATTTCTTAACATTTGAATCCAAAATCCCATGCAAACATGTTATGGGAGTTCCTGGGAACGATGCTACCGGAATTTGCTGGCTGCAATCATAGCACATGCTTTCAACAAGATGGAGCCACTTGTCTCGCATCTAATGAGCCCATACTGGTGGTCAGACATTTTTTGGAAGAACTGATTTCCAGATGAGTCGGCATTCCATGGCCATCCAGAAGTACAGATCTATCTCCAGCAGATTTCTTTTAATGGGGTCATTTGAAAAATCGTGTCTACATCAATAAATCAAACACACTACATCAAGTATAAGGAAAGCAAAGAAATGTCGGTGATCTCACGGTCTCTTTACTGACCAGTATTCAAAATTTCAGTGCTTGCTTAGAAGAGTGTAAATGTGGAAACGGTGGTCATTTGGGTGATGTAATTTTTGAAAAAGAAATACCGACTAATTAGCTTCCTTATAAATAAACAATTTTTATAATATATGAAATGGTTTTTTCAAGCCATTATTTCAAATGTTAGTTATAGTTTGTGACCCACCCAATTCATGAAATTTAAAAAAAAAAATTAGATCCACTAATCACAAAGTACCAAAAACTCTTATTTGCAGGTTTGGAGCAGAAGGCTTCTGTTATGTCAATGATATTGTCTTAGCTATTGAAAAGCTAAGGAAAAAATTTCCTAAAGTGTTATACATTGATTTGGATGTGCATCATGGTAACTACTTCCAGTGTTGTTAATTTTGTACCCAATCTAGATACAATTAAAACTTTAAACTTTATAAGGTACTAGCTTTTGTTTATGATTTCTCCCCCATGTGTGTTAGATATTATTGTAAAATGTAGCCTATATAATTCCTCAAGAAATATAGTATCTCAGTGCCAAATTTGATTAAAACTGGTTCAACAGATTAGCTGTGAAAGCATAACCACAGAGTTACTTTAGCATTCATAATATTCATATTGCCTGTGATCCAATCACATACTTAGATTACCATATCTGTTGTCTTAATTAGAATGTATAGCTTTTACCAGATCTATAAAAGACTTCAAATTTGTTACAGGAAATGGAGTCCAAGATGCTTACAACATTAGCAAATCAGTATTCACTCTATCCTTCCACAAGTATGAGCCTGGCTTCTACCCAGGCACTGGAGGGTTAAATGACATTGGCACGTTCGGTGGTACAGGGTACTCATGCAACATGCCACTACATGCAGGTTACACTGATGACACGATGGAATATGCTTTTGAGAAGTTAGTATTATTATTTGCTTGTCAAATTGTTTTCTATACAAAAATGATTTTGATACTTTGTATTGAATTAGCTGTGTCCCATGGCTTTTAATTTTTTTTGCAGGAAAAGGGTTCAGATTATGTTACCTGCATTTCAAATTTTATCAAAATTGGTCTAGCCTTTTCAGTGTCAAGAAGTAACTAATAAACACACAAATTGTCGCCTTTATAATATTGTTGAATTATAGACTGTTTATTTAGCTTTATTGGAAGAATTAACAAGAGCATTGTATGTATCATCTTTAAGAATAACAATTTATATTAAAATATATTGTAAAAAATGTAAGGTTAGCCATAAATAATTAGCGCTAATTTGAACAGTCACTATAGGAAATATATATTCCATTATAATTAAGACTTGGCTTGGAAATTAGTATCATTTTATAACAATTGCAGAACTAGACACCTCATCCTTTAGGTTTAATCATCTTTTTGATAGGTTGTAAAAATATACTTCACAACCCTACAGGTCTGATATCAAACACATCACCACCAAGGAATGCCAACTATCGTAATCTCAAGCAGTCCACATTCATCCAATGACATTCCCTCAATAGCATCAGATTAATACCTACCTACTTTTTGTTTCATATACAGGGTGTTTAATTTAGTGTTCAGTCACTTCAGACCTGATGCTATAGTTATACAGTGTGGTGCAGATGCACTGGCGCACGATCCCAATGGTGGTGCTGCGCTTACAACGCAAAGTTACTGCAAGTGTGTGCGCATGGCCCTTGATAAACGGAAACCTAGCATGTTGCTAGGTGGAGGTATTTATGAAGCATTATTTTAACACTAACATATTCTAGAACGTTACTTCCGTTCCTTGTCACTATATCACGCTTCTATTGGTCCTGCTAGAACACAAAATTTAAAATTACACCCTAAATCTCTACAAGTCCGATAATCTAAATTGCCTCAAGAACTAAAAGGAATCTCAGTCAATCTCTCAATCAGGATATAGACTTTTATCAGTTGTTCAGACACATGCCTGTCTTTGTAACCATACTAGTTTAACCGCCCGACTTCGTCTGCGTCTCCTAACGCTCGTAGTATGATGTTACTAAGCGTGAATAAATTTGCTTAATAAATGTGATATATGCCGTGGCAAACTTTTTTTAGAACATTTAAAGAAAACAATTCTTTTATACGTTATTTTTGCGAAACTAACCGTTTACACAGGCTCCTAATGATATATAAATTTTTTTTTGAAACTCGCCTCTTTTTGGTCGTAGCGTGATGATAACTCAGCTAACTATACTGGAAAAAATTTTCAAATCGGACCTGATCAGTACTTCCTGAGATTAGCGCGCTCAACCAAACAATAACATTAGTATAGATATAGGTTTAATAAACAAGTTTATCAGCCACTATTACAGCCTTTAAATTCAGAATAGAAAAAAAAACATTTGTTTGTTTACTACACCTTTAAATAGCATACAAATAAATTTATTTTTCAATGTTCTTCTCAAAGGTAATGGTTTTCTGATCTGGTATTCTGATTGATACAACATTTCTTAAGAACATTATGAATGATTAAATGTCAATGTTATTTTAACCTGTTTTTGCATTTACAAGGTGGTTATCAACACTCAAATGCTGCTCGCTTATGGACATCTATAATGGCCATGGTTGCTGGAGTTGAGCTGGATGAACAAATACCCGAACACACTTACTGGCCAGATTACGGTCCTATGTACACTATTGCCATTGATAAAACATTAACTAAGGATACTAATAAGAGTTGTTATATTGAAGACTGCATTAATACAATTAAAGGTGAGGTTGAGTGTATAGTAATAACACCTTCGCACACTAGACTGAGCTTGCACTGGTAACCAGACTGCTGATAAACTATATTTCTAAATAAATAAATATTATAGATAAATTACACCAAAACATAGAAAAAATTGCTCATCACATAATATTTGTCCTACATTGGAATCGAACCCTCGACCGCCGACTAGCAGCTACAGTAGCTAACCACTAGACTAACTGGTCTGTCTTATAACATCCGTAAACCAAAATGTCTTATCAATCGCAGCGTAAAATTTATTTGATTACGACACGATTACACGATTAGACACATTTTGTTTTAATCATTGAATTGGAAACTCATTTTTGTTTTCCTTGGTAGGTGATCAATCATATAGGTGTTATCTTTGATTTTATTTATACCATATCTTTATATAACTTAAATTTCATATACTGTGTTTATACTACTTTGCTTGTGTCTGCTACATTTTTAATATCCCTAGACATGTTATATCTTTAAATATTTTTAATTTATTATGATTGAAATAATTAATTTAATTTATTATCTCCTTAGTTTGAAACTGGATGACGTTGTGTGTCAAATATCCGGAATGTTTCTTTATTTATTGAAATAAGCTTTATAAAATAATAGTTTCAATGTTTTAGGAAACCTAGAAAAATATTTAGGAAAATCAAGTCATGCAGAACCAGTTGCCAAAAGATTAAAAAATAAAATAGAAAATGTTAAAGAGACAATTAAACTTGATTCTAAGAAAATATACAAGCCAGATAAATACAGGAAGATTAACATTGGTATTCACAATAGAGAAACACATGCTCAAGAACAAACACAACACGGGAGTAAACTTGTTGACAAATCTAATGTTTACGATTTTGATGAATAAATTATATAGACACATTTACACTCTTGACTTTTGTTTTAGCCCCTTATACATCGGGGACTGAGATTTATATCATTATATAAAAGTCTGGAAACTGGCTGGCACCCTTTAGAGTACATCAGCTCCTTTTTTAAACCATATAGTAAATAGTGTTTATTTAAATTAAAACAGACCAATAATTGGAAAAAAATATATTTTTGTTACTAAGTAACATTGACATGAAATTAAACATAATATTACTTTAAGAGTCTTGTAGTCATACAATTCTTATGTTGTTGCAACCCAGTCACAAGCTGTGATGAAGAACTTTTTATTTAAGGGTTTAAAATCAATAAAATTACAAATTCTAGCCAAAACATCAAATACTGTTAAAAAATAAGCACATTATATTATCACTGAATTACAGACAATTTGTTCAAAAGGTTAAAGTTATAAGTTGGGTTTGTTTAACACTCACGGTTCTCCATTTGTTTATTTACAGAGCAAGTTTACCATACATACATTTAATAGATAAAGCTAACCAACTTCAGGCACAAAATAGCAGTAATCAATTTCATTACAGATCCTACTCAGGATTTGTATGACTTATGACAATACAAACTATTTCATTAGGAAGAAAAAAATGTTGCACAAACTCAATACGGAAACTATTCACTTCAGCTATAATATTGCCGATTTCTATTGGCCTAATTTCATTTATGTGCTTATGTATTTATTGCAAGCAAGGTGATCAAAAAGCGTACCTGTTGTAAATCAAATGCTAGTTAAGATTGAACTTCCAGCATTACAGTTTACGTCTTCACGGCAAAATATCCCAACTACTTTGAAAGGTCTTATTATTTAAAACTTTATGGGAAAATAAATGCACATTAAATAACTTACTCACACTTATACACCATATTTAAACTGTAATGCTGTAAGTACAATCTTCATATCAATGATCCCTTAGTAACTTTAGTCTGAGGGCCGCTTTTCACTGTGTTTTTTAGTGAACTCCTCTGCGTTTTTTGTGAACTTCTTCCTATCTTTGAGGAACTCTTCTGCAAGTTCAGCACGCAATGGATGTTCTGGCTCAGGATCGTTGACAAGGGCCACGAGTGCTTGGATAACTGAACACAGATTAAATTGTAATTAATTTTATACCACCATATAGGCTAAAAAAGAGGTTGTGGAGGTCCAATGCCAGTAGCTCTTATTCAATCTCATGCTCTTTTCTAACAGAATCATCTCTCTTACGGTTTTGACATCCCTCCAGCACTTTAGTCTAAATAATTTTGTGTCAATTATATATTTTTATTTTAAAAGTCGACCAAAGTGACTACTCTGCCTAATGGAAAGCATGAATGGAACTAACTGTTACTAATCTCATGAATTATATGCAACTAGGTTATCTTTTGGATTCTATTCATGCTTGCCATCAGACAGGGTAGATTCACTTAGACTGGCATGTATTATAAAAAAAAAGGAACATGTTTATAAATTTGAACACATTGTGACACTTTAGAATTCCAAGCATGTATAAAATGGTTTTCTGTTTACATTTTCAAATACAAATTAATCTACCATTTTCGATATGCATCAAGAAGAAGTTTTATATATATTATATTTTCATCTACACAATTTACCTCAGGGATCGAACCCGATAATTTATGAATATTGAATCAATTATTAAATTGTTTACATAAATTATTGTAAAATTAAAATACAAAGTATTATTGCACTAGAGAAAATATTTTTTGTACAAAGGAACCATCTAATGATTTCATTAGTACCTTGATCAGTCTTAGTAGCAGGCTTCCAGTTCTCAGCACTAATGATAGGCAGACAAACTTGACCCTTCTCATCAATATTTGGATGGTAGATCTTTGTTTTAAAACTTATCTTAGGTGGTTTGAAAGGATATTCAGCTGGGAAATTAATCTCGATGCGGAAAGCACCTTTGTTATAAGGGGAATTGTCCTGTAAAATGAATATCAATGCTATAATAATTTGTTTTTGGAAAATAAATATTAAGGCACAAATATCAAAAAATCTATTTCTGTGATTAATGTCTTGATTATGACTAATATTAAAACCTAATCTCAATAGTATTAGTCACCAACAAATGCTAATTGATTAAACTGATAATATTGTTATCATACAGATATTTCATAATGTGTAATAATGCCAATCAATACATTTATCATTATGTCAAGCCTTTTACAATTTTGGCAGAATCAGATTTACAAGGTCACATACAGAGTTCTGCCTATTTAAACATAGTAAAAAGATTGAACAATGATTCTCATTTTGACAATTTATGGTTTATTTCTTCTCTTGCACTGTACTGAAGTAAAGAATGGTGAATTTATTCAAGTTATACTTCTTATTAGTGTAAACTGTTTTAAAAAATGAAGTTTATATCTTAGGCACTTACTGGTACAATTAATCCTTGCCATGTTAGTATATTGGATTCATCCACTTGTATGTCCCTAAAGGACTTCAATCCTGACTGCCTGATATCATTCAGCTCCTACAAGCATATTAAGTCAATAGCCGCTAATATAGATATTTATATTAAGAAAAACGAGATATATTTATATTAATAAAAATGACAAAAAATGTTGCGAATTTAATTAAGTATTCATTAGGCCGATTTATTCTTAGTGGACCTCTCAACGTAATTAAGAAATTTATACTCTTATTATTTACATTATTTTCTTCACATTTTGGTTATAACTACAAAAATTGACGCTGACTATACATTTAAATCAGGGTAGTAATGTCAGTACTGCTAGTGGAATACTTAAGATGGAAAACAATTCCGTCACTAAAAAATGATGTCTCACCTTCTGTAATCTCCTCGTTGCAGCCATTGTATTAGAATCTGTCAAACTCCCAACCTAGGATTTTCCGTAAGTATTCTTGAAAAACTCAAGTTTTTAATCTATTTATGGGTCCGCAATAACACCATAATTATACAATAGACACAAATTACAGTGCGATTTAACAGCAAGATGCTGAAAATTCTCTGTGAAATGCGATGAACAGCAACAAAAGTTGCCGCGTTATGTTACTGCTTTGTTGTCAGATAAGATCTGAATTATACCTTTGAAATTGTTACGAAAAATATTCATAAAGGACTTTTAAAATATTATAATAAACAATTATTAGCTAAAAAAACATTTTTATTGCTCTATTTGTTTTATTGTCAACTAATATTTAATTAAATTATTTTTATAAGGAAACATCTAAACGTATAAAAATTACTACCTACAATGTGTTCTCCGTATTCTCTGATAGTAGTGACGTCGGCTATCGTTATCCTTACAAAATAAGTAGCCGTGGGCGTTTGTGACATGTTTCTAAAATCGAAATAATCTCAAGGTCGTATTAAAACATGACTAAATTCTTTATATTATACATCTCCAGTAATTACTGTTTCAGTAAAAGAATTCAACTTGAGTATTTTTAAACTTAAATTATAAGTAGGTATATGAATGAAATTGTATTGCGATACGAAAAGGTAATTTGAGAAACTGACAACAAACTCGCTACATAGTCAATAGGAATTTGCCTAAAAATCCACACCACAGTTTTGTTGGTCCTACAGAACGACTTTAAAAATGCTACCGCACACGTACAATGCAGCAACAATACAGAATATTACGTCGAGCTCATTAAAAAACCAATACGACTTTGTATCTTGGTCCCTCAAAAAAATAAGTACTAGTTCAGAGCGTATTGACAGATTCAGCAGCAGATATTTTACTTTCAATCTCTCGTACAAGGTAATTAAGTGGAAAAAACAGGCGTGGTTGCCATCGGATCCTCAGAAATAAGGGGAAGGATGGTTTTAGACTTCATAATAATCTTACTCCGTAGGCGAACTGTGAAAAACAGCTAAATATTACTTATCATTTACTTTTTTGGTTGTCTATGAGTCACGGTCTCACTCCAATTAAGTCAACCTATGTAAGCCGAAACACGACTCTCAGATGTTTTCAGCGTTATGAATGTCTAGTTCTATTTCGTTGGCCATTGTTACTGGGACTGTCATTGTATAAATTTCTATGTAGGTACCAGATAAAATATATGTATTTTGGATGCGTCTAGTTTTATGCACTCAGTACATATATTCGATATAAATCGTGAAAAAGGAAGGTAGTTCAGTCTTGTAATACTAATACTCCTTCAAATTATCTGTAAGTTACTTTGTAAGTTACCAATGGCACTGTGAAATATCTTATTCGAAAGTTAATTTAGCGACCAATGGGCCGCTCGTGCATTACCCAAAAAACAGGAGACTGCCATGATAATACACTCTTGCATCCCGCAAGCCGTACCACTACTTGTATGTACAATACATCCTCCTGGCGCCCACGTATGTACAATACATATATATACATATACAATATAGCTGTGGAGAAAAGCCCAGAAATTTCAAAGATTTCTGTGCGAAACCTGGGTGGGTTGCTAATTAGAAATAAAATAAGATAGTTTATGGTGTGACGCTTTATTGATATTGACCATGTATTGTAATATAGACTCACAGTAAAAGTTAAAAGTTGGGGAACATTTCCATTTAACTGTATCGATATTAAAGAAAAATAACCAAATGATTCTAATATTGTCAAATACTATATAATTATAAGGACCTCATTGTCTAGATAGTTTAACCCAAAGCATACATATTGTCTCATCTAAGTTATGTATGTGTAATTATAAGTTTAGCTGTTGTTTTTGCATATTTTTTTAATCGCCACACAAAAAAAGAACTGCATGCTTGGATCAGTAGGGCCCAAGCATAAATATTTAGTCGTCCCCGCGTTCATCGTCCCGGCGCCTATTGCGCGTGCGCCTGTTCCAGCCCTCGCGGGGCCTCTCACGCTGTCGCCCTTCACCACGCTGTTGTCCTCCGCGTTGGAAGAATGATCCCTGCTTTTCGAATATGCGCTCATTTGAGTCGACTAGGTTTCCGACCTGCACAAAAGAAACATATATTTAATAATCGTGGAAGAGAGGACTCATCTTTAATTATGTTTTAGATGGAAAGTAAGCATGTTGTCATACTCATACACATGTGTCATACAATGGGAGCCGACCATCAATGAAAAATGTGATATGAAAAATGATGTTTCATAGGCTTTCTTGATGATAGTCGTACAAGACTGGCTGAATTTTGACATTTAAACCAGTAGTTTTTGATATTAGCGCTTACAACCAAATAAGCCAATAAACTCTTCATCTTTATAATGTTAGCATATGTTGACCTCATTGTCCTATGACTTTTTTTACAAAAAAGTTAAATAGAGTGCAATTATTACCTTGTCGGCAAGCTGTAGTGCCAAAGCCTGCATCCTAGTTGGTTCAGAACGATGTAGGATTGCACATTCGCTAGGATCGTCGAGTGACGCCAGTAACTCTTCGTTAATGATCATCTTGGACACGAGTGAGTGAACACGTTGGCGCGGTAACTCAAACATATCGGCAAGTGACCGTAACGACAGAGAAGCATACACATGAGCATATGTGAACAGGTAGGTACGGAGTGACTCTTCGCGAATTAGCCTGCCGAGCATAGCCCGAACGTTATCTGCACCCACCATTAGGTCCCACACCTGCAACCATTTGAAAGTTATAACACATGTAATATTCTATTACGAGTAGTATTAACAGTGTAAACAAATGCAATTAAGCAAATCTTACCTTCGCATTCATCTTCTCGTTAACAATAAAATTTAGACAAGCGCGCCAATCTCCACGTCGCATAGCTCGCGCGGCCGCAACTGCGTGCTCACGCATAGATTCTGGTGGGCCTACCAACGCCTGTCGTTCGCTAGCTCGCAAGTTCTGGTAGAAAGTCTTACTGATCATTCGACGACGAGCATCGAATTCATGAGCAGCCATGTAAGGGATTTCAATTAACATAGCAGACACCAAATACACGCACTCTAGCAGTTCTAAGTTAATATGCATGTGAAATGGCATTTGACGCTGCTTCTCGATCTTCTCTTGCTCCTTCGAACGTTCGTGTTGACGCTGAGGCAGCAAGCCTTGAGCCAGCAATTCTTTGGGTTTGCCGGTCATCATTAATTCAGCCAGACACCCATGAGCTTCCTTTACATTGCCACGACGAAATGCGCACAGGCCCAAGTTAGCCATCGTGCGATTGTACAAAATCTGAGTGCTAGGGTCGGAATGCTGAACAGTCTCTTGTAAATGAGACATCAGGAGAAGATCGCGAGCTTGGAACCAGTTATCGTGAAGCGCATGGTGATAGATATGAGAGAGAATTGCACGAGTTCTCAGTCTGTCAGTCTCATCGTGAGCATAAATGTATTTGCAAAAGCGTTCCATTTTCTTGATAGTGGTCTCCTCACCTGGAGGCAAGTCCTTACGTACAGCGCGAGGATCGAACTTATAATACAGATGGTCAATCTTGCGTAGATAAGCACGGCAGATTTCCTGTGGAGTGCCATCACGTTCCACCACCTGGCATACTCGATCAATTAATGCAGAAACGCGTACTTCGTCTTTTAATCTCTCCACATACTCGTTAGAGTGTGGATCACATTCTTTCAACAACTTGGTGAACTCGTCATCAAGTCGCTCAAGGGCAGTGAGTAAACAGCCGCGAACTCTGAAAGGTGCTGTTATGAGCTGTTCTTGTTCTTCAGTGAAATTTTCACTGAGAACCATATCTTCGACGCCTAAAAGTAGAGTAACCATCTGATCCACGTTTTCAACAAGCCTCGACCAGTACTCTGGTTTCATGGCATCAGATATTTTAGGGTTATAATCAAACAGGGCTGCGACTGTAGCAGCACGGAGTTTAAGCTGTAGCGCGTCACCTAAGTTATGTTGTGCAGCGACAGTACGCAACTCATGAAGTAGTTCTAGTTGAGCGCGACGGTCAGTACGCTTGCGTCCACGAGCTGCGCTAATTTCTCCTAATTTTTTAACCACCAAAGCTGCATCAATGTCACTGTCCTGAAATGATAAGGAATCATAAAACACACTAATATTAACATACAATTCACCATGACCAACTGAATAAATATGTTATTTTAGAATACAATACCTTGGCAAACATCTTAGGCTTGTCAGAAATAGCAGCTCCTTTTCCTCCTTTAACCGTCTCCCATTCACCACCATCATCGGCCTGATCTTTCTTTGAGATCTTAACAGTTCTTTCACGCCTAACTTTAGTTTTGCGCCTATCTTTTTCTTCGTCATCTTCCTTCTCAGTATTTCTCTTTAAGAAACGCTCCCTTAGAGTAGTAGCTCCTCGCGTTTCATCATCAGAACTCTCACTAGAGCTAGATGAACTGGAACCCCAATCCATGGAATCAGAAGATTCGTCATCTTGGGGAGGAGGTCGGCGAGGAGGCTCCGGTGAGCGACGAGCACGTGGTTTTTCCTTAACTTTTTCGACATTATTTGATTCATCTGAAGATGACGAATCTAAGGAAAATGATAAAATTAGTAAAACACAATTTACATTAAACAGAAACAGTAAAACATCTGACACACAGTGTTATCTAGTTTCAAATTGAGCAGATCTTGTACTATGAAAGCTAGATTGACATTTATATTTTATTATTACATATTTTATAAAAAGTCACAAATTATTGCTTGGCCATTGTTAGGCTGCTAAAGGATTATTTATTGTGACTAATTATAATGTTTTTTACTTCATGGGTTAAGAGTAATATATGTATTTGTGGTATTTACGTTAATATTCGTGTATGCATTTATGTGTAAGTAGTAGTAAGTATAAATATATGTAAATAACTTTTTATATTATTAATTGCTTAGATTATTGAAAATGACACCACTAACTACAAAAAATCTGATTTTACAATATCTGTACAAAGGTTGTCTGGAAGATCGCCGTGAGCGATAAGACTACGTTTGTAAAGCAAATGTAGACCTCCGTGTCTCGGTACAAAATTTATATTGTAGTGGTGTGCACTGAAGCTGTTTTAATATTTTTTTTATATACTTATATACTTTTTTTTTTAAATGAATTAAATTATTTTGTTTTATTTCTATTGATATGTGACAATGTTTTCATTGTCACATTTGTTTTATGTAGAAAACAGTCAAACTGTAAAAGAAATCGCGTACGAAATATTGTATCGAAACTGTAAGTAAAATGTGTAATACCTTTGTGTTCTTCATCACCATCTGGTAAATCTGGATCCTCGCGGAACTTAGTAACTTCAGATTCAAAGTCTTTAGTGTACTTCCTTAGCTTTTGACGCAGTGATGTCAATGCTTTACTGCTGCCTTTTGATAGAGTCTTTCTATTGGCACGATCAGCCCAAGCAGAAGATACCCAATCTTCTAATTCTACGAGCGCCCTCACAAAGAATCTTGGTGCCACTCCATTTTCCTCTTTAGCTACAACAGGTGCAGCACGAGTATATGCTTTCTGGAGATCTTCAAAAGAGGCAAGAGCTGAAGAGAAGTCTTTAATCTTGCGATGATTGCGTAGGTAATGGATGATGCCTTCCAATTCCTCATAACGCTTCTCTTTCATAGAACGCACCACACGTTTTGTTTCCTCTTCATCGTCACTAAACTGTTTGACAAAAAAAAAAAATTCAATTCATAACAAAATTACATGTCACCTATGTGCATGCAAAAAGCTGTGTAAACCATTATGCAACTTTTTGTATGTACATATATATTGCACTATACACATATAAATCAATAGCAGTAAGTAGCTATTTTTTTTTACGAGTCCGAGAAAGTGACTCTACTCTGTCTGATGGAAGGCATGAATGGTCCAAGAGTTGTGCACAATACTGTATGGTAACCCACACTATGGCGGCCTAGTAAGATGCTTTTTCACGCCTCGTTTGGGGACGTAAAAAGCATGACAGTCTGACAATGCTACGATGTGACATTGTATTGTACACACTTGCCATGACAACTGTCACCTCTGTAGAAGTGAGTAGAAATGCGAAGTAGGCATGTCAGGCGCATCTGAATTATTAAAGCACTTTGATCGCTCATAATTCTGGTACTTTTGTACATATTTGAAAACGATCATACGTCGTCGTTATGACCTATATATGAAAATAATCATAAATTACGTATTAAATTTGAGTACTAACTACATTGTACAAGAGGACGCAATGCATTTTAAGGGGAAATATTTCAAAATATTTGGCAGGAAATATTGGGTTAAGCACCATATTGTCCCTAGAATACAAATATGGAAGTAAAACGCAACCTTATTTAACAGACATAAGGTGTATTTAGTAACATGGTAGGTGGCGCTCAGGATTTATACTCCTTTGGATGAATTAGTACAGACTATGTTATGTATGTTTAATGTTATTAGTTGTGTATGTGTGCGTTGTGGAGGTGACTAAGTATTGTCGACATTCGCAATGAGTGTGGCAACCACCACTCTTGGATTCTATTCATGCTTTCCATTACGCAGAGTAAAATCACTTAAGTAGTCTTCTATATATAAAAAAAGAAAATAACAAATACCAAGCAGGACAACAGCACTGCCAAGAGGAAGGAAAACTTGAAACAAATCCTATACCAACCGTCTGGGCTATGTGGTATAGTAAGCCAAAACCTCCTTCCTAAGGAGAGCAGTAGACTGTAAAAGGCTGTTGTGTGATGATGTATGCGTCTAGATGACAAAGAATCTCTTGGGATTTACCATTGAATGCACCACCATACCATTTATTTCTGTTCTACTGTTCTACAGTTGGTATACAATCATGTCCTTGAACAGTACTATGGCCATGTTAGGTTATAAAAAAATATTTATTCATAAAATAGTTGTAGCATTATACACCAATGGTAATAGTAATACATTACATTAAAAAATAATCATAATAAAATTAGAAATGCTAACAAACTAAACAAATTAGATAAGTGATGATCCTGTTTCAAAAGAAATATTCATCATTATTGTCATCATCAACAGCTTTTAACAGTCCACTGCTAGACATAAACCTCATCTTCAAAAGGATGTTTAAATAAACATTATAACAAACTAGTCTCATTCAAATATTAAACTTCACTAAGTTTATGCTGTTGTCATATTACTCTATTTTCAAATTTTAAAATATATAAAGAAGACTTTGATATTTACTCTAGATACAATATTTTACATGCAACACATTCATACATGTAAATATTGTATATATTACACAATACAAAATGAAAGTTACATATTCTTAATACTTTTAAACACATTGTTTCTATATGATTGCAATTTTAAATTTATGGTGCAAGAACTAAAGTCATACAGATATAGATTAGATTGATGGCATTAGAAAATAGCACATTTAATATAACTTAGAGTAACAATTGAGAACAGATATAGCCATGGTACTGAGAGAATTATGCGTTGTACATTGATGTTTTTGGCATTAACCTTTGCAACATTGTTTCACTATTGCTGTAGTGAATTGTTTCTTTTATATACTCCTTGACTTCCATGTTAAAAGTTTTGATGTAGTTTAGAGGTCAAGAGTCACACATGTACTATGTTATCATTGCAGAACCAATCTGCAATTTTTCTGTGCAAAGTTAGTTAAAAAAAACTTGATAAACTATACTAAAAATAAACGTTATTTAACAAAATGTACTGTTTGTTCTCTCTCAACTGAAAGTTTGAACAAATCTCATGAATTATTAAGCTTATAACACATAAGTGTTTAGTTACTTATCCTCTGTGTACACCACCTGTTACTTATGCAGTGCAATTTCATTGAGAAATGCAGAACCTGCAATTAGTATTTCTTTTCTGAAAGGCTGTATTGAAACTCTTGATTTTTCTTTATTGAACGACACTTAACATGTTAAGAACGTAAAAACAAGTTATTTTTCCACTATTCGAACTTAACTGGCATATAATTAAGTTTAAACCTACACATGACATTATTTAGAAGAAGAGTAGAAAATATAGGAATTAATAAACTCATAAAACATTGAAAATGGCTTATTAGTTTACCGTGTAGACGGGTGCTGGGGCGCGTACTACTGGCTCGTCTTCGCTAGAGCTCTCAGACTCGGAGTCTGTTCCTGTAGCGAAAAACCTACTCATGGTTGCTTCGAATTCCTTTTTTACCTAAAACAGGAATACATGTCAATAACACATAAACAATTAAAAAATTAAGAGTCAAAATAGTCATAAAATCTTCATTGATGACCGATTCCCTAAATCAGACTTATGGAATACACATTGTAGGTATTGTCCAGATTGTAGAGGTTAGAACTTTCACATTCATTCTTCAAATTACTTGTAAGTACAACCCACCTTCTATGGATAACTACACTCGTTATTTTACTTCCGACTGCGTAAAATACTGCTAAAATCATGAAACTTTCTTGAAATTATCACAAAACCGAAATACTCCAGCTTGACCACGACGCACTTCAAACGTCAAAGGCAAGCCTAGACAATTCGGTTGTTTTTTAAATCGATTTTGTAAATTTCATAAACTAACGATTCAATAATATTGGACTTAATTCGTGTGGTATATTAGGTGTACATATATATATATTAAAAGTAATAAAAAATTGTTCAAATTAAATGTATAATTGTAAAAATGATTATTGAAAATGATAAATACTAAAAGTAGTGACATCACTATTAAGGCTATTAACCCCAAACATAAAATTATAAGTTTAAAAAGTTTAATACACCTTATAAATTTACTAGCAACCTACTTCGGCTTCGCACGAGTGTAATGTTGATACTAAATATACTCAGAATGTCTTTATGCAACATTCACAGCTTTTTTATCGTTAGACAACATAATTTTGAATAAATTGTCGCTTTAAAAGAGACGTTTTGTATTTGAAAAGAACTCACTTTAGTATTTAAATTCAGTTATACAATTTAGATATATATATTACATATTTTCAATGAATCGTAACGTACTTATAAGTACGAATTACTTTGTTACTCTAAAAAGTGCATTGATATAAGGTATTGTTATCGTTGTGATCCTATATTTAAATTTAGAATATCTTTAAAAATATTCATTTAAATTGCATGGTGTAAAAGATTATATTCATCTATATTAAATGCACTATGTATTTAAGGCACTTAATTGGGGTAGGACTAAAGTTGTATTGCTTAAAATCGTTTAGTAAATTAACCAAAAATTGTGATTGTGACAAAGCATCTCACTAGGCCGCCATAGTGTTGGTCACCATACTGCATTGTCTCCATTTGCAATAAGTATGGTGCCTACAACTCTTGGATTCTATTCATGCTTTCTGCTCAGAGTAGAGTCACTTTGGCAGGCTATTAATTTAAAAAAAAAACATTATTTCTAGTAAAAAATATAGGATAAAATGGTTATTGTGGGTTATCCCTAAGAAATAAATGTACACCATAACAGATTTTTGTAGACCTTTTTTAAGTGCATAATACTGTAGTACATTATTTTGATCTACCTCGTAGGATTTAGCCAGCGTTTCCAATGTAAGTGCAAAAATTTGTTTATTTGCGACATCACATTACAAACTTTCAAAATTGTCAGTGTTTGTCTAAAATATTATACATGTATTATACACATAAACCTTCCCCTTGAATCACTCTATCTATTAAAAAAAAAAAGTTGCTAATTTTGCAGATCTAAGCATATATAGGTACAGACAAACAGCGGGAAGTGACTTTGTTTCATACTATGTAGTGATACTGTTAATGTTTATAGTTTGTGTTTTGAGCTACAGGACCAAGAAACTTTTAAACACAAAAAAACTATAAAGATTACTTCAGTATTTGTGTTTAATTTATTTGTGGTGGGGCAGAGGAGAGGACATCCAAATTATTCTCCTACTGAATTCAGTTTTGAGTTTCGAAATGGACTTCACTGCTCGTCTTGATGATTCCAATCCAACGACTGTTAGGTGATAAGATCGTGGTTACTATGGTGTGACCAATCCTCTTCCACTTGTCACAATTGATTTGATGTTACAATAATTTATAATTCAAAATCTTCTTGTTCAAAATACTCTAAAGATTCCGCGTAGGCTGTTGTAAACTAGGACTGATGGTTTTTGTAACCTTCCATGCTTTGCACCTACAAAATATACTTGGATAAGAAGTTTAATTCGAATACTTTGGTTTTAAACCTGCACGTCAATCTCTGTTTCTGCTATACGAGCCTAGGTTGCATGATGTCAGCTCGAACCCTGGCAAAGTGTAAGTTCATCTACGAGCTCACTGAGGTGATATTATCCTCCGTATCTTCAGTTTCTAACACGAAACTTTTACTGTAGGAGGATGTATTCCACATTCTTGGTATCATTCCTCAGCGGTGTACGGGTTTCTACAGCGTATTGTATATTCTAAAAGTCTTAAAAATATGTATGTCATATGTTTCGAATAATATTAGAAAAAAATGGTACATTCGCACTCACCTACTTTTACATACGTACATAAGGATACTTTTTCTCGGTATTATCAAAAAAATAAATTTAAATCAATATAGATTAGACATGAAAAGTAAAATAAACAAATGTACAAAATATATAAACCTAAAAATATACTTTTTATTCTTTTTCGTTTTGTTGCACATTTTATTTATGCTTTCATTCGATTATTGCTTATAAGTCCTAAAATAATTAATCTATGATAGTATTGATCACAGATTACGTATGATTGGATTGTCACCGTCTTAATCTGTCATGGTAAAAGTCTGTTCTATGGTTTTGCAAATAATATTTTCAGATATATTTGCAAAATAACTTTTATCTAATGGAGTTTACTAATTTAATTTTGCCTATAACAAAGAACATATGTCGCACTTGTCTTATAGAATCTGATACATCAATGTTTATGAGCATACAAGATTTGATAGAACATGAGGTGAATAAAGTTAAACTGATTGATATTTTGGTATTTTTAAATTGTCTAGAGAATAACGATGAAGAGAACTGGCCTCAGGGAATATGTGCGTCGTGCGTGTCTACGGCCTTACTTGCTTATAATTTCAAATTAGATTGTCTTAAAGCAAACAATACTTTATCACAAATTCTTATGATACAGTCACCGACAAATCTACAGAGAACTGAAATTGATTCTATTGATATAAATGTCGTATATCAAGACCATGAGTATGACGTACCGTTATTTACTAATCAGCCAACATTAGATTTTGACACAAGACTACCCAGTAATAAAGAATTGACTCCACTACCACCTGTAACTGAAATAACTTCTACAGAACAACCAGCTAGAACTGAAGGAGAGAAAAGATATTCCTGTACCATGTGTACTAAATCTTTTACTAGACTTTATGGTCTGAGATACCATATGAACAAGCATACAAATGTAAAGAAATATCTCTGTTCAACATGTGGTAAAACATTTTACACATCAGGTGGGCTAAACCAACATTTACGATCACACCGAGATGTAGCACAATTTAAGTGCGGTTTCTGCAATAAGACTTACAAATCAAGGCAGTCACTTAAAGAGCATTTCCGTGTTGCTCATTCCAGTAACCGCAAGTTATATGTTTGTGTCACTTGTGGCAAACGTTTTACTGCCCGATCAACTTTGATGATGCATCATAAGACTCATAGTGGTGAGAAACCATTTGCATGCCCTAATTGTCCAAAGAGGTTTACAAGAGCCATTTATTTGAGGGCACACAGCTTGACTCACTCAGGTCTAGAGAAACCGAAACCATTTGCATGTACCCACAATGGCTGCACTCGAAGTTTTTCAATGAAACATTCCCTATTGGTGCATATTGCACATGCTCATGTTGTTGAGAGACCACATCAGTGTGATATTTGTTTCAAGGGCTTTGCTACTCCGTTTGGTTTAAAAACACATAGAGAAACTCATCAGAAAAAGGAAATATCTTGCGAGATATGCAATAAGATGCTATCAAACAAGAGGGTATTAGAGAAACACATGAAATCTCATGATGTTGATGCCAATGATATGATATTGGAAACTGTAGTTGATAATGTTTTCTTTGACCAGGTCTATTAGAGCACTTTAAAAATTCATTTTTTACTGCTAAGGTGTAGTGTAGTAACATCCGCATACTCTATTCATATATATGTTGTGCTTCCGTGTGAGAAATATTAATTTTGAGATTAATTCCTCTTCTTATTGTCAAACCATTATTTCCTTGAATAAAAATCATTAGAATAATTTTGTTTTACTTAAAGGTGTATATTTATCAGTTAGTATGTAGTCAAAGTTATCTTAATTACTATTTCTTGTACTAATGCTAAACTTATGTTATGGTTTAAGTTATATCTTATGATATGATAACTTCTAGGATTCCACTTGAATTATTATAATTGTCTTTGCATTGTTATGTTATGCAGTTTTGACAGACACTGTAGTAAAGCCCTCTTATGAATACTACTGTTAAATACATTTAAAAATGTACTAATTAAGGTTTAGCTCTTGTTACCTACATATTGATAAAGCAGAAATTTAAAGGTGATTTGGGACAATTCATAGGGTGGCAATTTTATGTACTCGTAACTCTAGCCTTGCAACTATCAACATGTTGGCCTTTGAAGTTGCTGCTTCAGAAAGCTAAATATACACTTCGAACAAAACTGTTCAGCTCTTACTTCATGGTTAAAGTTACCACTTTGAGCCCTGGTTCTTTTAGCAGAGCATAAAAAAAGCATCTCCCTAGGCTGCCATAGTGTAGATCTCCACATTGTATTATCTGCATTCATAATGAGTATGGTGACCACCACTTTTGGATTCTATTCATGCTTTTTATCATGCAGAGTAGAGCCTTAGTACTGTACAGTAGAACTTAGGCAGTTGAAAAAAAGAAATTCTGCTTACCTACTATACCATAAAAATAATAAAGACAAAATTGTCAAAAAAAATATCAGGACAAATGACCTGATATCTTGTATAATATAAAGCCAAAAATTTTATTGATGCCTACAATTTTTTATAAACGTTGACTCATTGGATTTTCTTACAACATTTAGGTATATGCATAAATACAATGGAATAGCATGTCTTTATTGTTTATTTTATAACAGGATGGTAGTATCATGTATGTTGATAATGAGGAAAATATGAGTCATAGGATTTTCTGTAAAAATCTTAATTATATACTAATAAAAACCAAGTTTTATTAACATATTATATATTCACATTTAGCAACTTTTTTTACAAGCAATGCATTTGATGATTAATTAACTAATTTGGCTATACATATTTCCGTTATTTGATACACAAATATGGGTGTAAGCTAATGGTCTGATAAGACCTTGTTACTGTGCTCAATCCATATCAGTTGTCGAAAATAACATGAAAACTCACATCACCATAAAACATAGCAAATTAATATATGTTTATAAAATTAAGGCTTAACAATATTGCAACATTTGAAGTTTTGGAACCCTTAATAATCCAGTGAACAGGTGCACAAAAGCTCTAAAAACAGTTATTAACTATATACTGCATACATATGTAACAACTGTTCTTTGAACTATGAAATATTGCAAATAAAGTAAAATAAACAATTGTTTAATATATTTTGCTATTTTATAATTCACTACAATAGATTTTCAAACAAAACAGAATTCTCTTTTGCTTTTGTACTGTCACTGTGCAGGTTACATGTTTTCAAAAACGGTATCTAATTTTTTTTAATTGCATTAAAGTTGTAATTTATCTATTTGTAACATTGTTGTACAATCAGTGGAATATTGTTAGTATTACTATGCTATTGCCTCATTTCTATTTCTAAGTAATACACATGTGTCAACAGTTCATACAGCTTGATCAACACAATCCCTTGGCTATAATAAAAAATATTGAAACAAATGTATTTTTTTAGAAAACATAGTTTATGCATTGGTAAAGTACCAATAGAAGATACTCAATACTTAAGAGTCTACACAGTAATACAGTAACAATACCATTCATAATACAAGTAAATATATAAATCAAATTTATATGAGTAGCTACATTCATACAGGACTTAATAAAAAATAACTCTAAACATTACTAAGCAGATAACACCACACAGGTAGATATTTCATGTGGAAAATTTAAACCTAACCTTACAGTGATGCCCATAGTTAAATTGTATAAAATAAGATCTAATAATCTGACAAATTCAGCACTGTACAAATCTTAGGGTTGCTATAATTAATTACTATGGTACCCATAATTATAACAAACCCTGAGCCATCAAGTGTTTAGAAAAGATTTTAACTTATTTCACATAACAATATAATGTTCAAATATCAAAGGAATGAAACTGAGACTATTTGCCAAGTATTTTGTTCATTTGCTTGTTTTGCTTCCCTATCTTAATATCAGCCACTTCAACCTTATCCTGTATTGTATCTATCAAGTCAGTTTGTTGTTCTATTTCCTCTCCTAGGGCAATACCAAGGCCTTTGAGTCTTGTTATGTGCTTAACCATCTCATCAAGATTGGCATCCAAAAGTTCATTAACTCGCTGACTGTCTGTTACTGGTGCCTTTTGTTGGACCTCTAAGTCATAGAGACGTGTTGTTGGGTGTGATTTAAAGTGATCTTCATTGGTTTTATCACATAAGTTGTCAATTGTCTCATTCAGCCTGCTACCGCTTGGTCCTGCACTTTGACTCGCTGAAGACTGACTCCTTGGTGGTGTTTGATCAGATTTACCAGAGATATAGTTCTTCAGTCCATAGAAAACAGACTTTATACCATTTAAATGTTTTTGACTGTAATTTAAGTTAGTGTTTATTTCTTCAAGGCGCTTGTTTGTATTTTGCAGCACTTCTCGCTGACGAACGAGCTCCTCAGCGGTGGCGATGCCGATTGTCTCCGATTCTCGCAATAAACCTATGCTGCGAGACGAAGAATCTAAAGTTCTTTGTTCGATTTCTTGTTGTCTTTGCAACATAGCTTGACGTTGTTGTTCCAGGGCACTTAAATGGCTATTACTGCCATATGCGCTTGTTGCAGGCTTAACAGGTTGGCGTGGCAGTCTGTCTCTGAAGCTATTAACAAATTTATCATCGTCCACATCGTCATCCTCGAACAACTGATTGGGATTAACATAGGCCGATCCAGACATTGTTCCGAGTTTCTTGTCCTTGTTATACTAAGTAGATGAATTGTATAGATTCTATCACTAGTGATTCGGAGAGAAAAGAAAGTACACTGAAACTTTATGTTCAACAGAATTTACTAGTATTTACGAGAACACTAACCTTGGGTATTTACGCGACAACAAATGAAATAAATGACATGACATGATAATGTTTCTAACTCGCTCACTCATAATTTTATGTTATCAGACTAAAAAACCATAAATTTTGTATAAGCAATAGTGAATGAAGGTACGACAGTCCATATTTTCATCTATTTTTATTATTAGCTTCATGACTTGAGACGTTTGTAAAACAATATTATGTACCTATTTAATATTTTATTTCACATTATAACTTTGTAAACCTCATCGTCATTTTTTAGTAGCACTGCCGCTTCACTATTACCAAAGAGCATATAGCAAATGAGGAGCTTCGCCACAGAGTATTATGAAAGTTTCCAAACCAATTCGTATGTATGTAGTGCAACGCATAACTATAATCGACTGTCATATGCCGAATGTTGTTTTGCTGTCAAAGACTGGAAAATCGTGATTAGTTTTTGAATTTCCTCTACATTTCTTTTGTGAACCAAAAGATAAAATATTTAACGTTTTTAATGGGTTTGCACTACCAGCCTTCAAGATGATGGCTAGTAAAGGTAAAGAAGTCAAATTTGTACATACATATTATTTAATGTATTTAGGTGAAATAAATTGTTAAGTTAACGTACAAAATATTAATTTTCAGCAATGCCAGAAACAGAAGAACAGAACAGGATAAGATTTCAAGTAGAACTTGAATTTGTTCAATGTCTAGCTAATCCTAATTATATCCATTGTAAGTAAATAACTGATTGACAATCATTCCTCTTTATAACAATTTGTGACTATATGTAAATAAACGTATAGTGGGAGTGAATCGTTCATTGATTTTTTTTCAGTTTTGGCTCAACGCGGATATTTAAAAGAACAAACATTTATCAACTATATCCGCTATCTGCAGTATTGGCGGGAGCCTGAGTACGCCCGTTACCTGAAGTATCCCATGTGTCTTCACTTCTTGGAGTTATTACAGCACGAGGCATTTAGAAGAGAATGTGTGTCAGCACAGGTTGGTAACCAAGTGCTTGTTCTTAACTTTTGGTATGTGGTAAGCACTGAGAGCCTTGGAGCAGATCTCTCTTATACCAAAGATAATGTCCATTGAATGAATTCGACTATTCATCAAATAGAGTTAACAAGCATTATAATAAATGAGTATTTCAAGTTGTAGACACGAAATGTAGTGTAGTGCATATATACAACTTGCACTTCTTGCTTGTTTTCTATGTATAGATTTTAATATTGGTGGCTACTATTACTTACTTAGTATTTTATTCAACCTGAATCACTGAAATTGTGACCTGGAACAAGAATATAGATTATATTTATGAAACAAGAATGATAAGTGCATACCTCATTTACTGCTCGCTTCTGAGACACCCCACCAGCAGATTATTCTACTAGTAGTGTGATTGGAAATATTATTCCCCTTGTTAAAAAATAGAATGTTTATTCACAGATAAAACTAATTCGGATTTTTTTTTATGAACTTTTACACATCATGATGACCAAGCTTAGCCAGTTGGTTAATAATAGCAAATGCTAAAGTAGTATCAAAGAGAATGAAGATGTATGATCATTTTAATTTAACTATTACATTACTTGTTAGTAGTGTAAGAGGATAAAAATTACCACAACACTGCTGGAACCATAATCTACTAGCATTGGGTTCCATTGTGCTATTAACAGATGTTTGACATTTCGTTATTTACCTATAAAAGTACAGAAGTTTTACTACGAAAGTATTCTCTATTACTGTACATTACTAGTAGTGGAATTTGGCAGTGTGACGTTTCAGAAGCGCTCTTGCTTCCCAGAATAACAGCAATTACAATTACCATATTATGTAGTACTGTTACAAATTAAATATCTGTCATGTAAAATAGTTCAAATTTTTTTTAGGTATGCAAATTCATGGATGACCAAGCGATATTGTTGTGGCAACATTATACAAGGCGACGCACACGTACACTACAGCCACCAGACGCGCCTGCGCCCCCTGCTCCACCTGCACCACAACAAGGACCTCCTAGACAACAGTCATAAGAAATTCAGTCCTGGTCTGTCATTAAATAATACCCAGCTCAACAATTTTCTATCAGAAATGACAGGATCCTTAAAAATGGAATGATACCTGTATAAGACAATTTTTTTTAAAATTTCATATCATTGACATCTCACACACAGCTGTCTGATCTGAAACTAGGCAGAGCCTAATTTATGGTAACCAGACTATTGATAAATATATATTTTAAACACAGCACATCATCATGCACATCATACAATTGCTTGACCTGGGTGGATTTGAACCCATGACCTTCATGACATAGCTTAGCATTCAGGGTCACTTACCACTAGAGCAACAGGCCGATCCGCAGGTCTTAAATTGAACTATGCGACAAAATAAACAAGATGATATGAATTAATACAATTTAATTTGTTGCAAAACATGTTTGTAAAAGCTATTTAATGTAAGTTAACCCTACAAGGCTCAATTTTTTTTATGTGCGCCAAAAAATTATATAGGTTGTAATAAGTGATCAGAAGTTAGGGAAAAGTTATAGAAATAAAAATAAAACCATTATTTACGAAAAAAATAACTTTTTATTTCAGTTCCACATGCGGTACACTGAGCCTTAACTAAACTTTTTGGTATAAAAATAGTACAATTTAAATTGTTTTGGAAATAGCTTCTGATGTACTTTTTTTCATTTGTAACTTATTATTTACTTATATATTGAAATTCTATATATATTGCAAAATCATATGTACTTATAACTATTATAGTAAATATTTTTACTGGTGAAAAGATCGAAAACAATTGTTAGATTTATTGAGGCAAAGTTCAACGCGACATTTATCGCAAGATATAAATGTTTTTCCTTTACAACCAGGATATTTGCACCGTTGTCTTTTTTCGCCCCAAACGGGAAAATGCTCAAACCCATCACGTCTGACATCACGAGGAGGTAGGATTGAAGTATTTGGCTTCTGCCTTTTATTTTCAACTAGATCAGATAAACTTGGTCTACCTCTTTTTTTGCTTATCGATGGTCCCCACATGCATAAACTTTTCCCTACTTCAAATTTGAAATCCTTCTGTTTCATTGGCGTTGGCTTATTCTGCTGCTCCCCGACTCTTCTGTACAATAACCAGCAATTGATTAGAGTTACATCAAGAAGATGATAAAATAACCTCAAGTACCATTTTCTAGTTCTTATTTTTATTTTGTATTTTCCTAAGAACGAATCGAGGAGGTCCACACCACCCATATGCTGGTTATATGTTTTGATTATTTGGGGATAATTCACTTGGATATATCTTTTCTCTTTTTTGTCGTATCTTCTTGCTGTTTCTATTGGCTCTTGACCCACAAAAGACGAAGATAAAACGACTGGTTTGTTATCGTACCACATAACGGTGACAATATCTGTGTTATCACAATTAGCTACCCATTGCTCTGAATAACCTCTCTGTATCTTATCCTTTTTTAGGTCTTTTATGGAAGGTATTTTGAGGTCTTTTCCTAAACGACCTTTATTGACTGTTCCCAGTGACTGTATTCCCTCTTTGGCTAAAAAAGCAATCAACTCTGGCGACGTATAATAATTGTCGAAGAATAATTTAAAATTTTGATTTTTAGGTATCGATCTAGCTAAGCGAACTACTATGTTTGAGCTTGCTCCTAAGTCTGGCTCAGTTGAAAGTCTTAGTTCAGGAGCGTTCTCCATTCCGGAATAAATTTCAAAGTCGTAAGCAAAGCCACGATCATCGCATAGAACCAGTAATTTATAGCCCCATTTATGTGGCTTATTAGGAAGGTATTGTCGTAGAAGATTTGAAGCTTTTGTTGCGCACATTTGTTCGTCGACGGATAGTGCTTCTCTTTTCGGCACGCTTTGGCATTTCTTTCTCAATGTTTCCAATATAGGCCTTATTTTGTGCAAACGATCATATCCTGGACTACCAGATGGCGGTTGTGTGGAGTTATCGTTGAAATGTAGAAACTGACAGATTTTTTTGAAATGATTTAGTGACATAGTCTGCATAATCAAAGGAATGCCTAATTCAGATGCCCAATACATTCGAATGTTTGGCAGTGGCGCCAAACTCATAATCAAACAAACACCTATAAACTTTTTCAATTCATTAGTTGTTATTGTAAATGGCTTTGAGGAATTTTTTTGGACACTAAATTTGTACATTTCTTCTACAATATGCTGAAGTAACTCATCATCAAAAAACCATAAAAAATATTGAAGGGGAGTTTCAAAGTCTATAATCGGTGACGGTAAATTTGTGTTTCCAGTAAATATAGAAGGAGGTGGTCGAAAAGAGGTTTTCTTCCAAATAAATCTTCTTTTTTTTCTTTGGGTGACAGTTACAGGGATTCTAGATCCATGACTGATTGTGGTACTCGATGATCCCCGAGCTCGAGATGTCCGAGATTGTGTATTGGTACCTGTAGTTGTCCCTGATGTACTAGGTTGAGGGTCTGATATTTCTGGCTGAAAATCTTCGATATTCGCAATAACCTCATTGCTCGGAGAACACTGATGATGATGATGCCTCGGCGAAGATAAGGCAGACTCCACGTCGCTAAGAGGCTCGGATAAAAAGTTTTGGATAGATTGAATCTTTTCGATATCATCATCACTTTCAGCATCAGAAAAATCTTGTCCGTCTTCTCTCGCAGAAGGGATTTCCAAGAAACCCTCAATATCCTCATCACGCAATCTTCTTCGCGCCATTATCTGCAATAAAATCAAAGTATTTATATGAAAAGTTATCCTAAGTACGTATAACTGAAAACGGACACTAAAGCTCAACGTACCGTATGTGGAACATGCATAAAAATATGATTTACAAATACATTTACTTATATTTATATAAAAAACAACTTACCTCTACAAAATATACACTTCGTTACAGCACACAGTAATTTTTTTCGAGTCGAAACTGAAGGATATCTATTTTTTAAATATTTTTGAAAATTTTTAAACGACAAACGTTTCACTTTCATTCAAATTCTACGCTTCGTGTGAAATAACAAAGACCAAAAGGGCATCTGTAGGAAAAGATTCATACTAAAACATCGCTAATTGTCTGTAGCTTGTATCAAAATGTCAAGAGATGTCGCTACTTGTAAGTTTATGGCTGTAGAAACGATTAAAGTAGGTGTTCCACATGTGGAACTGGGTGCCTTGTAGGGTTAAAACAAAATTTCTGCTTTTCTGAAAGTTGCACATCTCTTACCAAATTCTTACTCAACCAAAGATCTTTTAATGATGTTTTGAAGATATCACAATGATTTGTCATCATTGTTCATAATTGTAAAGATCATTTTTCAAGATTCGAATTATGTTGTGAGACTGAATATGAGGAGGGTGGAGTGGGCTCTCCGTTGCACTTAAATGTTTAGCTAGGAGGTTGCACCAAAGAGGTCTCGTTCTATTGGGGTGCACCTAACTTATTATATTATAGACATTGAGGTTGTTTGATGGAGTGAGACTTTGAAAGTAGATAAGAAGTTGTGGACATATTGTGCTACTATACTTAAAAATTAAAATCGGCATTTTGATGAAAATGCACATTTTTTACATCTGTGGAAAGAGAAATAAAGATATTATGAGTAATAAAATGTAGAATCATTTTTACCCTGAATAGATTATTTGCTTTGTTTTACATCACTCTAGTTAACTCCAAACATTTAAGGTTTCTATTCATTATCACATATTCTACCATTTCTAATCATCTCTATTGCGTTTTTAGGGCAAAGACGCTCAAAATTCCGTAACTTCACAACTCTTCATGATTTGTGTTATATCATGATTGTTTCATTCATATCATTAAAAATATTTCCAATCTAAAATGTCAAACAAGTGCTGGGTTGATGTATAGCAGTTAGCGTAGACGACTGCCGATTAAGAGGTCTCGGGTTCAATGTCCGAGTTAGATCAAAAAGTATTATTGAGATTTTCTATTTACAGAAATACTTAACAGCCCGAAGTTCGAGTTTTAACCACCGTGCCTCGGAGAGCTGGTGAAAGTCAGAGATTGCACCATGTTCGCGCTACTATTTGTGCACTATAATATCTCCTGCGTAGGGCTGGTCTCCGTAGAGACTGGCCGCCGTGGCCAAAATCGGCTAGGAGGACATCATTGTTAAATTTTAGTAGGTATGTAACGTAAATGTAAATTAAATAGACAAAACATCAAGGATGGTCATACGGCTATAATTCTGAATGTTCACACGAAATGAAATCTAAATTTAATATTATATAAATGTATATTTAGAGATTGTCCTAAGAATTTTTGTGACTTTATGTATAGTAAATATACTAATATTATATAGTGCAACATGTGCCTAAAACATTGCTATAATATTCCTTTACTTTTAAAGTAACTGCTTTATCATCATAATCGACCTATTACAGTCCACTGCTGGACTTAGGTCTCTTCAATTGCACGCCACTTAGATTGATCCTCGGTTTCTTGCATTCAGCTCCTGCCAATCATCTTGCACCTCCCTCTGATGGTTATGTCGGCATCGAATTGACCAAAAATTACACATCACCTCAGGTACCAGAAGCTGAGAAACTGAGTGTACCATAGAAAAGAAATCCCTGCATTTCCAGCCTGTCGGCGTTCGTACGTTTGCAGAGATATTCTTACACTACTTATAACTACTTTGTATCCCTTAATTGTAAACTCAACTTATTTTGTAAACTCAACTTATTAACACTAGTTTCAGTATAGTAAACAGTGTGTCTTAGTGTATTTCAAGTTATTTGACAAATGGAAATCTAGCTCGCCGGCGGATCGTCATGCACCATGCTCTAAGGCTCAGAAAGTAGATCAGTTCCACTAGACTCATTATACTGAAACCCAAACACAGTCCTAGCAGGCCTCCTGTGTTCGCTGAAATATAATTTTGCATCTGTACTTCAAATTGTTAAATTAAGCAGTTCTACATGTATGTCTTGCTACACCAGCTTTTTTAAACGTCTTTTATAATCTCTGTTATACTTACACAGAAATTCTGTTAATCCAAATATTTCATCTTTAGTATATCTTAAGAAAGAATTTTCTTCGAAGTAAAAATGTATTACAAGCATGTTTTCTCTGAAAGTAGGTATATGAGTACAAGGTAAATACAAGTTTTTATAGCTATTTAGTAATCTTGATATGTATTATACTTTCATACGTGTGTTTATCACCTAACTCCTAGAAAGACAGGACCGATTAGGATGACATATTGTACGTATATTTTAATGGGATAGTTTGAAAACACAATTGGACAAAGAAGGTGGCGCTGCTGTAGTTATATCATCATCAGCTAATAAGTATACACAATATTTATTAATTCTAAGGTGGTACGAATTTTGCCAGGCCAGCTAGTAGTTAAATATTATTCATTACATGACCATAATGCTTTTTTATCGTAATTCGCTATACCTTCGTAGGGGCCCCCATGTGGTATAAAAAAACTACTAAATAGATTGAGAAATTTAACAAACGTGTTTACAATCCCTTTCATAGAATTAGAATCACATCTTTTTCTTTTTGTTTAGGATTTCAAAGGGGTAGATTGTTAATAAGAACTTTATATTATTGCCTATTTGCTGTGGCTGCTAATGGCTGCTGTAAGCAGAACGATTCTTTTAATAATGCTTACGTAAAATATTCTAGTGATCTATTCCCAAGGTTAAGCGCCAACTTGGCTACAAGTGAGTTCTTTAAAGGAGCCCAACTAAAACGTTCGCTGTATGCTAGCTCATTACAAGCCGGCAAACATTCTTTGCACGACGTATCTTCACCTGCAACCAAACATTATGTTCTATTTCAATTCTCTATTAACCTAGTTATTTTAGATAAATGTTTGGAAGTGAATTTGGAATAATGATGCAAAATGAACAAGCTGAGTTTATTTATTTAGGTTCTATGTTAACAAGGAATACAGTGCATATATGTAGATGATATAGAAAGGAGAGTGGAAGCGAGAAATAAGGTAAAGGTGCTCTGTACTCCTTCTTTGTCAACCAAGAGAAGCGTTTAGTTGTGCATTACGGTGTGCTGGTCTCAACCCTTACGTATGGTAGCGAATCTTGATTGTGGCAGAGCAGATACGAAATAGAATTAATACTGTAGAGATGCGCTCCCTACGAAGCATGTGTGGCGTGAATGATAGTGACAGAGTCAGGTATGTCAGTGATATCAGTCAGTGATAAGCAAAGCTTGCGGATTGAAAGAAGATGTAGTGACAAAGATTGAAAAGGGCACGGTTCGCTGGTTCGGCCACGTAGAGAGGATCGATGTAGAAAGACTCACGAAAGGAATTCATAGAACGAATGTGTGTGAAAGTGGCAGAAGTCTTCCACGGCGAACTTTTACGGACCAAATTTATTTCCCGAAGAAGGGCCTTGTGAAAAGAATCCAGAACCGACGAGCATGCATGCAGCTATTGATGAATATGGACGAAGTAAAAGAGGTGTGTCGGGACCGTAGTAAGTGGAGACTAATTGTCTCTGCGTACCCCTCTAGGAATTAGGCGTAACTTTATGTTTGTTGGAAAACTAACATTTAAACTTAAGCTGCTGCAACAGGTGGGACATTTTTTATATGCAGTTTACAATATTACTACTTCTTCCCTTACCTTGCGGAAAATACCGGTTTGTAAGTATTATTAGTAAGAATTATCCGAGCTCCTTAGAGCGGAGATTCTGCTGATGATTTAACAAAGTTCTTGGTAAATTTAAGTAGCTCTAAAGACCATGCTTAAAACCAATTATGCATGCTTAAAGTTCTGGTACGCCTTAAATTTAAAAATACCCGCCTTGGCTTATCACATAATATAAGATGATTCCGAGGTTCATAGTGCTGCTTGTATGATAACTTATATACTAAGCAACCATGAACTAAATAGCTTATTAGTTTGGAAAACATCTTACCCACCATTATAATCTACATTATATTTTTTCATCGCTACGAATTACTTGCAGCATGATACTTAACTAGGGTTGATAATATGTTATCGTTAAAAACTAAAGACAAAAACTCTACAGTTTATTTTATTTAAATTACGATATTGTTTGTTTTTGAATGTACCTGGTGTAACTTTGCTCATATTGGCGTAGCACTTTGCGTCAGATTTCCCACAGATAGGTGTAGTTTTATTTTCTGTAAAAATCACAAAATATATGAGTGGTAACTTATAACTGAGATATTAACAGGTTATGGGTCACTCATACGGCAAATTAATACAGTACTATGTCATGCACTGACATATGGCCACTAGGGGGCAATAATTTAATAAGAAAATAACACTTTGCTTTCATATTATTAACGCAAAATTTTTACTGTTAATATTGACAAATATCAGTGCATAAGTTTTAGTCGTAGAAATTCTGTCAAGTGCTCATACAAATTCCGTGATAATATTATTACTGGGGTGGATTTTAAGGCGGGACCCATGGGGACGCCCTTACCGCATGGTTAGGGGCAAAATGCGGCCATGGGCCCCGCTGTTAACCCGATGTCTTCCGCCAGAGCTGCTTGAAAGGGTTGTCGGTTCCCTGTTTCCATCGCATGTGGTGGAGCACACTCCACCATCGATGGCTCCGCCTCCAGCGCCTGAGGCGCCTAACGTGGACGACGACGTGCCTGAGGTCACTTGGGCAGAACTAGCGCTGGCGGTGCGACGGCTTAAAGCCAAAAACACCGCCCCAGGACCCGATGGTATTCCAAGACGAGCATGGGTCCTGGCTCTGGATGATGAGGCGCTGGCTCTCGAGCCCCGACTGAGAGAATTTTTCAGGGCATGCCTCGAGCAGGGCCAGTTTCCGAAAATATGGAAGACGGGAAAACTGGTCCTCATCCGAAAGGAGGGGGCGCCCAGCGGACTTACCATCCGCTTACCGGCCCATAGTGTTGCTTGACGAGGTATGTAAACTCTATGAAAGAGTGATTGCATGGCGCCTCGTCAAGCACTTATTCAGAGTAGGGCCGGACCTGGTGGATAACCAGTACGGTTTTCGTCAGGGGCGCTCAACCGTGGATGCGATCATGCGCGTGCGGACTCTGGCGGAGGAAACCGTATCTCGGGGTGAAGTGATGTTGGCGGTGTCGTTAGATATCGCCCTGATTTGCCCTGGGGTTGCATCAGAGAGGCGCTAGTATATCATAAAGTGCCTCTCTACCTCCGCCGCGTTGTCGGGGCATATTTATCGGAGAGAGCCGTTGTCTACTCAAGTAGAACCGGTATCGGTCGTCGGAAAGTCGTGTGCTGTTCCGCAGGGGTCGGTCTTAGGGCCTCTCCTGTGGAACATTGGCTACGACTGGGTGCTTCACGGTGTATACCTAGATGGTATAGCCGTCACATGTTACGCGAACGACACGCTTGTGACGGCGTGCGGCAAGACACACCGTGAGGCAACCATGAGGGCCACGGCCGGTGTTGCCTAAGTTGTGCAGCGAATCCGGCAGCTGGGTCTCGAGGTGGCTTTGCACAAAGCCGAGGCCTTGTTTTTTCATGGACCTCGGAGGAAGCCACCTGATAGACTCAGCCTCATAGTAGGAGGTACTCGCATGGGCATCGAGCCCTCTATGAAGTATCTGGGGCTAGTACTCGATGGCCGATGGGACTTCGGACATTACTTGCGAAGTCTGGTCACCAAGTTAGTTGGTGCAGCGCGTGCATTGGCACGTTTGCTGCTGAACATGAGAGGACCCGATGACTCCTACAGGAGACTCTACGCTGGAGTTGTGTGGTCCATGGCCCTTTATGGGGCCCCAGTATGGGCGGAGGTCTTGAAGGTCAGTAATATAGCGTTACTGCGACGACCACAGCGAATGCTGGCCATTAGGATTATAAGGGGATAACGCACGGTCTCCTTTGAGGCGGCGAATCTCCTGGCCGGAACTCCACCATGGGACCTGGAGGTGAGAGCCCTTGCAGCTCTCTATCAGTGGCGCAAGGAAGCGCGGGAGTTGGGTCGGAGTCCTGAAACTTGAGACATCGAAAATCAGAAATCCCAACTCCGTCAGGCCCTCGTAGAGGAGTGGAAGGAACGACTTGGGCAACTAAGCGCTGGACACGCCGTTGTTTCGGCGGTAAAACCCTTTATGGAGGATTGGCTTGAGAGGCATCATGGGACCTTTTAATACCGACTGACACAGGTGATCACTGGAAAAGGATGTTTCGGAGACCACCTGTGTCTGATCCGTAAGGAGCCAACGCCTGAGTGCCATCACTGCGATGGCCGGTCCGTGGACACAGCGCTCCACACGCTGGCAGAATGCCCGCGTTTAGAACTCTCCCGGTCCGCCAGGCCCAGGAACGGGCTAGGTACCGCACAAGACTCAGGCGCCGGTGATCACTAGACGATCTCCGTCCTCCATAAGCGCAGGCCTGGGGATGACAGATGAGGCCATCTGTCACCCTAGCAGAAGCAGGTTGGGGGGGCAATGCGAGCACTACAGACTGCGCGCACCCTTTCGGAAGGAGGGAGGGCAGTAAAGAAACCATGAGGTTTCCACACAGGAGGGGGCCACTGCAGCCGTAGTTGGCCCGAGGTACGTTGGGCTTCCAGGGATTTCCTTACTAGGGTGCACCTGGTCCCCTGGCTATTAGTACCTGAGACGGCGTGCGGTTTTTGGTCGGTTCGAGTCCGACATAACCACCCTTCGGTGGTATCTGTGGGGATTTCCACACAGTACAAAAAAAAAGGGTGGATTCTAAGATGCTTTTATCTCACCACATAGTGGTGTGACATGATAATAAGAGTGGTGACACGCCGTATTCTTAATCCGTCACCACACGGACATGTATTCACGTTAAATATGTACTTACTTGGCATATAATAATAAACACATCGGCATATGTCTAACATTGCTCGCGCTTCACACTCCATTTGACAGTTCTTCAAAGTGTACGTTCTGTGAAAAATATATACTTTATACATGTAATTTAAGTTTTTACTGAACATTCATTTGTTTCCTGGACTTAGACTATTCGACAACAATCGAAAGACTGATTACAGCCACACATACACGCACAGAGAAAAGATTTTTGGAAATTTCAGTGTTTAAAATAAGAAATGAACGGTTCTATATATAAAAACCAAACTACTTCCCGGGTCTATTTGGCAACAAAAAGTTTATAGTTTCATCTAGAGTGGTTTTACTACTAAAAACATGAATACTTGAAATTGCTAAGTTGCTGCTAAGTTTTCCGTGAAATAAATCACTTTGTTTGGGATATTTCAGAGGTTGTTCACATTGTTTTCAACTTCTGTTCATCGATGGAAAATTCTAACCGATCGCATGAGATTATATAAGCTCAGTGACACACGTTGGCAAGCAAGAATAAGCAGTGTCAAAGCAGTTCGTTATCAAATTAGTGCCATCCATGACGCTTTAATTACTTTGGCAATTGAAATTCAGAAAATTGATGTTCAAGTCTCTCTCTCATGAGGCTACTACTCTATCTGAACAGTTAAAAGATTTCAGTTTCATCGTTTCGTTTGATATGACATACTTTTTAGAATTAACGTCGTTAGTAAATCTCTACAATCGCCAGATATAGATCTCAGTAAATGAACAGAAATGTTGAAAAAATGCTGCACTTTCTTGGCAGAATATAGAAATATAGGTTTTAAAAACGCCACTTCAACTTCAAAGAAATTGGCTGAAGAACTGGAAGTTAAACCTGTGTTTAGAGCCACAAAAAGAATTCGATTTGTTAAGCGTCAAGCTAATGAAACTGCCCGTGACGAGCCTATATTGTTTATCCTGAAAAGAAATTTTGGGTAGAATTTTTCAACTCTCTTGGACGCTACATTAATTTCAGTTAATGAAAGATTTGTTGATATAGTTTAATGAGTACTCGGATTGCTGATCTTTTTTGTACAATATAAAACAGATTCCTGAAAAACCCGACCCTGTCAAACTCTGTAGTGATTTCCAACTGAAATTAACTGTGGATTCTAAAGCCGATATAGATGGTTGTATGTTGTGTGATGAACTCATAAGCCTGGAATCTTTTATGCCTGATTAGAATGTGGCTATCCCTGCTTACGTTTTAAATTTTATTAAAGATCGCAACTTACAAGAACTGTATCCAAATGTATGGATAGCATTACGAATACATATTACTGACTATACCTGTAACGGTTGCCAGTGGAGAAAGGAGTTTTTCCAAGCTGAAGCTGATTAAAATATATCTACGATCGACAATTTCTCAATCTAAATTAACAAACTTAACAACTTTGTCAATTGAAAGTGAAATTGCAGAAAACATAGACTTTGAATGTCTAATAAAAGAGTTCACCGATAGAAAGGCTAGAAAAGTAAAATTTTATTAGTTTTTCAAATAAATGGTTTTTTTAATAGATGGTTATTTCATTGTACCCATTGCCTTTTTTATATGTAATTGAATTGTAGTTAGGGGGCGCCCAAGACGCTAGTAGTGCTAAAACCGGCACTGCACATTAGGTGTTGCCTAGGAATTTTGTTAGTCTTTTTTAAAATCATGAAATGACAACCAAATGTTTAAAATTGATTTAATAATAATTGTTATTGTAATACCAGTCTTTAAGAATATCGTTTCTATTTTCTAGAACATATGATGTACTTTTTCACCAGTAGAGGACCCTAAGTCTTCTTTTTGGTCAAGAGGCTTTGATTCGAGCAAAAAATTACATTACTTAGCCTGATTAGATGTTGTGTATGTCTGACTTCTAGTTTTTAAGACAGCCATTACAATTAAACTTACCTGAAGAAGCCTAACTCCTTTTCACTGGAAAACAGACAGAGTCTTTTCTTAATGTCAATGGTGCGAAGAGTGGCTCGTGAGTCCGATATTTTTGGACATATCGAGATACGGCCCTCTATGCCTGGTGCATATATCTCACCCAGGTTTCTGAGCTTCGGTGTCTCCACTGGATTGTGCATTAGGATCTGCAATATATTTTTCTCATTTAGACATGTTTTAGGGAGGTGTAATTATTATTTAATCAGCGTACTCGTATAATACCTATGAAAATTTGCTGTTCAATCTAATATTTTTACGAGCGGGTGGATATGTTTAGGCACGCATTTGCAAAATTTTCTAAATATATATGCATATACAGAAAGGAAATTATTGATTGATGTAGAAATGTGAAAATTACATAGTTTAAAAGTATGTCAACTATTTGACAGATAAATACAAAAGCCCAAAATTTAGCTAGGGGAAGAATGAGATTTAAGATAATACCTTGAATCCAGCACTTTTTGTTGATGCGCAGTAGTATTCGTCTATGTTAGCATCTAATACCAAACTAAGACCATATTGAGTGCCAACTCCTGCAAACTCAGAAAAGTCTGTTTTAAATACACTCGATACCATCCAGAATCATCACTTAAGTAGTTATTTCATGGTGTAATGACGTATGAGTAACTATTATTTTGTCAAACTGCTAATATCCAACAACTCCTTTTTAATAGCCATGTAATTGAGAGACTTTTTTTAAATTATTGAACTATTTACCTTTTGGTCTCCATGGAAAACCGTCTGGTGGAGCATCTGCAGGGTATCCATCTTCGGGTGTCCAGTCAACTGCTGGCGATGGAAATGTTAAATTTAGATCATTTAGCGATCTGCTGTAAATAATGTATATCTCTCCTTAAAATTAGATCATTCATTAAAACTTAAAAAGTGACAAACATATTCATAAAATTTTGGTCACTGTGTTAGAATTTAATTTCGTCTTAAACACTGTTACCACACTAATTTATAATTTTGAAACAAAGTATTATTCAAATTTTACTGTATTTTGAATCCCAAATGGATACATAATATTAGTAGTAATCACAGAGCAGTGTATAAAATTCATGCTTGTGTTGTATATAACCATGCTCCATCATCATAGATGGAATTAATAGGGGTGGTGGCACTGAGCATTCTTAATCTGTAACCAAGCGAATAAGCAGTAACTTTAAGTATATAGCTTACGGGTTCCTGAACATTTTATTTCGGTGTACTGCATTAAAAGTGCAGCAGAGCCCCTCGTCCGTCAGTTGAGCGTTAAAAAGATCCTCACAATTCATGGTACTGGAGGCCCAAATACACTGCGCTATCATTTCGTTACATGGCTGCGTTATCTGAAAAGGGTGTATTTTTGAGCTCAGAAAAATGATATTCTAGGCAAACTTTCAGTGACGCGTATAGGTAAAAAAGTAGAGAGGTAATAAACAAAACTAAACATAGTAACGTAGTTTAACATTACAATAGATATCCACTACACAATTTCGCACACAGACGAACCATGGCGACGCGAGCGGGTTGAATTGCGCGGGCAATAGGGAAGCGCATATACTTAGTCGTACATTTGTGTCATTGATTACATAATTCAGGTATTATCGTATTATTATTGCAAATGTAATTTAAATTTCTTTATTGTAACATATCATTGACGTATTTCCTTGGTCAACTTATGTATATGTAACTTTATTTGACCTATTAGTGCATTTTTTGTTTTTGAATATTTTCTGTTTGACGTTGGTTTTTTTGGAAAAATTTTTATTTATTTCTTGATTTTTAATGAATTTGTGATTTGATAAGTAATTTTATTTGCGTGAACATGGGTACTCCTACGAAATGTGCTGCTCATATGAGACAGCGTCGTTCAAAAGAACCAAAACAAGAAAGGGAGCACCGCCCATCAATATATACATGTACTCGGTATTTTAAGTCAATGGCCGGCCTATCTCAAAATAGGAAATTATTATTGAAGTGAAACTTCTTTATCGGGGTTGGAAAAAAAATTAGTGTAACATTTTTTCGTTACGCGTCACATTTCTCCGTTACGCGCCATCTTTTTCTTATCCCTACCACACGTGATTCGAAGTATACTTTCTCCAGCGGAGTAGGGATTGGTAAATGTCTCCAATGTATTTTGTGGCCCGTTTTGAGTAGTTACATTTTTGAAATCCAGGTGGCGATTGCATCGAGTTCGGACGCGTTTAAATTATTTTTTTGAAAAATAACGTCATAAAGAAGTTTCACTTCTTACGAGTGTACGCTAGTAGATGCACACTTTTTTTTTTCATTTATAGAAGCCTCTAGGATCATTTCAAAAAAGACTTGTGAAGAGCGCAAAAATACAGCCTGAACGTAATGTTTTACACTGGAATTCTATTCATGGTTACCTCAAGAGTTGTTGCGTACTTTGTTGAGTTTTACATTTGTACAAGACAATGGTCTTACTTCATCGAAAATCTCTATTATAATATCACCAAATAAGAGATTAAATTAAAATTGATAAACTTAAGTGGCATTGGACGGGCCACATTACACACAGAAACGATGGCCGATGGGGCCATAAAGTTCTGGAGTGGTGACCACGTCTGAGGAAAAGCAGCGTTGGTAGGCCCCCCACAAGGTCTGACGACCTGGTGAACGTCACGGGAAGCTTGGAGAAGAGAACCTTGGGGAAGACCTATGTCCAGCAGTGGATGTCTTTTGGCTGAGATGATGATGATGATATTCAAATAAGAGATTTAGTAATAATTTTTTACATCAGTATTGTTTTGTATGTATGTATATATATATGTATAAATATATATGTATGTATATATATATATAAATATATATATGTACGTATATTGAACACTTCTAACTACTATAATAACTAAAAAAGTACTCGTTAAATATCTTTAAATTTAAATGGAACTACATGACATGCACCACCTTTTGAATATAAAAATAATAATAAAACAAAAAAAAAAGTCGAATTAAGAGCATCCTCCTTATTTGAAGTCGCGTAAAAAAATTAAACGTAAGGTAAAAATAAAGGAATGTATTAATTACACCATGATGTAGACAAACTTTGGAATCTGTTATGTTTTTGATAGTTATTTTGTCCATCACGTGTAACATTTGCTTTGATAGAAACATGTTGTAGACACCTGCACTAAAAGTAATTGCGTTATCCTTGAGATGGATGTAAATAAAAATTAGGTACATTACTAATGTGGCCATGTAACTTTATTCTAATGATTCTTAAGATTTTTTATAAATTAAATACGACTACTACTTAATTCAAATCCCTAAGTAAAGGATTTTATAAATTCTCGTACACAAATTACAAAATGACATGCTTTTAAATATGTGATATGAAATAAATAATATATAAATAATAATAAATAATATATAAATAATAACCTATACATAAATATAATAGTTCATCCACTAACGTTAATAAGGAATTGTCTCGTGTGGTCCCAGTCTGCGCTGCCAGCGATGTCGTCCTCAAATCTTGACGAGTCTTCTCTTGAGCTGCATAAATGTCTGAGTAGCTTTTTATCAACGGAATTGCTGGAACAATACTTATATCTTTATTTTTATTATTAAAAAATATATCATTGCTGCTCTCGTACTAATATTACAAATTGCTAAGTGTTTCACGAATAACCTAATTTCAAATGGGAAAAATATAAATTGGTCAACGGGTGGGGAAATTGTGCTGGATGTATCGAATGAAAAACCAAATAGGGAGTGAAATAGTTCGAAAAAGTTGAAAAATAAGTAAAAATTTTATATTCTGTCTCAAATCATGAGTAGTTTTACACGCTAAACCTAGTGCTATTATTCTAATATTGATGTTAAAATAATGAGCTCATGTCAAGTTAATTATAGACATTATGCTGTTTTTGTCTTAACAGCTCTAATGTAGAATGTCACCCTTCTAGATTATCATAGCTCTGGATGACCCAAAGATTGACCGGGGAAAAATAACTATGGCAATAAGTTCACTCATTTGGAGGAAATGAATTTTTAATATTATTGTTTGTTGTAGAAATTTCGCAAGAGAATTAGAAAATTAAGATAGATACACGAACTCAAAAGTTAAAAAAAAGATCAAGACATGCTCACAAGGAACATACGTAGTTAAAAGGAAGATAAAAATAAGAGGTGTAAAACTTGCTACTTACCCTTCTTCTAGATATCGCAGAGCAACAGATTTCTTAGCCTGGTTCATATTACATATTGTTATTGCTGGAAAGGGTAGTTCGTCGAGTTCGATGTTCTTTGGATTGATACTTACTATCATCGGTGACATGCGCCATTTTGCATAAACATTTTGTATAAAGAATCCTGTACACAGAAGTGAACAGATGACAGCGGTCAACCAAAATATTCTGAAAATTTTTAATGTTATTTATACACAATATAATATTTTGATCTATATTAAGTACAAGGAAAAACGCCTCGTGGAACTACAGTACCAAAACTAATTACTGTTTGACAGAATGCCAAACTGTATTGTGATATTTTGTATTCCAGCTCTTCCTCAGGTGTACTAGCCCCCTTGAAAAATTAACCCATTTTTACATTTCAAGAAATAAGTTTTTATCAATTATTAGTACGCTACTGTTAAATAAAGAGTTACTTTTACTCTACAAAATGATAAAAATAAAAAGTACGTGTACCTAAAGTTAGTTTACAGTATATGGCAAAATTATTGTATCGTCGAAAAAGCAGTTTACACTGAGGTGGATTGGTCTTGATAAAGCAATACAAATTAAGAGTATATCCAGATCGTTTGTATTGAAAATTATTATAAATAATAAGATGTGGAATCGTATACGTAGGCACTAGAGAGTGGGTATGGCAACTGAAGTTCATTTAAGTGTTATTTGAACCACTTTTACAAATACTTTATTTACTGTATTTAATTTTTTTTTACTTTTTCATCCAAACATCGGGTTCGTTAACGTTCATGTTTATACTTACGGAAATGACCATCGTAAAAAAGAATTAACGCAACCAAACAATAATTTATTTCTGAAGGTATTTCGACATAATATTGTTTCTAAGTTTCTTTTCATACCAATAGATTTTCTGGTTACCTTTCACACCAAGTAAGTTCTCGTTGGCCGATGTATCGTAGGCCATGCAGGGTAGACGTTTGTAGATAATTCCTCAACTCTTTATTAAAGAATTTGGTCCGCTTCCCTTCTGTTCCTGGAAGCCTCACTTGATGTTGGGGGAAAGTTGACCTTTCCTATGATAGACAGTATATATTTCTTTTAATTTCCAGTCGATATAATATATGGATGCAGTTGGCGTCCAGTCGTACGGTGTGGCGTTCTAGGGGGGAGGCCTATGTTCAGCAGTGGACGTCTTCCGGCTGATGGTGGTGATGATGATGATAATATATGCTAAATAACAATAAAACTACCCTTACGGAAGATCAATCTAAAACAACCGAATTCTTGCTGTGGGGTTTCGTTGATGAGTGGGAACCCGGAGGCCCATTGCTGCAGGGCTGACAGTTATTGTGGTATATGTGAGATTTAAACTGCCACGATGACTGTCATGTCTTTTATGGCCTCAAGCGGAGCGTAAAAAAGCATCTCACATGGCGGCCATAGTATGGGTCACCATTTTATATGTATTAGTCACCTTGAGAGTGTCGTAAAATGAAAAACACGATATAAAATCTCGATAACTAAGGGTATCCGTAACAAATTTCTATCAATAATCAAATTCAAGCCTTTCATGAAAATTAAGACATAAAGTACATTACTTCTGATTTTTGATTTTGTATAACTTCGTTTACTTATCTATACATATAAATACAATCGGATTGCTGTTTGTAATATTGAAATAACCGCATTTTACTACATGCAAATGAATATACATACATACGATACATACACTAAAATAACACTTTTTACAATTTTTGTCAGTCTGTCTGTTTGTTTGTTCCGGCTAATTTCTGAAACGGCTGGACCGATTGCGACGGGACTTTCACTGACAGATAGCTGATGTTATAAGGAAAAATTTAGGCTACTTACATTTTGAAATTACAAAAAAATTCCACGTGGACGAAGTCACGGGTGCAGCTAGTATAAATGTCATAATCATTTAATTTTTTTCATTAATTTAACTATTTTTTTAAAGGTAGACATTTACACAGATATAAAATTATTCTTAGATTTGATCAATAGGAAAAGAAAAATTCTTACATTAAACTAATAAATACCTACTTCATTTTTATTTCTGTTTTCCGTTGTATCCCAGACATACCAGGGCAGCTGTTCTTGGTACCCATGAGTCCCATAGCGTTGCTGTTACATAAATAAAGAAACCAATTACTTATATTAAATTGCAAATACATTATATTTTTTTTCTTTTTTGAACAAAATGTATTTATTTCATTTAAAGTGTCTAGCTAAAATGTAGTGCATTTTATTACTCATTCTACGCTACACTGCATTGGTAGAGAATGTCTATGACATTAAGGCTGCTATTTTTTCTTTGCGTAAAGTGTTAAAATATATTAACAAATGGCTACCACTTTCTATGACGTTATATTCATTAAAAATATTAATCAAATGCTACGAATACATCGCTTACCTTTCTAAGCATGTCCTTAGGTGTATTACGAGGCCGTATACCAAATTCTTTGTTAGGATACTCTAACATTATTAGAATTTCTGGTGGAACGTGTGATAGTAAAGAATCACCAGTGTGAAAATGTTCGCCCTAGTCTATGTAATAAACGACATTCAAATTTCATTTGTAACCCTATTTTCCAAAGCTAATATTTAAACTTTTAACTAATCGTTTGATTGCGTTCTATCGTTTGAAATATCGACCTTGCACCGCCTCCTTCGTTAGCTTTCGATGGTAAAATTATACATTTGCCAGTTTCTGACAGTCTACCTTCGCTAGGTAATTATGAGTCTCAGCTCTACCGTAAATTAGTCAGCGAACCTTTGATCTACCGCGGCATTGGGTAACATTATATTTATTACTTGATTTTGATATTTATTGTAATATCCAGTTGTACTTTTTGTTTTTAAATATGTGTAGTGACCGTGGAACGAACATGACTAGTTCACGTGTTTGATAGTCTACATACTGTTTGTTTACACATTGTTAATTAACACAAAGTTTTTATCATTTAAACACAGGTAATTCCAAAGTTGTGCTATCAGTTTCGAGATCTATGAAATTTTGTCATACTATGTCACGCTACGGTTACAAGACCATCTACCTTGGGCTCATAACTTTTATTTCACCTCAACAACTATCAAACTACGTGCATCTGTGTTTAAAAACTTCGTTTTAAAAACCATGTGCAATTCTATTTGTAATTTAGTCTATGTTTAAATACTTTAAATGTATGAATTAACGAAACTTCACTTAAATAATGAAAAGTAAAAGTTGAAATTTGAATTATAAGTACCTACCTACATTAAGGTTACTTTTGATTAAAATAAAACGTAAAATATTTTAAGTTCGCATCATAGTTTCAGGGTAATAATAAAAGAAAATTTAAAAAAAAAATAGTAAAATAAATTTATAATTTGTAGAAGTTTATTCGTTTTCTGTTATAAACATTTCATTAAAGATATTGGAAAGAATATATTTATTCCTGAAATAAAGAACATTTGAACATGAGATTTTACATTTGTCATCTTCGTTAATAGAATTTAACTCTATTTTATCATTGATTGAAAGCTGTCTCACTTTCATTCTGTGCTGTTTTATAATTTTCTGTGCCATAATAAAAGTGGTAAAAAAAACGGGTTGCACTCTGGGAGTGCCAGCAGAAGTGAAAACTTGAATAATAACATTGCGCATACATTTTCGCCGAGCCGGCAGTCTATTCTCCCACCGACTTACGAGTTTTCAATCATGTCAGGTGTCCTGACGCGAGTTTAACACTTTTTACCCATCACAAAAAGTGCACGACGTCATTAAAGAAGTTTTCACTTAAAAAATAAAATTTACTACATCCATTGCATTCTAATTCATAAAAGTATATTCTTTATATAGTAAATTTATACATATACATCCACATTCTTTGTCTTCGCAACTTCTACAATAATTGTGCAACTGTCACACTAGCAGTGCATCTTTATCATTCTTGAGATTCATTTTAAATAGGTTATTGTTTCAGGAGTATAACAGACAGATACATTAAGGTAAAGGTGAAATGTCGCATTGGTTTTTACTGTTCCGATCTCATTGGATTAAAATAAAGGACCATTTAATAGATCGGTATTATACTTTACCTGTTAACCTTGTACGACAAACGACAATCCTTGCAAAAGGTTCGTAGACATTGTGATTATTTAAACAACATATTAAATATTTTCCGTTCTATATAATTCGTTAATAACGCATACATACAATTATTTATTATGTACAAAAAGTTCTTTCAATAGAAATTTCTTATAAAAGTAACAAAAAAGCCACAAGACAGAACAGGCTAGACGCACTTGCACTTTGAAATAGTCCTAAAATGAAGAGGAGATCGGAGGAAGAAGAAATGGACTTCTCGGCGGATAACTGTCACGCACTACCGCTATCATGAGCGCGCCAGGCGAGCTACCCGTCCAGAGGGTCCGAAGAAGAGAAGAGTTAAGATGTTCACCAGCGTTGCTGGTTACCGTGTGCGGGGGCCGCGTGCGCTACTTGCGCGTGAGCTTGTAAGTGGGCGGCACGAGCGGCGGCTACCTCAGGGGTGTCGAGAATTCCAGAACCATCGCTGGCTAATCTGATGTTGGCGGGCTTCTGGGCATTGTTACCGCCTTGCCAGGAAGGAGCACCATTCCATTGAGCGGGGGCAGCGTTCCACTGGTTCTGAGCGGGGGCAGCGTTCCACTGGTTGTGAGCGGGAGCAGCGTTCCATTGTTGAGCGGGTGCATGGTTCTCGGCAACGGGAGCGGGTGCACCAGAGTTCCACTGGTTGTGAGCGGGAGCGGAGTTCCATTGGTTCTGGGCAGGAGCAGCGTTCCATTGGTTGTGAGCAGGAGCAGCGTTCCACTTGTTCTGATCAGCGTTCTGCCAGTACTCTTCATTGTCCCATTGGGGGTTGTAAGAGCCATCATCTTGGGGGTTGGGGTTGTTTTGGGCTGCCTGGTTCAAGGCAGATAGGTGAGCGGCACGCGCCTGAGCTACCTCGGGTGTGTCGAGGATGTTGCGTCCGTCTTGGGATAGAGCAATGTTGGCGGGGGGACCTGCCCATCCTTGCGATGCTTGAGCACCACACGCCAAAGCTAAACAAGCAACAATGATCTGTGAACAATCGACATCATACAATTAGTATTGTCAACTTTAAAAGCTCTCGTTTGTTAGCAATTCGATTACCGTTAAACGTGATTTCATTTTTTAAACGCAAAAGATATTTCAACATTTAAAAAAAAAAAATTTAATTTTGAATTTCTTCACTAATAATAGGCTACGTATTTATTGTCCTTGTTATCCAGCATTTATCTCTGAAAATAAACTCTAAATGCAATATTTATGTAGATTATTTAGGATTATTTTCAGGCATTTTACTTCGCCTCCTATAACTTTTATTAAAGAGATAATATTTAAGGTTATTGGCGCGTCACACAGTCTAATTATTGCCCGTGTTGCTTATTCTGCCCTCTTATTATGCATTCGACAAGTTTATCCAATATAATGTATAAATAATTGTAATTGTCGTTCCTAAGTTGCCCTCGTTTTGATCAGGTGTCAGTTGCACGGTGTAAATTATCGTTGTAACTATTACAAGTACTACGTGAAAAGTAATGATCAATATTTATACACAGTCTAAGTTGGATTTATAATCGCTATTTAGTACATAATCTCTATTCTTGGGTAAAAATTAAAATTACAAATGAATGATAGATTAAGGATTTAAATGTTTTGAATATTAATCTTAAAAATAAAAAGAGTTTCCATAGAACAAAGGAATTTTTACCGTTACTTCTTATTTTACTTAGTTATTCATATTAAAAACTTATAGTGAAAACTATTTATCTAAAAAAACTGAATGTTTCTTTCATAGCAACATTGTATGTGTATTTACGTCGTTTATTTCTTTATGTAGTACTAGCTTTTGCCCACGACGGTCGGCTTTCGTGATAAAAATTATTACTATGTATTATTGTGGTGTTTGAGCTGTATTTGTACAGTTTAATTAAAATCCGTTCAGTAATTTTTGCGTGGAAGAGTAACAAACATCTTTTACAACTTTTACATTTACAATATGAATAAAAATATGTTCTCACCTTGATTGCTTTCAAGGGCTTATTATATTTCGTGGTTTATATTATGTGAATGTATTGGAGTAAGTTTAATATGAAATGACACCACAAACGAAGAATGTCATTACGTACTAGTTTTATTCATTGCCATCGATTACTGAGACCTTAACAGTTGATACAGTACCGAATATGGAGCGATTATGGCCAGTACAGGTTTTAAAGGTGTCGTGAAGTTGTCAATTTTCATTGTCAATTTAATATTGCCGACATGTACTATGCTATTGTAATTTAGTAAATTTGTTTTGCGTTAAATCTTGGTTTGTCAATTTTTATTACTCTCAATTACGTTGATTTTTTTATTGTTTAGATATTGCTTTAGTCATTGGTAACATTGATTTGGTTATTCGTTTACAGGTTAACAATAATTGTAACAAGTTTTTAATTAAAATCGACTATTACGTTCGAGGTAACATTTTAGAGTTATTTGTGGAGTAAAATTGCGACAACTTATAAAATATTTTAGACGAATAATAAACGTGTATTAATTTACAAGGCTGTTAAAATTTCTTATCATATTGTGTGTGTGTTTTTAATAAAGAGTGAGTCGTCTAGCAGAACATACAAGTATATATGTGTATGTATCTTCTTAATATGTAAAGTGTGTGTGTTATATTTTTGTTTAAAAGCGACTAAAGTTTTACTATAATCTTATCCATATCTAGCGATAATTATAATAATGAAATAATAATACGATTCTCATGTAGAACGATTAAATTAAGTTATATTCGAATATTTAATATTATTAAATACATTTTAGTTCTATAATTTTGCGTTGAATATTAAACAGCTGTAAAGGTTTAAATCGAGGTCCAGTTTTAAGTTATTGTTGACATTTTACGGACATTTGCACTAATTCAATCTGTTAAGTCTTTGTTAAACCTGTCTATTGAACTACGCATCGAGTCGATTGCGCGTCGCGATATCGAGTATTGTATTTGTATTAATAATGAGCATTGCATTTGTATCGAATAATCATATACAAAATACTACATAAGTACTCACCAATTTTTTCGTCTTTCATTAAAAGAAGATTCGGTTATTAGGTCTATTGCCAAATGTTAATAGTATTAAAATGTTAAACCAATTAAAAAACATGCATTCGTATTGATTTAAATAGTTATATTTTAATTTCTTCATAGTATTTATTAAATTTTGAGAGCCTATAATTTATGGTAGACTACTTTAATATGAGTGAAATTATATTGAAGTACGTTAGTAAGACATAGTTGAATATTTAAATAAATTAAAGTGGTTTGCATTGAAGTAGTCATGTCTGAGTCTTAAGTTTAGCATAGTTAACATCTAGGGCGTATGAAAACATGGATAAGATGAGGTATGATCGAGGAATGTGTGATATAAGTTCATGCACGTAATTTATAAGTTGGTCAGGGCTTGCGGTCAACTCGTGGGCTACAATTGGCCAGTGTCATGTCACTGAGGTAATGCTGTGCAATATGATAATGATCGTATTTGTTTTACTTTAAATAAAGAAATTTAGTGCACGAGACGAAATTCTTTTAATGATCTACTCATAATCAACAGCCTTTAATAGTCCACAGCCGGAAGTAGGCTCGTCCTTAAAAAAAAGGATATTTTGATCTACTGACCCACGCTGACTAGACCGGCTGGTTTAGAGTTAGTGCCAAGTTTTCCTTTTCTTTACAGTATGAGTGTCCTGCTCAATCTGCTTTCCTAGATCTTATACATGAGTTCTTATATATGAAGGGGTGATGAACGGAAAGATATTGTATCAAAAGTATTTATCATTCATTGCCGAAACATCGAAAATACGTTGTTCTTTATACAGACATTTGATCTAGTGATAACTTATAACGTGCAAACCACGAATATTTTGTAATAGTCTTCTTGTAGTGTTGTTTGTTTCAGATGTCCTTAAGATATTTAGCTCATATCAAATTATTTTACAACATTTTTTAGTTCTATGAAGTCACGACAGGCCATGTCTTGCGTTATTTTAAAATGTACTTAACCTGTAATCAACTAAACGTTTCGAACTAGGAGAAACTTAGCCCGCCCTTGATAATATGCAGAGTGTAACGAAAACTACGTTTCTGGTAAATTTTATGACACCATAGTGTGACCGCGATTTAGCAGACTTTTTTTAATGACAGAGCAAGTAAACGAGCTTGTTTGCGTATTTCACGAAGAAAAATCATTGTTACGTGGCGACGACTTACCGCAGTTACTTATTTTTGGTTCTATACTTATAAACCACTCACAAAAGGCCCTAGAGCTCCGGTTTGGATTATTTAAATATCTACTCTCTGTCTGTTCCATTTATTGGAATTTATTATATTTCTACGGACTCAAGATTACTCGATACAAACGTAAATTTATTGAACTAAAGATTGGATTAAATTACCTTGCAAAATGTCGTTAGAATGACTGATAACTCAGGGTGTATATTTTCAAATAACAATTTAAATTTATAGTGGGAATAAATTATTCGTATTTTGGTAAAACACCCGAGATATAGTTGACTTCTTATCTTGATATATATATTTTAGAGAAATAATACATTTTCAAATAAACTTAAGAATTCAAAAAGTAAATTACTTTTACAATTAAAATAAAATTAACAGAAGTAAGAAAAGTAAAATAGTATATGTAACATACTAACGATTAGTTTGTTTTCAAGTTCCTTCCTTCATTCTCTTTTTATGTGAAGCATTTAATAAAAATCTTTCACCTTTGAAAAGAAACTGGAGTTTGGATAGACGGAAGCTTATTATCATTAAAATTGTTTCCTCTAACTCATTCGAGAAGTGCTACTTCAGGCACTGAATACGTATATCTTCTATGACGGTGACGCTTTCTCAATATTCTTACTTTCTTTTGTGCAGAAATTGGTTGAATTGCGAAGTATTATCTATAGCTTAATTGATATGGATCACGCGAGTTGACTCACACTCATATCACCAACGCTTTCGCTGTTAAATCACAAATTAAACTCAGTGTCTAAGCAGTAAGTGAACGGCGCCAAGGTCCGAAGGCTAGCTGAAGGTCGCGAATCAGGAAGTAAGCCTTCCGGACCTGCCCAAGCCGTCACATTTATACTGGTTACCCTCGGTTGTCGAGCGACTTATGTATTTTTTTCATACTACATTCTTATTATTTACCCTTTACACGATTCTAAACTTTTTATAGCAATTAACAATTTTTCTGCTCTAGTTTTTTTTACTATTTTAAGTGTTTCCTCTATCACGGTGTGGCGTGTTGTAGTGTCTTAAATTGTTACGTACGATAACCTTTTTTAGGTTACCTTACGGTACGATTTAAAGATATAAAGTTCTGGTAACATAAATTTCAAATTACGTCAACTTGTGTGTCTTATTTAGAAATATTACTTATTTTTTTAAAAATCCATGATAGTTGAGCTGGATATGAACGAATGTTATACAGACAAAATTGCAGACGGTTTCATATGTTTTACTTTAATCGATTGATAAGGTGACCGCATTCATTTTGACAGAGGAACAAATTACTTTTTACAAAAAAATAAAGGCTACTAAACAGAAAAAAAATACACACATTCCTTTGCATGCGGATTGATATACCTTTTTTATTTATCTTCATTCATACTCATCGTTTTCTATTTCAAAAAAAAAAACAAAGTAACAATAATTGAACCGAAATGAGTAAACAGTATACTAAACATTAAATGTCTATCTAATTGTTAGAGGAGTACAGGGTGTATGAATGTACATTACTTTCAAAGAAAAATCTTATAAATCACCGGACTGGATGTTGTTTAGTTTAATTTAGCTATTTTTTTACATTATCTATTTCTATATGTACAATTGAATTTGCGACCAATCTTTTTCTAGTATCCTTTACACAAAAGGATCGCTAAAAGAAATTCAGGTTTCTGTTAATCTAGCCTTCACATATTTCCTTGTTTATAACATCTACTGTTTAAATTGAACAATAAATCGTTTCGTTTCGATACCAATAACATTTGAATCAAGACAAAGAATTTTACAACACAAAAAATATTAAAAGAAACGAGCTGAGGTCAGTTTTCGAAAAGAGAATGCAATAATTTCCGGACGATTTTTTTAATAAGAGTGGTCCTGTGCGCCACCGGTGTACAGTGGGCGTTCTAAATATTATAATTAGGATATTGATAATGCCGTGGGGCGGTGCGTGGGCATGCCCTTCTAAATTTATCGCAGTGGAATGCAGACAAAAAGCATTGGTGAGCGGCGAGGTTAACACTAGTGTTGTGACCACGGTGCGGCTACCGGTAATTAGAACTATACCAGTTGATGACATGTGCTTGCTAATGTTTGACGCAGAAATGACAGCAATAAAGTTTGTGTAGCCTGAGGGACGTCTCAGCAAAGCGTACATTTTGGTATTATGTTGTATCATGATGGTACTGTTTTATTTAAGTATAACTTTAAAAAAAAACTTAGTACTGTCCCGATTTTATTTCCGAAACAGTTTTTTTAATCCTTAGGGCACAGTTCCATAATAATCTTAACAGAAAGATAGTTCCTTTGTTCGAAAACATGGATTCTAAGAAGCAAAAAGTTAGAGATACAAAAAAACATTGCCAAATTTTACTAGTTTAGCGTAATTATCGTGAAGGTAATCTGTATTTATAAAATTTGAGTGTTTAAATAATTAACGAGACTATAAAAAAAAATATTATTTTATTATTACACTACAATTAAAAAAAATAACTCAAAATTTAAGTATAAAGTAAGTACGATTTGTGGGTAGTATCATGGACTATTACTATCAAAGTAAACATAAGAGGATGTGCCATATACGGCGAAAGTGGAGGTGTAGTAGATACAACATTACTCGTATTGTGCAAATAGATTAAGAACTGTATTAAATCGTATTTTCCTGAGTAGGTGCACTCATTACTGAGATCTAGTAATATTTTTATTTGATTGCGCCAGGAGAGTCATATTTTTCGGGTGTGTGTGTAATTTTTGACACGTTCTATCCGACCTATACAGCAGGTGTCAATTCATCATCAATTGTCATTTCTACGTCAAGGTTGTCAGAGCTACTTTTGATAGATGAAAAGTTTATAAAATAAATGTTAAATTTATCAATTTAACTATATGGATTACATGCACTGTAGATAATTTTTTGTGTAATATTATAAGTAGTTATTAAAATTATTGCAATTTTCCCTCTTAATAATAAACGTACTTAAAAGACGTAAACATTCCTTATTTCGTTTAATGAACGCGTACTACATTGGGTGATGATAAAATTTACATTTGTAATCAAATGACACGTTTAGAACACGTGGTAAGTTTTCAGTGTTTGCATTACAAATTGTAAACAAAAGGACTGGAAGTTATATCTTGAAAAATATTTTAATTTCTTTTTAATTAGATACATGGTATTTGTATTTTAAATTTTTTCACGCATATTCTTAAGAACAATGAGGCATTGATAAAGGTACTTAACCGATAAAACATTCGTGTTCATACATTGACGTTTATAACGAATCTAACATATAATGGGTACTTTTCAAAAATTTTAAAATATTGCCTAAATTATTTTATTTTTAATTGGTGTAACTATTATTGAGAAAAACGAGTTACGGGAATGTGATAAGCGAACTAAAGGATAAATATAGTCCTAGACCCAAAATTAATAACAAGATTATTCGTCTTAAAATAGGGTTAGTCACATTAGTTACTTTTTATCATCTGTCAAAACGACAAGTTTGTATGAAAAATGTACTAAATACGAAATTGTGGCGTCACTGTTTTAGACTACTCAATTGAACAATATATTCCACTGTATATTTCATTGAAATTCGTCATAGTATTAAAAAGCTATGCTATGTGAGATGTTTCGTGATATTAGTTTTAATAAAGTGGACATTGGTATTTATTTACGATACAGTCATCTACCCAATTATGAACGGTGATTACAAAAGGTAATAGTATAAAGTTATTTATTGTAAGTAGATAAAGAGTTAACGCTTAGGATTATCTAGGCTAAGGACTACTATTAAAGATTCATATCTACAATTGGTCAAGTGTTATGACATTGACACAAACAGGGAGTGCACAGCCATTTTTGCTCTGATTCACTCACACGATACTTATCTAGTGTACAATGTATTCTAATAGAAATATGTGTTAATAAATTACTTGAAATAAAACGAATCAACTTATCGTATTTTACGAAAAGTAAAGTAATTATTAGTCATTTTTTTAAACTTTCAAATATAAATGCTATTCTTAGAATTATATAAAAATATAATTAGGTAAGGTCTTTCATTAAAAGAAGTTTGTTAAATATTTCGCGTAATTTGAATAAATTTCAGCATGTTTAGCGATCGCAGATCGAGATAAAGAAGAATAAGTATATATAAGAAAGTTATATTTATAGAGATATGGAGATTAGTTAAATATGTATAAAAAGACAAATAAAAATCACGAGGTTTGTAACAAATAGAGCGTAAATTTATTAAAAAAATTATAAATGACAATGACCCGCGGCGGCGTGCGTGCGCTTGCATTATTTTCGACACAGGGGCCTAGTTGTGCACGTCATGCCTATTAACTTTGTTATTAGCCATTTAACGCAGATTACTAAATTAAATTCCAAATTCAAAATTTCGCGAATATCTTGACTAGGCAACAGATTTTTTGTTTAGGAAGTTTCACTTATCCTGTATGGTTACAAGTGAAGTTATTTTCGTTATTGTAAGTTTCTTTGTTTTCTAATTTGGGCGTGTAAGTTACTGAAGCTATATATAATATGTATAACAAGTTTTACATAGAAACGGTAATATATAGAAACTAGTTCCGATATAAGATACAATAACTATAAATTAAGTTATTGTAAGCCAGTAAATCAACAGAATAGAACTGTATCATTTACATAAATGATCTATGGAGTATAAGTGGCCACATCAGGTTTTGATGATATTATCAAACCCCAAACCGATCACAATGAACTTGTCACTGTCGTATAACGATCATTCTAATGATAGATAGTCAGTTAATGGAAATGATGTGGAAATAAAGTGATTACTTACCATGGGATTCATATTTGTATTGTAGTTAGCACAGAAGTGAAAGAGAAAGAAATAGTGATAGATAATAAAATTATCAAAATTGATATAGCGCTGATGGAAGATTAATATCTTCCAGGAATCGCTATGTTGAAGTGCAACTTGCGTCTGTATGAAATGAGGGCGGGAGCGGGCTTTTATAGTTCGGCGCGTGCGCAGAGGGGGTGGTGCGCGCACCGCAGGCCGAGCCGCGCTGCGCGTGAAAGTATTGGGACATGCCATTGATAATAGGCGAATATCACACACATTTCAATGGCAATCGCCGGTGGATTCGGCTGCTTATGATTCTGTCAGTGATATCGTACTGGATACATTGTTTTCTATAAAACCCTTTAGTGTGTAGTAAATTAGTGTCATTTGATTGAAAAGAGCGTAATTTTCAGTGGCATTGTGTTTGAAACTCTTTAGAAGTTACAATTTTGTGTTTTTAAGAAGGAACCGTACAGCTTGGATTTGTTGGTTTTATTCAAATTGGATACGGTTTATTAGATATTTTTTGTCTGTGTCAGTAGGTAGTCCTTAGTTTGAGTGTCGAACAAAAATTAATAGGTATTACTATGGATTTTTAAGAAACCAGTTAAAAAAAGTTTTTCAATGGATTTCTTTTCAAATTACAAATAACGAAACAAGAAGATAGCATTATCATGAATTTGTATTATATATATACATATAGATACAATTCGATTGCACGGATGGTGCAGTGCTTGAAATGCTCACCACATGCGGTTTAGACGCGCCGCTTTTTATTGGGCTGAGTGTTGTGAGTTCGAACCGCATATGTGACAGCACTTTGTGCGATCCACTAATTGTTGTTTTTAGTCTAAGTGTTTTTAGTGTCCGTTGTTTAATTGTGTGATCCTCACGCATTGTGAAATAAACTTGACCAGGAACACCTGGTGTTCCTGGTCAAGTTTATTTGAGACCGCGATTTCAAAGTTAATAAAATTTCCTCTCTTGCACAACCTGTATTCACCGTATTAGTATTATACGAGTATGTACTAATGTGATTACTTTAAATCATCAATTAATCGTTTAAAATCTATGTATCTGATAATCTGATCGTTGGGTTGCGAGGACGACATTTTTATTAACACTTCATTGTTAGGCTTCGTGAAGGAAAAATTAAACAATTATGAGAGTCATATTTGTTACTAGTGCAATCTGAAAATTTTCTTGTAAATTACTTTACTTGTTTCAAATAAAGAACAGGCAACCAAAAACTGAGACCTACTGCCTAACCACGGTTCAAACGTTAGTAATGAAAGCTTCAAGAACTTGCACTTTCAAATATTTTTCTACTAAGTTACCGATAACTTATGAAGTTGTATAAAAATACATTAGGCGTCCATATGGTTTAATTTGTTAATGCTTTAGTCAAATCCTTTAATTAAACTCTTTGCCAAAAACTTATCGTTTAAACTTTCTGACGACGAATAACAAATTAGCACGTATATGTGGTTTGTTTCCCATGCAATCAAAACATTTATTGTGGGATAGGTACAAACATTTCATAAAATCAATACCGGCATAAAGAACACCCAGACTCAGAACAACAATTTGTTGATCACACAAAGTGTTGTCCCATGTGGGGTTTGAACCCACAACACTCAGCGCAGTAGAGAGCGGTGTGGCGACCGCTTATACCACTACGCCATCCGTGCAGTCAAGCAGGATTATTTTAAGAGATTATGATTGCCGATGCTGATAAAGATAAAACCTACATTACTGTAAAAAGTTCGCATAATATACCATAGACAAAATCGAGTAGACCAGACATATGAAGGCTTTAGATAGACATGCACCTACATGTAATGAGATGAAACAACATCATTGATCGCACGTCCATAGAAACGGAGTATGCAGATTAGAAAACCAATATATTTAACTGTCTTGAAGTATCTACCAGCTTGTTTGTTTCGATTTCACATCTTACTAACTTAACTGTTACTCATGAAATATGACATACACATTGTACGGGTGACCCGTTAGTTCATGGACTCACCTATGGACATATGTGTATGAATATAGCCTGTAGTCAGAGGATAAAATCGCACTCAGATCTTTACTTTAAACAGATTATAAATTTTTAGGATCATTTTATATTATGTCACATTAACTAAACTTAAATAGAACCTTGTCTATATATAAATGGTGCGAAGGGCAATAAAAGAAAAGTTACCGTAAACCGAATACAAGTTGATAGATAATACCTACAAGAAACAATTAACTCGGTGGGTACCGACTCAGCATTTAAGCATATAAACTACTTCTATGAGATAACAGATAAAATTACAAAGTGAAATAATTACATTCTATCTGTATGTTAAAACATTCTTAGAAACAGCTGGCTCACACTAGCAATACGAGTAGAAAGATAAAGTCACGCATTGTCGATCCCATAAATATTTTGTTTTCGTTTTGGCAAACTCCATATTTGTATTTTTTAAAGACCCACACCGGCTTTGTACGGTTGGATGTTAGTTTTTTATACATTTTGGAATAAATATAGAATATACGTATCTTTATGCCAGACATAAGTAATATCTGTTTTCAAGGAACTATTTATATTTAACTAACAACACTTTATATCCATAAACCTATTTTGACTCCTAAAGTTTTTATTTTGCATTTTATTTAATTTTTTTTTACTTTTATTTACCGAAGTATTTTATTTTTAAGGTGTATTTTCATTTTTTTTACTTGACTTTATAACTACTTATCAATTATTAAAACATATCTTACTTTTCTATTTTTGTACTTTATTTATAAAATTAAGCTAAACTAAATTAACAAAAAATACGTTTTTTGAACATTTTGAAATAAATTCAATAATTTATTTATATAAAAAATATAAGGTTGCAGTAATGAATAGATAACTAATGAAAAGATAAATAAAATTAATTTCAAGTTACAAATAACTTAACTAAAAATAATGTTAACAAAATAAGATCCTAAAATAATTTCGTTGGTGAGTGCGAAACCGGAGGCCCTTTGATGCAAGTGTGACAGTTGTCGTGGTAAGTGTGTGCAATACAATGCTACGATGACTGTCATGCCTTTTACGTCCCCAAATAAGGCGTAAAAAAGTATCTTAATAGGCCGTTATATTGTGGGTCACAATACTGCATAGTCAGCATTCGCAATGAATATGGTGCCTACTTTTGGATTCTACTCATGCTTTCCATCAGGCAGATTGGAGTCACTTTGATAAGCTATTAAAAAAAATCCCTAAATTAAAAAAGCAGTAGGTATTTTCAATCAAATGTCGTAATTAAAATAAAATACAATTAATCAAAATAATTTAGGTATGTTATATTTATTACGAAATACCCCAGTTTTACCGAAAAATGTTTACATTTGGACTAGCTTTCAAAAGATTATTTATAAGATTGATCATTGTAACGTTGGGACTTACTAGATTCTGTAATATACCAGAATGGTGAATACACGAGCAGTGGATGCTGCCTGCGACCACAACCATCATCTAGTAAAGTGAAGTACGTCATTATTGACGAGACCGAAAGCCTTACAAAAATCGAAAATACATCGTCAACTTGACACCCTCTCTTCACCCACATACTAATATGATCAACAAAAATGATGTGATTACTTCACATAGTGTAAGACGAAAGCGATGCTGACCACTGTTCCAATGGCCACCAATCTGTTGGAATATGAATTAATTGATGATAGACTCAAAAATTTTGCCAAAGTCAGACAATACAGTAATCGGTCGATAATTATTAATTTCCGTTGATGATCCTCCATAGGTATGGGTCGGCCTCACGTCAGGGTTTCAGGGATTTCCTTTCTAGGGTACACCTGATTCCCCGGCTACTGGTATCTCAGACGGCGTGTGGTTTTTGGTCGGTTCGAGTCCGACAAAACCACCAGTAGGTGGTATCCGGGGGGATTTCCGCACAGAAAAAAAAAAGGTATGGGTCGGCCTTGAAATCTTCCATCTACTGAAATAGATTCCCTGCTGAAGTGACAGATTGTACGAATGTACAAGAGGTTCTTCTAAGACGGATAAGCAGTCTTTGACTAAGAATCGGGGTATGTTATCAGGCTCGTTATGGTTTACGGCGGGAAAATGCGCGCCTCAGTTCAAACAAATTAATATGTATATTATATATTTATCTTTATTTGTAATACACAATATCGGTTAGTCCCTGCGCGTTATGTAAACCAGAACTGAAGTAATCAGCAACGCTATCGGCAGCTGCTTATCCCTGGACGATTTTATTGTCAACTGTGAATTCTGTAGATTGTCAATCTTTTTGTTTTTCTTTAACATATTTCCAAAACGTTGAAGAAGGTTCGTGAGTCATGTTATTTTTTAACGTATTAATTTACTTTTTGAAAGCAAAACAAATTAATTTTTTAACTTTAGTTCTATAACATTTGTAGAGTTCTTTATTGAATTAAGGTTCACAAATTGTACACATATATTTTGAAGTTTTTGTGTTGTCCAAAAACAATACAACAAAAATATGCAAAAAAATTATGAGAATTACAAAATAAATCAATTAAATCCCTTAAAACTTATACACATATTTTTTTTTATAAATTTTTGTAAAAGACTTCATTATTTTCTGAAGTTGCTGGACCACTGCCTCTGTGGTCCAGCGACCACAGAGACGAAGTATGCGATTGCAATCATGAAGTCCCAGACTCGATTCTCAGGTCTGGCCAAAACGGTGTTATTCTGTTTTTCTGTCTATAGAATTACAACAAGAGTAGAGTTTGGAAGTTGGGGCTTAACCCCCGTACCTTGAAGATTGTACCCGTGGATCCAGCGCCTGATCGCACTCCGGTCGTGTCTACTCTGTAATATCTCCTGCGTAGTTGGTTGGTTTCCGTTGAGAATGGCTACCGTGGCCGAAATCGGCTAGAAGTACATCATCATCATCATCATCATTTGTTAGATTTTAACATTTTATTTTACAACATTTAAATAAAATAAATAAATAATATTTCGGACATTTGACACACCACGTAGTCCCAAACTAAGCAGAGTTTGTACTACGGGTACTAGAGTACTAGAATCTTGTAAATACACACATATTATATCATAGAAGTACATCATCATCATCATCATCATTTGTTAGATTTTTACATTTTATTTTACAACATTTAAATAAAATAAATAAATAATATTTCGGACATTTGACACACCACGCAGTCCCAAACTAAGCAGAGTTTGTACTATGGGTACTAGAGTACTAGAATCTTGTAAATACACACATATTATACATAGAAAACACCCAAACTCCGAAACAAAGATTTGCAGGTCATACAAAAATTTGGTCCAACCCGGGCATCGAAATTGCGAATTAACAATTGTTAATTAATAATCAAATTTACTTTAAAGTTTTACTGTACACTACGTTTATTGTGATTTTTGGAAGTGGCAACAAAAAAAAAATCGTGATATCTTTTAAATGGAATGTCTGATTTACATAATTCAAAAAGTAATCTACAGGTATGGAAACACTTAAGAAGAAATGACTTATTTAGATATGAATCAATGCAAAGGTTATAATAGCTGGTGGGGCTGGAGGCGAGGTTGCCTCCAGCCCCCGTTGTCCGGCCGCCGCTCGCGGTGCATAAGCCGAAGGTCGCATTGGCACCGTCAGCGCTGCCCGTTGTGGGCGGTCGCGTGACCTATGCGGCGGCGGCGTCGTTGCCTGCTGCTCCCGCAACAGCTCCGAGGGCTCGACGAGCGACGAAGGCAGCAGCCAAGGTGGCTAGACCGAGGTCAGGGTCCACGGCGGTAGCAAAGGCTGGAGCGGAGTTCCCTCCGCTCCCCACTCCAACCGCTGTACCTGGCACCTCCACCTGTGCTCCCTGCACCGATGGTTGGCAGGTAGTCGGGGGAGCTAAGAAGTCCCGAAAGCGGGGTAAAAAGGCTGCAGATAAAGCAGCCTCTACCCGCAGGCGCCGTCGGTTGCGGTGGCTACCGCGAAAAAGCCGCACAAACTGCAGGTGCCTAAAAGCGCGGCTGTAGTAGTCACCATAACACCGGAGGCGGCTAGTGGCGGGCTGCCCTATGCGGTCTTATTTAAGAAGGCCCGGGATAGTCTCGCCACTGATTTCGGGACTGAAGGGGCAGGTTGCGCCTTGCCCAGACGGGAGCTCGAGTCCTCGAGTTCCCCGGGGCTGAAGGTGCAAAGACGGCGGACAGGTTCGCCGAGAAACTGAGAGGAATCTTTGCAGCCACGGATGGTGTGAAGATCGCCAGGCCTGTCAAGTGCGCAGAGTTGCGCATTTCGGGCCTGGATGACTCCGTAACGACCGAGGATGTCCGCGTTGTAATTAGCGAGAAGACGGGCTGCAACCCGGACAACATCAGGGTCGGCACCATCCGCCCCGGTCCTGGAGGGCTTGGCGCAGTATGGATCAGCTGTGCGGTAGCGTCGGCCAAAGTTTTGGGCGACGCAGGCAGGATCCTCGTCGGTTTTGTGAATGCCAGAGTCACTGTTCTCGCAGCAAGACCGATGAGGTGCTTCGAATGCCTAGCATCCGGACACACACGCGCCATATGCGTGAGTTGTTTTGACTGCAGTGGACTATGCTTCCGCTGCGGTCGACCGGGGCAACTTGAACCACTGTGCTGCGGCGCAGGACCTTTTCCTGCAAACCATGGCACAGTGGTCGATTGGTGTTGCCGTAGCCGCGGAGCCCTATTATGTTCCTCCCCGTCCAAACTTTTTGGGTGACCGGGACGGTTCCGTGGCAGTCGTCGGCTCCACGGCGCCTCATTCTCCGCCCTTGTCGCTAAGAGACAAGGGCACTGGATATGTTGCTGCCGAGTAGGGGGGGATCACTGTATATGGTGTATACTTCTCCCCCAACCGGAGTTTGAACGATTTCGAGGTTTTCCTTAACAACTTGGAAACCTCGATGCGGCGTCTAACGTCTGGGCACGTCTTAGTGCTGTGGGACTTCAACGCAAAGTCCATTGCGTGGGGTTCCTCCAGGACGGACGCTAGGGGCGAGGCCGTAGAGGAGTGGGCGGCCTCGGTGGGCCTCTGTTTACTGAACAGGGGATCCACCAACACGTGCGTGCGATAGCAGGGAGGGTCGATAGTGGACCTTTCGTTCGCTACCCCTGCCCTCGCCGCACGAGTAAGGAACTGGTGCGTCCTGGAAGAGGTTGAGACGCTCTCGGATCACCTCTACATCCAATTTGAGCTCTCCCGGACCCAGGACCCCAGTAGGGGTCACGCGGCGCGGCGTTCTTCTCGCTTTCCGCGGTGGGCTGTAGCCAAATTAAATAGGGACCTACTAGAGGAGGCGGCCATCGTTCACTCTTGTCTGTCTCCGCAGGCCCCGACCGAGGAGGTCGACATGGGGGCTGGTCGTTTCCGTGATGCCATTGCGCAGATCTGTGATGCGGCCATGCCCCGCATCCGAGATTGCCGGCCTCCACGGAAGGAGGTTTACTGGAGTTGGCGGACCTCCGCGCGGCCTGTACTCGTGCCCGGAGGTCCTACACCCGTAGTCGGCGGCGACACCGCGAAGAAGGCGAGGAGGACCGGCTTCATGAGGAGTACTGAGAGGCGTGGAAAACTCTGAAGCTGGCCATCAGCCGCGCCAAAGAAATTAAGAGAAAGGAAATGCTGGAGGGTCTCGATCGTGACCCCTGGGGTCGCCCTTATCGTGCGGCGCGACAAAAGCTCCGCGCATCGGGCCCCCCCAGCCCAGCTTCCTGCGGGAAGTGACTGCTGTGCTTGAGGTCTTGGGTTCAATTCCCGGTCAAACCAAATGTTTGTTTGTTTCGAAGTTTGGATGTTTTCTATGTATAATATGTAGGTATATATTAGCAAAAAAAAAAGGATCTAAGTATTCTATCAGTCAATCTAGTTATAATAGCACAAGCTCTGTTTAGTTCTAGTTCTAGAAACTAGATGATGTTCTGTGTCAAATGTCTGAAATATTAAAAAAAAAAAAATTTGCCTTTTACGCCCCCAAGCGAGGCGTGAATATGTATCTTACTAGGCCACCATAGTGTAGGTCACTGTACTGCACGGTCTGCATTCGCAATGAGTACGGTAACCACAACTCTTGAATCCTATTCATGCTTTCCGTCAAGTAGAGTAGAGTCATAGTGGCAGGTTTCAAAAAAAATTTTTCCTTGCTCTGTGGAAGTGACACCCTGTATTTTTATTTCGGTACCGTTCGAATAGTTACCAAATATATATATTATAAAATAACTTTATATACAAAACAGATAATTCGTGCGATTACATTTTGTGCAAGATTAATAATAAATTAAAGCACATGGGTGGTCAGTTTTAATGAAATAATTGGGAGTGTGTGCTATGTACTGCTGTATGTTAATAAGCATTAACATTTAATGAAGGGGTCGTAGCAATCACACAGAAGTCATTTAACTTCTGTGTGATTGATATATTATGGTAGTTAATCAACATTGCCCCGAGCATTAAGTCTCCTTGGAACAGTAACAATTTTATTCGGTCATGTCTTCGTACACTAGCGTTTGATCTATCTATACAGAAAGTATGGTGATATTTCACAATAGTTTCAGATATTCAGTATGTGATTTCTGATAAATTTGAAGAAGATAATCTATTAATATAATAAGACCTAATAAAAATCATACAAATAAATTGATATTGGTTAAAGCAGTCAGTTTGCCATGGTAAAGAAATAAACACAGAAAAAATATCAGGCGTAGAGAGACGTAGGTAGGTGTATATTTTTTTTTATGGTATAAGAGGGAAAATGAGGAGATGGGTACCTGATGGTTAGCAACCATGCTGTACATGCTACACGCTTGCTACACAATAGACATAAGTGCGTTGCCACCCTTAAAATAGTCCCCAGATTCAGGAAGATGACAGGGTTTGGCTCCGGTACTTTATTCACTCGATGTAAAGCAACGAAAGTTTTGTTAAATACCAGTTTTCTGTAATGGTTACATATCTTTACAATAAATTCATATCGTATCATTTTCTTTCCGTATGGTGATAGATTAAGAATACAGCCTATGTCCAGCTATGGGCTATGAAAGGCTGTTGATGTGATGACGTACCATTGTCACGTACGAAGGTATACGAAGTCACTAATGTACGTTTTGGGGTACAATCTAATTTTAAAATAATTGTGTCATTCCAAAAACAATGTAGTTCAATGTCGTTTTAAAACCGTGAAATTCTATTTTGTCAGTCATTTAGCGTTGAGTCTTACGCAAAATAACCACTTTTAAGAATATGGAATATTGCGGTGACATTTGAGGTCACTTGACGGACACGTCGGGCTTAAATTTCGTTGCTCTATTTGAAGTAGAGCAACTTACTTTAAGTAAATTGAGTAGAGAAGAACTAAGCTGAGTAGAGGTAGGTAGTAAGATGGCATACATAGGCTTATAACAATGATTGTCTAAACGAGATACAAAATCCATTAGTTAAACTAAAAATCATTTACCATTTTTTTCTCACCGAAAGTTGAACTATTTGGTATATTCATCGCTTCTGTTGCTAATAGACTTTACAAAATTAATGAAACTTAGTTTTTCTCGTCTACAATCCTACTAATATTATAAATGCAAATGTTTGTATGGATGTTTGTTACTCTTTCTCGCAAAAACTACTGAACAGGATTACACGAAACTTTAAAGTAATAGCTTATAGGTACATCAGAATAACACATAGGCATACATTAACCACGAGAACCGACATAGACGCGGGCGGTGCCGCCGACAAAAGCTAGTATGCTATATGTATATACGAGATCTTACCAGCGACGTAGAATGCTAATGAACAATAAATAGTAGAGTGAATAAAGTTCAACTATTCACTTCTATGTCCGTTTTGTTAAATACATGCAACCTTATATTGCGGGTGATCTTCAAAAGTAATTCTTCTATAGTCTGCCTCAGTGGTGCAGTTGTAGCCTATATGACTGCTGTGCTTAAGGTCTTGGGTCCGATTCCCGAGTTGAATCAAATGTTTGAATGATCTGCAAATATTTGTTTCAAGGTTTGGGTGTTATCTACGTATATTATATATGTACTTGCAAAAAAGTATATGTGTATTTATATCAGTTGTCTAATACTCACAGTACAAGGTCTGCTAAGTCTGGCACTAGATGACGTTTTGTGTCAAATATCCGAAATATTTATATCCGAAAATATTTATTTATTATCCCTCTGGAATTGTTCAATTTTCTCGATAAAATGTGTACTAAATCTTATTGGAGGCGAGTTATTAGTGGTAGAGTACGGTAGCTTATAAAACTTCGGTGAACTTCAGACTGCTAGATAAACATCTAGTGACAAAAACAGCTGTTTGTGTTTTCATTCATACGTGGGCTGAAATAGGCTTGTTACAGCAGCTTATTTGTAAAGCTATAGCGTCTCGTGACAGAGATTAGTGTCCGATTTGAACCTTGTTAGATACTGTGCAGTGTTATTTTGAATTTTATTCAACACTGGTTAAAGTATTGTATAATTTATCTGCTCTGATCTTAATACCACACAAATAACTATATTTTTGTATTAAAGAATTTTATTGTTTGAATATATTTTAAAGTTCTTCTTACATCTTAGCGGGAAATACTATACTTAATTTATAAAAACACAATTTATACATATAAACTAACTTAAAATTAACATTTTGTGTCAGAGATATTAAGTTCAATATTTTAGTCGGGGTCAATTTTAGAACTGGTTCTCAATAAATTATGGTATGTTTTGAAGAGTATTAACTTTTTTAAGTGTGGAAAATCCACCCGCACTTTTTTTAAGTGTGTGTCGGAATGGGACTGACTAAAACCACACTGTGTGCCACTCAGCACCTTGAATAGAAGGAATCCAGGAATTGCTGTTACTATGCCATCCGGACCCCTCCCGGCGTCCGCTCACTGTAGCATTACACGACGACGCCCCTCGGGTAAATTCCCTATTTAAGCGACGTATGGCAAACGCGGACGTCACTTCCTCGTGGCTTGCCACTGCAGCGAACGGAGGGGAAGTCCGTCCCGTCCACCTACAGTCACAGTCAGGATACCAGCGGCGAATTGGGTCCGAGTGGAGATCGTCCTTCCGGACCTTCTCAGGCCGCCTTCTTCTGCGTATGATGTCATATCTTCGTAGAAGATTGCAACTGCAGTAAAGTATCTGTTACTACCGGTTATGTAGCGTTTGACGGCCGGTAGCGAGAGATCTCCTCCAATAACTGCAGTGAGCAAGACCCCACGCTGCCCAGGTCAGCCCAGCTGGAACAAAACGGCAGCGTGTGTTGAGCCGAGTCATCACTGCGTGTAGTACTTGGTCAAAAATATTTACCTCGAACAACCACTCTGTAGAAAAAAATATTACCTGCTTTGTTTCCGGACGGATACGACCTTCAAATCCTTTGAGGAAAGTGCATGCGTGCTCCAACCTGAAAGGCAATAAACAATACGAACAATCATAATCGTTTCACTATCAAAATTAGGTAAGTAAGACATTTTAAACCACTGTATTTTCAAATCATTCATATGAAACAAACAACTCACAAGGAAAGAAAAATGCGGCAAAAGTAGGTATTCTCTAACGAATTACTGCTCATTAGAATATGCAGAAAACAGTGTAATAATTTTTAGCATGTTCTGCTTGTACACTACTAATAATCTACACTAATATTAACGTGTTAACTAAATAAGTTGCTGTCGCAACTCAAGGTTTGACGGTATTTTATTACTTACCTACTACTTACTTACTTACTTAGGTACTTACTTGGTTAACGCAGCTTGACACTAAGAACCCTGCTGAGACACATCTTGTAAATACTTATTGTTAATGTACAGTCACTTATCAAAGCACAATTTTATACTTATTTTATTTTGTTGGTTATTTTTTTGTGTTATTTCATAAAATACATACTTATTAAGAAGCGCATACTCGTATTTAATAAATTCTAAAGTTATTTGTGCAATTATGTAGGTGGGAAGGACACAAATGTTGTTCCATTGTTTACCATGATCTTGAGCCCATAACTTGTATTGGCCATGTCATGTTATCGATTGTCATTATTTCTATTGTGGTTTAGGTTAACAGAAGAGATTTAAAAGTATTACTGTTCTCCACACAGAAACTAATTATGTAAAAAAAGACACGTCTCAGAAGGTTGTGAAGTTTACCGACGAGAAAAATTTTAATTAGTCATTAAAAAAAGTTAAGACTGAAGGTGCTAGTAAAATCAAATATAGAATTTGAATTACGTTTTAAAATGTACTTTTCAATTTTTATTAATGTTAACATGCAAGAAAAATAGTGATAAATACAGCCTCGCATTAAAGTAATTTAAGTTTTAAGTATCATTATATATTATTATATTACAATTGAAGTAAGCTTAGAATCTGACGACTTTTATAAAATTATAGCTTTTATTATTTTCTAGCCTTTCCTTATTATTAAAAATTGTTTAGTATTCTTATTATTGACTGTACCTAACACTTGCTTTAAAAATTATAGATGTCTTTCATCTTCCCATTACGAAATTACTTTTAATCGTTTACAATTTTGCACAACATATGTAATTTTCATTTATTTTTTGGTATAATTGTTAAATATTAATCTGTATTCGTTATAAGGTGCTGTTAAAAAGGTATATAATTAAGAATATGGTTGCGTATATATTTTACAAATAACTTGTCTGATCGACCTTCTTGACATTAAGTGATCATTAATATGCACCAAGTTAAAAAGAAGTGGCCAAGTGCAAGTCGGTGTCGCCCGTAAAGGGTTCTGTAGCAGCAATTTATGACGTATTAAAAAACCTACTTACTAGATCTCGTTCAAACCAATTTTCGATAAAAGTTTACATAGTAATGTACATCATACATTTGTTTAGTTTTATCATTTTCTTATTTTAGAAGTTACAGGGGACACAAACACATTTCACCACTTTGGAAGTGTCTCTCACGCAAACTACAGCTAAGAAAAAAAATGTCAGAAACCTCAATATCATTTTTGAAGATCTATCCATAGATATCTCACACGTATGGGTTTAGTGTAAAAAAAAATCAGTTTCAGTTCTAAGTATGGGAGACCTTAAAAACATTTTTTTATCTATTTTTATGAAAATCTTAATGCGGTTGACAAAATACATCTACTTACCAAGTTTTAACAGTATAGTTCTTATAGTTTCCGAAAAAAGTGGCTGTGACATACGGACGGACAGACAGACAGACAGACAGACAGCCATGACGAATCTATAAGGGTTTCGTTTTTTGTCATTTGGCTATGGAACCCTAAAAAAGTTTATAATCTAAATTCTGTGCCTTTACGGGCTGCAAATCTTATCTTCCGGAACTCAATATTACCTTATTCTTTTGATACTTTGTTACTTTAATTACTTGTTTCTAAATTATAATATAATTAATCGAAAAAGAGCCATTTGAAGGGAAAGTTATAAACCAAAACTAAAATACATAACCTCGTAAGTATAATAATCAAGAACTTTTAGAGTACTAATGTGAGATATAAAGTGCTGCAGTTGATACTATTAATTTTTTTGTATCGATATTTCTTTCTTTTGACAAGTCTGGTGGTCTAGAGGTTAGCCACTCTGACTCCAAGGCCAGAGCTCGTGGGTCCGATTACACGATGGTTTGTTCTGCGTCTGTCTATAATATGTATGTATTTAGATATATATAAGTATGTTTATTAGCAGTCTGGTTACCATAGGATTCTGCCTCGTTTCGGATTAGACGGCCGAGTGTGTGATGCGTTAGATTATTTTTATTATTATTACAACAAAGTGAAGAAAGAGAAAAAGAAAATGTTATAATATTGTTATGTTATAATATGTTATATTATATAATTGTTAATTTACGAAAAACGTACAGAAGTGCTAAATGATTATTTGAAATGAGATATTCAGGGGATCAGAAGGCAACATGAACACATATTAATATTATTACATAATCAGAGGACATGAGAAAGTAATCTTAATGTCATGGTCTTGAGAAATAAAAGCTCGCTGACGTCAATTTGTTCTCTACCTGTATCGTACTCAGCCGGTAAAGTGATTTACGACTATTCAGATGTCGTGTTAACTATTTATAACGTTGACTTTCTTCTGCAATATATTAATTGCGTTTTTATAGGAGGCGTCTGCTATAAAGAGTAATAAGTAAGAAATTTAACCAATTAAACAAACGAACTGTATTAATTACAATTTTTATACTAGCTAGTTGGAAAATAAATAAGTGATAATAACGTGTATCCCTCCCACTACGATATCGAGTCCCTTAAGTGGGCGTGAAAAAGCATCTCACTAGGCCGCCATCGCGTGGGACTCCATACTGCACTGTCTTTATTCACAGTAAGTATGGCGACCACCGTTCTTGGATTCTATTTATGCTTTCTATCAGGCAGAATAGAGTCGCTTTGGTAGGTTTCTATACAAAAAAAAAGTGATATCATCTTAACAGCTGGACATATGCCTATGCTTAGAAAGGAAGTTAAGGGACTACGCACATATTCATCTCTCTTCGTGTTTCGCCGAACGATTTACACTTACACAGTTCTGTTTGAGCCGCATAAAGTATCGTAAGAATGAGAAAAGCCATCACAGCATGTCTCCGCTAAAACACTTCTACTTATTTACTTATTTTTAAGGTATATCAACAATATACAGTAATTTGTCAATCAGGAGTGGACAACCATCTGAGTATATACAGCATTGTGCTGTCCCGTTCGACGTTGAACGCGACAAAACAGCGCAAGCACTCTGTAGCACTCTCATGACAAAAACACATTTGTCTTCATTTAATACATACTTTTTTTTGCAGCGAAAGCTGAATAGTCGCTGAAAGCTGAACGGATACGTACGCGTGTCCGTACAAAGTCGTTGTTTCTTATATAAGCTGAATAGAATCGAATAAGTGTACAAGTGGTATATCTGATAGTAAACACTTAATATGTTTATCCTCATCTGTGTTACCAGTACGTTTATTCGTTTAGGTCAGCTTAGTCGTTTGGGTTTGATTCTCATCCAGGGCATTTAATATGTGTTCAGCAAGATCGTTTATTTGTCTGTGTGTAATTTATCTATATCTTTATGTATTTAGAAATATTTAAGTCTGTTTATTGTCAGTAAGAGGAAACTACTGAAAGACAAACAACGGACTTTACAGTACAGAGAAGACACTTAAGAAACAGTTTCGTCACAAACAGGAACAGTAGTATTGAGCTCAAACGCGAGTTTAAAGCTGCGGACGGAAAAATTCCTATCTAGGTACTACTATGAAAGTTCTGAAATCATACGATATGTAAAAAGTATTGGTACCAAAGCACAAAATACTCGTAGATACTTTTCTAAATAATGATTTATGGCGGAAGGGAGTCTCATATCGTCGTTATTCGACTTAAAGGTTAGAAGTAATTGATGTGCATGTAGTAGATACCTACAACAATTACATACAGATAATCACACAAATTCGTTACATTAAACTGCAAAAACATTGTAAGATTTGTATACTTTGTAAGAAAAATCTGTTAAAAAGTTGATTATAGCACAGCAGGCAACCTGACTACTGCCGAACGAAATTTCATTCCTAGGTAGCATCAGTGACAAATGTATGTTTACGGGTAACTCTGCTGTGGACACTGCGATGTGGCAGTGCTATGGAAGAAGTCTCTGTTTCCGTCAGTATCAGTGTTGCAGAGTAATAGCGATCGCATAGCAGCTATTAGGGTGAATATGCATGAACGTGCATTCAAATAACAATTATTCAGAATTTTGGTAATAAACGAATAAATTAAATTTTCAGTCTTGTCGGCCTTTGAGCTTGCAAGAGTCGGGAAATATTTCCAGGTTCAGCCTGTTATAACATCGTTACAGATTGAAAGTTTGTTGCTTTTTAGTGCTAGGACCACGACAGGAGATATTAATATAAATTTCACTTCAAAGCAGCCTTCGTACTGAAATTAATGAAAAGTGGAAAGTCTTCTGGCTATGATGACTTGAGCATTGGACACCTACGATACGTCGAGATACACCTACCTGGAGTGCCAGCTTTGTTATTTAATCTGTGGGTTTATCATTCCTACTTGCCTGATGAACTTTGCACTATTGTTGTCCCCATTGTAAAAAACCAAAAATGGCAACGTCTCCGACCGATCAAACTTTAAAAAATCTCCCTAGTCACTTTTATAGCAAAGGTATTAGACGGTCTAGTTACTAGTTGATAACCAATTAACAAAAATATCATACTACACGATAACCAGTTTGGGTTTCTGTGCTGGTTTATCCGGTGGTGTCGTACGATGCTACGCGTAAAACACCAGTACATGTGTGTTTTTAGACCTGTCACGGGCATTCGACCTGATTGCGTATGACTTATTGTGGTCGATGCACTAGTGTGCCCTCTCAAATTATTTCTATATTAGAACACTGTAGGCGATGTTTGAGACGTCTCGTATTATTTTTATTTATTTTAATGTGTACAGAGTTCATTATCGACTTGTAAAAGGTTTTTATAACGATTTTGTATAGAAAAAATACCCTGGCCTAATTGTTCCTGCATACTAACTGGATGAGAGTAGGTATATTGCTTAATGAATTGTACATTTCTGTAAAATTTGAAATTTTTTAAAAAATAAAGTTACATTTTCGAGTATTCAGTTTTTAAGATATACATGTTGACAGTGTTCAGCTCTAAAGTGAGGTTGATGAAACGTTCACAATCAAAGTTTTGAGGCGCGGTAAGTAGCATATCTTGAAGCTAACATGTATTTTAATTTCGTGTGTAAGCTCTTAAGTTGTTAAGTATTAATGAGGGATTTGTCTTAAAGAAAACCTGTGATATGAACCAAACAATAGAGATAATGCCGGCATCGGACACAAGAAATTAGTAAAATATTTTGTAATATTACATTAAGATATTTGCAAATATGATTAATTGCACGGAAACAATGCAGGAAAATTCATCCGAAACACATCAAACCATCTGTCAAACTTTTATAATAATACCGTTGGTAACGTATATGCCAATTTCAAGTTTTACGAGTATATTAATCAAACGAGGTCGCGGATAATCGTAGGTTTGAAATGTAAATTAAAATCTTTATTATTAAAAATTATTTTTCCTATTTATATTCCTAAATGAGTGCTTGTTAAATTCAATGTTATATTTAGCTGTTAAGGTTTAATTAATTAGTTTAAAGCGAAATAAAAAATCAATAAAAAATATCTTTTTATGTAACTTTTATAAATTATATAATTATAATGATTCTGTTCATCAATTAAACAATTTTCAAAACAAACAATGAGCTTATATCCCTTTTGTATAACATTGGTAACAACTAAATTATATTATTATTTTATTAAGTTACTAATTATCAATATTGAGCAAATAAATATTCTCAAATAAGTCCGCTCCTTTACATTACGTCAAATAAACTCTCAATGCCACACTGAAGCATATTGTAATTGCGGTGATGAACAAAACTGACACAAATAATAAATAAAAACAATATTTCAAGTGGATGCAGAATTGTTTGCAGCGTACAAAAATTAACTTAATATATACAACCTTATTAAAAAGCGATTGAAATCCTTTAAAGATTTTCTTAAAACTTGCGTTTCGAGGACAAATTACTAGAATAAGTGGTTACATTGTTTCCTCATTCCTAAGAAGGAATGCTAAAATGACTAAAAATTCACTCCGGTTCTTACAACGATATTGTAGCGCTGGTGTAATATGAAATTATTTATCCCGAGAGAAATACATTACTCTTTTTATACTGGGGCGTTATTTTACTTCCTGCCAATTAAAGCATTGTATAGAGCACACACTTTTAACAACGAATCTTGATCGATATAACCTTGCATGCATTTTTCACTTGCATAATTCTTCCGTTTCACAGTGACACGCTTATTTTTTTAACTGGTATAAGTAAGGTATAGTTTTATACTTTTATTAATTTTAAATCAGTGCAGTTTTAATATGAACTATTTAATGTACTCGTAGATTATGATGATGATGACACTGTAATGATTATTTTTGTGTCTTGTGTAAATTTGGAAAACCAAATTTTCCTTCCAGAATAATCATTTAATATCAGTTTCAGCACACGAGCCTGTCCTGTCTTACGCGAGTAATTTATAATTCATCATCATCATCTCAGCCAAGAGACGTCCACCGCTGGACATAGGATATAATTCGTAACTAATTATCATAAATATAAAAAGTGCTTCATAAAATACATAATTATGTTAATGTATTTAGATACGGAAACTACGTGATTACGTAATACATATTACATGATACCTGACCTAACTCTTTGTCAAAAATTATTACTTTAAGAATGTATTGTTAAATGTCAGGGATATATGGAATATGTACATAATATGTATCACATTCTCGTTCCACACACTTCGTGATTCGTGTCAAATCGATGTAAACCTTTTAAGCATGGTGTACACTATCATGCGTAATAGACGTTACGCACTTTTTACATAACAATAGATATCGTGAAGTGCGCAACATAATTATACAAAAAAAACAGAAATTAAATCCAAACATATTCTTGTGTTTGACAAAAATCATTGTGCTACGATATTTATCATTCCATGAAGTAAAATATATTATAATGGTCTTTCAATGTTTTTCAATGTAGTGAAAATACTTTCTGATTTCGGCTTACGTATTGCAAGTGAATGTCTAATCTTTTACTAACAGATTCAGTAATACATTAGTAAAAGATTTCTGAAGTTCTTATAAAGCCCGTCGACAAATAAACAATAAAAAAAGTCAGATGACGAACTGTGAGGATAGAATATAGATACTGAACTGATAATATGGTAATATTTCTGTAAAGTCTGAGTTGTTTAGAACTCTCAGAAATATTCTGTAGTTCTGAGTTTTTCAGAAGTTAAAGGAGTACCTTTTTCACTAAATAATAAGCATATCAGATTATCATACCTATTTTAACTGTTTTTCATTGCCTGTTTTATTATACCGGATATAATTGATTTATAATACACCACATTAGGATCTAATATTTAATGGAGTATGACGAAGTAAAAGTACAACTGAGTATTGTACCAAAGAAAATCGTACAATGTTGCTTAATTAACAAAAATGCTAAATAATTCAATCAATTTAGACTCTTAGATTCTAAGAAAGTTTTCATTTTTTTTTATTTTTTACAATTATTTAAACGTTGTTAACAATTACGAGTCTTTAAATATGTAACTTATTTTTACTTATTTACAAGTTTATAAACACGTAAAAATCGTATATACAAGTTTGTAAAAATGTAAAAATAAGTTGTTTTCGTATGTAAAACTCGAATATGTATCACATTCTCGTTCGTACGTGTACACTGTCAGATGTAATAGATGTTACGCACTATTTACATAGCAATAGATATCATGAAGTGTGTAACGTAATTTTAACTTAACTATTTATGTAAGTAAAATAAGATGATGAGATAATAAGAGAATAAAATATAAACTCTGCTTTAAAAAATAGACGAGTACAGATGTAAAAGAACATTAAATATTATTTTTACTTAGATACGTAAATAAACATTATCAGATTAGAGGAAATGAATATACTAGACGAACTTATTCGCTTAATAGTTGTAATATCCGTTGTATTGAAAAGAATGCTGTCGAATAAAATTATTACTTCCTATATACGCTTCCTATAACTTAATTATATAATTTATTTAGATCGATTGATATTTACGATATGTTTACGATCAATTCCCATGAGAAATACTTAACGAGCTTCTCGTGCAAAACCTTTGATTTTTGCATACATACATACACACACATACTCGTATGCGTAAACGATATCTTATTTTGTTTTTATTACTAGCACACATTATGATAATTTGTGATCAGTATGGACTACCTATTTCCTTACACAATACTTAAGGAAACTGTAAACCATCTTTGGCCATCTAATTGTGAAACTATTAGTAACTATGCAACCGAATGCGGTATTCACTTCCAGTAGGCGATACACTAATGATGTAGTAGTGATGAAGTAATAATATATGTATATTTTTTCATAATGTATTTGTAGTTTAGTGAAACGTAAAATAATCATATACAAAAAACTATTGTATCTCTAAAGGGTATGGGGGAAGACAGGGAGATGTTATATCTCCGAAACTGTTTACCAATGCATTGGAAGACGTCTTCCAAACGCTCGATTGGAAAAGACGAGGAATTAATATCAACAGCCAATACCTCTCACATCTGTGGTTTGCACACGACATAGTCATCCTGGCGGCATCTCTGCATGATCAGGAAGAAATGCTAAACAGTTTGGACGATTCTTCAAAACGAGTGGGGCTGGCGAATCATTGAAAAACAAAAACCACGCATAATAGGCATGTATCCCTGAGTCCCGTAACCGTAAATGGCGTTGTTATCGGAGTTGTGCAAGAATACATCTACCTTGGGCAAACTATTAAACTTGACCGACTCAACTTCGATCAGGAGGATTCGTCTGGGCTGGGCAGCATACGGCAACTGCGTTACATCTTCGAGTCGCCATTTCCACAATTATTAAAGACCTTACTATTTAAGTACTATTTAAGGTATTTGACCAGTACGTCTTACCCGTTCGTCCTTCCCGTCCCACATATGGAGCCGAGACGTGGACACTCACCATTGGACTGGTCCACAAGTTTAAAGCGTGCGATGGAGCGTGCGATGCTGGGTGTTTCTATGGCTGATAAAATTAGTAACGAGGTTATTTGACAGAGAACGGGAGTAACTGACATCGCACGGAGAATCAGGACGCTGAGTGGAAGTGGGTCGGTCATGTCTCCAGACGAACCGATGGTCACTGGAGCGGAAGTGTGCTAGACTGGAGATCACAGTTGGGCAAACGTAGTGTAGGGTGCCCTGCGGTGCGATGGAGCGACGACTTGAAGAAGGTGGCTGGCAGCGGATGGATGCGAATTGCCCAAGACCGGGATGGTTTACGCTCCTTGGGAAAGATCTTCGTTTCAGCAGTGGACGGCGATAGGTTGATTTGATTTGATTTCTAAAGACAAATAAATGACGGTTTGGTTAGTTGAGTTGAGTTTTTAGTGTGAGTTTTTAAGATGATTTGATTGATAACTATTGGTAGAACATTTGCATAATGATAATCAAGAACTCGCTACGTAGTTGGCCTAGCGGTTTGGGTTTCTATTGCGTTAAGAGTGTGATCCACGAATGCTTGTGCTGAGTCTGGGTGTTTTTTGTATCCGTTTCATGTTTCATGTGTAAAGGCCGCCGCGACACTGTATGTATCCTAATGTGGGATGTGTTTAAAAAAAAAAAGAAATAAATGTAAAATATTTCTGCATACGCGTTCTTCTTTTTCCGTCTGTAGTTAGTTAAGTAAATTTGGTTTCCTTATTGTACTGCATTGCAAATTTATATGTTTTGAATATTTTAAGAGCCCTCATCTTAATAGCTCCAGTTCATGTTTATTGAATACAAAAATAACATCCTAATTTACAGTCTTTAACATGTTGCTTAATCATTGCACATATAATAATAAAAATAAATGTGTCTCGTAGGCTACTTACGAGAACTTTCGAGATACATTTTAACAGTAGAAATGCAAGGGCTCTCGCCTCCAGCTCCCATGGTGGAGCCAGGTCGCATGGTGCAGAATAGGATGTCACCTAGCATCGTACGAGCGACTTTAAACTTGTGAACCAGTCCAAACGCCAGAATCCATGCCTCAGCTCCGTAAATCATTACGGGTAGGTTACACTTTTCAAAATTGTTCTATAAACTCAATATCACCTGTATTGGAGACTACTTTGCCAGGTAAAACAAAATAACTCGAATCAAATATAAATGACGAAGTTCCGACGAAATAAACAATAACAAAATACAACAAAATTAAAAACTTTCTTTTGTAATCGATTAAAAATATTGCATATTGAAAGTAATTCTAAATTGTTTTAATTTGTCGTTATTAAACTTGTGTTGTTGGTTGCAGCTAACTTTGTCGTTGGTTGTAAATATAATGTTGAATTGTAGTATTATACAGTTTTTCAAATATAGTCGAGCACAATGTTAACCGTTACTTATGGTTAATAATTCCAGATATGAAGAAATGAAATTGATAAATATTTGGGTTAGTAGTTGATCCCTGCGAATTTAACTAGCTCAATATGCTATATTATAAACTTTTATATACATATATATATATACATATATATATATTATATAATATATATTATAATCATTTAATAAATTATAACTATACCACATTTATAGTGAGCGCTTAGCCTAACTCCTTACATTACGTTGTATCCGTTTGACTCATACATCAACATCATCGTTCGTGACAGTTCATATTATTACTAAAATGACGCTAAACTTGGAACGCTTTGAGAGGGAAATTTATGTTTATAACGTTTTATTTAAACATAAGTCATTATTCTTGTCGAAATGTAGCTGTTGCTGAATGTCGAGCAATAGAGCAGTGTCAATATTTTATTGTAAATGACGACAATTCGCCCCGGGGTCAGTACGCCACGCCGCCTCGCCGTCGTTTCGAGTAGGAGTTCAAACTTAACATTAATATCTATCAACGGTTTAATTATTGTATATTAGTAATAAATGACTGTTTTGTGTAATTAATATATTACTTGAGAAGATTTTTGTTTTTCTAAGAAGTTCAGTTTATAAAATAAACCTTTTTATTTTCATTTACAATTTCTTTTATAAGTATTTTTTCCGGGTTCAATTTGATGATGTTTTCTACAAATTGAGCATTTGTTGCCTATATCAGATATTCTACAAACCGTAGCAAAATCAGGCTATTAAATAAAAAAAGGATTTTAACGTGACTATCATTTCTAATGATAGCGATTATTACGTTCAATTTTTTTTTTTAAATATTGTAAAAAGATATAAAATTGTTTTTATATTATTGTATTTGACCTGATATACCTATTTAAAGTTTTGATATAGCAAAAATAACAGAATATGTTGAACCCTTATTATTTTGTAAAGATTACAAAATTTACAAATCGATAGATGCAATAAATCGAGCGAATCGGCTGCCTTATAATATTAGTAGTGACTGACAAACATGACAGTTAAAATTAAGGATGTAGCTGGTTGAGATTGAGGATTGTTTAAAAATTGAGTGTATGTATTAAATGTTAAATTTTTCGATGAAAATTCGAACTGACAACATTAGCTACTCTTTCGTATTCGGCATTGTGTCAAAGTGACAAGGGTGCGTACGTATTTGAACTTGTACATTGCAAATACGTATTGCAGTGTTCGTATTGGTCGAATTCTTCTCAGAACCGTAATAATGATTTATTCTTCAAAATTCTTAGATAGATGTCTTATTGTGTTCATTGACCAATACTAACTTTGTCAAATGACAGGACGTTTTCCTTGTATATATTTATGAGTAACGACGATTTTTACAAAGTATTATTGAGTGTAATTCACACTTTATTGTATAAATAATTAACCGAAAATGTCGATCACTTCACGTGAGGAACCTGTAGTACTATTCGAACCACGGAAGTGGTGTATCGTTCTTCTATTCTCGGAGCTGTACTTTTGCGAACCCAAGAAACCCACTAGCTATGAGCTTAATTCGATTACCTATGATTTGCCAAAAAAATCTTAGTTTTTATTACAAAATGGAAACTGTAAATGATATTTGGTTAAGTTATTAAACTTCTTAAACAACTTTCGAGTTGAAGCAGTACTGTACCCTAGTCCATATAGTCATGATCATTCTCCTTCCTAAAAATCTACTTCACTAATTTCAAGTTTATAGCCCCACAAGTCTAAGTACTCCGTTGACTCTTCAGTCATTCACAGTAAGTAATTTTACATGTATAGATAGCAAGACAGCGAGTCTGACATTGAGTGCATAAACCACTTTAATAAATTAGACATAAAAGGTATGTTTCTAATGAGAGTTTAATTAATCGACACTAATTGACAGGACGCACCGTTATGTGCTTACACTCGATGACTTTGACAGCTTGTAAATGTCGATATGTCTAATATTCACATATGATCTTGTGATCGCCACCTGAAGGCGACGGCTCATAAGGCTTCGAGATAGTACGCAGTTTTTGTACTTTAAATGTTTTTATTGGGTTAAAAATATTTCTTATGTCTAATATTTATGAATTTTGTGAGGATATTAAAAAGCTTAATTCATATATCTTCCCGTGCATAGAAAAATCATTTTTTTTTGTATTAGGTAAATAAATGATTTAGAACGAAAATGTAACCATTTATTTTTTCGTAGTTTTGATTCACAATTGAAATAATCACAATAACTAAATGATTACTTACGTAAAATGTAGTTTTTATTTTGTGTATATTCCTGAAAATACTAGTGTAATGAAAAGTTGAAAAGCCCTGAACGTGGCAGTAACGTGGTACAATAGTTAAATACCTAAATTACTGAGCCTGTACTGTGGTAACCAAACTGTTGATAAACATACCTATGTATTTCCAAACACGGATATCGTAGATAAAAACAGCAATCAGGATCACTAACCGTGTTGAAATGAAGTCAGTCCTATTTAAAAAAACAAAGAAAGTTTACTGATTCTTTATGTAATTACAAATACCTTTTTGAGGGCCCAGCCGAGATACGAGTGTTTAGCGTCGAATTTCTTTTTACAATCACTAACGTTTCTATTTTCTTCTATTATTTTGTTTTCGCTGCGTGATTAACGTTGGGATAAAGTCATTCACATACTTTTGATTAGTTTTTAAAATAGCGTTTACGTTTATACAATATTAACTTAGGGCCTCTAATCTCTATGAGTATACTTGTTTGTCAAATGTTACTTCCATGAACATAATAGGTATATTACACACAATTACACCTATCATTTGTATTTATGTTAGTTTAAGTGATGTATGACCAGTAAATAAAAAATTGTAGGTACATATAGCTTTGGATTTATTGAATATAAAATTATACTTCTATATAAATATACTACTGGTAAAGCTTCTATTTATTACAAAAGTTATTGGTAAAATATAGAGTAGCGTGTAGTGGTTAAACTGTATCTAGTAAAAGCTGATGTAATATTCTTTCGTTGAGCGACTGTACCACAGGACGTGGCCCGCGCCAAGGGCGACAGGTCAACTATCGTTAGGTAGGGTTGTCGCATCCGCAAGAAAAATTTAGTGGTTAATAGTTCATTTTCTTATGCCCTGTGTTAATACATATTTACGTGTTTGCCTTAATATATTAGAATTTCAACATTCGTAATCTGTGGCAACAGGACACAACATAAGTAACCCTAAGTAGGATATGTTCTGAAACTGTGCAGTGCTGGTAATGGTGTGTTATGGTACTTGAATACTAACGTATTGTATTAAAGTAAAGAAGTAGAGCCTTGGTGGTTTCAACAGGAACGGGCTGGCTTGATTGGGGCAGTACTACCCTCTCAAAGAAAATCAACCAAAAGCGGCAGTATCTGTGCTGTCGTGTAACCTTGGTGAGTGTAAGACTGGAGGTTCATTGATGTAGTGAGCTTTACACTGCCAGAACGATTGTTATGTCTTTTATGTCTCCAAGCGGGGTGTGAAAAAACGTCATATTAAGCTGCTATAGTGTAAGTCAATGTGAGTGTGATAATGCAGTATGGTATTGTCTACATTCGCAATGAGTATGGTTACCATAACTCTTAGATTCTATTCATGCTTTCCAACAGGCAGATAAAGTTCATTTTGGAAGGCTCGTAGAAAAACGTAAAAATTGGAGATATAGTTACTAGTAGTATTTTTATTATTATTATTTTTCAAATAATAATAAATAGGTTATTCTCAGGACAACCCTGACCCAAGAACCTGAATAGCAAAGCGAAAAATTGGCTGGTATTGTATTGGCTTCTAACTGCTGGTACAACAATTATTAGTAACATATTAATATTTGTATGAAGGCTTTATTGACTATTGTGTACAAGATATTAATATAAATTATACATATACACAATAAAATTTTATGCAAATATGTGGTAGCCAGGTCACAAATTAGGCATGATCTTAAATAAATGGACAACTGCCACAACCGCTATAAATATCACAAGCGATGTCATATCCAATCATTCATCATCAACAACAGCCTTTAATAGTCCACTGCTGGACATAGACTCTCTTTAAATCTTTGACAGTGGTAGATTAAGCAATGGTTGACAAGTAAAAAATCTTTTTTTTTTTTTTTTTTTAACGTGTGGAAACCCCCTCGGGCCGTCACCCCACCGGGGTTTACGGCGGGGTGGTGTGTCGGAATCGGACCGACTAAAACCACACGGTGTGCCACTCTGCGCTTGAGATAGGAGGGATCCGGGAACCGCTGCTATTACGACATCCAGATCCCTCCTAGCGCCTGCCCGCTACCTCGGGCACCATCTGCGGATAAACTCTCTATTTCAGGTGACGCACGGCACACGCGGACGTCGCCTCCTCGCGGCTGGCCATTGTAGCGGATGGAGGGGAAAACCCGTCCCGTCCACCCGCAGCCACACTCAAGGCGGCATGAGGCGCTGGTATGCGCGCCTCCGCCGCCCGGCTCGCCGGCGGCGACTTGGGTCCGAGTGGATATCGTCCTCCCGGGCCTTCTCCGCCGCCTCCTTCCGCGAAATTACGTCTTCGCAGAAGGTTGCGACCGCGGTAAAACAACTGTCGCTACCGGCCATGGAGCGTATGACGGCCGGTAGCGAGAGATCTCCTCCAATAACTGCAGTGAGTGCCCCACGCTGCGCCGCCCAGGCGGAACAAACCGCTAGCGTGTGTTGAGCCGAGTCCTCACTGCAGTCGCAGTGGTGACAGGCGGGACTCAATTCCCTCCTGGCGACCGAGTGCAGATACTTCCCGAAGCAACCGTGCCCGGAAAGGACCTGCGTCAGTCGGAAGGAAAGGGTCCCGTGCTGCCGCCCTGCCCACTCGGCGATGACCGGCTGGAGAGCCTCCACGGCGGCAAAGCCAGCACGTGGAGCCTCCAGCCGGGACGACCAACGAGCCATCGTGGCTCGACGAGCGGCCTCTCGCCACTCGCGTATCTCTTCGGGCGGGGGCCGTATGCCGCTACCCGCCCGGAAGTCAGCCGTCCGCCGATAAACTTCGGCGAGCACTTCCGCCTCCAAATCCCACGGGGGAGGACAAGTAAAAAATCTAGACTAACCTACAAAATAATTGACGATCTTTGAAAGGCGGAACAGATTTACTTAAATCACAGCTAAGAATCTTCTTAACTTTATTTGTTTAGGAATAATGACAGAAAATAAATACCTCATTCTCCTCTTCATCAATTTAAAAGTTTTCATTAGTCAAACACAGGTGCATTCTCTGTTCTCTCACTCTCACAATCCGATGGGACGATTATCCAACACGATCGGAGAGAAATCAGTTGCAGAACCGAGGTATTTACGTGCTTTTTGAGACACGGGAGTTGAGACCCCAGCTTTCAGATGCCGGGCTGTTATAAAACTCTATAACACTCTTTGACGCGACCCGCAAAACCAATCTTTTGATCGGCAGTCGCATACGCTAACCAACGAGAGCAGTCAAACTATATAATATTGAAACAACCCATATATTCCTCAATCTTCATTCTACGGAGTGGCCATGTTCAACATAAACTGTATCTCTTGACAGGTAACTCAATTTTCGTCTAATATTTATTTTTATTGCACGTAAGTTGGCTTCCATAACGTTCTCCAAGGGCCATTATATATTTCTTCATTGGTCCAAGTTTGATTTAATACAAACTAATGTTCTTACCGTAATCATGTCGAAGTTTATCAAGCGATTATTTTAGTTTCATGTCAGATTTAAAATTTTCGAGAGATCATTTTTAATGAAACCCGATGAATATATAGAATCCACAGTGGTGGCTTATTATTAATTGTAATTTTTTTCAGAATAGGCGTTTGTCCTCCATCTGACCTGATGGAAAGTGTAGATGAAGGCGAAGGTGGTACACGCCCATTCAAAAGAAACCTGTTCACTCTACTTAAAGGTTCCAGAGTTCAACTCATCAGGAAAAATAGACCCAGGCAGGTCGTTCCAAATCTTAGCGACTCTCACCAAAGAAGAGCTGTCAAACCGTTTAGTTCGATTTTTGGGTATGTATAGGTAGGTATAGGTATTTGGTAATTTATTAACTTGAAGTACGTGAATAGTATACAAATAATTAGTCATAAGTTTCGCAAAAATACCTCGACTTCTAAACTTATCCAGTGTTGAAATAAAAATTCGCAATACATGCTGAAATATATATCATACCAATTGATTTGAGTAATTAACACGTTGTTTAACTATAACTATGCACCGAATATAATTAAAATTGTGTAACATAGATTGTTTCTTAAAACAAAATTCAATTAGGTAACGTTTTAGTCTTAATGTGTAACAAATGCTTTTGGAGGACTTTGAAAACAAACTAATTGTGGCGACTTCCACATTACAGCACAAACAAAAATATACAACAGCGCCATCTCACGAAGATACGATAGTACGATAGATAGATAGCGAAGATCGAACTACGAAGTATGAACGAAACGTATGAATGTAATGAACTACGAAGCAACTACTAATCCTGTACCGCGAAATAGCGATTCACGTGGCAATTAGGATATATACAACATCCCAACATCAACCGTTGGGCCCTGGCCCGCCAGGCATGATCACCTCGCCTGATCGGAGGATCCTCCTTTGTCGGAGGGACATGAGACCCGTTCCCTCCACATAATAATTAATACGTATTTATTATCGTAGATTATAATAGATACAAATTTAGAGATAAAATAAAAATAGGATATTTGTAAAAAAATCGGTTAAAATCTGTTTAACTTAAGGCTTTCGTCAGGTACTTGATTTAACTTCCGTTACTCGCTCAATATTTGTGTAATACAATCATTGAGCTTATAAGTATCTTAATATTCCCAATTTTTTCTGTTTCATTCTACCCCTATTTTTGCAATTCAATATAGTCGATATGAAATAGACATGAACGTCGCCAGAATTACTGTCAAGGGGGTGCAATTAGATCCACACGTACTATAAACCAATATAAAATATAGAATTATACTTGGTCTTTATCTATGAAATCGACTTTTTATGAAATATGTCAAAAATATGTATTTTTCTACGTATTTTCTTTTCTATCAGGGGGTTGTAAGTGCACCCCCGTGCACCCCTCTCCCGGTGCCCATGGATATAGATAGCACATAGCACTACCACTTACACTGCTGATGAAAAACGGTGTCAAATACCTTCCTCGTGCTTATTATTGCCAAGATTATTTGCGGTCAGCAACTATTTCAACTAGTTTTACCTGAATACCAGGTTTTCCACGGAGCAACTGGACATCGGACTTCCGTAACCCTGAGAGCGAACTGAATTCGAAAATGAAACTAGTTATCGATATATTTAAGGGCATTGACTTTCCAATAACGATTGCCATATACGAGTACATTCATAAGAAAAACGGTGACAAGTGAAATAGTAATATTAATTATACTAAATTATATATATACTCGTATATATGTCCGTGTGGTGACGGATTAAGAATATATAATGTTACCACCCCTATTCATCCCGTGAGTGTCGTAAAAGGCGACTAAGGGAACAAAATATGCAAGACAACATATTACAAAGAGAAGGAAAACTTGAAACAAACCCTATTCCAACCTGTCTGGCCAGCGTGGTATAGTAGGTCAAAACCTCCTTGCTAAGGAGAGGTCTATATCCAGCAGTGGATTTTAAAAGGCCGTTGATGATGATGATGATGATGATGATAATATACAATATATAATCATGAAATTAAATGAAAGAAAGATCACAAACGCAAGCAATGCAAGTATGAGCAATCACGATATAACATGATTAATACACTAAAAAAATCTGTATCGTTTAAGTTATAAGTTACTGGTATTAATTTAAAATTCATTGAAAAAAAGGTGCATTAATAAAAATTTAATTTAAAATTAAAGACCCTTTTAAAGTAACTCAATATGTTCCTATATTACTGCACTTTGCGTTTATTTGATCGTGTTCGTATGTAGTTTATTGTGTACTTACATTGAATGTCAAGCAGCTTTGAACTTGCAAACTCAGTAAACCTTCATATCCAGTCGAGAATAAACAGCATTCCGATTAATCTATCTCGATCGGTGGCTTTCAGAAGAAGTTCATAAATGTATATATTAATGCAAATATCTCACGAAGATGGAGCGGTTTGTCGGTATAATCTTGGGTGTGTGCTGTGAATAGGCGTTAGAATAATAAGGCCAAACAACCCACGTCTTACGCACATTTCGACGCATATCATACCTTCTTAGAGATTATGGTTATAAATATAGACATCTCTTTTATTTAACGCTTTTTATTTCGACTACATTGAGCTATATTAGTTATGGTAAAATTTCAACAGAATTGAGACTTATCTTTCAAAGAACTTGGTTTATCATCGTCAACAGTCTTTAACAGTTCACCGTTAGTTGTGGACTCTTCTTCTTTCTCTCGGGAACAGCTTTTGGCATATTATACTATATTGGCCAGACAGATTGGTGTGGGGTTTGGAACCGAGTGGTGAGGGATTAAGAATACTTTGTGTCACACCCCATGGATGTCTTAAAAGTCGATTAAGAGATTAAACTGCGCTGGACAACAGCATAGAAAAGAGAAGGAATACTTTTTATTATATTCATACACAAAAAAAAAGCAATCTTAATTATAGATATCGTTGGTGAGAATTACAATTGCACTCGACATTAGCTTCTGGTTTTATTTCCTATATCCTTGACAGTAATCGCACGAGTAGCTGTCTTCTATAAAAAAGTTGAAATTAATAATGTGTATTATACCCATTAAGACTAATACGGCTAGTGTTTTAGTTGTCACTCAATAAAATTTTATATTGCTATTATCATTGTTATGTGGTTAAACTGTTTTTATCATAGAAATTAACTAGAGTGATGTTGGAACTAAAGGCAAAAGGTAAACCGGATAAAACCATTTTCTTTTCTTTACATACTTTAAGACAGATTTTATTTTTCATTTCTTTTCCTTTTTTTCAAAAGACAATGCCCATATTAGGAATAAATCCTGTGTCGCGGGGGATTTTACAAAGATACAAGAAACGGACACAAAGTACACCCAGACTCGGAACAATAATTTGTGAATCACACAAAGTGTTGTCCCATGCGAAGTTTGAATCCACAATACTCAGCGCAGTAGAAAGTGGTGTGGCGACCGCTTAATCCACTAGGCAAATTGTGTAGTCAGTAATTGTTTTAGTGTCATCGACAGCAATAGTTTTGCTTTGCTCGTTTCTAAACCAATAAGTTAATATTATTTTTTAACCAATAATTTATTCAATTACTTCGAGAACGTAAATGCATAAAAAAAAATATAAAACATTTTGGTTACTTGGATCAATAAATATAATTCCTATGTTATTGACGAAAATAATATATAGGGTGTGCCAAGAATTCCTTAACATTTGAATCTAACATCCCACGCAAACATGTTACGGGAGTTCTATGTATATAATATAAGGATATGATATCATGACTTGTGTATACTATGATTTCAACTGTTAGTAATAGAATTAAATAACATCTAGTAGTTCCAGATAGAAAAACACCAATATACGGTTTGTTTTGAATGTAGTATGTAACTTTCATATTACAAGGGTTATTAAATAGTAAAAACGAAAAAAATTGGAATAAGTAATAGTTATAAAGTGGAAATATTTCAAAGAAGCTTTTATTGAGTAGTTTTTATGTTGTCGTGACATTTACAGTAATATAACCCAGCTATATATATGTTAATGAATAAGTTTGGACTTGTGTACGATTGTCTAGCAGTGGATTATCTTGGTTGGAAGTTCCTTCTTTTAGGTCAGGTTAACAAAATATCCATTTTTGCAGAAGCTCAGACGGTAATTACAATCATTCTGATATTTTGACGAAAAAAATTATTAAAATGAATTCTAACGGTTGAACAGATTTTATGGAATTTTCTCACTGATATATTTAATGAATATGCCTTAAGTAGAGTGAATCGGAGTAGTTTATTTTGACAAATACTAAGTACACAATCTAATACCTAGCATATATCTTGATAATAAAATCGATAATTGATCATTGAGCTACTTGAGATACTTGAGGCCTTGTTAAATACTTGTTTGGTGCACTATGATATATGATACACTTGAGATAATTAGGATAATATTATTACACTATTATACCAAAGAACTAATATTACAGCCATGACAGAATTTACTTCACTGGACTATAACGAATAATTCAGATACAGAATTATTATTTTTCATTTTTCTAATTTTATTCTGGTTTGTAATATGCAATATTGTGTTTGTAAATGGAACACAGGAATGCCAGTAAGGCACATTGCGGAAAAGAAAGTGGATAAGACTCAGGGATGGGAATATGAAGAAGACGGGTGATATGGGAACCACTGCCATTGGTAGTGGACAACTGTAACTCAAGAGTCACAAACTCACTAGCGTGCTACCGACCTTTGTGTTCTCTTCCACAGAGTGAGACCGAGGGAGAGCTTAGGATTTCGGTGACACCTTGAAGAATTTTTCAACCTCAATTTCCTATGAGGCAGAGGTAATACCACTCAGATCTAAACAGCCCATTTGTACCGAAGAATAGCCCTCGTACAGTGCTATATGGGTAGTTTGGAATGGAAAATTAGACTTAGACTGCGGACGACGAGGCCGTACCGTCTTGGATTAGAGATGGCCCTAGGGCAGGATACCAACTGGCCGAAAAAAAATTTAGGAAATGAGAATACTGATTATATTCTAGTTCTAGACAATTTATGTCTAGACTTACTCTTAGCGTACTTTGTATTAACCTTGTATAGACATGATTACGAAATACTTGTACTCAACGGAACCTGCGGCCTCCTATCTGGTAGTCGAATGTTCTACTTTATCCGAATAGATACATCTAAAATATTGAATCAGTTCAAAATTATATTTGGAAATATTTGCTTCATTTAATCAACAACCTTTAATAGTCTATTCCTTAACTAAGGACACTCCTCAGAAAGGAGGTTTTGTCCTAATACTTCACCCTGGCCAGATGAGTTGTTGTAGGGTTTTTGTCAAGTTTTCCTTATTTTACCGGCTACTGTCCTACGTAATTTGTGCTCTTAGTGGACTGTTACGACACCCACGGAATGAATAAGGGTGATAAAACACCATATTCTTAATCTATCACCACACAGACTGACACTTCAGTCATCGGTCAAGTATTAATAGACATAAGAATAGTTAGTATCCACCTATAGATGGAACCACCGACCTTTAGCCGAACCAAATAGCAGACTATGAGAAGATAGAGATTACTATATCTATACATTTTAAATATAGTTTTAATGCATTTCTAAAGTTATTTCTGGTACGAAATATATGCGAATCACAAGAAAATTACTAAATGTATTTTGATGAAACTCTCATTATTTTGTACAACCTTCATTAGTTACAATGTCTTTCTAGTCTGTGGTCTAATATTTTTAAATAAACCAGACTGATAGTGATAAAATGTTTGCTTTGGAGTGAACTCTTCATATTCGAACTTATGGTAATATGATGTGAGTGTGTGATATGTGAGTTTCCTTATAGGAAAATAGAATGGAGATTTCTAGCATAAGATCACTTGCACTTATTGGCGTTTGATTCTTGAACTCTTTTTAATCAATTTCAAGAAAACGAGAAAGTTTTGTATTCAGTTGGATGTTTTTGAAGTTAAACTTCTTTAGGGCATTAGGAAAAAATGATGAGAGTAAATTTTTACGATGCGCGCGTACACCGTCACGAAAAACCGATACTTTGAAATTAGCTAGTCAACATTTTAGTTTTTTTATTTTTATTTATGTACGAATAATTATTTTATGATATTTAAATACAATTTATTAATATAGACGATATGTTATAACTTATAAAACTTTCTTTCAATGTATAAAACATCTCTTTTTCTATTATTAGTGTCGTTTTCTCTACAAACACAGGACAACGCGAAGGATAAAATTTTTAAAAAGATTTTTAATTTGGTACACCAAAGAAATATAACTTCTTACGTGTGTAGATAAGTACACACATACGTTTCTTTTCTATTATTTGTTACCTCATACCTTCGCCATTTATGCACTGATTTTGATAATGTTGTTTTAAATTATCTTTTTAAAAAAATACAAAAAAAAAATAAGGAACGAATACTGTTTAGTATAAAGAAATTTGAAAGCATGAGTCATTATTTTTATATAAAAAAATTGTTTTAAATAGTTTAAATTTTATTTTAATTAACGCCCTAAAATTTTAGGGCGTTAGACCACCAGATAAAAAAAAACTTTCACATTAGGAATATACATATCCTGTATCACGGGTAGGAAATCCGTTATGTATTTTTCACTACAGTTATCACTAAAGTTACGTATTTTTAGAAGTTATTAATGGGGTAAATTGTTATAAAACTTCAGTGGGTTTGGTTTTTTAAATGTTGGCAATATTTAAGGTTATAAAGTGCTTCGTAACTAGCTTCACACTAAGTACGAGGGTAAGTTTTTAAGTTCGCGGAATGACAGTGAAAAAGGCGGGTAAACGCGCTCTTTTGATGCCTACCGTATTCAGTGACTCATAATTAGTCTGCATAGTAAAATTTGTTGTGATTGGATCATTAGTTATTAAACTATCGTTGACCAAGTATTTTAATCGGGAACGAAGTGAAAAAAATGGAGAAAATTGAATTCCGTGCGGTGATAAAGTTCCTTACTAAGCAAGGAAAGTCTGTTCAAACCATACTCAATGAGATGTCATCGGTTTACGGGGATTCTTGCCAAGGAAAAACAATGGTCTACAAGTGGCATAGTTTATTTAAACAAGGCAGGGAATCACTTGAAGACGACCCGAGGCCGGGGCGCTCCGTTGAGGTGACTACGCTAGAAGTTATTGCAAAAGTAGGAAAAATTGTATTGGAAGATGCTCGACTAAAAAAGAAACAACTCGCAGAAATGGTTGGAGTATCGGATACAACAATTTTTAAAATTTTACACGATCATCTTGGCATGACTAAGGTTAGCGCACGGTGGGTGCCGAGAATGCTCACGCCATTGCAAAAACAACAGCGCGTGGAATGTTCACGTGCGTTTTTGGACCTCTGCAATGAAGACAAGGATGGCGTATTGAATCAAATTGTTACTGGGGATGAAACTTGGGTTCATCATTATGAACCCGAGTCCAAACAAGACTCCATGCAGTGGCACAAAAAGGGCACAGCACCACCCAAGAAATTTAAGGTTTCACAGTCGGCTGGGAAACTCATGGCAACGATTTTTTGGGACTCAGAAGGAATATTATTGATAGATTATAAAGATAAAGGCATTTCTATAACGGGGGAATACTACGCTTCAATCTTAGAACAGTTAAAAGAAGCCATCAAAGAAAAAAGACGGGGAAAATTAACGAAAGGTGTCCTGCTATTGCATGACAATGCTCCCGTTCACAAGAGCCGAGTCGCACTGGCTGCCCTGCATAAGGTGGGCTTCGATATTTTGAATCACCCACCCTACAGTCCAGATTTGGCTCCGAGTGATTATTATCTCTTTCCAAAAATGAAAAAAGAATTACGTGGTAAGAAATTTTCAACTGATGAGGAGGTTAAGGAGGCGGTTTCGGCGTATTTTTCAGACAAAGATAAAACTTTTTTTTACGAGGGAATAAAAAAACTAATTGAAAGATCTGAAAAATGTATTCGTGTTGCAGGGGAATATATAGAAAAAGAAAAATAATTTTGTGTTTTTATTATTACTCAATACCCTCCATTCCGCGAACTTAAAAACGCCCCCTCGTATATATTCAAAGCAATGCGTTTCTTAATTGAAATTACATGAACGAGGTTGGATACGACGGCTGGAGAAACTTCAATTTATTAAACATGTATCGATAAGAATAAAAGGCTCAATGATTGTATTTATAGAACTTACAATTAACTCAATGTCATATTGGCTTGCAATAGATTGGAATTCGATCATATTTTGATATGATCTTTGAACAGAGATCTTTGAAGAGAGATCTTCAAAACAGAGTTTCGATTTGACAAATACACAACATTTCAATTGATTTTAAAAATTGATTAAAAATACACTAATGGAAAAAATTAAGGGATCAAAAAAAAATTCCAAATTTTGGGGCAGTTTTCAACAGGCTGTAACTTCGAGAGAAATGGTCGTACAGGAAATAAAAAAAAGAAAATTATAGCTCCAAGTGTCTAGTTTTTCGATTCGAACTTGAAAACTTTATAACCTCCGCGGTTTTTGAGTAATCGTAGAAACACCAGCAACAAAAAAAATTTTTAAATTTTTTAAGTTTTTTTTTTTGGTCCACGGACGTGGAAAAAATTGTTTTAGCTTAACCACTATAAGGATCAGATACCTTGTTTATTTAGCTTTAATTTGCTTTTTTATACACCCTAATTTGCCTACTTCTCGCCGAGATATCGGTTTTCAAATGGAAAAGGATCTTTTTGTCTTTGACGATATTTCAGCAACCAATGATTCCACAGAAATTTAAAGGTGGGTTTCAAGAATTTGAATAAATTTTCCTTAACGACTGGCTATAGTTTTTCCGAAAAAAAAATTTTTCTTTCTGTCACATGAATTTGAAAATGCAACAAAAGAAGGGCTTTTGGTGGTTTTTTGGAAAGTCAAGCACTGGATTGAAAATATTGAGGAAACCACTAATGTTAATTTGAATAAGGGAGGGGAGGTCGGTTTCTAGCACCGGTGGCATGCATCATAGGCTAGGGGATGCATGTCTATAAAGTACCGAGTAACAGCTATAGCGCATGTCCAGGTATGCAAAGCTGGATTACTACATAGCGCACACCGACAAGTTCATCATACACGTCCTCGCCGTTTCTAGACTGCCGTAGCCGTCTAGTTACGGACTCACTAGTCCACCTTGGAGTCGTCTCTCCCGGGCAATGTTATAGTCAAAAATGAGCTTTGCATATATACCTCATGACTATAATAGCAAAGTATGATGGGCGATGGCGAGCCTTCGGCGCCATAACCGAATACCTAGTTAGGAGAGAAAACCCTGAAACAAAAAACAAAAACATAAAACCAATAATGGAAGCAAAGCCTAAAGAGAAACTACCCCAGGAGGGTACCGATAATATCGGAGAATCCCTCCCTGAGCAGAGCTCAGGCTGCCCTACGTATTCTGGGGAGGGCACAGTTTTGCAAACCCAAACGGATCCAGCAGGAAAATCTAGAAAAATATATACTCAACAAATACTTCACCCCGGACTATTTCACAGAGGACGATCATCTTCCCTAAATGACGTCGCCCAGGTTCAACAAAAGACAAATAATAATATTCAGGCTCTAAGTAAAGTTACACCTTGTACTAGTGACAATATGGTAAATTATGTTCCCAAACCACCTCCATGGCTGAGAGTCCCGACTACAAAATCATCAAAAAAAAGAAAATTTATTTCACCCACTCCATCACCCGAATCAGTTAAAACATCTAACAGATATAGTGGATTATCTATTGATCTAATCGATGATGCACCTGAAACACATAACAAAAAAGAAAGAAAACCTCCACTAATCATACTTTATGGTATCGAAGATGTCAATAAATTGAGCAAACTTCTATATACAGTCGCAGAAGCGAATCAATTCACCTACAAAATAGTCAACCGTAACCAACTTAGAATCAACTGTCTTGACATTGATATTTATAAAAAGATGGTCCAATTGGTGCGAAATAATGGACTTATTGGACACACGTTTAATAATAAAGACAACAGGTCATTCAGAATTGTTATTCGAAATATACACCCATCGACTCCTATTGACATCATTAAGCAGGAGATCGAAGCAACAGGCAATAAAGTCATTGGAGAAATAATCAACGCTAAGTTCGGTCCGGAAAAGAGAGCTACCTCTACTTTCTTTGTCAATCTTGATAACAAAGCTGCCAACCTAATAACAAAGCTGCCAAAGATTTAAAATATATATACCACCAGTCCGTAACAATAGAAGATCCCAAAAAGAAAAAATCTATTGTGCAGTGCCAAAGGTGCCAATAATACGGCCACTCCAAAAATTATTGCATGAGACCCTTCCGCTGCGTCAAATGTGGCCAGTCGCACAAAACCTCCGAATGCTCAAAACTCGATCGCAAAGAACTAGCAACTTGTGCACTTTGCAATGGACCTCACCCTGCTAACTATAAGGGATGCGAGGTGTATAAAGAAATTTTCGCACGTCGAAGTAAACAACCCACACCGCTCAATCCGATAACCAATTCCAATAGTGCGACTAATATCACTAGAGCTCCAAAATCCAAAGTCAACACTAAAGATAAAGAAAATAACCAAGAAACATATGCTGACATAACCCGATATGGTTCCCAAACGGAACAAACGAAACGAAACGCTCCACCACAATCAACTCTACCCTCAATCGAAGTAATACTCTTACGGCAAAACGAAAAGTTTGAATTAATCCTACAACAAATGAGCTCTATGATGAGTCTCATAATTAAACTGGTCGATAAATTGTCAAAATGACAATCTTTCGATTAGCAACTCACAACATTAATGGCTTAGCACCCAATAAACATGAAATCGAAGTATTCCTGAAACAACATAAAATTGACATATTACTACTATCCGAAGCACACTGTACTGCATCTACTTACATAAAATTTAAGGAATACCAATGTTACCATACGAATCATCCTGATGGTACTGGCCACGCTGGAACTGCTGTGATCGTTAAAAACACAATTAAGCACCACGTTATGCCCGAATACTGTACTGACCATATACAGGCCACAACGATCGCAGTGAAAGATACTACAGGTTACATTAATGTATCGGCAATATATTGCCCGCCAAGACATAACATCAGCGAGCTTATGTTTTCCCACTTCTTCTGTACATTAGGAAACCGATTTATGGTAGGCGGCGATTGGAACGCTAAGCATACCTACTGGGGGTCCAGACTGATCACTACCAGAGGCAGGCAATTAAAACTATGCCTTGAAAATAAACATCTTTTGACAATGTCAACAGCAGTACCCACATATTGGCCTAGTGACCCTAACAAAATTCCGGATCTGTTGCACTTCTTTGTGGTGAAAGGATTATCTAAGCGCTACTTAAAGCCAGAAACATGCTATGACGGGTCCTCCGACCACACACCTGTACTACTGACCATAAGTTCTAAAATAATAAAGCATAGTAGACCTGCAAAATTGTACAACAAGTATACTCGCTGGGAAGTCTTTAAAGAATATATCAACGATAGTATTGAACTCAAAGTGGCTTTAAAGACACCAAACGATATTGACACTGCAGCGGAATATATTACAACACTAATTCAAAAAGCATGTTGGCATAGCACACCAGAATTACAGAACTATCGCGAAGATAACAACTATCCGAACGCAATCATGAATGCAGTCTTAGAAAAACGGAGGCTCCGTCGAATATGGTACCAAAGTAGACTCACTGCCGATAAAATCAACTTTGAAAGGGCTTCGAAGACTCTGAGAGATATGCTTCACGACTGGGAAGATGCTACACTTGAGGCTCAACTAGAGTCTCTAACACCAACGACTTCTAATAACTACTCGCTGTGGCAATTTACGAAAAATTATGAGAGACCTCAAGTTGCAATACCTCCAATCAAAGTGAACCATGGATGGGCCAGGACACCTCAAGAGAAAGTGGATGCCTTTGCAGAACATCTGAAGTCAATCTTCCTCCCAAACGAGACTCAAAGCGAGACATCCACTCGCGAAGTTATCTCAGCGCTGAACCAGGACCTTCAAATGGCCCTTCCCCCTCCTCCTGCTACCGTTCGTGAAGTGTGGCGAACTATTAACACTCTTGGGAATGGGAAAGCACCCGGCTTTGATTTGGTCACCAAAGAAATTATTATAAAGCTACCAAGAAAAGCCATCGTCTTCTTGACAATGTTATATAACGGCATAATGAGAGTGCAATATTATCCCATGTCATGGAAAGTATCACAAATACTTATAATTCACAAGCTCGGTAAACCACCCAATGCACTTACTTCCTATAGATCCATAAGCCTCTTGCCAATACTGTCAAAAGTATTGGAAAAAATGTTACTAAACAGAATCCAACCGATTCTTGAAAGTCGAAAATCAATACCAGCTCACCAATTTGGCTTCAGGCAAAAGCATTCGACTATTGAACAAGTGCATAGAGTATACGATAGGATAAGGAAAACTCTGGAAGAAAAAGAGTATTGCTCATCGGTTTTCTTGGATATTCAACAGGCCTTTGATCGAGTATGGCACCTCGGCCTCTTGTCCAAAATTAAAAAACATCTCCCACATAGTTACTTCCTCCTATTTAAATCATACCTAACGGAACGTATTTATCAAGTGAAAAACACGGAAAGCACTTCAGGATTTTTTGACATTCTTGCTGGAGTGCCTCAGGGCTCTGTACTCGGGCCGATTCTGTATAACATATTTACCTCTGACCTCCCAGAAGTTGAAGGCATAACCATAGCTACCTTTGCAGCCGACACGGCGCTACTAGCTACCAACAAAGACCCAAAATTAGCCACACAAACTCTGCAAAAAGGCCTTGACGAAGTAGCAAACTGGATGAGGAAATGGAGAATCTTAGTTAGTGGCCCCAAATCAGTACAGGTAACTTTCACTTTACGAAAGGAGAATTGTCCTCCAGTGTCTCTCAACAGTACTGTGCTACCACACAAAGACAGCGTGAGATACCTGGGGTTACATCTTGATAGACGACTTACGTGGAAGCAGCACATAAAGAACAAGAGAGAGGAACTAAAGACTAAATATAAATCACTCCTCTGGCTTCTGAGAAGGAACAGCAAACTCTCAACAGACAACAAACTGCTGATTTATAAGGCCATATTGAAACCAGTTTGGATGTACGGCATACAACTATGGGGTAGCGCGAGCTCTAGCAATATTTAGATCCTGCAAAGAATGCAAAATATCATACTACGCACCATATGCAATGCCCCATGGTTTATGACTAATCCTGAAGTCCACCACTATTCAAACATGAATACAGTCCACGAAGAAGTCCTGAATATCAGCCGGACATATCAAGAGAGGCTGGAGAGCCACCCCAATACCTTGGCTGCAGCTCTGCTAACCCGCACCTACCAAAAACGCCTTAAAAGAAAAGATATCCTACCATTCTAGGATAAAATAAATTATGGAAGTTAAGAGTAGTGTTCTCAATGGAGATCACACTCTACAAGCCAAACCGCAAAACCCATCTGCTTATAGCCTGGCTGATCGCAGATTCGGATAACAAAAAGAAGAAAAAAAAATTCTTGAAACCCACCTTTAAATTTCTGTGGAATCATTGGTTGCTGAAATATCGATAATCAAAGACAAAAGGATCCTTTTCCATTTGAAAACCGATATCTCGGCGAGAACTAGGCAAATCAGGGTGTATAAAAAAGCAAATTAAAGCTAAATGAACAAGGTATCCGATCCTTATAGTGGTTAAGCTACAACAATTTTTACCACGTCCGTAGACCAAAAAAAAAAATAAAAAAATTCAAAAATTTTTTTTGTTGCTGGTTCTTCTACGATTACTCAAAAATCACGGAGGCTATAAAGTTTTCAAGTTCGAATCTAAAAACTAGACACTTGGAGCTATAATTTTCTTTTTTTTGATTTCCTGTACGACCATTCCTCTCGAAGTTGCGGCCTGTTGAAAACTGCCCAAAAATTTGAAATTTTTTTTTGATCCCTTAATTTTTTCCATTAGTGTATTATTTTCAAGAATCTTCTGGTATTTAACTGTTTATTTGTATCATACATATTAGATGAGTCACGAACAGTCATTTGAAACTTATCTCAAACGTATACAATGTGAAAAGATACATATAGTTTACACATACATACTATTAATCAATATAAAATATATCTTTTAGGGGCAGAAAAGAGGTCATCTGTAAGCTGTAGATAGATGGCCCGAGGTACGTCGGTGTTCCAGGGATTTCCTTTCTAGAGTACACCTGATTCCCGGCTACTGGTACTTGACACGGTGTGCAGGTTGTGGCCGGTTCGAGTCCGACATAACCACCAGTAGGTGATATTGGGGGGATTTCTGCACAGTAAAAAAAATAAAAATAAAATTAAATAAAAAAAAAAGGTATAGGTATTCCATAAAAAATAATATTTACTGTCTTTCCGTGCAAAAAATGTGTTTTTTTTAATTTAGAATCGTTTTGACTGTATTTTTGTACTTTGAAAGAGATGTTAGAATTACACAAAGTCAATTTAGGAGGTTATTTCAGAAATTCAGAGTGCCTACGGTACAAATATTATATAATACAATATATTGAAGGATTTTAGTAGTACCAAGGCAAGTAAAGTGACCTTCCTCAACTCCTTTTTACATCAAAAGGTTATACCCACACGTTTCGTTAAAATAACAAAGTCTAACGGAAGCAATTATTTCTTAAAAAACACATTAACCTAAATCATAAATTTTATACTTTATTATTTGACACACCCTGTAAGTAAATAGACACATAACGTATAGTGACACAGATGTAAATTAATTCAACCAAAGGTCAATTTTGATTAGCAACAATGATCATATCCGTGGTCTCTGCACACTAGAGCATAAAATATTTTCGTCATTCGTCACTTCAACGACCTATCAATGGTGTTCGCTGTATCACTGAATTTTGGTCTAGTTAAAGTGACTTTAGAATGTGTTTGTATATTTTTATGATATAATTTACAATGTTCAGAGTGTCCGTACCAATTCCCTTCATGGGTGTTATAAGAGGGGACTAAGGAAGTAACTTAGAGAAGAAAAAATACGCTATACCAACCCGTCTACCCAACATTGTAATGCAGGTCAAAACTTTCTTTCAAAGGAGAGGCCTATGTCCCACCGTCAACTGTTAAAGGCTGTTGATGTGATGGTAATACAGAGACTATCTTCTTGCCTGGTATATCTGTTTTTGTAAGCGACATTAACCGTCTAATCGCGCAGTGTACAATGTACTTAGACCTTAATTCCTTGCAATAAGTAAGTACTGGTTTTCAAATTCAAGGAACGCGGTAAAATTATAGCTTACTTCACGATTATAAACATAAAATGATTTATGACTATATACGAGTATTATATATTGCGTAAAAGTGTTGATACCACGATTTATTTCTTTCGCTCTATTATTGATGTGTGAGCATGTACATGTTAATTTGTCACGGTTATAGTATAGTTATTAATTAATAATATATATGGTCATAAAATATACATTTTGTAATGACTATATTCGTATAAATTATATCTTTTCGAATGCTCATTGCTACTCTATGACTGTGATAAATTATTTATTTAAATTTGCTAGCTTTATTTTTATTTAAGTATATAAAAAGTTATTCATATTTATTATTATTTGTTTTCTGTTTGTCTGCACTAAAAACACTTACGGAATAGGTTTTTTTAGCTAATACGAATAAATTACCTTCTATTAGGTTTTCAGTTACCAAAACAGCGGTAAAAATCGGTCCATTTTCTTTCTTCCTATACACAATCAAATTTATAATGCAACTAGTGAATATTACTATAAGTTTTTTTTTAATTCATTGGCTATATTCTTAAGGAAGGTTATCTAACATTATGGCAACTCCTTGAATTTTTAAATTATTAAAAAAAATGTCTTGACTTGACACATCTCACGCACGGCTGTCTGATCCCAAACTAGTAATAGTTTGTATTATGGTAACTAGACTGTTGATAAACATACTTAAATATGCAGTATAATTATTTGCCCATAATTGGAGAGTTGGCAGCTTTAATTTAAGCTCGAAAAAATAACATAAGTATTGGAAAATTCATTATATGATTTATATAATCTATTTGATGTCAAGAGCTAAACCATAGATACATTGTAAAGAGTAAAGGCACCTTGTCCATAAAGGAAAGAAATGTTTTTTTTAATTAAAACAACTTTTATTATTTATTACCCGAGAGTGCTAGTCCACCTTGTACGAGTTGTGAGGACACAAGTACTTTTAAAAAACTGATTAGATACTTGCTTCCCACGCGTATATAAAGTTTATTATTCTCGACAATTATTTGTAAAATGTCACAGGTAACTTAAATATTCAAAAGAGTTTGTTAATCACCCATTAACTGTGTTTTAATTACTAATGACGTAAGAACTTCATGGACGTCAGGACGTCACATCGAGGTAATGTACATACCTGGTGTACGACATAGCCCCAACCGTACTGTTAGTTATAATTCATCTGTATAAACAAATACCTTTTACTTGTATTGCCTACCCTTTTTGTATTGTTGTGACAAAATTAGGTAAGCAAAATTAGGCCCCAATTTGACAACTAAAAGTGATTAAATACGTTCATATCTCATTAATAGAGTGGGACCAAAATAATGAAGTGTAAATTTATGGTGTGATGACGGATTAAGAATAGTTGTCACCACCCATGTCCAAGTCATGGATGACGTAAGAGGCGACCAAGGGAGCAGGGACGCAGGAAAACATCACTCCAAAGAGAAGGAAATTTAAAACAAACCCTATACCAATCTGTTTGGTCAGTGTGGTATAGTAGTCTGAAACCATTGCTTACAAGCAAGCAGTTACTAACAGTCCACTTTCAGAGGCTTCTCCTTAGCAAGGAAGTTGATCAAATAAAACTGGCAAAAGGTGGGTGACTATCATCATTAAGGATGTTTACTTCCTTCCTTTAAAGTATCATATACTATGTGATGCAATATTTCCTAAAATTACACATATAGAGGTTAGGTACTGGCCTTTATAAACCTCCTTGGGAACGTTTAAGAATGAGATCAACTTGCAATTATTTTTAGAATTACTTGTACCAGAATGTACCCGTTTCACATATTTTAAACAAAATTGCTTCCTGTATTTCTATATGTCAATTTTAAGTAGGTATTCAAAATTTCATGTTACTTGCCTCTTGAAGTTATTTTTAGAATTTCGTGCAAAAAGGTCAAGGAGTGGACAGGTTACCTAAAGGATGAATTACATAAAGCCTATGGATATCTGCTAGGTTAAAAATTATAAGTGTATTTGAGTAATTCACTCGATGAAAAGCGAGATAATTGCTTAATGCCGGTTCTCTGTCAGGCCGTGGTATAACTTTAGTCGAACCGGCCCATTCGTGTTGAAAAATGGCTCTCTCGTCTGACCAAATTAGAATTAACTAAAAATTTAATAATCATATAAATAATGCAATAATAGAAATATTGTTTTCAGTTTATATAAATTGATATTTCTGTATAAATACCAATATTTACGCACTATATTTTCATATTCATTGTTACAGTTTGAATAATGTTTAGCATAAGTACTCAAAGAGTAAAAAACGTATCGTTCTACCTTCCTTCTATCTACCTTGATCATATTACGTACATGTTTGGTTTATGAATCATCCTTCAACAAACTCAGCATTAAATATAAGGTAAATAATGAAAAAATAATTCCGCTTATTTATTAAAGTCGTAAAATAAAGATGACAAAAAGGTACTTCTTTATTTATTGGCAGGCTTTATGTAATTAATCCATGCGAACCGTAAAAGGTAAGTAAGTTAAATGCTCAGTGATAAAGTACATTGTGTTTTACGTATTTATATGTTATTGATACGATGAACAATTTTTTGTGTCACCGGTCGATAAGTAACTAGTGAGTTGCCCACGTACACTTGTAACTCGAGAGTCATAATCTCACAAGTGTGTTTTCCTTTAGTCCTTCTCCAGAATCAGGCGGAGAAGGTTAAACTGAGTAACCTCACTCACTCGGTGAAAAGCAAGTAAAGATCATATTTTCTCTTTGGGTTAAATTACTAGATGAATAATACTTTAATGAACCATTTATTTTTACAGTATTTTTCTTCTTTTCAGTTAATAAATAATACCTACGCAGGAAGTGTTCCTTTATTAAGCGCATTGATATCTAAGTCGTGATTTTTTTTTTTGTGGTAAGTCATTAGTCTAACGACTTAAAATTTAATTTATGCGTACCAATTAGACGTGACTTCTGATTTATTGTCAAATGTAAATGATTCAATTTAATGTAACAGAAAACAAGATAAATACTTACAGCTATTTTGGTACTTTCTCTAACAATAACCTCGTGTGGTGACGGCAATCTTTAATAAAATATGGAGTGTCAATACCCTCATTCTTCCCGTGGGTGTCCTAAGAGACGACTAAGGGACAAACAGCAGGATCACAGTGCTGCAAAGAGAAGGAAAAATTAAAACAACCTTTCTGGACAGCGTGGTAGAGTAGCATAAAAACCACCTTTCTAAGGGGAGGCCTGTGCCTATCAGTGGGCGGTTATAGACTGGTGGTATAGTGGTATGGTATGGTATAGTCACGCATAAAATCCTTAAAGAAACAATGGTAAATTGCCAACTAATAGTGTGGAAATCGAAAGTTATCTGTTCGTAGCTGCCTAATTTTGGCTAAGTAAGTTAATCACTATGGACAACGGACATAGGCCTCTCCTTAGCTTAGGTTTTGGCCTACTATACCACACTGACCAGACATATAGGAATAGGGTTTGTTTCAAGTGCTCTGGGTGTCGTAATGGCAGATGTTCCCGGATCCCTCCCATGTAAGGTGCAGAGTGGCTCACCGTATGGTTTTAGTCAGTGCGATTCCGACACACCACCCCACCGTAAACTCTAGTGGGGTGACGGCCCGAGAGGGTTTCCAAACATTAAAAAAAAAAGGGTTTGTTTCAAGTTTTCCTTCTCTTTGTAATGATGTTGTCTTGCATACTTTGTTGCCTTAGTCGCCTTTAACGACACCCACGGGATGAATAGGGGTGGCAACACTATGTATTCTTAATCCACCACCAAATAGTTTTAGAATTGAGTCATTTTAAAATTGAACTCTAAAGTACTTAAAATTACTTTGTTGTATTAAGGAGAAAACTATTTGTTCCGTCAGTCAGAATTTTTTCCTATGCCTACTTATTTTAGTATGATGAATATAGAGCGATTCGTTTAAATATATTAATATAGTATTATAAATATTGTAAAGTAATTAAGTACAAGTAATAAAAATTATGATTGATTAAGTATTAAGAATCAAGTCATGTTAATGCTATAATAAATAGTGTTATAAGATTAATGAGGAAATATACGGTTGCCATGACAGTAAGAGACTTAAAAGAGTTATTGGACGTTTCAATCATTTGTATATAAAATATTATCAATGTACTCGTAATTGGGAGGAGATAGATACAGAATCTACACTAGTACACTTCGGTTCCAGCGATGATCGGTTCGTCTGGAGACAAACGACGATTGGGCAAACGTAGTGTAGGCCGCCCTGTGGCGCGATGGACCGATGACTTAAAGAAGGTGGCTGTCAGCAGATGGATGCAAATTGCCCAAGACTGGGTTGGTTGGGGTTCCTTGGGGGAGACCTTCGTTCGGGGTGCTGGGCTAGAAAACCTCCACGTGGTGCACCCTGGTAACGTTGGCGACGGCACTGTTTCTTCCTGTGCCATTTGGAAGAGGATATCACCGCCAACGGCTAATATTCTAGCACGAAGAAGAGGAGGCCATTTTCTTCGGCCATTCGGTTGAGGCTTGGTCCAACAGAGCGGGCATTTTTGTCGATTCCTCTGTTGGCTCTTCGCTCTTCGGAGCAATGAGGAGGAAAACCTCGATAAAAAATCATGATGGTGGGACCCTTTCATGGGTCGGCGTTTCTCCACTCTCAATGGTGGAGAAAGGAGAACGGGCTCGGTGTGTACTCACACTGCCGCCGAGCAGGCATTGAAAGATTTAATCTTCCTGCCACCGTTGTCACATCGTAATCCCGAAAGGAGTGTCGTGGTTATGTCTCGCGACACAAATCGGGGGCGAGGGTCTTGGCTTAGCCGCCCGGACTGCGAGGAAGAAAACCTCTTTAAAAAATTACCCCGAATCCCGTGTTCTGGTGTGTGGCCAGGGGATGCATGGCTGATGGGTAGTTCAGTCGTAAGCACACTCCCAGCTGAGGCACCTGCGGACCCCTCAGTTGGGCACAAATTTACGCTTGCCCGGGTATTGGGGGATCTCTGCCCGGGTCGACTTTTAATTCTCCCCCACTCGTGGGTCTAACTATGGAAACCTTTTTAAATAAAATGAATAAAGACAACAAGAAAGAGAGGAGTAAGATAGGGAAGCCGGGAACTGACTTCTCGTCGAACGAGGAGGAACCCATGCTTGGGGCTCCTATTTCAGTAGGGCTCCCAGAAGTCAATTTGGCTGCTGGGAGCCAAAAAAGAAAATCGGAGCGATTGCGTTCCAAGTCCGCCCATCCGTCGGATGACGGTAACCCAAGCACGATTATGGACGTACTGGAGTCCACAGAAGTGGAAATCTGCGACAGCAGAAAACGCGGACGCTCCAGGGACGAGGAGAGTGACACGTCCCAGGAGATGCTACCTCCTAAAGTGGGAAGCAGCCGCCGAGGCAGGTCACGCACGACCATTTCTACCCCTTCAGGTTCTGTCTTCTCGAAGGCAGAAGCCTATAGACGGGTTAGAGCGGAGGGCGAAAGTGCAGCGGAGGAGGAGATTTCGGATCTCCTGCAGAAGATCCGAGAGCCAGTGGAAAGGGGTTCTGTTCCCCAAACAACGGTATCTTTGCAGGAGACAGCAAATGCTGGGGTGGCCATCATCCAAAAGGTGGCTACCAAATCTAGGAACCTTAAGAGCACCTTCGTTAGGGCCCTTAAGGACTCCTCCTCCGCAATTGCTGGGGTCGTCGAAACCCTCGTTGGGGACGTGGCTCGCCTTCAGGCTGCTAATGAATGCCTGACAGGGCAGGTGGCTAAGCTGAGCGCCGAGTTTGCCCAGTTTCGGGCGCAGGTGGGTGTCTCTAAGCGACAGGTGACGGCTTCGAAGCAAACTGCCCCCACTCCCGGTTCAGGTGACGTCAGCGATGCTTACTTGCGCCAAATTATGGAGGCAGTAGGGAATATGCTAGACGGACGTCTCGCGAGCCTGGAGGCGAGATTACCCCCAGCTCCCATTATCCGACCACCACTCGCTGCAGATAGTCGAAAGGCCGCATCAGCACCGATTCCGCTTTCTGCTACAAGTGGCCGCAAATCATATGCGACAGCGGTGCTAGTGTCTGCATCTACTGATGCCACGAGGACACAACAGGAGGCCAAGGCAGCAACCAAGACGGCTGCACCGGTCGCAGGACATAAAACGGCGGTAAAGAGTGTAGCAAAATTTCCTCCGCTCCTCACTTCAACACCTACGCCTGTAACCTCCACATCTGCCCCCTCCAATGACGGTTGGCAATTAGTCGGAGGAGCTAAGAAGAAGTCCCGAAAGCGGGGTAAAAAGGCTGCCCAGAAAGCAGCTTCAACCCCGCAGTCGCCATCGGTGGCAAACACCACCAAGAAGCCACGGAAGCTAAGGCCGCCAAAAACCGCGGCTATAGTGGTTACCGTATCACCGGAGGCGGCAAGTGGCGGACTGTCCTACGCGACTTTATTCAAGAAGGCTCGGGACAGTCTCGCCACTGATTTCGGGACGGTAGGTGTCAAGTTGCGCCTCGCCCAAACGGGAGCTCGAGTCTTGGAGTTCCCCGGGGCTGAAGGCGCAAAGACAGCAGATTCGTTTGCGGAGAAACTGCGAAATATGTTTGCAGCCACGGATGGTGTCAAGATCGCCAGGCCAACAAAGTGCGCGGAACTGCGCATTTCAGGCCTGGACGACTCAGTAACAGCCCAAGATGTCCGTGTTGCAGTTCAGGAGAGGACTGGATGCAACACGGATAACATCAGGGTTGGCACCATCCGCCCCGGTCCAGGGGGCCTTGGTGCGGTGTGGGTAAGTTGTCCCATAGCGTCAGCCAAAGTTTTGGCCGACGCTGGCAAGATACTCATCGGTCTCGTAAACGCCAGAGTCACAATTCTGGCAACGAGACCGATGAGGTGTTTTAAATGCCTTGGTGAGGGACACACTCGTGTCAAGTGCGATAATAGTTTGGACTGCAGCGGACTTTGTTTCCGCTGCGGTCGACCGGGGCACAAGGCGGTAGAATGCTCTGCGGCCCCTCACTGCCCAGCGTGTGCGGCGGGTAACAAACCCGCCAATCACCAGATAGGGCAGGGGGGCTGTAAGCCATCCCGTTATTATCGGCAGACGACGGCCAGCCAATCGACCCAGGCTGCCTCTGAGGTCGTACGTGAGACGACGTCGTCGCCCATGGAGGAGGTTGTCGAGACAGTCCAGTAATGGATCAAGTCTCCAGCCTTCTTGTCCAGACGAACCTGAACCACTGTGCCGCGGCGCAGGATCTTTTCTTACAAACCATGGCACAGTGGTCGATCGGTGTAGCTGTAGTCGCGGAGCCCTATCATGTTCCTCCCCGTCCAAACTGGATGGGTGACCGGGACTGCTCCGTGGCAGTCGTCGGCTCCACAGCGGCTCATTCCCCGCCCTTGTCGTTAAGAGACAAGGGTACTGGATATGTTGCTGCTGAGTGGGGGGGGATCACCGTATACGGTGTATACTTCTCCCCCAACCGGAGTTTGAGCGACTTCGAGGCCTCTCTCAACGACATGGAGACCTCGATGCGGCGACTAGCGTCTGGGCACGTCCTTGTGCTGGGGGACTTCAACGCAAAGTCCGTTGCGTTGGGTTCCCCCAGGACGGACGCAAGGGGCGAGGCCGTAGAGGAGTGGGCGGCCTCGGTGGGCCTCTGTTTGCTTAACAGAGGCTCCACCAACACGTGCGTGCGACAGCAGGGAGGGTCGATAGTGGACCTTTCGTTCGCTACCCCTGCCCTCGCCGCACGAGTAAGGAACTGGCGCGTCCTGGAAGAGGTTGAGACGCTCTCGGATCACCTCTACATCCGATTTGAGCTCTCCCGGACCCAGGACCCCAGTAGGGGTCACGCGGCGCGGCGTTCTTCTCGCTTTCCGCGGTGGGCTGTAGCCAAACTGAATAGGGACCTACTAGAGGAGGCAGCCATTATTCACTCCTGGCTGTCTCCGCAGGCTCCGACCGAGGAGGTCGACATGGGGGCTGGTCGTTTCCGCGATGCGATTACGCAGATCTGCGATGCGGCCATGCCCCGCATCCGAGGTTGTCAGCCTCCACGGAAGGAGGTTTACTGGTGGTCCCAGGAGTTGGCGGACCTCCGCGCGGCCTGTACTCGTGCCCGGAGGTCCTATACCCGTAGTCGGCGGCGACACCGCGTAGACGGCGTGGAGGACCAGCTTCATGAGGAGTACCGAGAGGCGCGGAAAACTCTGAAGCTGGCCATTAGCCGCGCCAAAGAAGTGAAGAGGAAGGAGATGCTGGAGGGTCTCGATCGTGACCCCTGGGGTCGCCCTTATCGTGCGGTGCGACAAAAGCTCCGCACGTCGGGCCCCCCCCTTACAGAGACACTCCAGCCCAGCTTCCTGCGGGAAGTGGTCGAGGGTCTTTTCCCGCAGCGGGCGGAGCACACACCCCCGTCGATGGCCTTCATGGTCGAAGACGACGGGGGACGGAACGAGGATAATGTTCCGCCCGTCAGGGAATCGAAGATAGGGGCGGTCGTTCTACGGATTCGCTCTAAAAACACCGCCCCTGGGCCAGATGGAATACCTGCCCGAGTGTTGGCGCGAACCCTCGACCACATGTCGGATCGCCTCGGGGAAGTCCTAAACGCCAGCTTGGCGTCCGGACGTTTTCCTGAGGGCTGGAAGAGCGGGAAGCTGGTCCTACTACGGAAGCCGGGACGGCCGGCCGATTCGGTCGCGGCTTATAGGCCCATCGTGTTGCTGGACGAGGCGGGTAAATTGTTTGAGAGGATACTCTCTGCCCGCATCGTCCGGCACCTCTGCGAGGTGGGCCCCAATCTGTCGGACGCCCAATACGGGTTTCGAGCCGGGCGTTCGACAGTCGATACTGTGTTGCGCCTGAGGGCCGTGACCGAAGAGGCGGTGAGCTGTGGCGGCGTGCTTCTGGCGGTGTCGTTGGACATCGCCAACGCATTTAATAGTCTGCCATTTAGCTGCATCAGGGAAGCACTCCACTACCACGGGGTGCCAGAGTACCTGAGGCGGCTTGTGGCAGACTATCTTGAGGAGCGTACCGTCATGTACGAGGACCGAGATGGTATTCTGAGGCGGCGGCCCATGTCGTGCGGTGTTCCACAGGGGTCTGTCCTCGGACCACTCCTGTGGAATATGGGATACGACTGGGCCCTTCGAGGTCGTCTTCCCCCCGGGCTGGGCGTAATTTGTTACGCCGATGACACATTGGTCACGGCGCGGGGGGCGAACTTTCAAGAGGCGGCGCGCCTGGCCACCGTGGGAGTCTCTTTGGTGGTCGGGCGCATTGAGGCGCTGGGTTTACGGGTGGCCCTAGATAAGACGGAGGCCCTTTTGTTTCATGGGCCCCGTCGTGGTCCACCCCCCGGCGCCTCTATCGTTGTCAATTCGGTCCTCGTACCGATTAAGGCCCAGATGAAGTATCTGGGCCTGATCCTAGACGGCAGGTGGCTCTTCGACGAGCACTTCCGACAGCTTACTTCAAAGCTGGTCGGCGCTGCTTCTGCCCTTGGGCGACTTTTGCCCAATTTGGGTGGAGCCAGCGTCGCGACGAGACGGTTATACACGGGGGTTGTCCGGTCAATGGCACTGTATGGTGCACCGGTGTGGGCGGCGGCTCTGACCGCCCAGAATAGGGCTCGCCTCTGGCGCCCTCAGAGGATATTGGCGGTTAGAGCCATACGTGGTTACCGCACCGTATCGACGGAGGCGGCGTGTGCCTTGGCCGGAACTCCCCCGTGGGATTTGGAGGCGGAAGTGCTCGCCGAAGTTTATCGGCGGACGGCTGACTTCCGGGCGGGTAGCGGCATACGGCCCCCGCCCGAAGTGATACGCGAGTGGCGAGAGGCCGCTCGTCGAGCCACGATGGCTCGTTGGTCGTCCCGGCTGGAGGCTCCACGTGCTGGCTTTGCCGCCGTGGAGGCTCTCCAGCCGGTCATCGCCGAGTGGGCAGGGCGGCAGCACGGGACCCTTTCCTTCCGACTGACGCAGGTCCTTTCCGGGCACGGTTGCTTCGGGAAGTATCTGCACTCGGTCGTCAGGAGGGAATTGAGTCACGCCTGTCACCACTGCGACTGTAGTGAGGACTCGGCTCAGCACACGCTAGCGGTTTGTTCCGCTTGGGCGGCGCAGCGTGGGGTCCTCACTGCAGTTATTGGAGGTGATCTCTCGCTACCGGCCGTCGTACGCTCCATGGCCGGTAGCGACAGTTGTTTTACCGCGGTCGCAACCTTCTGCGAAGACGTAATTTCGCGGAAGGAGGCGGCGGAGAAGGCCCGGGAGGATGATATCCACTCGGACCCAATTCGCCGCCGGCGAGCCGGGCGGCGGAGGCGCGCATACCAGCGCCTCATGCCGCCTTGAGTGTGGCCGCGGGTGGACGGGACGGGTTTTCCCCTCCATCCGCTGTAGTGGCCAGCCGCGAGGAGGTGATGTGCACGTGTGCCGTACGTCGCCTAAATAGAGAGTTTATCCGCAGATGGTGCTCGCTTTAGCGGGCAGGCGCTGGGAAGGATCTGGATGTCGTAACAGCAGCGGTTCCCGGATCCCTCCTATCTCAGGCGCAGAGTGGCACACCGTGTGGTTTTAGTCGGTCCGATTCCGACACACCACCTCGCCGTAAACCCCGGTGGGGTGACGGCCCGAGGGGGTTTCCACACGTTACAAAAAAAAAAAAAAAAAAAAAAAAAGAACCTTCATTCAGCAGTGGACGGCGATAGGTTGAATAGATACAGAATTTGACCAGTTAATGCCCCAGCCCTAGTCCAATTGCAGAACATACATAAAGGTAAGAGGAGCAATGGAGGCGACTGGTTAGTTAAAATCTGACTACAGAAGTTTAAAAAGATAGATACTACAGTCGCAATTCAGTTTCCCATTTGAGATTTTTAGCCTATTAATCCTAAAAAACGCAAAAACATACTTTTTCTTTTCCTTTTCTTCCTTACTTTTACCTTTTACGAGTAGGAAAACGATTTCACGCTTTAGGCAGGAAGGTAGTCGATCAAAAAAAGGGTTTTTGCACGATTGTGCCAACTTCGATTAAAATTAGGTAAAGATTGGTAGATAAAAATTACCTTTTCTAATTAGTAGAAATACTGTTGTAAATTTATTCTGGTAACTGACACAAGAGTGCTTCTCGAATAGTTACTGATCTGTTAGCTATAGAAGGATTAATATACTTTTATCATGTTATTATAAAAGTATTGATTTACTAGTTCCCGTGTTGCCGTGTATAACCGTTTTTAGGTACTTACATAAAATTTAATTTTTATGCGTCAAATTTAAATACCACGAAATTTGCTCCTAGGTGGACACAAAAATATCTATTCACGTACTAATGTTATTTCATAAAATATAAAGATATAATATATAAATAACGACAAGTGCTACAAATATCTATTTTAGAGTATGACATATATCCTTGATAGTGACTAAAAAAATTTGAGTGACACGACCACTTGTATTTCTTATACTACATTTGTTATTGCCTAATTTGTGTCCAGTGTTTATATATAAACCTAAATTAAAAATATCATTCAAAGTTCTATAGCATTTGTGTACTTGTTGTCACCCAAATCTTTATAAATAAATATAATCGAAATAACAGTTTTTAATAATTCATTCAATTATAATTCCAAATTAGGTATTTTACACTAAATGTGTAAGAAACATATACGGTGAAGTATACACGGTACTTTCATCAAAAAGTCTATTTTTAACATTTTTATCTGCCTGTTTGTCTGTTTGTTTGTTCTGGCTAATCTCTGTTACAGCTACACTGATTCTCATGGGATTTTCAAAGGAATATCTGCCGTTACTTTAATTTAAGAAAAAAAACAGGGGTAAAATAGGGATGAAAAAAATACGAAATTCGATTCAAAAGTAACTAAAACCGCTAGTAATACCGTTGGGTGTAGCTAGTGATAAATATCAATTGTTAAAAGTGTTTAATCTGAGTATTCAATATGATGTGATACAAATAAGACTATTATTTGTGTAAATTGCCTACATGGGCAAACAAACTATTAGGTCCCCTAGTAAGTACCTACCACCGTAGATACTTATGTATACATCAAGAGTCATAACTCAGATTAAGTCTTCCTACTTCCTTTAAGAAAAAGTGGAGGTTTTTGGGCACCGGTAAACTCACACTGACGTAAAGTAATGAAAAGACTGCTCAACTTCGGTTTTCTGTCAGGCCGTGGTATTACTCCGGTTATGTTGGCTCCTTTGTGCCGAAGCTTGGTGCTGCAACGGTAAAAGATGTTCTATATTTGCCAAGTTATGCGGCCATAGGTTTCTCCAATGATTTGAGCGGCATTAGACTTACATTTACGTTTTATTCTTTTGTCTTCGATGCGTTACTTTCTTACTTTTCTTTTTATAGGGAAATATAATTCCTGAAGTACCCGGTTGTCGACTATAGACTTACTTGTTACGTAAGTGACACTCAAAGTCGACAAAATATGGGCGATTATACGCTGTCACCCATCTCTTGGAGGATATAGTCTTGAGTATGTATGTTATAAAGTTCCTACGGTATCTTTTATATTAATACCTATACATATATTAATTATGCGTATTATAATACTGTTATGCGCATAACAATTAATTTTTTATCTTTTGTTTTGTACTGTGTTCTTTTTATACTCATTATATTTTTCATATTATTAAGTTATATTTCAAGTTATGAATGCAGAGCAGAGTTTCTGACTTTACTTCTGTTTCGGGTTTTATGTTGAAGGTTAAATTATTTATGTTTATTAAACACTATGGTAACTTATGAAGTACACTCATATCTATTAGAGGGTCGAAATAGCAATTATATCTACTTACATATAATGACAGCAGAGATCGATCAAGGCCACATTATTAATCAAACCATTATGTTCAAATATATCTGATAGCAACGCCCTAGGGCGCTACATATTTATTCACAATAGTGAATTATATGTACAAGTTTAGGAGACCAGATGACATCAACTTTTTGGCGCCTACAATTACTTGATAATATGACTGTCAAAGTAGGATTCCAATTAATTTCATTTTCTCTTCTCTTGAATATCTTTATTTAGTTGCCTTATTATTTTGATTAAAAGTTGTGATAACATATTTAGTTTTAATCGCAATCTTTTTATCAAGATTCACTGTTCAAAATTAAATATTGCTCAGTTTGTTTGTTCTTTTTTAAAACATTAAAGTCTTCAGATTAGTTTCACTTTGTCGTTTCATTTGTAGAAAGATTATTAAAATATTTATATTTGAAAATGGAATGCGTTTGTTTTCAAACTCGTCCAAAAAGAAGTATCAAAGAAAATGCAAACGGTACATAACTATCTAAGAGAAACACACTTATATATATGCACTTGAACGTTTTCACTACTTGACACTATAATTTTTTTTTGCAGTTTAATTTTGTCTTAACACAAACCAAACAGGAGTTTATAATAAAGGCTTCTTCTAAGACTCAAAGTCGACAAAATAATTCTATCTCTATCTAGCAGCCTGATAAAATATTGCTGAGTATTTAATTATTTTGAAGAGTTTCTTATAGTTATAATTATACACTATAGTAATATAATTATACAATATACACATATAATTAACACTTTGCAGTGTCAAAGACGTCCGCTTTCATCTCAAAATTTTATGAATTCCTTTATTGCTCTTAAAAATAAATGTCCTTTAAACAATCACGTGTGTTAATAGCACCTACTTACCATAAACAATTTGTGTAAGATGCTTAAACATTGTCATAATAAACACCTCTTTTGGGCAGGACATTTCAAGGGTTATTGTCAATTGAGTTTTATTGATATCGTTTTACTTACGGTCTTTACAAGGTTCGGACAACACTTCTCACAAAAATATATTCGTGGTCATCAATATTTATCACGACACGTGTAATTTAAAACAATAACAGGTACGTTGCGTTAAAAATGAAATATCAACGAAGTGATTACAGTGGTATTCGTTCGAGTGATTAATTTTGTTTGTAATGTTGAAAACACATGTTTTTATGATTATTAAACAAGAATAATCTCTTGATATTTAATGTAAACTATTATTGCTTGTTTTATAGGTTATAGAATAATCTAATTGATGAAAGTAGGAGAGTCAATAATCCTAAATTAAAATACAAAAAAACCTAGAGATCGGTTTTTTACCACTAAAAGGTATCTATATGATTTTGTTTTCGAGAACAATTCACAAACACTCACATAATTACAAGACGGATAAACACATCTCAAATCTTTGAACTACTGTAATGTCTCGCTTCTTATTTGAGATTTGCGGTCAGGGTGCGAAGATTTACAAATGAATGAACTATACTCGTCTTTACCTTTCCCTTATTTACTTACTTCTTCTTGTCTTATAATCTCAAGGAGGCTTGTTATTAGATTAGCTATCAGCCATTAATCTAAAACTAGACAAGTCTTTTTACAAAGTCGCACACTTCGCCAATATCAAGTAAATGTGAGAGGAATTTGTGAAAAAGAAGACAATTATGTTGAGTAGTTGATTAGCAAAATTTATATTTCGCTATATTTCTAACACTTTTATTATTTAAATTTATAGCATACAATTACAATTTTTAGCAAACTACGAGGACAGCTACTCAAATATTTGTTCAATTAACGTAAATAACAAAGTTACAAACTATTTCACAATATGCAAGAGCTCTATGTCAGGTTCTGAGATCAGATAAGTTCGTGAGCAGAAATGCATTAAGTCAATTTAAGTAATGTTGTCTGCTTGGCAATGAAGCTATAATTGTATGTGAAAAATAATATAAAGAACATAAATATTTAAAAAAATACACAGCAAGCAATATACGCGGCAAGAGCCTGTGGCACACACTTATTACTAAAGTGACAAGTTAATATGATGACACATATACAGGTATTCCTCCCATCATACTGGCCAAAGTTATTATTACTTTATTTTATTTATTAATAACACTCTTGTCGCAAATAGTAGCGGGAAGGACATAGAAAAAAAAATTCGTTATGGAATTTTAAACTGTGTGCTTACGCCATATACACTTAAAAGTTTTTTTTTATATAAATATGATCATAGTTAATGCCACAGTTCTTTATTGTTCATATTCTATTTCTTTACAAGTTTCTTCTTAATTTCAATGTGTCAGTAATAATAATTAAAGTAATTGTTTGCTTCTTAAATGAAAGTAACTATTTTATGGTGGGTCTCATGCTTATAATAAGCGATCGATTCTTTCACGGTATATCGGTGTCAGAATTTAGTTTTAGTCGATATTAAATTAGTAACTGTGCCAGTCGCTTTGTTTGTGCTAATGTAATTTCGTTTATGATTTTAAGTAGCCTTCAGATTTTTTTTTGGATGGAAGGTCTCCTTTAAGAAAATATGAAAAATACATTTATAATCATTTGAGTAGGTAAGGCATGGAAGCGTGACTAATAGCAAAACAAGCTATCTATTTCTTGGTTAAAGTTGTGTCAATATCGTCAGAAATATTTATAGTTATTATTCTCTTTATTACACTCATACAGCTATATATTAATTACATTTTAAAATACATAAAAAGGAAAACAAAAATATATATTTAAGGACCACTGACTTCAGGGACGTAGAAATCGTTGTTTAGGGTTCCAAAGAAGGAAGAGATTCCTGCTCCTCAATATACGGGCCTTGTCAAAGAGGACTGTCTTCTGCATCAGACCCTTGATTCAACCTTCTAACGCTAGCCTTTTAAGGTTTTAGCCTAGGTTCTTGGCTATTAGTTCGTGAGCAGATACGACTATCGGAACAATGATCACCGAATTATATTATTATTATTCACGGCACGACCCAACCGTTGCAGACTCGCACCTTGTTACTCCCTGATAAAACACTTTTAACTACTTTATTCAAGGGGCCAAAGAAACGTTCCCGTCATGTTTTTTTCATGTTAGGTTCTGATATTACCAAGGACTGTGAAATATCTTGTAGGTTTCGGTGATAGACAGAGATCTCAGTTTTATTGAATCTGAAAGCTTTATTCCTTCAGATTTTAAAAACACACCCTTTTATACATACATGAGTATAATTTTTCTGCACGAAATTCCATCTCGATAGACTTACTAAAGTTTTCAGTGGCCTTTAGTAACGTTGTCAATTTTAATTTACTGGGGCCTAGCAGTTTCAAATCGTCCATATAAAGGATGTGAAATGTTACTTGAACGTCTTTTAGCGTAACTCTGTACCCACTTAAAGAATGCTGAAAGAGTTCAAAGCCAGACAAAATCACATGGGACTTAGGCTATCGCCTTAAAATATACTTCGCTCGATCTTTATTAGTACATCGTTTATCACAGTTGCTGACATCTTGGATAATGCGCAGAGTTGTATCAATTTTATATAACTAACACCTACAAAAGACATATACGTGAAACTGAAACATAAGTCTTCTTATAATCTATACAACATGTCGCCAGACTCTTAAGATTACGACATACCTATTGATTATTGGTTAAGTCTATGATAAAAAGCTTTTTAGTACATTGGGATTCATTTCTATATCTATTTTGAGAAACGAATATAATTGAATTGTAGTTGACGTGAATAGTGATTTTGAGTCCCAGAATAGATGTTGGAAGTTTATGCATGTGACAGATCTAAAAGTTTTGAGATCCATGGACGCAATGAACCCAAATCCAATGTTGCTTGGAATCGAGATGCGAAGCGCGTATGTGAGCTTCGGTATAACTTAAGTCATTTGGATTTGGTTTTGATTTTGAAGCCAAGATTTTCAATTCGATATTGATGATATTATTATTTTACTAACAGTGTAATAATTTTTTGTTGTTGACTTGGTATCATACACATTTATAAAGAGTTATTGTTTATTAGCTAAGTAACGGAAATGTTATGAGAAAACAGATTTAATTTAAACTTATAAAATGGTGATGATGATCAGGCGACATTGATGACACGACAAATATTTAAAAAGATATATATTTAGCATTGCATAAAAAAATGGTTTTTAGCAACCGTTACACATTTTTTATGATTTATTTCATCTACGATAGTGTGCACGAACCTCAAAGTATGACAGACCTTGTAGAATTTTTTGCATATTTTGGTAGAGATACGATCATTACTAGTAAGAGATTGCGTTAATTTATGTTTATGGGTATTGCATTTGTAACTGGGGTGCAGGCGAACAATGCAATGTTGAATTAAATAATAAAATCTAAGTATAAGAATTTATAATATGAATAAAATAAAAAGTCTCTATAGATTTTCACCTCATCGGGGTAACTTATCCCACACTGTTATATCGCAATTGAACTGACTAAATCCACACGATGTTCCGTCACATGTGAATTTAGTTCAAGGGATTTGGGCATACTTTTGGATGGATATTCGGCAGACCTCATCCGCTATACGCAGCCATATCATATCGCGCAGAGGACCTTGTCCTCTTTCTAGTTAAGAGAGACGGGCGTGGCTCCGGCTTGACTGAAGTGATGAACCGTTGGATACCGGTGCTCAGCAATTCTTTTATTGTTTTCACCGACTGAGTTTTGCTATAGAAGACCCAACCTTCCTCCACCCTGATCTTGGAGGCGATAAAGGGTTTTACGCTTATATATCTCTTGTGTTGTCTGTAGGTGGCAAGAGTCACTTATCTTCAATTACCCACATAAAAAAAGTTTTATATATCCTAGCATCATCACCTTATCCATTTTCCTAGAAACTTTTTCTGTAAATAGTGTAGTCGTCATCGTCAAGTCCTTTACTGGTTCACTTCTGGACAAGGGCCTCTTCTTGGAAACGAGGCTTTGGTCTACTATACCATGCTGGCCAGACTGGTTGTTATGGAGTTTACTTCAAGTTTTACTTCGACTTGCAGTGCTGTTATTCTGCGTAGTTTGCCTCCTTAGTTGATTCTTACGACACCCATAGGATGAATAGGGGTCGTGACATTCCATATTCTTAATCTGTCACCACAGGGACAGTTTTACAACATTATTTAAGCTAGTACACAGTTGTGATTTTATGTGTATATGTAAGTTAGTACAACAAATTAATTCTTAGTTCTGTTTTACGTCTGGCGTTAAAGCATCTTTCTCCGATATTATGCTACAAAATAAGTTTTGTTTACTTTTTGGCGGTCAGGTTTTTAACCCAATTGCCAATGCTAGAATTTAATGTACTGAAAAATTTCCGTTGTACGCCTGACAAAGGAATGCAAATTCATGCAATAAATAATATTAAAACTTATAAATAATACTTATTTTATTAATTTAGGAAACTACAATAACATCTAATAGAATATAGCTTAATTAAAGTGTTTTTGAATTATGTTGAAATTATATTTATGTTACATCATTTTTACTTTCTAATTGACCCTAGCCGCCGGATCTCGATTTCCCCATGTTTATATTATTCTAGAACATATTACAGTTGTATATAGCGGATCATTTTCTTCAGAGCCTTTATCAGTCATAAATTTATTTGGGGTTTGCTAATAGGTCAATTATTTTACCTGAATGACAGTTTTTACACGGAGCAACTGCCATCGGAACTGAACAACTCAGGATACAATATAATAGTATATTCTTTAAAAAGAAAAGTTATACGTGTGCTCCCTTATTCCAATACTTCCAGTTTTCATATCAATCAACCAGACATTATCATATAGTGGACATGGGCCTTTCCTTAGAAAGGAGGCTTTAAGCCTACTATGACTATTAGAGAAGCGTACCATCTTGTATGAGTACCGAAATGGTATTTTGAGAAGTCCGCTAGTGTCGTGCGGTTTTTTGCAAGGGTCTGTTCTTACATCACTCCTCTGGAACATGCGATATGACTGGACTCGTCGAGGTCGTTCAGACGCAAAGTGGAACACGGTGTGGCTATAGTCGTAACGATTCCGACACATCATCCCACCGCAAACCCCGATGGAGGAACGGACCGTGGGAGTTGAAAAAAAAAGGGTTTTTATTGAGTCTAACGAAGTGGATACGCTTGGCAAATATTTAAGTTAATTTAACTTATACCTTTATGTAGATTGTAATGTTCGTTTACTTATACACGAAAAATACAACTATTATGTAAAAATGACTACGATTGTACATAGTTAAAATATGTACATTAAAAGCGATATTTAAATAAGAAATATTATAATTATACTGGTACGTAAATTGAATTTTTTTTTATTAAAGCATTAGAATTTTTAATTATCATAATAATTAAAATAAATATTTTGATTGTGTAACTATTTTTAATATACTTCCGTGTAAGGAAAGCAAAACGCTTTCAATTTCAGCCATGAACAGGATCACATTGGATGCTAAGGGGAGAAATATATTAGGCCGGACCGTGTCCGGGGCGAGCTATGTACGCGGCCAGCCCACACACGAGCCAGGAATTTGAAATGTTACATAGATATTGTATGAAGCAGTTTATATTACACAATACACAGTCAATGATCTGGATCCCTATCGGGTCCGTTTAACATACGAATCCGGCCTCGACTCGGCCTGGACACGGCTCGGTGTAATATAAATTTGGCTAATTTGAGTCATGAAGTAACTATTTAAATTTACTAATTGATCTTTCTTCTACCTTTCCTTCAATTTATTACACTAAATTCTTGTAAAGGAATGGAAGTATGTAGTAGGAAGCCTACCTTCCACCCATCTGGTTAAAGAGTGTTGTCAATTTAGACACTTGAAATTCAACATATCTTCTGTGTGCCACAACCGATGGGGCTTTATTTGGATTTTTATTTAAACTAGGGTGCAATCTTAAAACAATGCTAAAGCAAGTGAGTCATTAATATAATGAGAATTTTACAGAAAGGGCATGGAATATTATCACAACAAAATTTGCTGCCGGTAAACTAGGAAATACATGTTATTATTTGAATACAATGGTATAGAGACAATAATCGTGTCTTGTCGGTCTCACTTGCGAGTATCAAACGTACCTAAGGTGCACGCGGGGCGGAAAGTGGGCCGCTTACTTCATATTATATGCTAATTTAATCATTCGTTTCACGCCAAAAACGGTTTTATTTTATATATTTGAAAGAATATTAGACGTGGCTTTAGAAATAGTAGTGTAGTAATGGCAGACTGTGAGTTCACGCAATGGTTGCGTGTTTTTCGAGTTTATATTGTCTGTTAGACCGGAATTTATGCAATCGGAAGCGTGAATATTTTAATAAAATTATTATAATACTTTATATTTCATTTTACATAGAGATTGTACATATTTTGATGAGTTGCGCGAATTTTAGTGGCGTTTATTAGAGTTACAGGAACTCCTAAGAATTACTAACGAGTAAAGTTTCACTACCACATTGCAACTGAAGTCCAGTGACTTCAGTCGCAATGTGGTAAAAGATATTAAGTATTGAAATGGTAACTATTTCGCCCAATGTTAACTATAATGAAGAAGTTCGAAACCTCGACTCTTATTAAATTACGACAAAAATAATCGTCAAATCAATTAAAGTTATCTAACTTATTAGCAATAACAGTCAGATCTTCAACCTGTTGAAGGTCGCGGGAAACCGTTTGATGCGTACAACATGTGACCAGTTGTTGTGGAGAGTTTCAGGGGGAGCTTACACCAGCAGTGGACGTCTTTCTGATCAGATCATATGTCATAGAGGGTAAATGAGCAGACATATCACCTAATTACAGTTACAATTCAAGAACTTCAAGTGAACTTTTTGTATTTCTTCCTCTCTTCCATAATAAACAAGAAGATGGAGTTTAGACTCTGGTGTCCTCACTCACTCGGCAAAAGCAACAAAAGCATTGCTTAATATCGGTTTTCTGTGAGGCTATGGTATCATCCTAGTCGATCCTGGCCCATATATGCCGAAGTATGGTTCCCAAACTCTCTCTGTCTTCATAAAAATAAACTTTGAAAATCCATAAGCAATACACTAACTATTGTCACTAGCTTGATCTAATAAGCCATTCATATTATTATATTTCGTTATTGCCTAAATCTCAGGTCGTGAGCTAGCAACGGTTAATACAAAGTAAATCGGATTATGCTCACTAAATCTCTATAATTAGCATATTACTTATTGTTTGTGAATGCCGACGAAGTTATTCGACTCGGGTATAATTTAATTTAAATTATGATTATAGGTATCTGTTTGAATGAAATGTACGTTGGTTTCAATTTCTTTCATTTGAGAATGAAAGTAATCTTATATTTCACTAATGTTATAAAGACGAAAGTTTGTACGTATGTATGGATGTTTCTTACTCTTTCACACAAACACGTCTGAACGTATCTGATCATAATGACAGAGTGATAGAATTGTCGTGCATTATAAGCTTTATGAAAATTATTTCCGTATTAATTACATTATATTAAGAATACATAGGGTTACCACCTCTATTCATCACGTGGGTGGCGTAAGAGGTGACTAAGGGAGTAACCTACTCAGAGTAACATCGCTGCAAAGAGAAGGAAAACTTGATACAAACCCTATACCAACACTTCTGGCTAGCATTGTATAGTAGGCCAAATCCTCCTTTTTATGGAGAGACCTATGTCCAGCAGTGGACATGATGTGATAATGATAAATTATTTTAGTACTAATGCAGGCTCTTTCAATATCACAGGTATTTCTTTTCTAGTAAATTTAATAGTTAACTTGTAGTTGCGAACACTAGAGTTAAAATATCTTTATTTTAACGAAATTATCATCTTAACACTCCAATACTTTCTTAATCAAAATTAGTTAATACTTATTAAGATTTACAATTCATTGTATTATGTTGTTACGTGTACACAAAAAATAGATAATAAAGATTATATTTTGTTATCGAATGAACATTGATTCGTTAAATGGAACAGCAGATAATATTGTTGACTTGCGTACCGCGTGGGTGCGGACACGCATAAACGGGCAGTAGTACCGCACAAGAATCGATAATTAAAATCTCTGAACCAAACATGTATATTCAATAAAAGTAAATTGAAATATTATCTTACTCTTTGACAGGTTTCAAGATAATTTTTGACGCTTTACCCGATTACTTATGATAGAGGTTAATTTATACAATGTATGAGAAAATTGCATGTAGGCAACACTCCAGGTTTTATTCTTTAGTTAAATTTTCGCAGTAGGAATATATTCTGCATCGCAGGGGGCATTTATAAACATTTATAAAATAGACACAAAGAACACACATACTCTGCACAAAAGTTCGTGGATCACACTGTGTTTGTGTTCCATGTGGGAAACAATTGGTGACGGGTGGCGATTTCCGGGTCGGACCAAATGTTTGTATGATCTGCAAATATTTGTTTCACAGTTTGGGTGTTTTCTATATTTAATATAATACATATTCACAAAAAAAAATAAGTATACTATCAGCCAGTCTAGCTACCATTTTTCTTTTTTTTTTTTAACGTGTGGAAACTCCCTCGGGCCGTCACCCCACCGGGGTTTACGGCGGGGTGGTGTGTCGGAATCGGACCGACTAAAACCACACGGTGTACCACTCTGCGCCTGACATAGGAGGAATCCGGGAACAGCTGTTATTACGACATCCAGATCCCTCCTAGCGCCTGCCCACTAAATCGGGCACCATCTGCGGATAAACTCTCCATTTAGGCGACGTACGGCACAGGCGTACGTCACCTCCTCGCGGCTGTCTTTCGCTACCGACCATGGAGCGTATGACGGCCGGTAGCGAGAGATCTCCTCCAATAACTGCAGTGAGGACCCCACGCTGCGCCGCCCAGGCGGGACAAACTGCTAGCGTGTGCTGAGCTGAGTCCTCACTGTAGTCGCAGTCGTGACAGGCGGGACTCAATTCCCTCCTGGCGACCGAGTGCAGATACTTCCCGAAGCAGCCGTGCCCGGAAAGAACCTGTGTCAGTCGTAAGGAAAGAGTCCTGTGCTGTCGCCCTGCCCACTCGGCGATGACCGGCTGGAAAGCCTCAACGGCGGCAAAGCCAGCATGTGGAACCTCCAGTCGGGACGACCAACGAGCCATCGTGGCTCGACGAGCGGCCTCACGCTACTCGCGTATCTCTTCGGGCGGGGGCCGTATGCCAATTCCCGCCCGGAAGTCAGGTGTTCGCCGATAAACTTCGGTGAGCTCTTCCGTCACCAAATCCCACGGGGGAGTTCTGGCAAAGGCGCACGCCGCCTCCGTCGAAGCCAGTCTAGCTACCATAGCACAAGCTCTACTTAGTTTGAAACTAGATGACGTTGTACGTCAAATAGTTTTATAGCATCCTGAGGCCTTTTGATGTAGAGTAAGATTCAAGCTAGCTTAAAATAAAGTATTTATCGAGTTTGCGTGGCTTCTGTTTGGCAATAATCTTTCCACAAACTAAAATTGTTTGTAGCAATTCAGATTTCAATAGAACTATATTAAGTTATTTTGCATTATTTTGACTACAAAAAATACAAAGAAATCTACTTTTTATACTGTAATTTACTCATTTAACTATTTGGAACTTTTTAAATATATTTTTCTATTTTGCACGATTTTCTATCATGAAAAATACAAAGCAAGCGCTGTGAGAGGCAAGAGAGATGTTAGTATTTAGGGCTCTCCTCTCGAATGCAATACTCCACATAAAAAATTCAATCCTTAAAATTATCGCACTTTGTTGGTTCATGACGTCTTCCTAACAACTACACATATGTTATTAATCTCAGAATCGTTTACTTTCATCATCATTATCTCAGCCAAAAGACGTTCATTGCTGAACGTAGACTGTCCCCAAGGTTCACCACAACAGCTGCTCCTGTGCTACCCTCAACCAACTTATCACCATCACATCAACCACCTTTAATAGTTCAATGCTGGATATATCCAATCCTCAGGTTTCGGCCTATTATGCTACGCTGGCTAGACAGGTTGGTATAGTTTCTTTCAAGTTTTCCTATTTTTTGCAATGGGGTTGTCCTATGTAGTTTGTCTCTTGACCGCTTATTATAACACCCATACCACTACACGGACCACCTTAAAGAGGGCCTTGATACCTTAGCTTTTGCAATGTACAACTAAAACTAGAACTTCAATATTTTGCAACGGGACAATTAAATCGTAAAATAGTTTTACCAATCCTGTAAACTTTTTGTAAGTTCGATCCCGCTGGATAAACCCTACACTGCAGGACAAGCGAGAAACTTAGTAAAGTGTACTTTAAGTAAGTCATTAATCACATCCATAGTTAACAACTACTGACAATAATTTTACTTGTAAATAATTACATTTAAATAAAACAATCATTAATTTTAATTAAAGAGGTTGTGTTTGCTAGAAGCGTGTCGGTATGTTCAAATTGGTCTGGTCAGTAAATGCTTATTTCGTGTGTCGATTAGTGTCGAATGCGGTTATTTAACTATCGTAGTGATTGATTACAATATGCTGATATAAGATTTTATTTAAGTATTCGTAAATGTATCCAGGAACTACTGCAATTGAGAAAAACTGTTCATGTGAGGTTAGGTGACTTACGTAACCTTAATTTCATCATTTGTCTGAATAAAACTTCCTGATGGATTCCTTAAAATACAAGATTGCCATATATATTTTTACTAAACGTAGAATTACGATTTGATGATTATTCGTACACTTTCGAAATAGGAAAAGGAGAAAAGTGACATGGAATGCGTGTCAGGATTAAAAGTTAGTGAAGTCTCTTAAATATACTCATTGTTGTAATATTAGAGCTAATTCTAATAAACACCTCAATGACAATTCTTGGAGCCAGTTTCATCAGTTCCTGACAAAGTTTCAGATAGTTATCTGCCGATAAAAGTTACTGATATACGGTTATCTGACACATTTGTCTCTATTCCAGACTCGAAATAGCGAAACCTGCTGGTAGGTAAGTTTAAAATAGCCGCTGCGGGACTTTAACAGCAAGAGGTCAAAATTGTCCATTTTATAAGCAAATATTATATAAATGTGCAAATGTGTAGATATTCTATATGCTTAAATTTTTTGGATATATTTCCGTATGATCCTCGCACAGTAACAGAATCACAAAAAATATTACGCATTATATTTTAAAGTGAGAGTAGTTGTTAATAGAAGGTAATATTCATTTTATACGCTACATTCATAAGAAATTGCGTCATTCTATTTCAACATTACTTATTTACAAACATAGCCGATTTACGAGTGTCAATGATGATTATCTCTTTCTAAAAAGTAAGAGTGATTGTTAATACAAAAAGCTCAATATACTTAGAACATAATTAATTCATACCGTTCAGAGTTATGTCAGGGTCAAGGCAACTCAGGTAACAAGTGCCAACGTTTCTGTTGTTACTGTGCTAGCATTTACTTTTGGTTTTACGATGCGATTTTTAAACGAGTAATTGTATTGCATATCAATATCTAAATGTTAACTTGTATTATATTAGATTAGTAGGAATTTGCAAGTATCAGAATTTGGTTAGTCAGCGTTTATAACGCGTAATATAATCCTAATATACATCCTAAAAACTATTAACTTTGATAAAGAGATAATAAGAACTTAGGAATCACTACTAATTATCTCTAGTATCAAATAGTCGGTTGTAGCTTCCCCACTCCGTTACCATCGTAACAAATTATACTGACCTGACCGAAAGGCGTAGAAGCCTCTTTGGCTTTCCCCAGAATCGGGCCAGACTATCCGCGGCATTGATCGTGAAGGAAACCTGAAACAATATGATCCGGGTCCTCTTCAAAGTAGGACGCCTAAGAGCGTCTGTCGAGGTGGTTTTTAGTGAAAATACTATACATTCCTGGTCCAGGTCCTGGAGATCCGAAATGATTTTCTACCACGTCAACAAAATAAAAGGCTCTTAAAAACCTCTGCATAAAATCTGTCCTCGAAAAACTTTTTGTATATTATATCACGCAGGTGTTAAATGTTAAATATAATATTTTGAACTGTTGCAATAGACGTGGCTTAGTTTTAAACGTAATATTTTGTTTGTAACACATATTTGGGTTACCCAAACTGGACAAGAGGATGGTTATTTTATTTATTTAATTAATTAGTATCGACATAATTGGAAACGTAACTTTTCTTTAACTAAAAAAGGTGTAGGAAAATGAATACTTAGTTCTTTTTTAACGCTGTGAAACATGTTCGGGATGCTCTTTGATACTCAAAGTGACTTAGAGAAGAGACAAATATTAAAACAAACGTGTCCAATTTACTTATTAAATGAACGAAGGCAGGATAATTAAAGGTACGAAATACGATCATACTTATGTATATCAGCTCACTTGCCTAGTTCATGTTCTACAAATGTAAACGTTTTTTGAAAATAAATCAAGTTTATGGGAATGACGTCATCTCAACGGTAAGTCTCGTGGTCAAAACAAAAATAGAAGAGAATAGAGACGTTAGCAATTGTAGAAAAAGGCACGACGTGAAAAATTGATTTTTGGCTCGGTCCCCAAGGATGACCGATTCCGACACCGACACAGATTCAAGTTATTGCTTTGGATTCATGTCTCATGGATGTTATTTTTTTTCAAAAGTAAAACAATTGGAATTTACGTGTGAGTGTATTTATGTTCAATTTATACAATTACATCAAAAATAAAGTAAGCAATGGCAAGAAGTCATCCTTTCACGTCTAAGGCTTATCTAGCAATAATTAAGATTTACAATTTTTAGGTATTCTTAATTGGCAATACGAAATAAATAACTAAATATTTATAAAATAACAATGTGCAATATCCAGTATATTATGAGGTAAGCTATAAAACAGTTTTGAAAAGCGAATTAGCACACTAATTATTGACTTCATCATAGCCATTATACTCATTCACAAAACAAGAAATAAATTACAATTATTCAAAAATATCCTAAATTTATTACATATGTAGATACAAATCTTAATCATTTACTCGGTGGAAAGTCTAAAGTCGTATACGAAGGTCTCGTGCGGGGTACAGGCGGCCTGCGGGGGCGAGGGTGTGTCTTACCCCCTTCTGCAGTAACACCTGACCCTGTGGCATTTAACGTCATCTCTCCTTCTTCTGGGAGGTATGGAGCCCTCGGGCTCAATACTAAAGCTTTGTATGAAGAATGTGAGTCGGCAATACTTCGGCCGTCCCCTTCGTCTCTTCGTGATAATTCAGAAAATGGTGAAACTGAACGCTTCTCTATACCACTTGGTCCTGGAGTTTCCTCTTTAGGTTTAAGTTCGTATGCGTTTTCCTCTTTTCTCTTAGGCTCAGTATCTTTTTTAAACTTCGTTTGTCGCTCTATTATCTCCGCTGTCGTTAAATCTGATCCTTGCACATCAGTCTCTAAAGGTGGTGCTGACAGCCAAGGCCTTGAAGAGTTAGTACCACACCAACGTTCTTCATTTTCGCTTGCATCACCCAGAAGACCTAACTTCTCCAGGTTTTGTAGTAAAAGATTCTCACTTGAACTGGCTGCTCTCATTTCAGTTTTCGATTCTTCAGCTAACAGTAATTCTGCTAATGGTGGTGCCAGACCTAAGCCAATGTTTCTTTCGTGGTACACTTCAGATATGGTTGGTGTTAGTTCACCACTCATGTGTCGAACTTGGGCCAATGAGTCTCTGCTACTAGTACCCATTTTCGGTCTTGGCGCTCGTTTAGATGTTGATGGCTGGGCTAACGATGGTTCAACTTTCTCCTCTTCCGATCTTCTAGGCTGGGCGGAAGCCAAATCGTAAAAAGCATCCAAGTATCTTGAGTGTGAGTGTTCGGGTCGACGCCTTAATACAGTATCGTGACCAGAACTTTCCCAGTCCGAGTCATCAGACGGTGGTCTCCTAGTATACAATGTTCTAATTTTGGTTTGATGAGCAAGTGCCAAAGATACATCTCTAGGTGGAGCTGTAGTTGGGGCTTGTGGTGCAGCAGGCGGAGATGGAGTGAACGCGGCATCACTCTCGCCACGGTATCTTGGAGGAGGTGGAGCAGGAGGTGGTGCAGTGCGTCCATCAGGTTCACCTCGACCTACCTCTGTTGATGCTGATGAACCACGGACGTACATGGTAAAAGCTCCTCCACATGAGCCTAAAGGTAGTGGTGGTGGCGGTACTGAAGAGACGCTTTCTTCTGTAAAATAGAATTATGGTTTAAGAAATAAAAAACAAATTAATCGGTATTTTCTACTAATCTGAAAAGTTAAACCTAAACAACTACTTATTGAACAAAATTGCGTAATTATGTAACATCTTGCATCTTTTTACATCTTGATCTGATAAATCAAAGTAATTGTGATATACAGATGTGAACATGAATGAGTTTATAACAAGATCATATCAATGTCTACTTACGTCGATGTTGTCTTGGTGGTGGTTCACCATCGGAATGGGGTTCGAGATCTCCATCATCTATTGATGCTAGTGATTCAACACTTGAACTCGATTCTAGACTCAAACTTCGTGGTGCTTCTTGTGTGTCTATTAAGAAAATGAAATATATTATTTCATTGAACTAAGTTTCTGAATTTTTATTTTTGGAACGAAGTACCTGATCGCGCGTTGCGAAGCAGGTTAGATGGAAAAAGTTCATTCATTTTTTAGTCGTAAAATTGTCATGAGAATTATCTCCAGACATTATTATTATTATATTATTTAGTTTTGTCACATTTAATTGTCAAAATATCTGATTAAACCAACTAGAAATTCTACCCAGGTGGCAATTTTATATTTGTATAAAATATGAACATACCAAATAGTGCAAGCAATGCCTGCAGTACAAATTGTATGTGTCTTCTGTTGGCTGCTTTTCCAGTTCGTAGAGTAACTTCGTCTTGGCCAACTTCTGCAAGGTCAAAACCTAACGAAGCTAGCAGCTCGTGACAACCGTTCACCCTCCAAAGTCTAGAATAATGCAGAAATATATATATATATATTATATTTTTATAAATATTCTAACAGGTTTGTCATTTTTTTATAAATTTTGGCATTATTTCAGTTCCATTCAATGGAATAAACACATTTTTTAGACAGGGTATGATATAGCATACAATAACAAATAAATTACTGATCCTTGAAAATGGTTGTATCAGTAATTTTTGTGTTATAGAAACCATTTATTTTTTAATATTTAATATGTTTAATTTGTATACAAGCGAATATATTCCACCTTTTGTAATAACTTTATGAGATAAAAACAAAAGAAAACTAATTTATTCATACCTAACGTTTACTGCAACTTCAATAGTGTCAGTGTCAGAATTCTTGACGGAGAACTGTGAGATGACTGAACGTATTACACCGATGATGTCATCAGCTACGTCACCATTCGATATCAGCTTGGATAGTGCTTGTAGTGTTGTCGAAGTTAAGCCTGAAATAATAACATTAATTAGCTTTTTAACATTTTTTTAATATGGAGTCTATCTTAGTGATTACTCTGCCTGGTGGAAGGTATGAATAGAACACAAGAGTGGTGGTCACTATACTCATTGCGAATGTAGACAATGCGGTATGGTAACCTACACTATGATAGCCTAGTGAGGTGATTTTTCACACCCTGTTCATAGTGGGTTCATAGTGGGAGGGAATCACGGGCATTGGTAGTGAGGTCCAAGTTTTGACTGTTTGCTACAGGAAGGAAGAGCCAAACCGTTAAGTTCGAGAGCGTATGTCAACCACACTAAAACGGTGAATTTCAAGGCCAGCACGTTTCGTTGTATAGAGAAAAAGAGAAGGTAGGATCAGTTAGTCACTTCTTATTAAACTGAAGGCGCAAAGATGTACAGTAGGTGTAGTGTAGTGTGACTCACCAAGTAAGGCTTGTAAACTGGCAGAGCACTGCGTCAAGCGTTCTTCAGGATCACTTTGCGGGAAAAACACGCTGGAAGGGATTCCATTTGCCGCCGGTTCGAATCTGAATATAATAACAATGTCAGATAAAATATATAAGATCTGGAATGGAAGGATTTTTTTTCTTTACTTGTTAGTTATTATCTCTGGGAGGCCAGATTTACTTTATTAGTAATTTATACCATAAAATGTTACCTGAATCCAACACTCATAAGTAGTTCCCTCCAACCACTGGCGTTTCCTGCCTTATTCTCAATACTCTTCTGTGTAGTGTACATAGCGTTCTTCTGTCCACGAACTATTCGTTGTAATGACTTCTCAACCAGGTGAAGACAAACGCGTAATGCATCTCTGGAATTATCAATTATACACTTTCATTTTTAATTTGAATGTGGGTCATGAGTGATCTATCGACTAATAGGGGATAGACCAGCGGTTTAAAACTCCTCTTAGAAATTCTTAAATCGAATCTATTCTACAGCATTTTTTTTGAACGTGTGTTAACCTCCGCGGGTCGCCACCTCACCGGAGTTTATGGTGGAGTGGTGTGTCGGAATCGCACCGACTAAAACCACACGGTGTGCCACTCTGCGCTTGCGATAAGAGGGATCCGGGAACAGCTTATTATGACATCCGGACCCTTCCTAGCACCTGCCCACTATGGCGGGCACCATCTTTGGCTAAAATTATCTATTTCGGCAACGTACGGTATACGCGGACGTCGCCTCTTCGCAGATGGAGGGGAAAATCCGTCCGCCTCCGCTGATCGGTTCGCCGGTGGCGAATTGAGCCTGAGTGGAGATGGTCCTCCTGAGCTTTCGCCGCCTCCTTCTGCGAAATGACGTCTTCGCAGAAAGTTGGAAACTTACGATCGCGGTAGCGTAATCTACAGCATTTTTTTTTAACGTGTGGAAACCCCCTCGGGCCGTTACTCCACCGGGGTTTACGGCGGGGTGGTGTGTCCGAAACGGACCGACTAAAACCACACGGTGTGCTACTCTGCGCCTGATATAGGAGGGATCCGGGAACAGCTGTTATTACGACATCCAGATCCCTTCTAGGGCCTACCCGCAAACGCGGGCACCATCTGCGTATAAACTCTCTATTTAGGCGACGTACGGCACACGCGAACGTCACCTCCTCACGGTTGGCTACTATAACGGATCGAATGGAAAACCCGTCCCGTCCACCCTCGGCCACACTCAAGGTGGCATGAGGCGCTGGTACGCGCGACTACAGCATAGTGGCCAGCCTCTATAGTGGCAGTTGTACAAATGACGGTATACTTGTGCCCGTGCAACTAAGGCAATCATTTTTATATTAGAAGGAATGTTACAGATTCGATAACTCAGATATATCTGCAAAAGAGTTTTGCAACTGAATTATTTTTAAGATCAGTTCGTGTAGTTCATGTAGAGGTGAATTAAATGGCTTAGTGTCATTGACATCCTAACTTTTATGCAGGCTATTTAATCCTTGGTTACTGTAAAGGCTGTCAAACTAAAAGCGAGTGGGGTATGGTTACTTCCACTATTTCCATTTAGTAGCAACTTTTCTGTATCTATTGTTCCTTGTAGAAAGTACACATACCTGCATTTGTCCGGTGCTGCTAGCAGCTCACACAATGCTTGACCCATGAGAGCAACTTTGTTACTGAGACGGACGTTGGCACCGACCAGAACAAGCCCAGACCAATGCGCTGGATGTGCAAAGTGTTTGGTATGGCGGACTGTCTGCATCGCGTCGCCCAATGCTCTGTAAACAAACCCGAGTATTGTAAATGTAAATCTTATTTTTGACACTTTGTGAAAATACAACACGGCAAAAATTAGGAATATTTCAATCATGACAGAAAATCATGTGACATTTTATAAAAATAAATTATTAATACAAATTAAGTTTTATACATGAGACTTTTTTTGAGGACACTTTTCTCTCGAATACTTCGAAAACTCAAATTTTGTTTTGTATTCTTAAAATTTTTAAACACTGCAAATCAACTTGACCTGTACTTTTTATTAAGAATATTTTCTTATTGGTATGTTAAATAACTTACTTGGCAACCCTACTTCCTTGTAGAAGCGCAGAATAGAGGGCCCTGTATAATATTTTTGTGGCAGTATCTTGTGGTGCGGGCCACATTGTTAATAGGATGGAGTTAGCGCCAGCTGCAAGCAACGCTCGACAAAGACGAGATACGCCATCACCTGCCGTGCTGACGTCATCGGTATCGTCGCTGGAGTCTTGGAGGGCGCCGCTAGACGGCGCGCAGGATATTACAACCTGAAGACAATTATAGTTGACATTTATTGTCAGATTTGAAGCTTTTCTATTTGTAGTACTAAGCTTGGTCATATTAAGCTTATATTAGCTCTGATGATGCAAAAATTACTGCATCTGATAAGATTTAGTTTAGTTTATTTATGTGTATTAGCATGTGCAACAATAATATTGTAATTATAACAAATAGAGAGGAAGAGATGTGATCAGAAAAAGGAGAGTTTAGCTTCTCTTCCCGACTTTTATGAACTTACAATGTAAGATCAAGTTTATCAAAATAAATATGAATCGAATTTCGATTTTACTAAATTTTGGACCGATAAAATCCAAGTTTATTCTCAAAAGCAGAGCGTATAGATAGGCTAAACCAAATTTTATCACTGTAAGTGGCAATGGCATATACACTAAATATTGTTTACAACTTATGAATATTCATTTTCCTTACCAGTCTGGCCGTTATCTTCAAGTTCATAATTTCTGATGCAGTCAACATAAATTCAGAGGCTGGCGGCAGTTCTTCGTTGCTGGCAGGTAATTCCGAATCTGTCGTATTTTGATATATTATTAATATAATCGAATTGGACTAAAACGTAAATATATTATATCTGATGTAAATATAATAAAAGTACAACTCACTTTCTTCTTCATTTTCGGTGGAGGTATCAGCCGCTCCACTACCGACACTTGTGCTTAGTAAACGTTTAGCTTGTGAGTCAACCTGTGTATGAAATAACAAGTTAATAAGTCAATTAGGGAGACACTATGATTTTATGTATGTATGATGATGTACGGCTTAACAGTATCACCTAACAAACCCATGTTTCAACTAGGTAGTCCACCAGGGTGAAGCATGGGGACTAAATAGGGTCCCGTGCTCTGTACTGTATAGAGACACATAAAAGTTGTTTTCCCTGTAGCCGCGTAAACAATTATTGTCAAAAAAGAGAATTTATATGTACAATATACTTATTTAAAACGAAATTTCTTATATTTAATTACTTATAAAGTTTGGTGGTGCACAGAATAGGGCTAGAGTGTTAAGATAAATCTTTACGGCGTATAAAATTTATAAAAAATAAATTCAGCTATGTTATCCCAGCAGTAAGAATCTTAAAATATAAGCTCTCAAAAGCGCATTACCAACAAAGATGTAACCTACATGTTTGTAACTCTTTTTTTTTGTATTAAGTGTGTAAGATGAAGAAAATAATAAAAATAAAATATATTTTCATTCATTTTCTTGACTGTAGTTATTACCAGGTAGAGATTCTGGGTGAAACACGGGTCTGTACCCGAAAATGAGGACTATTTCACAACAATAAGTAGGTTTACTAGAAATCGTTGCTAGCAACCATATTGTAGGAAATAATAAACAAAATTTTTAATGTGAGATCAAAAAATTAGATTATTAGCTGCGTATTATTAAAAAAGTTCTAGCCTTTATAAAATTTTAATGATATTTAATAAATAAATAATTATTTACGGACATTTTACACACAACGCCATCTAGTTAAAAACTTAACAGAGGTTTGTTCTACAAGAGTAATAACATAAGGGTATAGAATACACTATGTATGACAACACTTTTGTGATTGAATAGAAATATACTCACCACTTCGCCAGGGCTGAGTACAATGGCTGGTGTCTTCCAGCAGATATGAGTTGCAAAATGAATGCATTCAGCTTGTGGTAGTTGTGATAAAACTGCTTCTTTAGATGCCTGTGAGTAAGAAAATAACATCAAACTCCTCAAACGTGGCTATTTATTTTTCAACATGTTTCGTCTATGAGGACTGTATTCCGCTCCCATGTTCGATATTCATATGCTCTCATGTGGCTTATGCAACCTACTTTGTGGGTGTAGATCCTTGAGTTCAAAGGCACGTGAGCATACCTTTACGTTAGTTATGCCTTATGGCCGGGGATGGTGAGACTTTTATATATTACACCAAAAAACATATTGTGATGTAAGCGTAAATAAGAGTAAATTGACTTTCATACAACAGTGTTGCTAACTGCGATAAGGTACTCAAACGGTTCTTTTATACATATATTACATAAGCTCACACCTTTTCTAGAGGGGTAGGCAGAGACAATTGATCTCCAATTACTACAGTCCTAACACACATCTTTTGCTGCATCCACATTCATCAATCGCTGCTCTTTTATGTTACCTGATAATCAGTAAGAGGCGTGACGCGGAGCATGTCAGCAACAAGTTCAGCTTCTTTGAGCTGCGCGTGCGCCGCCGCCCACTTCGTTCCCCCAACACGGGGCGCACCGACCACAAGGCAGCGCATTCCTGCTTCGGCAGTATTGGCGTTCGCTGTCGAAGAACCTGTGGGATTTGGGAAATAGAAAATTGTTACTATGATGACAAACCCTTGACGGTAATGGTAAAAAAGTAATGACCAGTGTATCTATGTAAAAGTTTTTCAATATCTTTGTGTTAATAACACCTAAAGTCAATGGGGATTTAATCCAATCCAATCTTAAATAATTCCTTATAGACTAATTTACAACGACATGGATGGATGGATGAAAGATAGACGTTTTTGTAAGTTCATACCGTGATCATGATGTGGTCTTGCTTTCATATGTCGATGATGTCTTAACGGCCTTAACGCAGGCGCTGCCAGCAGGGCATATCTTTCACATAAGGGCTCTCCGTCGCCAGCAATGTTGTTGACACTGGCTATAGTGCCGGGTGGTGGAGGTGCGCTTCTTAAGGCGCCCCAAGGACAAGCGTATAAGGCTCCTTCTACCACCACTATGAGTTCTCGGCGACCACCACAACCACGACGACCGTGCGATGCTGTAAATAGTTAAATTGTGTTTATACAAAAATTAAAACATTGTCTATGTAAAATATTTATTAGAAAATCTATAAAATATGTTTCTTAATAATGATAATTTTTAATCTAGTTAATGGCTACTTAAGAATATAGAAAAGATTAGATCCATTGATAAACAGAGAAGAAAAAATACAAATAGTTTTTTTTCTTCATTTTATACGTATAACTATATTCATAACTTAAACAGACACCGAAGGAGTAGGATAAAAATATATGTTTCATAAAGTTCAATTTACCATGGTTATTATTACAGGATGCGGGTAGAAGGTCTTCAAAGGGTGCTAACAACATCTGGTACAATGTACCGAGACACGGTGGACCCTGCCAAGACGGTTGCTTCCTCCGAGGGCCGTGGACACTAGACCTAAGTACATAATGTAAGTAATATTAATAAAGTAAAAAAATCATGAACTGAACATGTTAATATAATATCCTCACACATCTGACACATGGTTGTTTGATCCTAAACTAGAACTTGATTGATGACAAACATACTTATATATTTCTGAATACATACATATTACAGATAAATTATACCCAGATACAAAAAAAATATGCTGTTCATCACACAAAGTTTTGTCTTGGGTGGGCATCGAACCCACGGCCTCTAGCTTAGCAGTCACGATCACTAACTACTAGACCAATGAGCCCATTGAAATAAATAGCAATGACATAAATATGACAAAGAAAATACAATATAATAATAAATATGTTCAAAATAAAGTATATAATATAATACGAGGTATAAGTAAAAACTGTACATACCTTGTAGAGCCTTGTAGACTAGCTACGGACCCAGCTACAGATCCACCGACTGAACCCACACTGAACAGCGAACTCAATGAGTAGTTTGATGAATTCAATAAATGATTGCGGGTCACCTGTTAACAAACCAATACCAGTTATATAACGAGTTATTTTTGTAAGTTAATCATCAACAGCCTTTTTCAATCTACTGCTGGATATAGGCTTCTCCTTAGCAAGGATGTTTTGGCCTACTATACTACGCTGGCCAGACGGGTTGGAATAGGGTTTGTTCCAAGTGTTCCTTCTCTTTGTAATAATGTTGTCTTGCATACTTTGTTCCCTTAGTCGCCTTTTACGACACCCACGGGATGAACAGGGGTGGTAACACTATGTATTCTTAATCCGTCACCACACGGACAAGTTAATATACATACAATATAATCATGGTAATATACTTTGGTTTGTAAAAGATAAAAAATGAATAAGAACAATGAAAAGATGTAAGATGTTATATTTAAAATGCAAGCAAATGCAGATTATTATATTAAAAAGAGTCATATAAGTGAATGAATTTATATAAAATGAATTTAAATAAAAATTAGAAATTTCATACGTATTTATGAATTCGTATGAAGATTTTCATTCAAATTCATATTCAATTTCTTTAAATAAGAAAATAAGAAAATATCGAATTTATTTTACTCTACATTTCGAAACTTCGGAGTGATGGCGATACTAGAAATTATAAGTCCAATCTTAGTCACAAAGTTACGTAGTACCATTCTAGCAAGTCCTGTGTTAGGTCTCTCGTCAGGATCCCAATGATCATCGATGTCTCTTCTCTCGGCGTTCGTCTTCAGCCAAGCAGACCATTCGCCGATACAACGCTCTAGTTTGCCCAGACCTCCTATGAAACAATAAATAAACAAATGATAGAGACACTATATCATAACCAGGATACATATAGATTATTGGAATGAAATGCCTTACCATTGCTTGGTTGAAGGTCATCAGGACTAATGTCAGGCAGACTGTTGTCACTGTCTTCAGCCTCCTCGAGGAGAGATACTTGATGGAATCGTAAGATACCTATACAGAGAAAATATTATCAGTTATCTGTTAAATATTTATCTATTAATATTATTTCATCCATATAGATTGTTAGATGACTGTCGTGAAATAAAACAAAGTGTTAAATTAGAATACTGATGGATATTAAGCATCTATATCGTTTAATTGGGAAAAGTAAGAGAGTCATTTGAATATCTATAATTATATATGGTCATTTAGCTATTAAGTCGATCAAGTTTTCCATGTATAATTGAAAACAGAGATACATTTTGTTAACAGCACATGGTTTCCTCACCTTTATGTGGCTGTAATAGCCATGCGTATAGCCTGCCAGCTGCAAGACTGTAGTATAGCACAGGAGCCTTCTGCTTGTTTACGACTTCAAGCACTTGTTCTACTGTTGACGGGCTCCAGGGCTCAGATCGTTCTTTATTGGTCTCTTCAGAAGATCTATAACAAAAAAATCGTATGTTTGTTATTTTACCTTGCATCTGTCACCAGAATGGGAAAAGGCAGCAGGTGGTTGCATATAAATCGTCAGCAGTGAACGTTTAATGGTTGAGATGATGATATTTTACGCATGAGTTTCTAAAGAACTGACGTGGACAACACTTACGCAGAAGAAGAAACTCTATCTACTTGTCCAAAAAAAATGTAAGTAGAAAATAATTGGTATATCTATAAAACCACAAGTTTTATAATATTCATTTATTTAGATTAAAGAATTGTTTATTAAGAAGTAGTCAACTGAATCTGATAGCGACCATTCAAATTGTTTGATTCTAGCCAGATCTAACCCACCTTTGAGTGGCATGCAGTTCGAGATTGGCTTGATTGAGAGCCCCAGGAGGTTTTTCACTGACAGTGTCCAGCGATCGGCAACGTCCTCTTTCTGCCACAACCAGTGCTTCCGGGTGGCGACCGAGTTCTGTAAAGACAATAAAAGGGTTACTTCAAATCTACCCATTGTAAAGATGATTAAAAGATACTTGTAGTCATGTATGGAATACTATTTATGTAAAGTATAAGGCTGACTAGAATTTTCTACAGTACTTTTTTTATAAGTCATTAATGTGACTTAAAATACAAAACAACACGAAAATAAATGTGGGGAACAAAATTTCTGTGCAGAATTTCTAATTAGTTTACTGTGGCCTAAAAAAAGATTATAATTTCAAAAGAATAAAGTTTTATTAAAAAAAATATAAAACTTTTTGTTTATGTAGAACTTTAATCATTTAAATTTTATAAAAAAAAACATGTTTCAAAACAGCATAAGAAGATATGTGACTTACCAACAAGAACTCTTTGTAGAGCATGCTGCGTGGAAGTATACAAAGCTGCAATTTTTCTGTCCCTGTGTTTGTCGTGTCCGGTTTCAAGTAATGTCAGAGCAGCTTGAAGCTGTTCTTTTGCTTCTTCTAGTTCTCCTGATGCCCAAAGTGCAAAACCAAGTCGGTGACGAACACGAGCCTATTCAAAACATAATTAAGTAATTTAATGGAGAAAAATATCCATGGCATTTGAAGCTTTATGGAACCGAAATGGCTAAGGAAGAAATACCACGTATGTAAGCTATTTGTATTTGTTATAAAATATAGTATATACTACATATTTTTTTATAGTTGATTGCGATACTTTTTGAGATAAGCCAAATACTGTTTTAGGTAGGTTGCACAGTTAAATGCTTTATGAATGTTACCTCTTCATCGGCATCAGCCAATCCTTCAGTAGCAGCGAGTGCCTGTCTTAGGTAAGAAACAGCACTGCCGCATGCACCCATCGCCAGGTGAGCGCGGCCAAGATCGGCCAAGGCTTGAGCTCTTCCGCGAGTGTCACCTGCACAAAAAAAATAAGAAAGGTTTGTTTGGAGTCATGGCAATATATAATACTTATTGGAACAACAAAATTCAGCAGCTGCGTATAGTACATTTACATAAGGTATCACATTAAACGTACACCACCTGTGCAGGTTTTGGTCCTTCGAGCCGATTTATAATATGTTAAATTATGGCACAGTTAAGAGTACAGTTAAATGATTTTTTTAACAATTGATTATTTCCAAACAATAAATTTTAATTAAAACCTTTCTTGTTTCTGAAATGTGTAAAGATAAATCCGAAACATTAAATGAAACGGTGTTAATACCTGCAGCAGTAGCATGTCGCAAGCGCGACTCGTGCCAACGCGCTGCTTCAGCGTGAGCGCCCATGGACGCGTGAGCTGCGCCCAACCCGCCGCATGCGCGTGCCTACACATAACAATGCAATATATTAATTTCAAATTGAAAGTAGTTTGGAACTGTATACGACTTAAAGTGAAATATCAAGCATTAGCACAACAGTTCGCATTCACAAATTAAGTTAATAAATATAATGTAATTTTTGTTAGTTTGGTTAAAATCATTAATATGATTTTAAGTGATCTTCAAATTAAAGAATTTTACATTGAAGTTTAGTCTTAGAAAATTTCATGTGCGAACAATTTTAAGAAAGTAGAAATGATGTCTGTTGCATTACCTGTAGGTGTGTGAGCGCAAGTCTGTGCGCCAGTTCAAGCTCAGCCCGATGATGTCGCACGGCGGCTGCGTGGTCTCCGAGAGCATGTTGAGCTACACCTAACGAGTGACATGCTTCTGCCTCCATTATTTGATTATTTAACTCTCTGAAAGAACAAGCATGAAAATAATTAGCAATGACATGGAAATATAATACATATTTCTATTTTTTATTAATTTGATATATAAAACAGTTTTACTTTCTTAAGTTCTTGTAAGATCTTTCTAAAAATATGGCTTAAGTAGCTTAAATTTTTCTGCAGGCAAAAGAGTAACGGAACAATAGTTGTTGGAATAGAGAACGTCCTTTTATTCATTTTCTTGTTAACGTTTAAAAAATATCTAGGGTAAGGTGGATTTGTTTAAAACCTGGTTTAAACTACCACTTGGTCAAACAGATTTTTCTTATCTATTGTGACTATTCTAATTACTACTTACTTTGCTGTATTCTTTTGATGATCTAGACACAGTACTGCTTGCTCCAAGTTATTGAGAGCAATATGAAGTGCTCCAAGTTCACCATATGCTTGGGCTTTCGCTTCAGGTGCACCAAGTTCGTGCGATACAACTAATCGCTTTTCTAAGCATACGAGTGCTTGTTGAAGATTACCCACTGACCTGAATACATTAAAAAGTAATAATGTTTGAAAAGTAGAAAATTCTTAGGTTTTATTCATATTAATATACAATACAAAAAAATCAATAAAATTGTATCACATACATATTTCCTGTAAATACATTTATATCTTTTTCTATTTCTTTTCTTTTTTTTATAAAGATTGTCCGCACTAGGCATTAATCCTGTGTCGCGAGGGACTTTATAAACATACAAGAAATGAACACAAAGAACACCTAGACTCAGAACAACAATTTGTGGATCACACAAAGTGTTGTCCCATGTGAGGTTTGAACCCAGAACGGATAGTAGTAGTGAAGTGAGTGACCGGTGAAGTAGAGAGCGTCGTGATGACCACCCTAACCGCTAGGCCAACCGTGCAGCAATTATCTCAGTCATAACTATTAAAAAAGTATTCAATAAAGTACATGTAATTGTATATGATTGATAATAATGTTTAACAAGATATACTAGAATACTGAGGTCCAAAATGCAGATCTACATATGTCTAGCTTGGATGTCAGGGTTATAATAACTATTACATATACAATGAAATTATAATTTTTGGACACAAAATGCACTTCTGCAATTCTTTTTTGCAGTAAATGATTGAACATTGAAAAAATATATACTAGTTCTTAGGAGAGTGAAAGGTAATACATTTCTTACTTGTAGCTAAGCCCAAGACCTCGGTAAGCTCTTTCTTGTTCTCTCTTATTATCTAGCTTCAGTGCTGCAGCAAGATGTTGTTCATGATACTTTGCTGCCTCATCAGGATCCCCTAACGCGTCATAACAGTCGCCGAGAGAACCTAGTGCTCTAGCCTTGTCCAGTTGGCATGTTGGAGTATTTACACGTTCTAGAATTGCCAGTTGCTAAAAATTGAAGTAACATTTTATTAATTTTAGTTGAAATCAGCAACTCGTGTTGAATTTTTAAAAAATACTTCATGAGAAAAGCATCTTAAAAGCCTACTTAAAGTTTCACATAATATTTTAAAGGTATTGCTAGTTATAACATACCTGTTCTAAGTATCCAATAGCGTCTTCATAGTGTCCCATGTTGAGCTTGGCGATGCCGAGGTTTCCATACGCCTGTGCTTCTAATGCGCAGTCTTGCAACTCTTGGGCTCGCTCTAATTGTTCCTGTAAGTAAAGTATATGGATATAAATGGATAAATCCAAGTATAGAGTACAAGGCTGTGTCAGAAGTCAAGTTAACTATTTGACCACATGTCACTACAATTTACATGTATTCTAATAGAATTAAATTTGAAGATTACATACCCTATAGCATCGTGCTGCATGCGAATAATGACCCAAAGCCATATAAACGGCTCCTAGATGTGAATGTGCTCTTGCCTCCCCTGCAGAATCACCTGCTTCTTGTCGAAGTGTTAATTCCTGTAGCAAATAATATCCAAATGTAAATACGAAGTTAGTTTCAAATTCTTTTATAGCGTACTATTAGAAGCGAAAAGTAAATGCAATTTTAAGAGTTTCTCATAAAACTTCTATAATAACAAAAGGAATTACTTGAGTATGATGTCCTAAGGCAGCATCAAGCCTTCTTTGTAATCTTCTGGCCAAGCCTAATGCGCCACAGGCAGCTGCTTCTAATGATCGGTCCCGAGCCTGTAATGGAAAGAATACTAGTATTTAAGTTAAACCTTTTCCTCGTATTCAGATTCTATGACATGAGTTGCAAAATAGTGTTCTACTCTTTTGCTAAACTAAAAGACTTAGTCTTAATTGATTGATTTTTTACACATACCTGTCTCGCAAATCCAAGCTGTCTTTGATACATTTTCACAGCTTCTTCCACATCGCCCATTTTGATCAGCACATCTCCTATATTTCCTAAGGCTCTAAACTTCCCTTGTAGATGCTGTGTCATGTGTGCAATAGCCAGGAAATACTTCTGACATTCCAAGGCGGTTTCCAAGTTACCGAGTGCTAAGTGGGCTAAACCAAGGTTGCAGTATGCTCGGCCCATATTCATCTTATCTTGAAGATCTTTGGCAAGCGATAGATCTTGATCGTAGTATCTGAAATTAATCAGTATCGTTGTAATTTAGTGTTGTAATTTTAATATTTTGAAGGAGAGAAAAATCATCATCATCATCATCATTGTTATTATTTAGATTTTGTTATTAAATGTTTATTGCTTAAAATTTAAAAATTTTATTTACCATCCAATCAGTCAAATGGTAACCAGTAAACATAAGATTAAAAACAAGACTTGAAACAGAATAATATAATCTTAATTATTATTATAAATGCAAATGTGACTTTATTTGTTTAACATAATAATACGAAAAGAAAGGTACCCTCCTTAATTAATTTTGAGAACATAAGAACGCATATTATTAATAACGTAAACACATCTAATAACGGCTCCTGAAAATCGGTACCCATTACCGTCCGTTTCGTAAAATGTTTATTTAAGTGTTGTAGTAAAGTTAGACAAGTAGTTACTTTACAGAAAATATAGAAGTATTTATATAGTAAATATTAGTAGCAAATATTCATCACTTTTTTATGTACCTACATAAGCTGATGATTTTAAAGATAATTGGTAATTTCGGAGAACGCACATTTTCAATACTGACACGCTCCCGACTATATAAGAATGGTCAGTTTTTCCTTAGTAGAAAATAAGATGGTAAACCATTTTAATGAAATCTATCCTTTCGATGACTATTTAATATTTTCATAAACTCTCATAATAACTTCTTTGCGATACAGTCTTAATTTGTCTAAATCTCAATATTAAAATGTGGCGGTGATAGAAACAATAACCATAATTTAATTCCTATTATTGATTCATGTCGCTAATATGCTTTAGCGAATATTTTAATTTCCATTATTCTTGGTGTCATGCATCAAATTATATTTTGTGAACTATGCTAATTTCTTACTTACAATGTCAAGTTTTAAAAAGAACACATTGCATTGTCATGGATCATTGTCAGAATTCAAGTATGGCCAAAACCTCCTTTCTAAGGAGAGGCCTATGACCAGTAGTAAACTGTTAAAGGCTATAGATGTTGACTGTCAATACAGTTTAAATAAACTAAATAGATATTTTTTTATTTTTGTGAATTTTTAATTGTTCTGTTCCTTTAGCGATCGGTAATGGGTGCCACAAAGACGATAATAAACTCCGTGGATGGAACGACGATAGCCCTTTTCAGCAATTTGTAATTTAAATATTTACCTCATTTTCACTAGTCGTTTTTTCATCTGACTAAAAATATTGTGAATATCCGAAATGAAAAAAAACTGAAAATGACGCTAGTGATGAAACATGTACCTACTCATTTTTTGTGTGTCAATCTGAACTCAGCTTAAACTGACGGTAATAGATGCGTTAATGTTAATAAAATTTCATCAATTAATCATGTATCTTCAAAGGAGTTGAATGCAGGCAGCACATGATCAGTTGATGTAGTGAACCTTACGGGAGACCTAATTAACGACAGTGAACGTATTTTGGCTTAGATGATAATGACGACAAATAAATCTTGTAAGGAAACCTATTTAAATGCATGAAAAAGCTTACCGGACGGCTTCTCTGTAGTTTCCTAGACAGTAATGGGCATAACCCAAAAAGTGGCAAGCCTTAGCCTCAGCCGTGACGTCACCTAGTTCTTGTGAAAGCATCAGATGCTGCTCGTAGTAAGGCACTGCTTGAGCGAACTCGCCTCGTGATGAGAGACAGTTGCCAAGGTTCAGCAGTGCGCATGCTTCACCGGCAGCGTCTTTGAGTTCACGGGCGATGCCTATTAAATCAAAATAAATAGGTTGAATAGGTAAATATTACATCTTAATTGTTCAAATTTTCCGTTGATCACATTTTAACTGACAAAACTTTCATCTGAAAAATGAACTTAAAATTAGTTAGAAAAGTTCGGGACTCTTAAAAATAATTTTGCTGTCAATAAGGGTTTAGGGAGACAACAATTATTGGGTTGTTATTAGAGAAACCACAGACCAGAAGAACACAAGGAGAAATTTTAACCGATTATCTAAATGTTGTATTATGTATTGCCATTATGTTTAGAGTCGCGGGTCTTCATATAATTAGTAGTAAAATATAAAGAAACAAGACCAGTTCTTACCTAAATGAGCTCTATAATGGAATAGCGCCATATCATGAGCGCCCAAAGCCTGATACGCTACTGCCAAGTTCCCATGCGTTGATGCTTCAGAACTCCTGTCGTGAACTTCCTTAGATATCGTGAGTTCTTGCTTATGATACTTGATAGCCTGTTCGTAGAACCCTGCAGCTGAATATGCATTCCCTATGTTACCGTAAGCTCGGCCCATACCTGCTTTATCCTGAAATGTTTCAATGGATCTCTTAAAATAGTTTATTGTTGATCGAATGAGTGTAAATTTTATCTTTAAACATTACATGACGTGATCGCAACGCTGAACTTTAGAAAGTTAATGAAAAGTTATGTTTTCATTAGGAATTTACAGTTAAAAAGTGCGTCTACCGGTTGCCAACTTACATCAATTATAGCCTCACGTGGACATTTGCGTGTTTTATGCTCCATTTCATAAGATTTCTACTGAATTGCAATGAGTACAGCTTATTTTTTTTACAATCTTCACACTTCTATGCAAGTATGATGTTGTTAAATATTAATGCAGAATATTTTAGCACAAATTTCTGCCACTTTTTTTGGTTTGGACTCAGATTTAACGGAATCAATAGGTTAATGAAGACTTACTTATTTACTTAATTTCACTTGTGTACAAATCAGTTAAGCATAATGTGTATTCATGGCTTCTAGAAGATTCTTATTTATCAACCTTTGTTAGCAAACATATAAATGTTGTACACAGAAATGTAGAGCTTTTGTTGAAGTTCGTATCGATCTAGATATAAAAAAAGGTCTTTTATTATATAATTCTTTCTCTTTGTTTCGTGAAAAGTACACAGTGTTCAAGTGCCACATACTGAAGTGATGGAGGTGGAAATTGTTTTATATCCTAGAATTGTACCGTTTTCAAGGTTTTATACAACGCCATATAGTTTTAAACTAAACGGAGCTTGTACTATGAAAGTTAGATTGGTCCATATAGAATTGTAGTTCATACAAAATTTGTTTCGACCCGGGAATCGAACCCGAGACCTTGGCACAGCAGATGCATACGCTACCATAGCACCACCAGTTTATTTACAGTAAATGGCTACCAGGCTTCATATGGTATCATTATTGTAGGCTGATAACGTTTTAGTCTTCCTACTGAGCACACCAGGTTAGTTGAGTATGTTATGGAAAGTACCTGTAATTGTCTTGCAATAGATAAATGGGCTTGATGTAGCTTCAACGCAGCGTCGTGTTCTCCTAACAGTTGGTACACGATTCCTAAGTTTGAACATGCTCTGCCTTCTCCAACCTGTCGTGTGTAAATGGAAGTAAAATTTTAAAATACGAATATCAGAAGTAGTTCTACATTTTAATTCAAAATTTTAGAAAAGAAATAGATTTGAAAGTGCTATGGGAGTTTAAAATCTCACCAAAAACTTTAATAAGCTTATAGATACGTTTGTAGGTGAAGTGACTATTGTTTTTATAAGAAAAAATAGAGTTCAAAACTGAAAAAACAGTTACAGAAATTACAGTAAATACGATCGAAAAGTTACAGTATATTCGATCATAAACAAACAAACATACAGGTGAAACTATTAAAAGTCTATTAAATTTTTAATGATTTCACTGTTGCAATGTTTTTTTTAATATTCAAAACCTAGAATTGTCTCGTGTTACGTTTCCATAACACTCTTTAAATATTGAACCTACGCGCCTCAAATTTTTCTAGGTAATCTCGCCCAAGATCTGTGCTCAGGATTATGAACGGTTTCAAGGTGTCAGGACATATGCCTGCGCATACACATAGACATTAATGTTTATGGTCATACCTTATCCCTGGCGGCAAGCGCGACGTCCAATTGTCTTTCGTGCCATTTCTTAGCCTGCGCGTAATCACCGGCGCATCTGTACGATTATAAAAATTATAACACATATATATATATAACGTCTTCAAATACAATTGACATGCTAAGTGTTAATATTTTGGCTCTTTAAGGTCCTATCTTCACCAAAAGTAGTTCTATTCAATGGAATGAAAACTCTTCTAACATGACCGGTAGTTTTAGGTTCGCACGTTTGACCAGAAACTTAAGGTCTTTAGTGTTTTTATTATTAAAAAATACAGGCTAGGAATATATTTATGTTTTCGTATGTTATGTGTTATGTGTGGAACTTCACGGTTGTGTAAATTTTATAAGTTGGTACATTTTTGAAGTGAAAACTTCTTTAGGCGCGTTGAGCGTTTTGGTAGAGGGTAAAATCCTCGGTTCGCGTCACCGACATGCTAATGATAATAGTATATCTATAGCTATGGAGAATATGATATTATATATTATATATGAAATTTATTATTATTATATATTATATATGATATTATATATTATATATTATATATGAAATTTATTATTATTATATATTATATATGATATTATATATTATATATAGCTATATATGAAACAAAAAATTTCATATAATTTTTGCATATAGTTTTAATTACTCTCAACTTAATAGTTCCGTTTTCACTTCTATCGGCAGTCCCACGACTGCTACTGTTTTTTTTTTTAGTTGAACTTATAACTTGTAACCTCATAGATCTGTGATGGCCTTACTTCTAAATGTATTATAAATATATACTAGTACCATACATCTTTTTCCGATTTCCCAAGCCTGCTTAGATTAAATCCATTTGGGTTGAAAGATATCAATTTCTTCGTAAATCATTTACAAAACTAAAACTAAGCCTCACGAAGTATGTCACTGTCCATCTTCCGATAAGTGTTAAATTAACACTAGTTTATTAGTATGCTAAGTTATTAGTTTAAACTTGAACAATTATAGTTAGATAATAATATTTAAACAAATCATAGGTTTAATGGAAAACCGTATATATATATTTAGCGTAGTTCGTCTTTTGTAGTTAATAATAGGCAACAGTTCTAGATGGTATGACGCTATGAATCAGCCTCCATTTAGGTATATTTCAATAATATAGATTGTATTCTAAAGCGACAGTTTCATTGGTTCATGACAATATCTTTAGAAAGAGAACTCGCATGTAAACATAAATTCAGCACAAGTCGTAACTACTTACGGTCAATATGTGTGGTCGTGTATTAACAGTTAGCTTAGAAATACCTCAAGATAATGTATCTGCAAGCATGTTGTCATCATAAATACTAGTAATATACGTAAATATAAGTGCTTGTATAGGTTCGTAAACAGAAATCAGACTTGGTATCTGTTATGTGGCAGGATAATTCTGTGTAAATGATGTTTTTACACTCGTAGACTATAATTCAATCGAATACAACAAAAGAAAAACGAGAAAAATTTATGGTTTACATATATAACCTCACTTTATGCCTCCAGTTTTGAGTTAAAAAAATTACATCTTGCTACTCGACATACACAAGCTTCCTTAACTATAATTTAAAAAAAAATAACGGGTTGCACTCTGGGACAGCCGGTGGAAGTGAATACTTGAGTATTAAAGTTGTGCATTTTAGATATTTTGGAATGATTAGGGAATAATTTTGCACGAATTATGTTACTGATTAATATTAAATACTGTAGTTTATGTGGTAAAATACAATATTCATTTAATGTGCTATCGTACACAAACATGCCAATTTATATTACGTCACGCACATTCGCGGCAAGCACCCTGCGAGGCCTAAATGAAACAGCAGGCGCAAGCATACATTTTCGCCGTGCGGTAGAAAGAGAGAGATTCTTTCTCTCCAACGCCGTGTCGACGGTCTACTCTCCCTCCGTCTTACGAATTTTCGATCAGGTCACGTGTCCTGATGCGTGTAGAACATTTTTAACCATCAGAAAAAGTGCACAACGCCGCTAAAGAAATTTTCACTTCAAAATTGTTTATTCTCTTTCTTTTCAGACAGGGTGATCAATCAGATCAACCTATAATAATAATAAGAAATACTTCAGACATCTGACATACAACGCTATCGGGTCTCAAACTAAGCAGAGCTTGTACTATGGACACTAGATAACTGATATAAACATATATAATATACTTTTGTTTTGTAAATACATACATATTATACATAGAAAACACCCAAACTCCGAAATAAATATTTGTAGATTATACAAACATTTGGTACGACTCGGAAATCGAAACCGAGACCTCAAGCACAGCAGTTGCATACGCTACCACTGCGCCACTAAGGCAGTTTATTCCTTTTCATTTGTCTGCAAAATAATTCAACAAATCTAATTCTTGATCTTGTATTTGACAAACTGAGAAACTTAAACCAAATATAAAAACTTCGTCTTTAGTATGGTTTGCAAAATCCCTTCTTATCTTCTATTTCACATGCATCATGTCGATTTTCATTTGCAATGTTTAAGTTCATATTTCATAGTAAAATTTACCCACTCACTCAATCACTAAAAATCTAAAGATTTAGGTAGGTATCTTTTGCATGCATCAAATTTATAAATTTGTATTAATAACTTGGATCTCATTAGAGATATTACCTGGCGGCATGTCCCAGTCCAGCATAGGCCCGAGCCTCGATAGCTCTGTCGCCAAGATTCTGAGCTATCCTGAGTACATTCTCATGGTAAGCTATCGCTTGAGAAAAGTTACGTCTGTAGTGGTAGGATGATCCCAAATTGGAGTACGCCCGTGCTTCTTCTACCTGTAAAAAAATATTTAGGATTACAAAAGGCAAAAGGTTGAATAAAAATTGCATGAATACTTTAAAAATATCTTGGTGATATGATAAGATAGACTGCTGCAATTTTTAAACATAAACACTAACAAATTGTAAGGTGACAATGCTATCGTCAACTGTATATAGCAAACCAAAGGTTTTCTATTCACTCATAGTAGCTTACGCAGACTTATAACCTTTAGCTTGTTCTACCACAATAGTGTACATTAGGACAGAGTAGAAAGACAGGTTTTTGGCTGGAAGTCGATGAATAATTGACTGCTTTATATTGCAAATTTAAATGTTATACTTGGTCTAAATTACACTCCGAAGTTAAACTTACTTGATCTCCAAGCCTTCGCGCCAATCTCAAGTGCTGAGTATGGCAGTCAACAGCCGAATCGAACTCTCCCATTGCCAGATAAACAGCTCCAACGTTGCCGATTTCTCTTGCTTCTTGAAGACGATCGCCCATTTGTTTCACCAGTTGAACGCATTGTTTGTGACTGGCCAACGCATTCGGATAGTCGCCTATTGCTGTGTAGACGTGTCCTAAGGATGTAAGCGCCGCGGCTGCAGCTTGTGTGTCCTGGGAATTTCAATTTGTACTTTTCAAAATATATTATTCCTTTGGAAAACTTTAGACTAAAAGTTTTTCTATTACGTAAAGGATTAAAAGTCTAAAATGAAAAACATCTGGCAGACGCCAGAGACTATGGTACAAAAATCATTTTGCAAAATCGTCTGTGTTACAACGACCCCTTAACAGTTTCTGCCTACCTGGTTACGATAAGTACCTTAAGTGTTCGAGTAATGAGTAATATTAGTTACAGAAAAAAGTACATTAATACTTATAACAAGAATGACACAGTGGTTGGTGGTGGTGTGGTTTTAATAATGAGTTTTTAAGTGTCATTCTTAAAAAACTTACGCTCTTAGAAATTTAATATTTACTTTATAGCCAGTTGACAATATGAATTTAACTAATTGGAAAATGTCATCGTACGCATAAAAATTAATAAAAAACGTAATTAAAGAAAAAAATACGATATACACGTACAGTATCATTACTTCCTTCAAGACAAATAGAATTAGGACCAAAACAAACATGTGTCCTGTACACATTTTAAACTTCCAACTGACACTTAACCGATGTAATGTCTTGATCGTCGTTTCAACGTGCTTCCCTAGACTTTTATAAAACCAGTTACAATAAGTTTTTATGGTCCCATACAGCGAATGTTCGCCTTGCAATATCGTAAATTTCGACAGGGCATTCAATGCCTTCGGTCGTCTGACCGGGGTTTTAAAGGATACACCATATATGCATATATGGACACAGATATAGTCGGCATTCAGTAGGTAAAATTTTATGTCACCAGATTTTTGTCATATACTTATATTTGTATCATTAAATGCAAATGAGACCACATTTCTCTCCATACAACAGCGTAATTTATATGGTTTTATAGTAATTATATAACAAGTGTAATGAAGTACCATGATGGTTGATGTTATCTAACCTTTGCACGCTATATATTACCGTCTCATATCTACATCTTCCTGGGCCAGGTGACTTAATTTACACACTCCAAGTTCACAACTTATGGTGTTGTTTTTGTATATGAGACCACGACATTACTTCACACATCTTACAATTATATCTTCGCGGTGAAACATTGCGAAGTGAATTATTTTAGTAGGCTTAGTTTGAAAGAGTGCTTTTGGCTACAATTTATTAAATCTACAGGATCTTGCACGGACATTGCAAACTTTTAAAGCTGATTTTAATAAACATATGACGTAATAAAACTTTTTGTTATGAACTTAAAATCAGGATATGTTAATTAACTCACAGAATACCTAATATTTATTTTGATTTTCTAATGTTGTAATCTGAAGCAACTTATTACTAACGGTTAAATTAAATACACTTACAATGGATTCGATTGCTGTTGTTTTTTTTGTTAATCCACTTTTTTATATAAAATAATTAATTTAGCGATAGATTTTATAAGCGATATTCAATTTACGGAAAGAACTTTTTTTTTAAATGGTGATCCTTCAGATTTTAAATTGAAGTCACTTCAAAATAATAGATATATGTGTGACTGTACATATATTTTTGTGGTAAAAATATTTGAAGATAAATGAATGACAATTACTTTTGGTTTTATATCTAATTTTTAATAATACGAAGCATACGAACAAAACAAATAAAAGAATTAAGAGCAAATAAAGGACCCGTAGAATGCACCGCATCCTTTTCACTAAGGAAGTGAAGAAAAAACAACTAAATCCAACGACAGACGGAGACCGCCACTAGGGTCTTTGTTTTTAAATAGTGAGGTAATACGTCCGGTATCGATGGAATACATAGTAACAGCAAAAAGTTTTTAATACAGAAAAACTAACGAGGAGTTTTAACTAAAGAGTTTTTTTACTAAATACTTGTCTTTTTCTTTTTATAAAATAATAAGGACAGAGAAACTGTCAGTTCTAGTAGTTGTAAATTGTTTACATTTTCTCATATTTATTGTTAATGACGTGCATGATGTAAGTAATTAACGTGAATTATTAAAGTCTTATTGTCGAGTTCATAATTATCGAGTTATTAAATTATTAGATCTAAAAGTATATCTGCACATTTTACAGTTTTATATGTTAAATATTAAATGGTATTTCTATGTCACACTAACACTTTTAAATATGTAGAACTTTGTCCTCATAAATTGAGTATTGGCAGGGGTAAAATATATTTTTACAATATGTAGGGGGGGGGGGGTAATCAAATAGATATCATATGTATATTATGTATATATATTTGAAAGATTGTTAGGGGCTATAATACATGTAAAAGAAAACTGTCCTCGTAATAGGTATGAGCTTTATTGATCTTTTTTAATTTAATTTGGCAGTATTAAATAAGGCTAAATTTTTACTTTTGTAATGTTTGTTAGGTACAAATATAAACAACCTCTAAAATATGAAATAGCCTTTACGTAATGTCTTGTAAACGGATATTACAAGCACTTCAAATGATAGTAAAAGTTATAACAATAAGTAGCAATAACAATAATGGTCTGTAACAATATGAAATAAATGAAGAGTAAATTATTTATGGTAGGAAAACTATAAAACGGAAAGCTTTAGAGCAATAATATCAATTAATCAGCCCATGGTGTTAACCACAGATTATCACTTTCTTCTCCTTCCACAGGAATAGTACCTAAATTTTTGGGATAAAAAATAGCCTATGTGTTATTCCGATGCGTCAGCTACCCTCTACTGCAAATTTTATTAGTTCCAATTGTTTAAGCGTAAAGAAGTAACAAACACTCAAACTCACATACTCAAAAACTTTTAGTTTTTTAATATAAGAGTGATGATACATAAGGTTACAAGACACACAGGTTAATATACAACACTAAATATCTATATACTATTAATCAAGATACTCCTAGATTTAGTTAGTATTATATAATTATCGTAAGCGTGCATCGACGGAGACCAACACTATTGAATAAAGTGGGACGGCTCGCAACAATCTAGCTAATTAAGTATGTGCAACATGATACGATAACGCGGTGATTTACATACTGACTCTGTCTCGTTTAGAAGTTTTCCAACAAGCTGTGTAGTCAGACCTTGTATCTCCTCATCCCTTAAAAGCTACTCACAATTTCAGACACAGAATCACGGTGTCAACGTTTAAAGTACAGCGTTTTATAAATAATACTAGAATGAGATGTACATTTATCAACGTTTATGATGTTCTTTTGTATGATTTGTTTCTTTAGAGAAGTAGTGGGTATAATTAAAGTTTTTGTGTTGAACATGATGGGTATGAATCGGCGCTCCGGTATTACCGTTTATATCTCTGGTTGCGTCTCGGATCAAAGGAGGTAGAAACAGTAAGGTAATGGACTTGTATGAAGAAATCGTTCGATTATCGTTCGAGCTGCGCCATCAGTGCTATACAGAACAGAGAATTAGTGATTCTCAATTTCTCTTCTGAAATGACATTGTTTGAGTTTTTTTGTTTGTTTTCTTTGGGAACTACTACTTGCCAGTATTATTAAAATGGTAGGCGTCATAATTAAACTACGTACCTAGCAGTAATAATGTAGAATACAAGTTAGGTTGTCCTAACTCATGTACGTACGTAATAACTGTTATGCTTAAATTAATTGACTATCTTGCTAAGATACTTTATAAAAATCATTAACATATGAAAACTAGTATCTAGGACTTACTTTATATTTAGGACTTACTTTAAGGTAAATACGGTCCCCTATTTAAAAAATTTAGATATCTTATTTATTCGTAATTCACCTAAAATTTGATGCCAAATTCATTTCTATCAAGTCTAATAGAAGTCAAACTATTCAAATTTAAATAGTTTGACTCCTATTAGAAATATTTGAGTAAAGAAAATATCTATCAGTATAAAATGTATTAGTACATAATTCACAACAACTCTATACTGCTTAATTGCCATAAAATATGTAATGTAAACGATTAACTGTCACTAAAGTTACTTATAAATGTATTTAAAATTGTAATGTGATTAAGTACACGTAATGAGTCGGATGACAACTAATTTAGTAACACTAGGTTGAATGTTTGCATAAAATGACCATGAATTTAACCATTGCAAGGCGATTCTGTTCACGTGTTCGCCATTTTATTTTGTTAGTTCAACGTACAGTAACAAGAATATGTAAAAATAGGGTTATTCTGTAGTATGTTTTCTTATTCTTTATTCGAGTTTATCAAATTTTGATGTTGGAATGTCAGTTTTTTAACGATGGCGTTCCATATTGGTATGTAGTTGACATAAAACTATATTGTCTGAATATTTATCGATACTAATCCAGAAAATCTATGTATTGTATTTGATATGGCTTTAACACGTGATGGCAGAGAATAGAATTTAAAAATTGAAGTGTAAAACTCTTAAGCATTTGGTTTTTATATACAAAAAGACAACACTCACATTAAGAATATATTCTGTGTCATGAGGGACTTTACACAACATACAGAAACGGACACAAAGAACACCCAGACTCAGAACAACAATTTGTGGATCACACAAAGTGTTGCCCCTTGTGAGGTTTGAAGCCACAATACTCATCGCAGTAGAGCTGTGTGGTAACCGCTTAACCCAGTACGTCATCCGTTCAGTTGAATAATAAGTGATAATACGTCTTTTAATTAAATTTAGAAAAAATAGTATCAGCAAAACTTTATTCCTCTGAATTTATTATAATATTTTGTTTTTGTCGGTTTGTTAACTCTAGAGCGGTAAGCAAATTTCTATTCACGAATGTTGCATTTCGAACTATTGTTGAATACACATCCTTGCAGACAGCAATTGTCCAATACATATTACTGCATACATTTATTGTAATATAAATAATTTAGGCCTTAAGAGTATTCTTAAAAGTCAAAGTCAATAATAATTCTATTTATCGTTTTGTTTTTATTCTAGTATTTGAGGAGCAAGAAGCAGATGTCTACATTTAAATGCTTTTAAACCTCTTTGACTTACATTAAATTGGTTAAGACATTAATTGAAATAAAATGTCTGTTTGATATCAGAACTCGATCAAATGAAATGCGAGCTAGATTTCCAACTAGATTGTGTTAACGCAAAGGTCATCAGAGAAATGTAGGTGTGAGTTAGCAAACGCCCAGAAAAGTACCGTTTTGTCTAAATATAGGGTTTCTTTAACCTTACAACATTTGAAGGAGCCTCGAACAAAAACAGTAACAAAAGATCTCGCGGCGTCATGTAACCAATAATCTTTCTCAAAAACCCGTCCGTTTTTAATTGAACCCTCTCTTAACACGATCATTTGGCTTAGGTGGGGTATTAACAAGAGTAATCATCCACAGCTTTTAGTAGACCATGGCTGGACATAGACCTCTACTTACTAAGGAATTTTGGACTACTATACCGCACTGGTCAGATGGGTTAATATAGGGTTTGTTTTAAGTTGGGGTGCTGGGCTAGAAAACCTCCATGTGGTGCACCCTGGAAACGTTGGCGGTGGTGGTGTTCATCACTGCCAACGCCTAATATTCTAGCACGAAGAGGAAGCCATTTTCTTCGGCAATTCGGCAGAAACTTGGTCCAACAGAGCGGGCGTTTCTGTCGGATCCTCTGTTGGTTCTTCGCTCTTCGGAGCAATGAGGAGGAAAACCTCGGTAAAAAATCACGATGGTGGGACCCTTTCTAGGGTCGGAGTTCCTCCGCTTTCAGAGGTGGAAAAGAAGGATGGGCTCGGTGTGTACTCACACTACCACCGAGCAGGCATCTGGAGACGCTGTCTCCCTGCCGCCGTCGGCATATCGTAGTCACGAAAAGAGTGTCGTGGTTATGCCTCGCGACTCCGATCGGGGACGAGGGTCTTGGCTTAGCCGCCCGGACTGCGAGGAAGAAAACCTCTATAAAAAATTACCCCGAATCCCGTGTTCTGGTGCGTGACCAGGGGATGCATGGCTGATGGGTAGTTCAGTCGCAAGCGCACCCCCAGCCGAGGCACCTGCGGACCCCTCGGTTGGGCACAAATTTACGCTTGCCCGGGTATTGGGGGATCTCTGCCCGGGTCGACCTTTAGTTCTCCCCCACGCGTGGGAACAATTATGGATACATCTACAACTTACAATAAAAGAAACGAAGAAAAGAAGGAGATGGAGAAGAAAAAGTAGAAGAATAAGAAGGGGAACGAAACGGCAAAAGAACGTGAGACGCCAATCTCATTGGGGCTCACTGAAGTTAGTCTTGCTTCCGGAAGCCTGAGGAGATCGAATCGGTTACGTTCGAAATCCGCCGTTCCGACAGACAGAGGTGACTCCAGTGCAACAACTGAAGCATTGGAGCTAATGGAGGTAGAAATCCGCGATAATCGGAAACGCGGACGCTCCACATACGAAGAAGGTGAAAATTGTCAGGAGTGGTTGCCGACCAAAGTGGCTACTAGCCGCAGAGGAAGGTCACGCACTCCAGTCTCAGTTCCCTCAGGCTCCCTTTTCTCTAAGGCGGCAGCCTATAGGAGAGTCAGGGTGGAGGGTGAATGTGTAGTGGAGGAGGAGATCGCAGATCTGCTCCAAAAAATTCGGGAACCAACGGTAGAGGGTTCTGAAGCCCAGGACCCGGTGTCCCTGCAGGAAAGGGCGAACGTAGCTGTGGCCATTATCAACAAAGTGGCCACAAAATCTACAAACCTTAAAGGCCCATTCGTTAGGGCCCTTAAGGACTCCTCCTCCGCTATCGCAGAGGTTGTCACAACCCTCATTGGTGACGTGGCTCGCCTTCAGGCGGCTAACGACCGCCTGACGGGACAGGTGTCTGAGCTCAGCAGTCAGTTTGCACATTTTAGAGCACAAACGGAACACCCTGAGCGGCGGGGTCCAGCTTCAGAACGGTTGGCGCCTAATCACGGTCCTGATGACGTCTCTGATGCCCACCTGCGCCAAATACTTGACGCAGTGGGACATATGTTGGACGGACGTCTCGCGGGACTGGAGGCGAGGCTGCCTCCGGCCCCCGTAGTTCGCCCATCACTAGCAGCGGATAGGGCGAAGACTAAGTCGCAGCCGGCTCCACTTCCCGTTGCAGATGGTCGAGTGTTATATGCGGCGGCAACACTTGCGTCCACCTCGAAATCAGGTCGAGCAACAAAAGCGGCAACAAAGAAGGCTGTAGCAAAAATAGCTGCATCTGAAACCCGCCCTAAGATCGCCGCAAAAACGAGGGCAGAGTTCCCGCCGCTTCCCACTCCGACACCTGCATCTGACCCCTCCACGTCTGCCCCGTCCACCGATGGATGGAAGGTAGTCGGGGGGACTAAAAAGTCCCGAAAGCGCGATAGGAGGGCTGCCAAGGACGCAGCATCGACTCCGCAGTCGCTACCGGTGGTAGTGGTTAAGAAGACGAAGCCACGGAAACTACAGCCACCTAAAACTGCGGCTGTAGTAATTACAGTATCGCCGGAGGCGGCTAATGGGGGGCTGTCCTATGCTGCTGTTTTCAAGAGGGCCCGGGACAGTCTCGCCATGAATAATTTTGGGACAGTAGGAGTCAGAATGCGCCTCGCCCAGACAGGAGCTCGAGTCCTCGAGTTCCCTGGTGCCGAAGGCGCAAAGAGTGCGGACACGTTTGCCGATAAGCTGCGGGGTATATTTGAGGCCACAGATGGTGTAAAGATCGCCAGGCCTACCAAGTGCGCGGAGCTGCGCGTTTCGGGCCTGGACGATTCGATAACGGCCGAAGATGTCCGCGTTGCAATAAGAGAGAAGACGGGATGCAACGCGGACAACATTAGAGTCGGCACCATCCGCCCCGGTCCAGGAGGACTTGGCGCAGTGTGGGTGAGCTGTCCCGTAGCATCGGCCAAAATTTTGGGCGACGCTGGCAGACTTCTCGTCGGTTTCGTGAGCGCTAGGATCACAATCCAGGCGGCGAGACCGATGAGATGTTACAAATGTCTGGCATCGGGGCACACACGCGCCAAGTGTGTAAGTTGCATTGATTGCAGCGGACTATGTTTCCGTTGCGGTCGACCGGGGCACAAGGCGGCAGATTGTTCTGCCGCCCCTCACTGCCCCGCGTGTGCGGCGGGTAACAAACCCGCCAATCACCAGATTGGGCAGGGGGGTTGCAAACCTCCCCGCAATTCTCGACAAGCGTCGGGGGCTAGCCAGTCGGCCCAGGCTGCCCCCGATGTCGTCCGCACGCCGGCATCGTCGCCCATGGAGGAGGTTGTAGAGACGGTCGAGTAATGGCCCAAGTCTCCAACCTCTTGGTCCAGACGAACCTGAACCACTGTGCCGCGGCACAGGACCTTTTCCTGCAAACCATGGCACAGTGGTCGATCGGTGTTGTGGAACCCTATTACATTCCTCCCCGTCCAAACTGGTTGGGTGACCGGGACGGTTCCGTGGCAGTCGTCGGCTCCACGGCGGCTTATTCCCCGCCCTTGTCGCTAAGAGACAAGGGCACTGGATATGTTGCTGCCGAGTGGGGGGGAATCACCGTATATGGTGTTTACTTCTCCCCCAACCAGAGTTTGAGCGACTTCGAGGTTTTCCTTAACAACTTGGAAACCTCGATGCGGCGTCTAACGTCTGGGCACGTCTTAGTGCTGGGGGACTTCAACGCAAAGTCCATTGCGTGGGGTTTCCCCAGGACGGACGCTAGGGGCGAAGCCGTAGAGGAGTGGGTGGCCTCGGTGGGCCTCTGTTTACTAAACAGGGGCTCCACCAACACGTGCGTGCGACAGCAGGGAGGGTCGATAGTGGACCTTTCGTTCGCTACCCCTGCCCTCGCCGCACGAGTAAGGAACTGACGTGTCCTGGAAGAGGTTGAGACGCTCTCGGACCATCTCTATATCCGATTTGAGCTCACCCGGTCCCAGGACCCCAGAAGGGGTCACATGGCGCGGCGTCCTTCTCGCTTTCCGCGGTGGGCTGTAGCTAAATTGAACAGGGACCTACTAGAGGAGGCAGCCATCATTCACTCTTGGCTGTCTCCGCAGGCTCCGACCGAGGAGGTCGATATGGGGGCTGGTCGCTTTCGCGATGTAATTACGCAAATCTGCGATGCGGCCATGCCCCGCATCCGAGGTTGTCGGCCTCCACGGAAGGAGGTTTACTGGTGGTCCTAGGAGTTGGCGGACCTCCGCGCGGCCTTTACTCGTGCCCGGAGGTCCTACACTCGTAGTCGGCGGCGACACCGCGAAGAAGGCAGGGAGGACCAGCTTCATGAGGAGTACCGAGAGGCGCGGAAAACTCTGAAGCTGGCCATCAGCCGCGCCAAAGAAGTTAAGAGAAAGGAGATGCTGGAGAGTCTCGATCGTGACCCCTGGGGTCGCCCTTATCGTGCGGCGCGACAAAAGCTCCGCACGTCGGGCCCCCCCCCTTACAGAGACACTCCAGCTCAGCTTCCTGCAGGAAGTGGTCGAGGGCCTTTTCCCGCAGCGGGTGGAGCACACACCCCCGTCGATGGCCTTCATGGTCGCAGACGGCGGGGGACACGAGGACAATGTTCCGCCCGTTGGGGAATCGTAGATAGGGGCGGTTGTTCTACGGATTCGCTCTAAGAACACCGCCCCTGGGCCAGATGGGATACCTGCCCGAGTATTGGCACGAACCCTCGACCACATGTCGGATCGCCTCAGGGAGATCCTGAACGCCAGCTTGGCGTCCGGACGCTTCCCTGAGTGCTGGAAAAGCGGGAAGCTGGTCCTATTAAGGAAGCCGGGACGGCCAGCCGAATCGGTAGCGGCCTATAGGCCCATCGTGTTGCTGGACGAGGCGGGTAAACTGTTTGAGAGGATACTCTCTGCCCGCATCGTCCGGCACCTCCGCGAGGTGGGCCTCGATCTGTCGGACGCCCAATTCGGTTTTCGAGCGGGGCGTTCGACAGTCGATGCTGTGTTGCGCCTGAGGACCGTTACCGAAGAGGCGGTGAGCTGTGGCGGCGTGCTGTTGGCGGTGTCATTGGACATAGCCAACGCATTTAATAGTCTGCCATTTAGCTGCATCAGGGAGGCCCTCCACTACCACGGGGTGCCAGAGTACCTGAGGCGGCTTGTGGCAGACTATCTATAGGAGCGTACTGTCATGTACGAGGACCGAAGCGGTGTTCTGAGGCGACGGCTCATGTCGTGCGTTGTTCCGCAGGGGTCTGTCCTAGGACCACTCCTGTGGAATGTGGGGTACGACTGGGCCCTTCGAGGTCGCCTCCCCCCCAGGCTGGGCGTAATTTGTTACGCCGATGACACATTGGTCACGGCCCGGGGAGTGAACTTTCAAGAAGCGGCACGCCTGGCCACCACGGGAGTTTCTCTGGTGGTCGGGCGTATTGAGGCGCTGGGTTTGCGGGTGGCCCTGGATAAGACGGAGGCCCTTTTGTTCCATGGGCCCCGTCGTGGTCCACCTTCCGGCGCCTCCATCGTAGTCAATTCGGTCCTCGTACCGGTTCAGGCCCAAATGAAGTATCTGGGCCTGATCCTTGACGGCAGGTGGCTTATCGACGAGCACTTCCGGTAGCTTTCTCCAAAGCTGGTCGGCGCTGCTTCTGCCCCTGGGCGACTTTTGCCTAATTTGGGTGGAGCCAGCGTCGCGACGAGACGGCTATACACGGGGGTTGTCCGGTCAATGGCGCTGTATGGTGCGCCGGTATGGGCAGCGGCTCTGACCGCCCAGAATAGGGCTCGCCTCTGGCGCCCTCAGAGGATATTGGCGGTTAGAGCCATACGCGGTTACCGCACCGTATCGACGGAGGCGGCGTGCGCCTTGGCAGGAACACCCCCGTGGGATTTGGAGGCGGAAGTGCTCGCCGAAGTTTACCGGCGAACAGCTGACTTCCGGGCGGGTAGTGGCATACGGTCCCCGCCCGAAGAGATACGCGAGTGGCGAGAGGCCGCTCGTCTAGCCACGATGGCTCGTTGGTCGTCCCGGCTGGAGACTCCACGTGCTGGCTTTGCCGCCGTGGAGGCTCTCCAGCCGGTCATCGCCGAGTGGGCAGGGCAACAGCACGGGACCCTTTCCTTCCGACTGACGCAGGTCCTTTCCGGGCACGGTTGCTTCGGGAAGTATCTGCACTCGGTCGCCAGGAGGGAATTGAGTCCCGCCTGTCACCACTGCGACTGCAGTGAGGACTCGGCTCAGCACACGCTGGCGGTTTGTTCCGCTTGGGCGGCGCAGCGTGGGGTCCTTACTGCAGTTATTGGAGGAGATCTCTCGCTACCGGCCGTCATACGCTCCATGGCCGATAGCGACAGTTGTTTTACCGCGGTCGCAACCTTCTGTGAAGACGTAATTTCGCGGAAGGAGGCGGCGGAGAAGGCCCGGGAGGACGACCTCCACTCGGACCCATTTCGCCGCCGGCATACCGGGCGGCGTAGACGCGCGTACCAGCGTCTCATGCCGCCTTGAGTGTGGCCGCGGATGGACGGGACGGGTTTTCCCCTCCATCCGCTACAGTGGCCAGCCGCGAGGAGGTGACGTCCGCGTGTGCCGTACGTCGCCTAAAAGGAGAGTTTTATCCGCAGATGGTGCCCGTGTGAGCGGGCAGGCGCTAAGAGGGATTTGGATGTCGTAATAACAGCTGTTCCCGGTCCCTCCTATGTCAGGCGCAGAGTGGCACACCGTGTGGTTTTAGTCGGTCCGATTCCGACACACCACCCCGCCGTAAACCCCGGTGGGGTGACGGCCCGAGTGGGTTTCCACACGTTAAAAAAAAAAAAAAAAAAGGGTTTGTTTTAAGTTTTCCGTCTCTTTTGCTGTCCTGTGTCGTTTGTTCCTTAGTCGGCTCTTACGATACCTACGGCATGAATAGGGAATGTGAGATTTCGTCTTCTTAATACCTCCACCACATGGACTGTTAACAAGAATACCTTCTAATAATGTGATAACACGTGACCAGGGTCCTTCAGAAAAAATCACAAACTAATCGCACTAGAAGAACCAAACATTAATTTAACTAAACTAATATTTCGAACAAACAAACATTATCTTTGACATTAATTTGAACCATAAATAAGTTCTTTAACTTTCCAATATTAGTATAGATTCCAGTTGTCAGTTTAAATATGAATAAATTATACAGTTATGTAAAATAATGGTTTATTTAATATCGGTAAACACGATTAAAAATATTCGTAATGCTGTCCAACGAACATTTGCTTACTATGAATATTCATGTATATATACTTATAACCGAAGATATTTTATAAAGTTTTCTTTTTGCATCCGTTCGTATTATTTATGCAGTCTGTGGTCATTACTATTGAATCGGTATTTATTTAAGTATCACTTAATTACCAGGCATCATTTAAATTATCAGCAGTTAACGAATGTGTTTTAGTTAAATATATTGAGATTAGTTTGAAGCGTAGTTGATAGTTTCGTTATAACGGAACTTACTTTTTAAAAACTTTTTTTCTAAGTTAAAGACTTGAAGTGCAATTATTTAAATTGAATTTCTAAAATTGTTAGACCAATACATGTGTATACAAAGTCAAATACAATACAAAGTCGTCGCTACGTTAGCTTATATTGTTCAATTTTAAAATATTAAAAAAATGGACGGCAAATGTTAAATTATCAAAAAAATAGATAGAAATAGATGACTGTGCCGAACTAAAACCGCTCATTTCCAAATGGTCGAGCCTTGTTGGAAGAAATCGCACAAAAACGGTGGCTCTTTCAAGTCATCAGATAGTTGAACAATAATTAGTAAATTGTATTACAGTACTTTTTTGTTGTACTGTACGTGATATCATGATAAAGTTTACAAAAAGTGAAATAAAAACCAATACAATTTTTCATGTCTCATGGCGATTCACTTGAAGGTTTTTATACGAGTTCAAATTTATCTACAGACTGCCATTTTTGAGAATTCGACTCCATAACTTTTAAATTAATTTGGAATTTTTGGAACGAAGTTCCTTACGGCAGGCTTGGAGGGGATAGGGATTTCGCTGCGGGACCGAACTGAAAAAAATGTGATAGTAAAACCGTAAGTGGAAAAAGTGCGTGGAATAAATCTGTGGAATAAATCTGTGGAAAAAAGTGCGTGGAATAAAACCGTTAAATGAGACGTGCGCAGGCGCGAAAGCGCGTCATGTGTGCTATTTTATTATTTTAAGGAATTTATTATTTTATTTCCTAAAATACTGAATTTCTTAAATACTTTCTTGTACTTAAATAAAAACTAATCAGCAAAATTTAAGAGAAAAATCAAGAAAACCTACATAAAATTGAACACGATTTTTTTTGCAAATTGTGTCGATTCCACATTATCCGAAGGAACTTCGTTCCTACCTGGTGTCCCACGACACCATTCATTTTTTTTATTCTCAATTTTGGCGTCTATTCCTGTGACAGGTTAGGACTGTTAGAGTTATTGAGTAAATGCCCTTTTGTTTAATATAAGCTCATAGTTATTGTCGTTTAAGCTATACCATTGACTTCTTTTCTCATTCATTTTTTTTAATAAAACGTTCAATTTTACTAATTACTCACTAAAGTAGGAGCTCTTTGTAAGTACAACTAAATTATATTTCAGAAAGGAGGGAGAGTATATATGTATATAATATTCTATAATTTATTAATTTGAAAAGACTTTAAAATCTGTTGATTCTCTCATCGTAAAGTTACTGAGAACGTTACAGGAAAAAAAAAGTGTATTTACGCTAAGCTAAGTAACCTAGCACAGAAAAGGTTTAAGAACGACTATTAATTAGTCACAAAAATAGCAATTAATTAAAGTTTATAAACGTTAGAAGGAGCAATTGGTTCTCGTACGATCGCACCTGCCCGGACGGGTTATTCGAGGTATTCGTTAATGGAGGCGGCTAGCTCAGCTCACATGTTACTGTCAAATTATTCGCGGTATACCTATGTCGAGAGTAGGGTTACCGCCTTAACGTTTAACATTAATATTTGTATTTATTTATTTATCATTCTCTGTATGTATCATACCATCTAATTGCATTGTCTATCATTTCTGTGTAAAAAGTAATTTTGTAACAAAAGTTGTACTATTTATCAATTTTGTGATATTAAGAAATATATTTGTTTATTCTCATTATCAATAGCCTCTAAAAGTCTACTGGTGAATATGAGCTCTGCTCAGAAAAGAGGTATTGGCCTATTATACCACTAGGCCAGAGCAGCAGGAATATCCGGAGTTTTTCGAATGAATCAGGTAACATCACACCTCACATACGTCCTCGTGTATGTATATAAAATAAAACTTAACGATCTCTATTTTAAACACGCTTAATAGTTTTAAACAGGTACATGGTGGGTTCTTGATGTTTATTTTCAAGTTAAAGAAATGCAATTATGCACTGATCTTTATGTCTGAGTTGAAAAAGTTTATATCGAATAAAAGAAGTATTGTATTGTTTATCTTTCGAAATATGTAGCAGTGTAATTGATACTATAGATAAAATCTCTGTTAAGATACCGATAGGCAAGCTATATCGTTATTCTTCTGTTTTTTTTTGTCCATCGCTTCGTTGATGTCACTTATTACGCAGTTGATTAGACTAATCTTGACTTGTTTTTATCTATTTTCAATTGAACCTACAACTAAGTACGAAGTATGAATACAGTTTTCTTTTGTAAAATTTGTAATTTTTTTGATCGATTTTTTTTATGAATTAGTCTATATCTTATTATGTTGGAATATGTCAGTGACTTGCTTAACGTGTGAAGACTAATTCTAATTTAGCGTGGCAACATTCCACGCGACGGCAGTTAGGTATTTACTTTAATAAATATTTGAAATCTAAGACCGTTGCCTTTAAATTCCTTTTTTTCAAAAGAGCTTTAATCTAACTTTGTACTTGACCGGTTTAATAGCTGCTACTTTTAAAACTCGACTGGAAAATAGTAGTAAAGAAAAATAAAATCGACGCGGCCACATTACAGACATACAGACTGCGATCGGTAGACGTTCTCTGCAACCCGAGTCGCAAACGTTTAAACGTTGCTCACACGATAATTCTTTGATTGTAATCGCGGCGCGGTCTGCGTCCACTTCACTTTGTCATGTAATTATTATTCGTCCATTCTCAGATTACTCGCGAGAATGCCTGTGTTGCCAGTATTTCGCGGTTATTTTGAATCGACTTGCGAGTTTTTGTTGTATACCATTCAAGCACAACACGCAAAGTAAATATTTTTTTACGACTATTTGTTCTCCAGATTGTTTCACAAGTGGACGCAATCATTGCTTAAGTTGAAAATGTGAATAACAAAGCTAACATATATTTATAATATTGATATAGTCAGTATATACGGTATATGTAATTACATACATCGTGTTTCGTTACCAATGTACGAATGGACGTGTGTGAAAACTATTAAATTTTTGTGACTAGTAAGTTTAATCACATTTTATGTGCTTTTGTGTTAAAATGTATTTTTATTGCAAAAGTAATTGGTTAACTAATACTCCAAAGGGCTTTGTTGTTTATACTACAGTTTTTGATATTATTTTAAAAACACTAACACTCTATAGAAACTTAATGGTCTTGTAGACTCTAAGTCATAAGAGCTATACAACCATACTTGGTAAGTATATTAACACAGATCGATAGTGAAACCAGTTACTAGAATGTACATATAGGTACACACGAATCGAGCTATGGATATGTAATCGAAATGCTCTTATAAATGTTGAGTATTCTCAAAGAAATGGTGCAGGTACTACGCAACTGTTAGGGTTATTATCCACATAATAGCTTGTATAATAATCATACGAAAGCAGCCGTAACTGTATATTCAACAGGCCTTCAAATCTAAGCACACGCCATTAACATTTCCCACAGCGAAAAGTGAAACCATAAGAACTAATGTTAACAGCAGCAGCACTTTTGAATGTATTTGAGTACCAAGTTGCAATTTAAGAGGCAATAAATTTCCACGAACAGCGGATTAATCGGAGACGACTATAAGTGTCAATGGACATCGAAGCGGCATCGTCGAGTGGTTGTAGTGTATTTACTGCAAATTAGCATTACTACGTGTGCGGCTCAGCGGCGACCATCAAAGCCTTCAATAAAAAGGGAACTTTACTATTTGTGAAGTTTCTTTTAAAGTGTAATACGGGTGCCGGTTTGGACGAGAACTTGTCCGCAACCGAGATACGAACGAAAGTGATTCTTTCATCGAGCGCATGTGTCTGTCTATAAACGTATTATGTCAAATCGAGATTCTATGATATTCTATTTTATGGGTTTTGTATTGTAATTTAAAACAGTACACATAGAAAAAGTTGTGAGTTTTTGTTACGTGCCTAGTCATTATGTGTAAAATGTTGGAATGAAATCGAGTTAGTTACAATGTAATGCTTATAGATGGATAACAAGAATTTGTATTTACATTTAATGGCTCGCTGTCGATGCCGTACATAGGTACAACTGTAGAGTACGTGAGAAAATAACCAATCAATAAAAACTAATGCAAATTCCTTTTCATGCAATTACACCAATACCGACAAGAATTCGGAATGCTTAATTTATTGCGAAAGGAACAGTAAAACAGTATTAAATTTTAGCGTTAACTTTACAAGAGGTTTGAGTCATTATATTCTTTACACACAATCTTACATTTTGAAATACAATTTGTTTCTAATATTATGTACTTATCCGTATGTTAAGGGATTTTGCTTGAAAAATGAAGACATTTAACAGAGATATAATAATAACCCTAGTGGTTTAAGCGATCGCTACGCCGCTCTATACTGCGCTATGGGTTGTGGGTTCAAACCTCATATGCGGCAATAGTTTGTGTGATCCATCAATTATTGTTCTGAGTCTGGGTGTTCTTTGTGTCCGTTTCTTGTATCTTTGTAAAATCCCCTGCGACACAGGATTTATTCCTAGTGAGGGTATTGTCTTTTTAAAAAAATAAATAAATCACAACTTTCTTAAAGTTCGTTATTTATTTTATATTGTTTCAAAGTCAATAAGAGTGGTGTGCAGTGGGAGAGGCCTCTAAATCCTCAAGCCAATCAAGCCATCCTCAACCAATATTGCCAGCAGTTGATTGCGATAGGCTTATAGGATTCAGAAGTTGATGATGATGTTCGATTTCTGTATTTGATGACCTAGTACAAGATAAGTATACGTTATTCGTTTTACGTTTTGTTATCTGTGACCGAATATTATCAATTATCTGTCCATGATGTTCATGAAAATTAGAAGAAGTTTTGAAAGGATTTCTGATTTGTTACTCGTGAAAGTTTCGTTATAAGCGGAATTGAAAAGCCTTTACAACTATTTAGTTTAATAGTAACTACTTTACTTTAAAATTAAAAATTAAATTTAAGAGTTTTAAACAAACAAGCGATTTTGATCCTTACCATGTTCTTTTGACGTGTAAAAACACCTGTAAAAGGTTTACTTTCAGAAATGAATTTGATTCATCCGATTCTTTTTTTTTAAAGTGTGACTGCCGTCGGATCTCCAAAACTCAAATTCAAGGTAATATCAAAGGTCAGTAGAAAGACTTGTCGAACTTTTTTACAAGTGTTAAAAAGTATCACAATAACATGTTCAGTAGCAGTATATATTTATTTTTATTTTATTTCTCTTTATTGTATACACGAAACAAAAACAAAAGAAGAGTACATGTGTAAATGTAACAATCGGTGATTTAATACAGGCTGTTTAAAAATCAGAGGAGAGAAACCTATAACGTGTTTATGTACATATTTATAGAGAATAGCAAACTTAAGCTAGATATCAGACAGTAACCGGATATTCGTTTTATTGCCATTGAGTATAACAAAATCGATATTGAAAGAAAACGCTTAAATGGTATTGTCTACTCCCTGTGTTTCCTTACCAATCATAAATTAGCAAAACTAAACTAAACTAAAATAAACTCTATGTACGGAGTAATAGTTTTTTAGTGTCACTCAATAGTTTTTAAACCAAAGTGACCAGACGACTGTTAAACATATACATATACAAACACATAAATAGGTGCTTAGAAGCAAGAAGTCATTTTTTCTATTTTGTTTAGTTGACTCAAGTTTACTAGAGTAAACTAAAGTTGACTACATTGGTCTACAACTAAGGATCGTTGACCTTTCTGAAGCCAATAATATAAGATGAAACGGTGGAAAACAATATTGAAAATAATGAATCATCATGCTCTGCAATAATAGAAATTAAATTAACTTTTACAACTAAGCTAAGCGTAAAACGCGTGAATTATTACTGCGACTGAGAAGTCGAGAACATTTGTTATTTCATTTGTAAAAGGAGAAATCAAACGGTTTACTACCATACTTTATGTAAATATTCCATTGTATTTGGTGCCCCTTATATCGGTCGTCGCTTGAGAACAGTAGGTGCTCCCTAACCCAGGTATTGTGAGACTTGCCATACTATTTTGCCTACTGGATAATTCTAAAACACCTCATGAACAGGTTCTCTTATTGTTTTATGGTATAATCTGTTTGTTTAAAATAGATTCGAGGAAATAAATCTATATAAGTAACCACAATACACTATAATTTACATAATTCAAGTTTCTTAGTATGATTTCATTCAAAGAAATAATTAGCACACTGTGAAAGATACTGCAATAATTTCATGAACGGAATGTTAAAATTTGTTCATAGTTGTTGTCATGGTTCAAAGGACAACGGCAGGTAGTGCCTTTCGTATATGTATTAATTGGGTAATATCATCGACAATAATATTTCAAATGCCTGGATTTTCAGAACTTTGCGTTAAAAGTTTTTTCGGTTTGTAGTTTACAATGTAATACATAGGGCATATCCGTTATAATATATATTGAACTTTTATTCAGGACGCTTTATTTACAGATAATAAAAAATATAGGGACTAGATGCATCGGGAGCGCACACTCTAGTGAGGTAGCGCTGCGATGGATTATGATTATAACTTTAACATACGTTACAAAAGTACCAAAGACAATAGACATGACAGCTAGTTATCATTGCACTTACAATTACGTTATCGTTGTTGTCAACAAGATGGCGTAGCACCATAGTTTTAAATTCAAATTTATAATTTAAACAGACTCGTAAACTTATTCATAAACACTAATTTAAATATTTTATAGTTTTTTTATATATTAATATAACATAATTGTATAAACATATTTTCGAATATCTGGCACACAACACCATTTAGTTTTCATATGAGCAGATTGGCATGTTAAGTTTGAAAAACGTAGGTATACGATTTTTATCGCAGTTGTAACAACTTTGAAAAAATTAAATTGTTTAAGCAAACCTCTAAAGATATGATAAAACATGAAAATAGTTTGAACGATTCACTTTATAAACTATATAAATCTCATAATCATCCGTAATGGATGATTATGAGATATTAATTTTACCGAACCGAAAAATAATTTTAGATTGAACAAATCCACTTACTTTGCATTTCATTGCCAACACCAGTTGATAACGGTGTGCCGTTAGAGCATCTTTGTAGGAACCTTGGCTGAAATATGCAGCACCTAGATTCCCATGGGCACGGCATTCCCCTGCCGTATCTCCGAGAGACTTCGCTACTGCCAGATCTTGTTGCATATAGTTTATGGCTGCGTCGAGTTGGCTGAGGGCCCAATGTGCCGATGATAGTGCGCTGAAGACTGAACCTCTGTGAAAAAAGAAAAGATTGTGAATCTTTTGTGTGTGAAAGACCATTTGTTGCATTACGGCATTGTCGCGTAGTATGGTAATGCTTAACCTTTGCATCAGGATCGAATAGGAACTCAAGTCACCATTGATCTCTATTAGTCTACGGCCCAGTTTCACGATAAATCACCTATCCACGAGTATCAATAGGTATATATAAAATAAAAAGAACAGATGTTTGTGCTTCTACTGTGGCTTCCGAGTGGCAAAAAAACAAAAAAGCCTAGCAGCATCAATAACCTGTCAATGAGTTACATATTTTATTAATGATATAATATATAAAATAAACATATTATATACATCGTATATTGCAGTATATTATACCAACCGCTGTGATATGAGTAAACCTATGGTAGAAGATTTGCTGATTTAGTTTTAGTTTTAGAAATGTAAAATGTTTTATTATATACAGGTATATACCTACATAGTACAATTGGGTCAGTCAGAAATTAATCTTGAAGTTTGGATTTAAATCCAGGAGGTGGATGACAAAAGCTCATTGGAAGACGCAATTGTAAGTAAACATAAAAGTTTTATCTATCCCAAAATAATAATCATTTACAGGCAAAAGTATTTCATTACCTATCTTCCAAAAACAAACATAAATCCTATAAGCAAAGTTAAAATAAATAAACGCACGTCAAAGAAGTGCTACAGCAATTTATCGAAGGTCAAACAGGTCTCTAAGATACTATTCAGACAGTGTCGGATATTTTTTATCGTTCCAGCCTTGTGAAGAAATAGATGGCGAACAAGCGATCCTTTACATTAAATATATTTCCTCAAACACATTTCGCACTCTCCGTTCTATGTACAGGATATTATGCATCACTTTAACTGGTCTCACACCAACTAAACATGTGATGTACACACCAGGTTTCTTTGAAACTAACACCTACAACAAGTAAATATTTACAGTATCCTATTTATAATATTGATGCAAATGAGAAATTGTATTTACGTTGTTCTTTAAATGCATGTATTTCCAAAATTAATGTAGCTAGATATGTCATCATGCTTTTTTTATACCAAAATGTAGAAACTCTATCGTTTTGACGTTTAACAAAAATATACGACTTGACAGTCATCAACCCATAACAAAAATGGTGGTATAATAAAAGTAAGTAATAATTTCTCTAAATAGTTAAATTTTAGCGTTATTTACTTATGTTTGACGGATGCGTTTGTTAATATAGCTTGTTGGTTTGATTCCCACCCAGGGTAAATATTATGTGATTAGCGCGATCATTTGTTTTATGCCTGGGTGTCATTTGTTTAGAAATAAATGTGCCTGGTTGACGGTAATGAGTTTATTCCCTATTGGGGTAAATATTAAGTGTAGTCGCAATGATGTGGGTGTCTTAATATGCCTTTGCTTAGTCTTGAGAGGATAAGGGCGTGAGTGTGTGCCTTTCACACTCTCACGTACATATGTACTTGCGATTGGCACTGTTAATAAGGAAAGGAAGAAGGCACAATTAATTTTAGTGTCTCTGTTAATTAATTAATTTACTTAAGTCTTAATTATATCGTATAAAAGTAAGGTAATTTTATTTTCACAATAAACAAAATCGAATCAAGTAGATTTAATGGACGCACGGTAAGTGTCTCTTTATTTCAACTAGTTCTATTAATTACGCTAGTTCGTTGAAAAACTAACTTTAATGAGATTATTAATGATACTGTAATTTCGTTATTTGTTTTTTTGGATAGGTTACGTCCAGCAGTGGCCTCATAAAGACTGTTCGTTATGAAGTTTGTTGGACCGCAAGATGGTGGCCGGCCAGTGGCGTCGAAGTGGTATCCAGGGGATTCCCTTACAGAAAAGAAAAAAAGGAGCTTATATATACGAGTGTGTAGGTAATTGGAACTCGTACTTTCAAATTTACTCCTATAAGACCTCCGAGTATAATTATTATTTAATATCTATTTATTTTACCAGTCATAAACATACCATAAAATATAATTAGTATTTATCAACAAAACGCCTTAGTGTGAATTAATTATAACTTGGCATTCTTATCACTCAATAAAGCTTATCGAAACAGTAAACTTAAAAGTAATTATAATTAATAGTAAATAATGAAATTAACGGTAGTTTCGCAAGCATGCGTTATTTCATTAAATAACTGCGTATTAAAACAGTTATTAACTACAATTTTTTTTTCCCGGTATCATAATGAGAGGGAAACACGTGTGCTGGTATTGAGTTCTAAACTTTAACTGATTTGCACAGAAAGGAAATGCCACACTATTAAGTTTGGGAGCGTATTTCTACCATTCTAAAATGTTGACTACGAAGACCAGCATCTGTTGTCCTGTACAGGAAGGTAGAAGGTGAAACGAGTTGGCAGAGCTCGTTAGAACACTCTCCATGATAAAGGCAATATAAGACTCCCACAGAGGCAATATCTTTTTGCGATTACAGAAACTCTATCCAGTAGCTTCGAGATTGTCGATAATGCTGACTGATCGCCGCTGCAACGGATCGGAAGCGTCCAGCAAATACTGCACGGATCCATCGTAAAGATAAGAACAGTGCTCCAAGCAGGAGCTAATCTAGTTCTCATAAAAAAGATACATGCTCAGGTGAGAAGAACTGTATGATTTTGTTCAGTATGCCCAGCTTCTGCAAGGACGTCTTAATGATACTTTCAGTGTACTGTCGCGGGTTAAGATCACGGCAAATATCCATACCCAGGTTACTGACCTACACTGTGTTGAATGTTCTGATAAGTTGAGAGGGGAGAAATGCAAACTTTTTGGTAGAGCGCACGCACACCTGCGTTTTCATGATCCGATTCATGACCCCATTGAAATAAGCTGCCTAGAATCAAGTAGAGCTTAGTGACAAGGTGCTGTTGTTTGTCCTCAAAGTCTACTAACTTGGGTGTGGGGTTTAAAATATTCTCCATGAACTGTGCTATCGTTGGCATAGCAATTATATTGCCAAGGGCTCACGTATCATTGATATGCAGAAGAAATGCAATGTGGGCGAAAATTAGGCGGAACCCTAAGGTACACCAGCGTTAACCTGCTGAAAATTAGAGGCTACGTCTTTGCAGAGGACCCTAATGCGGCGCTTGTTTGGGTGACAATGCAATGGTTGGCAGCTGCACGTCACGGTCCTCGATTCGATAGTTGATCGCAAAAAGATCAACAAGCATTTTCGTTTTCTCCTGCCCTTGATAAACGAGTGATCCGTAGCGACATTTCAGCGGTGGCAGCAAGGATTGGTAGCAATTACGAATAAACAGTTTTTATTCTACTTTCTTCAAATTATACTATCCTACACATACTCAAAGGAGGATTATTGTAAAATATAACCTTCACTACCTTAAGTTATTATTAAAATCGAACTCCACGCCGCAGTGTTACTAGTGGTTTAACAAATATATTAAACTAGCGAACTACCTCGATCTCCTAAGAAATCTTAAAAATTGTCAGATTTTCTCCACTGCATGTAATTATTAGAATCCGTCATCATTAGATGCAAGAGGAAAGTTGATATGTTTACACATTCAAACCACTTTACCTTTTGTTAAATAACTATAATTATATTTCGGGGTATAATATGATTACAATATGTATGTATTTTATTTATCAGCAGTCGGTAACCATCTGTGAGATATCTGAGGTTATGATTCTTATAATTTCAACTGCTTACTCATCACGAGAATACTATATATTGAGAGATTTTGCTAGATAAAAAATACCCTATGTGTTAATTTAGGATCAGAACTACAGTATATAGAAATATATACATATACTCGTAATAATCGTATTTCCTAATTTATGTAAATGAAAATCGTATTCTGTGTGTTTTCTATGTGTTCCGAAAGCATTGATCAGATTGTGATTTTGTGACAGTATCACAAACAGTGATTACTAAAGTAGTCGCTTCAAATTAAAAAAAAAAAACAAAAAATAGTCACAAAATATTAATTAAAAAGCAGGTGTTAAAGAAAAGTTAAGATTACATAGTAACCAAGTTATACCCATTAATTAGCACATTAATAACATATATATGGTAAATAAATGGAAAACATGAATACATTGTAGCCCACCGACATCGGGTACAGAAAACTAGACAGCTGTGGTTAGGGTTCCAAAGACAGGAACCTCTCACTAAACAGGCAAGGAGGACTGCCTTCTGCATCAGACCTTATTGTTATTATTCTTACGGAAGGGAACAAATAGAGACTATTTTAGTTCCTTTTCGTGAGAATAATTACACGTTACTAACTAACCATAGAGTTCAAAATTGCCGCTTTACTAAAAAAAAGTAAACTTGCCACCATCAAAAATATATTCAAAGGATTCACATGGTAATTACTTACAACAGTATATCTCGGCCGGTTTTAAGCCTGTTCCATCTTAAATAGCTCGTGTGAAAGCGATAAAGTTAATCTGAGATAAATATTTTAATTTCTGCTGATAGTAATGAATCTCGCCGGCCGACGTAATTTTACATCACAATTTACACCTCCGTTTTCATCGATTCTTGAGGTGTAATCTGTTTGATCAATTAGCACAGATATTGAGATAAGGATGTGCTTATGGAGATGTATAAAGACTGTAAAATTGGACGTCCATATTGATAAGACTACATTGGTTGATTATCCACATATTTTTGTTTTACGTGTGGTGATGGAAAAAAAAGCGCTGCAACGAAAAGGAAACTTGAAACAAACTGTACAACAACTCGCCTGGCCAGCGTGGTATAGTAGGCTGAATTCTTCTTTTTAAGAAAGGGTCTATGTTCAGCAGATTACTGTTAAAGATTGTTGATAATTACTTTAGTAGCCGTTTCAAATAAAAAAAAATGTAACAAAATAATGATTAAAAAGTAGTGTTAAATAAAGTTAAGATTAGATAGTAACCAGGTCAGGCTCATCAATATTATTGTTATTATACCTATGGAATGGAATAAATAGTGATTATTTTTGTGAGACCTTTTCATGAGAACAATTACACGTTACTAACAAACCATAGAGTTAAAAATTGACACAAACTGTTTTTTATTTTAACGTGTGGAAACCCTCTCGAGCCGTCACCCCACCGCGGTTTACAGCGGGGTGGTGTGCCGGAATCGGACCGACTAGAATCACACGGTGTGCCACTCTGCACCTGACATAGGAGGGATCCGGGACCAGCTGTTATTACGACATCCAGATCACACAAACCGTATACCAACCCGCCTGGCAAGCGTGGTATGGTAGGCTGTAGGCTAAGGGGAGGCCTACATTCAGCAATGGAATGAAAAATGCAAATGGTTAAAGATTGTTAATAATAATTCTTAAGTCATATAATCATTTGTTTAAATATATTGTATTTTAAACTACTTCAGTCGCAAAGAAATTTTAAAAATGGTTGTTTTATATGATAATGTAACGTAACAGAAAAAGTTCTAAAGGCATTACAGCTAGAAAATTGGAGTAAAACTCTTCTGTATCTTTACTTTACCTTTTAAAGTAATATTCTATTTTAATCGTATAATCTGTCAACAACGATCATCTTGATAAAGATCACGTATAACAATCCTTATTTATATCACGGTGCGGTTATCGTGGAGCAACAGAATAGTCCCGTATCGATCCACCTCCGATCCATCAACAAAGAGATAAGATCACGTCGAGGTGTGGGTTTCAACACCGCTTTGAAAATAAAGGGTGAGAGCACACGGAGCGTTTTTCTTTCCCGTAATATTTTTATGCAGATGTAATATGACTTGCTATCTTTCTTTTTAAAAAGACAACTTCCACACTAGATATAACATACACTCATTAAATACTTTACATACATTAAACGGACACAAATAACACACTCGGTAAAATTGTTGATCACAAAAATTGTTGCCTCATGTTTCACAAGACTTAGCGCAGTAGGTTAAGTGATCACCTGAACCACTACGCCATCTTTACCGTTCATTATTGCTTGTTCTTAATTGCAACCAGAAGGAATTTCAAATTATTTCTTCTTAAATATACAATCTTGAAATATTTTTGTATGGGTTCAATCCATGGTTTAAAAAAAAGACCCAATTTGTGACTCACTATCAAGAGCTTTTTGCATTTATGCTATAAGGGATGGTAAACAAGTAGTCAGATCACCTGATAGCAAGTGACTACCGCCGTTCATGAACACCTGCAACTTTAAAGTCACAAGTGTCGTATGTTAAAGAGTTCGCACCGTAAGCGCTTAACCTAAGTGAAAATTTTGGACCCGGGAGGAGTTACTTAATGTCGCCCAAGTGTGTATAGATATGGAGCTTATTCAATCAACGTCTCCGCCTCGGAACTTGTTTAAATACATTTAACTGAATATCTCCCGCGACGAGTACTTCCACGACGTGTTATAATTTTATTGTTTCGATCGAATTTTGAACTTGTTATAGAGACAACATGTTTTATACAGAAGCTGTTTAAAATGTTAATGTTTACATTCAATACGCATGGAGTATCTATTTGGATACATAAGTTGTATTCCGCAGCGAAATATAGGTATATACGAAAACGTGTTTAGATATTATATAGCTCAAATGTGTCTCAACGTCCAGACAAACTTGTGTTTTTGTGATGTTTTTTATCTAAAATCTTTATTTTACAACTTGTATCAAATAAATGAGAATAAAAAAATATATAACTAGTAGGTTGTTACATTATTAACTTTTGTTTTGAAGTTTGTTTTCCGATTAAAATAAAATAAGTAAATACTTATCGTTTAAATTAAATCATTTACTCATATTTACTAAGTATTGCAAAAAAATATAATACTTTTTTCTAATGTGGTTTCACCAACAGCTTTTATAGTCCACTGCTGGACGTAAGCTTCTTTTTTTCATTTTTTTTAAATTAAGAGCCTGCCAAAGTGACTCTACTCTGCCTGATGGAAAGCATGAATAGAATCCAAGAGTGGTGGTCACCATACTCATTGCAAATGCAGACAATGCAGTATGGTGACCCACACTATGGCGGCCTTGTGAGATGCTTTTTCACACCCCGCTTGGGGACGTAAAAGGCATGACAGTCACCGTGACAGCGTTAGGCTTACACAGTTACCACGATAACTGTCACCCCTTCATCAATGGGCATCCGGTCTCACATTCACCAACGAAACACGACAACACAGATGCTGGCGTTTTAGGTTGGTCTTCTGTGGGAGGTACTGCCCCGGTCGAGCCGGCCCGCTCGTGCTGAAGTCAGCGTGGTTCTACTACCTAATGAAGTAAGTGTAAGTGTGTGTCTTCTTGAAAGGAGATTTTGGCCTATTATACTGCGCTGACCAAACGGGTTATAGGGTTTACTTTAAGTTTTCCTTCTCTTATTGTTAGTAATGTTACCCTGCGTAATTTCCTGCTTTGTCACTTCTTACGGCATTTAATGAATAGAGATATAACACTGCATATTCTTTATCCGTTACCACACGGATAATTTGGTGTCCACAAAATTAAATTTATTAGTAATAGATAAGCATATAATTAGTTAAGGCTGATGTGATAAATTGTAGAATTGAGATATATAACATAATAATTATTCTTAATCTTATTTATTAATCAAATGTTGCAACTAAATTTATATAAATTTAAGTAAGATTTCGTGAAATCTAAAGTGATTTAGATAACTCTAAAGCTAAACATTAATTAGATTCAAATTATTTAAGTATTATATTAGCAGTAGGTAGGTATACGTGTGTGTATCAGAAGATAAATATTAAGCTAATAAAAATCCACTTATGATTATTCGAGTTCTTAAAAGTTAATTATTATATAAAAGTCTGAGTGTGTATGTTTTTACGTGCATAGTATTATATCTGAGTATATATGTATAGGCCTCCGCCAAGGTTCTCCACAACAGCCGGTCCCGTGCCGCCCGCATCCAGTAGCTTCCGGTGACCTTCAGCAGGTCGTCAGACCACATTGTGGAAGGTCTAACAACGCTGCGTTTCCCAGATGATGAGGATGATGATGATATTTATGAGTAAGTAAACACTTATTAAAGTTAGATCTACATGGTGTTAAAAATCTCCTATCACGGCCTTGGATTCGTTTTCCACGAAATACTTAATTGAGCTACAATTACCAGGACTAGTAGTTGACTAGACAGACTAGTTCTTCAATGTAGTGAATTTCCGATCGATCAATTCAACGAAAGGTGTTAAATTTTTTGTATCGTAAATTGCACTGTAACACACGTTACTGCAGACTGAAACAACTGAACTTAATTATCTCTGACGTCTAAGAACCACACTTTCTGAGAACTATTTAGAATGTAATTGGCTAACTAATGATGTATAGCCTAGAGTACAGTTTACAGTATTGCGCTTAGGTTTCAAAACTAAGCAGGTGTTCTTTTATTTGAAGTAATCGAAAGCTTGTAAAAGCTAAAGCTTGCTAAAGCTGTGGTTGTTAAACCTATTTTTACTGTATAACCTATATACAGGTATAAATATAGAAGTGCTAGCCAGGCTATGATTGCTTGTGGCGCTTTATTCTTTTGTTATTTATTTTTTTGACCATGTCTTGTCCTGTGAATGTTAGAATAAATGATTTTTCTTTCTTTCTTTCTTTTATAAAATGTTAGCTTTTTCAAGATAATAGTCACTCCTTCCACTCCTCCATGAAGACCTGACGGAGTTTGAATTTTTGATCTTCAATTTCTCGCGTCTTAGGACTAAGATTTAACTACCGCGCTTCCTTATGCCACTGATTTTTATCCTAACGGTTAAAGAACCCTTGTGGCTCTTTAATGGTAACAGATTTCACCTCCAGGCCTCATGATGAAGTGCTGGATAGGAGACTCGATGCCTCAAAAGAGATCGTGCGGTACCGTCTCATGATCCTGATTGCCAGACTTCGAAAGTGGTGTTCGAAGTCCCTTGGGCCGTCACGAACGAGCTCTAGATACTTTAAAGAGGGCTCTATGCCAATGCAAGTGCCTCCTATTATGGGGTTGAATTGATCAGGTAGTTTCCTTCGGGGCCTATGAAAGAATGAGGTGTTGAATAGGCGCAGAACCACCAGGTTACCCCGGTCGTAGCCCTCGGGGTTGCTTCAAGATGTGTCTTGCCGCACGCTGTCGCAATCGTGTCGTCCGCGTAATGTTAATCATACCCTGACATATATGATCATTGATTAAGCAGTTACAACGTGCGAAAAGAATATAAAATCTTCTCCAGAACTAGGGTAAATAAATAATAAATAAATAAATATTTCGGATATTTGACAAACAACGTCATCTAGTTTCAAACTAAGCAGAGCCTGTGCTATGACAACAAGACTGACTGATATAATACTTATACACTTTTTTTCTAAATATTATACATAGAAAACACCCAAATTTCGAAAGAAATATCTGCAGATCATACAAACATTTGGCCCGATACGGGAATCGAACCCAAGACCTCGAGCTCAGCAGCCGCATTCATGACCGCTGCTCCACCGAGGCAAGGTGATCTGGTAACTATTCTCGTGGTGAAAAGCAATGAAAGAAATTTAAATTTGCCAGGATGCCGTGGTAAAACACCAATTTATACCTAAACATGAACCTGTTCTAAAATCCTGTAAATTTTCTGTTAAACTTTTGAATTTTCTTCTTTATCAAGTCACAAAACTTTTATTCGGTATAAAAACAGTGACCCATAGTTTATTTATACTAAATGAGTTCTATGTCCACAGCTGGACATTGACCTCACCTTGCTCTCATAGATTGTAAAAAAGTTGTAATAATTATTTTATCCGATCGGAACACTAACTTAAGTACGGATGGACAAATAGAACCCAACAATAAAGTACAAGCAAACTAAAAATACAATAACGAATTACTGGTTCTCAATAAATATCTTCAGCAACGTTTTTACATCAGACAAATATAACTGCACTTATATGGACTATTGCACGCCATTAATTAGAGAGCTGTTATTAAAACGCACCAGCATATATCTCGCACAAAATTTACGACGACTTTATTTCCTTGACAGTGGAACATTATAAATCAAAAGGTCCAAATTCCGCCAAAGATAAACGTTCGCTTTAAGCATATATAAATTATTTTACCGTCAACCAGTAACTGTCCAGTGTGGAAGATTTGCACACTTTTTAGGGAGAATGACGACACTTAAGGGTTCCTGACACCTGAATTAAAGAACTGCGAACCGAAGAAAAATTTAATAATACTCCTGTATTTAAGTTATTTATTTAAAGGCTTGGCACCTGTTCTATCGAAATGATTACTTTTCTTAATTATATTAATCTGATAACTTATTTAAATTAGGAAAAACTTACAAATCAAAAAAGGGATTTCAAGGTCACTTATTTAATTGTATTTTTTTTTATCACTTTTTTCTGCGTCGCCCATTCCAAGTGCCCTGTCGACTGGCAGAGAATGCCTACTGTATATGCATTTACACGCAGTCATAAATAAATGCCACGTCTGATTCTTGTTATACATACATACTATAACATCAACTATAAATAATTAATTTTCTAAAAAATAGAGCACAATTTACACAACTTTTTAATGAAGTAAAATTTTTTTTCTAGCACACTCTAGGTTAACGGAGCTAAATAGTCATGTTTGTATAGTGTTTTTTCTGATGAATTTTTAAACTTTTTATATTTATTTTATTTTTAATTAAAAATATTTAACGTGATAAGTCGTCGTCGGTTTTTAAACATTCTAGTATAATTACTATCTAAAAAAATTGGGGAGATAAGTTTATACCAGCTTGCAACTTTTGCCACACCCGTTGAGATTAAAAATAATAATGCAGGCAGTAACGAACGACAATTTGCCAGCCATTTGTTTTCTTCTTATTAACCCGAAATGCGATTGAAGAAGTGTTAATAACATAACATTCTGTCGGGATTACGATCGAAACTTAATAAGGAAGTAAATGGGTTTACTTCTGTTGTTCCTTGTGGAAGATAGCTTATTTCACGGTAAAAAGAAAAAAACATTTAATTAGTGCAATTAGTTCTCAATTTCTAAGTATACACCTGTGGTACGTGAGTACTATGTAATTACTAAGAGAAGGAAGTATCTTGTATCAGAGTATTGCTTATGACAGTGACATGATATGTTTATATTTCTCTTTTAGTTTTTTTTTATAGGAGCCTACCAAAGTTACTCTACTCTGCCTTATGGAAAGCATGAATAGAATCCAAGAGTCGTGGTCGCCACACTCATTGCGAATGCAGACAATCCAATATGGCAACCACGCTATGGCGGTCTACTGTCAAAGATACTTGTTTTATCTGTGGCCTTGTTCTCAGTATATTGCTACTTTTTTAAATTGAACTTTAAATTATAGGGGCACGTAAATATAGTAAAAAAAATATTAACGATGATAGGCTTACGTGTGCTACGATAATTTATACTTTTGCAACAACTTCTCAAATGGACTGTTTTTTGTTGTTTTATGTTACTGTTCTAAAACAATTTCAATCATTGTTTTTATTGGCTAGGCTACTTAAATCTCAATGACTTCTCTGAAAATAAAAGAATCAGATATCCATGGTAAAGTTATTTAAGCGTGTAAAGCAGCTATTTCTTTTTCTTATGGTGTTGTTTGCCCTGTAGTAGATGGGTCACCTGAAGGTAAGTAAGTGACCACCGCAAACCATGGACTCAAGAGATTCTAGAGATCTATGTGCTGCCACTTGTTTATCCACTCCTCCCAGATTTTTCTCGCAGGAAGAGGGTTGGGTATTTGGTCTCCAGCAACATCATGCTCCGTGAAAAATAATATTAAAATGGTTTCACACCGATTTTATTTTCCTTTAACAGTGCAGGGTATGTTTCAAGTTTTTACTGTTAGGTGGTAACACACCGTATTCATAATCCATCACCACACGATACTTCATTTACTGTGTTTTACATATGTTTTAAGTACACAAAATCTATAGTGGCTGGATATCCCTGTTATTTAACACTCAGAAATTTAAAAAAACCCCAAGATATTTTAAACTAAATCAAGTTGGTAATTTGGTTAATAAATATAGCTGTAATTGTACCGAATAAAGCCGTGATTCTGCAGCTTCTTATTCAAAGGTTATGTTTAACAGTTCATAAACAAGAAACGCATCGTACATAATTTGCGCCTCACTGTCCATTATTACCGACTGTGACTGCGGGCGCGATCTGTCTGCTTAAGAATTAAGGAGACGTTGAAGGAGAGTAATGTCAACTAAATGCATGTTGTGTTGTTGGTATCGTTGTAAATATAGAACAAAATAATTTGTTTAATAGTCTTGTATACAAAAAGAAAACCGCCATGTGTTTGGAGAGTTTCTAAAAAATACAAATCAAGCAGAAACCTACTCTCTATATCTTTCACGTTCCTTTTACTTTGAAACTTATTTCATTCACTACATGATTCATTATGTCACACGAAGTACTTCGAAACTCTCTAATTATTACACGTATGTAATCGTTTTTTCTTTCAAAAATGCATTTAGCGATAAGGCCGCCATGTACATGGCCACCCAACTGATATGCTATTGTATATAATCTGCTAAGCTGTTGGTGTATAATAAAGTTTATTTTATTCTATTCTAAGTGCAAAACCCTAAAATAGTTTTTTTTTCACTCTTTGGGGCCACGAATTAAATAACATTTGAAAAATCGGTAACTAAACTATTTGATATATTATAAAATTGTTTATTTACAAGAAAGCTAATTAGTTAGAATAATTTTTTAAAAATTACATCGTCTAAATACAGAAGTTTTCGAATACTCGTCAGCAAAGAGACCACGGGATCGCCAACATCTCTTCGCTGATTATTTCTTTTAGTTAACGTAGTGTATTTGGTTTATTGATGTAGACACGATTTTTTAAACAACCCCATAAAAAGAAGTCTGTTGGGCACCACCGGCAGGGACTCATTGGATATGTGACAAGTGATTCCATCTTATTGAAACCATGTGTTACGATTGTAGCCAGCAAATTCCAGAAGCATCAAGAACTCCCGTAACATGTTTGCGCGGGATGTTAGATTCAAATGTTAACGAATTCTTGGCCCACCCTATATTTTAATCGATTAGGTAAGATAATGAGCACTTTGCACAATTAATGGTTATACGTAACGGGTAAAGTTTTACTGCTTATGATTTAAAACGTGCAGTTTGTTGCACTTCTGTGCTAATCTGCTCGTAATAGAAACTGTATATTCTGACATATTCGCACGGAATAAACCGTTGCTAACGGGGTACGGAGAAAAAACTACATTTTCTTACACTATTACTGCCTTGAAGAAATTATAGGTATTGGTTTTTTGTTTGTTTTGGGTTTAGAAAGTGGTTTAACGAGTTTGTTTTGGGTTTAGTAAGTGGTTCTACTGTAATCTTAAATCATATATGTTTTTAATTCAAAGGACGCTTTACGCGAATGTATTTGTTATGGTTTCATTCCTAATATTCTTAACCGATTACCATAAAATTACAATGAAAATATGGTTTAAGGAGAGTGAGAATAAAGCAGTTTGTAGTAATCTTTAGAAGTTCTTACGAAATGTCACTTTCAGAACCTGTTCATGTGTATGATATTTTAAAAATTAAAAACAATAGAATAATAAGATTTATTACTATAGAAAAACAGTTCCATTAATTAACTTATTTAATAATCGAAAAACAGTAATTTTTGAAAATAAAGTTAGGATTAATTTTTGTCTAGTCACCTAAATGATTTTTTGATTTTTGGCCACGCGTTATAGTCTGAAAAATAGCTAGCAAAGAGAATACCAATGCGAATTAAAGGTGACTCAAGCAAGATCCCAAAACAGATTAGCCAACGATTGAGTGAGTGAATGAGTATTTCAAAGTACGACATATATATAGAAATATATATGTATATGTATATACATACCGTACCGTATACATACCGTAATATGGGTGGGTTCTTAATATAGAAATATACCAAAGCGATTCTATTCTGCTTGATAAAAAGCATGAATAGAATTCAAGAGTAACGGAATACTATATCTAGCAGTGGACTATTAACGGCTGTTATGATGATGATACTTTACATTGAACGATGTTCCAGTCAAATTCTAACTCCGTGATAAAAACAAAACAATCGTGATAGCACACAGTAAAAGTTAGCCTTTACTAATGTGTGCTTTCTTTGACATTTTACACTTTACGCTCTTACCCTCAACAGGAATTATTTAAAGTTTTGTATGCCACAAATGTAAATATCAATGCCGAGAGCTCCCGACACGTTATTGGTATTATTTTTAAAATGTAAAGTTCCTTCGTTATAGGCTAAATTGTCTGTCCTGTCCGGGAATTGACGGGAATCGCGATTGCTGCTAATCTCTATCGTCTCGCGAACAACGAGAAAGAATACACAGAGCTGATTACCATCCTTCGTTACGTTACGTCCTTCGTTCTTTTTCTTTAAATGCCTCAGACAGAGGCATTTAAAGAAAAAGAAAAACTTAGAAGCTAATAAACATACCGTAATTTTAGTGAACAGGAACCAATGCGAAGTGCAGCTTCTAAAACAGTGACTGCCGCCTGGTATTGCCCTGCAGCCAATAGTTCTTGACCAACAACCTATAAACACAAAGTTAATTACAATAAGGACTTCAGGACACAACTAACTTCAATTTTCTACTTTTCAAAGAGATAACAACTTAATCAGTTCCTTTTTTGTCGACGTATCTGATCTGTAAAGTTGGCAGTCACAGAAACTTGCGATAAAAATTTATCTGATAAACTTAGAACACGAATTTTTTTAGATTTTAATAATAATAATTAATTTATCTGGCCCAAGAATAAATAATACAATGCGTAGGACGTAAATGAGATAAAAATAAACATTATTTATGATTTTAATTGTCGATTTGTTTATCAAAGGGTTCCATCCTATAATTTACATCGACTTCTGAATCTTACCGACGGCAATTTGACCATATCGGTGCTCTTGATCTCACATTTCAACTCATTTAATTCTTAAGCTGGATATAATAATAAACTAATGTGTATTCAAAAAGTCCACATTTGAGTATCGCGGACGGATACAAAAAGCACGACGAAGCTTAAAATGCCATTAGGTTTGCCATTATGATGACTCCAATAAAACATTTAACAGAACGATTTGAAGTTATATTTGTATGTATAAAGTAATAACATCAGCTTTGAGAACACCCAAGCAGTTGAATGAAACTGGACCTTTTCAAATAGTATTTACAATTCAAGGGTAAAAAAGTTGAGTATGCAATTCTTCACGAATTGACAAGAAGGGTTTGAATGTATGTAATTTCGATATTTTAAATTATACATTTAGATAAAGGTCCTAATCTACTCGAGTTGCTACTGTTATGATAATAATATTATTTCAATAATATTATTGCACTTAATCTACGACAACAATAGCCTTTTAGAGTCCAATGCTGATCCAGCGTAGTGTAGTAAGGCAAAATCTGCTTGCTAAGCAACGCTACACTACGCTGGCCAGAAGGATTGGTATAGGGTTTGTTTCAAGTTTTCCTCTTTTCGCAGTGATGTTGTCTTGCATATTTTGTTCCCTTACTCCCTCTTACAACACTCATGGGAAGAGTAAGAATGGTGACGTATAGTAAGTAATAGTAAGTATTAATCCTAATGACAATGCAAATAAGGTTGTTATAAAAAAGTAATGTGTAATAAGTAGTACATATTCTTTAAGAATGAATAATAAAATAACTTAAAAATTTAGGTAGTTATTTATGGTCATAAGAATAACTAAATTACTAGAGCCCAAAGCTTGCTTTACAGAGGGGGAAAGGCTCAAATGTGTTTATCGTCGTTAATCTGTCTGTTCGCTTGTCCCTTTATAAAGAAATACTTGAATGTGCCGGCTCGATCGGAGTGATACCACAGCCTGACAGGGAACTGGCCTTAAGCAATTCTCGCGTGACTCTCTTGGTTCCTCTCCCTGCCCTGACTCTCTCTCTTTCGTCTCTCTCTCCCTCCCTCCCTCTCTTTTCTCCCTTCTTTCTCTCTCTCTTGTTGCAGATATTCATAGGCGGCGGTAGCTACTTATCATCAAGTGACTCATCCGCTCGTTTGCCTCTCTATACCACAAAAAAGATCTCTGTTTAGCTTAGTTGTAAGCCAGAAGTAGCAAACCATAGGTATATAGGTAGTTGACTTCATAACGTTATAACTTTTAGTACATTATTATGTAATAAAAAATTTCTAATAACACTAAAATATTACAAGCACTAAAATATCCATGAGGATTTTTAACGAAACCTTCTGTAGGTTTTGCTCACATTACTATTGTTTTTGTTGCCTCCTTAAAAATATATTATTTTGTTCAAAGATATGTATTTCACATGGTCTAAACTCCAATGGCACTGGTCAATTTATTGTTTTCAGTTCAATTTCGAATGTGGCAGACGGCAGCCATTTTGTGGTAGCACGCCGCCATTTTGGCCATTCACGTCTGTGCTGCCGATCAACTGTCTCGCAGATTGTATGTAAATTCGAGGGGGTCGGTCGCGTATTTATGGGCCTTTGATCACTCAGCCCCATTGTTTCACCGGTAAATGCGCCGAAAAATGTCCCGATGTCGCTGGACTGCACGCCCGTGGAATGTATGCAAATATAAGACTGGTTGTATATCAGGTGCTTAATATTGGCAACCATTACAAGCTCTAAATACGCCATTATTTGTATAATGATACGATTATATGGTTTATTGTATTTTTTTTACATTTTAATTCATGAGTTTTATTTTATTATGTAGATGTTTAAATATGGACATAAAGCCAAGTTGCAACGGTATGAAATCAAAGAAGAGGCAACCATTTTTATACAATTTTATTTAAACACGACGCAAATAAAGTATATATTTACATTCAATTTTCTACGTCGAATAATGTTTTTTGGTTAACGAACTTTTTCGTCGACTGAAACGTCGTCCTTATTTTGAATACGAAAATTCGAGACGTTGTAAGTCTATAAGTTAATGTTTTTTATGTAAATTGTGTCTTCGTCGCATGTTCCTGTCTGAGTTGAGGGAACGACTGACAAGACGCATATTTCCGGATATAAACGTTAATGGCCCGCATTATATTTGGATAACGTCTGATCAGGTTTTAATGGCGTTTGTCCTGTCATTTGCTGTATTCGTGAGATAGGAACTGTATTATTTGCCGTAGAATCGTACAATCAGACTATAAATACTGTTTTGTTTTCAGTTAAATCGGTATCTATTGTGTTTCATTTTCATCAAAATTATTGTCAAAAGGTCTTGTTGCTGAATAGAAAGAAACGTACTAATGTGAGCATTAGGATGCAATACCAAAGGGCTGGTTTCCGCTTCTGGGTTATATTTGAACAAAAGAAAGGATATCTTAGTACGTTCGTTCGTATGCTAGAATCCATAATATAAGCTTAGTTAGGATCTAGAAAGAGCTTACAATGTAAAATGTTTTGTCGTAAAGCATATGAAAGAATTGAATTTGCCTTTTAATGGCAACGTAAATTGACTTGATGACTTATTTAGGTTCAATTTATTAGTGTCAATAGATTATTTAAGGATTTGTATGACAAAAATACAAACAGGTGTGTTTATATGTATTAGGCGTTTGTTTCTATGCGTGTTATTATTAAAATGTACGCTTGTGTCTGTTTATATATGCATATATACATATGTACAGATAATATCTGTCTTCTGAATATACGTCATCTCATTTGTATAAGATTTGTTTTTAATTCTAAGATAAAAATTATTAATTATTTCCTCGAACGTGACTGAATACTTTACTATCGGAACTATTTATTTAAGTAAATGATACATTTGAAGAAAGCAAGTTTTATGTAGGTAATCAAAAAAGTGTTGTGAAAGTATAAAGTATATAAATTGAGGTATATTTTTATTAGATCTAGTAATCAATAAGAGAAAGTTATGCATCATGGAATCTGTTTACTATAAAGATATTTCCGTCTTTCACTTCTGATATTTATCTACCTTCCGGTAATAGGCTGATGGGTGAAGTATTACGCTCACGCAGGAGATGTTCTTGTTATACACTTTTTGCGGTAAGTGAAATAATACTAGAAATACAAGTGTTTAGAGATTTTTTTCCATATAATAGTATATCCTTTATAAGTCTTTCATAAGTAAATAATTTAGTAACAAATAAATTTGCCGTATAGCAAATGATAAATAGTGTCGTTAAGCACTCTGCCGCTACGATACCCAGATTTCCCTGTTGCCCTCAAATATAACACACAAAGATCTATTTTCTAATCTCTAGATGCGACTTTCGATACACCGAATTTCAAGAAATATTAAGAGATTGTTCACACCAGGAGGAGAAATATAACATTTTGATCCTTGTATATAATTACTTGAAAGGAATACTGCGGAATAGTTATAATAGTTTGTAGTCGAGGTAGAAAAATGTGACTAAACCGTTTACCGAGGTTTTCGTCGAAAGTAAATTCTATTATTTATCAGAATTTAGAGCCTTAAAGATTATATTTTTTTTGTATTACTATGTATTAGTATTGAATTAGATTTTATAACAAAAAGAGTATTTAGCAGTTTTGTATACAAGTCGACTTGATCAAGGGCCTACTCAAAGGTTGACTGGAAGGGAATCAGTCAACCGTTTTTCTATGATTTAATCTTTAGAAAAGTTACGAATTATCGAAGAATTGTATGAACAACAGCAAGTGTTGTAGAAGGAATCAATTGTATAACTTAGAATGGTGTTATTAATTGCCGATTGTAAGAAGGTAAAAATGACTAGAAGCTTCCGTCTCGACATCTCTTGTAACTAAGTTTTTCACTTAAAGTTTGGTGCCAAAGATGTGCTGCAAAAGAAAAAATGAATTTTATTCCAATGCTATTAAAAAAAGTCATTTGAAATAACGACTCATTAATACTTGCGCTTTACGATGTAATAATTTACAAAATCCTTTAATCGGTATTCTTGGTAATCTGATGTACACTTAAGTAGTTTTTTGATATACAAAGTAAAGTTACGACAGCGGCATGTTTGCAATTTTACCTTTAAACTGAAAATATCAAAGGTAATAAATTTGTGTTACAAATATTTTTAGCCGGTTAAAAGTTTTGGTTGTACATATGTTTTTGCATATGCGTATTTCTTCGATGCAATTATTTTAATATTATACTGATTTCAAGCATTCCTCGACTGTACGACCCTAGATCAGGATGGTTGGTGCTCGTTGCGAGAGATTTTCATTTAACAGTGGACAGCTTAGGTTGATTGATTGATGATACGATCCTAAAGTAATCAAAAAAAGTTTCTTCTTAGAAATTGTAAGGTATAGTTTTATATTTTTGAAGGAAGAATATGTTATACTCTACAATCTATTAACTTTTACTAACAGCATTGCAGTAATGTAGAATCAATCAAGGTACCCTTCACTAACGGAGTAACTGTCTGATTTATTTTACATCAAAACTATGAGCCATTATGAGTGAGGCAATGGTCATATTCGTGAATAAAACTTTTAAGTAGAGCTTTGCAAGTGACAAGGGGACTAAAGAAATATGGTGACTTAATAGCGACAAATTCATTTTATTTTAATCTTTACTAAAATAATCACTTTCGAGTTGAAATATATTTCTTGCAAATTTATATAGTAGTTAGATTATTCGCAATCAAAAACTATTGTATCTATCAATCTATCAACAAATTGAAGAAATTGTAACATGAGCACACAAAAAGTACAAAAACCAACCCTGGGCTCGAGAATCTCTTCGTTTTGTGGTGGACTATGAACAGGATAATTTAATACTAAAATTTAGTCAAGACACTGTAATAAATTAAATATTACATCGAATCGTATTATGGTTACCAATATATGTAATTCGTGATCTCTTATTTTGAAATCCTTACAGTGAATTATGATACACACACACTACACTCAGTCGATATTCATATAAATAGATATAAAATAACATGCAAATACGTACGGGAACACAAGAACATGTAAATTTAAAAACACAATTGTAAATATTACAAAAACGTACGGATTTCAGCGCACCGATTCTACTACTACTAAGAGATGAAGTGTTTTTCAAAATTTAAGTGGGATCAGCTTCGAGTGCAATCGATTTAATTAAAAATAATTATTCAAATTAATATGTTCTACATTTCTTCATGTGGTGATGGATTAAGAATACAGAGTGTCACCACCCCTATTCTTCACATGAGTGTCGTAAGAGGTGACTAAGGTAACAAAATATGCAAGACAACATCAATGCAAAGAGAAGGGATACTTGAAACTAACCCTGTACCAACTCGTCTGGCTGGCCTGGTATAGTAGGCCAAAACCTCCTTGCTAAGGAGAGGTGTATGTCCAGCAGTGACTACAAGGCATTTACACATATGGGCGATTCCATGTAAACTCGTAAATGTCTGTCCTGACCATTTTTTTTCAAAAATAACACACTAAACTTAATTAAAATAAGTCACAATTAAAGAAAAACAACACAATTTATTAGCCCAATTGTATTAATGGCAATAATAATTAGGTATTTTTTACTAGACGTTCTCAAACCTCCAAAAAAACAGTCCCCTGAGCTGTCCCATTTCCAAAAACTGGGCTTTAAAGTAACATTTGAGATAAATTAAAGATACTACGAAATGTTGACAATTAACATCTTAATAAAATAGAACTTCGCCACATATATTTTGGATTTTATTAATGTATGTGAATGTTGTCCTGAGTTTTTACAATCAGTCCCCTGCCGAAATTTTTAAACTACAACAAAAGTTAATGCATTTCGTTATAGACAATGTTTTGCGTGAAAAGGAACGTAACCAGTGTAAAGTTAACTTCAGTGTCGCGAACGGCGGTCACGCGCATTTTGTTTAGTGTCAGTGCATCTTTGATAGTGCGATCTCGCGTCTGGGCCGTTACGAAATACAGTCCTCTGCTAAGTAATTTAATTACTGCTAATTCAATGAATTACAAATGTATTATAATATACCACTTACAAGATGTGTGTACAAACACAACGATAAACAATTATGACAATGAATATGAATAGTGTTGTTGTTATCCTGTGATTAACCTAAAATACACAGTCCCCTGGCTACAGTCCTCTGGCCGAAAATATGGCAGGGGACTGTAGCAAATGTCAGGGGACTGTGCTTATTAGACATTGCTCATACATTTAAGATATTTTTTAAATTCATATAGCTTATTGAGCGTAATAATTTGTTGCAGGATTGAATACTTGTATTTTAAAATGCCTCCCAAAAAGAAAAAACTCACCAGAGAGGAATTGTTACTAAAAAAAAAGAGTAGCAGAGCGATTACGATATGAACGCAAAAAAAATGATCCTCAAAAAAGGGAAGAAATGAAAGAAAAGGAGAGATTAAAATACCAGAAAAAGAAAGAAAAAGGGTTGAGAAAACTTGTGAAGGATATGACTTCACGTGAACACAGAGCTGCTCAAAAGAAGTGGAAAGAACACTGCGCTGTTTATCGGCACAAACGCAAGCGACTTAATAGTATTATTAATACGTATATACGTGAAAACACTCCTTTATCAGATAATGGTCACGATATTGCTCGCTCTGGACATCTTACTCCAGTTCCAGCACCGTATTCTCCAGATCCAAGCCCGGCTTCACTCAGTGTTAGGGCACAACGAAGAAGAAGACAAGCTAAAAAACAAAGGGAAAAACATAACAAAGAAAGAAACGATAAGATAGCAAATCTACAAAAAAAGGTTGAGAAGTATAAAAAAAGATTAGCGAGACTTGAACTTAAATACAAAATCGAAGATACACCGAACACAAAAATGCAGAAAATGTTACGTAAGCCTGATAGTAGACAAGAGGTGGTCAAGAAAGCATTATTTGGTGATGTTCTAAATAAACAGCTGAAAGAGAATTATTCGAAGTTAAAACGAATCAAAGACAAATGAATATTTAATAAAGTCGTGTCAGGTGGTCTTGTCCAAAAATATAGGCATTGGATACCTAAAAATAGCGCTGCTATTTATAGAGACGTCAAACAATCCAGATTCGATGGCTTAGAGGTGCCTAACATACGACGGATGAGAATATCTGATAGTGTTATGCAAGCTGTTCAGATCTTTTATGAAGACGATAGCAATAGCCGTATGGGAGCTGGGAAAAAGGAATTTATTACCCGAAAAGGTGTAAAAAAGCAAAAAAGATATCTGATTGATACTATTATCAACTTATACAAAAAATTTCTGGCTGAAAACCGTCCGAGTAAACTGTGTTATCAAACATTCTGTAAATTGCGTCCGTTCTGGGTAGTCAAACCAAATGCGCAATGTCGGGATACGTGCTTGTGTATTATACACAGTAATGTTGACCTGAAACTGCAAGCTTTATATGAAGCAAAAATACTACCTTACAACATTACCAGAAGTTACTCGAAGACTTGTGTTGCGATCGATACAGCGTAGACTGCTTATCGAGAAATTGTCTGAATTACACTAATACAAATCCTGCATATAAAGAGTTTGATGACAATAAAGTATTGAAATATAAAAAGTGGGTTACTGAGAGGCAAGAGATCGAAGATTTAAAAACAAAAAAGAAGCGGACAGTGACGAAGTACTGCAAAAAAACGTTTGAAATTCATCCTCGTCAACTTATAACACAGTTACAAGAAGACTTAGTAAGATTTGTGGCCCATCAAAGAAACATCGTTCAGCAGAACAATGCCATGACTGATTTGAAGCAAAATCTACAAGACGAAGACGTCTTAATTCACGTTGATTTTAGCGAGAATTATGACACAAAATATGCAGATGAAATACAGGCGATTCATTTCGGTGGATCTCGAGCTCAACTCAGTTTACATACTGTGGTAGTATACCTGAAGAATTCAATTCGTTGTTATTGCAGTCTCCGAAAATTTAGCTCATTCACCAGGTGCCATTTGGGCACATCTGCAACCAATTTTCAAAACTCTTTCAAATTGCATCAAACGCGTACATTTCTTAAGTGATGGCCCTGTAACGCAATATCGTAATAAAACTATGTTTTTTATCATGGCGTCTAAACTGTCTGATGCAATTTCTGGTGTAGAACAATTTACGTGGAACTATACGGAGAGTGGACATGGGAAAGGTGCACCTGACGGCGTCGGGGCAACATGTAAAAGAACTGCAGATTTTGTTGTCAACTCCGGGGTTGATGTCAATGATATCGAAAGTTTTGTACAGGCTGTAGAAGAAAGTTGCCCCAGCATTACATGCATTACAATTGATAGCGAAGACATTCGGTCAATGATCGATAAAATTGACAAGGAAGCGTCGAAACAAAAAAGCTTCAAAGGCACCTTGAATGTCCATCAAGTCGCAGGTGTTTTTGACACCTTCATCCTTGATATACCCTCTAAATGTAAAACTCTGACAATGAAAAGTCTCAGCTGCTTTTGCAACAACGGTTCTTGTGAACACTTCAAGATAGGTAACATCAACTTTGACCTAGAACCTAGATGGACTGTTGAAGATGTATTTACAGAGTCTGAATCGGAAAGCGAATTTAATGCTGCTGAACCGATACCAAACATCCCACGCACCAACCATACACCAACTGAAACGTTAGAAGACGAAAAAGCTGGAACCAGTGGCAGTAGGAAACGAACTTATAATATTGGAGACTATATTGAGAGCTTTTATTTTGATTAAAATATTATGGTAATGTTGATGTCCGAAGATGGCATAAATAATAAATGTTTATTATGCATTGAGTGTGATTTTATTCAATATAACACAGTCCTCTGTTACATTTGACAGTCCCTTGCCACGTTAAAAACAGTCCTCTGTCACACCCGTCAGTCCCCTGGCACGATTTTTTATAAAATGGCTAATATCTTGAAAAGTAATCATTTATTAAATGAGCCCTCTTATGTTTCAGATAGAATAGTAACTTTGCCAACATTTGATAAGATTACTTACTAAAATGTACTTAAAAATATGGTTGGACAGCTTTGTATGGACCGTAATCGAGTTTACATGGATTCGCCCATATACATTTACAGTAAAAAAAACAAAACCTCTGGATTGTGAGGATGAATGAAGCCTAAAAACTCCTCAAGATTATAAAATTTTGTGTAGATTACGCATACTTGCTATCAGCATATCCGAACGTTCTGGTTAATGTTTTACCAACTACCGTTAAAGCATTTCCTGTCAACCACTACATTTTAAAAGTAACCAATGATCTCCGCCTATCACGTAATGAGTTTAAATGGCTACCATTTAGACTCATTTCGAGACAAAGTAACCAAAACATGGTGTATCGGTTACTCTGACCTGCAAGCAATGCGGTCTGTACAAACGTGACCTGCGCGACCTCATTTAAGCTCGAATTTGACGATGAGTTACTCGAATTTCGGAATTATGTACCGTATGTTTTACGAGAGTAATTTAAAGTTCAATGGATTTGCTAGAAAAAGCTTTATAACTACTCAATATTATACAGTCTAGATAGTATGTATAATGTCTATGTATTTAAAAAAAAGTATATCAGTATTTATATCAGTTGTCTACTACCCATAGCATAAGCTCTGCTTAGTTTGGGACTAGATGGCGTAGTGTGCATGTGGAAAAATAAAAGAAAAATAAAAAAAAGTATTTTTATCGTAGGTGTAAGAGTGACGTAAACAACACCTTCTTCTTTGATCTCGAACGCAGATACTAATTCATATTTCTTTTAACTGTAAATTAATACTTTCATGGTATAAAACGTATTAAACATAAACTAAACTGCAAATCTAGAGTTTTTTTTTTATTTTACAGTTGAGGATAACTCTAATAATAAATAATAATAAGCAATAGGTCAACACAAAAAAGGAGCCTTGCCTCGTGAATTTCCTCTGTTCATAAATTCTAAGTATTCTTAATACATTTGTGCTTGCCATCTTGACGTCCAGAGTTAAATTGCTCAAACTATAATACGTTTTCTTTTTTATTCCAATATGACAAATCCAAAATAAACGAGTAATGAATTTGTTTTATCGTTTTCTTATATCTGGTAATGAAGTAAATAGGTAACTTTATAGCTATCAAATAAGGTTATTAACTTACCGATATTAGGACGAAAGGTGATTGATCTAATTTCATAGCTTCTAGTTGTCTAAAGGTCGGTTCCAAAGTTGTCCTAAGTGGCGATTTCAGGGAGGCTTCTACTAATGCGGCTAGGAGTTGTCTTGAAGATGGTTCTACCCCCAATCCTGAGCTGAACGCCGCCAGCGCCTCGCCATGTCGGCCGAGACACTGAAGAGCCACACCTAGAAACAAGATTTGTTTTTAAAGTGAACTAAAAATTAACATATCATTAAGACACCCACAGGACAAATAGGGATGGAGACCGTATTCTTAATCCGTCACCAGATGGAAAAAAATGTACTAGCAATTTGTAGTCATTTATGTAAAACTGTTGCGTTTATTCAAGCCTTTTTTTATGCAAGTACAGTTGAAATACACGTCTAAAACAACATACTCACATTTTACGCCATACTAAAATTGACTATCTCTCATTACATTCCTATTTCGGTCACAGATAATAACAGCAATAAAGAGAGAAAGGTCCGATTAGTGATACCTACGTACGAGTGCATATTTCATCAAAAATATAAGAGAAAACTATTATAACTGTTCATACATACACATATCAAGGGCTGCCAGTACAAATAACTTAGTAATACAAATATAAATCTGTATGGCAAAGATGTTAAACAATTTTATGAAACTTTTGAAAACCATAGATCAGATTAGAAATATGTCACGTCATAGAACTTCTATACATAATTATTTCTACTCTACTCTACTTCTATATATATTAATAATTTATTTTTTAGTTCAGACATTTAACTAATGAGTTTAACTCTCGGGTCTACTTTGGGGGTTGCGAGCAGAGTAACCACCCGGGGCGTCGGTCATGCATGGGCCTTAAACACTCGTGATTACGGGGATTTATCGTGCTTCATTTCGCCTGCTATAAATGACAGACCGAGTACAGTCGACACTGGAAGCCCGTTTTTTAACAGCCTAACAATGTCGACTGTTCTCGGTCTATGTTTTTATGTTCGAGCAGTAATAACACTGTGTTCTGTGTGTTGCATTGCATTATTTATTCCAAGTATCACGGTTAAAACTAATTCCACAAAGGCAAGGACATCACGATAAACAACGCAAACCGTGCGGTCCCGGGCTGGCTGTTCATCATTTTGAAATGGGACTAGCAATGTTTACCCGCCTAGGACTTCACAATAGCTACAGCTTCCTCTGTGGAAATATATCGATGCCTACCACCAATATTCTTAAATTGCGCTAACAATACAACGTCTGGCCAATCCACGAAAACTGACTAGGGTTTATTTAGGTATTGGTGAGCCGCTCACATACTTTGTAAAACAACACAAACAGCAATACTGTATAAGCAATATAAACAATACCGTTCCGATTCTTGAATAGAACAATACTTGTTACAACATGTTATAACAAAAGTAGATACATCAGTAGGATCACATAAACAACCTTTAACAGTCTTCTGCTGGACACCTCTCTTTAGAAAGAAGGTTTTCCTCCTAAGAAGCTACCGTTTTAGAGTGGAAAACATATGCTCTCGAACTAAGTGATTAAACACTATAATCGTGGGTATTTTAAGCGGTGTGTGAATAAGCATCTCACAAGGCGGCTATAGTGTGAAAAATCATACTGCATTGTTTCCATTCGTAGTAAGTATAGTGACTACAATAGTGACTAGTCTTAGAGTCAATTCCTGCTTTCCATCAGGCAGGTTAGAGTCACTTTCGGTCGGTTACGGGTGATGACATTCTGTTTTCATAATATGTCACCTTACCACACGGACAAACGGATCACCAGACGGTAACTAAAAGGCTACCGGTTGACTAAAAGCTGCTCGTGGACACTCAAGGGTCCAGTTTTGTTTGTTTGTTTTGTTTTGGAAGTAAACTAAATATGACATAAATAATGCCATAGTTACAAATTTTGTATACATCTGGCAACCTTGAAGCATAATTATAGTCACTTTGATCGTTATGTGATATACCGATACATATTTAGTGAAAGTTATGCTTTAGACAAGGGGAAAAACTAAACAACATGCAACAGGCACATGCAGAATTAAAATGCAAGAATGTGGCTATTCCAACACGTAATCATCTTCATGTAGTACACACAAGTGCCTGTTTCATTAGTTGTGATGTGATTGATGAAAAATATAACAGTCAAGAAGTCAATTACACACAATTTATTCATATAGAAAACATAGAAACCCACTAGTACCATCGATGATATAGGAATCAAAATATCATTTAAAATAAAAAAATAATCCATAGTAGGGGGAGGGGGTACTTGAGAGTTCGGTAATCTGACTCACTCGGCAATCAATTAGTGAGCATAGCCTGTTGGTGTATTGGTTGGCCTGAATGCTAAATCATACATGTGTTCGATATCCACCCTACACAAATTTTAACAATTGTATGATGAGGACGATAATTTGTTTTGTGTCTGGGTGTAATATGTGTGTATTTATAAATATATGTCTAATCATCAGTAGTCTGGTTACCGTAGTAGAGGCTATCCTTAGTTGGGGATCAGATGGCCGTGTGTGAGAAGTTATTATTGCATAAAGTGATTAGTAATCATTCAGAAATGCTGAATATCGGTTTTCTTGAAGCAATGGTCTCCAGTCGATCCGGCCTATGAGTGCCGAAGCGTGACTCCACTAGGGTTATTCCATGGCTTCCACTATCTTAAACCGACCATAAAAATGCTACTTGTTTACAATATGTACACGTTACAATATAGTTATAGCCTAGTAAATAATTATAGGGTGTACGTTAGACATCAACTTAATGTGCATGTTAACTGGTGAAAGTGCGTATAAACCTCTGATTTTAGCTAAAGTGGATAATTTTACTTCATTTGTGAAAGAATTAATGACTATTTAATTTGAATTGTAAAAGTTATGTTGTGGGGTTGAGTTTATTATGAATAGCAGATAGTTTCATAGAAGAAATTGGAACAATGACTTGTTAGGATTCAAAACAGATACGTTCGTAAGTATGTACATACGAGTATGTGACGAGGGTTGTTTTGAACCGATTTCAAACAGTTGTTTTTTATGTAATTGTTAGAGAATATCTTTGTCATTTGTTAATTTATACGCAAAGTAATACACACATGGTTGGTCATAATTTTTTTTTAAATATTTAAGGGAGAAAATTAAGGAATGTTGACCACAGCTTACAGTTTTTTACATAAATTACATTTCGTTATGATTTATGCACATTGAACTCAGTAATACCGAAAATAAAGTATGTATAAGTTTAATTGTATGAAATCTGTTTGGGCACATGTTACTATGTTTAAGAGTTTTCAAGTACTTTGAAAATCTTTTTGTTTATGAGTGTAACTGTTGATAATGTTGTAAACATTATTATCGACTGTATGGGTCTCGTAGTACTAGTAGTAGGTGGTTTAAGTGGTCGCCACGCCACACTCTACTGCACCGAGTGTTGTGGGTTCAAACCCCACACTGGACTGCACTTCACCCTTCATTCTGAATCGGGGTGTTCTTTGTGACCGTTTCTTGTATGTGTGTAAAGTCCTCCGCATTACAGGATATATTCCTGATAAGGTTGTTGTCTTTTTTTAATAACAAAAAAAATACTATCAGTGTTGGTTTGTTGTTTTGTTATGTACATGTTAATATATATTACAACTAGGCCGTAGCCGACATAGTGTGGGTGACCATATTTCATTGTCTACAGTCACAAAGAGTGTGGTGACCACCACTCTTGGATCCTATTCATGCTTTCCATCAAGCAGAGTAATCACTTCGGTAGGCCCAGATAAAAAAATTAAATTCCTACAGAAAAGTACCTAAGTTTCTAACTCATCCGTTTTTTAGAAGGCATAGAATAAACTATGCGTACTTTGTATGTGCAAAGGGACGAAAAATATACACTACAACATACTATATTACCTTGTCTATAATAAGCTTTAGGCCAATTGGGACAGAGTTCCCGCGCGCGCGTAGCATCTTGCAACGCTGCTGCGAACTGCCCCTGTTTTAATCTCGCCGCTGATCTGCGAACAAAGTCATCATTGTCATTAAAAAATATTCTCATTTAGTGGTGGATTGCTCTAGAATGTTACTAGAATAGAATGTTTTTAGAGAGGTAGGGCATAGCGTGATATTTTCCGCTCAAAACTTGGAGCAGCCCGACTGGGGAAGGACCTCCGCCTTACAGAAGACCACAGCCAAATAGCACTGCATTTTCGGCAGTGCTGTGTTCCTGTGGTGAGTAAGGTATCCAGAGCTCTAGAGAATTCGCTGTTTTGACAACGGGGGACCAGTGGTGCTTATAATACTGCTACTGGCTTGTGTGGGCGCGGGATGTGGGCGCGGCGGTCAGGAAGACCCGCTGAAACGGTTGTCCGCTGGCCGCCCGCAGGATAGATGGGTTCCCGAACCCAAGGATCACTACAACCTCCACCCTGGGAGGCTGAACCGCCAGCCTGCGAAAAATCCCTGCAGTAGTAGTCGTGCCGGGGAGGAGACCGGAGTGGAACCCGACTGCTGCTGCAGGGGGGGAGCGGGGGCCCTTTCGTACGCCGCGCCGACAAATCGCACTACCCGCATCGACCATGGGTAGATTAGCACCGGCCCATTGCCCCCTTGGTTGTCAACACAGTGAATCCTCACAAACCAATTAAACCCCCCCCCCCAAAAAAATGACGAAGAAAAATAGGAAAAAAGTATCTACAGCGGTATCCTCTTCCACATATATGGACTTCTGCAACATCAGAGGACTTCACTCCAACCTGAACGCAGTCCACCTTCATCTGGAGATTGCGCAGCCGACCCTCTTATTTCTTACGGAGACGCAGATATCCTGCCCGGCCGATACATCATACGAGGGTAAGTTTTTAAGTTCGCGGAATGACAGTGAAAAAGGCAGGTAAACGCGCTCTTTTGATGCCTACCGTATTCAGTGACTCATAATTAGTCTGCATAGTAAAATTTGTTGTGATTGGATCATTAGTTATTAAACTATCGTTGACCAAGTATTTTAATCGGGAACGAAGTAAAAAAATGGAGAAAATTGAATTCCGTGCGGTGATAAAGTTCCTTACTAAGCAAGGAAAGTCTGTTCAAACCATACTCAATGAGATGTCATCGGTTTACGGGGATTCTTGCTTAGGAAAAACAATGGTCTACAAGTGGCATAGTTTATTTAAACAAGGCAGGGAATCACTTGAAGACGACCCGAGGCCGGGGCGCTCCGTTGAGGTGACTACGCCAGAAGTTATTGCAAAAGTAGAAAAAATTGTATTGGAAGATGCTCGACTAAAAAAGAAACAACTCGCAGAAATGGTTGGAGTATCGGATACAACAATTTTTAAAATTTTACACGATCATCTTGGCATGACTAAGGTTAGCGCACGGTGGGTGCCGAGAATGCTCACGCCATTGCAAAAACAACAGCGCGTGGAATGTTCACGTGCGTTTTTGGACCTCTGCAATGAAGACAAGGATGGCGTATTGAATCAAATTGTTACTGGGGATGAAACTTGGGTTCATCATTATGAACCCGAGTCCAAACAAGACTCCATGCAGTGGCACAAAAAGGGCACAGCACCACCCAAGAAATTTAAGGTTTCACAGTCGGCTGGGAAACTCATGGCAACGATTTTTTGGGACTCAGAAGGAATATTATTGATAGATTATAAATACTACGCTTCAATCTTAGAACAGTTAAAAGAAGCCATCAAAGAAAAAAGACGGGGAAAATTAACGAAAGGTGTCCTGCTATTGCATGACAATGCTCCCGTTCACAAGAGCCGAGTCGCACTGGCTGCCCTGCATAAGGTGGGCTTCGATATTTTGAATCACCCACCCTACAGTCCAGATTTGGCTCCGAGTGATTATTATCTCTTTCCAAAAATGAAAAAAGAATTACGTGGTAAGAAATTTTCAACTGATGAGGAGGTTAAGGAGGCGGTTTCGGCGTATTTTTCAGACAAAGATAAAACTTTTTTTTACGAGGGAATAAAAAAACTAATTGAAAGATCTGAAAAATGTATTCGTGTTGCAGGGGAATATATAGAAAAAGAAAAATAATTTTGTGTTTTTATTATTACTCAATACCCTCCATTCCGCGAACTTAAAAACGCCCCCTCGTACCTACACTACCCCGGCTACAAACTCGAACACAAATTTCTGAGACGTGCCGGTGTATGCATGTACATCCGGGAGGATATCTGCTGTCGCCGTCTCCATTTTTATGAAGACAGGGACCTGTCAGTAATGTGGGTGCGCGTAGATTACGGAGGTGAGACTCGAATCTATGCGTGCCTATACAGGTCTCATAGCGGTGATAGGGAGACTAAAGCACTCTTTGAGCACCTGCAGGTGACGACTGACAAAATTCTTGAGCGGTACCCTCGTGCTGAGTTGGTGATTTTAGGGGATTTTAATGCCCACCACTGTGAGTGGCTAAATTCGCGATCCACCGACTTTGCAGGCAGGTCTACTCATGAATTTGCTCTAGCCCATGGCCTCTCACAACTGGTACATTCTCCAACAAGAATACCTGATATTGAGAGCCATGCACACTCTTTGCTGGACCTTCTGCTGACGACGCGTCCGGACGACTACACTATTGCAGTGGACGCACCTCTCGGCTCGTCCGACCACTGCCTCGTCCGGACCGAAGTCCCATGCCCTCAGCATATTCCACCTCGCCCAGCCAATTTGCGCCACATGTGGCAATATAAATCAGCAGACTGGGATGGATTGCGTGAATTCTACGCATCGTACCCGTGGAGGCAGCTTTGCTTCCCGCCAGAAGATCCTGACTCCTGCTCAGCCGCTGTCACTGAGACGATCCTGGTGGGTATGGAGTATTTTATTCCCAACCCATCAGTAGCTGCGGGGGAAAAAAAGCGACCGTGGTTTAACCGGCTTTGCAAGGAAGCCAGGCTAGTCAAGCAGGCCGCCTATAGGGCTTGGACCACGGCCCGTACCAATAAGGATCCAAACATCTTTGATGTGAGACGCAAACTAAATGCTGCCTCGAGGTCCAGCAAAAAGACAATTGCCAGAGCCAAATTCGATTTCATCGGCAGGATTGGTGAGCGACTTACGAGCTATCCCTCTGGGAGTCGTGCGTTTTGGTCTCTTGCTAAGGCTGCCGAAGGAAATTTTTGCCAGTCGTCTTTACCACCATTGCGAAATGCCGATGGTAACTTGGCCCATAGTGCTAAAGAGAAAGCCGACCTACTTGGGCAACTCTTTGCCAAGAACTCGACCATGAACGAGGATGGAAGTGCGGTACCGCCTATTAACCCGCCGTGCCAACACACTTTGCCGGAAATACACATTTCGCAAAGAGAAGTGCGGTGGGAACTAAACTGTCTAGACGTTCATAAGTCGAGTGGGCCAGACAGCATACCTGCAGTGGTGCTCAAAAAATGTGCCCCTGAGTTGTGCCCTGTACTAACGCGACTTTTCGCGATTTCCTACCGCAAAAGGCAAGTGCCGTCTTCGTGGAAGACTGCCCATGTGCATCCAGTGCCAAAAAAGGGTGATAGATCGGACCCATCGAATTACAGGCCTATAGCTATAACCTCCCTTCTCTCTAAGGTGATGGAGCGTGTAATCAACACACGGCTCCTCAGTTACCTGGAAGAGCACGATTTGATCAGCGACCGCCAGTACGGTTTCCGCCGCGGTCGCTCGACTGGTGATCTTCTAGTGTATCTCACTCACCGGTGGGCTTCAGCCATTGAGAGTCAAGGTGAGGCTTTGGCAGTTGGCCTGGATATAGCAAAGGCGTTCGATCGGGTTTGGCACAGGGGCCTTCTATCGAAGTTACCGTCCTACGGCCTGCCCGAGGGTTTGTGCAAATGGGTGGCTAGCTTTTTGTCCGGCAGACGCATAAAAGCCGTCGTCGACGGTAGCTGCTCCGAAAGCATGGACATAAACGCTGGTGTCCCGCAAGGCTCCGTGCTATCTCCAACACTATTCTTGCTGCATATCAATGATATGTTGACCATAGATAGCATCCATTGTTATGCGGATGACAGTACTGGAGATGCGTATTACACGGGCCGGGCTAACATCCCTCGTACCGCTGTAGTAGAAAGTCGCGAACAACTTGTGTCTCAAATCGAGAGCACTTTATACAGAGTCTCCGATTGGGGTCGGGATAACCTGGTCCAATTTAACCCCTCTAAGACAAGTTTGTGCGTTTACTGCTAAAAAAACCCCGTTCACTGTAGTTCCACAATTCCAGAATACACCCCTTACCATCTCACAGAGTATTGGGATCCTCGGTGTCGATATCTCCAGTGACGTCCAATTTCGGACTCATTTGGAGGGAAAGGTGAGGCTGGCATCAAAAAAGCTTGGTGTTCTGAATAGAGCGAAGCGATATTTCACACCGGCACAAAGGCTACTACTGTACAAAGCACAAGTTTGGCCTCACATGGAGTATTGCTGTCATCTCTGGGCGGGAGCACCGAAGTACCAGCTTGAGCCTTTCGATTCAGTCCAGAGACGTGCTGTGAGAATAGTCGACGATCCTGATCTCACGGACGGTATCGAGCCACTAAGTCTTAGGAGAGACTTTGCCTCCCTGTGTGTGCTCTACCGTCTCTACAATGGGTTGTGTTCTGAAGAATTGTTTGATATGATGCCCACAGCCACATTCCACCATCGCACCGCTCGCCATCGTCAGGGAGCTCATCCACATACATTGGAACCTAAATGGTCGCGCACAGTGCGGTTTCAGAGAAATTTTCTCCCGCGAACAATCCCGTTATGGAATGAGCTCCCTGCCACGGTTTTCCCTGGGAACTACAGCATGGGGTTCTTCAAGAAGGGGGTTAATAGGTTTTTGAAGGGTCGGCAACGCGCACGTGATGCCCCTGGTGTCGCAGGCGTCCATAGGCTGCGGTAGCCGCTTACCATCAGGCGGGCCGTAGGCTTGTTTGCCACCGTCGTGGTATAAAAAAAAAAAAAAATAGATAACAGTTTAAATTTTTTAGTGATAACTAATGTTCGCCAACAGTTAATAAATAAAATTAAGTTTGGAAACAAATAAGAAAAAGTACGAAAAGAGTCTGCGTGGTGACGGATTATTAAATTAGATTGCCACCACCTCTATTCATCCTATGGGTGTCGTGAGAGGCGACTAAAGGAACAAACTATGTAGGACAACATTACTGCAGAAAGAAGGAAACTTTCAACAAACTATATCAATCCGTCTGGCCAGCGTGCTACAGTAAGCCAAGGCCTCCTTTCGAAAAGAGGATTATGTCCAGCAGTGGACTATAAAAAGTTGTTGATTATGATTGATGAAGAAAAAGGTTCTTAACTGTTGAATGTCGCATTTTACTTCTTAAATGTTTATTAGATAATTAGAACTTAGACTTCTATGAATAGCCATTCCAAGTTTTTATGGCGAACGATGTAACGGGTCATGAGGGACGAGGTAATGGCAAGTGTAAGTAAGAGTACATGTAACTCTTAAGCATTAACTTATAACTTAATCTTAATAATGAGGTTTCTTGCAATGAACATTTAAGTCATAGAAACATAAAGTACAACAATATAAAACTAAGTTGTAGGGCAATATAAGGCAATTTATTACTAAAACATTGGAATTTTTTTGTTCCAAGTAATACAAAATTCTTCTATATTAATACATTTTATAAATAAAGTTTCTTTATGTTTATATACAGCATGCACGAATAATAACGACGAATGCCGCAATAGAAAAATTATGAAATTTTTAATTTTACATGTTCGATTCTAAAATAAAAAAATTTGGAATTTCTATCCCTACTATTCCACTCACAGTCACATGCAATCATAAGCATACACTGTTAACATTTGTATGGAATATCGTAAACAACCCCCGCATTGACGCTCACACGGTAAAACACATTACCACTAACTAACTGACGACTAAGTTACATGAATTAAACAAAAAGTTACTTCTAATTATGTAAATTTTATAACTTATTACACACATGACAAAACATTTTTAACATACACTATTTAAAATTTTGCAAGTTCGCAATGCGAAGGTACGATAACACTGGTAAACAGTATTTTTGTTAAAAAAAATCAAGTCGATTTTTTAAACACTACTACTACCTACCCGCATATAAACCTCATACTTAGTTTTGTTCAATTACCGTCAGTTTTCGTTAAACATAAACTAAATTGATTACGCGTATTTTGCTTACCGACGTATGTTTCCGATAAATTAATATTAAATTATTGAAAGTAAAACGGTTTTCTTTGTGATTGTCGTTTCTGTACATCGTAATAAGGTGCCAAGAGTGTGTGTAAACCATCTCGATAACTTTTATTACATTTGCGGTCAACTTACTATTAAAAGTCAACGTCGTAATTTGACACCATTAGTTAAAAACTGTTATTTTAATTATTTTGGCTTTCCGGTGCGAAATTTGGACAAAACCTGGACTCCTAGTGTTTGTTGTGCACAGTTTGTTAGTTTATTAACATCATGGGCTAGGGGATTTCGTCATCTCGTCATATGCCGTTTGCAGTTCCAATGATATGGTCTCAACAAAAAGATCATGTATCAGATTGTTATTTCTACCACACTTCTATCAAAGGTATTAATCTCAAATCTAGACACACCGTGAACTATCCGAATTTACAATCTGCTCAAAGACCTATCCCACACAGTGATGATCTGCCTGTTCCTCAGTTTATAAAAAACTTCGTGAAAGCTATGGACAGAAATGGAGATAGTTTTGTTACTTAAAACAGAAATTCCCAAAAATTAGCGATGCTAAAATAAAAGAGGGAATATTTGTAGGCCCACAAATTAGAGATCTACTGTCTGATAAGGAATTTGAACACAAACTTAATCCGATCGAAAAATCAGCATGGACACGTTTTCGAAATATTGTTTGTAATTTTCTTGGGTATCACAAGGCCGAAAACTATGAAGAGTTGGTCAAGAACCTCTTATCAGCTTACAAGAATATGGGATGCAATATGTCGCTCAAGATACACTTCTTACACTCTCATTTGGATTTTTTTCCTCAAAATTTGGGAGCCGTTAGCGATGAACACGGCGAGCGATCCATCAGGATATATCCAACATGGAAAAATGGTACCAAGGCAAGTGGAGTCCGAACATGTTGGCTGATTACTGTTGGACACTTAAAAGAGATGTACCTGACGCTAAATATTCTCGAAAATCCTGAATAAAAGTCAAATGTCAGCTGTTTTTCTTGATTAAATTCAATTTTTAACCATATTTACTTAAAAAAATCCATTGCAGTTGCAAGAAAACTGAGGGTGACTGAAACTTTTTAAAAATTCAGATTATTAACAGGCTAGTTATAGATTCAAAATATCCCATTCAAATTAATTTAACTTTCATTAGGGTCATTTTTGTCTATCGGTGTAATTATGTGTCAAGTAAATAATTTATAGTGTAATAATTTCTTTATACTTACCTATTACTATAAAGTATATGATTGGCAGGATCTAGCGTCAACGCGTCAGTATACAACGCGACCGCTGTCGCGAAGTCCCCGGCCTGGCATGCCGCATTTGAGGCTCGTACCTTCTCCACAAAGAGGGCTCGCGATGCCGCACCCAGAGACGCCGAGCCCGTAGGCTCCACCTTGAAAAACAGAAAAACATCACTGTTATGGGGTTCGTCGCTAAGTGACTAGGTCAAAACAGTCTAAATGTGAGTGATACTTGACATTTATAACAGATAGAAACTCCTACGTGCCTCGGAGATCACGTTAAGCCGCGGTCCCGGTTAGTACTCGTATATGTACAGCACTAAAAAGTTCAACAATAGTTCTTTTCGGAACTCCCATCTCGCCTGGTACTACTTGGGTTGCGAAAGTCTAGTGATAGACGAGACATATAGAAAACGAAGTTCGTCCATATCGTAATAGACTTAAAGCCGACCACAATCTAGGTTGAGAAAAAGGGGTGAATGAAATAAAATCGTTGTTACAATGAAGGCCGACATAACACATGCCATATTTAAAGATCAATTGTTCTAAAGTAAAAATTACATCGCTTAATAAAATAATAACAAATAAAATATTACAATTGTACTACTTACTTATTTTTACTTTGTTACTATTTGATATAATTATGAACGTCTTCAAATAATTTCTTAAGTTCATTCCATAACCATTTACTGTCTCCACGTGTAAATTGTAAGAGATAATTGTTATTTTAACAAATTGTGAGACAAAACATGAACCACTTCAATAATTTAAATATAAATCAGAATTAAAAGTTACCATAAACTCTGATCTTTAAAAATGATCGTGTGTAGTCTCCACGTCGTAAGTTTAAAAGTAATTTTATTCAACCTCTCAACTGCCTACGTTTACGCTAAAAAGATGTGTAATGAACGCTTTACATGCTTGCTTTTGATGGGATTTCCAATTAATCGAGTCGTACGTGATTTTTAATGTACATTATCGAAACTAAACTCGATATACCTTCTACTGGTATATTCGATGAATATTATACTTTACAATCGATGTGGGTTGTAAAGTTCTCGATATTAATTGGTTTGGAACTTAATTATACTTGTTGAATTAATGTTCTTGTATGGCGGAGTCTGTTTCGATTTGATGTGTTGTATTTATAATTTTAGTAGCTATGGTTACAATAATTATATTACACGCCTTTAAATTTTAAATGATAAGAAAAATTTATTAGGTTATCAAGTATCCATAGTTAAGATACTTGCCTGTTAATAAATTGTTTATGGATGAAAACTGGCAAAAGTGGTACTGTCGCGTAATTTCCTGAGGACATGTATCGCTGTTTCTTCTGCATATAACTGTACGAGTTATAAATGATTCGACGTGCGAAATATTAATCTAAATTTGAATCTGAGTTGTCGGTCTAGTGATTATCAACATCAACAGCCTTTTACAATTTACTGCTGGACATAGGCCTCTCCTTAGCAAGGAGGTTTTGGCCTACTATACCACGCTGGCCAGACGGATTGGAATAGGGTTTGTTCCAAGTTTTCCTTCTCTTTGTAATGATGTTGTCTTGTGTACTTTGTTCCTTTAGTCGCCTTTTACGACATCCAGGGGATGAAGAGGGTGGTAACACTATGTATTCTTAACCACACGGACAAGGTCTAGTAATCAGTAATCTTTATTTCTAAGCCAGTAGTCGTGGATTCGATGTAGGCACGACAACTTATGTTCTGTCTTGGTGTTATCCACCTGTTTTATGTATGTAGTTAGACAGATACATATATTATAAGTATGTATATCAACCCTTTTGTCACCATTGTAATCTCCACCTAGTTTGAGATGCGGTGATCTTGTGTGAGATAGTTAGTTATTTTACTTTTATCATCCAAACTTTACTAGAACTATTTACTAGAACATTAAGTAATTATAAAATATTTAAACAAATGTGTCTCTATTATACAATACTAAGAAATTACACAGACTATAATACATAAATATTCAGAAGAAGTCAAAATATTTGTGATTCTAACAAAAGAATTATAGTAGATTTATCTGTGCCGACGTAATAATAGTAAAAAACTACAAATGACAAACTGCTACTGAATTCCTTTAAAGCCTCCCTGTACGATGGTAGAGCGGTCCGCGGTCCATTGTGTTCCGTATACGTTCACGTTAGTTTTACAATGTATATTATTTTGTTTCATTATACAAAAGCAGATTAAAATCTAGACTACTGTCTCTGCAACCAGAGCTGTGTAAGTTCGTTCGATACAGATAACGACTAACAGCTGAATTTACTAAAAATGAGACCTCTTGGTCTTTTAAAATTTTAGTGCCAGCCAAAATTACCAACCTACTATTATCATGTAATAGTAAAAACGAGATTACATATTTTATATTGTCTTAACATGGTGATTTCAATCAACTCTGTGGTTTAAAAATTAGTTTTTAAATTACAAGATTCATAATTAAATACTTCAAGTTTGCTGCAAAACAAATTACAAGATAAGGCTCGACAAGTATACAAAAAAGGTTTAAGACATCGAGGTCCGTAAACTCAATCAGAGATCCCTAAATATAAAGTATTTTAAATTTGAAACGGGCGAGGAGGCGTGAGCTGCATTCACCACCTGCGCTATCTAGCCGACCGCATCGGAAGCGAGAGTATTTTTTTCTCACGAACCGCATTCTCTTACCTTACCGTGAAACAACCGCCGATTGATCTTCCTTTTACATACCCTATACATTACGGCATCACGCATTCCACTATTTGACTATGGATTGTGTTACCGAGTAATGTATATTGCACAATGGTAAGAATGTGGCTTTTTGAATTAGTTATTAAAGGTGCGGAGATCGCCCTCTTACCTTACAGCCTGGTACACTTGATGTTTCCTCTTGTGAGGGATCTTTGTATTCAACAATGACGGATTGACTTAAAAGGTTATAGTTTAATGATGTTAAAGGTTTGTGTAAACATGAGTATTTTTGGAGCACAACAGTGGGAAAGAACAACATTTTCAAAGGATTTATTACAGCGCCTTCTGAGACATACAATTAGCCACTGTTAAAATGAATGCACAGTTAAAGACTGTACGCATTCTTTCAACGTACGTACGTACGTTTAAAAATCACAATTGTATTGCCAATAAAGAAATGTTACAACTATTTTGTTAACTGATACACAACATAAATATTGTGACACGTGGATATGTTTTATTTAAATCCAAAACAAGCTTAGAGTTGAGAAATTTTATAAAAACACACGTTTAGTATGCTCATCATTAAGTCACTTTTAAGTCCGCCTTATGCAATATATTTTTAAGAACTATAAATAAATCTTTAAAGAAATATAATCAAAATAAATATTATACATTGATTTAATTTTTTTTCTCGGTTCGTTTTCTGAATACTTTTTAGTATATTACAAACATTGGTTTAAATAACAAAGTTTACTTTGAACTTAAAATGGGACCAAGAAAATATCAAATTACGTACCATTAGTGACGTTCTGTTTTATGTGTGTTTAATTGTAAAGGAGAGACTTTGGGACTTAGTTTGTCGTGGTCCGTTAAAAAGATGATGATCATTTAATTTTTATACATGAGAACGTACAATAAGTGTACCATATACGGCAAGTTTGCGAACCATCATTATGTGAACGTTTATCAATGTGCATCGTGGAGTATCCGATGCGTATACGCACAGGTAATGATCGTCAATTGTTTCGGCCATTTTGAAATGTGATCGACGTAATCGAGCCTTATTCGCTTTATTAAAATTTCTTTTAAAGAGGCGCCTGATAACCGTGCGCTGGACGGATTGGATATTTTTTTCATAAATGACTTTTCATATATCTTATAACGTTACTTTTATAAGTGAAAAGACGCGGACCGCCCAGCTGTCCTAAGTGGATGTCATATCGGTGGAGTTTTTAATATTACCGTTGTTAATTAAAATATACTGAAGCATTATCCTTCGATTAATCAAAGTGTTGAGTTTGCAAGTAGATATAGTACCGTGTAATGTAAATACACGACCGCTGGTTGTAGGAACAGCGGTCATAAATAAAGGTAATTGTTGTCTGTAAAATATGCAATTTGTCAATTTTAATGACAAGATGTGTAATGATTTTTTGGTATGAGACTTTAAGTTGTATATAATATACACAAAAATGACTAAAAAAACTTTTTACGACTAAGATAAAAGCGCATTAATATTTTCTGAATTATCTTCTATATTAATCTGACCTGATTTTTTGATCTAGTATTTCTTCAAAATCACGAAATAAGCACGTTCTTTATGGAGCTGACAACTCGGGACTCGGAACTAGGTTTCTGAGTAAGAACGTTTCTGAGTTGTCAGCAACGTCACCTGTGCGTCCTTATCATCCTTTGTTCCCTCGCCTACTTTTCATCTACTTGACATATTCCTTTCAGTTTGTTTTTCCAAATATGACCTTATGTCACAACAAGATTAGTCGTCGGAGAGCCATATTTCGACACAAATAGACCGACTGAACAAGATTGACACCATATTTGTAGTTTTTCTTCAAATTTTTGTGGTTACAGGAGCCACGTTTCTTCGTGTCTGTCCTACATAACTTCCCAGCTAAGCTCCTCTGGAACACCCTTTTTCAGGATATCAGAGTAATATCTAATCAGTTTTTGCGTAAAATAAATAAATAATATTTTTACACCTGGCAGTTCGATCCCATACTATCCGGCACTTGTGGTGTGTAAATTAGACTGCTGATAAACATACTTATATATTTCTAAATATATATGTTCTAATATACACATTATAGATAAATTACACCCAGACACAGAACAAATAATTATGCACATCACACAAATATTTGTCCTGGGTGGGAATCAAACCTTGCACTGTGCACAAAGTATCAGGATGATCAGGTATAGTGTAAACTTGTAAATTTATTTATAACAATAGGTCTACATTTAATCATTATGAAAAAAGTCCACACGATAGTTCTGCAAGAGAATGACGATCGGCGATATTTATGAATATGCATTGAAACTAGCAATAACGTTTCCATACAATTTTAATAGATATACATTTATAATTTATATAAATAAATCCATCAATTCTTGGTATAACGAGTCAGTCACATTTATCATAGACACAAAATGTGTTCTGTGAAATCATTTGAAATTCAAGTCGAGCTATAACTTCCTATTTTATGGACGCTGTCTGGATGCATGGTCACATTTGAACTCTACGAAGAGAATTACATGTTAAAACACATATATGACCTATGGGATATAAAACTTGCATAATTTGCGTGCATATAAATTTAACTTCAATTGTCCTATCTCAGCTTTCAGCGGTTCAACACGTGAGCGGACAAACCAATTCGCTTTCGAAACAACTTGCACTTTTTAATATTCTAAAAATTATATATAATTTAACCGAACGCTTTTATTGAACGAGTGAGCTCCATCTTGTATGAAACCTGATCTAAAAATTAATGGACACTAAAGTTAAGGTTGTCGGTAGGTATTTATATGTTTAAAATGAACCGTGTAATCAGTAACTATTTGGTTAACAATTTTTAGTTATATTGAATGTAAATGAGAATTTGAAACTGGCATATAACGAAGCACGGGCGCGGGATAAAATATTTCTGTTAACTGTATAGCTTTTGTCTTCGTTTGCACGTAACAACTACCTCCATCACGTTTTTATGGTCCCTACGTGATATAATATGGCCCATCCACAGGTGCCATCACTTTTTGTTATGAACAAACTTAACAATGTAGCAACTCAAGAATGAAAAAATTTTTGTTAAGATCTAAGATATTACTATGTCACAGCATTTCTTTTGCAATTATTCTATCTTTAAAATACACATGAATTTAAATGAGTATAACTCTTTATTTTTAAATTGGGAATGTTGTAAACAGTATGTATATATCTGTATGCCTGTGCTTGTTGGATCCTTGGCTCAGGTAAAACAGTAAAAAAAAACCAAAAGTGGCGTCGTCGGTCAACCTTTGTCTATTTTTTCCCGCTTATTTTTTCGTTTTGGAACTGAGGATAATTACGAAATTTTTACCTGTTCGAAATAAAACAATTAACATGTGTTGTGCCGAGACAAATCACACAATAATTTGAGACCGGATTCGGGTAATTTTTTGATGGTTTAGTTGAGAGTTTTTTGGGGTTTCTTTACACAATCATATATATTTTATGGGAATCAATCTTTGAATTCACTTGGAGGTGCGTTCCGCTTATAAAGCATTCGTTGCAGCCGGTACCTAAATTAATTGCATATAATGACGTTGTAATTGGATTTTTCATTGTTGGTTTGTATAGAAAGTTACTTTTAAAAGCTTTTATTTAACATGCACCGTTTGCATGTATGCTTGTTCGACACGATTTTTAGTACTTAAGTTAGAACGACTGCCCGATATCCGATTGGACTCCATTTTTGTTTACAATATCATCTTCAGAGACATATTGTTGTATAACAGGATAAACCTATATCCTGTTGTATAACAGGATAAACCTATCGAGTTTGGGCTCATTTATTATATCTTGGTGAATAGTTTAGTGCTGCATGATACTTAGGGTCTATACAAGATTGTTTGAAATATATTTCTTACAATAACTTACTTATTTACTTAAACTTCAGGTTGTTGAAGAAAAAAGACTCACATGCATTTAACTTCCGCGCATCTGCTCACTTTGGCCCGAAGGCGTGGGTCCCATCACGACTTTCATACTTATATGTGTAATCCAACCAAGAAAGGGAGGCCAGTAGTACTTATAAGGCTGTGTCGGGCTCGAGTGAATTTTATATTTTATTGGGTTATTGTTGCAAAATCGCACACAAACCAGGCGGATTCCTGGCATTTCTCGACAATTACCATTCCGTGAGTGAACCCGCACTCTCGCTGAATGTCCATAGTCTGGCTTCACCGTCAAACATCTGACCTTTAACTCTTTGAAACACCGATAGTCGAAGAACGTTTTACTGTAAACAATGTCACAATTCTGTTGTGGTTTCTGTATAACTTCTTTGTAGTAATTTATTTAGCTATAGGTATTAGTCACTGCCACGGGTTAAAAATTTTATTTAAGATATCTATATTTTCACTACAGTTTAGATATCAATAGTTATTCTTAAATGTAAATATTTTGTATGTGAATTATATATCACGTAAAACCTCGTAATGTGAAACAAAATAAATTGTATATAAAAATAAATTTTATATTTAATACACCTCTGCATGCCCCTTCGGGGAAACAGTCGTGATTTTATGTATGTGAGTATTAATAAATGAAATTCACATAAAGAATCATGTTTAATTATTTAAAAAATTATATATATATAAATTGTAACAAAATAATATGTATTAATGTATTAAATCGGTGAACAATAAATCCTGATCAAAAGACTATGTTGTTGACTATGTATATTTTAAGTTTTATAATTATTAATAACAAAAAAAATATCTCTTATCAACTTGTAAGTGGCGGGGTTATGAGGTAACGAACATTAAAATATCAACCGAATTGAGAACCTTCACCTTTTGAGACTTCGGAGCTGGTTAAAAAAGTTAAAAACGACAACAATAAAAGTTTCAAAACATTATTTAAGAGTATGTAAATTAATATACATAAGATCAGATTTAATATTATAATTTACTATTTTTATAAAATATAGTCTAAAAATTCTCAATAACATTTTGAACTGCATTGTAAAGCGTGGTTATAATTATTGTTAAATGGTTATTAATTTTAATAATTTCTGTTAAACCATTCGATTTAACACAGGAAATTACTCAATAAATTACTCAACACCATAATGAACACGATTGTCGGCCATAATACTAATAACCACGCTTACATATTTCCCATTGTATTCTCTATTAGGTAACATTTAAATATCTGCGTATTTACCCAACAGCTTTAACGACGTCCTGTTCCTACATGAAAGAATCATTTCAGATCGCATCGGAACGGATTTTTTCTCCGAAAATCGATCAGAGTGACGTGTAATGAGAGAGGCTTATGGCCAGCAGTGAACTGCGATAGGCTGATGATGATGATGATGATGATTGGAACGGATTTTATAATCTTTAAATGATATTAAAACGTGTATACTGTTTTTAAAGTCCATATTACCAAGCCGCGTACAACAATTTGACCGTAGGCGCCCTCCACGACACGTGATCTGAGACGAAAGTATGCTACGATGCACGTTTGGCTTCGATTACCTGTCATCGTATCCGATTGGATCCCTTCCGATCCGATGCTACGCGATGCTAACCGTTTTGTGGAAATTAATCTGGTAATGCGTTATCGTGTACAAATTTTGTTAAACTGCAAATAAAATAAGCAGCAAATTGATTATCGTTTCCTAGTATCCAGTAACAGTAAATACGAGGGTAAGTTTTTAAGTTCGCGGAATGACAGTGAAAAAGGCGGGTAAACGCGCTCTTTTGATGCCTACCGTATTCAGTGACTCATAATTAGTCTGCATAGTAAAATTTGTTGTGATTGGATCATTAGTTATTAAACTATCGTTGACCAAGTATTTTAATCGGGAACGAAGTGAAAAAAATGGAGAAAATTGAATTCCGTGCGGTGATAAAGTTCCTTACTAAGCAAGGAAAGTCTGTTCAAACCATACTCAATGAGATGTCATCGGTTTACGGGGATTCTTGCCCAGGAAAAACAATGGTCTACAAGTGGCATAGTTTATTTAAACAAGGCAGGGAATCACTTGAAGACGACCCGAGGCCGGGGCGCTCCGTTGAGGTGACTACGCCAGAAGTTATTGCAAAAGTAGAAAAAATTGTATTGGAAGATGCTCGACTAAAAAAGAAACAACTCGCAGAAATGGTTGGAGTATCGGATACAACAATTTTTAAAATTTTACACGATCATCTTGGCATGACTAAGGTTAGCGCACGGTGGGTGCCGAGAATGCTCACGCCATTGCAAAAACAACAGCGCGTGGAATGTTCACGTGCGTTTTTGGACCTCTGCAATGAAGACAAGGATGGCGTATTGAATCAAATTGTTACTGGGGATGAAACTTGTGAAACCCGAGTCCAAACAAGACTCCATGCAGTGGCACAAAAAGGGCACAGCACCACCCAAGAAATTTAAGGTTTCACAGTCGGCTGGGAAACTCATGGCAACGATTTTTTGGGACTCAGAAGGAATATTATTGATAGATTATAAAGATAAAGGCATTTCTATAACGGGGGAATACTACGCTTCAATCTTAGAACAGTTAAAAGAAGCCATCAAAGAAAAAAGACGGGGAAAATTAACGAAAGGTGTCCTGCTATTGCATGACAATGCTCCCGTTCACAAGAGCCGAGTCGCACTGGCTGCCCTGCATAAGGTGGGCTTCGATATTTTGAATCACCCACCCTACAGTCCAGATTTGGCTCCGAGTGATTATTATCTCTTTCCAAAAATGAAAAAAGAATTACGTGGTAAGAAATTTTCAACTGATGAGGGGGTTAAGGAGGCGGTTTCGGCGTATTTTTCAGACAAAGATAATACTTTTTTTTACGAGGGAATAAAAAAACTAATTGAAAGATCTGAAAAATGTATTCGTGTTGCAGGGGAATATATAGAAAAAGGAAAATAATTTTGTGTTTTTATTATTACTCAATACCCTCCATTCCGCGAACTTAAAAACGCCCCCTCGTACATATATAGACTGTAATACCGTGTAAGATTAAATGTCTATTAAAGAAAAACATAAAGTAAGGTCTATGATTTGAATTAAAGGCAACATCATTACTGTTTTACAAATACTTACAGGTTTTGTAAATATTCAATAATACCGTGAACTTGACTCATAACGTTATAGATAAATTACTTCTGACTTTCTTATAATCCATAAATATGGAATTGTAAATTTGATGGATTTAAATAAAGCGGATTCATTTTATAAAATAAACCAATAATGCTTAGCAGTGGAAAAGATGAAATAGATAATAAGGAAAGAGAATAGAAAGAAAAACGATTAAAATGGTTTATTTTATTAGACAATGGAATAGTCATTTGGCTTTCAACACGTGTGATGGACTGTGACAATAAAGTCAAAGACACGCCTCTCTAATAAAAATCGTATTCACTGTACTCCCTCGGATTATAATTGACTGCAAAAATAGACGTGGGTAGTACGTTCCAGACTTTAGTGACTATAGTCAATAGAACAAGCAAAGCATTTAGATCGACCTTAAGTGTAACTGCAAACACTATGAAAATCTGTCTGCGTCTAAGTAGTACGATAAATATAGGGCGAATTCAATTAATTTTTCCATAGAGTCAGTAAATACGACATAAATCGACCCCTCTCACTATCTAAAAAATCAGATGTTTAGTTGCAGTATTTGCCTAGGAACCCGAGCACTGGTAGCTTCTTTAAAAGTGTCCAATCTCAGACCCATTCAAAAATATTAAAGGCGACTAAGAACACGGCTAATGTGGAGTGCCCCAACATGGTTCTTAAAAGCTTCGCTTCAAAGTCAGGTGCTGTATACAAGAAGGACAAGAGTCAACCTTTTTTTAAGTAAACAAAATTGGCTGTCATTGAGTAGTTTCTTGGTCTTAAGGTATGCTAGATCACGGATGTTCAGTACACGCTTCATATTTTTTTTGAGAATGTGTTTGACATTGGCCTGTACAGTTGTATTGTTTACTATGTTATAGTAATCAATGTAGCAAAATAGTGTGAGTAAAATCTAGCGTAAAAATTACTATCTATTTCTGCTTACTTTGAGACTATTTCAAATCATCATTCAAGCTAAATAGGATGTTGTTTTATGTGTGTACGCATGTCAGAATATTCCGGATAAAATTGTTTTTCAGTACTTGGTAGTTTTTGTTCCGGCACGCGGTCAGTATGAGTGGAATGTGCTCGTGATGATCGATTTCGCGCGCAATCATCTTCCACCATCTTGATTTTGCTGTCAAATAATAGCACCAGGTGCGCTCTGTTGCACACTAGCGCCTTATGATGTCACAATACTTTTGTTTCGGTGATTACCTTCAGTGTGTAATCGTTAAGGAAAACAAAAGCATATATTATATTAAAAATGATAAGTTGGAAGCTAACGATAGTCGTAAAATAAAAAAAAACACTACCTACAAATTACGAAAAATTTAATACCAGTTGTAACGAGTTTGTTTTTTCTTTGATTTAATTACATTGAGGATGTTATTACAAGGAACATTATCACGGATTAAAAATGCTTTTTTTTGCCTTTTAAAACCTGCCAGCCAACGTGGGCGTGGTAAATAATTTGTGTTTTGTAGTTGACCAATTTTATTTCAATGCTCACAGGTTTTTAAATAATCTTAACAACCACGAAAGGCCTCTATCGAATATGAGTAAATTATGATTGAAAAAGGGTGAACAATATATTGTGGAATTAAATAATTTAACAACAGACGTAGTGTAATCGAGTGTGGTATTAAATTTATAATAACAATAGCTTCGCAAAGATTATCCAAGACACTAGTCAGGGCCCTATTTGGATAGATTGTGTCTCGATCTACTTTTGACAAATTTTTAATTTTAATTTCAATGAAAAGTAATGTGTGGGTGTATTCATCTTATTCATATGAAAAATCATGCTAAAGTGAGAAAAAATATTTTTTTTTTACATAAACGTATTAAATTGTATATCTCCAGAAGCTAACTTCTCTTCTCTTCAGTTTACTTCAGCAGGTTTCGATTCCAGAGATTAGATGATTAATTTAATAACGAGATAATGGCAGAAGTTTGTGCAAATAATAATGAAACTGTGTATGATCATGTCCAAAAACGCAAGTTAATAAATGTATCATTTTTTTATTTAAATATGCAAAGAATCACACAGTTTTTATTTAAATGTAATTTAAAAATAAATACCTTAGTATAGATTTAAGATTGGGAAATACTGAATAGATATTTAGTTATAAACGCGTCATATTTGTTATACTGACGGTTTTGTGTATAATGTCTTTTTCTTTCCAATAATTAAAAAAATGTAATATAAACTAATAAGTTTCCTTCCTTGATATACTTTAGAATATTACAAAAATATTTTAATTTTGAACATGATTTAAGTTGTTTTGACATATTAATTAATCTAAAATAATAAATAAACGAGAAAGCAACAATATAATAAACAGTTACAATTTACATAATGTGTCCGGTGACTTCATTGCTATGTTATCTGTTGTTATTTTATATTTAGCCATAAAATTAATGGAAATCGGTGCTTTTATTACTGTGTACACTAAAGTATTGTCGATATCACTTATTCGTATTTTAAGACCACCAAGGCAACGATGGTTGTAATAATTCTTTTAGAGAATTACCTTCGTAAACGTATATATACAAGAATGTTAATTAATGAAATATTTAATGGGTATTAAGTGAGTTTAAGAAAGTAATATAGATATGAAATGCATCGAGTCAAAGATATTAGTATCGGTCAAACGACTAGTTTAGTGTATCTCTGACAGTATGATAAAATTCAAAAGATATGCTATCAAATTTATTTAATTAAGGGATCACCACAAGTAGTATGTTGTATCAGCAAAGCCCGGTGTATATTGTAATGAATTACAATAGTATCATGTTGTTAAAGTTGTCCATAAATAAATAAAATAAATATAGATTTCTAATATAGATAGCTTTAGTATTTAGTGCAAAATAACAAAACTATTGTAGCAAAACTAATCAAACTGTACATGCTTTAGCAAACTACATAATTTGGTTACAAAGAAATCAGTAGTATCATTGACTAGAATGAAATATACAGACTGACTGGTGAGATACCTTCAATATTTGAGGACGTGATAGTATGCGAACATATATCATGAAATAAAATAACATAAAAACGAAATATTAAATAACTTCTTAGTAAACTTCGTACTCAGTAAAAGTTCAGTGCGGCCCTGTATAAACTATTGGTAGGGCGTGCACTTGCGCTCGGTATACTTAATTAGTTATTAGACGCGCAAGAATGTGGCACGGACTCCGACGATGTTATCCAGAAATTAGTCGACGACCAAATTAGCCGCCTGGCTGTACTGCAATAAACCGTTTTTAGACCTGGCCGCATTATTACTGAGCGATGCGTACAACCTAATATTATTATGCTTCTTTATGGTTAAAGAAAATTATTGTAGTAAGTTTGTAGTGATATCTAAGAGTTCATTAAAATGTTTTTTTTTACATATATAAAGAAATATAAGGTTCTAGATACCTGGGAGAACATCTAGAACTTCGAAGATAGTAAGACGTAGGACTTGCTAACTTTTAAACTTTCACTTTTATAAAACATAAGAACCTATTACATTAGACTGATCGACTACAAATATATTAATTTACTTTCCGTGTGGTGACGGATTAGCAATAAATTGGAAAAAGAAAGAAAACTTAATTGGGCCAAGAATTCATTAACATTTGAATTTAAACATCCCGCGCAAAAATTTTACGTCAGCTCTTGGGACCGATGCTACTGACATTTGCTGGCTACAATCGTAACACATGGTTTCAAAAAAATGGAGCCATTTGTCACACATCCAATGAGTCAAAGATATCTTTTTGGAAAAGCTGATTTCCAGACGAGGTGAAATCAGTGAAATCGTGGCCATAGAGGCCTCCCAGAAGTCCAGATCTATCCCCAGCAGACTTCTTTTTGTGAGGTTATTTGAAGAATAGTATATACATGAATAAACCAAATACACTACGTCAACTAAAAGAAGAAACCAGCAAAGAGATGTTGGCGGTCTCGCAGTCTCTTTGCCGACGATTATTCGAAAATTTCGGTGCTCGCTTAGAAGAGTGCAAACGTCGAAACGGTGATCATTTTAACGACAAATTAAAATTTATTTTGTAATTTTTATAAAATAAATTTTAAACTAATTACCTATTTTGTAAATAAATATTTTTTATAATATATCAAACGGTTTTTTTATACGATTTATTCAAATTTTAATTAATTCATGACCCACCCTATACCTATAAGCACTATACCAACCCGTCTGGCCAGCGTGGTATACATACTAGGCCAAAACCTACTTTCTAAGAATTAGCCTATGTCCAGCAGTGGAATATTAAAAGCTCATGATGTTGATGAAGTTACTTTATTACACAACATTTTTTTCTCAGATTTTTTCAGTACTTTTGTATTATTCCAAATACCAATCGTTTTAAGGACTTTATGTTCGGACTTTCTTACTGTTGTCTTTGGCTCCTTTTGCATAGATAACAGGTACTTTTTTTTTTGTATGCGGAAATCCCCTCGGATACAACCTACTGGTGAGATAACAGGTACTGTATCTAAGCATTCCGAAAATTTTATCCGAGTTCATTTGACATGTGGATCGTAAAATTAAGATTTATCTTTTTAGCAAAATTGGTTAGTTCTTTACTCTGCAATTTTAGTATTTATTGTATTATTAAATATTTGTTTTTATCTTTATTCGACAAATAGATAGAAGTCTTGTAAGTGCTTATGAATATACAATGGCATTAGGGTTCACTTAGTTTCATTGTAATGTTACTGGTACCTGGTGTGTTTTACTGAAGAGGAAATCGAACTCTGTCTTTGTCGGTATTGCAACCACACAACCGCAGTAATATAACAAACCGCAGAACGACGGTCTCGGAGTCAACTTCAATTAAATTGTATGTTTTTGTGGTTTTCTACGGCTTGAGACTTAAGTTTGTTTTCTTAATTTAGAATTTATATGGGTGCAGCGCCCTCTGACGTACCCGAGGAAGTCTAAGAACGTGGTTGGTTTTATTAACATTTTACTACACATAGTATTATCTAGCGAAGTGTGGATTACATTTAGGTTCGAATATGCATGTATTGCATAATGAGAATAAATACCAGGGTGTCAGAAAGTAATGCTCGATTTTCACACCACAAAAATCAATCAAAGTTTATTAGAAACTTGATACAGTATGCGCTGGGTGGTAAGCGAATACCGGCTTTTATAAACTAGATCAATGTAAAATGCATTTAGACATTTCTATCCCATTACTCTCTGTAGCTTTGATCCGTAGTAACAGTCTAAAGTCCATTTAGTAATTCATTAGTTATAAAGATACACCACAGCAAGATACGAACGAAGATAGATTCACCTTCATCTCCATCTTTATTCGATTTAATGAATTGTAAATACGCTTTAAATGTGTTGTAAATAAACTGAAATGTATATCACGTTTAAAGAAGAGCTTTTAAATGAATATCTACAACATAAATAATATGGAAGAGTTGCCGTAAGAACACGATAGCCAGTCTAATCCAATAAGACGTGACCAAACAGTAATGTTAGCATCTACTAATTAATTTAAGAAAACCGGTCAAGCCTAAATCGGCCCCAAATACGGTCTCCGTTCCCATAGAGCATTTTACTATTAACCAAATAGTTTGGCCTAACGGTTTAACGACGCGCCGTGTTATATGGGTTCTTTTTATAATGGCGTTGATTCGATGCTGTTTTGATTTTGGATATCGATTTCTTTGATTACGGTGTGTAAATATTTGCATCGTTATTATATTGAATTAAAGAAAATGGAAGGCCAATATGTGGTATTTTATGTGACTTAAAGAGGTATCATTTTTGACTGTTGAAATTGTCTAAAATTAAAATGTATTCTACATTTAAATTTTGACAAGGGTATAAATAAAGATGTTTAGTTCAAATATCAGTGTGCTTTATGTATTATTTTAAAATATTTACAAATTTTATTGCATGTTATCAATGATACTACAATTGTAATTGGTTAACATTCATTCAGAAAACAATAGGAAAAAATTACTTTATCAAAATGGGCAAAGTATAGTTATTTTAGAAAACAAATGTGGCGCATGAAGGTCGTCAGATCTTTTGACCATAAATAGGGAATATGTATATATATTTGTGGAGGGACGGGTGGCATGTTCCTTTCGACACAAAGGGAGGATTCTTCCGACCAGGCGAGGTGATCATGCCTGGCGGGCCGCGTCCCAACGGTTGATGTTGGGATGTTGTCTCTATGCTAATCACCACTATATCGCCATTCAGGATTAGTAGTTGCTCCGTATTTCGATGTCTTCGCTAGATCGCGCTTTAGTATGTATTTCTGTTTGAGTTGTATGTGAAAGTCGCCACATATTTTTTAAACATTTCTACTAATGATTACATTACCAAAATTACATATATAATATCCGAAATATAAACAAAATCTAAATCAAAAATATCTATTAAAATTACTATCATTTTCGGGTGATTGACGATTTTGGCGTGATTTCACCACTGTTTTTTTTTAAATCGCAAAGGTATTTGTGTTATACAAAGTTACGTCGAGTATTGCCTTTAACCGTAGACCAATAATATTTGTCCTGCATCAAAACATCGTTGTTACGATTCCTTTTAGGACAGTCCAAGCATTTAAAACTGCTTTCAGGATCTTGAACAACTTATGTATGACATATCACAATATACGGAGATCCTTGTAGTGTATTTCGATACGATATTACACTTATTGTTCACCATTAGTTCAGGTATCTACCTCTACAGCAGCTAAGAATGAACCTGAATGAGTTGAGATAGGAAATAAAATCCTTTAACTTTCAGTCTGCTAACGTCATGTTGTTAAGGGGTGCAGCTATCTGTAACTCAGTGATTCTTGATAGTAACACTTAATTTCCGTTTGTTCTCGACTTGTGTTGTACAAACAAACGAATAAGACCAGCGGAAATAGGTAATTATTGTCTGCGTTTACATAGAGATGTACTAGGTTTCAATTCTAGTTATTTTCGCAAATAATCAACATAAATATTGATGGTTTTTTTTTTGTAGTAATAAGATACATTTCTCGTACACGACTGAAGCCAGTTTTTTTAATTAAGACTGTTAATTAGATAGGCGGATAGAAAGTTAATTTATAAACTTTGCCATCATGTTCGGCTGACGGGAATGCGGACGTCATCAAAAGTTACCGATAAATGCCTACGTTTTATGATGTACAGTGACGTATGTGTTAAAATTTTTGGATATAACTAACAAGTATTTGATTTTATCAGAACAACTATCATGGTGTGGATTTTCTCTCATTAATTTTTAATTACAAGAGCTGTCGTACAGATCTAGGTCATCCCTCAGTGTATACACAGCTAAATATACCACCAATTATTTGATTAAAACTGATAAAAACTAAAGCGGTAAAACCAACCCCCTCACATTTAAATCATGCGAAAGATGATTAATTTGATGTGTATCTAACACCTTTAATCGAGCAATTCTTGTATATACTCTGAATCTCGGAAACACCTCCAAGGATTTTCATGAAATTTAGTATGCAGGAGATTTAGGGAGGCCATAAAACGATCCAGCTAGGTTTCGTTTTTAGAAAATGTTGTTTTGTCCGTGTTTTCAAGCAACGAAAAACTGCTACAATGTCATTAGAGTACGAAGGTAAGTGCTGCTTTACTAACACAGCAACGCAAAAATTAAGTTCTTTAGTTGATGGCGTTGTCTAATAGGGTTGTTATAACAATTATCTATGTGACAAAATTAGGGATGGGAACAAAAAAAATCTTAAATTGCGAATCGACTATCTGGTAGATTTACCAAAAAAATATCGAGCAAAGCTCGGTTTCCAGGTACTATTCGTAACATTACATAATGTTGCTTTCGTGCTAAGTTTGCGAAGTTATTTTTAAAGCAAACGGGACCAAAACGCTGGCGAACAGTGGGTGTTTAATATACCTCGGCCTACCCCACCGGAAAAACAGACGTGATATTATGTATGTATTCTTAGAGTATAACGATAAATACTTAAAAGGTGACTTGGTACATGAGATTTAATTAAATATGAAGAAACAGTTGGATCTATCGAGAGATTTTTAAAATGTGTTTTTTTAAACGATTGAACTCGAACGAATTTATGTAGAATTTGCCCGGAAAGGAAATCTTATTGTGTCATTAAGTAAATAAATAAAATGGTTCTAAAGCTTCAAGCAGGGACAGGAATGACAATAGTACCTAATAACAATTTGTCAGTCATTGGGAGAGGCCTATGTCGAGAGGTGAACTAGGCTGATATAGAATGAAGACTTCAAGCTGAAGCTGTCATCAGTACTATAGTGATGTTGTCAGATAATAAATTAGAATAGTTTCTAAATAATTTGCATACTTAATTGTTCATAAACTTAAAAATTAATTCCTTCAAATTACCATTGAAGCACGTGCGATGTGTTTGCTAAATTTATTAAAAAGGAGAATGTTAGCAATAATTCCAATCTGAATATTATTTTTTACAATATCCTTAAAGATTAAATCCAATTCGATATTCTAGTTACAGTATATTTCTCATTAACATAATTGATAAGACAGCATAGTGGAAAACTCAATTATAAGTTCCATATATGTTTTCTTCTCTTATTACATCTAATCTGACGCCTAATCATCTTATCAAGAGGAATTACAGAGGGCGCCACTAGTCCACGTCTCTGATAGAATTACGCACACGTATAACATGCCATGGTTTATAATACGGGACTGCGTCGACGTGAAGTAGTATGTAATAACAAGTTACACGCGATGTAGTGCGCTGTAGGGTACAATTAGAAGGCAGTAGCGGGAGCGTTCACATCAACAGCGTTTAATAGTCCACTGTCGGACGTGGGCCTCTCCTTAGAAAAGAGGTTTCGGGGTACTATACCACACAGACCAGACTGGTAAGTGTTGAGCTTGGTTCAAGATTTTATTGTCTTTGATGTGATGTTGTCCTGTGTAGTATACTCAGTAGTCTCTTACGATACTTTGGGATAAATAGAGCTGGTAACATTCTGTATTCTTTTTTCGTCACTTTACGGAGAAGAGAATGAGAGCGTTGGGTATGAAAAGAAAATCGTCATAAACTCATCTTTAAATTCTCGACGTCTCAGTTCGAGATCTAAAATAGTCAAAGCCTTTATGGTCGTTAGGCTGTAAATCACAAGAGTTAAAGTATTACGATTATCTTTATATAATTATTTTTTTAAATCATGTTTGGGGTCAACTACCTAATATCTGATTTTTAAGGATTACCTACACGGTTGTCCGTCTTGGAAGAGAAGAAGCCAGTAAGTGGATGCAGATATCAATTACTAAAACATCACATAGTAGGCAATAAATATTAATTTATAACTTTTTTGGGATAAAATATTTTGTAGCAGATAAAATACATATATTCTTCTGCGATGTTCTGTTTCTGGGTACAGTTAGTTCAAAGTTGAAAACACTTAATGGATTTATTGATCCAATGGAGCTAAAAAAACATTAGAGTCGTATTAAACGCATTTAGATTCAGAAGCAAATTACAAACATTAAACTAAGTTTATATCTTATCATTATTTATGTTAACTGGAAAGTTAGGCAAATATGCCAACTAAATTCTCAGATATCATTACAGACGGACTATTAATTTTCTTCATTAATAAGATATTTTAGCACGTAACTACATACACTTAATTAGGTGTAAGTCTATTCTAGTTATTTATATTTAAAATATATATTAGTAAATGATCTCATTAAATTAATCGTAGTAGAAAATCTAACGGGTGGTAATTTTGATTTTATTATGGCGATATCTTAACTGTTACGTTTTCTGTGCAACTATTTCTAGTTTATGAATTCATAATTGATGGTTATTACTCCATATCCTTTGAAAGAAATAGAAAATATCATAGTAACTTATTTGATCTCGAACTATCTATCGGAAAAGTTCCTTCATCACTTTTATTATTATTCTCTTTATTACGTATAAATACACATATTGATTACATTTTTAAATATATAAAAAATAAAAAATACATATTTAAAAATATAAAAAATAGTAGACTACCGACATCGGGTACAGGGACCAAGATACCGGTGGTTAGGGCTCCAGAGACAGGAACCTCCTCACAATACGGGCCGTGTCAAGGAGGACTGCCTTCTGCATCAGACCCTTGATCCAACCTTCTAACGTGAGCCTCTTAAGTTGTTGGTCGAGGCTCTTGGCTATCAATCCGTGAACAGATATGATTATCGGAACAATGATCACCGAATCCACATTCCACATGTCGGCAATCTCGTGAGACAGATCCAAATACTTTAATTGTTTTTCTTTTTCAACTTTCACGAGATTCTCGTCATGAGGAACGGCGATATCGACAATCATTGCGCGGCGCTCTAATCGATCTATCACCACAATATCAGGCTTATTGGCAACAATAGTCCTATCTGTGATAATAGATCGATCCTAATGGATCTGATCGATAGCTCGATTGATTATTACTATTATTATTATTATTTTTTTCTTCATCACCTAGCGGCAGTGGACCAGAGTCTGTAGGTTGATGTAGTATAAAACGAGTTTGGGGGGATCACCGTATATGGTGTTTACTTCTCCCTCAACCGGAGTTTGAGCGACTTCGAGGTTTTCCTTAACAACTTGGAAACCTCGATGCAGCGTCTAACGTCTGGGCACGTCTTAGTGCTGGGGGACTTCAATGCAAAGTCCATTGCGTGGGGTTCCCCCAGGACGGACGCTAGGGGCGAGGCCGTAGAGGAGTGGGCGGCCTCGGTGGGCCTCTGTTTACTAAACAGGGGCTCCACCAACACGTGCGTGCGACAGCAGGGAGGGTCGATAGTGGACCTTTCGTTCGCTACCCCTGCCCTCGCCGCACGAGTAAGGAACTGGCGCGTCCTGGAAGAGGTTGAGACGCTCTCGGATCACCTCTACATCCGATTTGAGCTCTCCCGGACCCAGGACCCCAGTAGGGGTCACGTGGCGCGGCGTTCTTCTCGCTTTCCGCGGTGGGCTTTAGCCAAATTAAATAAGGACCTACTAGAGGAGGCGGCCATCGTTCACTCTTGGCTGTCTCCGCAGGCCCCGACCGAGGAGGTCGACATGGGGGCTGGTCGCTTCCGCGATGTCATTGTGCAGATCTGTGATGCGGCCATGCCCCGCATCCGAGGTTGTCAGCCTCCACGGAAGGAGGTTTACTGGTGGTCCCAGGAGTTGGCGGACCTCCGCGCGGCCTGTACTCGTGCCCGGAGGTCCTACACCCGTAGTCGGCGGCGACACCGCGTAGACGGTGAGGAGGACCAGCTTCATGAGGAGTACCGAGAGGCGCGGAAAACTCTGAAGCTGGCCATTAACCGCGCCAAAGAAGTGAAGAGGAAGGAGATGCTGGAGGGTCTCGATCGTGACCCCTGGGGTCGCCCTTATCGTGCGGTGCGACAAAAGCTCCGCACGTCGGGCCCCCCCTTACAGAGACACTCCAGCCCAGCTTCCTGCGGGAAGCGGTCGAGGTTCTTTTCCCGCAGCGGGCGGAGCACACACCCCCGTCGATGGCCTTCATGGTCGAAGACCGGGGGACGGAACGAGGATAATGTTCCGCCCGTCAGGGAATCGGAGATAGGGGCGGTCATCTACGGATTTGCTCTAAGAACACCGCCCCTGGGCCAGATGGGATACCTGCCCGAGTGTTGGCGCGAACCCTCGACCACATGTCGGATCACCTCGGGGAAGTCCTAAACGCCAGCTTGGCGTCCGGGCGCTTTCCTGAGAGCTGGAAGAGCGGGAAGCTGGTCCTACTACGGAAGCAGGGACGGCCGGCCGATTCGGTCGCGGCTTATAGGCCCATCGTGTTGCTGGACGAGGCGGGTAAATTGTTTGAGAAGATACTCTCTGCCCGCATCGTCCGGCACCTCTGCGAGGTGGGCCCCGATCTGTCGGACGCCCAATACGGGTTTCGAGCCGGGCGTTCGACAGTCGATGCTGTGTTGTGCCTGTGGGCCTTGACCGAAGAGGCGGTGAGCTGTGGCGGCGTGCTGCTGGCGGTGTCGTTGGACATCGCCAACGCATTTAATAGTCTGCCATTTAGCTGCATCAGGGAAGCACTCCACTACCACGAGGTGCCAGAGTACCTGAGGCGGCTTGTGGTAGACTATCTTGAGGAGCGTACCGTCATGTACGAGGACCGAGATGGTATTCTGAGGCGGCCGCCCATGTCGTGCGGTGTTCCACAGGGGTCTGTCCTCGGACCACTCCTGTGGAATATGGGATACGACTGGGCCCTTCGAGGTCGTCTTCCCCCCGGGCTCGGCGTAATTTGTTATGCCGATGACACATTGGTCACGGCCCGGGGGGCGAACTTTCAAGAGGCGGCGCGCCTGACCGCCGTAGGAGTCTCTTTGGTGGTCGGGCGCATTGAGGCGCTGGGTTTACGGGTGGCCCTAGATAAGACAGAGGCCCTTTTGTTTCATGGGCTCCGTCGTGGTCCACCCCCCGGCGCCTCATCGTTGTCAATTCGGTCCTCGTACCGATTAAGGCCCAGATGAAGTACCTGGGCCTAATCCTAGACGGCAGGTGGCTCTTCGACGAGCACTTCCGACAGCTTACTCCAAAGCTGGTCGGCACTGCTTCTGCCCTTGGGCGACTTTTGCCCAATTTGGGTGGAGCCAGCGTCGCGACGAGACGGCTATACACGGGGGTTGTCCGGTCAATGGCGCTGTATGGTGCACCGGTGTGGGCGGCGGCTCTGACCGCCCAGAATAGGGCTCGCCTCTGGCGCCCTCATAGGATATTGGCGCTTAGAGCCATACGTGGTTACCGCACCGTATCGACGGAGGCAGCGTGCGCCTTGGCCGGAACTCCCTCGTGGGATTTGGAGGCGGAAGTGCTCGCCGAAGTTTACCGGCGGACGGCTGACTTCCGGGCGGGTACCGGCATACGGCCCCGACACCATATAGAGAGATACCATATAGAGATACGCGAGTGGCGAGAGGCCGCTCGTCGAGCCACGATGGCTCGTTGGTCGTCCCGGCTGGAGGCTCCACGTGCTGGCTTTGCCGCCGTGGAGGCTCTCCAGCCGGTCATCGCCGAGTGGGTAGGGCGGCAGCACGGGACCCTTTCCTTCCGACTGACGCAGGTCCTTTCCGGGCACGGTTGCTTCGGGAAGTATCTGCACTCGGTCGTCAGGAGGGAATTGAGTCCCGCCTGTCACCACTGCGACTGCAGTGAGGACTCGGCTCAGCACACGCTAGCGGTTTGTTCTGCTTGGGCGGCGCAGCGTGGAGTCCTCACTGTAGTTATTGGAGGTGATCTCTCACTACCGGCCATCATACGCTCCATGACCGGTAGCGACAGTTGTTTTACCGCGGTCGCAACCTTCTGCGAAGACGTAATTTCGCGGAAGGAGGCGGCGGAGAAGGCCCGGGAGGACGATATCCACTCGGACCCAATTCGCCACCGGCGAACCGGGCGGCGGAGGCGCGCATACCAGCGCCTCATGCCGCCTTGAGTGTGGCCGCGGATGGACGGGACGGGTTTTCCCCTCCATCCGCTTCAATGGCCAGCCGCGAGGAGGCGACGTCCGCGTGTGCCGTACGTCGCCTAAAAGAGAGAGTTTACCCATAGATGGTGCCCGCATTAGCGGGCAGGCGCTAGGAGGGATCTGGATGTCGTAATAGCAGCGGTTCCCGGATCCCTCCTATCTCAGGCGCAGAGCGGCACACCATGTGGTTTTAGTCGGTCCGATTCCGACACACCACCCCGCCGTAAACCCCGGTGGGGTGACGGCCCGAGGGGGTTTCCACAAGTTAAAAAAAAAAAAGTATATAACGAGTTTTCGAAGGCCTTCGATAAGGTTAACCATGAAATATTATTGCAGAGGCTCCAGTCTTTAGACATCGTCAACAAAGTCTTAAAGTGGTGCGAGTCTTACCTCGAGAATAGACCACTTTCTATTGTTGTGGATTTTGATGAGCCTAATCTTTACATTGCGACCTTTGGAGTACCCCAGGGGTCTAACTCCGCCGTTATTTTTAATATTTTTGTCACCATCATTTCACAAGTATTTAAATATTCTAAGCCTCACCTTTGCAGACGTCTTAAAATTTATACGCACAATATTGGATGAATCCGACATAAGTACGAGGGTAAGTTTTTAAGTTCGCGGAATGACAGTGAAAAAGGCGGGTAAACGCGCTCTTTTGATGCCTACCGTATTCAGTGACTCATAATTAGTCTGCATAGTAAAATTTGTTGTGATTGGATCATTAGTTATTAAACTATCGTTGACCAAGTATTTTAATCGGGAACGAAGTGAAAAAAATGGAGAAAATTGAATTCCGTGCGGTGATAAAGTTCCTTACTAAGCAAGGAAAGTCTGTTCAAACCATACTCAATGAGATGTCATCGGTTTACGGGGATTCTTGCCCAGGAAAAACAATGATCTACAAGTGGCATAGTTTATTTAAACAAGGCAGGGAATCACTTGAAGACGACCCGAGGCCGGGGCGCTCCGTTGAGGTGACTACGCCAGAAGTTATTGCAAAAGTAGAAAAAATTGTATTGGAAGATGCTCGACTAAAAAAGAAACAACTCGCAGAAATGGTTGGAGTATCGGATACAACAATTTTTAAAATTTTACACGATCATCTTGGCATGACTAAGGTTAGCGCACGGTGGGTGCCGAGAATGCTCACGCCATTGCAAAAACAACAGCGCGTGGAATGTTCACGTGCGTTTTAGGACCTCTGCAATGAAGACAAGGATGGCGTATTGAATCAAATTGTTACTGGGGATGAAACTTGGGTTCATCATTATGAACCCGAGTCACCCAAGAAATTTAAGGTTTCACAGTCGGCTGGGAAACTCATGGCAACGATTTTTTGGGACTCAGAAGGAATATTATTGATAGATTATAAAGATAAAGGCATTTCTATAACGGGGGAATACTACGCTTCAATCTTAGAACAGTTAAAAGAAGCCATCAAAGAAAAAAGACGGGGAAAATTAACGAAAGGTGTCCTGCTATTGCATGACAATGCTCCCGTTCACAAGAGCCGAGTCGCACTGGTTGCCCTGCATAAGGTGGGCTTCGATATTTTGAATCACCCACCTTACAGTCCAGATTTGGCTCCGAGTGATTATTATCTCTTTCCAAAAATGAAAAAAGAATTACGTGGTAAGAAATTTTCAACTGATGAGGAGGTTAAGGAGGCGGTTTCGGCGTATTTTTCAGACAAAGATAAAACTTTTTTTTACGAGGGAATAAAAAAACTAATTGAAAGATCTGAAAAATGTATTCGTGTTGCAGGGGAATATATAGAAAAAGAAAAATAATTTTGTGTTTTTATTATTACTCAATACCCTCCATTCCGCGAACTTAAAAACGCCCCCTCGTATATTATAGGCAGATATAGAGAGTTTATATCAATGGTGTATCAGTAACAAAATGTATTTAAGCTGCTTCAAGTGTTATCATATAAAATTTACCACAAAGAGAAATAAAATCCAGTGTTCATACAGAATTCAAGAAAATATTCTAACAGAAGTAACAGTAATCCAGGATTTAGGTATTTACTTGGACAGTAATCTCAACTTCACAGAACACATAGATAAAATACTAAGTGCCGCATATCAGTCTCTTGTAGTCGTATTGCGAGCATCGAAAGAATTAAAAAAAACTATCACTACGTTACAATTATACAATAGCTATGTACGAAACCAACTGAAATGCTATGGTACTGCTTGAAATGTATTATACCAAGAGCACATCAATAGAATTGAAAGGATTCAGAAGGAACTTCTTCGTCAGCTGCTTCTAGCTGAGGAATTGCAAAGTCTATGAAAATAAACTGAGTTTGAACCATTTTTGATCTGACATTTCTATATAAATTGCTTAATAATGCCATGAATTGTCCGGATGTTCTTGGTCGATTGGTTATTAACGTTCCACTGAGACTGACCGTATCGTGATGCAGAACGAACTTGGGGAAACACTCATCGCTTGTTAGGATTGCTCATCGTATAACATGGTATCATGTCCTTCCGAAGATGGACGTTTTTTCAAACTCACTAAGAAAATATAAATCATTAATCCGCTCAAAGTTCACGGGTAAGTAGGTGCTTACGTAAAGTGTATTGCTGTGATTTAATATAGCTATTGCTAACTAGTCTTTAATTTTGATTAAATAACAAATAAAAACAGATTGTCTACTACATATTTTAATTATGCCACAAATACTACAAATCCTAAGTTTGTAAGGGTGTAAATGGAGTATTAATGATAATGATATGTATATTGTGTACTCTATTTATTTTTTTCATATTTTGAACGTTAATAATATTTGTGTAAATATTTCCCTGTTAGGCTAAATTGATGTTTACGTGATTTTGTGCAATTGAGGAAGCACATACTTTTTGATTTTGTAAGTTGTTTGTGTATTCCTTGTTGTAAGATCCTTAAATAAACAAAATAAATATATATACACATAAATGTATAATATATGTGTGCGTACATGACTCTAAAACGCTTACTATATATGTATAGTGAGCGCCATCTTTAGCTGTACTATGAACTGAGGACTCGCGCCCGACATTTCATTGTGTTGCAGGATTTGATTTTTTTTAGGCTTTAGTAGACGATTGTTGGAGCGGGACAATGTGTCGTATATCAACACCTGACGAGCTGTTCGATGGCGCACTAGGAGTTATAACTTGTAATACGTTGGTGGAATGGAAAACAAAATATTATAAGTTAACTTGACAAGTTTGTCAGCCAAAAACAAAAAGTCCATGTTATAGTGGGAACTTAGGTTTCATTTTTCTGTGTCTGTTGGCAAAACATGAAAGGTTCAAGTACATAGTTACAACATGAACAGATACATGAAGAATGATTAATATTATATTAATTTCGAATCTATTAACAGTTATAACAGTATAAATTGTTAGACTTAGGTTTTAAATAGTTTTAACACAGATTATTAATTTTATTGGAGAAGTGATTTACACTTCATCAATTAGCATATTTTATGTTAAATACGGGGTGGGCCAAGAATTCGTCAACATTTGAATCTGACATTTGAAACAAATGCCGCGCGGCGTGGGGAGGGTCTGAACACTAGCTAGTTTCTTGGAAATTTTGACGCAATGGATCTCACGCTTACTGTGTGAAACAATTTTATTTAAACAGCAGTTCAATTATTACTGTGTGACGCTTATTTCGCGTTGAATACTATTTACACGACTTAAATCAGTGTACGAGTGCTCTTTTAATAAAAAAAATGAGTGAAAAAGTTTGAAGACACGGTATCTACGCTAAATGTGAAGTAAACTGGAGGGCCACGGACTTCTCGGACCGAAGAGAATGTGCAGCAAGTTACCGCTTCAGTGCGACGTAGTACAGATTTATCGACGTGCAGACGTTCGGCTGAATTAGGGTTATCCCGAACATCATTACGCCTTATTTAAAATTACATTTAAAATTGCATCCATATAAGGGCCACTATCTGGAGGTACTAATGATTTAAATTTGCGCAAGCCGTATGCCGAAACAATGTTAGAACGATTCAGTAATTTTGGCAACATCTTATTTTCTGACGAATCCCATTTTCACCTCAACGGGAATGTAAACAAACAGAATTGCTGGTATTGAAGCAGTGAAAATCTCAAAGCTAAAGACAAAGCCATTTTATTTTCCCAAGGCTGTGATTTTAGCAAAAGGAATCATTGGCCCCCGTTTTTTCGAAGATTCTCGCGGCCGAACGGTCGTTACTGTTCAATCTGCTGAACATGTGAAAACACATAGTTTCAACAAGATGGAGCCACAGAGCCAAAGACATGTTTACGGAAAAGCTGATTTCCAGACGAGGTGACGTTCCATGGCTACACAGAAGTCCAGGTCTCCCCACCAGACTTCTTTCTATGGGGTTATCTGAAGAATCGTGTCTATTTCAATAAATTAAATACATTATGTCAACTAAACGAAAAAATCAGCGATGAGTCGACGAGATGTCGACGATCTCGCGGTCTCTTTGCCGACGAGTATTCGAAAATTTCGGTGCTCGCTTAGAAGAGTGCAAAAGTCGAAATGGCGATCATTTAGACAATTTAATTTTTTAAAAAAAAAATGTAATTAATTAGTTTTCTTGTAAATAAGCAATTTTTATAACACATGAAACGGTTTTTTTAAACAATTTTTTCAAATGTTAACTGATTCGTGGCCCACCCTGTATTAACGTTTACTAACGTTACAAATAAATGCTAACGTTTAAAAAGAGATACGTACTAATTTTCAAGAGGGTGTTTAAGAAGAACAAAATTTCTACTGTTACTATTAAAGCTACAGTAAAATTAATAGAATAATTCAACAATTTTTCAGACAAAATCCCACTTAATAAAATAACATAAGTATACTATAGTTACCGTCTTAAACCAATTCATTTGAACACACAGAGCAAACAAAAGACTTCGACAGTTTCTCATAGCTTTAAAAAGACTGAATACTTAACAAGTTCTATCTGCGCATGAGTTTACGTCGTATAATTATGGAGGGCATCACACATTTTCTGTCTGGCATTCATACCTGGCTATGTCATTTACGCATTATAAACTTGCCAATAAAACAGACCGGGACAGCTAGGTCATGTTTTCCAGTTTTTTTGCATTATTTTAATTGCTAACCGCTAGGGAGGGCTTATTTATACATTTAATTGACAGACTTAAAACCAATCAACTAGTCTACTAGTAAAATGAAGTCAATTCGTTATAAAATGTTTTATTTTTTCGGTTCTTTAATAAGTCGGAAATAGATATTTATTCAACTTTTATATTAATCGATAGTAAATATGTATTATTTCCATTAAAAACTCTAATTTGTGTGCGTTTTTTTTTAATTGTAAGACGTCTGTTTTCACTATCAAGTAGTTGAATGGTAATACATTTGGTTTCCACAGGGTATAAATATACTACAAAAGAAAACAATGATTTTGGCAATACTTTATTAATATGAAAGTTATATTTGTAAATTACGGTAAGTGTTTTTTTTATTTAGCAAATAAATATAATTTTCCTTCTCTTTGTAATGATCAATATCATACTTTGTTCTTGCTTACTTTGTTCCCTTAGTAGCCTTTTACGACACCCACGGGATAAATAGTGGTGGTAACACTATGTATTTTTAATCCGTCATCACATGCACAGATTATCGGACATCATTACAAAGAGAAGGAAAACTTGAAACAAACCCTATTCCAATCCGTCTGTCCAGCGTGGTATAGTAGGCCAAAACCTCCTTGCTAAGGAGAGGCCTATGTCCAGTAGTGGACTGTAAAAGTGGATGATGATGATGATGAAATAAATATATTAAAAAAACTTAGGATTAGTAATTGATTCATAATAATACTTTATTTTTGAACCATTGAGTGACAATTTATAACTAAATTTGACCATTATTATATTTATGTAAAATATACTACTTCTATTCGAAACGAAAAAAATTGTCAGTGACCACAAACTTGCCTTTTATTGTATTCAAAATATCAACTAGTTTACTAAATTTTACATTAACTATATAATTAGTTACATTATTATTAAAATTATCCTTTTCTATTTTGATTGAATGAATTTCTATATTAATTACAAACAACTTATTATCCTTTTTCTACAAATATGTAAGAAAACACCTTTAAAAACAAAAAAAAAAATTTAAAGGTTAGGTATATTTATGTAAAAAAGGTTGTAGTTCAGTTCACATATATCAAAGGCGAGGCATTTATGGGTCATTATGGTTACAATGTAAGGAACAACAATGTTGCCAGTAATAAAAGAGCAATAGCTCTCTGGCAAATACTGTCTTATTAAATCAAATACCTTTATAACGTAATTTGTACATAATTGCGGGGTGTTAATATCGATTTGATACAATTGTTATAAAAGTAAGGTTAACACAACAATGTAGTCGAAGTATCGAGCTGTGTAAAGTGTTATATGTGTTTATTTTTGCTGTACTAGTTTTACATTGGGTAAATAAATAACCCACACCGTTTTTTTTTAATCGACATCACTCGTCTATTTCGCACTGCAAAGTAAATAATAGAATAAATCAAATAAATTTTGAAGTCATATTGGCGTCATCATTAGAATCGATTTTAGGGTCGAATGGTTTGTGAAATTGTTACAATAATGTTGCCATGTATTTCCATGGTTTCGAACATATATAGAATAATGGTAGGAATAATTTTGACACCATTATAAAAGAGTCTATCACAGTGCCCGGTTCACTTGCCGTTTTGTTGGAAGAAAGATAATACAAAAATAAATGGTTTATGTGAAAATTGGGGCAATTTGAGAACTAGACTTCGTTAATGTAGAATTCCTATTTTATAAATGGGAAACTGTATTTGTATTATATTTGTGTATATTACTTATCCTTAAGTACACCTTTTTTTTCTGTGCGGCAATCCCCACAGCTATCACCGAAAGGTGGTTATATCGGACTCGAAACGACCAAAAACCGCACGCCATCTTAGGTATCAGTAGTCGGGGAACCAGGTGCCCCTAGTAAGGAAATCGCTGGAACCCCGACGTACCTCGCGTCACCTATGACTTGTAAATCCCCATGTGGGAACCCCGATGTTCGCTTTTCTTCCTTTCCAAAAAAGGGTGAGCACAGTTCGTAGCACTCACATTGCCATCCTTAAGTACACCTATCTCATTTTTTCTCTGTATCGCCCAATACGTTGACTGGCAGATGATGCCTTAGATATTAAGACCGCCGATGCATGTATTTGTGCATAAAGTTATAAATAAATATTTGTTAGTTTGTCATGTTTTATGTCTTTACAATCAACTGATCATCATGAATTAATGAGGTCAGTTCATGACCAGGAGGCCAATAATAGTGGTAATCATTTACCATCAGGTGACACTTTTGCCCGTTGCCTACCTAAGTCACACACAAAAAAAAAACAAAAAAAAATTCACCAGGATAGAAAACATACTCGAACACGGAGAACCACCACCACCAACCACTACCACTTAACACGAACTGATCAAATCGCATACTTTGCAATAGTAGGACGTCAAATATTGGACATTCATCTTAAAATTTATTCTACAAATCAATTAAGTCTACTTTGTACTTGATATATATCATTTAGTGTTAAGTTTATGTTTCTTTGACCAATTAACTGGACCTATTAAAAAGTCTTAAGTTCAGTAAACTTAGTTTTAGAACCCTCACCATCATACTGTGTTGTTATCAGCGTCTCAGAATCTTCAGACCGGGGACTCAACTGACATCTCATCCTCAACAACAGGTAAGTCTTTAGTCTTTAATAGCAGTAATAATATCACTGCTAGATATAAGCTTATTCTTAGAAAAGCTCCTGTCCGCAGGATGATTACAGCTGGTGGCACTTTGTATTCTTAATCCGATACCACATAAGTTACTTAACTGTACTCAACATTTTTTTATTAAATTATTTGATAGTTTATTTAAATCTAGATTTATATTAGTAGCTCTGTACTCTGTTAGTTACTGACTAAATATGAGAATAAAATAATAATTAATTAAAATTTAAATAATAGTCTTAGGATTGAACTGGCTGGTAATAAAACTAGAGTATTATTGAAAAAAAATCGTTTAGTTTTTAACAACTTCATTCATTCGAAATCTTAGAAATTAAGAAAAATAATAATAATTTGAAATCAAGTAAATAATGAATGAATTATCAAACTTATAGTATTAAATTTGTGATTACAGTTTTAAGCAATCTTCAAAAGAAACTGATAAAATAAAAACTTCAAGTTTCGTGGCGGCAAGTATACTGTCATATAATATTAGTTTTTTTTTATAAAAATAACGTTCTAAGTTTATGTTATACACACGTTTGTGATAATTAAAAGTTAGAAGATATAAATATGTAGTAAGTAAGTAAAAAAATTAAATGAGAATTATTGGCTTATAGTTAGAATAGAAATCAATAATTCTCATTTTATCGTGTCTTTCAACTTTTTAATTACTACAAATTTTTAGTATCACAAATTTTAAAAATCGTTGTTTTGAGTTCTAGTCTAAAAAAGAACCCCTTCACAATTTTTTGTTGAATATCAATAACATACAACATTTTTCTCATATTTTTTAAATTATAATAGGGTCTAAAATTATTTTTATGAAATGATATAAAATTGATGATTGAATTGTTGTGAAAGAGTTTAAGCCAAAAATTTTGGTGACACAGAGTAAAAATGTAAAAGAGAGGTATATACGTTACATATACATACTTATTCGATTTATTACTAATAAAAAAGCAGTTTCTTATATTGTAGATACTACAACATTAAAATGTAATACAAAATGATATTTTACCATCTCGTTAAGTCAAAGTGAATACTTACTGAATACTTACAGAGATTAGTTTAATGTAAATTCATCATATAATAAAGTGTAGTTATAATTCTGATGTACTCATTAAATAGTAAGAAGGAAATAGCTGAACGGATGCAATTAAGATTAGAATTGCAGGAAATAACTTGCTAATACGACTGGTGGACTTTTAAATGGCTGTTGTGGACCCTCCCTCCATACCAGAGTTATACAAAAAAGGCATCATACCGAAAATGGTAGTCAAAATGAAAGGCTTTTTTTTAATCTAGTTTTTGTGATATTGGTTACGAGTTGAAGATTAAGTTCTAAATACCATCTATTAAACACTAGATTGAAAATAAAGATAGTCAAATATGCCCGGTATCTGCCCAGCTTTAGTATTTGCTGTTCGACAAAATCACCCTTGCTGATATTTCGATAGTAACAAAAAATACAAAGCAGCAGAAGGCAAATGCATAATGTCTTATAAACTAAAATCGTCCTAAAAATACGCTAAACGTTAGCAAATCAGGCAAAATCTTGATCCATAACTATCCAAGAAAACCATAACGAACCTAGACCCTCCTTTTCAGAAGTCTGTTAAAAGTTAACACAGCAATAATTGTCATAATAAAAATAGAAATATGCTTTCCATTCATGCATAACTTTGACTCAAGTAAACCAGGATGTACGACTAGTTTATTCGTACAATAGCATAATTCTCACCGGTCAAATGAATGAAGGAAACGTGCCTTTTGCCGGAAGATGTTTACATAATGCAATGTGCATTGCAACTGCCAGGAACTAAATGGTCAACGGTGAATTCAAATAAGGTAAAGGACTAAGAGACGCAAAGATTTGCTGACATTGTATTGTCTACTTAGTTAAGTGGACAGTACTCGTGACTGCATAATATGTTGGCGTAGGTGGAAGGCGTGAACAGGCCTTTAAGCGTATTTGGCTTATTTATTGTGTTAATATGGAGTGTTTAGTACGGCTAAATTTGGTATAAATTAGGACATTAGTATTACATTGTAAATAGATCTTAATCTACTTATAATGCAGTATGTAGTCTTAACTGTATTATGTAAGTACATGCCATTATTTCACATCTAAAGTAAGTTTTTATTACTTGTTTTAATTATAAGCATATTTAGAGTTTAAGTTTATGTCAATAATCAGACACACGGTCTATTTTTTGTTTCGTCTTCGGTCTTTACTTTCTTATTTATCTCGTTTTTAATTTAATAATGCCGTATTGTGTCTTTTTTCTATTCTTTTTTAATTTTAAATGAAAACTAAGAATTTTAGTAATACATTTTGCTGCATTTTTAATGACTTGAAATTTTTGTATCGGAATTATGAATAGGTTATTTTACACACATAAAAAAAAGCAACTTTTTTATTTATTTAAAGTATTAGTGCACACGACTAGACATGAGTTCATAATTTTTTTTAGTAGCTTTTTACTAGTGCCGCTTCGTTGCTATCCGATGCACAATGTACGAGTATGTTACTCTCCATTGGATAGCAATGTAACCATACGGTATTTGTTACATAACTGCATTCATTTGTAAAGTATTTACAGAAATGTTATTTTCATATTAATTTTTCCTTGTATAGCTTTTGCTATGGTTTGACTTGTTGAATGTGGATTAAGCCAAACCTGAACATCATTTATTTTAAATTGCCTTCTATCTCTCTGATCTTTTCAATTCTCGCCATCTTTTTTTATGGACGCAAGGCTACTCTTAGACTATACCTATACCCTTGACCATCAATCACTCAATCTTTGTCGGATTAGGGTGTAGCCATTTCATTCTTGACCTTATTTTCGCATTTATTTTATCTAAGCTGGGAGCATACACTGCAGTTCGTTGTTCTTCGTACCACCTTTCTATCCCTAACTACGCATTTGTGCCAAAAAATATTGTAATTCATAAAAAATTTGAGGCTTCAAATCACATTCGTATATATAAATGGACTTTCTTGCAATTAAAAATGACGCAGACATTCCAGCTCCAGGTCCTTACATCAATAATTGTTACCTTAAATAAAATTGTTTTGTTTTAATCTTATTCAAACGATAAAACGATTATCATGTAACGAAATTCAATATAAGCTGGATTGGCTCACGAGGTCTGCTATTAACGTAGTGTTATAAATGCCAAGCCATATTAACTGCTAGTAATACATGCATTAAACAGTAAAATAGTAATATCCAGTAGGCTATCATTACACCTTGTATACTTTTATTGTTGTACTGTTTGTGAAAGAAAGAGAAAATTATGTTAATATTTAGTATAAATAATAAAATTGGCCTTGTCATTATATTTACTACATATTAATTGTATCAATTGTAATTGCACGGTCGCACTGCACGGTTGGTCTAGTGGTTTAAGCGGTTCCTCAGGGAAGTCCTGGACTCTAGCTTGGCGTCCGGACGCTTCCCTGAGTGCTGGAAAAGCGGGAAGCTGGTCCTGTTAAGGAAGCCGGGACGGCCTGCCGATTCGGTGGCGGCCTATAGGCCCATCGTTTTGCTGGACGAGGCGGGTAAACTTTTTGAGAGGATACTCTTTGCTCGCATCGTCCGGCACCTCTGCGAGGTGGGCCCCGATCTGTCGGACGCCCAATTCGATTTTCGAGCGGGGCGTTCGACGGTCGATGCTTTGTTGCGCCTGAGGGCCGTTACCGAAGAGGCGGTGAGCTGTGGCGGCGTATTGTTGGCGGTGTCGTTGGACATCGCCAACGCATTTAATAGTCTGCCATTTAGCTGCATTAGGGAAGCACTACACTACCACGGGGTGCCAGAGTACCTGAGGCGGCTTGTGGCAGACTATCTTGAGGAGCGTACCGTCATGTACGAGGACCGAGAGGGTATTCTGAGGCGGCGGCCCATGTCGTGCGGTGTTCCACAGGGGTCTGTCCTCGGACCACTCCTGTGAAATATGGGATACGACTGGGCCCTTCGAGGTCGTAATTTGCTACCCCGCCCCCGGGCTGGGCGTAATTTGCTACGCAGATGGCACATTGGTTACAGCCCGGGGGAGGAACTTTCAAGAGGCGGCGCGCCTGGCCACCACGGGTGTCTCTCTGGTGGTGGGGCGTATTGAGGTGTTGGGTTTACGGGTGGCCCTGGACAAGACGGAGGCCCTTTTGTTCCATGGGCCCCGTCGTGGTCCACCCTCTGGCGCCTCCATAGTAGTCAATTCGGTCCTCGTACCGGTTCAGGCCCAGATGAAGTATCTGGGCTTGATCCTCGACGGCAGGTGGCTCTTCGACGAGCACTTCCGACAGCTTTCTCCAAAGCTGGTCGGCGCTGCTTCTGCCCTTGGGCGACTTTTGCCCAATTTGGGTGGAGCCAGCGTTGCGACGAGACGGCTATACACGGGGGTTGTCCGGTCAATGGCACTGTATGGTGCACCAGTGTGGGCGGCGGCTCTGACCGCCCAGAATAGGGCTCGCCTCTGGCGCCCTCAGAGGATATTGGCAATTAGAGCTATACGCGGTTACCGCACCATATCGACGGAGGCGGCGTGCGCCTTGGCCGGAACTCCCCCGTGGGATTTGGAGGCGGAAGTGCTCGCCGAAGTTTATCGGCGCACGGCTGACTTCCGGGCAGGTAGCGGCATACGGCCCCCGCCCGAGGAGATACGCGAGTGGCGAGAGGCCGCTCGTCGAGCCACGATGGCTCGTTGGTCGTCCCGGCTGGAGGCTCCACGTGCTGGCTTTGCCGCCGTGGAGGCTCTCCAGCCGGTCATCGCCAAGTGGGCGGGGCGACAGCATGGGACCCTTTCCTTCCGGCTGACGCGGATTCTTTCCAGGCACGGTTGCTTCGGGAAGTACCTGCATTCGGTCACCAGGAGAGAATTGAGTCCCGTCTCTCACCACTGCGACTGCAGTGAGGACTCGGCTCAGCACACGCTAGCGATTTGTTCCGCCTGGGCGGCGCAGCGTGGGGTCCTCACTGCAGTTATTGGAGGAGATCTCTCGCTACCGGCCGTCATACGCTCCATGGTCGGTAGCGACAGTTGTTTTACCGCGGTCGCAACCTTCTGCGAAGACGTAATTTCGCGGAAGGAGGCGGCGGAGAAGGCCCGGGAGGACTATCTCCACTTGGACCCAATTCGCCGCCGGCGAACCGGGTGGTGGAGGCGCGCGTACCAGCGCCTCATGCCGCCTTGAGTGTGGCCGCGGGTGGACGGGACGGGTTTTCCCCTCCATCCGCTACAATGGCCAGCCGCGAGGAGGCGACGTCCGCGTGTGCCGTACGTCGCCTAAAATAGAGAGTTCATCCGCAGATGGTGCCCGTGGTAGCGGGCAGGCGCTAGAAGGGATCTGGATGTCGTAATAGTAGCTGTCCCCGGATCCCTCCTATGTTAGGCGCAGAGTGGCACACCGTGTGGTTTTAGTCGGTCCGATTCCGACACACCGCCCCGCCGTAAACCCCGGTGGGGTGACGGCCCGAGGGGGTTTCCACAAGTTAAAAAAAAAAAGAAAGTGGTTTAAGCGATTGCCATGCCGCTCTCTACTGTGCTGAGTGTTGTGGATTCAAATCCCACATGGGACAACACTTTGTGTGATCCATAAATTTTTGTTCTGGGTCTGGGTGTTCTTTGTGGCGTTTCTTGTATGTTTGTAAAGCCCCCCGCGACATAGGACTTATTCCTAGTGCGGGTGTTGCCTTTAAAAAAAATTTATATGTAAGTTTATGATAGTTCTATATGTTTATTGAAAACCTCTGACTTCATCCTCGTTGCACTTACCTTATCAAATTTCTACACCTCCCAAAGATTGGCTGGTAGTACTCGTATGTGTGCATGCCATTTTTAAGTAGATTAAATAAATGAATATATGTTTATTCCCGGTTACTACAAGTTGTACAGACACGTAAGCGTATGGTATATTTTCTTTAATCACAAGAAACATCGTATCGATCTGGACCATGGAGACCTGAGTAATCACTCGCGTCTCCACATCAGTCAAGGACTACGTTACTATTAAAAAAATATGCAGTAAAAAAAGTATATATTGGTATATATTTTTATTCTCTTTAAAATGTTCAATACTCAATACTTTATGCACACCATATCGTTCCAAAGATGTTACATTATGTTTTTGCTAGTACGTATGGACCCCGTTGGTCACGGTAGAGTAGGATGAAAGATTGCGCCAAAACTAGCTTATCATAAAGTATTTATAATTATATGTAAATTAATACTATACTTTTATATATTTATACATTCATATGTATTACATAGATGTAATATAATTAATTTTCGGAGGCTTTTATACTATTCTATATTATTTTATATGGCTATCAATTGCTAGATTTTTATCATTAAGATTTTATTACATCTAGGTCAAGAGTAAGGGAGTCTTCAAGTTTGAGTATCCTTGTACCCATGTCTTTTCTAATTGTTTCAGAATTTTTCTTTTGACAGTCTGAAATATTTTTGTTAATTGGCAGCAAGCAATTGCATATTAATTAATTATGAAAGTTTAAAAAAAAGCTAAAAATAGTAGATTGTAGACTAAAGTTTATCCTATAATAACTTAAACTATTTGTGCTCAACATTCGTGACTAACTATAATACGGTAATTTTTACCCACCATCTAACAATATGAAATAACTTCGCGTTCCCATACACAACTGTTTACTACCTAATTTGTAAATAATAAAAATATATTGAGGGGCGATGCGCCTGCGCAGTTATGACGAGACCACGCCCACGTTATCCGTCACATCTACACCTTAACAGCATTTGAATTACATTAATTTGTGTCGGTACCTTATGTGTAACCCACCTCGTCATTGCTGGCCCCTAAGTTATGAGATTTTGACTATGGTCACAAATAAATAACACACGGTAAAATATAAATTGTATTCCTTAAAGCTATTGTGTCGCACGGCAAGTTATAAAGATAACGTATGAGTATAGCGACCACAACTCGTGGGTTTTATTCATGTTTTTCACCAGACAGAGTAGAGGCACTTTGGGAGGTTTTTAAAATAAATAACGTATAGAGATTATTACAAATTAACTTCATTGTTTAACTTTTGAAGGTTTTAAGGTAGAGATAAACCAAGTACAACTATAAACAGTTGGGTCAACTTATTTTTTACACAGCAAACATAGCACAACTCATAAGTAACAGTTGATCTACCCATGTATGTGCGAAATGCGCTGCATGACATTGTCGCTGTCTGTCACATTACAAGAAATAATACCTAAGGCTGTAACCAAATAAAAATAAAACAGAGCAACTATAAACAAGTACCTTAACTGGTTAATCAGAATAATTGTACTCGTAATGTGTTTCCTAACTTTTTATTATTCTTGTAATAAAAAAGATATCACCTTTTAAACTTACGTTTTCTTTTAACTTAATGATGCTCATAGTTACGGAGTACATACATCATAATAATCATCAACAGCCTTTTACAGTCCACTGCTGGACATAGGCCTCTCCTTAGTAAGGAGCTTTTGGCCTACTATATCACGCTGGCCAGACAGCTGGCCCGAATAGGGTTTGTTCCAAGTTTTCCTTCTCTATGTAATGATGTTGTCTTGTGTACTTTGTTTCCTTAGTCGCTTTTTACGACACCCACGGGATGAATAGGAGTGGTAACACTATGTATTCTTAATCCGTCACCACACAGACAGTATATATATATATCAAGTAGTAAACAGATTTGATTTTACGTATATATCAAGTCTGTTTCCTCAGAGGGGTAGGCAGAGGCATATTAAATGCCCACGTTTCACCAGTGTTTTAGTCCCGCGTAATAGGTGGCAAGCCATTAGGCTTATGCCGCTAATCGGAAGGTATTATTTATCAGAGCCTCGCCTATCGTTCAGCATGTGCACCACTTACAGATAAGGTTGGCTAGGGGATCTGAGGCCCCTTGTGGGAACCCTATGCACCTAAAATATTGTATTAAACTTATTATAATTGCTGTTGCTGTGCTCTGTATATGGTCCGTCTCATATTTGTGATAACAGTAAAAAACTTTTTGTTTAAGCTTAGGACCTAACTAAGAATAGCGCAAGAAAAACCAGCTTTGGCAATAATAGGTCGGTATAAATACACATAGTGTTAGCATCCCTAAGCTGTTAACGCTGATATAACTTGCCTATGATAATATCAATCAAGCCTCAGACTAGTTATTAGCTTCCTCGTTATGATTATCAGCTGCAACGCCTTATTATGAGTCTTTAAAAAAAGGGAAAAGACTGCCCAAGGTGCGTAAATCATGAAAAATTATAATAAACTGCGTTCTTACTCGTTATCATAGGTTAAATGTATCTAAGTTACGAGTGCAATAGCCTTTTTTTTTTATGTCGGGATGGCAAATCTCTTCGGATCGCCGGCTCCTCAGGGACGCAGGACCCTGGAGTATGGGTTGTTTCCACTAAAAACCACCCCCGGCAGCCGGTCTCAGGCGTCCTTCTCTGACCTCTCCCGTCCTTCTCTGACGTCCGGGGGGACCCGGACCTATCCTGGAGAGGCTAGAAAGGTTTCCTCGCCTATCAATCCGGCTGTCATGATTTGTGACCAGGCCGCAACAAATTATTCTATCGCCGACCAGAGGTCCTAACTCTCTGGCAGCTTGCGGTCATAAGTGCAATAGCCTAAGTACTAATTGAGAATCGAACTCACATCATTTTCGATGCAGTTGGCTTTAATTACTCGACTACTAGTGGTTACCAGTACAATAGTCTAATATCGACAGTTCATCACACTACTATTGACAAAGTTTCCGAATACAAGTAATTGTAAAGAAGTTCTAATGTTACTTCAAAATAAAAATAAATTAATACCTATAAAAGAAACTAAAAAACACTAAAATTGCATTTAAGGCTGCTAATTTTTTTAACCTATTTCCTGGACTGGACTATTGCCAGATGGTATGTCATATGTTGTATGTTATAACGGCCATTTTAATTTATTTATTAAGAAATAAAAAAAATAAAAAAATTAAGACAAACTTTTTAATGTCTTTTTTGTGAGTCGTTATTATGAAATTTTTTAACCTACATGATAAATTTTATTAAATGAAAATTCCATTAAGAAAGAACTTTGAAATGGCAGAGTAATCCTCATTTATTCGTCCATACAGTAATTAATTATTTATGTTTTTAGTAAATTGAACACTGTCTAAAGTTGATTTAATATCTCGGCTTGACTCATTGTAGGCGGTTAGTTATACGGCTAATTAAAAAGACTACGGTGGGTTTCTTCATTATGAGTGTGAAAAATTTCGTTTAAACATAATCTATAATTAGCGTAATCAAATTTTATTAGGCATTTCAAATGCCTAAACATATTCAGAGATTTTATTAATTCCTCTTAAATTCGAAATATCAGCGACATTTTTCTTAAATCTTTTCGTCCATAATATCACATCAATATTTAGTCCGACCATAACACGCTGGCCAGACGAGTTGGTATAAGGTTTGTTGAAAATTTTCCTACTCTAAATCTCTGCAATGCATGTCTGCATGTCTACATGCAATTTGGTGCTGTTACATAAAACGTAAATTGTAGTCAATATTACTTTACAAGATTTCTACACCACCCACAGGTTGGTTGGTAGAGAATGCCGGGGCATTAAGTCCGCCAATGTACACGAGTACATGAAATTTTTAAATAAATAAATATCATAACAGAAGAGCACACATTTTTAAGCTTAAAACGACAATTTAGATATGTTTTAGTTTAGTTATGTAGAAAATAGACTCGAAATTGCCATCTATAGTATAAGCTAAATAACGTTTCGTTCAAATTACTTCATTTTGAACGTTTTTAAAAGAATTTCAAAGTAATAAAAATAAATTTTAAATTTCTGTATCTTTATAGAAATAAAATTTTGACTCTATCATCTGACGAATCTTAATATATGTTCGTTAAAATATATTTTGTTTTTTAATGGATCGTTTTATTTATAACTCAGGTATGTACGTATTTATTATGCAAGGTCAACTTAATTGAACAAACTTTGCAACTTAACCAAAATAAGAAGAGATTAGAAACAAATCTTGAAAAAATATGAATGTTATTATGTATTGTGTTTGTTTTATCTGCGGCCTTTCGTGTTTACAGCTCGAAGAAAGCTAACACTATAGATAATAGATCAACTTCATATATTTATAAAAACCTTCTTACATGTATATCTTATATCTTTAAAACATGTACATTAATTTTATTTATTTATTCTCAAAAAATTAACATCGCTATCGTGTTTCATTTGTACCATACACCAGATACAAGCAAGTCACGCACCAGTGTACACGTTCACACGTCGTCGGCGCGGGCGCAGCGTTCCCCGGCCGAACAACGTTGTACGGTAACATACAATCAACCAGTGACGAAATGGGATTAAAAAGGTTATGCCCTGCGTGTGTCTTTTCTCTTTTCTCTGCAACTAACTAAAGATTGCTCGAAATACGATCCGTTAATGTACAGTGTGATAGTGAATTCGTGTAATTCTTTCACTCAGCGTGATGTACTCTTGATCAATATTAATTGATAACGATTTCACAAGCTAATGGATGTTCTGTTACTTTTGATTTATTATAACTGTTAAATAAAATAAGTATTAAATGTAGAAAAACTGAACTACACTGGAAATATATTGTTTCAAAAATGCTGTACTAGCATGATTTTTTAACATCCTCGATTAATAACCTCGTCTCTTGTTATAGGCACACTCTTATTACGAGGTACGTTTAAATCAGGGTTCATGTTCATGATTTATCGGATTTTATAATAAATTTCAAGAAAAATGTCTGATGATCACCAGTTATTAGACTAATTTTATCGAAATATCTTAACAAAGAACTGACTGGATAAGGCCTCTCCCATTGCACGCCACTCTCAACGATTTTGAGTTTCTCACGTCCAAATCCTGCCAGCCATCTCTACCTTAGGTATATTTCTAATATTTTAGAAAGTAAATCCTGATTTCTACTTAAAATTTAATAGATTGGACAAGTTTTGACCGAGTGACCCGTTAGTTGTCATCAGGTTGAGGACACTTATGAAACTCAATAATAAATAATATATTCACCACAAATATTATGCCAATGTTGAAGGAATCTTTAAATCAATCCCTATAAAAAACTTTGTCCTTACATTTGTTTCAAAAAATGAGTTCCTGCTATGCACAATCCAACTTCCAAAGTCAATATTCCAGTTTTAAAATGTAAGAATAAATACAATACTAAAGTCGAGCAGTGCCTTTATTTATCTTATATCAGATTAGCTGTACCAGCGGCTACGTTCGTGTAGGATTTGAATTTTGAATTTTTACCTTAGAGACGTCGGTTTTGCTGCGTAAATCCCGATCTCGTGGGTAATCCAGGATAAAAAATATCTTATATGTTCCCTAATAACTTCTTCTATCTCTTATTCAAAGTCCCTTTAAACTCGGTTCAGCAATTTCAGAGATGAGCTTGGACAAACACGCAGACAGACACAAAAAATTTTAAAAAAGGTACTTAGTTTACGTTTTGGTATGTTATAAAGAGCTAATAAGCACTTATGAAAAGACAGTTTTTTTAAGATACAGATAGGCACTACAATTTTATTTATTTTTATTGATACTTACAGTTATCCAACGTAACCATAAGCTAACAGCTATTGTCGCATAAGTATTCATAAATTTAATAATTCCTAACAAGTCGATGTAGACTATCAACCCACGGTTTTCTGACGTTAGTTGGTGCATCTTAAATGAAACTCTCAATTTTGTGTTACTTTGACATTATTGTATTATTTATCTACATTAAAAATGACTATATGCATAACGAACATTCTTGGAAATAAGTTGCCTTAATTTGTCCAAGTGAAAACATTTTTCACAACATTGTATGCTAAGTTGAATTTTCATTGTTTTTGCTGTTTATCTCAAAAAATATTTATATACTATTAATATGTTAATTTGAAGGTTTGTAAGGATGTGTGTATGGATATTTGTTACTCTTTAACGCATAAAATACTGAACGGATTTGGATTAAACTCGACAGTAATATATGGTAGCTTATATATCAGAATAATACATGGTTTACAATTTATTAAGATTATATTTCATTTGGTCATAATATAACAATAAGTAGTAGGTCGGCAAATACCTGATGCCTGAGAACTATCCTGACGTGCGCTGTCCAAAATTGGACTTACACAACAATAATATGCGGTGGGATTGTTTATCTTAAACAGTTCTAAATACTCTATATAACACTATGATGAAGAGCAGTGCGGTAGTGGAGGGCAAATTCATGCAAATTAATATTACTATGGATGCCAAAGTAATTCTGTCTGTTTGTTACGTTTTCACTGCTAAACGGCTGCGCCAATTTTAATGAAATTTGCAATAGAGATCCTTTGATTCTGGAGGAAGAACACAAGCTACTATTTTCTATGATAACCGACAAATACGTGAGCGGAGCCGCGAAAAGCTAATCAATTTACATCAATTATTCAATCTTTAATTAATTTACTTTTATTTTTATTATGCATACCTCTGAGAAATCCCTCTGCGACATATTGAATTGTTTATGCACTTCTGAACCGAATCTGTAAAAGAAAGTAATAGTTTAACATTTATTCAAACAATGAGTTACTATAAATTATGGCATAATACATACAAATATAATGTGTGGTGACGGATTAAGAATACATAGTGTTACCACCCCTATTCATTCCGTGGGTGTCTTAAGAGGTGACTAAGGAAACAAACTACTCAGGAAAATATCATTACTAAGAGAAGGAAAATTTGAAACAAACCTTATTCGAACCCGTTTGGCCATCGTGGTAGACCAAAACCTCCTTGCCAAGGAGAGGCCTATGTCCAGCAGTGGACTGTAAAAGTTGATTATGATGATGATATAGAAATATATAAATATTGCTGTATAAAATGTTTCAGCAAAGATTTCCATTTAACGCACTAATCCAAATCGTGCTAATAGCGTGGGTGCACTAATAATAAAAACTAAAATAATAATTTTAATTATCATTCATTTCATTTCTTTTCATTTATTCATTGAAATCTATGTAAATATTATTATATTTTAAATAATTTTAATATAAAACAGTAGCAGTCGTGGGACTGCCGATAAAAGTGAAAACGGAACTATTAAGTTGAGAGTAATTAAAACTATATGCAAAAATTATATGAATTTTTTTATGTTTTATATATAGCTATATATAATATATAATATCATATATAATATATAATAATAATAAATTTCATATATAATATATAATATCATATTCTCCATAGCTATAGATATACTATTATCATTAGCATGTCGGTGACGCGAACCGAGGATTTTACCCTCTACCAGAACGCTCAACGCGCCTAAAGAAGTTTTCACTTCAAAAACTCAATACAGAAAGTGAAAACAGTAGCGTAGATCTACAAATGTTTTCGAAATTCACAGATACTTGACATTCTCTACTGAATAAACATCGGATACTAGATTTTCTAGGAAAACAAACGTTTCAGTTCACGCTAAACTGTATTTAGTATTGATTGGAATTATTGTATAGTGATGTTATCTACTAGTAATTAGTCGATTCATGATATAATTACTATTTGTTATTTAATAGCGCTAATAATGACTTAGACCTCTAAATATCAACTTGTCTTAATTACTTAATTAGCAACACGGATAGGCAAAAAGGCAGAATGTAATCACAACTTAACGCTTAATTGTTGTTTGGAATTTCAATCTAATGTGCAGTGTTGAAAACCATTTAATGATTCTTTATTCCGTAATAGAGTCTAGAGTGGTGACTATGACAAGAAATTTGATACGTTCGAAAACAGTTTCCGGGGATTATTAGGGTGATTAAAGACTATCAGTGTCTTTAATTTAATAATATTTAGAACCTTGTATTAGGCTGACTTTAGTTTATAAATGTGAGAATAATATGTCTCTCTGTATATCTGTCTGGCAGTTTGTTTTTACATGAGAACGTTTGAAATGATGATTAAAAATTTGACAATGCGATAATTTCGGAATGATAATATAATTAATAACAAAAGTCATAATGAATTTTATAAGTATGAAATAAGATATCAAATATTAAAGTCACCTTTTTTAGCGTCATTTCTCTTTACTTACTACCTTTACTCCTTCACAATAAATACATATTACCATACAAGCGAGACTAATTGTCAGAGGTGTTCTTGAAGACCCCCATATGATTTTACACTGCAACTCACCTTTAAACAGAGACTAAATAGAAAGACTATATTATATCGGGGGGAGGGGGAGGGAACATCTACATACCCACATACTATTAATCAATATAAGATATAAAATTATACTTGGTAAATGACCGATGCAGACTTTTTTTAAATTAATTTAATAATATGTATTTCTTTTACGTATTTTATTTTCTGACAGGACTTGGACTCCCTTTGCTGCTACTGCATCACATTCGTAACCTCTTACAAATACGTATGGATATACAAATGTAAATTAGATTTTTTTTGTTTTAAGACTATCGATGGAATATAGCTTCATACACTCAGTTTCAAAAAGACAAGATGTTGGCAAATATATAAATATATATAGTACGTTATTCATAAATGATTAGGTGCTAATAACGAGTGGTGTTACTGGTTTGGGTGTTTCTTCAAGGCCCGAAGGTAAGCAATAAGGATGTAAAGCTAGTGTAACAAGTAGGGCTGTGAGCGATAGCTACATAATACGTACTAGAGGTGGAACCTAGTAGTAGCTGGTAGTTGAGTTTCTAATTAAATTCATAAAGTTTGTAATATTTTGTTTTGATACAATTTAACTTGTCGCTGTAAAGGTTTAATTTATCACGAAAGGTTACTGTGTATGAGTAGTTTTTTTCAGCAGTTGCAACATAATTATTTGATGTATATATTTAAGAGTTTGATTGAAAAATAATAACGTATTTTATAAGTGGGATAATAAAAATTTTAGATTTTAAAGGCAGTCTTTTATTGGAATATTTCTTTATTAATAAATTTATTCCTTCTTCGTATTTTGAAACTTAAAGACAACGATAGGCTGATCTTTTACCGATATTGTCATATTTTTTTTTAAGTAACTACTTGAATACAGTATATAGTAACTATTTACATGCACGAATATGGATTACAAAATGGGAAACTTTCATCGTGTGTGTACATATAAACCTTCTTTTGGAAGGAGAGGCTTATGTCCAGCAGTGGACTGTTTAAAGTTGTTGTTGATGATGATGATGTTGACGAACATTTAAAAATAAATTAAAGTATGCAAGTTAATTCGGAAGCTGCTAAAACTCATAAAGACTTAATTAAAGATACTTAGTCACACATGTCATATCCCATACAAATTAGTGTAAAACCATAATTGGTAGACTTGTATCTTAATACCGTTAGTTAGTCTGTAATGAACCTAATAGCCATAGTCCAATAACTCTGAGACGAGTCTTACTTTACTAAAATCTGTAGAACTATTTTGCATTTACAGCCATTTGGCATGTAAGGAACTTCCGTTTTAAGCAAATTAAAAAAAACAACCGACATTTGATAAGGCCTTATGTTGAACATTAATGTACAAGCTTTCTTTAACACTATAAAACAAATTGTATAAATTAAAAAATAGCGTATCGAAGAATTTAAATCTGATTCACATTTATCTTGGTTCTCGGTAAATGTGTATCCTCTCTCCACATTGTATGATGTCTCTCTAAAATGGAGATCTGAATTTCTGTTAGTAGTTTAGGTGATCTATGATATACCTTTGCCAAAAGGACAAAGCCTCTCGGAAGTACCACAACTCAATAGCACAGGAAAAGTTTAGAATATTTACAGGACATACGGAAAAATCAGAGTCCGTGTGGTGACGGATTAAGACTATAGTGTCTCGACACTTATCCATCCCGTGAGTGTCGGAGGCGACTAAGGGAACAAATTACGCAGGAAAACATCACTGCAAAAAGAAGGCAATCTGAATTTAAACTCTATACCAACCTGTCTGGTCAGCGTGGTTTAGTAGGCCCAAGCTTCCTATCTAAGGAGAGGCCAGCAATGGACTATTAAAGGCCATTGATGGTGGTGATGATGAGTTTAGGTGATTGTAACTATTTAAGATTACATATGTGAAGGTAACCCTGTTGTCGTTAATCTTTTCACGGCTAAACCGCTTAACAGATTTTAATTATATATTGCATATAGTTACTTTGTTTGCTAAGGAAAAACGTAGCCTACTTTTTACCACGACAACCGACATACGGCCAAAAACTAGTAAAAAATAAATCTTTCGGGTCAAAACATTAAAACCGTTTATTGAGTTATTTTTACTATTACTTTTTATTTCCATAGCACTTATTTTAACATTAAACTAATCTGTAATCTATTCCCATATTAAACCTAGAACTTCCTATAAAAAGGCTAAAGTTACCCGCCTATCCGTACTGCTGGTAAACTGTACAACCGATACTTAAGTGTATAATCTGTCGACATATCTGATTTAATACGCCAGTCTTGTCCGATTACCACGGGATACCGGACGAGGTTGAGCCGACAGAGCAAGCTGTAAATTCCCCACATATCTCAGTTTTATCATTAATCTGATATGGGTTATAACAAGGATATTTATAAAAGTATAAATAAGTTGTCAAGATGTGTGAAATCTATACAAAATTATAATTAACGGGTGGGACGGTCACACACTCGTAGGTACCCGAGCACGTACAAACAGATATTAACGGATACCAAAACGGAACTTTACTATAGACCCGACGACGTCCGTCCGGTCATTTACTTATTTCATCCAACTTCTTTGTAACATCATTAAACATGATATTTATACGTTTTTAATGTACCATTTCTGTATTATTATTGCAAAGTGTCTATCAAAAGAATGAAAACAAAAAGTAGTATAGAGATTTTTCTATTTTTGCTTATTTACCCAAGCAAAGACGAACTTCCTCCTACAATGCTGAGTTTTAAACGAATCTAACAAACAATAAAAATCCCTGTGATAAATTTTAAGCGACTGAATAAATCTTGAAAACGATGATACCACGCGAAGATTTAATCATTTTGAAGATTTTATCAATTTTCATTTATTAAAAAACTCACCTGTATTGCCAGCTAGCTGAAAGAAATAGCCGACTAAAACTGTACTCACTGTAACATCGTCAAACAAAATTGTCAGGATACAAAGTTTGTTATACTACTGAAAATACTACTAATACTACCATAGACTACGAGTATACTCGTAGTTTAGAGAAATGTCATTATTATCACATATGATTATGGCAAAGTTATAAAACTAACCACAAAATTGACTGTAAAATATGTTATTATTTTATAGTTAGGACTTAGCATAGGGTTAAAGTTTTAATGCTGGTACAATGTCCAAATAATATGTTAGGCGTGTTTGGCACATCAAATGGAAAGTGAACGTCTTAAAATTATTGGTGTAGGATACAAAAGTAAATCATGCAAGAAAAACAACCACGTTTATTTTCTTAAAATATTGTAAAATACGGTTTATAACAATGAAGTTATAAAGTTTTTTAGGTAGTAGAGTCACGCTGATTTCAGCACGAACGGGTCGGCTCGGCTGGGGCAGTACTACCCTTCCACAGAAGACTAACCAAAAGCGCCAGCATCCGTGCTGTCGTGTTTCGTTGGTGAGTGCGAGACCGAAGGCCCATTGATGCAGGGGTGACAGTTATCGTGATAACTATGTAAATCTTACACTGCCACGATGACTGTCATGCCTTTTACGTCCCCAAGCGTGGCATGAAAAAATATCTCACTAGGCCGCCATAGTGTGGGCTACCACAGTGCATTGTCGGCATTTGCAATGAGTGTGGTGATCACAATTCGTTGGATTCTATTCATGCTTTCTATCAGGCAGAGTAGTCACTTGGGCAGGCTCTTCATATCGAGAAAAAAAAAAGAAGTACTGGTTTTGTGAAAGCATTCACATTATGACGAGTTTAGAGACAATAAAGGTATATTAACTATTTATAGAAAATAATTATTGTACGTAAATGAACTCGTCAAGCTTCACTTCGTTTATAACTATTAAATTCTTATTCGTTTCTAAACTGTTATTTATTATATGCCGTTGGACACTTTTTTGGTTTGTCGCCCAATATGAGATGCGCTCCTAACCTCTACACTCCATATTCATATTAAAAAGTAATTAAATTAAAAAAAAAACATGTGTCACCGCCGGCGCATTCCAATTTCAAAAACAGGTGGAGTAGATACATTTGAATAATGAATATTATTTTAACCTACCAAATTTTGTTTAAATTGTTATGTGGTAGCTGCATAATGAACAAACCTCGAGCTTATGGCCGCTAGCTATGACGCTTAAACAGTAGCCAGGTGGCTAAAAAATTCAAATTCTAACTTGTACAACAACGCGTATCATTAAGCGCACGAGAGTTGGCGTGAGCGGACCAATAAAATGAGGGTATATTTTGTGATATACACAATTACGAACACATCTAGAACTTAAAAGTAAGAAATTCTTTCTTTGTTTCCTGCCTTGCCTTCCTAGCTTGTGGTATAGTAGGCTGAAACCTCGTTTCGAAGGAGTTGCCCAAGTCCAGCAGTGGACTATTAAAGAGTGTTGTTGGTGATAATGATGATTATAAAATTTAAAGCAGAAACACGGTCTGTCTTTTTTTAAATCCAATAGAAAATAGAAAAATTTTTGGTTAATATTTCAAAATCAATTATTTTACGAGAGTCGTAACCCATAGTCCTAAAATTTGTAAATGTAAATAAAAACTTCAATTCCAATATCACAGTGGGATTTATTTTTATCATTAAAAGACGTTCGTTTACAAATACTAATTGTTTCAAATTATCTTCGGAAGTAAAGGCATAATTATTTCTGGTGTCTTGTAACAAAATTGTAATTGTGTTGTTTTCACATTTTTTTTTTCAAGATACATTTTTACATATTAATAATTTTTAATTTCTTACAGAATATTCCGTAAATCAGCTGCAGGTCTTTGATTGTAAATCTTTAGATGTATGGAGAAAAATGAAGTGAATTATTTACAACATATCTTTAGAAAAAAGTAATAAATATTTTCACTTTACAACTTTACACTAAAAAAAATAATAGGTATTTGTAATGGCAGTTCATTAAAGAGATTTAACAACACTTTTAGAAGCAAGGAGAAATCCATAAAAAAGGTGTATTCACCAACGGCAAAATAACATACCTATTTGTTTTTATTACGTGTGGGTTCAGAACAAAGGATATTCTTTGAAATAAAAACCTCTTTTGAGTACGACACCCACTGGGTTGCCATGTAAATATAAATGTTGCCAGTAAGATCACCGATATAAGAAAATAATCAACAACAACGAAGCCACGAGATTTAGCTAAATTAACGACTTATTGTCTTGTTAATTATTAACGTAAGCTATGCTAAATAAACTGGTATTAAAGATACAACATATGACATATTACATAGTAAATAACTTCTTTATAGGTTCTAAAATGTTAACAAATGTTTATTTCTTGTCACAGTTGAAGAGCGTCCCTTAATTAATGGTGAACTGTCAAATATATACCTTCTTATAGCTGTATATTGATTAAGGGGAACTGTTGTAATTAAGTTTCTTCAACGAAACTAGGAATTTAATATTAAAAATAAATTCTTTCTCATCATAATTATTATATTGCTCATAAACGCATGAGGATAAATGACTGTTGGACCATAACACTAAGGACAACTAATACCACCATTTCAGCTATAAGATATCCATAGCTGGACAAAGATCTCTCTCTAAGGATTTCTAAACATATGGAGGATGGTCGGCACACAATTCCGATCTGTAATATTTATAAGCGCAAATTTACGCAAATTTTAAAAGCACTCCTTTGTCCAATTTCCGTGTGGTAACGATTTAAGAAAACAAATTAACAAATATTTCGGACATCTGACATACAGCGTCTATGTAACTTCAAGCTAAGCCTCTACTTAGCTCATGCTCTAGCTCTAGCTTTGCTAGCTAGATTGACTGATAGAACTTATTTATTTATTTTTTTGTAAAAACATACATATCATGTATAGAAAACACTCAAATTCCGAAACAAATATTTGCAGATCACACAAACATTTGGTCTGCTCCGAATATCAGATCTCACCACAAAAAAACATTTGAAAAGATAGGCTACAGCTTTTTAATCCACCCAGGACCTGTTGAAATTTGTACAATAACATATAATATAAATAGACATAAAAGTAACAAAGAACTCACTAGGAACGAGTTCTTGATGGCTTATGTATCACTCATAATCGAATCTACTAAAGATATTAGAACAAAAATATTGGGCACAATAAGAAAACCTTCGCCATACTGCATTGTCTGCATTCGCAATAAGTATGGCGGCCACAACTCTTGGATTCTGTTCATGCTTTCCATCAAGCAGAGTGGATAGAGTTACTTTGGTAGATCCAGTTTTTTTATCATAATTCACAAAACTAATGTAAAATCTCACTTATAGACATAGATTATTATAAATATATCAAAATTACTGCCGATTTACATCTACTAGATGTGAATCTATCTTACATGCATTTTAAACTACATAACTATAGCAATCACAATTAAAAAAAAAGAAATCATTGTCATCATCGAAAATAATTATTAGATTTAATTTTATAAGGAATCTGCAGTCCACTCAAATGAGATTTGTGAGTAATCGGTTTATCGATTATAATTTTGGCTGTACGCGCATTTGTCTGTAGACTGAACAGTTGGTGGTGTTCTGAATGCGTCCTTACTGTTTCGTTGCGCGTCAAATATTTCAGTTGACTGACGTACGCGCCACTGACGAGCGAGATCGACTTGCGTCGTACGCGGCGCTTAATAAATGCTCTACCAATAGATATTGAATTATTGAAAATTATTATTATTGAAAATTTGTTCTGATTCGGCTTCATAAAATTTCGCGGTACGCACGGGATGCGCGGGACGTGTCGAACCCGCTGTGATTGAATATTTGAAGGTCAAACTTAGAATGCATCAAACTATATTAATAGAATAGAGTTAGGACGTTGATCGATAAATTTAGTTGGATGATCTGGATAATTGCTATTTTAATCTTATTACTTGTAAATAAATACACTAGAATAACAATTTAAAATAAAAATCACATTTCATTGAAATTATACATTTTTTTACAACTTTTACATGTTTTACTATTTATGTATAAATTTAATAAAATAGTTTAGACGTGTAACATTCGAGTACATTTCAGAACATCACATTTCACTCAATCACCTAATGTTGTTATTGTATATAGCCTTTATCAATATACTAATCTCCAAAAAAGTCTAAAGTCCATATCAAAACTGACAACTGTAGATATCTGTAACTGTATCCGACAGCTTTCTACGGTTTTTTATAATATGAAGATTGCCTTCTGGGAAATGTCTTGAGTCTAACAAACCATTCGTCCCTTTGGCTAATGATTACGTCTACCCACAATTGTTTACTTTTCAGGGTATTTAGGAAACCCTTGACATAATTATACCACAATAAAACGCCACTTCTTCAAGAAATAATGTTTGCTTCAACATAAAAAAAAATCAAAAAAATGACCAAACAAATATTGACTTGTGAATAATTAGACTATCGATACACGTGCAAACATTAGACAAAGATAATTATTGTTATTGGTCACATCATGCGGGAGCTATAACAAGCATATGTTGCGCACGTTTGTGACCCTGTATGCGAAATCTATTAGGGGGTAACTTGGCTAGCGTCGAAAGTATTGCAGTGCAGTGAACCATAGATCTAGTGTATATTCGTACGCTTGACGGATGTCGGCTACCGACATCAGCGTAGGAGGAAATTAAGCCTTAGTCTGCCGTCGTAATCACTACCTGCACTCTGGTCTTGGTGTCGTGTGCCTCTCTTTTTATTTAGACAACCTTATGCAATTTTTAATATGTGTCAGCATCTAAACTATCTATCAGCAAATAAACTTTTGGGTGGTGTAGAAATCTTGTAAAATAGAGTCATATAGGTTACATAAGTACTCAAATAAAATACATACTCGTACACTCTCACAGGAGGCTCATTAATGCAGGGGTGACAGCTATCGTAGTAGCTGTGTGAGCCTTACACTGCCACGATGACTGTCAAGCCTTTTACGTCCCCAAGCGGGGCGTGAAAAAGCATCTCACTAGGCCGCCATAGCGTGAGTCACCATACTGCATTGTTTGTATTTGCCATGAGTATGGTGACTATTGGATCTTGGATTCTATGCACGCTTTCCATCAGGCAGAGTAGAGGCATTTTACCAGGTTCTTAATATAGGAAAAAAAAAGACTCATATATCTAGTATATTCTTACCTTTTTTCTATTTTAAACTATTTTTAAGTATATTTAAGGTGACATAAAAATAATCGTGAGAATTGGAGGTAAGGGACGTTTGTCGTAGTAATAAATCCAGTTATACAATGGCGCTTATGTCAATGACAATGAACGATAAGTGATTTTTCCCAAGAAAAATCGAAATAGTAAACTCTCTCATACAAAATTACATGAGAAAGTCTGAGGTCATCGATCCGTTTATGAACCAACAAGCTCTTATTACTTTGTTTGCTTGATACATATTTGCTGGTTAACGGGTTAATCAAATTATAAAAGTATAGTAAACTTTCGCTGTTATACACTTCATAGCAATAAAGTTTGAGTTCGAAAGCAAAATAATATGTTAGAGAATGTTTTTACTTATTAAGTACTTTATTGGAGAGAGTTTAAAGGTAACAACATAAGATGTTGTCTTTGCAACGGGCGTAGCAAGCGTTTTCATGGATTTTCGTTTGGGAGTTGTCGTTAAATTCGTCATAATTGTGACAGTAACATTGGGTATATGAAAAATATAAAATATTTGTTTCATTTGAAAATTAAAAAACGTTTTTTCAAACTCGGGTTCTTTCCATCCATTCTTTGTTTATTCTTTTATTGCATTGCGTATTCTTTAAAGTATGTTAAAAGTTATATATACGATGGGCCACGAATTAGTTAACATTTCCAAAAATCATATGAAAAAACCATTTGATTTATTATAAAAATTGTTTGTTTACAAGAAGGCCAATTAATTGAAATTATTTTTTTTAAATTACATCATCTAAATGACCACTTTTTTGACGTTTACGCTCTTCTAAGCACCGAAATCGGCAAAGAGACTGTGAGATCGATCATAACGTTAGAGGTTTTAGTTCGAGGCCTCTCGAGGAATACAGCTGCTGTATTATTAGCCGAGCCATAAATATATATTTAAAATACTTATTTTTAAATATAATTGAACAATGATATGGCGTCAATTCGAACCATCATGGTGTTATAGCTGAACTCCACAACATGATAGGTTAGTCTTTATTTGCACACCCTATTACAGAGTTTCAAGAGGTCAAAAGGCTTATTGCCAAAAGCAATATCTTCCAGGTAACCTAAGGATGGATCAATAATTAAATACAGTCAAAATAAATTATAGAACAGTTTGTTGGAAATAAATTGCGAGGTTAAAAAATATATAATTTATAGTTAAAGTATGCATACAAACGTTATTTTGAAATACTCGTAGCATGTCATATGGATAAAAATAAAAAAAAATGTAAATAAACTGCAGTTATTTTTGAATATGCAATCGCATTGTTTCACCGAATATTAAGTTGAAGTATAAGTGACTTATTTGCCTAGCCACGTGTAAATATAAACTATAATAAAGAATGACAATTTTGGTGACAGTAGAGTAGTATTAGAGAAATATTTAAGAGATATATATTCAATAGATATTAAAGTTCTCAATTTTTGTATATTTTCTTAATAGATAGATATTTTATATTTCCAAGTAGTAATTTTAATTATAATTATTAATAAGAGATACAAGAAACAGATATAAATAGTTGTACTATTTCATAATTAACCCTATACAATTTTGTGCAAAATCAAGCCACTAAGCACCACTACAATATTAAAGTCATGATTTTCTCTTGCCTGGCTCAGGTCTTGCGATTAGTGTATGCAACTGCCGCTCAAGAGGTTCCGGGGGGGAATTTCCGGCAAAGGCTAAAAAGAAATTTTGGATTTTACCCAAAAGAAATCTCTAAAAACAGCCCAGAGCCTGGAAGTTAGCGGTTTTTCAAGCGCGTGCCTCGGAGTGCACGTCAAGCCCTCGGTCCCGATTGTCATGAACATCTATAGCAATAGTAATTTGAAAAGTCAATGCTCATAAATAAACTGAGAACTAGTTCAACTTTTGAATTCAGTTCACCCTGTGGGCTGCAGAGATCCAATGCCAATTGCTTCGTGGAAAAACTGATATTTAGATAAAATCGGTAAAAATAGTAGGCGACTCCCCAAATATTGGCAATAAAAAGGCAAGAAAGATGATTTTTTCAGTTTCTAAAGTTTCTAAAGTTTAATAGTATGAAGAAATAAGATTAACAAGGAACAAAAAACACTATTGGTGTTGCAAACTTTAAGAGTAGATCGACACCTTTCATTAAATGTCGTGAGTTATATTTAAAAAAAAAAGACAATAAAGTAAATTAAGAAACAAACATTTTAGAAAGCAGATAACTTAAAATAAAATGTACATTCATAAATATTTTGATTGGTAATTAATTTTTATATAGTACCTACAGATTTTTAAACACTTTTATTGCCAATTCTGAGTTAATTTTACTAGATTTATAAAAATGCTCTACAATTTATTTGTGAGTAATATTTTCAAAGTAATATTGTCCAATATAATGTCAATCCTTATCAATTTAAGTACCTAAGTAGTATACTTAATATCTTCGAAGTTATCAGAGAATTCAAATACCTGGGTAGAGCGAGCAACGTCGTTTGCACCCGTGCGAAGTCCGATTGGGTTTTTAGTTATGTATAAAAGCGTTTTACTGGAATCTTGGCATATGATCAAAAATTTGAAATTCCTTATTGTCTTATATACGTATCGTAATGCACTTATTTTCAATTAACTCAATTTCTGAACAATATAACTTTTTAAATAAAAGGTATTCTTATACTCCTATATCGTGTTTTGCGTAGTAACAATATATGATGATGACTTCTAACCGATTTCAGAGAACAGCCAACTACGTGAAAGATATTATAGTTCACAAGTGTGTGCACAAACACAGGTGCACTCTCTGTTCCCTCGCTCTCATAATCCGATGGGACGGTTATCCGATTCGATTACCGAGTTGTTATTAAGCATTTCAATTTGTAGAGTTTAGAAGTTGGGGTCTTAACCCTCATGCCTCTGAGAGCACACAAAGCCGTCGGTCTTGCGCCTAATCTCTGCCCGCTCGTGGCAGGTAACCGTCCCATGTGATTATAAAAGTTAGAGAACAGAAAGTTATTAAATATATATATCAGATTTAATAAAGATTCTGAAATATGAATTCACCTCTCAGTTACAAATTACATAAAATTACGTCTGTATGCTTATAAATAAAAACACCAGTTACAGTATTTCTTTATGTTTCTTTGAAAGATTGAATTGGGGCCGTCATATGCAGCCCGTAGGCGGAAGGTTGCGCACGCGACTACTAAAAACACACTCAACATCCATACACACACACATACGCCCTAATTTATAGTCGGATGTATTTACTACACTTACATTCAAACTACTCACATTAATATAAAGTTCTGTCTTTACAGTAACCTATAAGTAGCGACAACGACTTACTTCAACTAGTGGGTGCTCACAAAAATTTGAAGTTTAATGTAGTTTAATATATTAACGCTAATTATAAGTGCTTTAACCGTAAATCTTGTCATAAATAATTATTAATATATACTGTAATAAATACATTAAAATTTTACAATTTCCTGTCAAATCTTTTTCTAAATCATTCATGTGTATTTATAAATATTTAAGTGCGTTTTTTTAAGAAATATATACATATGTGTCAATTAATTTATCTTCATACATGAAGAACACATAAAAGGTATCCACTTTATACCCTCTACGAAAGGTTACCTGAATACGAAACAAAGGTATAAAAATTATATACTACGTACATACATATAGGTATTATAGTTATACGTCAACATAACAATCTTGTTAACCTCTGCCAAAACAAAAAACAAAGAGTTTTAATCACAAATTCTTGCCACGCCAATCTTATAATACATATCTTCATAATATTATGCATAAAATGACTAACTCACAGTCGGGTAGAATACAAAATAATTGAATATAATAGTCTCGTATTATCTCAGGCGTTTTTGCTCATCACAGTCGCATTATTTATTTCGAGTACCTGAGTATTGTTGATAATAAGCATTCGTCATTTCGAGACCTCGGGACGGATGTTGAAGCTTGTTAATATACAACAAAGTGGTAGGTAGTCGCGACAGTTCCTAACCAAAATTAACTTAAGTATTTAAAACCTTAAAATAATTTAAGTATGTTTAACAAGTAACTAGCTATTAAAAAGTATTCCTAGTATAGGTCGCGAGCCGATCGATAGTTTCTTAAATATTTGTATCAAGATAGTGTCTTATAGGATTCGATGAAAAGTCCGATTGACTTGAGTCAATATTCATAATGAAATACAAGAATTCACTAACAATGAAAAATTAAACTGCATACATACTTATTCTATAATATTGTTAGGTTAACAAAGATTTAATGAGATCAATAATCTTATACGAACGTTCAAAAGTCAAGACAAAACTTGGTAATAGGCTAGAATATCAATTGTTAAAGATATCAACTTTTGCGGCAGACAATTACCTTTATAAGTTTGTAATCTCAAATAGAGTTTACTGTAATATAACAACAAAGGGACGATTTTTGTCACGGAATCACGAAAAAAAAATAACAAATAATCCTTGGGCTAAAAATCACTTAACGCGAGTTAGGTTGTGAGCGAGGGCGAGAGGGTTTTTAATAAGACAAGTGTTCGGCTTGAAGAGTGGATTGAGACTAACTTTATTTATGAAACCATTTCTTAAAGTTAAAACAGTATTTTTATTGATATGTGTTGAAGACAAAGAGCTATTTGTTCTAATGTTTAGTCTGCGGCTTATCATCTAAGTGGTGGTTCATGACGGATGCCAAGATTAACTTTATTTTATAAATAAAGTTATTCTTATTAAGCGTTGGAGACAAGGAGCTAGTTGTTCTATTGTTTCCAGGGCGTCTGTGGCTTATCAGCTAAATGGTCGTTCATGACTGATGCTATTGTAGGGCGTCACGTCTATGACGACATAACTCGCGTTAGGAACAAATTCTATGTCACAGAGGACTTTTCAAACATAAGAAACGGACACAAAGAACACCCAGACTCAGAACAACCATTTGTGGTTCACACAAAGTGTTGTCCCACGTGGAGTGTTAGACCTCCTCACTCAGCGCAGTAGAAAGCGGCGAGGTGACCGCTTTAACGACTACGCAGTCTGTGCACTCGAAATTTAGTTTGTTAAAAAAATACATATAAATAAAATATATAAACAAATAATAAAATACATATAAAAACTCTCCTTCAATGTCCTAGAAATAAGAAACGTAAAATATGAATAAAGTAGGTAATTGCAATTAAATATCCACATTGTAATTTAACACAACTCAATAAATAAATACCCGTCACTCTTCGTGTTTTGTACTCAATAGGATTGGTATACAGGTACAGGATCCGTCCTCCCTTCAGTTTCTTATGACTGGGTACGTATATAGGTTCTTAGATTGCCTATCCCGGGTTATGCGAGTTTGATAAACATTGCGTTTCTCTTGTTGGGTACTTTCGAGTGCAGTGCGTATTGAGTATGCCCGTGGATTTCTTGCGTTTATGGTTATTGCTCGGCTTCTCAGGACCCTAGTTTTATGATAAGTAAGTTATAGCTTTCCTCGGGAATCGGGGTATCAAATGCAAAAATAATTTTTCAATTTCGATTAATGGTAGGGGGTCTAAAACAACTCTTCGATATTATTAAATGCACAGTTGAATACTTCATATTACTCTGTTTTTAAATTGAATTTTTTTATTATTTATTCTTATTATAACTTATAGCTTAGTAGTATATATACAGTATAGTAATAACTATGAAGTAAAAATTAAATTCAGTAATTAAATATACATTTGCGTTTGACAATGACTTCATGAATAATCTTTTAATTTATGTTTGAATTCCAACTTGAGGTGATGACTTGTCACTATTCTAATTAATTAATTACAATAAACTACTGCAAAATTAGATGCAGATTCAGAATAGGTGCCATTGGTGTCTTACGGTCGTAACCCTGGAAGACTTACTGTGCAAACTATAATGTTTCTAAACGCAACGCCTCCTACACGTTGCGCATTATCTATTAATAAGTCAGTGTCAGGCAGCCTTTCTACATTAGATTTTGCTGTAGGTTTAATCACAGACTCCTAGGTTGCCGTGTAATGAGATGAAGGATGGGAGTAATTAAAATGTACATTTTACGAAATTCAACATACATTTTGTTCAAATCTTTAATTGTTATGCCAGCTATAAAGAAAGTAATTGGATTCTATGGAAAAATACTCCAAATTTGTAATCATATCAGCGGAAATAATTTTTAAGGTATACCTCCTATCTGAGGAGAGGAGGAGAGGAGTCTATTTAGTCAGAGCAGTAGACTATTAAAGCCTGATGATGATGTTAAAATTGTACAAAATACATTAAATAGGTTGGTTTTTAACGAACGTAACAATGGAGGTACGAAAAGCGTAATTACGAGGTAGTAGAGCTACGCTGATCTCAGCACGAACAGGCCGGTTTGACCGGGGCAGTACTACCCTCCCACAAAAGATCAACCTAAAGCGACAACATTCGTGCATTTTTGTTTCGTTGGTGAGTGCGAGACAGGAGGCCCATTGATGAAGGGGCCACAGTTGACGTGGTAGGTGTTTGCAATACAATTGAAATGATGACTGTCATGCCTCTTGCCTATGCTACGTATTTATGCTTTCCATCAGGCAGAGTAGAGTCACTCTGGCAGACTCTTTAAATAAAATAAAAAAAATGCACCCACAATCATCTCAGGGATCCCGAAATAAGATCGAGTTGGTTCGAAATAGCTTTATTGTATTATATTACGGTAATCCACCTAAATCCACTCGTAATACACCATCTTCGAATGTTGATGCGAACGAAACGATTAAAAGACAAAAAACTGTTCTGCCGAAATGATAAAACGACGCCAAATTTATAATGGACTGTACATTTTTTCACTAGCAGATAAATTTCACCTTAATTGCTTAGGTGCGAGGGTCGCTACTTCGCTAATTTTTAATAATTAGTGAATTTTCTGTGAACGACTAGATACTACTGCCAATTCTGTGATTACAGATGAGGTTTTTTTTTATTTTAAGAACCTACTAAAGTGACTATACTCTGCCTGATTGAAAGCATGAATAGAATTCAAGAGTGGCGAAACAATGCTTCTCTTACCAAGACTGAAACTATCGGTATCATCAAATAACCATGTATTTTGTCAATATTAAATTATTTTTCTATTAAAATTTACTGATTGAACTTCCATTGATATAATTAAATCAGGCCTTGTGGGAGCCAGAGCTGAAAATTAATCTAGACCTATGCTGTAGTGCAAATGTGCAGTTGGTGTGGTAAGACATAAGGTGGTTATGTATAAATACAGAGGTAAACAAGGTTCTTGTTTACCTGAGAAATTAATGTTCATAACTTTAAATCGAATTCAAAAAAGAATAAAGTTTTTTAATTCTGTAGTTTTTTTAGTATTTGTTACCTCAACAATCCGTTGTAGATGAACAAATTTTGGACAATTCTCATTTATTTGATGAGGTTTAGTATTCATTTGGTCTCATTCAAATTTGACTATTTGAAAGCCGGCGACATTAATAAAAGTTACATAATTTTATAGTTGTGTAAGGCAATCAATGTAAAAAGCTTTTTCATTAAAAGTGACGAAGACGATATCAGATCACTCTTGCTACTTCCTAAATAAAACAAAAGTCATATAAAACACAAAATTTCACGAATTAAGAGGTTTTTTGCGATCCAAAGATTAATTTTTAAAAACTCTTTAAAAATAATCTATGGATTCGTACCTTATCGATTTTGCTAATGATGAATAATTTCCTCAAAAAGATAATGATATTAAATTACACAGTGACGAGTAATAGCTTCTTGATGCTTTAAAAATTATGGCCGCGATCCTTAATGTCGTTGGAGCTTTTATCTTTAGTCAGTTTTTCAACTGAACGTGTTCATAAACAACAACAATTTAACGTCCTAATTTTTGGCATATGATCAGCAAAAGTTTATCATAATTCTAGATCCAAATTTCATGAACAGAAAGTTCAATTTTAAATGTATTTTATGCTAGTATTCGCAAACCCTTTTAGTGCTGTCGGCGGCATGACAGCGAATCCTATTGTATGTTTAAGGTTATTCATAGTTTTGGTAGATCGAAGACCATACATATATTAGACACCTAAAGACCAGTCTTTATAATAAAAGTGTGGTCTTAATTTAGTTCTGATCTACTCTCGATATCACAAATATTAAAAAGAATAATATACTCACACATCTCATACACGGCTGTTTGATCCCAAACTAGGCTAGGCCTGTATTATGGTAACCAAACTGCTGATAAACAAACTTATATATTTCTAAATAGGTACATATGATAGATAAATTACACCCAAACACAGAACAAATATTCATGCTCTCATCATACAAAGATTTGTCGGAAATCGAACCCACGACCTCTGACTACGACAAATGTCATTTAAACGTAGTACATCCAACTTTAACTGTTATGTCATGATATCATATTGTCACTGAAGTTGGAAAAAACTTGAAATCGGCATTCTGCCAATCTTAGCAAGTGATATAATTAATAATCTTAATAATGTTTTGATAATACGAAATGTGACTGAAAGAACTAAGATTGTATTGAGAAAATATTAAATATTAAACTCAAAATATCTATTTTCAGTTTATCTATAATTGTCTCACATATCAATCTGTAATGCCTTCTGATCAAATTGACTCTTATTTGACCAAAAGGCTCCACTGTAGCTAATATTAATTATAAATACTTATTCAAATAATGTATTATAAATTTATTTTTATTTTAAAAACTGCAAATACATTTATTGTGGCATAAAATAATAAAAAAAAAGTTATAAGTATATTAAATTTATTGATAGTTCTTCGAAGAACTGCTGTGAGTTCGAATACCTTCAAAGGAATCAATTGCAAATTTATTCCATCCAAAACTCAATTTCGCGCTTGAATGACCCTCAGAACAATGTGCATGGCCTTTTTATTTATTTATCGCCTCAGTTTCAAAGGGTTTTGATGCCTACTGGACGGTTTTTGTTCGTTTGGGTACAACTGTGTGATGAGTTTTGGAAATGACATGTATATCTACATGTATATGATGATAAACTAAGCAAAGATTGAAAAGATCATCCAAATTCAATTTGCCCAATCTGTTACTTGGTTTTGTGATCGTTAATCTAATTTTTTAAATTATAAAAATAAAATGCAACGTCACATTCTAGTTATAATAAATTAAGACCTCCTTAAGTCGTCGTACGTAAGAAAAATCGCGTTGATACTAGTGGCAATGACTACAAATAAATATGGTTTAATAGCTGGTAAAATAAACCAAAATTTCTTTTCTAAAGAGAGATCTATGTTCAGCAGTGTAGTATTTGATTCTGTTAATGATAATGAATGAAATAACCAAACGAAAATATAAAAAAGAACTTCAGTATTTTTTTTAATATTAAGAGCCTGCCAAAGTGACTCTACTCTGCCTGATGGAAAGCATGAATAGAATCCAAGTTTTGTGGTCACCATACTCATTGCAAATGTACACAATGCAGAATGGTGGACCCACACTACGGTAGCCTATTGAGATGTTTTTTCACACCCTGCTTGGAGACGTAAAAGCCATGATAGTCATCATGACAGTGTAAAGCTCACACAGTTACCACGACAACTGTCACCCCTGCATCAATGGGCCTCCGGTCTTACACTCACCAACGAAACACGACAACGCGGATGCTGTCGATTTAGGTTGGTCTTTTATGGGAGGGTAGTACTACCCTGATCGCTCGTACTGAAATCAGTGTGGCTCTACTACCTAGACATATCTAGAGTATATCCACTTACAAACTTCAGTGTCAAACAGATGCAAGATGGTGTTGTGATGGATTCAGAACACGGACTGTCATTACCCCTATTTATTTCATGGGTGTCGTAAGAGCCGACTAAGTGTAAAAACTACACAAAACATCAGAATTGGAAAGAGAAGAAAAACTTGAGACACACCTTATACCAATCCGTCTGAACAGTGTGATGTAGTAACCCAAAACCTGCTTTCTAAGGAGAGTTTTATTAAAGCAGTGGACTGTTAAAAACTATTGATATGATATTGAAGTGACGGTCATTATTTACATATTTAGTAAGGTGTGTTCTTAGTTGATTGCAAGTGAATCTCGTTTCCCTCTCTCTCTCTCTCTCTCTCTCTACTCATAGGGACGTGAAAAGACAACGAAAACACACTTTCGCATTTACGTATTAGTTGAGATCGTGAATATTACTACAAATATTATGTGTGTATGTAAGTACACACACACATAATACGTATGCACGTAAGAAGTTATACTTCATTGGCGAAATAAGATAAAAATCTTTATAAAAATTGTAGCTTTCGCGTTATCCTATGTTTGTGGAGGAAACGATACCAATAATAGAAAAATTATAACGCATTATCTATTACAGTTAAATAATTTTTATTTAAATATCATGAAAGATTTTTTTTATAATTTCATGGTGATGGTTTTTCTTGACGAAGTGCGCGCGCGTCGAAAAATTCACTTATCATTTTCATCTAACGCACTAAAAAGAGTTTATACTCTTTGAAGTTATCTTCAAAAACGTAAAAACTATGACAAGTCCACAGATGGACGACATATTAATCCCTAAATATCTGGTAATTGCACGAAACATTTTCTTTTATATGAAATATTGAATTCTTTAGTTAATTGTTGCCACTTAACAACAAAAAAATAATTATTAACCTCAGTATACTAAAATCATGATCAATTTAATAAACTATATTTTACAAACTTTTATTTTACTTGCATTATAAGTGTGTTAGTAACACACTTATAATGCGTTCTTCGAAATTTTCGGAATGTTTGTCACGTGATAATGTAATATTATGATGACATAAACCTTATATCTGATGATGGTGCAGGAAGGCGATCATAGCAAACGCTGCAATGAAATGATGAAACTTCATCGAGTTTGGACTCGTTAGGTTTGACAAATACTTTGACTATAGATAGTGTCCAGAGTATGATGATGGAGCTGGAGGGTGGTTATAGGAATTCCGTTATAAAATGATAAAATCCCATCGAATTTGGTTTCGTATAATTTGCTTAACGTGTACTTTGTATTTAAATGGTATCCAGGGTCTGATAACTGTTTTATTCGTCTTGAGGAGTAGTTTAGTCCTAGATAATATCCATATGCAAACTCATCCGATTCGGCAAAATAATTATTTTTCGTAATTACGTTCCATTTGTTATGAATGTCAATTCCATGATCAACAGACTGAGAAATCTGTCGCGCGATAAAAAAAAACACTTCATTAAAAAAAGTGTTATTTAAACTCGTTTAAAAAAAATAAAAAAAGTTTCTTTTTAAAAACCCTTATTATCAACTTAGAATTTTATTACACAATTTATAAAATATAAAAGTTTAGGCCGAGACTTATTTATCTGTACAAACACCAGTAAATTGAATAGTTAGATCTGATTCATAGTAGTTTTAAAAAAAATCAAACTAAGTAGGAATGCTTAAATCTCGTTAAGCTTTTGTACAGTAGTAGTAACATAAAGTGTGTAATGACATTCTAAGTTCTTAGTAAAACTTTTCGAGAAAAAGCAATTTTTTTTCTTTTCATTCATTCATTCATTTCATCTTATTTGTAGTTTTTGCCATAAAGATCTTGAATTTAAAAAAAAAATGTAAATAGAAACTAGCCATAATTATAACCAAGTACCCATTCTCATGTCTATCAAATATTTAGATGTCAAATTTGCTCATAGCTCATGACCTGTCAGACTGTGTAAATATATTTACTTACGTGAATTTAGCTTGTGATACTACTCATTATAAAAAATCTTTTAGGAGATAGTTCTACATACGATACGAAACACGCGGATATAAATGTCCTCTTAATATTACATTTAAGTAAAATTTGTTTTTTCTCCTATAAAAATTTAACTAAATATTTTTTTAGCTATTTATTAAGTTCTTTATTAGTTACATAGAAAACTAGTAGCTAGAAATATCGAAAAAATTAGAACATTTTAGTCATCTGACAGCCAATTACAAGTTTTCACTTCTAGTCTCGAGACTAATCTAAGATATTGTAAGCAAGTAGGTTAGAAATAAAACAAAAAAATAAAATATAAGCAACAAACACACGATAAGTATGTTAAGTGCCCAATTTCACAATGACTGCATAAGTATAGATTCATTGTCACATTATGTCTATTTGAAAAAATCAAGGCTTAGACGCTTTCTTGCTGAACACATACTAATCAAAAAGGGATTAATATCATACTGCTCACATAATTCATTAAAACTTCTGCTTGCACTTGACTAAAAGTATAAATTGGTAATATTTTCATAACTTGAAAAAAATAATTGTGTCATATGTCACCTCTGTCAACTTTTGCTTTTACGACAAAAACTAACATTTAACCTTATTCAAAGAGTCTATTCTTTTAATATATTAATACCAAAATAATTAAATTGATTTAGCAGTTTAGGCGCGAAAGTGTAACTTACAGATAAAACAGTTACCTTCGCATTTATAATCTCAATTATCACATATTCCTTTAAAAAAAAGAAATATTTTCGATACAATATACTTTTATATCATTAAATAGTAGTAATTATTGATTTTTCATACAAATGTCATTCTTTTCGAAAATTATTTACTCGTTAAAAATATTTTGTGTCCCTCTCCAAAATCTTATTTATCTCGATTTAGGATTAAACCAGATACACAGACAGAAAGTGTTGCGAAAGCATTAAACATTAACTAATTAAAATAACTAATCCTATTAACAGCGAATGATAAAGAATGCAATTAAAATTAATAACTCATTCGAGATCACGAATGCTACCACAACCAGCTTAGGAATGCGCGTTGATGTCTTTTACTCTGCAAATACACCGTGCGCGTGCGCAAATCCGGACACTACGTATGCTATTATGAACAACACAGATAAGGCTCTACTTACTCTCTACAGCGATACAGCCTTAGATTAAATACTAGCTTAACCCATCGAAACTACTTTCTAAGTAGACTGTATGTAGGTTCGGAGCAAGTGTTCGACTTCTATTTATCAAAGAAATTTCTGACCAATGTTTGTGATTATAAATCATATTTATGTTAGAGTTTTAAGAGTAGTTTCGTATATATATGTACACATACAAAAAACTTACAGGCATAATAAAATAATATTTAGTTGTAAACACAAATTGCTATAACTCACCATAGTGGGCATGGATTTAGGCCAATTATAAACCCATTTCTTGGTTAAGAACACGGTTATTACTTCACAGACAAACAAAAAATATCAATCGACCACTTTACATGTACACGAGTACTTGTTCACATCACATTACACTTTATGCGAAACGAAGTCACTTTATGAGAAACGAAATCACTTTACAGACTTCAGTGAATCTGAAGTCACTGTAGGTGAATTATTCGACATAGAAAAGAAGGTTTTTTATTGATTTCGTTTAGCAGCGGCATGCGCAAACGCAGCCGCTATGCGACTGACTGCCGGTTCTTGAGGCTGCCAACGTTCAAATCAATTTACTGCTGTATACAGCCAACATGGTAAGTTCATTTTGGTTTCTTAATTTTTATTTGGGGAAGCAATAAACAAGTTTTTGTTTCATGTTTTGTTCTGATTTTATGTTTATTTTGTCTTTCATTAGATACCTACTATTATAATTTACATCCGAATTCCATTAATAAATTGTTCTCTTTTTGAATTTTCGATTAAAACTCAAAAGTTCTAAATGAACTGGAATTAATTCAAAATCTATGTATGTACCTAGTTTAAGAAAATTAGTTTAAAGCACCAATGAATCAGAGCATAATAAAAATTTGGACTCACGTAATAAAAGTCATTTTTGTATTGTAATATAAATTAAAGCTTAAATTTTATACAAATCACAGATTTAAGCCACGGATAAACAAAGTAGTTCCTTTTTGTTTTTGTTATCATACAGGTTTTAAGTCATAATAATTATATTAACTTGGACCAAAAGATCATTCACACAATTTTTGGGTAACTACCAAAACTACCATTTGAGATTAAAATTGGCAACATTTTTCAAAACCACCATTGCTGGTAGACAAAGACAGAACATATTGGCGTCCTTTTCGACATATCGGAATGTGACCCGCTATCACCTTGAAGGCCGTAAGCTATAACGACTCAATGAAAATAAAAGCTTCGAACTTCTGCTGTAATATGAAGTAATACCTAATGAAATATAACATAATAAAATAAAAACATTTTCAAGATTTTATTTTACTACTTCGCCATCGTGGCTCGTTTGTATGTTCATGTAAAATTAGAGGTTTCTAGCACAGTCTGTCTGTCAAGTCTGAAAGAAGTAAGTAAGAGAAAGAGTATGAACGGACCGATATACCAAAACTACGAGGGTTCTGTTTTTACCATTTTGAGTATAAAACCTACAAAAAAATTGAATATTGTGTAACAATTTTATTTCTCATGGCTTACCTAAGCGATGATTTTTCGATTAACTTAAGAATTCCTTAAATATATTTTTTACTTTTTGTGTGACTGTTACCGGCATGTACTATGCTACCCTAAAGTTCCGTGATGATCGTTTTAGTGGATTCTCGATTAGGAGTGAAAGTTAAAGACAAACAAACTCAAGATTTATAATTTTAGTTAGTCTGTAAAAGTAACGAAGTGTTAGTCTAGAGTTTTTAACGAATGGTCACGCTGGATTCCCTATTCATTCGTATAAACGCTGTGAAGACTTACCAACGTATAGCGTACAGTTATTAGCGGAATAACAGTTCGATACCGGCATTTTGCCATTAATCTTTAGATACACATAACAATTTATTGTTAATAACGGATCGGAATATTTTATGTGCGCGAAATTATTTTACTTGTTTCCAGCACAGCCGTGGTAAACAATGCTATGATCCATTTTTTAAATTTACTCCATCTTATGTAGATTTTACCCGCCTAAGGCAGTTATGGTCGCATGATGTAATGATGATATTATACTAAAATTATTTATGATGTTTATTGCTTGTACTCTCTGCTCATCATCATAATCAATCACCTTGTATAGTCTACTGCTGGACATAGACCTCTCCTACTATGCCACGCTAGTCAGATGGGTTGTACAAGGGTTTGTTTCAAATTTTCCTTTTGTCGGTAGTGCTGTTACGCTGTGAATAACAGTTTGCTTCTCTTATTAATCTGTTCTTACGACACCCACGAGATGAATAGGGGTGGTGATACTCCCTACTACTATAGTGTGTAATAACTAGAGTGTGTAATAACTACAGTGTGTTTACTTAAATACTTCATCACATGGAATTAGTTAGTTTTTATTAAATAAGTTTTATTTTATAACACCAAAGTGGAAAATAAATGAAATCATGTGATGCACTCCTAGCCACTTTCGGCCACAGTGGCCAGTCTCAATGGAAACCAACCAACTATGCACGAGATATTATAGACCACAAATGTATGCGCAAAGACAAGTGCACTTTCTGTTCCCTCATTCTCACAATCTGATAACCGTCCCGCCTGGATAACCGGATAGCTCAGTCTCCTGTAGGATAACAGGAGCCCGAGGAGAGATCATTTGCAGAACCGATGACAGACTTAATCGATAGTCACATACGCTAATCGCTAAACCAATGAGGCAATTCATATATGACTAATAGTCGTTGAAATTCAACAACCAATATTTATTAAAATAATTTACTATCAAATTCCATAATTTCTATCTCTCTCTCTCTCTCTCTCTCTCTCTCTCTACTCTCGATTTTCTAAAAAAAAACAAATAATTTATCGTAAGCGTAATTTTAGTAACATGAGCCCTCTTTTTTACATAATAGGTTTAAATGTACAACGTGTATTTATTTATCTATTTTAAAAGCCTGGCAAAGTGACTCTACTCATGTTTAAAGCATGAAGAGAATCCAACAGTCGTGGTCACCATACTTATTGCGAATGAACACAATGCAATATGGTAACCCACACGGCCCAGTGAAATGCTGTTTCACACCCTGCTGGGGGACGTAAAAGGCACGACAACCATCGTGGCAGTGTAAGACTCCACACTTACCATTTAACTTTGTATGCGCTTATAAAAAGTATATAAGTATTCTAACAGTCAATATAGCTTTCATAGTACAAGCTCTGCTGAACCTGAAAGTAGATGGCGTTGTGTAACCGAAGTAAAATAACATTTCAGTCGGAATGAAAGCCAGTGTGTTTACTTAAAAAGAAATACAATTTTTAGGTAAATAGAATATACTCGTAAATATCTATCTATCTATTCAATAAACATGTATATAGATACACAGGAAATGAAACCGATGGGTGTATCGTTAGAAACAAATCTATAATAAATAATAAAATGAAACCACTTCCGCAATTAAACTAACAATAGACACTAGGATAATATAAAATGGCGCCCTGTTATTTTGTTAACCACAAAACTGAGAGCAGCGACCACCGACGCCAGCAATCCGGAGTATCGTAATAGTTTGAGGGTTTCTGTCATTACGGTGAAGACACGGTGTAGCTTAATAACAAAACTATGAATAACTGTACTGATAAAGTATAGTTTGTACTATTTTTTATACTGCCAAGGTGACTAAAAAGCAAACAGTTTGAATAATGGTCAGCTCAGCCTTTATTGGCACAACTAGTGTTACTATTGTACTATACAAGCAATTGTCCACTACTTCCTTCACGTGATTATTTCTTACTTGTCTCTTTGAAAATAATGATGTTCCTCCTTAATCCTTTATTTTACCCCCTTAAGGAAAAAATCTTTTGTTAGTGGGTGTCTACTACATAAAAAGCATTAGCTGCCAAAATTTCAAGTCCAAGACACTTTGTAGCTCCAGTGAATTAGGGCTTTCATTGGTTGCTAGTAGTTTTGAATCTATAGATAGGGAAACGTTTTCGACAAACGTTTCTTTGTGTCATAAAAGTTAAAAGAAATCCTAGACAAATGTTTTTAAGACAATTTTACGATAAATACTGCTAGACTGACCTCTTTGTCTAGTCGTAAGTGATGCAGATTCTTAAATTTGATTTCGGTAGATAAATTTGCCCCAGATCAATTAAATGTATGACGTGCACAAACTTTTGTTCTGTTTCTAGACGAAATTTCAGGTTAAATGAAGTAAGAAGGTCGGATAACAGAGAAATTCTTGCTAGTATATTAAATCTATCATTTACTGCACTATTGTCCGTTTTTTCCTGTTTCAAAATCAGCTATATCATTTTACGCTGTTCTTTTTTTCTCTGGAATTGGTGACTACTTAAGTCTTATTTGTACTTTATCGCTACTAGTACTGGTAAAAGCGTTTCATATACAAGTTTCGCCAAGGAAGCAAAAATAGTATGTGTGTACGTATAGATCACTTTGATTTTGTTTTAAAAATGCTCATCAGCTGTGTTAACTCTATTTTACGCTGGATAACATAGACAGCCTTTTCCTCTGCATTGAAATACTCTGCAATGGGAGCCATTCTTTGCTGAGCTGTACACTCTGTAACTAAACAGTTTGAGAAAGATAAACTGATTGAAAAATAGTAATAGAGCGTACTTAGAAACAATAAATTAAAATATTATGAATTCTTTAAGTACTCTTCGTCAAATAATTGACGGTGTCAAGCCAGGCAACACAGCAACGATCAGAGATTTTTTGTATTGACCAATGAAACAAAAACAAAAATAAAAACATAAATAAAAAAATAACAAAACTAAATTATTAAAATATTTACATGAAAATAAATACATTCAGAAGGAATATTTTTTTTTGAAGTTAGTTAAAAAACAATCTAAAGTAGATATTAAAATCTGCAGAAGATAATAGGTCTTCCACGTACAAAACCAAGAATACAATTAAAAGAAAGATACAAAAAGAAACGAATTTAAAACATTCAGTAGGTTTCTCACTTGCCGCATTGAGATCTTCACTTAAAAGTAACATCACTACATAGAACAAAACAAAGTCGCTTCCCGCTGTCTGTCTGTCTCTATATATGCTTAGATCTTTAAAACTACGGTCAGCAGATTTTGATGCGATTTTCTTTAATAAATAGTGACTCAAGAGAAAATACTGAAAATTTTGGAGGTTTTTAATGTGATGTCGTAAATAAATATATTTTTTTAAACATAAACCCTACAAGATAGATCAAAATAATGTACTACAGTATTGTACATGTTAAAAAGTCTACAAAAAAGTTCGCAATGCTGTATGTATGAGTATTTCTTAGGGATACCCCCAATAACCATTTTTTATCCTTTACCTTATTCTTTATCCAATTAAGTAACTTAAATACATTGTAAATTTAATATAGATCAATATTGTCCCTAACAGCATGCAATTACGGTGAATATTTTTAAAGATATTATAGGTAAACCTATAAAATGTAGGGTCGTAATAGTTACGGTGGTGCCGGCCAGCACTTTATGATTAGCAGCGATCGCACACGTTTATCGCAGATGTCTAGCGAAGAAAATGAGAATACTTTACAAAAAAGGTAAAAAAAAGGTAGGGCGGTTCGCTAATTAAAAATAAAATTTGAATTAATTAAAACCTAAAGTAAACTTGATTTTAGTGTTAGGACTGTTTTTTATAAAGTTGAAATTGAAGTTGAATTAATTTTGTACACATAATATACTGGTTACTTAGCTTGTTATTTCTTTAAATACAAGAGTAAAGATTTAAAGCGAATAATTTATAGTTTTATTATAAATTCTTATTCGAACCAGTAATACCTAAAACTTAAAGTGAAAATATTTAACTTCAGCTTTTTAGTTTAAACTTAAGTTACCAAAGAGCTAAAAGAATGAAAAATGGCATTAAAAGATAAAATATCTTATAAATATTGAAATGCATTACACCGACAAACGGTGTTACTAAAGAATATAGGAAGATTTTAATATAAATAGCTAGTCTTAGTAACAACGTTATGTTACAAAAGTTGGAACGTATTTTGTTGCTAGGCAACTGTCACTTTGACGTGACATTGTTTATTTTTTATCGACTTCAATTCTGTTCCGTCGTTAATTTGAAATCGCGTGAAGGCATACTATAAAAATAAATTGTAAGGAAGTAAATTGAATTGAACGTAATCCGTCTGACCTCAGAAGTTCCAATTACGGTTCGTTTTAGCACCCACGCGAGTAAATGTAACTGAGGTGTAATTGAGTGGAGTCATTTCAAAGTAGCTTCGTGTGCAGTGAACCAGAGGTGGCTTGTATCGTGTTATTGATCTCACAGTGACTCATTTTGCACAGTTTTAAACACAATTGGCCTTATATAGTGGTTACCTTGTTTTAAATTGATCATACTGAATAATAATTTCATTATCACAGTGTAAATTTTGTTTCATATAACATCTTAGTGCTATTCGGAATTAGGTAAGTCACTATTAAGATTTTTAAGTGGGTATGTTTAACAACTTTTTAGGGAGACACAAAATTTTTTTTTCATGCTAAGTATGACAACTAATAATTTATCTTGAACAAAATCAAATAAACAGGATTATCAATTCCATATTTAGACATCTACTATTCTATGGTTAGATTTAGAGAAATCACGTTATAAAATAAGTTACGAATTAATATTATAAATAAAATAAGACAAGTTTTATGCTTCCTAGTCCTATGTTCAGATGTCCAAATGTCATTTGGCTGAGATGAGAGAAGATGAGATTTAAATTATAATTTTGAAGATGAAAAATTATACCTTTGAAGTCCCACTCGCATCACACAGTGAGACTTTAAAGGTACAATTGATGGGATGACACACGTATTATTTGTTTATTTTTTTTTTATTTTTGTGAAGTATTTCAGAGAGATATTAAAATTGCTCACTGCTCATAGTTAGGTACCTCCATCTTTGGCATGAGCAACTCCTCAAAATCAGGATCGCCACCAGCCTTTTTTTCTTTATAACAACTAGCAGAATCAACTTCCAAATGCTTGTCAATCAATTTTATTATCGATATCTTTTTGCATATGTGGAAAGCATCTCACTAGGCTGCCATAGTGTGAGTCAACATACTGCATTGTCTGCATTCGCAATGAGTATGGTGACCACGACATTTGGATTCTACTCATACTTTCCATCACGCAGAGACTCTCTCTTTGGCGGGTTCCTAAAATAAAATAAAAAAACATGTATTAAATGTTACATTTATAATTTGTATAATATTTTGTGTATTATAGGTTTATACTTTATGTGCATTGTATATGCTACTAAGTTTATTTATTCTGTTTACACATTGGAACCAAAATACATCTACTTCCTGTTTTCTCTGTATCACTCAATAGTTACATCTAATGTGCATGATGTATAAAATAAATAAATAAATTTGTAACATCACTTTTATTTAAGATGTACACAAATAAAATAAATTATATTATAGTGTAAGTTATATCTAAAGCAAAAAAACTTATAGTAATGTTCATTTGGGGTTTGGCTGCACATCTTATACTGCTGAGACTGCCATTACTCAACACTATATTGAAGATTTCTTAATGTTATTAAGATTTAAGAACAATTATTAATGTTCACTAATTTTCACTTTCTGCTATCTTATACTAACTTTTGCCCACGACTTTACTCATGTGGAATTTGGTCTGCCAGATTAAGTTTCGTAATAGATCATTTTAAAAAAAATAATATTTTTCTAATAAAATGTGACCTACATATGTTACTTCTAATGCCTCCAACAACATGTGTACACAATTTCATGATGATTGGTTGAGTAGTTTTCGCGTGAAACTGTAACCAACAAATTTACATTTGCATTTATAATTTTAGTATAGGTAAGGTAAAGTTATTGTGATAGTAGATTGCGTCATTAATTAAACAAACAAAACTCAAAAGATATTTGAAATACTCCTTATTTCTAGGAACTCATCATTTGGATTAGCTTTAGATTGTGGATGAGCCTGCCAAAATAATTATACTCTGCATGATGGAAAGCATTGCCGTAAACAATTTGAGATGTTATTTTATATCTACTTCAAAACGATTAAAAATGGTTATATATAATAATACCATTAATGAGGAGATCCTTATTCCTTTTGTTTTTTCTTTTTATGGTAAAGAGAGTAAGCTGGCAAACATAAGCAAACAGATTATGATGGCAATCGGTAGTCACTTGTGGCCATGGCCCATGGATCCCATGGACCATGCAACTCCTGCACTGACTTTTGAACCACTGGTGTGTAGCTTTCAGTGCCGTCTTCAAGAATTAAAGGGAGTATGTTGGGCAGCCGACATCCTCACTTACTAATGAAAGAATTTCTTAACTCCAATATTACTTTAGTTCTATATCCTAAGGACTGTTACAGGCTGATGATGATGATGATGAATATCATTTTCACATCAACAGCCTTTAACAGTCCCCTGCTGGACATAGGCCTCTCCTTAGCAAGGAGGTTTTAGCCAGACAGGTTGGAATGATAAATGATATTACTTCTTTCTTTCTTGTTTATGTGTTTTAAAATTTTTAGACAAAATGTCTCGTCCCCGTCCTCAATGGCAGCTTCAGGCTCTAGCTGCGCAGCGTCGTGACAATGAACTTCGTCGAGCCGAAGAGTTAAGGAAGGTGGCTAATTATTTTGAGAGCAATACTACTAAGACTAGGCATCATGAACAGTGGACGACCGAGGGATATTACGAAAAGGCAAATAGAGAAGCTGAGCTACTTGGCCAGAGGAAGATCAGAGCAGCGTGAGTGGAACTTCAACATTACTTTAGGAGTCAAATTTAAAAATGTGACAGCACTCTATGTTTAAAGATCCCAAAAATATGAATAATAAATGGTAGTGTAACTCTGTCAGTAAGTATATACATACGTACGTATTATAGACGATTTACACACAAACACAACAAATGGTCATGTTCAGCACAGAAATATTTTTTTGGAATCGAACCAACAATCTCCGGGCTCAGCAGTTAGGGTTACTAACTACTAGATCAACAAAGCAGGCAGATCTTTGTAAAATGGTTTAATCACTATTATGAAAATTCAATTGGGTTCTTAAGGATTGGTCAAGAAACTCGTAAGCAATGCTCAGAACTGGAAGGGCTTATTTTGGATACCATTTAGAGTTGAAATAATAAAACTTCAATTGAAATTTATAAATGAAATTATTCAAACAAATGATAAAAAAACTTGAGCTCTTATTACATTTTACAAGTTGGCTGTCTAACTAAAAACCGTTACCTATTATTAACCTAGTTGCATAAACTGTTTCAGACGACTCGAAGAGCGCCGCAAAAAACTAGAACTACTGTTATTTCAAGAAAACATGCAATATCAACAGGAATTGAAAAGTCTGTCAGCAAAACCAAAGTTATTTAAGAATGGGTAAGTAGTAAGTTTTTGACATTTCAATACAGGATCATTTAACGGGGGTTCCCTCTGTTAGAAAGTACTAATTAATGCCTTCCTATCAAACAATTTGTGTCTAAAATTTATTAAAGTTTAAAAATTAAAATAAAAGTAATTCAAAAAAAAATATTATTATTGTTTTTAATGCAGGCTGTCAAAACCAAGACGTTAGATCGAACTTTTTTTTTATTGAGGGCTTACCAAAGTGACTATAATCTGCCTGATGGAGAGCGTGAATAGAATCCAAGAGTTGTGGTCACCATACTCATTGCGAATGCAGATAATGCAGTATGATGAACCAGACTATGGCGTCTATGTGTGACACTAGTGAAATACTATGTTTATTTTTAAACTTACATAAGTATTATATTTTTAAAATAATTTGCTTAGTTGACTTTTATGAAGTTAAAGCCTTCAGAATGTTCTGTCTTTTACGAGAAAAATAGTGTACACACCTTTCTGTTATAGATTTATTGGATTAAAAAGAATATAGTAAAAAAATACACAAGCATATACAATGCAGCTGTTATGTAGTATGTATTACTTTTACCTTCCAGGTCCTACTTAAATAAAGTTCCTACATCAACTCTGAAGGAAATTAACCAGGGCATCGTTGAAAAGGAAGAGCAGTTGCGTCGCCACGAAGCAGAACTAAGGCTCCACCACGCTTGGAGACTGCGCCAGCCGGAACTTAGGGCTGCTACCGCTTACGTCGCTAACAATAAACTTAAGTGTGCATGGTAAGTAAATAACAGTAGGAAGAGAGTTGAATAGAGTTTTTTTTTAACGTGTGGCTACCCCCTCGGGCCGTCACCTCACCGGGGCTTACGGCGGGGTGGTGTGTCGGAATAGGACCGACTAAAACCACACGGTGTGCCACTCTGCGCCTTAGATAGGAGGGATCCGGCAACAGCTGTTATTACGACATCCAGATTAGGTGAAAAGAGTCTGCATCAGCCCTAAATCTGAATACATCTATACATATAAAAATGAATGTTTGTCTGTCTGTATGTATGTCCTTTATAGAATCGTAAACTATGCATTTGAACATGCGATTATCTTTAGAAAAATTGTTGGGCATGAACCCACGAAGATTTCTGAGTTGGTGTGAATATTATTATTTTTTGGCTTTCCTTCAAAATTTTAGTTGGTGGAGTAGCAACGCGCACAGGGTACAGCTAGTTCCTTATAAAATAAATTTATAAGCTTTCTCTTCTGAAACTTAGTGATTATATTCACTGATAAAATAAAAAACATTTACCATAGCACCCACCTTACAAGATCCTACACCAGCCAATTATTGACTGGTAAAGAATGCGCAGGGCATTATGTTGGCCTATGTACAGAAGTGCATAAAGTTGAGTTAATAAAAAAAATATATTCCGATACGATAAAATTCCATGCTTCAATACAAATGGGCGAGCTCGACCATGGTCATACCACGACCTTTCAGACGGTAATAACTAATTCTTTTCGTTGCTTTTCACCGAGAGTGAGTGTACTAAAGGTCTATCTGACTATTTCATGGGTGACTGTACTTACAAGCCATCAGGTAATCCACCGACTTGTTTTTTACCCTATACCCTGAAAAAGTCTAGATAAAATAATTTCTTATACTAATTAAATATTTATACATATTACCCTATTGTAGGATGGAACAAATAGTGGAGAAGGAACTGCAAAAGAAGAAAGAAGAAGAAGACACTCGTAAAGTGTTGCAGGAGAGAGATGAGATGCTTCGCAAGCAGATCGAAATAGAAGAAAAAAGATTAAAAGAAAAGGAGCAACAAGTCAAAGTAATATTTATTGCTTATTATTATTATTTGTAAATTAAATGTATACAAATATGAATGTCAATATGTGGAAAATGGATAGATGTTTGTTCTGAATGGTATTGGATGAAATTTGGTGTAGTTGGGTAAAATTATATGACAAAATCGCCAGTGTACTTGCTGTAAAAACTATAGTTAAAATACGTAGTGATTACCTCTTATTACATGTAGCTTTCGCACCAAACGATTTTTTTTTATATTAAGAGCCTGACACAGTGACTCTACTCTGCCTGATGGAAAGCATGAATAGAATCCAAGAGTTGTGGTCACCATACTCATTGAAAATGCAGACAATGCAGTATGGTGACCCACACTATGGCGGCCTTGTGAGGTACCTTTTTACACCCCGCTTGGGAACGTAAATGGTATGACAGTCATCGTGACAGTGTAAGGCTTACATCGTTACCACAATAACTGTCACCCCTGCATCAATGGGCCTCCGGTCTCACACTCACCAATGAAACACGACAACACGGATGCTAGCGCTTCAGGTTGGTCTTCTGGGAGGGTAGTACTGCCCTGGTCGAGCCGGACCGCTTGTACTGTAATCAGCGTGGTTCTACTATCTAATTTCTTGGATCCTGATTGGTCAGACGGCAATACTTGATCGACACATCGCTATCATACGTAACAGTAAACCATTTAACGATCTACAGTGTCTGAGGGTTCTTTATTACAGTTGCATGTGTTGAAAGTGTATTGGAACTTGCAAAGTGACATCTAGTTACCATTTCTTGAAATTAAAATAATTTAAATTGAAGAAATATAACATGAATTCATTAAACACTTAAGCTATAAACCCCATATTAAAAAATTTAGCATACAGTCGTGTCAATATCATAAAATAAATACACTGAAAGGTAGATGCTAAATTGTAGATATGATGGGGTATATACAGTAACAGTTTCTCATTACTGGATCTCTTTAACACCCCCCGAATTTCGTACATAAATAAAATTGACCAAATACAATCACATTATGAACATCTCTCACACGCTAAGTAAACACCGCATTCACCCACTCTTACACACACACAGGTTTTATTTTTTTATTATTTTAATAGCATGAGGATAGAAAGCATGAATAGAATCCAAAAGTTCTAGTCACCATATTCATTGCGAATGCAGCGAATGCAGTATGGTGACCTACACTATGGCGGCCTATTACGATTTTTTACGCCTCATTTGGGGACGTAAAAGACATGATAGTCATCGTAGCATTGTATTACACACACTTACCACGACAACTGTCACCCTTGCATCAATGGCCCTCTGGTCTCGCACTCACCAACGAAACATGACAGCACGGATGCTGTCGCTTTAGGTTGGAGTACCTTAATGCTATATTCGTCAATTATATCTTGCACACTGTCCTAAAGCAACACTTACTACTTTCCTATGATGCCTCTATCATCAATAAGCGTCTTACACGTAAAGGTGGACTCCCCGACTGAAAATCGGAGCACGGTATTTACTGGCAGGTTTTATAATAAGATAAATTAAAAATTATGTAAATATTTATTCTTTTTCAAAGTTCCAATGCAAGCATGCTATTTCTAAGATAGAAACTGTTTGGCTCAGTTTTTTGCTTATTGGCGCAGTATTCATTGCATTGCATTAATGCAGGTGCATCTGTTAGCTTGTCTTTAAATTCTGTTTATCCTAAAAGAATTTAACACAAATGGACTGTAGTTCATATACAATTTAATTAGATTTGTGGCGACTTCTATACACAGTGCAAATAAAAATACATACTACAGTGCCATCTCGCAAAGACACTTCGAACTACATAGTAATGAACTACGGAGCAGCTACTAATCCTAAATCGCGGTACAGAAATTCTCGTAAGATTATAAGTACAACATCCCAACATCAACTGTTGGGCCGCGGCCCGCCAGATATGATCACCTCGCTTGGTCGGAGGATTGCCCCTTTGTGTTGGAGGGACATGATACCCGTTTCCTCCTCAGATTAATTTATAAATCTTTTAAGTTAATAATAATGTATTTATTTCCGTTATTTTTACATTTCATTCTCAGGAGCTTCGTGAAAGTCTGGAAGGTCAAATCGCAGAGTTAAGTGAGAAAGAAACAATAGTTAAACGTCTGCGGAAACAAGAAGAAAGAGAAAAATGTATACTAGATGAGTTACAATTCATATCGTCAGAGCGAGAAAGAGAACACGCACGCCTTGTGGCAGAAAGAGAGGCGACTATAGTAAATATGGGTTTACACAAATATAAGTTAAAGAGGAGGGTGATTTCTGTTATGAGGGAGATTGAATTAGATTTGGTGATGCTTGATAAGTTGAGGAACGCCGTGCTAAAGGTAAGTTTAAGTTATATTTTTACATTTTTCTGTTTAATTGACGGAATAACAACATAATTTCATTAAATAACCTAAGAGAATAGACATCAAACCAAGACATGATATTTTTGTACGATGTCCTCAACAATAAATTCGACTGCAACATTTTCCTGGGTCAAATTAACTTTAATGCACTGTCACGCCGCATCCAATATACATCATTACTCGCAACCCCATCTGCAACAACTTACTATAGGTCACCAATCATTCGTATTTTACACATATACAATAATAATTTCTCACCACTTATCTCTTTTACACCCTGGAAAATCGTACAAAAATAATATTGGTTTGTCGCATCATCAGAAATTATCACAAAAACATAATATCACATTATAAACGTCCCTCACATGCTATGTGAACACCATCCACATCACTCTTACTCACACACAAACAAACTACGTTCTTTTTATCTGTACCTATAGTTTAAGATGAGCTACTTATGGTTGAGAACGCTGTATCAAAGTAAAGCAATGTAATTAAGGCCGACCATTTGTTCTATAACCCTCCCTTCGTTTGAGGAAGAAGTGTATAGACAAAATTATTTGGCAATAGCAACACTAATCCGAGGGTACCTACCGATATAAGCTATATTCAAAATACGTAGTGATTGCTTCTTATACATGTTATGAGTTTATGCACGTAACGATAATTTCTTGAAATCTGATTGGTAAGAGGGCGGGACTTGATCCATTTGGACTTGATTCCCCCTGAATAACTTGACACCAGTTTTTTTCTGTAAGGGTATGGTAGTATTGCGTTCCGTTTTATTTTTGTCGACGCGTGACTCCTATAAGGGTTGATGTGATGCAAAATAACATTAGTTACGAGGGGTAGATAAATAACTTGAAAGAAAACCCTTTAACAAACGCTAATAGGTATTATCATTACCAGGAACTTGAATCCGAACAAGAAATGATTGGACATTACAAACGGGTGCTAGACTCGGCTCTAGCTGAACTAGAAGAACATAGAGAACGCGAGCGTCAACGCCAGAAGACTATAGAAGTCATGTACGATGGAGAAGCGAGGCAGATCAACGACAAGCAAGACAAGGTACATTACTTTTTATTTTTATAATATAACATAAACAAATCTCTTACAAAAAACTTTAACGAAACTTTATGACTCAACCATATGGCTTCTCTGTTAAGAGGAGAGTTTCAAATGAGCTTCGTAACCGTCCATACAAGTAACACCCAGACGGACATAAACTTTACCTTAGAGAGGAAGTTTTGGCTTACTATACAACGCTGGCCAGATGAGTTGGTATATGGTTTGTTTCAAGTTTTCCTTCGCTTTGTAATGATGTACTGCATAATTTGCTCTCTTAGTCGCCTTTCATAACACACTTGGCGTAAATAGGGGTGGTGACATTCCGAATTCTTAATACGTATATACCACATGGACGTATGACACCCTGATAAAGAATCTTCTAGGTAGTAGAGCCACGCTGATTTCAGCACGAGCGGGCCGGCTCGACCGAGGCAGTACTACCCTCCCATAGAAGACCAACCTAAAGCGCCAGCATCCGTGCTGTCGTGTTTCGTTGATATGTGTGAGACCGGAGGCCCATTGATGCAGGGGTGACAGTTATCGTGGTAATTGTGTAAGCCTTACACTGTCACAATGACTGTCATGCCTTTTACGTCCCCAAACGGGATGTAAAAAGCATCTCACAAGACCGCCATAGTGTGGGTAACCATACTGCATTATCTGCATTTGCAATAAGTATGGTGACTACAACTCTTGGATTCTATTCATACTTTCCATCAGGCAGAGTAGAGTCACTTTGGCAGGCTCTTAATATAGAAAAAAAATAAATGAAATAAAATTACTTGTGAAAATTCAAAGGGACATGTCCATGGAAAGGTCATTATCTTCCTTTTCATAGTAAACTACTACATATTAGATAATTAAAAGAAAATTAACTTAGCTTTCAGTTTTCAACAGCAAACTGCTTTATGACTAATTGTACTTAGTTCACAAAAAATGTGGCGCCCTCTATATTTCATATTTTACACTTCTAGCTATGGGCAAAAGAGCGTGAAGCGCGAGCACTTCTGATGAACGAGGTTTTATCAACGCTAAAGAGGCAGGTAGAAGAGAAGATAGAAGCCAATAGAAAACAGCAGAAAGCAAACGTTTTAGAACGAGAGAAAATTTTATCACAAATGGAGAATTTCCATGAAGAAGTTAGAGCTAATGAAAGAGAGACACAGGTGTTTATGCTTTCATATATAATAAATGTAGTCTGCCATTGAAACTACAAAGAGAATTTAGGAACAAAAACGTGAAAAGTATATAAAAACGATCTTTAAAGCTGTTTGTATGTTGTGTCAAAATCTCAGGTGATTTTAAGTAAACTTTTGGAGTTTTTGAACCATATAATATCAATACTTTATTGCATGCCATATCTTTACAAAGACGTTTGCTAGTACGTATGGACCCCGTCGGGCACAACAAAATAGTAGAAAGATGAAGTGATTGTGCCAAACTAGCTTACCATTAACTACATATTTATACTTATGTATATTTATACATACAAGTACATGCACAAATTAATATAACATTCCATACAAATGACATATTTAACACAATAACTTATTAAACTTAGATGGAATTCATGAGGGCTATGACTCCAATGCACAGTCTAGTACCTATGATTTCAAGTTGGTAATGAAATTGGAACACTTAGCGGGCTGTGAGTAAGAGGGAAGGCGACAAGGTGTTATGAGCTGACAAATTCTCTCGGTCTTATACTTTGCAAGGAAACGCAATGAGTGCTTACAAAAATTTTGTACCACTTTAAATTTGTTTTTTTTATAAATAACTAATCTATGTTACTATAGCTGGATATCACATCTATATTTTATAGTCTCATGGACGTAGACATATTTCAGCTGAGGTTATGATAGTCCAGCGTGTTAAAAATGTAATTTCAGACATGTTAGAGATTTTACACGACTCAGTGATTTCCAATAATATCAGTCCATTAACTAGTTTTTTTAAATCACAGTATGCAGAGATCACAAGGTTTATCCCTATTATGTGAGATAGTGGCAACTGTAAATAGTAAATACTCTACCTCTACGGGGTTACATCCTTGAAAGTATATTTAAATCATATTATTTATCTAATAATAATACTGTACTCCACAGAGGAACAACTCAAAATACGCCACCGTGACAGCACTGCAGTCCCAACTGAACAGTCTCCGTGTACAACAGCGGGAGTTAGAGGACACGTGTGAGCGAGAGGCCGAGTTGCGAGAAGCCGCCGCCAACGAGCGCACGCTCCGCGCTGAGATCGCGCGCGTGCACAGAGAGGGCAGCACTCAGGCTTGGGCGTAACGCCCTACTAACTGCACTAGACAACCCTGAAAATTAATTCTCCTAATTAAATACATAAAAATACTCTTGATCTCACAGATATCATAAAAGATATTTTTGTAGTAAAATTTTAAATGGCTGACGTTGACTGTAATGTGTTTATATTATATTATGAAGTCGAATCGGTATTCTGCTAGTCTTAACACCTAAGTGAATACCTTTTATGACACCAATGAGGTCGTGAATAAATTTGAATAAACTTTTGTAAAAGAAAAGTCCAGCGAAAAAAGGTTTATCTAGCAATGAAATAGATTAAAATGAAATTAAAAATAAAAATCCCTTCCCCGCCATACAATAATATATATAAAATTTATTAAATTACGAGATTTAAAAATCGAATATTCAATTTTATCCGAATAACAAATTTAAAAAAAAATCTATTGAAAAGCTTCTACAGTGTTGACACTAATATAAGTGGAATTGTATATTATTATGATTAGTAAGAGTTTAAATACGCACGAAAATAAGCTTTAACGACATGTGTGTTATTTCACTTACATACACAATATGTGTTTTTTTTTCTATATTAAGAACCTGCCAAAGTGACTCTGCTCTGACTAATGAAAAGCATGAATAGAATCCAAGAGTTGAACTCACCATACTCATTGCAAATACCTAAAATGCAGTATGATGACTTACAGTATGGCGGCCTAGTGAGATGCTTTTTCACGCCCCGTTTGTATGTATTTAACAAAAGCAGGCAGTTTAGTTTGTCCAGCAGTGGCCATCTTTTGGCTGAGATGATGATGATGTGTTTACTATAATATTCGTGTGATGACGGATTAAGAATGCAGAGTGAAGAAAAAGTTGAAACAAACCCACAACCAATCCGTGTGGCCAGTGTAGTATAGTAGGCCAAAACCTTTCTAAGGAGAGGCATATGTCCAGCAGTGGAATATTAAAGGCTGTTCATGATGTATATAATTATTGTACACTAATGTTTAGCAAGAAAAAATCAGGTGTGTGAATAATATATTATGACGTTTAATTGGTTTCTGTTTATCCTTCTGAGGAACTAGGCATGAATTTATACTGTGTTTAAAATTCATAAATATACCGTTGTTCAGCAGTGGATATCGATACGTAAATATACCTACTAATATTATATTTGCGAAAGCATCTGGGTCTGTCTATTACGCTTTCATGTCTAAACCGCTGAACTGATTTTGATGAAATTTGGTGTGGAGAATCTTTCATTCTTGAGGAAAAATAGAGGCTACTTCACTGCGATAACCTACATATAGACGGAGCGATGATTAGTATAATATAAAACTGATATTAGTTAAACTAAATTACTGTTATGTGTAAAAGAGTGCTTTACCCAAAAAATATGTTGGTTGAGAAAATTAAATACATTTCACCACATGCTACGTAAAATAATTTAATAAGAATTATACACTCTACTGCTAAAACCTAGCATGAATTTTAGTTAATCAAATACCAAAATAATGGAATTTAAAAAGATAGCATGATTTAAAAATAAACTTATATTCTACAAAAAAAATGATAATTTTAGTTTTAGATGTTTGTGTTTTTATACTCAACACCGAAATACTATATTTTATACTTTTAAAATTTATATATAATATATATGTTTAAGTGAATAAGAGTAATAACAATATTACTTGATTTTATATACCTAAGTAAATGTGGATAGTTTATAAACTGAAATTTGGGCTTTATAATTTTTTTATCAGGATTCGCCAAATAAGAGGATATGTATATGTACGTAACTCCAAAATGAACGAAATATTTTCTTTCGTAAACTTTACTATTAGAAAAATATATATATATATATCTATGTAATTATTTTTCAAATTTATTACAATTGATTAGTGAAATTTAATAATCCAATAGTGGCTTTTAAAAATACCGTCGTAAATTTGTAAAAAGCCACGCTCAAAAACAACATTTGACGTCAATTTACCCTCGGATCTTTTCGTAAAGTAAGTTAAATTTTCGTCGAACTTTGTAATCAAAATTTGTAAGTAAAAATTTGCTATATGTATTTTATCACTTTCTTAATATTCTTACTTACGTTAAAATAATCATCACAACTATTATATTATTTACTTTTCATTATATTTCTTTACTTTTCCTTTTAAATGCAACGACAACTTATTATCATGATAATAAGTAGTCATTGCATTTCTGAACCAAACACTTCATTGTTGACATGAGCAGTGTTCGGAACCGTACGATAATTATCGTACACTTACGATAATTTTGTGCCTGCGTACGATGTACGATAGCATATTACTATCGTACACAGATTGTACGATAATTTCTATCATGATGCAAAATTTGAGAATTTATATTATTTCACTCATGCACTGATAGTCTAAATTTCGCATTAGCATAATTTTATTTTGTCCAATAAAATCTTGGGAAAATACCAGGAAATAGAAGTTCTCTATTCCTATTGATTCTTACGATCCGCTCTGCTAAGTTTCACCATTGCTGATACGGTAACTTTATCCAGCACCTGCTGTACACGCTTTCTTATTGGTTAGTATAGCATCTACCAATGCGAACAAGGGAATATAAGTTCGGTATTTCGATTATGGCCGTGGTCTGAATCACGCTCACAGCGCTCATAGCGTACCAACGTGCGGTCCAATTCGTGCTTTTCACGCTCACCGTTAGCGATTCCTAAGTGATAACACTAATAATTAATCTTTACGAATACATTTCTTCTTTATATATACAAAATTTTGGCATGTTTCATACCCAACTTGCATGGGAACAGTGGAATTTTGTCTGAGTGAATTTTAAACTTACCACATTTATTGAACTTCCCTTGAAGTGGAAAGGAAATCAGTTCAGGTCTGTACTACGTGTAAAACATTTGGGTTTCGGTGTTCTGTTGATTTGACAGCAGTGGTTTAAAAAAAAAAAAAAAAAAAGATAAACTATAGAGTACTTGCATACATATCAATTTTACAATTTATATGATTTATTTATCTATAATAGACATTATCCTAAAAAATACGATAATTTCGATCCATGTACGATAATTTTACGGTTACGATATATCCCCCGGGTACGATAATCAGTCCACTTCAGGTTGCTAACACTGGACATGAGTGTAGGTAGTCCATTGTCACAGCATAAGCGCGCCAAAATGGCCGCGTTTAAGCCGTCCGAAAATTATAGTGACTTTAAACTTTTTTTAGCTTAGTTTATATTTTGGATTTGTTATATTTATTTTTGGTATTCTAATATCTAGTTGTCTGTCTTTTTTTTTAAATACATGCATGTTCCCATGCGGTTGTTGCAACTCCCTTAGTGTTGTTCGCCTGTGAATATTCATAAGTTAAAATAACATGTAAGACTGATGAAATACGTACCTAGCTATATACTATTTATTACATTTTAGTAGTTAATTCTCATGTTAAATAACCACAGAAGTGATGTAATGACGTATGTGCTCATCAAATAAATAGAAGCTCTTTGTAATAAGGTGTAAATTTAGTTGCATTTTTACATTCGTAATTAATGTAGTATATACCACAAGGCTAGCGCTTTCCCTGTAGGGGTATGTACCATGATTTAAAGTTTTAGTTTCATAATAATATAAAATACGAAGTTGCTGAGACACAGTCTTAATTGTAAAAGACTGACAACTACGCCCTTATAAGTATCTGTCTCAATGTAACTCATTTACAATCGCACCGATTTTGTGTTACTTTTTTTTGTGATTTGATATAGATTCTTCATTACTGTAATAATTGAAGAAAATTTTTCGAAAATTAGAATTCTGATGTGTTTTATTTTACGCTTGTTTTTTAACAAACTATACAATGAAGTATTTATCTTGCTATCTAAAAGTTACTAATGTCTACATACATTTGCCTAGGTTGGCATTTTATTTCTTAAAAAAACCCAAGCTTTGCCTAATTTGGTATTGAGTAGTTATTATTGTAAGTTTAATTTTATCTTAAATTGTGTTAATGAGTTGATTACTCAAATAAAATAATATTTTTCTTAGTTAATAAGTTGAGTGAATTGTTTGCAGTGTGATCAAATGTGAAAGACAATATATTTTATCATATGAAGTTTGGTTTCATTTATTTTCCATAAAGTATTTTATATATTGTATATTTTCTATAAAGACTAGCTGTGCCTGCTACTTCGTACGTGTGAAATTTGTATAATCAAGATTTTTTTTTAAATTTTTGGTACCGTTTAAACTTTCCCTGAACTTTATAAATATTTCAAAACTCAAAATTAACCAAATCGGTCCAACCATTGCAGGGTTATAGTGAGACTAACGAACAGCAACTCATTTTCATAAATAAGATAGAATGTATATAGTAATGTAGTAATCATGTAGTAATGCAGTCAATTTAAGCATAAAGAAAAATATGCTCAAGTGAGTTGTACTATAATAATAGCTCTAATTTTTACTTAATAAATTGCAAATGTTAATATAATTCAACTTTCGATAATAGAGTCATCTTACGGTACTAATTGGAACTACATAAAGTTTCTTTCTGGATCAGTATCATACTACTGGAAGACGAAGTGTGGATCATCTTTCGCTACTAGATGTCTCTGTAGGCTAACGTTGGGTTCCAAAAATGCATGAGATGACTACGAGCCCTAACTTTGATTACTTTTATCAGACTGCCAACGGTTATATTTTTTGTGTTTCTTTGTAAATTTCTTTATTATCTTATGACTTCCAAATGACTGGATGGATTTCGATAGGTAAAATATTATACAAATCTTAGTCCTTGACATTTATACAAGAAAAAAAAATGAATAGCGGATTTTTGGCGTGAAATAGTAATAGGTAAAAAAATAACCAATAGAATAGGGTATGAAAATTAAAAAAAAAGAGTATTATAAAAATATATTTAAGTTATGTATTTAAAGTAAATAAGAAATAATAGTTAGTATAGTTATTATTAGTTAGTATTAGTTTAAAAAGTTTTTGATAATGTAAAAATAGGCCAAAGCTGTTTCGGTCTGTTTAAGAAGTAGATAAAATATTTATTTTGACATTCACGCGGTTATTTAAATGATTTAGTGCGTTACATATTTTTAATTTATTGTTTGATTAGAGGTTTAGAAACAAGACCTTACAATGTGTTTGATATGAGAGGAAGTTACGTATTCTATTAAAATACTCCACTGTCTTGTTCGGTTGTCGATTTTTCGAAGTCACATGTGTGACACAAGTATCCATGGTATGGACGAGAACTACTCTGAACAGAATTACCCTGAAGAAAAATCGCCTGGTGTCATCAGAAAGGACAAACTATCATCCTATTATAAACTGGATCATAGCAGACAGTTCGCTTACGTATCTAAGGTACCTAAGGTTCGTCACGGCAGGGTCGCCATGAAATGGTTGGTGATCCCGATGAGAATTGGAACAAAATAGCCGTTACGTAAGAACTCAGTCTAGGAAATAAATACATAGATATATTATAATAATTGTCTATAAATGAGGTTAAATGTAGAGTCTGACTATACGGATGGCGTAGTGGTTTAAGTAGTAGCCACGTCACTCTCTTCTTCACTATGTCGTGGGTTCATACCTCACATAGTACAACACTTTGTTTAATCCACAAATTGTTATTCTGAATCTGGGTGTTTTCTGTGTCCGTTTCTTGTATGTTTGTAAGGAACCCCGTGACACAGGAGATATTGCTAAAACGGGTGTTGCCTTTAAAAAAAAATCGTCACACGATAATCGTTGTAGAGGAGCTTACACACTAATAAAAAGTTATTTCAGTGAGGAACAAGTTAACCTTTAGGGTATTGTCAGACCGATACACTCCTTCCTCAAAGACCGGAATCACGCTTGTAACTCCTGAGTTATCAACAGAAGTTCATGGGCGAAAGCTGTCACTTTCCTTCAGGTGACTCGTCTACTCGTTTGCTCTCTCTGTTATAAAAAAAAGAGTGTGTGTACTTTTGTACACATGTCAGAAGTTATACTTCTTTGGCGTAACAATCCAAAAATAACAAATAAAAATATCTATCACCGTCATAAATACGATTGAATTAATATAAACGCCAATATATTTTTTATTTAGTCACACTGATTATTTGTACTGGTACGACACACGTTAGCAACTAACTTCAGACAGATGCTTTTTTCTGTCGGTAGCAACTAACTTCTGACTGTTGCGTTTTTCTGTCGGTGTGCGCGCGCATCATAAAAATTTACTCCTCATTTTGCCCAATCGCGCCAAAATATGTATAACTTCAAAATACCTTTCTGAGATCTAGGTACATATGTCTGTCAAATTTCGTCATTTTGCAAAAAATCTTTTATTTTACATTCAAAACGCATAATTTTGTAAGTCAGAATCCTATTTAGGCATAAATTTTATGTTTAAAAGTTAAACCATTATACCACAGAAAGTGCACAGTTGGAAATATTTTTGTTTCGTAAGGCATAAATTTTATAACCATAGTCATTAAAGGACAACACTATCATGTCTCGGCAACATAAAATCCGGGGACGCAGTTACTTTTAGACATAATGGGCTGCAGCCCAGGGTTCCGTGGAAATAAGCACTCTCAGTGCTCATTGTCGGTTATGTGAAGAAATAATAATTTTAAGACTTAGATCCTAAGACATACGATGTTTACCTTTCGCTTTGCACTAATACTAAGTATTAAAATAACGGAATTTAAATGCATATGTAACGTGATATATTTTGGGTTTCGACAACCAATCGAAACGTCACGTGTCGAGCAATAAGTAGTGTAAACATAGAAATGTACATTATGTTTACATAGCGTTTCTAATTCCCGTTAATACTTCCTAAAGTTTGCAAATGTATGTCCAGTCAAATCTGGCACGCGTCTGTGAATCGGAACAGGGAAATCGTATATTTTCTAGAATTTTCAGCTGGAATCAAGCTAATCTGATACTTATTCATAAACCTCGAAGGGCCATAGATTCTTTCTCAGCGTTCCAATCGATGTGTTTGTTGGAAAAGATTTTGAAACTCTTAAAAAGTTATTGCATATTTACCTTTGACAAAGCAAAAATTTCTCATGATTTCATTGTGCGTGAAATATAATTTTACTTGACATACCAATGTACAACGTTAATCGATATTTATTTATTTATTTATTTATTTATACATCATGCACTTTATGTACATAGGCGGACTTAATGCCTAAGGCATTCTCTACCAGTCAACCTTTGGGTGATGTAGAGAAAATAGGAAGTAGGTGCGTTTCAGGTGATGAATAGAAGAAGTAGATATATACAAACTTTTATATACTAAAATTAATACAAATACATAAATATAATATACATTTATTTAATGAAGAATCATCAAGCCTATTGTTTAAAATAGCAGCCTCTTGGCATGGTAAGCTCTTTATTATTTTTAGTTAGCTACAATTTAATTTAATCCAATAATTATATTACTATTCCACTTTAGTATATTACTAATAAGTATTTAAAAAAAACTAATTACTATTTTTTTCTAATAAATATATAACTATCTCAACCAAGAACCCCTGGTTGGGCAAGTGCCTACTCCAAAGATGCCTTCTTTTGCGGGTCTTATGCGGCACCAGTTTAGACTGGTGATTTTTCAATCTCATCTTCCCATCTTGATCTTCTTCTGCCTCTTTATCTTTGTGGGCCTCTCCGCAGTATTGTTTTTTCCGTCCACCTGTGATCTGTAGCGACAAAACGTGTCCTACCCATTTGCATTTCAGTTATTGTGAATAATTTAAGGAATTAGTGGCTTTTGCTATTGATCTTAATCTTGTGTGTTGTATCTTCACTAGTTTCTTTATCTTGACCACGTCTCACTCCATTCCTCCTTTGGCAGGTGGCAATCTCGTGCGATATTCTAAGCACGGTAAAAGTAACATGGGTTATGTTAGTTCTTGACTTTAATTAGCACTATTTTGAATCATCAACATAAATATCGCCTTTAACAGTCCACTGCTAGACATAGGCCTTACCATTTGAGTTTTATTTTTAAATTATTTTGATACAGCTCAATCACAAAATTCATTTGTGTTAATCCTCGTGGTGCAGCATAAAATATGATTTTTTATTTAACATATGTACTTTTTATTTTAGGAAATCCTTGTATTCAAAATAATGCTTGAGGTATAACAGCTAACTACCCAACCCGTGCAACTTTACAGGATTAATTTTTTCACGTTTAAAAAAAAAACTTACCGAAAAATTCTGCAACGTTTTTCATTGATACTCGGCTTATAAACTCGTTTTATTGTGGTGTTCTCGTTGCAGAATTGTTCAGTAAGTTTTTTTTATTTTATTTTTTTGTAAAGATAAAGCCCGCACTAGGAATAAATCCTGTATCGCGGGGGACTTTACAAACATACAAGAAACGGACACAAAGAACACCCAGACTCAGAACAACAAATTGTGGATTACATAAAGTTGTCCCGTGTGGGATTTGAACCCACAACACTCAGCGAAGTGGAGAGCGGCGTGGCGACCGCTGGACCAACCGTGTAGTTTATCACTGTTTTTAGTTTGTTCACATTACATGTCAACAAATGATTATTTGCTCCTTTAGTTTTACGTTTATATACCTAGATTAAAAACTCTTATTATATTATACAATCACAAATAAACATAGTCGAGGTTGGCATATTTTGTATATTGGAATAGTAAATATTAATAGTGCGCCATTGTAAATTCGGAAATGTCAATATTCGATCAAATAATAATTATATTGAACAATTTTAATACCTTAAAACATTCGTTTAAAGAAGATGTTATTAAAGAAGGTGTTATATACAAGTGGGTTATGGCAACTAAGTTTCAGAGTATTATAATTCTATCCCAGTCAAATTACCATTTTACTATTATTAAATTCTAATAGTTTAAGATCTACGGTGGCCCTGACCTGATTCTTAATATTTTAATCGTGTTAACACAATTAATGCAAAGGGCTATCAAAGTCACTGGTAAGATCCAGGTTTCTATTGCTATTCTTAAATTAAGATCTAGGTACGCTGTTCGACTTTAATACCAACAGGAATCAGGGTATTACTGGTCTAGTAACAACCTTTCTAGTAGCCTACATAATTAAATATGTATTCTACATAATTTCACACTTAACCACATCGGACAGTTAAAGGCAATCGTTACCAAGAAACTGATAATAATTATTGTTTCTATATTGCATCACAGAGGTAGGTACGAGTGTACAGACCTGTCACGTTTTGATTTCACTATACAGTAAACGTTCAAAAATTTAGTAATAGACTATAGAGTTAGTGTTTTGACATAACTGTGACACAGTAACACGATTCTTATGAAGGTAGTGTAACGATATTCTCTCGGCATGGCAACTTAATAAATACCTATCATAATTATGACTCATGTTAGTGTGTAAAATAAAAATAATATATAAGATTCTGGGAGAGAGTCAGTCCTCTTCGGTGCTGAAGAGGAAACACAATGACCTGGAAAGCACAGAAACATCTCAAGCCTTAATTAGCTCTGGTCCGGGGGTTGCAAATGAGGTTGCTTGGTATCCTTACAGAAGAAAATAATCCTCGCAGAGTAGGGCACCTAATGCTGGCCGTCGGGATAGCTTTCAGTAGAATCACTATACACTCTCCTATTTCCCAAAGGAGCTGACGATTCGAAGAGACTTTCCACTCCGTCAACAAAAAATAATACGGTATCCTAGCAAAGACAGTGGGATGTTTTCCACTCTGTTAACAATTGACAAATTGCAAGGGTTACTGTAACCAACATAAAACTGACGGTAGAGCTGCCTATTGTTTAAAAGTTGGTTTAAGTTTGCCAGGGTTCTTGTTCAGAGTTTCTTGCAGGCTAGGACAAGTACGATCAGTAGACTGGCACTTTCTTTGGATCAGCTAAGTATGTATTTTGAAAGTAGACGAGTTAGAACGTATCCAGTCAGTTGTTAAGCACCTGTGCTAATCTTGGTGATTGTCTCTTGATCTCTTTAAACGGACGAAGCAACGTGCACTAAGGTAGGAAGGGATGACGGCGACATAAAAATCGTACAACGATAGACATAGTTCTCGTATTATGAAGCTTCTGTATTTTCAATAAAAATATTTTCTATTAATAACGTATTTATATTAGTTTTTTAATAGGAAAAATATTTATAATCAGCAAGTTGCTATCATTGATCCGTCTTTGTTTGATTTCTTTCCGGATGACGTCAGGAAACAAAAATTGTATTACAAATGAAATAGAGTCTAAATCTCTAGTAATATTAAACGAAGCACCTCTAATTTACGGAATTTATAATTCTGTTGTCTAAAATCATCTCTTTAATACAGGTTGAACAGGACAACAAAAAAGTTTCAAATTATAAGATCAGAAGGTGATATTTTCAGAAGCCATTCCGAAAAGACTATCCACAAATATTTGACGTTTGTTGATTGTGATTATCTTATAGGAAGTGTTTATTAGAGTAATTATTACCAGCGAAGATTTTGCCTGAATCTGTTTTTCGTTATATTTTTTTTTATATAGACTCCTACTCTGCTTGATGGAAAGCATGAGTTGAATCCAAGAATGGTAGAAGGAGAAGTTCCAATATTGGAAGAGAGATGGTGAAAAATTTTAGTTAGCATATCATTTTATATAAGGCCGTAAAGACACAGCGGTTGAGCACTTATGCCGAATAAAGAATTTTCCACGAATAGAGTGGCTAGGACCCTTTTGTTTTTAAGTTTATTGTATCGTATCATTGTTATACTTATTTACCTGTAGGTAGATGTTCCGAGGTTGGGACAAGCAGCCCAACCTGGATTCCCCGGCAATTATCCCCCGAAATGTAAAACAAAATGCTAACATTTTGCATATATGGTCATGGGCGTCTCCAGAATTATTTTCAGGGGATGCATCTACATCTAGAAATACTAATTCAGAATTTTGTAGGGTGGTCCCAGAATTCGTTAACATTAGAATCTGACATCCCGCGCAAACATGTTACGAGAGTTCTAGGGACCGATGCTACTGAAATTCGCTGGCTACAATCGTAACATATGGTTTCAACAAGATGTAGCTTGTCACACGTCCAATGAGTCCCTGCCGGTGGTCAAAGGCATGTTGCCATAAAAGCTGATTTCCAGGCCATGGCCACCCAGAAGTCCAGATCTATCCCCAGTAGATTTCTTTTTATGGAGTTATTTGAACAATCGTGTCTATATCAATAAACTAAGTACACTACGTCAACTGAAAGAAAATCAGCGAAGAGATGTCGGTGATCTCGCGGTCTCTTTACCGACGAGTACCTACTCGAAAATGACCACCATTTAGACGATGTAGTTTTTAAAAAATATATTTCAACTAATTAGCTTTCTTGTAAATAAACAATTTCCAAAATATATCAAATCTTTTTTTTTACGATTTTATCAAATGCTAACTAATTCCTGGTCAACCCTATACTAGGTCTTTACTTATGGAATGGTTACTTTATGAAACAAGTTAAAAATGTATATTTTCTATATATTTTCTTTTCTATCAGAGCGGTGTAAGTGCACTCCTTTACACCGCCTCCTGGTGCCCATGCTGGTGTCAATTACGTATAGGGGAGATCAACCGTTCACATATGTACTTAAATATATTTCTGTATTAGGTTATATGTCTATTTCGTCCACACCTATTACTTATAAATAAATAATAGGCGGGAACCACAAACAGAAATAATTTGTGACAACAAAATTGTCCTAGTCATTTTTAATTACTATTTTCTTAAGAACTCAATAAAAGTATGTTTTATTTCAAGTGTTTCCTAGACTCGTTCGATTATTTCTACAAACTTTTATATTAAAATACAATAACATTAAGAATTAACTTCAAAGTTAGCTAAATGTAGATCTTCCTATACTTAAACTTTGATCCATAATAAGCTGTTACCCGCGACTTCGGTCGCGTTACTTCGTGTTTCTAACTTTGAAAATGAGGAACTTCCGTGCAACCGTTTATGCCTTATTTTAGCATCCCCTTCAGATGGGGGTGAAATTTTCAAAATCATTTCTGGATGAGTGTTTAAGTTTTTAAATTTTAAGTTTTTAAATCCAGAAATTAATCAGGGCAAGTCATTTTATATGTAGATATAGGTATAGGATAGTAAATAAATAATAATAAATATATAAATATTTCTTACATTTGACACACAACGGCATATAGTTTCAAACTAAGCAGAGCTTGTGCTATGATAACTAGGCTGACTGATCTGAACCCGAGGTTTGAATCCGAAACCACAGTAGTGGAAAGATAAATATCTTAGTGACTGGTATAATAATGAGCGAACCATTACAAAAGGATCACGCTTTTAAGCAAACTGTTAATGGTTCAATTGTCATCAGATCTATCTACAGAATTTATTTGATCACTCTTTCTTAGCTCTTCACAAGAATTCTAGTCATAAATGTGCAATTCTCACATGAAATCTGAAAATTCTTAATTCGTAAGGTTCCTCTTTAATTTTTTAATTTCTTGATGTTGTTTCCATGAGTTTATTAAAAATTCTAAATTAGATGAGATAAATTATGTCCTACGTAAGTAGTTTTGTTATTTAGATAAGTTCTTTTTAAGTAATGGCAATCCTAGCTGACAAGAAATTTGGCTTCCATATTTAAAATGTATATTTTATACAAGATAATACACTCGCACGTCATTTGAAATTCAACTTTAAATTTTATATTTTCATATCTACCTATGATAATCGTCCGTGTGATGACGGATTAAGAATACATAGTGTTAGCACTTCTATTCATTCCGTGGATGTCGTAAGAGACGACTAAGATAAAAAAACTATTCAGAAAAATATCAAAACAAAACGAAGAAGAACTTGAAACAAACCCTATTTCAACCCGTCTGGCTAGCGTGGTATAGTAGGCCAAAACCTTGATAAGGAGAAGCCTATGTCCACCAGTGGACTGTAAAAGGCTATTGATATGTATGTAGAACAAAAAAAAGAACTTACACTTAATGACTAATCCGCTTTTAAGCCATTACGTGTAGTGTAAGTATATTTACGTAATAGATACTTACTCACTTACCTATCTGTACCTACTTGCCTAAATATTAAGTGAGATTGAATGTGGCTATCTTACAGCGTAACTAACTCGAAATATTGTAATAATTCGGTAGTAATTTACTTATGTAACAACCTCGTTGGTCTAGCGGTCAGTGTATGCTACTGCTGATCAAGAGGTTTGGGTTCGATTCCTGGGTTTCATCAAAAAGTGTTATTGAGTTTTTTGATTATAGAGTAGCCATTAGTTGGGGTCTTAACACCCGTGCTTTTGAAAGCACGTGAACCGTCTGTCCCGTCCAGTGGCTGACTCTCTCCCCGATCGTGTCGAATAATCATCCCATCGGGTTGTGAGAGTGAGAGAACAGAACGTGCACCTTTGTTTACACGCACACTTGTGCGCTCTTACTTCTTGGTTGGTTTCTGTTGAGACGGACCGCTGTGACTGAAATCGGTTAGGAGAACAAATATATGTGTTAAGGTAGGTTCGGATATTAAGACCTGACGGGTAATAAGGCATAAGCAATGAAAGTCCGATTTAAAACTCTTTGTATCGCTTAACGTCATTAACGTTAGCACTCAAGATGGTGCCAACAACGTGTCACGACACGATAGTTCGCGCGATATCGCCAATGCGATATTCTTGTGAGAAGTGGTTGCGAAGCACGAATATAAATTTGGAATCGAATCGATGACCTCTGTACTGAACTTAGGTAAGTTGATACCATCGATACTATTTTGTTTTTAGTAGGCTCACTAACAACATAGTGAGCCTACTAAAAATAATGTTATTTAAAAAATAACAAAATTAGCTACAGTTTTCCAGAAATAAATCTGTGATAATAATATTGGTAGTATATCCTCACAAATCCAATACACGACCATCAGATCCCAAACTGGGTAAAACCTGTAATGTGGTAACCAGACAGCTGATAAACATACTTATATATTTCTAAATGCGTACTATAGACAAATAACATCCAGACAGGACCACATCGAGTACATCACACAAAGTTTTGTCCCGGGTGAAAATTGAACCCACGAACTCCGGCTGTGCAGTTTGGATTACCAACTCTAACCAACAAACCCGTCTAACAGGTAGAATATCCAAGATAAATGTGGTACTAAACCGAAACAATAGAGTTCGTACTGTCATGATTAAAAAGAGTATAAAATGACAAATACGAGCCAACGTGCTACATATAATAATATTAATAAAAATATGATTTATTTCTCTCAAAAAGGTATATTCTTATATTTATAGATACAACATAAACAGAACCTTGTTGAGAGCTGGACTCTGAGCTAGGTTCGAAACTTGTGTGACATCTCCAATCCTCGTCTCAGTGGCTACAACTATCAAACAATGTCGCAAAAATTAATAAGAGAGATAATTTACAAACCTTAGTGGTACGTGTGCGTGCGTGTGCAATTGCGTGTGCGTGTGCATATGCGTGTACAGGTACGTGTACGTGTGCATGTGCGTGTGCGCATGCATATGCGTGTGTGTACATAAATGTGATTACGTAGAGTACATTGGTTTGACAACAGGTGATAGAGACACTTTATGGTGTCTTGATGAATATTTCTCAAAGGAAGCAATATCCTGATTACTTATAACTTATAAGTTACAACTAGTTAAGCCTTATAACCCGAGTATAGGATAAAAAGGCCTATAGATATGGTTTTAAAATACAGCTAGCGTTGTGGGTTGGAGTGAAAGAGGAGGATCCTGCCGTATGTGTGAGAAAAAGAGAAACCAGACATGCTGGTGCCGTAACGCGTTACGTAACGACGCATATAGTGTGTTTACCCTCCCATAAGAAGTTATCACCTCAAAATGGTAAATTTTGTGCTTGTTTACGGCTACAGTTAACATTTTTTTGTTTATATTTTATAGTAATGGTCGTGTTAATTTATCAAACATAAAAGTTAATTGATTTCGATCTACAGTTTAAATTTTATTTCAAATTTCCTTTTATTAGGCTTTAATATCCAAAGCCATCTTACATTAAAATTACTGAGGTTTAGGAATCTAGTTAGATCTAGCTATCTTGTATCCATGTTTTGTAGTCAACGTCGTTTGACGTCCGCAACTTAACAAAATAAATTAGATCCTTAATTTAAGTGGGCATTGACATTCTTGATAATGTGAGTTTGTTTGTTACACGCTCACGTCTTAATTTCTAGATAGATAAATAAAAAAAAATAAGTAGGTCGACGTATACCTACGACACACATCGTTAAAAAATTTCAGTTTTTAGCAAAACCATAGTAACTAGTATTTAATATATTTACTTATTCAAATATTTCCTTAGTAGTATGTAAACTAATAAAAAATACTTCAATACAAAGCTACAGATTAAAATCTAAAAAAAAAGAAAAATGTAAATAAATATTTATGGTTCCATTTATATAAATAATGGTGAGACCGTAATAGTAGATATTTTAATATGACCCAAAATTGTGAAACGTACAAGATGGAACGGCGCCTACCATTCTTTACATCGAAATATAAAAATAAAGAGACAGCCACACTATAGGCGTCTTAACACAAACACAACCCGATCACGCCCCCAGTCAAAACATTCTTTCAAACAATAATAAACTAAGACAGTGGACGGCTAGAGCCGTAACCGAAAAATCGAGGCTCTATAATTATGTTCGGCTACCACTCGATCTACCGGCGAGCCAATTTAAATTTACTGCGAACGCCGCACGTGTCCCACAAAATGAAATCCCACTACCGCACAGAACACGCACGAAAAAAAGCGTAGAAAAATACACCGCAGGCACCGCCCTTCGACGTTACTGGACGCTCTCTTGAGCCACGCCCGTTTCTAAGCGCTACTACTTCCTTCTCTTTCACCCGTGTTCATAAAACATATCGCTATCTTTGTTGGTAGTGTATGGTGTGTCAAAAAGCGAGGCTCTTTAGGATCTGACGACTGACGAGACGGTATCTTTCGGATTTCTATCGATGCGAATCAAAACATACCTAAGCTCTCATGGTTTAAAGTTCAAATTTTTAGCTCAAGGTTTGTTGCTTTGCGTTTTCAAATCTAGAATCAGTTTTGTTCGATTTTGAACTATACGTATTGGCAATAGAATTCTTTTTTATTTGTAAGTTTAAAATATCAAAAGATGCAGTCCCGTGGATCAGCGCCGGGGTTTAGTCAGTACGCGTTTGGTTGTCGCGCGTGTTAGTTGGCGGCGCGCTCGTCGCGGTGTGTCAGTGAAGTGCCGTGAATAGGTGCCGAAGTGGCGGGTTTCCTTACTGCAGGACGGGGGGCCCATGCCCCCTTCCATCAGCACCACATTGGTAAAAGTTAGTGTCCTGTGTTTTAGAACTTTGAACTGTGAGTGATAGACAATGCCGACGTATGGAGGTTGTTTTTATAATTTTATGTTTACCTTTATTTTGTAGTATTCATTTAACAAAATTATTTTGGGGTAAAGTATTATCTTACTTACGTTATTTGTAACCTATATACAAAGGGCTGAGCTCGTTAAACTATGCTTATAATTATGTCTAAATACGTAGTATTAGGTAACCTAAAATCAAAATGTGACAACTGTATACTTTTGTAAGTATACAAAAAAACAAAAAAAATAATAATCCCTCTAAATACTGAACGAAAGATTTATAATATTCACAAACTAAGATCGCAAACTCTATACTTTATTTAATTTTTCGTAATTGACGACTTCATTCATTTCTTTATTCCCTTAACAAGAGTCTGAACACAGCTTAGTAATCGGCTATTAATAAAACCGTGAATATTTCGTTTCAATGTCTCGTTATGTTAGGCCTAGTTTAAACAAGATAGGCCTACATCAACAAGATATTTCGCGACAACCTATTACCAATAAAATTGCACACTCTTATTTGTAGAAATAAATATAAGTCTATATTCCACCTATCTAAGGTATAAGAAAAATAAATGTAGCGCTTCATCTAAGATCGGGTAACATTGAACTACTTTTTCGTACAAGTTTTTGTTTATGAATTTATAATCTGTGATTTGAGAAGAGTTATCTGTGGATAGGTATTTATTCGTGCCTAAATATTAAATGTATGAATATGGTAGTGATCAAAAGTGATGTAGCTACCTACATACTTACTTAGATACAACCCTAAATATTTATTTTCAAAAATATCATGACATTGGGTTTAAAACTGAAATTTTAAAATCACCATTAAACCTTCGTAATTTCTGTTATGTGTCATCTTGGGAAATTGGACTAAGAATAATATTTAAGTTTTTAAACATAAGGAAACCAAAGACAATATTAGGTAGTTACCTAAGTAGGTACTCATTACTAAAACCTTACCGTCTTACAATGAATGACCTTTTTAAAGTTCAAAGAGTGTTCCCCTCTATAATTGCTAATGTTAGTGATGTGAAAATAATTTAGGCACACCTGTCTATGGCTACGTAAAATTAGGAAAGACATGAATTTTTTAATAAGTCACCTTTTTTAATTTTGACGTAAGCAGTAATTATTGTTGATTATCAGTTCAGTTGCAGGTGAACTAAATTTATTTAGTTACACTTGCAAGTCTAATGTACCCTTTCTGTAATGAACTGACCTCATTGATTTAGTAAACAAAATATATACTTATATTAAATCATTTAATTTTTAATTAGTTATATACCTATGTATCTATTTCATGAAAGAAATTGTTAGAAAAACTTAGCGAATTATGAAAGACACACAGTAGATTTAAGCAATCATTTGCTTGAATAAAGATGCTTGTTAAGGGTCTTGAAGTTCTTTTTTCATCGTAATATTTATGTACCCTTACTTAGGATCAGACTTAGGGACGGTAAATACTGAACAGGGTAAGAAATTTTACCTAGAAATCAAAGAGGATTATGTTTGCTTGCCTTGCTATAGATTATGTAGTGAAACGACACAAACATTGACTACACTGATGGCATAGTAGTTCAAACGGTTGTCACGCCATACGAAACAACACTTTGTGTGATCCACAAATTGTTGTTCCGAGTCTGGGTGTTCTTTGTGTCCGTGTCTTGTGTTTGTAAGGCCTCTCGCGACACAAGATTTATTTCTAATGCGAATGTTGTCTTAAAGAAATAAAAAATAAAAATAGTGCAGCATAGACGAGTAGATACAGTCATTTTGATTACATATACAAAGGTAAATATACAGTAGCTACTTATATTGGTTTGATTTACACACATTTACCTACAGGTAGTATTAAAATGTACTTAAGAGGGAAGATATAGCCATGATGGCTATATTTATACTCTATGCAATCTTCTTCTTAGTCAAGTTCTTCAAGTACTGAAGTTCTGATGTAATAATCTCTGGATATTACCATGAGGTTCCTTTACTTCAATTTGTCACCAGTCTGTCAGGCAAGCGGTTGTGATTGAGGGATCCAAAATATTCTTTATTTGCAAAAGGCCAGCAATATATCCTTCATCGCAATTTGTCATAAATTGTTATTCTCATGCTGGATGTTCTTTGTGGTTCTTGGATCACACAAAGTGTTCCTTGTAGGAATCGAACCCACAACACTTAACGCAGTAGAAAGCAGCAAGGTGACCGTGGCATTACCAGCCTTTGTCCTCCGTCCGTGCTATCCTCTTTCATTAATGAGTGCGAAGCCGGAGAGTTATTGATGCAAGGGTGACAATTATTATGGTAAGTGAGAGCCACGATGACTGTCGTGTCCTCTGTCTTTTACGTCCTTAAGCGGCGCGTAAAAAAGCAATTCACTCAGCCGCCATAGCGTGGGTCACCATACTACATTGTCAGCACTCACAATATGATGATGGTGTGATGACTACGACTCGTAGATTCTATTCCTGCTTTCCATCAGGCAGAGTTGCGTCACTTTAACTGGTTCATTTAAAAAACATTTAATTTATTTTAAATCTATGGAGTTAACCCCAAGTGATTTGATTCTCCCAGCAGTGGTACCATTCCAGGTGATCCTTCTTCCATTATTTTAACCATTAGGATTAACTTTTCCAGATTATCTGGAACGTTTCTGGCTGACTACGTAATAGAAATATTACATATTAATACTCCAATGATGAGCATAGGCCGTTCCTTAGAAATAAAGTTTTGGCCCAATATATGAAACGGGTTTGTATAGGACTTGTTTTAAGTTCTCTGCGTAGTTCGCGCCTTTAGTCCCCTCTTACGACATCCAAGGGATGAACAGAAGTGGTGACGCTCCGTATCCTTAACCCAACACTACACGGATAATATATAGTATGTTATGTAGATACCCAAAAAAGTACTAGCATGCGTTTAGTATGTGTGTAATTAGTACAGATGTAGCATGTTACATAGATAGTCAAAAGGTTCTGGCGTGCGTCTAGTATGGGAATATACTACGCAATATATTTTTTATTCTGCATAGAGTAGAACTTAGGGCCCCGATTCAACGGGTGGTGCATCTGCTGATCGACGGACGAGGCTCTGACAAATAGAACGTAGTTGCGGCAATAGTTTCGCTACCTATTCATCATCATCATCATCATCATCAACAGCCTTTCAAAGTACACTGCTGGACGAAGGCCTCTCCTTAGCAAGGAGGTTTTGGCCTACTATACCACGCTGGCCAGACGGGTTGGAATAGGGTAGGTTTCAAGTTTTCCTTCTCTTTGTAATGATGTTGTCATGCACACTTTGTTCCCTTAGTCGCCTTTTACGACACTCACGGGATGAATAGGGGTGGTAACACTGTATTCTTTATCCGTCACCACGCGGATAAGTCTACCTATTACGTGGGACAAAACACCGGCGAAAAGTGAGTGTTGAATATACCTCTGTCTATGTATATTCTTTTGTTTTCGTTCGATGAGAATAGGCTAGATGACACCTTAGTCAAATTAGTTACTTTTTATCATCTGTCAAAACGACAATTTTGTATGAAAAATGTACTAAATACAAAATTGTGACGTCACTGTTTTAGACTACTCAATTGAACAATACATTTCATTGTATATTTGATTGAAATTCGTAATAATAATAAAAAGTTATGTTAATTGTATTTTCCGAGATGTTTCGCGATATTAGTTTTAATGAAGTGGACATTGGTATTTATTTACGATACAGTCATCAACCCAATTGTTACAGTCAACTATTTGTTGTATAAAAGTAACATAGGGAGGTGACAATTTATCTGAAGAATAAAAAAAATATATGAGTAAAATTAAAACAATTTTTTTGTAAGATCCTGCCGAGGTGACTCTACTCTGCATGATGTAAAGCATAAAAATACCGCAATGGTTATTTTTATTTTAACCAAAACATAACTAAATATACGTTTTGTAAACACAAAAAAGTAGGTATAATGAGAAAGTTGAGTGAATTCTATTTTTTTGAAATTTTAATAAAACAACTTGCAGTAGATCATTTCTATTTAATTCTTCAGATTATTGTCAACAGACATGCCGTTTAAAGTAAATATTATGCGTTAGATTTTGACATGAGACGTCACTTTGTCCAGAAATTTGAAAAATGTAACATTAATATTTTACACCCATTTAATCAAACAAAGAATAATGTCCCTTCTTAAAAACTTGTGGTTTCCACTAAATTACGTATGTATATGAAATAATATTTGAAATCTTGGGAATATATGTTTTTCATTACTATGTTCTCTTAGGCCGTGTGTGTAAAAATTTTCAATAAAATCCCAAATGGTATAAATATTTTGTCCTTAAATATTTTTTAAATAACGTTGATGACTGATACAGATTTTTTTTTATTCCATCAAGGTATCTCTCATAAATGAAGAATTATAGAAATAATAAGTGAAACAAGAGCTCAAAAAAATTAGGCCGAAATCTAAAGGTCGATGTCCCGGAGAGTCTCTTAAAACCGATATCTAAGAATGGACTGTTAAGGTTGTTGGTGATGGTTGATGATGATAGTCAACCTGTAGAAGAGTGACAGTAATGATACGTTACTTATATAACATGTCAATTTATTTAATTATAAGCTATAAATTATTCATTTTGCATGGTACTTCTATGGCTAAATGGGTCTGTTCAATTAACTTGTATTAAAAATGAAATACAACCTATGTACTACCCTAATAATTGAATAAATAATTATTTAATGGGTGGATGCCCTTAGCAAACAACAGTGCGTGTATCTATAGGGGTTAAGATCTTCTGGGGTTCTCGGGGACTTTCTTCCTAAGGTATATTCGAGGATATAGTAATCGTTGTCATGTGACGCAAAACCATAAGAAAAGATGATGACTCAGGGTATGATGAAAAATATACAATGTTAAGTGTTAATTGTATTTTAACAAAACTTGTATCTTGTAGTCAATTCTAGATAAGTACACTATATTTAAGTAGATCTTGTATAAAGATTAAAATTTTATGGGAATAGAGTGAATCTTACTAAAAAATGGCATTAACAAGTTTTTGTAATATCTCACGCTTAAGAAATGTAAAATAAATAAAACGAGGATCAACATTTTAGTATCATAAATATCTATTTATATAAAACAGTGTTCTTCCCTAGTAGAAGGTAATATTATGTAATGTTTACCTACTTACAATATCAAAAATTAAAAAAAAAACAGTTGTCACTTTCCATGTTAAAACTAGGAAAGAAGTTTGCTTGACGTTATTAAATTTTTTGCATACGAAATCTTAGAGCAGTACCTGGATACTTGTTTATATTAGTGTTGGGTGCATAGGGTTCGCACCAAAAACTTAGGGTCCCACGTCAACCTCACCTGGAAGTGATGTACTTGCTGATCGACTGACGAGGATCTGGCAAACAAAACCTTATATAAACCTACATGAGACCAAAATACTGGTGAAAAGTCGGCGTTTAATATGCCTCTGCCCACCCCTCCGAGGTGACAGGCGGGATTTCATGTACGTTGTATGTATGTAGTATTTAATTTCAAAACAAATATAAGGAGGTATGTTAAATACAAAATCGTGAACGCGTAACAAACGTCAAGTCTAATATAAAAACCTACCATTTACTTACAGTTTACTTAGTTTACAGATGAAGTAAATTGAATTAAATTACGATTAATTAGATAAGTATTGAAAAAAATAATTAAAGTTCTAGAAAAAAACATTACACATACATTTCAGTAGTTTAATAACCTTTTTTCATACAAAAAAGAAGCAATTGTGGTTTAAATTAGATAAAGAAAAAAGTGTGTCTAATTTTAAAACCTCTTTAGATAAAGATGCTTGAGTGTTACGACATAAAAAAAGACATTAAGACATAAAAAAAGAGTTGTTTTAAGTAAATAGAATAGAATATATATATTCAGAAACTTGACACACGGTATCATCTAGTTTCAAACTAAGCAAGGTTTGCACTTTGAAATCTAGATTGATTGATAGAATATTGATTAACTTTTCTTTTGTAAATATATACACATTATCCATAAAAAACTTTGAAACAGAGCAGCAGATCATATAGACATTTGATCCGACCCAGGAATCGTAGCCGAGATCTCAGCACAACAGTACGCTGCCATTGCACCTCCTCGGCATTCAAGAAAATTAGACATTGAAGCCTTGTATAATAATATTCATATACCAGGTGTGTGTGAGTGTGTGCGAGAATGAATGCAAGTGTTAGTTTTTTTTCTTTTTTAATCAGAAATTTGTCCTGACTGTGTGATTGGTATTGTGGTTAGAGGAAATAAAACGAAAAAGTAGTATCTGTTTCTTGCTTGCTTTGGAGTAAGTGACTGAGAGTACATCCCTATGTTAGACCTTTAAGTTGCCGTTTATGATCGACAGTACACTCCTATATTTATATAGATTAGTGGTGTTAGAAGATGATCCGATGGCCGTGGCCCGCCAGGCATGATAACCTCACCTGGTCGGAGGGACATGACACCTCGTCCCTCCATAAAATGTATGCAAGACAACATCATTACAAAGAGAAGAAAAATTTAAAACAAACCCTATGCCATCCCGTCTGGTCAGCGTGGTATAGTAGGCCAAAACCTCCTTGAGAGGCCTATGTCCAGCAGTGGACTGCAAAACGCTGTTGATGTTGATGACTAGAAATATACTTAACCTAACTTTTGCGTCTTCTAGAAAATAGCGTTATAATTTCCAAACTATTCATTCTAATTTTCTTTGTTCTTTTTTCTATTTTTCTTGACTATGAAAGACTGTCTACATTTTATTATTACTATCGGTCAGTTTCCTCTTTTTATAAATTAACAATAAAAAATTAAACAATGTTCACTATAAGTTTTTTGTATCCTTTTTCCCAATGTTCTAATACTTTCTACACTGCGAATAAACAAAATGCGTCTCAAAACATTTCGTAGAAAATAACGGCAAATGTTGTAATCTTTTGTTAAAATTAACACAAGTAACTATATTCGTCGACAACTGATAATAAAAGTAAGGGATATGGCAAACCTTAAGTAAATCCCTTATTTCGCTTTTAAAACATTCAAAACGTTCGTCCTTCGCCTGGTAGTAAAACAGAACAATGCAGATTAAAAATAATCCTGTGCCTCTATGAGGTCTATGAGTTTGTTGTTGTCTGCGGTTTAGTCGCATCGGAGTTATAATTCTTTTTCGTTTTACAATTCATCAAGATTTGTCAAGTTCGATACTATTGAAAAAAAATTGACGTTTCTGAATATCCATGACCAGATAATTTTAGTAGAACACCACATGCTCTTTTCTACCGATGTGTACAAAAATGGATTTTAAAAATAAATAATATTTTTGTTAAGAGTGACTTCAGTACCATTTAACATTATCTATTTTAGTCAATACGCTACGCTACCAATATTTTTTTGTTTCGGAATAACTTTAGGAATAAATATCATGTATATCGAATGCAGAGTCTATCTACATTGGTCTAGTGGCTAGTGATCCTGACAGCTCACCCAGGTCATGGGTTCATTTCCCACCCAGGACAAAACTATGTGTGATGTACACAGTCATTTGTTCTGTGGCTTGATGTAATTTGTTTATAATAGGCATTTAGAAATATATAAATATGTCTATCAGCAGTCTAGTCACCATAGTACAAGTACCCAGATTGGCATCAGACGGCCATGTGTGAAATGTGTGAGGATATATTATCACTATTATTATTATAAAATTGTTTCTGAAAAACTGTAGTTGATATAATTTTTTTTGATTAAATTATTTTTAATAGGCTCACGAATAACTCTATAAAATACGAATTCACTACAAATATATTCTGTTACAATCGATGAAAATACAAGGTGATATTGGTGATATCAACTTATCTAAGTTTGAAGTCGCCAACTTACAAGTTTCAAGATAATTCAAATACTTGCTAGGTAGTAGATTTCAGCACAAGCGGGCCGGCTCGACCGGGGCAGTACTACCCTCCCACAGAAGACCAACCTAAAGCGCCAGCATCCGTGTTGTCGTGTTTCGTTGGTGAGTGTGAGACCGGAGGCCCATTGATGCAGGGGTAACAGTTATTGTGGTAACTGTGTAAGCCTTACACTTTCATGATGACTGTCATGCTTTTTATGTCCCCAAGTCCATGTCCATGTCCCGCCTTTTACGTACCATGAATATTATATTCATGCTTTCCATCAAGTAGAGTCTCTTTGGCAGGCTCTTAATATAGAAAAAAAAATCTTGGCTATATATAAGCCTTCTAACACGCCGCGCCTTTATAGTCTTGTATTTAATATATAATCCAATCAAAAGGGACAAACACCCGAATTAATTGTACAATCATTAAATAGGTTAGACACTGTTCTATTTATTAAAAAATCTAGAATATCTTCAAAGACCTACATCTTTAAAGGCATATTAAAATCGATCCTTTAGTAGCTAATGTCTTTCCATTATCACTTGGTCATAACCATAAATAATATGAATGTATCTATATTGTAATTATTTTTAAATTTGACGAAGGCAATTGACTTTTTATAGGACTTTTTCTTACGTTTAAAAACCTGTGATACGTAATATAGTTGTAAAATTGTAATAAAAAGAAAGAACTCGCAATAATTTGTCTGTTATTTTAAATATATTGTACACATGTTATTTTCTCAATTTTAGTGTAGATATTATAATTTTAATTGCTTTCGTCTATGGTATTATACAGGCAAACTCATTCGCACTATATTAGAAGCATAAACAATTATGTAAAAATTCTATTTCAGAGTTTTTGTATTTTGTAATAATTTAACGACTCGTGAATTTAAAGCAAAATTATAGGATATTATAAATAGAAATTTAATAAAGAAAAATAATTATACATTACTATTCTATTCTTGAGTATTAAGTATTCTGTGTTTTAAAAACATCATTCATCGATAAAAATAGCACGCGCCTATTTTGACTTGACAATAATGAAGCTAGTCATCATTTGTAAACTAAGCCTTAATGCCTTCCTTTTCTATCCTGCGAGTACAATAGGCCCAACGAAAGAGATAGCTAATATTGAAGGTTTTATTACCCTCATTGTTGCCATATTTTGTGTCTTTTTTTCTCAAAGAACACAACATTTATATATTTGAGACAATACAAGATAAGAGTAAACAGTAGTAAAAGGGCGAGAGCAACTTTTTTTTTGATAAAACCAACACTAATCGCATGGCACAAAAAAATTGTATTGTTTTGAGTTACTGGCCATATTCAAATGTGTTTAAAATACTCCTAGCAGGTAGGTAGGTGGGAAGGTACATTTATTTTTTAATAGTGTACTACGGTGCTACACCTTTTTCTAAAAAATGTTTTAATTTGCTTTATTCGTAAAGCAGTAAGTACGTCTATAAAATAGGTGAGTTAAGCCTAGTTCCCGGATCCCTACCATTCCAGGCGTAGAGTGGCACACAGTGTGGTTTTAGTCGGTCCGATTCCGACACAAAACCCGGTAGGGTGACGCCCCGTGGGGTTTTCACACGTTAAAAAAACAATTAATTTCTAAATTTAAATCTTGGCAATTTGGCAAACCATTTTATCGCTAGTGGTAAATGTTTGATTCTCTTTATTTAATTAGATTACATAATTTTTAAAAAAAAAATCATCGTAATTTTAATTTTATGGTCACATCTTCGCTTATGTGCACAATTGAATTGAAAGCAATAGAGTTTGATTTAATTGAATGTTTCTTAATTTGACATATACAACCTATTATAAAATTATTTATGTACATATTAATATTTAAGTAATAACGGAGGATAAACAAAATTCGAAAATTGACCGTAAAGTTTAGAAATTGATACGATTTTTCGTGATTTTAATGTCCAATGTTTTAAGTTTTGCAAATTTGTGCAACAAATATACATATATTTGTATATTACACAAATATGTAAAACTTTGACCTAAATAGAATTTATCAGCTAAATCTAACATTTTTCACAAACTTATTGCCTAATCACGTATATATTTACATTTTCATATGTTTTTGTAATACAATAATTACAAAATACAATATTACCTAGTCTTGCCATAAATATTGTAATAAAGAAAAAAGAAAATTGTTAACTGCAAATAACATTTATTACTTTTACAGTGTGTCAGTTTAATACATAAATATAAAACAATTAAAAATATAAAAAGCTTATTCGAAGTGGTCTCCATTGGCTGCAATACAGTCCTTTAAACGATGAGGCCAGTTATCAATAGAAGCACGCACTCTTTCCATGGGAAAATTCTTCACTGCCAATCGTATAGATTGTTTTAGGGACTCCAAATTATCATGGCGTTTAGAGCAAGCTGTACTCTCTAAAACTGACCACAAATCATAATCCAGCGGATTAAGATCGGGACTAGACGACGGCCAGTCTTCAGCTCTGATGAAGTCCGAAACGTTCGATTCCAACCAAGACTGCGTGGACCGAGCTTTATGACCCGGCGCCGAGTCTTGCTGGAAGGACCATACTTGGTTATTGAACATGGTGATGTTAAGGGGCTTAACTACCTTCTCAAGAATGGTATCTTGATACACTTGTGCCGATGTTTTGATACCTTTTTCACAAAAATATGGCTCAGTCACTCCTTCATAGCTAACACCCCACCAAACCATCACTGAAGTCGGATAATGTCCACGTTGCACTCTGTCGACTAATTGGGAAGCTTCCTTAGAGCTTTGAGCATAAATACGGTCATTTTGTTTGTTAAAATGTTGCTCAATTGTAAAAATTTTCTCATCCGTAAACAAAATTTTTCTGTGACCTCCCTTTGCGTACCGCTTCAGTAGTTGTTTCGATTTTACCACCCTATTCTTCTTTAAATTATCAGTTAAGAAATGGCCAGTGCGTCTCTTATAGGCTGCAAGTCCTAAGTCATCTTTTAAAATACGCGACATGGTTCTAGGTGCTATCTTCATTTCCCGAGATAAAATCTTTTGCTTTCGGACAGGATTTCTTCGAATTCTTTCCCTTACTGCTTTGACCACCTTTTTCGTACGAACACTACGTGGACGGCCAGATCTTTTTCTGTCACAAACAGAGGAGGTCTCATTGTACCTATTAATAGCCCGGTACACAAACATTTTACTAATACCAAGTGTATGGAGAGTTTTAAAAATTGCATTTGGCTCCATACCTACTTTGTGTAATGCTATCACAGCGATTCGGTTCTCTTTATCACCCCACACCATTTTAATATCGCAAAATATTTTACAATGTATTGGCGCCAAAATGAGAAAACACAATGAACAATCGTATAAAAATGACAGATTCGAAATTCAAATGTAATATTTTTTTATAATTAAGTGTAACAGTATTTATGGCCAGACTAAGTATATTCTGATATAAAATATTATTTAGTATATAAGAAAATGCTAAGAAAATCTAGACCACTGTAGACAGTAGACACCTGTTGTTGTGGTAAAATAATAAGTAAAGCTAAGTACTCATTAGTAAGCCCGGATCCTTGTGTACATGTAAATTGGTTTAGCGGTTTTCGAGTAATTGGACGACAAACATACACGCTTTTTACGTTAAAATGTTGATTTAATAACAAGTTGCGGTTTTCTCATCGGTTTAACACTTCGTTTATAAATTTTTAATAGATATTTACGAGTAATTTTTAGCGGTTTACGTATACGTAGCATAGCGTAAACATTTTCTTAAATAATTTTATTGATAGAAGAGATAGAATTTGAAAAGGTATGAGAAAAAGAGATTTGTGGAGGAAACAGAGTGGTTGATGTTGCAATGTTGCATCCTATAGATATAGGGTGGGCCAAGAATTCATTAACTTTTGAATCTATCATCGCACGCAAACATGTTACGGGAGTCCTTGGGACCAGTGCTGCTAGAATTTGCTGGCTACAATCGTAGCACATAGTTTCAACAATGGATGGAGTCAATTATTACATATCCAATGAGTCCCTGCCGGTGGTCAAAGATATGTTTCCGGAAAAGCTGATTTCCAGACGAGGCGACATTCCATAGCCACCCAGAAATCCAGATCTCTCCCCAGCAGACTTCTTTTTATGGTGTTATTTGAAGAATCGTGTCTACATCAATAAACCAAATACACGAAAAGAAAAAATGACCATAGAGATGTCGGCAATCTCGCAGTCGCTTTGCCGACGAGTATTCGAAAATTTCGGTGCTGGCTTTGAAAAGTGCAGACGTCGAAACGATGTTCACTCAGACGATGTAATTTTTAAAAATAAATTCTAACTAATTAGCTTTCTTGTAAATAATCGATTTTTAAATATTTATTTGTGATTTTTGCAAATGTTAACTAATTTGTGGCCCACCCTATATCAGCACGATAACTTATAATTGCGCAATATGGAATTAAAAGAAATCGTACATCACACAATTAAAGTTTCCGCGCCGATTTATATTTGTATAGGATACAATAGAACTAATTAAAGAAGATACTTTAAACTTCGGTATAACTATCTAAGCACTAATACTCAGCAGTTTGCTGCATCTTTAATGCAAAAAGATGTTTTTTTTCATTGTGTGTGGAAGTCACTACTAGTGTTTGAACCCAATATTTTGTTTTTCTGGTAAAGCATTTTTATATATTGCATAGGGGGCAAAAGAGCATTGACACAAAAGTCACAGAATGCTTTGCCTCCCTTTAATTCCTCTGTACCAGAATTGGGGGAACAGAGTTTGGACTCCAATAACCTTTTTCAACATCATCATTATCAGTTTTTAACAATTTACTGTTGGACATAGGCTTCTCCTTAGCAAGAAGGGTTTGGTTTATTAAACAATGCTGGCCAGACGAATTGGTATCCGATTTGTTTCAAGTTTTCTGTCTTTTTGCAATGATGTTGTCTTGTGTATTTTGCTCCTTTAGTCGCGTCTGATGGCACCTTCGGGATGAATAGGGGTGACATTATATATTCTGAATCCGTTACCACACGGACATAGACCTCACTCATTCGGTGGAAAGCAAAGAAATAATTGCCTAACACAGATTTTCAGTGAAGTTATGGTTACTTTCCGATTAAACCAAAACATTTGTACGAAAGCACTAACATTTTGTCACAGAAGTTTAATTTTTTTTTCCTAAATATCCGGATATCCGGCAAAAGTTAACATGTCTTCACTTATAAATTCCAGTGTTAAAGTTTGCCCTGTCTAGCAGTAGGTATTTCAGGTAACAATGAACTTGACAAAACCTTCGTTTCCATACAATACACTCATTTACAACTAAATTAAATGTTTTGCTAAGGAGGACGATGAGTTCGGCAAATAAGTTCAGAATTATCAATTTCACGCAAGTAGGTATGATTCAACAAAAAGTTACCAAATACATAAAATTTGGAAAAAAAATACACATTTCTTTACTTCCAAGCCTTTTTCCAGATCAGGTTGGAATCGATTTTAAATCTACTTTGATACGACTGAACTTGGAATTTATAGGTGGAGCGGCTGTGAACAAACCTCCACAACTCAAGTACCGTACAACAACAAATACAAGTAGGTGATCTTGAAGTTCTGTAGAAAGACGGTTTTCGGACTTTTTAGTACGTAGTTTCCTGTTGGATATTAGCCACTCCTTAGCAAGGAGGTTTTGACCTACTATACCACGCTGGCCAGACGGATTCAAATAGGTTATTAGTATTCAACTACCTGTAACCTACGCGGTCACCACACGAGTCTAATTTTTTTTTTGTTGGCTGGTTGTAAAATCCCTTCGGATCTCTGGCTCCTCAGGCACTCAGGAGCCAGGAGTATGTGGTGTTTCCACTAAAAACCACCCCGGCGGCCGGTCTCAGGCATCCTACTCTGAAGAGAACCCGGGCCATGTTATTTCAGGTCTTCTCCAGGATCAACGCCGTACCTGGTCAGACCCTCTCTTGGGGGACGCTACAAGGTACCCCCGCTGATCTGGTTGCTATACTTATAGTTGCGGTCCGATCGCGTTTTTGCAACCAGGCCGCATTGCTGTCGCCAACCGCAGCAATTTATTCACCACCAGAGGTCCCTAGGCTGCTAACGCCGCCGACTACCTCTACGTTGAGGATCAGCCCTCTCCCGATACCGTTCAGCGGTCTCTTTCTGGAGCATTATGGCTTAGTTCACATTTATAACCTGAAAAAGTATTGGGTATCATCTAATTGTTATTCTTCACGTGATTTAACGTATCTATACCGTGTTAACAAAATTAGAGTTTCTGAGTGTACGCAGCATTGTCAACCTTAATATTCATGTAAATAGGTAAGCTTTCTGTGTAGAATTGTATTCTTAGTCCCCAAGAGGTTATAAACGAGTTCCTTTAACAGAGATAGCAGTGTCAGTTCAATATTAACACCAAAATCCACAGACTAAACACCGTGACAGCGGTAAATTTTAACCGGAGAATCACACGCACCGCCGAATATCCATAACGGCTATTATACCCGTCACAGATTTCTGAACGAACTGAAATGGCGCGCGACCAATCGGACGTTCAGATTTGAATATGGAATGTAAAACGCGGCGACCTTCATAAATTTAGCCAATAAATGTCATGTGAAAAAATTGTTAAGTTCTTTTTTTAAAAGGGCGCTCGCTACACTTGTCATTTAGTATTTATATCGTGTAATAACAATGTGATGTGTCAAAGATTTGCATGAAAAATGTATAAACATTTAGTTTTTTATTTAATTTCGCGTTACAACGATAACTTGACGTCTGTATAATATTTTTATTTACTTATATATGTAACTATTATCGTGGTGACTTGTACCTGCACACATTATTAGATCTAAATTATCGGTGGTTTAGATAATAATAGACATATAAATACAAGTAAGAAATATAAGAGGTTGTTGAACTTTAGTCAGCAAGTAGTATAATGATTAAATAATATAGACTTTAAATCATGAATTATATTGTATTCACTCAAGCTGAACAATCTAAGATAAAAAGTACCAGATATTTACCAAAACAGTAATCTTTTTTTATGACAAAAAGAATCTTGTTTAAATTAAAAAAAAGATCTGGCCAAAATAAATGTGTTCTCTGTACCATGGCAAAAATCTGATAAGGATTTATAGACTCGACCTCTTGTGACAAAGGAGTTCCTACTGTTGGCGGCAACTTAGGTAGTCCAAGATATTTTACACGTTCCAATAGTCAGTTCAAAACCATTTTGTTGTACTACTTAAGACCTTATTACTATAATTAACAATACATATTGTAAGAATTCTCAATAATTTCAATTATTAACATTTTACTAAATGAAAACTACAAAACGTTGCTAATTAACGTTCTCGAAAACTCACAGACAAGTGAACTTGCTTTAAAATAACAATTTAAATGCGTAGGCGCCTTAAAATAATTGAACTCCGGCAGCCATCATCATAATGTATCGTATCTAGAAGCACTAATATACAACACAAAATTATAATTGAAATTTATTGCTACTAGAGGTAGACGATATTCGTACACGGCCTACCTAGATACTCTACTGGCCAAGCGCTACTCTACGTATTACCCGGTACTCGGTAATAACATATGCTAATAAAACTTTATTCTGCCTAAGCTTTATCGATCGTAAAACACAATCCCATTATGTTGGTACCTGTTCTGTGCTACCAACTTTATGATGAAATGAACTATTGAACACCTATGTACGGCGTATATAACCTCTTTAACTGTTTTCTAGGTAGTACGTAAATACATGTTTATAAAGATTATTATGGTAACATTCAGGCGTTTGCTTTGGTTTAATGTGGAGTAAAAGAAAATGGCGTAGGTACGTTGTGTAGGTGAATCGAGTCCCGAGTGCACAGTTTGAGATTGATAAATCTTTGTATGAAAATTCTGAGCCATTTATTTGAAAATGATATTTTTGTATTGTGTTTATTCTATTTCCTAGACTTTTTAAATTGATGTAATGGCAATAATTTTAGAATAGAATGTATCAGTTATAATGCCCGGTGCGTTCTGACAAAAGAGCTAAATAATTATCGGGGTATGATATATTCTGTCACAATTATCTCATATGTAGATATGACAGTAGATATCGTACCTACATATTACATTTGCAATACTTTTTCTAGTTAGCCTTTTTCGTTTCTCGTAGCCCCAAGGGACTGAAAAAACTAGGGCATTTTTTTCTGTCTAGACTAGATTAAACTAAACTAAGTATGTTAAATAAACTCGAGTTATGTGGAATTTTATGTATAAAATAAAATGTAAAAATGTTGCATTTGCTCTAGATGGAAAAAAACAAGAATTTTTGTTAAAAGATCACATTGATGAGCCTCTTTTTCCAGTAATTAGTGACCCTGACTGCTAAGTCGAAGATCGTGGGTTCGATACCCATCTTGGAAAAATAATTGTGTGATGAGCACAACCAGTTGTTGCGTCTGGGTGTAATTTATGTATAATATGTTTGTGTTAGAAATACATAAGTATGTTTGTTTATCAGCAATTTGGTAATAATAGCACAGGCTCTGCCTTGTTTGGAAGCAGACGACCGTGTCTGAGATGTGTGAAAATATTATTATTGTTATGAATGATATCATATGTGTAGGATGGTTACTCAGGATTTGATCATGATCGCGTGACGGGAAAAAGAATCCTCTAAGCAACGTAATAGTTATTCACACATTTTTGATTTTTCTAGGACGCGGGGAGGCAGGCGGCGCGATGGCGTGCGCCGGCTGCGAGAAGCCGATCCTGGACAAGTTCTTGTTGCACGTACTGGAGCGGGCGTGGCACGCGGCGTGCGTCCGATGTGCTGACTGCCGCGCGCCCCTTGCTGACAAGTGCTATTCTAGGGATAACAAACTATTTTGCAGGAATGATTTCTTTAGGTAAGTCTTTTATCATTTAAGGGTTTATGAAATTAAATTGAAAAAAAAATGTTGGAGTCTTCTGGCCTTTGATAATTTGACATAGTAGTTGTGGAGGGACGTGTAGCATGTGTCCCTCCGACACAAAGGGAGGATCCTCCGACCAGGCGAGGTGATCATGCCTGGTGGGCCACAGCCCAACGGTTGAAGTTGGGATGTTGTACATATGCTAATTGCCACGCGAATCTCTATATCGCGATACAGGATTAGTAGTTAGCATTGTAGTTCATTACATTCATACGTTTCGTTCATACTTCGTAGTTCGATGTATCTTCGCTAGATGGCGCCGTTGTACATTTACTTTGTGTTATAATGTAGAAGCCGCCACAGTAGTTAGTGATTAAACTTACCAGTAAAAGACGTTGGTTCCACTATTAAGTACAATAAATTAAAAAAATAACGTAAATATTTAGGAATGTTCATACTACACAAGAATTAGACTATTATTAGTGTTGTAGCTGTAGTATAACTTTCCAATTAATTATCACAGCTTTTTTTTTTTATTTTAAGAACCTGACTAATTAAATCTGATTCTGCCTAATGGAAAACATGAATAAAATCCAAGAGTGGTTGTCACCATACTCATTGCAATTGCAGACAATGTTTGTGTCCAGTAGTAGTCTGTTAAAAGCTGTTGATGATGGTATCTGAATGTTTTCAATATGTACGTATTCCACAAATATCTAAATAAGTAGTAACTGGTTTACTCGTTTGCCTTTATGCGGTAAAAAAAACATGGTTTCCTGATATTAAAGTGGGAATAAAAATTTCAGTGAGCAAAATAACGTCATTTACCTCTTCCTTCAGGGAATGTCAGTATGTAAAATGAAACAAAATAAAAATTACAATCGGCAAAATAACGTCGTTCGTCTCTCCCTTCGGGAAATGTCAGTATGTAAAGTGTAAGAAAATGAAAGTTACAGTCGGCAAAATAACACCGTTCATCTCTTTCTTTGGGTAACGTCAGTATGTAAGACGAAACAAAATAAAAATTACAGTCAGCAAAATAATGTCGTTCGCCTCTCTCTTCGGGGAACGTCAGTATGTAAAAATGAAGCAAAATAAACGCGGAACTCGAAAATTTAGAAGTAAACAGAAAATGTATTATATTTTTCGAAGATAAGCATTTTCTTTACTATATTATATCAGAGCTTGAGCACATCTAAAAATGATAGGCAAGCTAGAATGAGTACAGTATAAAACTTTAACGCTTGCAAGCGCAGTCTGTAAGGCTTTCGATGGAGGCTAAATGGATGTTTATGATAATGAGACTGTTGTAGTTTATGCCTTGTTCTTGCTATAAAGTGTATTATGTAAGGCATAAGCGAGATTGATAGTCGTAGTATGTTAGATTTTCTTACCTTGTCGAACATATTTCTTACGTTGTCTTATTCATTTGAAAATTTACTCACTAAGTAGAAACGTAGCGTTGGTAGGCCACCCACAAGGTGATTCGACAACCTGGTTAAGGTCGCGGGCAGCTATTGGAAGCGGGCGGCACGGGACCGGCTGTTGTGGAGAACCTTGGGGTGGCCCATGTTCATCAATGGACGTCTTTTGGCTGAGATGATGATAATGATGATGTGGATACATACATTTAGATGTTTATTTTCTTTCGAATATCTAACACACGTTATTTACTATCAAACTAAGCAAAACTTGCACTATGACAGCTAAATTGACTGGTAGAATACTTATATACTTGTTTGTATATAAGTATTCTATTCGAAATAAACATTTACAGATACAAACAATTTGTCCAAATCTTGAATTGAACTCGAAACCTGTTGTAGCCAGTTGCATAATAAATGCTTACTTTTATTACAATGAAATATTATATTATATTATATTATACTAGCTGACCCGGCAAACGTTGTTTTGTCATTTTTACTAAAATGGCTATTAAAAAATAAGGGTTGATTGTAGAAGGGTGAAAATTGAGGATAGTTTTGTATGTTGTATCATAAAAAAATAGAAATTAAAAATTTTGTCTAAAAAATAAAAAAAAATTAGGGTTGTACCACCCCTAACATTTAGGGGGATGAAGAATAGACGTTGGCCGATTCTCATAGATACCGGATAAGCACAAAAAATTTCATCAAAATCGGTCAAACCGTTTCGGAGGAGTATGGCAATTAAAACTGTGACACGAGAATTTTATATATTAGATTATATTATATTATATTATATTATATTATATTATATTATATTATATTATATTATATTATATTATATTATATTATATTATATTATATTATATTATATTATATTATATTATATTATATTATATTCAAGTAGGCTACCTGTTTCTCTATGATGCATGCAGACGAGTGGTCGAGTAATTTAATGGTAAGTGTCTACCGCTGTACGTGGACACTTACAATTCCTGAGACATCTTTGACTTCCAGCTCACCATGTTGTAGATAGGCCTCCGTAACTTTAGGTTCTCGTGGAAAAGTAACCAAATACTTGCTCTAGTACGATCTTTTATGTGTCCACTTTGCATTGTCTAAATGAATGAACTGAAACTGATGTGCCTTTTATATGAAACATTTCACTTCACTGAGTAGTTTTTGAACTGTAATTGTATTTTTAAAACATGATTAATGTTTTGACTGATTAAGATTAAGATGTGTCACTGATCCTAATCATCCCATAGATGTCGTAAGCGTCGACAAGAAACTATTGCAGGACAGGGAATTCTTGACACAAACCCTATACCCGTCTGACCAGCGTGGTATAAAAGATCAAGACCTTTCAAGGAGACCTATGTCCAACAGTGGGCTATTAAAAATTATTGATGAATCTTTTGAAATGATTTTTCACGATTTATCCTTGTGAGTTACGATTCTGTCATGATATTTATGTTTGTTGATTTCTTTATATGTAATTAAACTTAGTTTCTATGTAAACCTATTTATGAGGTATCAATTATACAAAAAAAAACATACCTACAATAAAAAGTTAATATCTTTTATCGTTATTTCGTCTTTTATTTCTAAATGACGAACGAATAGGTACTAGAATCATTTTGAAATAATATTTCTGATTACTTTACCTATATTAGACATTACTGTTACATACATATATTACACACATATTGTGTAATGATGGTATTTATTTTAATAACGATAACTGTTAATCAGGTATGAACGATGAAGAATTATAATTTGAGAATCCTTTTGACGATTAAAATACCCACTTAGATACTAACACTAAGCCACGATTGGGAAGTTTTAAGTTTTTAATTTTTAATTTATTTATTACACAACGTTATCTAACCTCAAAATAAAGCAACATATACTTTTTTTTGTAAATACATACATAATGTACATAAAAAATAATCAAACTCCGAAACAAACATTTTGTCCGTCCTGAGAATCGATCCTGTAACCTCAGCGTAGCAGTCGCATACGCAACAGGAAAAGACACATCGATGTGAATTTATACTGACTGATGACCTTTTTTCATCGTATTGAAGGGCAAATGAGCAGGTGAATCACCTGGCGGTAAGTGACTACCTTTATCTCGGTGACAAACTGCCTCGGTGGCGCAGTGGTAGTGAATGCGACTGCTGTGCTTGAGGTCTCGGGTTCAATCCCCGGCTCGGACCAAATGTTTGTATGATCTGAAAATATTTGTTTCGAAGTTTGGGTGTTTTCTATGTATAATATTTATGTATTTACAAAAAAAAAAGTATATAAGTATTCTATCAATCAGTCTAGTTATCATAGCACAAGCTCTGCTTAGTTTGAAACTAGATGACGTTGTGTGTGAAATGTCTGAAATATTTATTTATTTATATTTATTATTAATTTATGGACACCTGCAACTCAAGAGTCACAAATCTTTTACTGTTCTTTTAGTTTGACTACCTAGAAAGCAAAGAAAGAAAACGAAAAGAAAAAACTGTCTTTTACAAGATGGTAGTAAAATATGGTTTACGGCCGAAATGCAAATCAACCTAAAATTACAAATAATTTCAAAGTACGAGCTAGGCAATATTTTAACAATTTTGCACGTGTAATAGTTTACAGACATTTTCATTAACGATAGAAAATAGTTGAAATGTTGAAAGCAAATTATTTTCTTCTTGCTATTTCTATTGATTGCCCGCTTTATGGGTATCTACAGTGTTATATAATTTAAATTAATTCAAGGAATAAATTATAAAAATAAATATTGCTTTTAAGCTTCTATACAACTGTGCTTTAAAATTAATATATAATTCACGTATTTACTAAAAAAAATTAATTTAAAAAAATCTAAAAACAGCCAATTAATTATAGTTTATTAAACAAACAAGACATTTAATGCTTGCAACACTGACTGCACGTCAAGGATGTTTGAAACAAGTTTATTGTTGTAAATTGTGCACTGCTATAAAACGTTATGTGTGTATATTATTTGTTGTTAAATCTAGAATGGCGTGTAGTTTTCAAGGTTAAGGATTAGACACAGCATTAATAGATGTAATCTTTAAACGCATTGAGGTACTAAATACTTAAATGTCAAAGTGCTAGATTTTGATCGATTGCTTTTTGCAGAGCTAAGTTTCTAAGCTAATGGTAATAATCTACCTCACGAGATTGTCGATATATCGAATGTGGATTCGGTGATCATTGTTCCGATAATTATATCTGCTCACGGACTGATTGCATAGAGCCTCGACCAATATCTTAAGAAGCTCAAGGTAGAGGGCTGGATCAAGGGTGATATAGAAATCAGTCCTTCTTGCCACGGCTTTTATAGTAACGGGGTTCCTATTTTTGGAGGCCTAACCTACGGTTTCTTAGTCCCCTGTACGCGAAGTCAAAAGTCTACTATTTTAATTTTTTTTTATGTGTCTATGTATTTAAAAATGTAATTTATATGTATTTTAATTAAATAAACATAGTAATATTGTTGTTTGATTTCAAATCAAGCAGAGCCTGTGCTGTGGAAACCAGACTGCTGATAAATGTAATTAAATATGTCTAAATAAATACATATTACTATTACATTTTTTTACTATCGTTTTAATAATTTTACTTTTCATCTTCAATAATTTTTAAGTTTATTAGGTATTTTTTTTATATCTAAATCTTTTAAAGATGTATATTAGTTTAGTCAGTCAATTTAAAGAGGAATAGGGAAGGAGTTATCTACATCGGTATTCTGATCACGTTTTTACTTACCTAAAAATCGATGAATTTATTTATTTATTAGCAGGTGATGCTAAAAAGCCGTGATATACAGCCAACATCTAATAATCGTACATTAACTTAACCATCAACACCTGATGGCAGCTGATTTAAAGAAAACATGTCAGTGAAAGTCACATTTCGATCCTTAGTATACTCGTATGTGAAAACAGTGTTACTAGTGCAATAAATCATAATTGTGATTCGTCTATAAACCAGTTTTAGTATCGGCAATTCCGTTTCTATTTTTTTTCAAAACAAAAATAGTAACTAATTCATCATAATATCAACATGTAGCTCTTCATATAACTTAAAGAAATAAATATTTACCTATTTATTAAATAAAAGCTATAATTTGGTGGTTCTTCATTTTTTTACTTTCCAGTTAATTTGAAGAACATAAAAAAATCTAAAATATTGAAATGTAGTATTTTAAGCAAAAGAATAGAGGCAATTACAAAATGATTAGAACAAGACGCAGAAACATGTCTTTTTTTCTACATTAAGAGCCTGCCAAAGTGACTCTACTCTGCCTGATGAAAAGCATGAATAGAATCTAAGAGTTGTGGTCACCATACACATTGCAAATGCAGACAATGCAGTATGGTAACCCTATGTATGGTGACACTATGGCGGCCTTGTGAGATGCTTTTTCACATCCCGCTTGGGGACGTAAAAGGCATGACAGTCATTGTGACAGTGTAAGGCATACACAGTTACCACGATAACTGTCACCCCTGCATCCATGGGCCTCCGGTCTCAAAGTTGACAATTAAAAACTATCCTATGTATTAAACTATAAAGTTATATTCATCCAATTTCATTATGATAAGCTAAGTCCTATGATGAAATTGATTAAAAAAAAGACGATTTAGTTTTAAATTTCGAACTCACATTAGGTAAGAAAATTTAAAAAAAATAACAGTCTATATTATCATGGCGTTAAAGTTAAAAAAAAACGAAACAAAGGAATTTTGTCGTAGGTCAGGTAAGAGCGGAAAACGGTTCACTTATGACTTCCGTTGACTTGATGGTTTAATTTGGCACTGACCAACCTCTTAGGGTTTCGTGGGAAGATTATACATAATAGAAACGATAAGCGAGATATGTTTAGGGAAATAGATTATGCTGTTTTTTTTATTTGTCTTTGAACGTGTGACAGATGTTCACCATTTATGTTAACTAATTTTATCATTTCTGTGGGAAGTATAAATCCATTTACTAATATTACCTTTCATTAAATAAAAAGTTCTGGAGTTGTGATCTCGTACTGGAAGACGGTGCGTGGATAGGCCCTTTACAAGGTGGTCGTGGTTGTGGTAAACCGTTGGATACGGGCAACATAGAGGCAGTTGTTGTGGAGAGCCTATATCCAGCAGTAGATGTCTTTAGGCTGAGATGATGATGATGATGAAATAAAAAAGTAATGGTAATAATAATATTCTATTTCCTGCTTTTTCTCTTAAACTTGGAAGAAATCCTTTTTTTTTTTTTTTTTTTTTTTTAACATGTGGAAACCCCCTCGGGCCGTCACCCCACCGGGGTTTACGGCGGGGTGGTGTGTCGGAATCGGACCGACTAAAACCACACGGTGTGCCACTCTGCGCCTGACATAGGAGGGACCGGGAACAGCTGTTATTACGACATCCAGATCCCTCCTAGCGCCTGCCCGCTACCTCGGGCACCATCTGCGGATAAACTCTCTATTTTAGGCGACGTACGGCACACGCGGACGTCGCCTCCTCGCGGCTGGCCATTGTAGCGGATGGAGGGGAAAACCCATCCCGTCCACCCGCGGCCACACTCAAGGCGGCATGAGGCGCTGGTATGCGCGCCTCCGCCGCCCGGCTCGCCGGCGGCGAATTGGGTCCGAGTGGATATCGTCCTCCCGGGCCTTCTCCACCGCCTCCTTCCGCGAAATTACGTCTTCGCAGAAGGTTGCGACCGCGGTAAAACAACTGTCGCTACCGGCCATGGAGCGTATGACGGCCGGTAGCGAGAGATCTCCTCCAATAACTGCAGTGAGGACCCCACGCTGCGCCGCCCAAGCGGAACAAACCGCTAGCGTGTGCTGAGCCGAGTCCTCACTGCAGTCGCAGTGGTGACAGGCGGGACTCAATTCCCTCCTGGCGACCGAGTGCAGATACTTCCCGAAGCAACCGTGCCCGGAAAGGACCTGCGTCAGTCGGAAGGAAAGGGTCCCGTGCTGCCGCCCTGCCCACTCAGCGATGACCGGCTGGAGAGCCTCAACGGCGGCAAAGCCAGCACGTGGAGCCTCCAGCCGGGACGACCAACGAGCCATCGTGGCTCGACGAGCGGCCTCTCGCCACTCGCGTATCTCTTCAGGCGGGGGCCGCATGCCGCTACCCGCCCGGAAGTTAGCCGTCCGCCGATAAACTTCGGCGAGCACTTCCGCCTCCAAATCCCACGGGGGAGTTCCGGCCAAGGCGCACGCCGCCTCCGTCGATACGGTGCGGTAACCGCGTATGGCTCTAACCGCCAATATCCTCTGAGGGCGCCAGAGGCGAGCCCTATTCTGGGCGGTCAGAGCCGCCGCCCACACCGGCGCACCATACAGCGCCATTGACCGGACAACCCCCGTGTATAGCCGTCTCGTCGCGACGCTGGCTCCACCCAAATTCGGCAAAAGTCGCCCGAGGGCAGAGGCAGCGCCGACCAGCTTTGGAGAAAGCTGTCGGAAGTGCTCGTCGAAGAGCCACCTCCCGTCAAGGATCAGGCCCAGGTACTTCATCTGGGCCTGAACCGGTACGAGGACCGAATTGACTACGATAGAGGCGCCGGGTGGTGGACCACGACGGGGCCCGTGGAACAAAAGGGCCTCCGTCTTATCTAGGGCCACCCGTAAACCCAGCGCCTCAATACGCCCGACCACCAAAGAGACTCCCGTGGTGGCCAAGCGCGCCGCCTCTTGAAAGTTCACTCCCCGGGCTGTGACCAATGTGTCATCTGCGTAACAAATTACGCCCAACCCGGAGGGAAGACGACCTCGGAGGGCCCAGTCGTATCCCATGTTCCACAGGAGTGGTCCGAGGACAGACCCCTGCGGAACACCGCACGACATGGCCCGCCGCCTCAGAACACCGTCACGGTCCTCGTACATGACGGTACGCTCCTCAAGGTAGTCTGCCACAAGCCGCCTCAGGTACTCTGGCACCCCGTGGTAGTGGAGGGCTTCCCTGATGCAGCTAAATGGCAGACTATTAAAAGCGTTGGCGATGTCTAACGACACCGCCAACAGCACGCCGCCACAGCTCACCGCCTCTTCGGTAACGGCCCTCAGGCGCAGCACAGCATCGACCGTCGAACGCCTCGACCGAAAACCAAATTGGGCGTCCGACAGATCGGGGCCCACCTCGCAGAGGTGCCGGACGATGCGGGCAGAGAGTATCCTCTCAAACAGTTTACCCGCCTCGTCCAGCAACACGATGGGCCTATAGGCCGCTACCGAATCGGCTGGCCGTCCCGGCTTCCTCAATAGGACCAGCTTCCCGCTTTTCCAGCACTCAGGAAAGCGTCCGGACGCCAAGCTAGCGTCCAGGACCTCCCTGAGGCGGTCCGACATGTGTTCGAGGGCTCGGGCTAGCACTCGGGCAGGTATCCCGTCCGGCCCGGGGGCGGTGTTCTTAGAGCGGATCCGTAGAACAACCGCCCCTACCTCCGATTCCCTGACGGGCGGAACATTGTCCTCGTTTACCCCGTCTTCTTCGACCATGAAGGCCATCGACGGGGGCGTGTGCTTCGCCCGCTGCGGGAAAAGGCCCTCGACCACTTCCCGCAGGAAGCTGGGCTGGAGTGTCTCTGTAAGGGGGGGGCCCGACGTGCGGAGCTTTTGCCGCGCCGCACGATAGGGGCGACCCCAGGGGTCACGATCGAGACCCTCCAGCATTTCCTTTCTCTTAATTTCTTTGGCGCGGCTGATGGCCAGCTTCAGAGTTTTCCGCGCCTCTCGGTACTCCTCATGAAGCTGGTCCTCCCCGCCTTCTTCGCGGTGTCGCCGCCGACTACGGGTGTAGGACCTCCGGGCACGAGTACAGGCCGCACGGAGGTCCGCCAACTCCTGGGACCACCAGTAAACCTCCTTCCGTGGAGGCCGGCAACCTCGGATGCGGGGCATGGCCGCATCACAGATTTGTGCAATCGCTTCGCAGAAGCGACCAGCCCTCATGTCGACCTCCTCGGTCGGGGCCTGCGGAGACAGCCAAGAGTGAATAATGGCCGCCTCCTCTAGTAGGTCCCTATTTAATTTGGCTACAGCCCACCGCGGAAAGCGAGAAGAACGCCGCGCCGCGTGACCCCTACTGGCGTCCTGGGACCGGGAGAGCTCAAATCGGATATAGAGATGGTCCGAGAGCGTCTCAACCTCTTCCAGGACTCGCCAGTTCCTTACTCGTGCGGCGAGGGCAGGGGTAGCGAACGAAAGGTCCACTATCGACCCTCCCTGCTGTCGCACGCACGTGTTGGTGGAGCCCCTGTTTAGTAAACAGAGGCCCACCGAGGCCGCCCACTCTTCTACGGCCTCGCCCCTAGCGTCCGTCCTGGGGGAACCCCACGCAATGGACTTTGCGTTGAAGTCCCCCAGCACTAAGACGTGCCCAGACGTTAGACGCCGCATCGAGGTTTCCAAGTTGTTAAGGAAAACCTCGAAGTCGTTCAAACTCCGGTTGGGGGAGAAGTATACACCATATACAGTGATCCCCCCCCACTCGGCAGCAACATATCCAGTGCCCTTGTCTCTTAGCGACAAGGGCGGGGAATGAGCCGCCGTGGTAAACTTGGAAGAAATCCTATACCAACCCGTCCGGCCACCGTAAGTATGCCAAAACCTCTTTTCTAAGAAAGGAGAATCTAGTAATGTTTAGTAAATTTTCTGTAAGTGCCAACGCTGCTTCTATATTGTATTATTTGCTATCAAAAATATGGCCTCTGTAAATAACCTACCTTTAAGATCTTCGATAAAACAATGCTGATTGTAACATTTAAAAGATAATTTAGTTGGCTATGATGTGATTAAAAAAATTTGGTTCCATAGTGATTTTCTCCATAATCCATTTTGTGTGACATTACAACTTCCTAAATAGAAGTGATGTCATTTCCGTTGTTTGACACCCCGCCATTATTACGTTAGTTTTGAATTGACACTTAAAATGTTTACCAAAGTTGTTATTTTATTTGTAAAGATAGGGGATTGGGGGAACATCACAATAAGTTTCAATACTTTTAAATCGTTTATATGACAATAAAAGTTAGAGAACAAATACAATCATAATATATCACTGCTAGTTTATTATATCTTTCTTTTTTACCGTCAATAGTGGGTTTATAATTTTTAAATGTTTGTATTTGAAAAATGACATCGTAAACTTTTGCAAGTGCCTTGATTATAACCTCAAAACGGCTGTCATATTTCAATTTTCGACGTTGTCGACAGTGTAAATTATCTTTAGCTGGAATTGTCTTAAATGTAATTTGAAAAATCTAAAGGGTTGCCCTTGAGGCTATATCAAATACGACTAAGGTACAAGACATAAAACATTCAACTCTGACGTGGATACAATTAACAAAATGAAGGCGAGTGCTTCATCAAATACTAAATAAAAGAATTACATAATCAATTATAGTTAGTTAACAGGTTATTTTTACTTAATATTTATTTATTTAATTTTTGTAAACAGAAAGGCAATACCTTCGTAATAAAAAGGTAAAAGCATTATTTCCTGAGTGCTCTATGACCAATTTGACATATGTCATCAGTGACTAAATAATTTATATTTGAGTATCATTGACTAATATAAAATAATTTGACTATCTACTTGATTTGTTTATTATTACTTACAGTGTTTGCTAGTGTATTTATTAGCAGTTTTATTGAATTTTATAAACATTTTAATAATTATATAATATATTATTGTAACTACATGCTATCTACTTTTCTACTACATTTTTGTCAGAAAATTTGAAATTTGTCGGCTAGGTGCTTTGTAATATCTTTTTATTCTTCAGTAAATATGATTTTAGTAGATTTCATGGATTAAATTCTTACAATCTCCTCTAACTTGTGGACAAAGTGTTTCGACGGGCTATCGTGAGTGATGACTAGTCTAATCTAAAACACCAAAGCAAATCTGCAAACAACCTTCTTGTTTTGTAGTAATAGTATTATGAGATGAGTCATACCAACAGGTATACTACATAACACAACGGAACTTACAGTAAGTAATGTCATGATGTCAAGTCTATACATAATTATCAACTAGTGATTAAACCTATGTCATTGAATGAAGACGCAGTAGTAAGGTTATACGTACACGCTTTGCCGCTAGACACTACTAACACACGATGACTGCCGCGTGGTGCAGTTACTAGCGTCTCTGACTGCTGTGTTGCACTCAGTCTAATTTTCGTCGTACAAGTTCTGCACATTTTGTAATAAAATGGCGTACGTATTCGTTATTCAAAATTGCAAGTTTTATTTAACTAATTATACTGATTGGTTGACCTTTAATTATATTTGTTCAGAACGCTTTAGTCATGTTCGTTCCTCGTTTTTTGTGAGTGCTAAAGTTCGCTGATAAATGTTGTTGTAATATTAGCACTTATTGTACTTAAATAGGCGATCTGGTGTGAGTTGTTTCCAAAACATGACAAATTTTGATAGGATCGTCAGGATACTAAAAAAAGGTATTCCTGGTGAATACCAGGTGATTATGTGTCAGTATCTTGGTAATCAGATGTTTTATCGTCTCAGCTGTCCTAGAACAGAAATGTCATTTGAGTCCTAGATTTGTTAAAATAGCGAGCCAATTTAACGAAATTGTGAACTGATTAAAGACTGTGTGTATGAGTATTTGTATGTGTGGGCGTGCGTACACGTGTGTATGTGTATGTGTGTGTGAATTTATCGATTAACTGAGTCAATATTAGTTGGAAAGTTGACGAACCACACCTCTAACCTTGTTGAAATTTAAAATATTTCTCGCATTGGCATCAACGGTTGAAACGTAGCATGGTTGGATGCCAGCTTCAAACAACGAAACTGAGCTTATGTATTATTCATGCGCCCTTCATCGTTTATGCAAATGTACTCGGCAATAATTCAATATGATGATAAAATAACAATAAAACAACATTGCTGCAAATTTCTTGTTCACAATCAAGTTTATAATGTAAACTGCATATTAACTTGATTGCAACATTTTGAGTGAATAAATTATCCAACAAATTATCAAACAAAAATTAAAATTGACAAGAGCCTATAATAGACAACTACTGAATGTAGACCTCTCCTTAGAAAGGAGGCTTTAGTCTATTACATCACGCTAGAAAGTCAAGTTTTCTTTCTCTTTCCAGTGCTGTTGTCCTGCGTAGCTTGCCCCCCTTATCGACTCTTACGTCACCCACGGAATGAATAGGGATAGTCATTATTTGTATTCTTAATACATCATTAAACCGATCAGATCAAACGCATACATTATTTGCTGATCAAGTGTCAACACATGGCTTACTATTTTTTTACTAGATCGACCTGACCAGCACGCATTTTTTACAACAGTTTCATCACAAATTAAAACAATAGTTCAAAATAGGTACATTCATTAATTCAAAATTAGTACAAATAATATTCAGAGTCACAATAAACACAAGTTCAATTATCTTTATTCTAGAACTTAATTTTAGTAAAAACTGGATAATTGCCTGTTTGATAGAATTTAACAAACGTAGGTGGTAGGTACGTTAATTTGAGGAGGCAAGAAAACTACTTTTTTTAAAAAGATATAGCCCGCACTAGGAATGTATCGCCTTGCGGGGACCTTACAAACGTTCATGAAAAGGAAGAGTTTGTATGTTTGTTTATTAATTTGTTTTGTTGAATGTGTTAATCTAAGGAATTACTGATGGTTTGAATATTTGAATATTTTTTTCAGTGTTGTTCTAACTCATTTATTAATGAAGATTATAAGCTATGATATATAGCCTATAGCCTGCTGCGACTGATAAAAACAAAAGCGCTTCTATTGCGTGCACTGCGTAACCGGTTAAAGTATCGTGAAAATAGTGTACGATAGATTTATTCCCCTTTAAAAATTTAAAAAACCTACATAACAGTATATATTTGTATTTTAAGGCCGGCTTACAATAACCTTTTTATGCTATGGGCAATAGGAAACGCAGACGAGATTGCGTAGGTTGCTAATAGTTATATATAGTTGACTGCACGGGCGACGTAGTGAATTAAACGATCGCCACGTCGTTTTCTGCTACGCGGAGAGTCGTGGGTTCACAAATTGTTACTCTAGAGTCTAGGTGTTCTTTGTGTCCGTTTCATGTATGTTTGTCAAGTCCTTCGCAACGCAGGATGTCTTACTAATGCGGCAATTGTCTTTTCAATTACTATAATATAGGGATTAAACCCACAACACTTAGCGTGGTATGAAGCGGTGAGGTGACTGCGTAAACTATGCCACCACACTTGTAGTATACATACAACAACCAAATATGGGTACTTACTCATATTTGGTTATTAAAATCATGTTCTGGTGGTTTGCCGGTAGCACACGTCTATGGGTGACGATAGTAACTTACCATCAAAAGGCTAGTATGCTTGTTTGCTTCATGCCATAAAAAACTTAGCTCGTTTCTTTTTTGTTCGTTTATTACGTGCGGTCAAGGATTAACCAGTCTATCGATCGTATTTAGTTTTCATGAATAAAACTTGTTATTCAAAAATAATTTACACAAATACCTTTTTATCTTTTAATTTTTATAAAAAAAAATATTTTCTTAATAGCACCTCTTTTCGATACGATACAAACGAGATCCAAATTTTTACTAGTCAACCATTTAAAGAATATAACAGGAAAATAATAAAACAAATTGACATTTATGGCGCGATTCGTGACGTAACAGAAATATACATGACTTATGTGTGTTGGCTAACGGCTTAACTCGATATATCGTGAAATTAAACAAAAAATCTTGATTTGTAAAGGGATTCAAAATACCAAAATAATAGGAATATTTACTCTAAATCCTAATAAATCTGTTCTAATTATGCATATGCCAGATTTATCTAAAATGTCATCATCATCATCATCAACAGTTTTTAACAATTCACTGCTGGAGACCTCTCCTTCGCAAGGAGGTTTTGGCCTATTATACCAAGCTGTCCAGACGGCTTGCTATTTGGTTTGTTCAAATTTTCCATCTTTTTGCAGTGATTTTGTCCTGCGTAGTTTGTCCTTTAGTCGCATCTTACGACACCCATGGGATAAATAGAGGTGGAAACACTATCTGTCTGTCTTAATTCGTCACCACACAAAATGTATAAATGATTTATTGTTCCTCACAACTAACCCCAAAAAGTCCTAATGAAATATAGATGAAAAAATTCTGTATTAAAACAAATTAAATATTGATTTCGATATATGACCTTTATTTCCTTTTAAAGTGAACCTTTTTATCCTGAAATTTATTTAATATTACAAAAATGAACTTCATACTTTCTTTAATTTGTCATCTTTTTACTTTTTCTTTAATTAGGGCCTGGAATAATTTAAAGTAGGAAATTACACATAGAATGATTCAAAATAGATAAATTAAAAAAAAAGCGTCATGAAGTTATTACGGAATAAACAGGGGCATGAGTTAAAAAATCATGTTATGAGATGAAATTTATTCAAACAAACAAGGAAAATCCCTAACATTCGATATAATACGCAAATTTGTGCTTTTCTAATATTTTAAAATATTAAATGGACAGATTAAAATCAATATTTTTAGACTGTGCGACTTAAGTAACGTATAAATAACCATAATATTGTCTAAGTGAATAGAGCTGATCACAAACGGTACCGCGGTATTAACAGCAACTAAACGACCAAAGTAAGGTCCGATAGCCCACTTATTCTGAGTAAAATATCATAAAATATGAATTAAAGCCGTTCGCGAGAACCTAAATCTATCAAAAACAGTAATTTACATTCATTAGACCGCTACTAGACGGCCGACATTTTTTGTATAATCGCTCACTGAACTCGATGGTAAGAACGTTTAGAGATCTCTAAAAAAACTTAATTTGAGGAAAAGGTCAGGATTAATTGGCCGGAAACTTTGGAAACATTTTATTTAAGTGTTTGTAACACAAATGATATGGTACGTTACAGAACGTTGATAACAAAAGTGTATTTGAGAGACACAGATGACACATAACGCATGTTAAATTTAAATTTATATTAGAGTGTACTGAATACATTTCATTAATTCATTCCTCCATTCAACCATTCATTCATTAGATTATTTAGTCTATGGTTAGTATTTCCCTTTTTTAAATTCTCTGCATTCCCCATGACTACATCTGTCTGAATGATTTTCTACGGCCTTCCGTTGATCGATTCTTCCACTGCACCTTAAGGCCCACTAATAGTCATTCTTATGCTTAAGTTAGCCTATTTTTTGTTACGAAAACAGTTATGTAAAACTATCAAAATAGATAATATGTATAGACAGATTATTTTAAATTCCTTTGATTCCGGGTCAGATAGCGATTGACATTTTTGTCAATAACTTATTCTATTAAAGTAACGATAAGTCTAAAATAATAACAAAAGTTTTTCGTTTTCTGCATTAAAATAAAGATTACAAGAAATATAGCTTCTTTTTTAAATATTTTGTTATATTTTCGTCCTCCATTTTTATTTCTTAAACGACAAGCTTCAAAGTAACTTTCTAGTATATTTAAGCATAATGCTTTATTCCACAGATTACCATTACAACGTGTAAAGGATTAAAAAAGTTGAAAAAAAAATAACAGTAAAATTTGAATATGGAATATTTAATGTATAGCATCACTGCTGACCGGATTCGGAGCTAAGAACATCAATCATAGTGATTTGCATAACATTAATATGTCATCGATGTATACGAAATATAATAACTTAGAGCCTAAGGCGTATGCCCACTAATTAGGGAATACGATTCGGTGATCCCTAACCTTATTGTAATCAATAAAATGTTATAAATTTTTAGTGAGTTTGTAGGTGTTGATATTTCAATTTTTTGACCATAAATTAATAGAAGTTTATGATCTATGCTAATATTAAGAATCAAGGGAGTGTGTTTGAACATTTGTAATTAGGCAAGGCAGGGTTTTATCCAATAATTTACCGTAAGGAAATTTTAGTGATAGGGTTGTAAGTTATTCATGTTTAACAGTAATAATGTAAATTTAACAGGTGTTCTTGGTAACATTACAAAATTGTATCTTTACATAGTACAAAATAAAGTCGCTTCTTAGTTCTACATCCTTAGATCTTCCAAACTACACAAATGATTTTGATGCGGTTTTCATCAGTAGAGAGAGAGAGGGAGAGAGAGAGTAATGTACCCTTACATTACTCTCTCAAAGGTCTAGGTTTAGGTCTAGGTTACGTCTAAGGTTAATGCATAATACATATACTAATAAGTAACAAATGAAATTGAGAATGCCAAAGATTTGTAAAGTGATGTTTTACATTGCACCCATGTAAAACTAGGGCGCGTCGCTAGTAGTTTATAAGTTTAAATACTGAATCCCGAAACCATTGGTTAAAAAAATCTTCACATACACTCAATACTGTACAACCCCAGTAACTTATACAGCACCGAATGTACAGTAAATTATATAAAATCAATTCTAACTAAAAATATGTGTGTAGATTATTAAGCCATTTGTTAAAATAGTGACACAAATAGAAACAACTATGTTGTGTTGTTTCGTTATATGGTCTATTACAAATTTGTAAGGTAAAAACAGACAGATAAGAACTTACAAATTAATTTTCATTTTGTATTGTGTCCCACTTCTCCATAAATAGCAACTTTTTTTAGCAACTTTTTTTAGCAATTATTAACATTTTGTGACGGTATTTAGTAATTAATTGATTAAATACTACATTATGATTTATGACTACATCTTTTTTAGTGTACAAGCCTAAGCAATGAACACTTCATCTCACCACTAGTTTCAACAACACAATCACACACACTTTATCGATCACTGATACTACAAATACTTCTACATAAAGAATGAGTCTACTATTATAATGTCTATGTATATTCATAAGTATGGACAAACAAAATTTGTGCCTATATTCTAGACATTTCTACTCTATGTCAACTATAAAACATGGCTGTGACAGTTCATTGTATTTCAAAAAAAGCTTTGCGTAATTTTACTAATGGTAATCTAGATTTCTAATTTATGTTTTATTTTTCCCAGGCGTTATGGGACAAAATGCAGTGGCTGTGGCCATGGCATTTCACCATCAGACCTCGTTCGAAAAGCTCGTGAAAAGGTGTTCCACCTCAACTGTTTCACGTGTCTCGTATGTAGAAAACAGCTGTCGACGGGTGAGGAGCTCTACGTCTTGGACGACAACAAGTTTATATGCAAAGAGGATTATCTCGCTGGCAAGGCGCCGACACAGCATTGTAAGTATTCTTTTTATGTCCAACTTATGGCTTGTAGCCTCTTTATACGTTCCCAGTATTTCGTCAAATGCATTTAAAGATTTGTATTTAACAACATTATGGAATAAAGATATTTTTTTAATGTGTTGTTTTGTGATGCCGCCGCGATTGCGAGATACAATATCTCTGAACACGTTCATTGATGAACAGACTGTAATTAAAATGTGAAAGTTAGTAGCAGTTGATAGTAATTCAAATTTTATTGTAGATTTACTCGATAGAATCTAGATGTGAAAGGAATCGATACTGACGTGTGGCGACATCTTGTTCTCGGGTCAATGTCGCAAAAATAAAATTAAACGTCAAGTAGATTACATCGAAATTGCTCTATTCTTGTCTGTAAACTAAACTATATCACCATTTACGTAAGTTCAATCAAACACCGACACACGCCCGTCAAGTTAACAATCTGTCCCAATGTTTCTATATGAAAAAATAAATGAGGTCTTTTATTGTCCTCACTCGTTCTCGGACCCAATCGATGCAGAATAATTACTTTTCTAAAACACGACTACGTCTCCTTCAATTTACAAACGTGACATGTGAGAATTGCATTCTCAATTTTAAATGCGTTTTTTATTGTTTAAGAACGTATCACGGCAACAATAAAACTCTCGGAGCACCCATTTTGAAATCGGATTTTTCGATCAATACGAACCGTAACCGAATCCAAGTGAAAAAAAAGAAACAAAAAGTCGAAGGCGTCGGACAAAAAGCCAACCGCATTACACATTAGCCACGTCTCCACGCGGTAGTGCTGTAGACATCTTTTTTTTATTTTTTATTTACCGCTTTGTCGATGGCAACACCTTGACGTGAGGATGAAAAAACTGACGGATTGTACCCAAGATGTGATCGTGAGGTACCGATCATTGAAGTACATTGTGTATATAGTACAAATATTTTGACAATCACCCCAAAAATACATTTTCATCTTGGAGGCTAATGTTGTTCGAATAGAAAGACGTTTAATCATTTTGGAGAGCTATCCGGTATGACTGGTTTATTGAGTAAATTATCACATCGCGTATGTAAATTTATTCAGATTTTGCTACCGTGTCATGTAGCTTTAAATGTTACATGTGTTATAAATATAGAATTTGGCACAAGTTACCATTCAAGCTAAATTAGTAAAACGATATATTTCTAATCAAATAATTTAACCAATTAATTAGTAAATCAATTCATACATCACGGTACTTCATAGCTAATTAATTTTCATTTTAACACCGACCTACCTACAATTTCTACAAGAAAAATCTTTATTAAAAAAATCATACAATAAAAACATAAAATTTCGTCGTAGTACTCTTACACAATTACACCATGTTTTGGTCAATACAATTTTAGAGACCCGATTTCCTTTTTAAAATTTTACGTCTCATCATGTAGGAATATTTTGTTTAATAAGTAAGATACGTTCTGTAGTATTTTCACAAACTGTATGTTGCCAAGTTTTTATTACTTTTACCAAATTATACCTCTAGAAATTATAAAAAAAAAACACTTTCTGGAGTTACACTATAAAAAAATATTTTATAACGAACAACGGATAATGTAGAAAGTGTTGGTACAAGCATTATTAAGAGTTGTAGTTTGTAGCGAATATATTATGTATGTTTGTTCGTTCATCCACAACATGTGACTGCCGCCGGCGTCGCTTGTGTTTACACAGAGTAATTGTGTTTACACATTGTTAGGGCAGAATAATGCCTGTAAATAAACTGAGAGCTCAATGATCGCTTGTACAGTGATTAAAAGCGCCTGATTGAATATGATACTCTTATGATTTCAGTTTTAATATTTACATACTGTATATTCAAGTCGCTTTCCATCTGTGTACGCTTAAATCTTTCAAACTAGAAACTAATATATGATAATAATAATATAAATATCATTGTGCTTATAATCGTATTTGTTCACGGATTGATAGCCAAAAGCCTCGACCAACACCTTAAGAGGCTCATGTTAGAAGTTTGGATCAAGGGTCTGATATAATATAGAGGGCAGTCCTCCTTGAAACGGCCCGTATAGTGAGGAGTTTCCTGTCTTTGGAGCCCTAACCACCGGTGTCTTGGTCCCTGTACCCGATGTCGGTGGTCTATTATTTTTTATATTTTTATATATGTATTTTTGATTTATTTTTATGAATTTACAAATGTAATTAATATGTTTATAATTGTAATAAAAAGAATAACAATAAAATTTTTATTTTCGAATTTTGACAATATACACAATTAAAAATGTATTTAAAATAAAACCTACAATTAAATTACAAAACATTTCTCAGCTCGGTGTGCCTTACGGCAAAGGCCTCCTCCAACTCTCCACTGATTTCTGTTTGACGCCACTCTTATCCATAGGGGACCTACAGTTATTTTCAGGTCATCCTTTTATCTGCTCATGTTTCGACCTCGTCTTCTAGTGCCATCCCTTGGATGCCACATTGTACATTTTACATCTGATCATATGTCCAGTCGACCTCCATTTGAGTTGTTGTACATATATATAGATAAAATAATGTGGTGTTCATTAATAAAAAGATTTATTCACAAGTAAAGTTTATATTTCCAATTTTAAAAGACGCAGAATTTCAAAGAATCTCGTGCGGAACGGAATGGTTCACTACTTTTTGATAAGTCTAGAAAAATTGTTTGTATACATATGTCGAAATGATTTATGTTATTCAGTCTATAATTCTGCTGTACATCTTAGTGTACTGGAGTTAGAGTAGTGGGCGTGCGGGAAGGATTAGTCCCATTAAGTCTAGAAATAACACGAGAACAAAAGTTTGTTTTTCAATGGCAGATATAACTGAAAATGTTTAAATCAACAATATATAGGAATTTAGCGAAATATACAATGATACCATTGGATCAAACGAAGATGAGACTTAAAACAACTGGAGTACAACTTAAGAGACTCTGTTTTTCATTTAGGAGCATAATTTTAGGTCAATCTCAATTGAACGTCCACCGAAAGAGAGTTTGACATGTGTTCCATAGAAATTCAATTTCTAAAATTCTAGAAACTTTTTATCTAACACAAATTTCAAAAAAAGAATCTTTAATTTTGAAAACAACTTATGACCGTAACAAAATCAGGTGACTTTAGAAAGTATGACGTCCCAGAACAATTCTCGACTAGTACTAAAAAACCGTGATGTCAAACTTTTTGATTATTGGCTATGGTAGACACATTTTCTAAGAGGAAAATTACATATTATTATATGCTCAGGTATTTTAATGTGTTGCAATTCAGAAGACACCTTCAGGCGTTATCCGAGATCGATCGTCTTGTTTTGAAATCATTTTAATAGAACCTATTATAAAACAGTAGCATGCCTTTGGGCAACATTTAATGTATTATCTGTAGTTACTCTGTGGACAGCGTGAAAAAAATTATAATATCAAACATTTTAAGTACCTGTCAATACCTGACTGTGGTCCGCAGCAGTCTAGCATTATTTTAATCGATTTATATATATATGTACATCATCATTATTCATCATCATAGTCCACTGTAGGGTCTGGTTTACATGTATGACCTGTGAAAGGAGGTTTTGGTCAACTATACATGTTGTTAATCCATTTAAAAAAATAATACTTGCGTAAGAAACGAATTTACTTCGAGAGCATACGAATTACGAAGTATTCGATGCAGAAAATTCCTAAGTATTTTAGTAGTTTCGGCAGATACCGACAAAGCCTGACATGAAAATTGGCTTGCTTGACGTGATACTCATAAAATGAAATGAATATATACCTATATGGGTGTATCTAACTAAAAATAACGGTATGGATAATTCCCCTCCGACCCAGGCAATGATACGATAAGCCAAACAAAGAATTGTTTTCACTAGCTGCACTGAGCCCTACAGACGAGTAGATTAGAGCCGAGTCCCGCATACGAGGGTTAAGAAGCTTACGTGGTTATTGATACTGTACATGCGTTATTGCGAAATTTTTATACCATAAACATTGTATTGTTACTTTTTCTTATAGGCAAGAAATCAAATTATAGCGGTATTGATTTTTGACTTTGTAAATACAGAATTTAATTGCGAATGACTAGTAAATGATTTGTTTTTTACAAAGTAATAGTACTAACGGAAAATAATTAAATGTTATTAGTACAGCTTCCTTTATGATACTGCCGTAAATACTAAAAACCATCTAAGACTGCCTTTTATAGATACATACAAATGTGTTAATAGGTAAGGCACTAGGATCTATATATAAACTAATTAAGTCGTGTACTGTACTATACTAATTTATTTAGTCGTGTATTTTCGTAAATTAGGTATTGTACTCAATAAAAACTAAACCCACGACTCAGTGGGACACCTAAGACATGACAAGAATAATAGTTAAGGCATATAAAACGGTAACTTTTAAATTTGAAATTGGAATTTATTCTATCAGCTGTGGTTTTTCTTGAAACTGCTTCTTTAACTAATATATCTAGTTACATATAAATATATATCTCCTTTCTGTTTCCTATTTCCTGTGGTTGTACAAAGCTGTAGTATCTGTGGCGTACAGGCGGGGGCCGGTGGGGTCGAGTGGGCCCGACGTGCAATGCGCCGATAAGGCGTATCAATCAAACGCACGCGCGCGCGTTCAATCGTGTGAGGTGACGTTATCGTAGTGACGGGATTTTCTTATTTTACTTACTATAACGTAGGGAAAGGTAGGGTCTAAAGCAGTATTAAGTGAAATAAAAGCTTGAAGTGAAATATAGTAAAATATAAGGGCTTTAAAGATACTTTCGCCGCATATTTTTTTAAATTAATACGTTTTTAGCTTCAATGTTAGCTTTTATCTCCTATGTATAGAATACTTATTTTATATTTCTTGGTGGTTCATTAGAAGCGTAAGAGTAAGTAACAGTAAGAAATAATTTTAATGTTTAGACCATCTAGATTTAGTTTGGGTTAACCATTTTTGGATCGCGTAAATTTTTAGCATGTGGGACTTGAATTTAGTATCAAAAGTCGGCCCAAATCGGTATTTAGTCTTATTCTTTCTGAAAACCAATGTTTTTGAATGTATTAGTGGTCTTTGATACGTTGGAACTGTGTATTAGAAAATTGTTTAAACGGTTACTTAAATAAATGACTAATACTTCACAATTTAAGCAATATTTGATTTAAAGAAACAACAGCAAATTTTAAACTTATAAGAACTTAATTTTATCATAAAATCATAACTGTGAGATCGTAACGAAGAAATATTTTGAATATAGAATCTATACGTTTTTAAAAATTTCATTCGGCAAATAATTTTTTTTTTTTTTTGTTCCTAAAAAAACAAAGGCAAAGATAATAGCATAACTGCTTACGTTAGCGACTGATCCGTAGGGTTGCACCCTCTCGCCCGCGGTTGTTTGTCTTGCAACCGATACGAGAGTTTATTGTGGCCACGCTCTAGCGCCCCTGATTACGTTTTTCGCAAACGTACAACTTAAAAAAGTTTGCATATAATAAAGAGTATTTACTAAAAGAATCCAGACTCTTTCTTTTCAATGACGATGTAAGTAAGTACATAAAGATTTTCTCTATGGTTTCACCATTTAAATTTTATGTACCGATTCCTTTTACTATGCATTTTAGATGTCCTTGCATACTTTAATAACTAAATAATACAAATATTTCGGTTGAATTTTTTACGTATCTACAATAAGAAAATAACGATTTCAGTAAAAGTATTCACGAACTCCAAATAACACGAATGTCAACCCACCGTTGTAAAAAGTAAAACGCGAAATTTCAGACGTAAACAAAACGTCTAAACCAATTGCAAGGGCATTCGTTATTGTATTTTGTACTTTATTACATCGCATTAAGAGTCACCTTTGAGCCAAAGAGAAAGTTGTGGTTACACCGCTATGTACAGTCACGTAGAGACTCGGAACGGCGTGGAATGGAGGAGACCGATAGAATCCCATTTCGTGTCCCCTCCCGACCCCCGGCACCTTCCGAGTAGTAGCCGAGGGGGTGAGTCAGCCATTACTCCTGATTCTGCATCCGAAGGCCCGATTGAGTTTATAAGACTGACGGGAGAGTATTATTTCAAAATATTTTGAATATTCGGATTTTTTCAGCAATATATTTCGATGAAATCGAGAGAAGAGGTTCTGTTCCCAGCATTCGCTTGCCACGTAAGATTAATAATAGGCCCCTTATATAGGCTTTTGTAGTTATTGTTGTGCCTTTTACTGCTCTTCCAGTAATGAAAATACTTTAGTTATGTCTATAAAGTTTAGATTTATTAAAATATTACCAGAAACTTTAATCGTCCATTGAGTTTTTTTATGTTGATTAAAAAGGTAATTTAATGGGGAGCTTCTTGTTCACAACAGTTGAACTTAACCTGTGCGCTGCAGTCTGCACTGTATCGTACATCTACGAGTATCGTTTCACTTTGTCTAGTTATTGTTGCCCGCCTAACGTGGCCACTTCGATTCCGTCGTATGTCTGCCCATTAATTTTTATTTATCGTTAAAACGATCGATAGGTAGCGTGCTCGTAAACTGGCCGCAGTAAACGTTTATGTTTGAGTTTTATGATGTTTTAATGCAGCGTTTTTGAAAGCTCGCAAGTCCCGAGTTTCTATTTTATATGGAGTCGTGGAATAGAATTATAGGCAGTAAAAACATGTCGAGGTGTGTGATAACCATGCCTCGGATTTAACCGTCTCGTTCGCTATCAATACTTTGCAAAAATATCATCACTCGTTCAGTTAGAATGTGTGATTAACTTTTATTATGTTTTAAATTATTTACAGACATCTTCATTTTGGAAATATGTCAAGTAAACGGTAAATAATAAAATCGAACGGTCACGTACATAGAAATAAAGACAGCAAAAAAACTAATCGGTCAACGATTTACAGCGTCAGGAGCGTACCCTGAAGGCAAATTATCGATAATCGACCGACTAACCAAATAGCCGGTGTCGATACAAGTTATCGACAGTAATCGTCATAATCGCTAGTGCCGCGCGATTGTTGCCGGTCGCCATTACGGGACGTGCGCAGCATTTTAATATATAACCAATTTTTTTGACCTCTCATATCAAGCTAAACAAAACTGATTCAAGTCCCTTCTAAGCTAGTGATTTCGACAACTTTTTGTATACGCTTATTATTGAAATTATTATTTATTAACTGTAATTGTCAGTGACGTTTTGAGGGTTAAGTCCAGCGTTTAGCGTAAATTGGTCGGTTTGGCTTTTGAGGGGCTTATTAGTAATTATTAGTTGTCAAACTGCGGAGGTCGTGTTGGATGATTATTACTTTATGAGGAATATCGAAAATAATGTTTCCTGTCGGCAAGAAACGACGTTATCGTGTACCCCTCTCACCGTGTCCGCATTTTCCATAATTAAAGTACGTACTAGTTCACTTTGGATCATAAATAAACTAAGTTATTAAAATAATGATTTATAAACGTTATTTTGTTTAGTATTTTCCGGTTTTAGTTCGTGATGTGTTGGCAGCGCGGTTCGTGCATTTCTTTTTTCAAATTATTCTTCTTTTCATGCGCGAGTATTGTGCTCGGGTAAATGGCGTGAAATTGACGGGTGGCCAGTGTTTGCTGGCGCGGAGCCTGCCGATTTAAATGTGGAACCTGAAGGTTATTCGGTCGCGTTATTGTACATAAGCTTGTTAGTACCACGTTTAAAACAATGAAAACACCGTTTAAAGTTATGGATTATTATTAAAACTAGGGCTCATATTTATTTTCTGATAAGATTTTATTTAAAAAAAACATGTGTGTACTTCTGTATACACGTAAGAAATTATACTCCTTTGGAGTAGCAAGACAAAAATCTTTCTTAAAATTTTATCTTTCACGTTATCCTGTTTGTAAAGAAAATGACACTAACAATAGAAAAAAGGAATTTAGTGCATTGAAAGAAAGTTATGTTATAACGCATTAAATAAATTTTTATTTTCAAAACTAAAATGTTGACTGTCTAAATTCATGGTGTCAATTTCTTGCGACGGTGTGCGCGCGCATCGTAAAAATTTACTTTCATCATTTTTCCCTAACTTGCCAAAAGGAGAATAACTTCAAAAATCATGAAACACAGAACGTGAATATAGCTTGAGGATGGTTCTGACAAGGTTATATTCTATATTATATGTAGAAGGATTATCGTTACGTATATCCTTAGTTGTGGTATAATTGAATATGGGTTTACAAATTGGATTAGAATTTGTTGCCAAACGCCTTTACCTTTACAGACAAAAGCCTTATACATTATAGACTAAGTTACTGTTGTAACACTTCAGAAGAAATACATTAAGTTTAGTTTTCTAAAAATTAAACATATTAATAAAATATTATATATATATATATTATGTATATTTTTTAATATTTCTGTAAAAAACAATAAGTCTGTCGATGTATATCGGCGTTTTCATAGACTTAAATATCAAAAACAAACAACTTTGCTTTTTAATTTACGTTCGATATTAGACTTTTTAAGACATGGCGATCCAAAATTTATATTAACCTTTTATCATGTGGAACTGGGAACAAAGATACTCAGTTATCGTATTCAATACATAAAATTTAATATGTCCGCTGACACAATTTAAAATCTTAAGTTATAGCAAATTTTACAACCTTCCTAGTTTTGACAAGGCAGTTTTCGTGCTATGTGCGAATATATTAACTCTGAGGCAAATTCTTGATGGAAATATTCGAAGACCGCAACTTTTTAATTTGGTTTCGATGTTGCAAAACCTTAAGAGCGGTTTCGCACTACATCCGATCCGAAACTGTGAAAATACTGTCCAAAGTAGTCGTAATCATTGGCATAAAAATACAGTACAGTAGCGATTTATGACAGTTAAAAACATATTTATATGACGATTATTTAAAAATAGCAATAATTTTCATCACTAGTTTGTATTAGGATCAAAGATTGCAGCAGTAATATAAACTCATTTTAACCGCAAAAATACGGGCAACCTTTTCTATGAGTTTGTTTTTTATGGTAATTATCTACTGTCATTTGTCTTCTTTTTTAAATTACATTACTTAATCGGTGATACGTGCGAGAAGCATTGTTTTATTTTCTACAATTTTTTTCAGCTATATCAGTTAGTCAACTTTCCAAAGACGTAATTATGAATAAAAAATCAGAGTTTATGTAAAAGCAATATTCGAATTCATACCAAGATTTCTGGCTCCGTATCGTTTTTAGGGCTGGGTACATATAGTCCGTTAGTTATTTTTTAATAGCGCTGATATGACAAAAGATGAACACTGCCTTAATGACGAGATAGTAAATACTTGTTTAAAATTTTATTAACTTGTGAATCACTACGTGTGCATAGAGCGCTATTTGTTGCATACCATGTTGAAGTGTGTCGCAGCTTAAACAATTGTCAGTTGTTTTTTTTATGGTTTTGGCTTTGCGTATAGTCTTTCGGCAAATGTGATGTTCGACTCGATATTTGGTAAATTAATTGCATTTAACTTATATTAAAGATGATACGTGAAGCCCTTTTTAATATTTGTACATATTCGTAACTTAGCTATGTCCTCTAAGAAGGTTGGTAATACAATACAAAATTCCACATTTCAAAAGGTTCATTGTCCAAAAGACAATATACCTCTACAAATCGAAAAGATGAAAATTGATTTGATGGAAGTTGTTGTCATTTTGACAATTGTACCAACGAGTATTAATAATAATATATGTCTAACTTTGATGCTATCAGTTATTTATTCTGCTTATTTTTGATACTTAGTATTTTGTTAAATATAAGAAAGTTCACTATAAGATCAGATTACGAGTTAGTAGTTACTTTTTACTAAAAGTCAAAACAATACTTACACTCTTTGATCTACTGGTATAAAACGGCAGCTCAATCCGTTTTGCTGATATTTGTGCCTCCTTTGATTTCTTAAAACTCAAATATGTACGAATCAACATTAAAAAATAAACCTCACATAAAAATTTATTACGGAAATATTTTCTTGAAGCTTTCATTCTTAGTTTCCTCTTATACATAGTCATGTAGAGGGAGGCAGCAGGGAGGTAACTGCAGAGATATTATTTCCTTATCTACCCCTCGCCAAGTAGTTATAGCCCACCCTCCTTGTGACTGAAGATTTGCGTACGATTTATAACAGTATTTCATACAATAATTCTCTTGAGAGAAGTATGTAAAATATAGGAGACTATTTTGTTTCAATTTACTTACCATGATTGGTTGGCTTTGAGACTATACTTTTTATATAGAAACATATTTTGTATATAAACATATAAATGGAAATCTAAAAATATAACAATACAATGGTAAATAATTTTATTTTATATACCTGCTATAACATGAATACAATTCTATTATTAGTGCATTATTTTAAAAACTCACGCTACATACAGATGTAATCAAAGTATGCAAAAGTGACAACACCATTAACGAACAGGGCAACATTGTTGCCACGTTAAAAAAAGTCCACGTGAAAACAACAGAAATTTAAGACTGAAAATGTAAATGAGTTTAAAAAAACTATTAATCCCGCGACTGATTAATACGGCCTTTCGGCTGGTTAGCCGGTATGGCAAAAGGCCTGGAGTCCCTACGCGGCAGGAGACCAGGCATAATTGGACCCCCCGAGTCCCCCGCGTTAAGGCACCAATGTTAGGTTATTTATTAGACGGGCGGTCATTATCGCCTGTGTTAGAACCATAGATACTGCTTCTTTTTTTATGTAAATATCTCGTTTTTTCCTTTAATTATACCTTTAGAAGTTTGTAGTTTTTGTTAGTATGCAAATGTAAGTTACAAAAATTGGAGAGATGATAGCCGTTCTTGTACCTAAAGTAGACCTTTACGTCACTATTGTTTAGTAAAATTTGTTGTACAGATTAATATATGAGTGTATTTTTCATCAAATGGTGATCATCATCTACTTCAATGTTCTCTAGAACTTCCTAAACATCTTCAGACTCCACTGAATTTCTTCAATTGTATTGTTTATAAGCTGTCTATCTGTTAAAGAGACTCCTCTTAAATTAGGATTGGTACTTAAGATTAGATTAGCTAGAGAATGTTATAGGCAGTACTAAATACTAAATATTAGAAAAGTCTCAATACGTAGGTATAATTTGACAGTCTGTTTTTATACATGCGTCACATGCAGCAAGATTTTAAGATACTTTAAATGTTCTTACAGAATTTTAAGGTGCGTTAAACACTTTGTTGATGCCCAAAACGTTCGTATAACAAAATATATCGCTGTAAAATAATACTGCTATTAAAATTACAAAACCAGTAGCGTCAATTTCAAGTCAACGTCCGACTACCGTCAATAAACTTAATATTCCCAGAATGGATCGCTACACAATCGTGAATGACATCCGACACTCAATCCAACGCCTGTTCGGCCCAGAACGCGCCATTCATACACAAAACATATGCTAACAAACCGTCCGTGCCATTATTCAACTTAACCTTAACACTTTAATTGCCTGAATCGGGAATCGAAGCTGCGACGCCTCATTTCACTTCGCTTCCTTGCTACGCTCTTCGAAGAAAATACAACTTTAAACCATCGAACTAATGTTGACTTTTCCTTAGTGTTTGTGAAGGTTTGTTAATTGGCTGCTGTGAATTGTAAACATCTTATATTACACGTATAAACAATTGAATTTCAATTTAAAGGTACTGTAAATAAAGTTAGAAATTCGCTGTAAGTGTGCTATGCAAAATTTTAAGCTATCGAGTTTACTAAGCGATTAAAATTAACGAGCAGAGGCAGTCGGTAGGAACAGGAATAAGATTCGATTGGGGTCTTAGGACCTGATGGAATTTGAATAACTAACTACTAGGCATTTTATTATCCTTATAAGGCGACACTAGATGATAGTCAACGCAGTAGTTTGAGAATAACGTTATAGAATACTAGACTACTAATACCTAATACCTAATACTAAATGGCGTGAAATTGACGGGTGGCCAGTGTTTGCTGTTCTAATTTTGTACTAGATAATTTAAAACCAGTTTGCATGTTGTCAAATTTAATTTCAGAGCTATGATGTCTGTTATCGAAAATAATTTGTAAAGTGTAATGTTCCATTGATAATATTTCCTTAGATCTTTCGATGAAAAAGTGCAAAAGATCCATAAAATACAACATAGAATTATAACGAATGCAAGTGTACCATAAATTCAACAAGAAATAATGGTCAATACTCTACGGATTTTATCTACAGACTTAGTCATATTACAAATAATCTTGGCTTTTCTTTTAGTTAACGTCGTAAATTCGTTCGAAGAGATACAAATTTCTTAAAATAATCCTTTTTTTTTTGCTTAAAAGGTTTAAACAAATTTTAGAATATAAAGTTTAAAAATTTCAGCTCCGGGTTGACATTCATTAATGTCATAATTGTCACCATTAATTTTGAACAGTCATTTTAGTTGGATTTAATGGTACTACATTCTTCAGTTATGCCGGAAGTAAATGTAAGTTGATGTATCTGATACCGTTACCGCTTTACGATACCGAAAGAAAAGTAAAAGAAAAAAAAAGTTTTCCATTCACCAAAACTAAAATACTAACCAATATGACTTGTTAACTTACTTCACGATAAATTTCCAAATTGGTGTAAAATTGACAGGCTGAACTGTTCGCGAAGCCTGAAGTAACCTCGAGGGAGGTCGTACTGCGTCCGTCAAACGTTCTCAGGCTACTGATTCGGACCTCCTTCATTTTATTGTTTTCAAAATTTTACTACCACACTAAATCATTCTTTTCTGCGAAACTGGCCGCGTTATGTGATTTAATGCGAAAGCCTTCACTATCCTTTGATGAACTCCATTTATATTTAAATCATTGTTCTGAGAAAGACATAAAACCGCTTCATCACTTTCCCATAGACAAACTCCTTGTTTGAATCTTTTTAGACGTATGTAAATAAAAAGCGCCGCATCGATATTAATAATGCGGAATAGAAACAAAAATAGAAAGAAATTAAAAATCGAACGCCGGGAACGAAACATCCATACAATAATGGGAAGGAACAAAGAGGTAAAAAAGCGGGAAGAAACCTGTCGACGCCATGTTGTGTGGCAGTCGGCCTTCACGCCTCGGCCGCTGAAGATTATCTTTCGAAAAAAGAACCGAACGGGAGGCTTTCATTGTCATGAAGGTCTTATATCGTATTTATTTGATAGGATTACCAACTCTTGTGGCTACTGAATAGAGAACACTTTAGTATGAAACTTTTGCTACTTATATCGTTTTGTGATTACTCGAAAGAAAGAGCATCGTCACCGTGCGCTTGCGCTGATGACCTGTCAATTGTGCGCCAGCCGTAGTGAAAAAAAGTGACATTAGAGTGGCCATCTATTATTTTGACTTTATGTGGGGAGATGGAGCCGAGATTGATCGTGTTTGGCTCAACCCTTTTAATTACACCGCATTCAACTCAATGGCTTTGTGCACGTCTACTGTTCGGTAGATGTTTATGTATTATACCTACCTACGTTTTATATAGGCTTTTATACAGTTCAATTGTATTTCAAAAGACGGGTTGTAGATTAAGAGGATACTATTTTTGAATTTATGTGCATATAATATGTACGTTTATTATATTTTTAAGCTTCATAAATCAAATAATCTTGATGGCAGCTGTATTTCAGATTTAACTGTCTTTTAGATTAAGAAAATGAAAGTCTAGTGAAAGCGCTGGTACTGTATCACTTGAATTTTATGTTTAGGTTTATGTACCAAGTTAGTGCGGAAGAAAATTGATAGGCAGTATAAAGGTACACTCAGGGCCTGATTACAGTTCCACCTTTTAAGCACTGGCTAATACTGGGTACTGGCTAAAATTTAGTCGGAGGAGCTGAACTTACCCGCATCTGCTACAAACAATTTTTTTTAAAACTACTGCTTTAGATGACCACCCAGACTATAAACAACAATTTGCGGATAGCATATAGTGTTGTTCCACACCAGCCAGCTCAGTACGAAGCGGCATGTTGACTGCTTAAACCACTACACTACGGTATAGTATTACTAAACATGTGTATAAAAAGTGATACACATAACGATGCAATTGACGATAATGTGTACATAATATGTGATCATATTATATCATGGCGGGCATACGAAATCGCACAATGAGACGAGGCGAGGCGAACGACGCACGCGAGGCATGACACGCGCCGTGACCAATCTATCTGGCAGAGCTCACGCAAATCTGCTAATATTGAACTTTTTGTAGCATACCTTCTATAGCTCGTAATGATTACATATCAGTTGTTATAATATAAGAATGAATCACGTGGAAATAATTTCTTATTTCGTGTATTTAATTTTAAAAACGATGAAATTATCCTCTTACGGGTGAAATTTTTAAAAATCTTTTCTTCGTGTTTTTTTTCTAGTTCTTAAATTATAAAAAGCACCTGCTGCCAAAATTTCATGTTTCTAGCTCCAACGGTTATGATTCTTCGTTTATAAATAAGTGAGTCAGTTTTTGGGTCTCTAAAATATTTAAACTTGGAATTAAACAACTTTACTGAATGTATCAATTTTTATTTCGCGGTTTCGAATCAAATCAACCTGTCGCCATCCACTGCTGAACGAAGCTTTCCCCCAAGAAGCACCAAGCATTCCGGTCTTAGGCAATCAGCATCCATCCGCTGCCAGCCACATTCTTCAAGTCGTTAGTTAGTTTTAATTAAATTTCTATCGTCTTAAATATTAGAGTAACTACTTCCATATATACACACATAACGATTGTAAAACCACTTTTACTAAGAAACTTTATACAATTTCGCGCCACGAGACAGATATAGAAATAAATAAAGCCACCGCGTGTGCGGCGCGCGGCTTGGCTGCGCGGGCGCAATCTCCACGGGTCACGATCTGCGGTCACGTAGCTCCCACTCCCACTAGTACGTAATATCTTCTAGTATATATTACTTGTGGCTGTATCTACAGAAAACACTTTTGTAAAGAAATATAGAAATATAACAGATACATGATTTTGTAAGGTGATAATTACTATAGGGCGGGCCACAAATTAGTTAACATTTGAAAAAATCGTATGAAAAAAACCATTTGATATATTGTAAAAATTGTTTATTTGCAAGAAAGCTAATTAGTTGAAATTTATTTTTTAAAAATTACATTGCCTAAATGACCACCGTTTCGACGTTAGCACTCTTCTAAGCGAGCACCGAAATTTTAAAATACTCGTCGTCAAAGAGCCCGCGTGATCACCGACATCTCTTCGCTGACTTTTTGTTTTAGTTGACGTAGTGTATTTGGTTTATTGATTTAGACACATTTTTTTAAATAACCCCATGAAAAGAAGTCTGCTGGGGATAGATCTGGACTTCTGGGTGGCCATGGAATGTCGTCTCGTCTGGAAATCAGCTTTTTCAGCAACATGTCTTTGATCACCTGCAGGGACTCATCATTGGATGTGTGACAAGTAGCTCTATCTTGTTTAAACCATGTGTTATGATTATAGGCAGCAAATTCAAGTAGCATCAGTCCCAAGAACTTCCGTAACATATTTGCACGGGAGGTTAGATTCAAATGTAGGGTGGGTCTAGCATTCGTTAGGCTGGACTCACACCCACATGATGCCTATCTAAAAAGTTTGACCATAAAATTATTTTATTAAAATACTGACAGTACTCTTAATGTTATTTTCGTATAATTAAAAACAGTAATAAGTTCATAATTAAGACTTAAGATGTCGACTTACTCCGATTCATACTTAATCACTTGCATCAACAAAGTTACTGCAGTTTCTCAGTGTCTAAATAAAATAAATAAAATAAAATAATATTGAGATAAGCTGCATGATAAAATAGTTTAAACTTTTGTAATTGTTATTCAAACTCCTTACAGTATCTTTGAAATGTTCACTACCTTCAATACTCACTTAAGTTTTCTGTCTAGATATATTCTTTTTTAGTGTTTATGGATTAAACAATCGATTTATACCAAATCAAAAACTAAGAAATCTGATAAATAATATCAGATTTTTTATTGGAGGATTAGATATAAAAGACCAGATTAATAAAAGACCGTTGCTAATCCCTATCAAATTACTATGCTTGTTTGATTCAACAGATCTAATAATGCCTAAAATGAATTTGAATATCATTCTTCATTCAAATATCTGGATATTTAAAAAAAATAATGAAAATATTAAAGATATGTGATATGTACCAGCCGTACATTAGAACGCAATAATGAACACAAAAAATAAGCCAAAGACAAAAAAGAAAACGTAGAACCCTTGAAAAATTAACGCTTGCAGGGAAACTAAACATGCACTTTCGATCTTTAAAGTTACCGGTTCTTGCGAGTTAACTCTTTCTTCAGTATGCCTAATGCGTCTTAAAACATTTTGTGTCTGTGAGCTTGGCCCTTAGCTCATAACCACGCGTCAAAGTGTGGTCATAGACAAGATTAATGACACTTCAGGCTTAATGGTAATGGATACTTGTGCCTCCTCTCTCGTTTCTGTAACATTGTATATTTTAAAGGTAATGGTACAAAGGTATTTCACCTAACTGTTAGAATTTTATTTTAGGGTTTCTTAGTGTTGATGGGCTATTGTTTTTGCGTGTAAAATATTTTACTGTTTAGATATTTATGTGCAGTGTATTGTTTTGTTTTTAGAATCAATGATGTACTTAGGCAAATATGTGTATGATACCTACAAATGTATAAATGTGTAAATTTGTTGTTCAGTTGTAAGGCATTTAAACAAAGTAAAACAAAGCATATTTCAGGCGATAATATAGTGTCTCTACGACTAAAATAATAATAGTACCTATTAACTTTACCAGTAAGCAATCGGTTAACAGACAAATATTGCAAAATGCATATATGTTACAGATTAGTTAGACCCAGACACTGTACCAATAATCATGCCAATAGCGTAGTTTATTGTTTGACATCGAATTTACATTTTCCAGCTCAGCAATCGGAATCACAAGCCTCGAGACCAAAAGGCTCGTCACTATTTTTGTATTTAGTAATACGGCTCCATAATCCTAAAACATTTCTTTGTACAACTACCAAAGTTATACGATTTCTACAACAACTTAGTTCAATCTCAAATAAAGTACGGGTGGTCTTTAAATGAAGAAGCAACCGTAAACAAACTGAAAAATTGAAATATTATTCGTCAGTACACAAATCGGGCTCGTTACGGGGTCAGAGAATCCATTTCGGCGCATAAAAAAATAATTTAACAGCAATTTTTCACAGCTATCCGTTGGATGGGCGACTAATTTGTTCGAATGCAGCGCCCCGTCCTGCGCGCGCGCATGCATTGTGTTAGATCAAACATGGCGTCGTTAATGGCGCCGTGGACGCTGACATATTGGCTGTACGTGTGTTGTAACCGTTATTTATGGCTGCACCACTGTACGGGTCTGTTCTCTATGGAATTAGGCAGCTTTGTGTTTGTCAGGTCATCTTTTCTGACCTTTCACTTTAAGTCATTTCATTCATTCACGTGGGGATCTATAAATTGCTGGTGTTGTAACTGTTGAAATTTATTTGAGATTTAATTTAGTAGCTTGGTTTGTAGGTACTACCATGTATTTCGATGATAATGTAGTTAGAGATAACCAGTTAACCTGAGCTTCGGTAAGGTTAATGGCTTCTCAAACTTTTGTTTTCCAGTGTAATCTCTAAGACGCCCTTTCTATCTATATTTCTAAAGTACTGACTATCAGTTTTCTTATGTGTATGTTTGTGAATATTTGAATATTATTTTCAGAAAAATGTGCGATGGAAGTGTGTTTGAGGTTCTAAATGATTTGCCCAGGAAGGCAGGCCGAACTGTTTAGTTCGAGAGCGTATGTTTTCCGCTCTAAAACGGTGGTTTCCAAGATCAGCACGTGTTGTCTTTATCATAGAGTCTAACGTCTTTATCATTAAGGGTTCTGTTGAGTTCTTCCAGCTGGCCCACTATGTAGAGGAAGTGAGAATGTTGTTGGAAGTTGGAAGAGTTCGACAGAACATTCTTTATGATTAAAGTGATAGAGATTTTCGAGACATGTCTTTATAAGTGCAGAGATTCAAGGTACTCAGCATGATAAGGTGATGATATGATAAATTTATTGACAAAAAAAAACTCTTTAAACGGTTGCCTGTAACAGGTACACACCTAGTATATACTTGAAATAATAAATAATAAGTGTTTCAGGCATTCGACACACAACGCCATCTAGTCCCAAACTAAGCAGAACTTGTACTTTGGGTACTATACAACTGATATAAATTAATATATGCTTTATTTTATAAATACATACATATTATATATAGGAGAAAGTCATACTCCAAAATAAATACTTGGAGATCGTGCAAAGATTTGGTCCTACCCGGGTTTCGAACCCGAGACCTAAGCACAGCAGTTGTACACACTACCACAAAATGCCATGGTATAAAAGTTGATTCAACGAAATTTCAAGTTATGCTGATCACGAAAGAGCACAAGACATTCAAAAAGATCAAAATTAGTCTACCAAGAGCGATTTCTGATATTAAGTAATTAGGTAGATATATTAGCCGCCATGATTATATAACATTTACATTCCCTTTGGTTTATACTCAGACTCATTGTAAGTCTGTGATGCCAGCCACGATATTCTATCTAATTTTAACACTTTGTCTAGTTTTAAGTAATGTTAGTTATACCTACCAATTTTCAATTAGGTACAAATTTAAGCCTGCCAACACACGTCTCGATTTTCTCTATCATATGGTAGGCATCGAATAAAAAAAGTAAAAAGATATCCATAGTCAAAAAGTCATTAGTCACTCTATACGTCGGAGGCGCCGAATCAGAACGCATTAAATCTCCAACTCATGGTCTCGTAGATGAACGTAGGCATTTGTAGGCAGTTTAATTGTGTTCTGCGACTACCCTCCCATCGCTACTTGGGGAAGTCACGACCGCTTTTGTAAGGAGCCCGCGCTCTCCGCCTTTGTCTGCTTGCGAAACATCTTTTTTTCTTAAGGTAAATTCTAGATGTGTTTGGGTTCTTATTTTAAATGTTTTTTTTCTTAATGTTATTTGTGACTAGCTATTCGAAATTTGAATTATATATTTCTTTTTATTTCTCTAATAGAATCAGAAAACTAATCAAATTAACAAAAAAACATTGTTTACTGGAGTAAGAAATTACATATTGCAAGAGAAAAATGATATATTGCATACATACATTACCATTGCAGCACTGTGAACCAGCTTAACGAAGATATCTACGCTCAAAAACAATTCCCGAAGAGATTTCCCGCGGCCGTCAAACAGGGCGCCCAATGGAAATGACATTTTAAAAACGGCTCTCAAGCTTTACCTATAGACGGTTTTACATATACTTGTGTTTCGCACGCACGCTCTGTGCGCAACGTCGATAAAAGAGGGCGTGGCCGTCGCCGCCATATCTACCAATCACGCTTTACCGCTCCACGTGTGCGTACACCGTACCCTTTCATGTGTGCCGCGTCACTGTGCATGTGTGTGTGTGTGTGACGTTACGTTTATACACTAGTAGTGTATATGGGCGTAAATAAGTATATACCGGCTACCGGCACCACAAAGGTTCCCATATCTTTTATGTTCTTAGATCCTTATCTTGCGGTTTCTTATTTTACATTTGAGATGGTGGTCTGGAATTAACGGTCAGCCCCATAAACACGCTATAACAAACTTTAATATGGCCGTAATACAAAATAATCTGTGATTTTACTGCGTTCGCTGCGTTAATAGGTTGTTATAGATTTAGAGATACGGGCACGAGGGCTTTTGTGTAAAAAGTATTCATGAATCACCTTGATTGAATTGTTAATGGGCCTAAATTGCTGATTATCACAATGTAAATTATGTTTTAAAATACAAGTTTATGTAAAACAATACTTACCTGCAGATTACTATTAACATGAGTAATTAGTGTTTACTATTAGATCTGACATTTGGATACAAAAAATATAGAACCAAAAGTTAATTAAATCATTTCATTTGAAAAATTATAGGTGAGTTACCTAGTGATGATGTTCAACGTTCGATTCAATTAAATGATTGTAAATTACAAATAAAGAAGCCACAAAATTTTGAATTCGAATTTCGAACATCAAACGAGAGTGTTCTATATTTGAAATTGAACGACAATAAAAGACCGTTTTCCCGCCAAAATTCGATTAGCGAGGTACAGCGGGACAAAGGAAATCGTTTATTCGGGGGGCGGTTTTAAAATTGATTTTGGAAGCGGGGCGTAACTCATAGGTGAGTGGGTGAACAGCCCTCGCTTAAAACAAAATTCAGTTTATTATTGTCTGTTCAACCGTTTTGTACATTTGACATATTATTGAGTTACTGGTCAACTACTTTTAGGTAGTGACTGTTACATCTGTGTGGCTACGAATGAGGAATATAGAGTGTCACCCCTATTCATCTGACGGGTGTCGTAAGAGGCGACTAAGGAAGCAAACTGCGTGGTATGGTACGTCAAAGTCTCAGTTGTAAGGCAAAGTCTATGTCCAGCCTTGGACTATTAAGACTGTTGATAAAATTTTATGTAGTTATTTTTTCTCTTACTGTTATTAAATTTACATATTAACTAGAATATTTATTAACAATCTGTTTAATATTAGATCAATACTGGCCACTTCTAACTTTCACAACATTTACTAAACACACACAAAGGAGTACAAAAGATCACATTCTGTAGTGTTTGCTTTTGGAGGGTACTCTACTGTACACGGGGTGCGTGCCCTCTGTGTGCGGACCTTTTACGATGAGAGGGTAGACAAACTCTTAGGACTATCGATGATGAGTGATAAAAATATGTAGCTCATTGATCAATATTTTGTGTTTGTTATGTTGTTCAAAGGGCGTCAGTGTTTGTCTATAAATACTTTGAGAAACGCTTGCTATCTATTGCTATGAGTTAGTTTGAGAATGTTTTATTCACTTTTTACGATAAAGGATATTTTAGAAACGTAATTAGGTACTTAAATATTTTAATTGCTTTACAGAAAGTTAAATAAACTTTGATTTCGTCACTTATCGATATAAATAGAATACACAAGTCGTATAATACCTTTTTTCACTACCTATAACTATGTCAGACCCCCCAAATGACTTGCGAGTTGTAGAGGAAGCGCAAGTCAGTGGCGGGAAACGCTACAAGATTAATATGGCTAAGTCAAGCTGCGGTAATGCTGGCTCATCGTCTATATCGGCTTAATTAAGTTGGGCTCTTTAGTTGCCACGCAACCGTATAGAAAAATGAGGATCTAATCTATAATGTAAACGTGTGTTCTATTTTCAAATTGAACTTTTAAAAAAATATGGTAAACAATTCCTTTTGAAGTTTCTAATTGTGTTTAAATTCAGAATACCGATATCAGTCGATTTTTTTTATATTTACTCTCCTTGTCATAGATTGTTTTTTTTTTTGTGAGATTACATGCTTTAAATATTTTATAGACTTCTTAAAGACCTACGTAGATACAAAGGTACTTTGCTTCTGAAAGCTACATTTGTTGTTTTATGATCTATTTCTAATTTATATTTACGATGATGTTATAATTTTCGTACATCTACACTATATATTCTGGGAGACAGGCTCATCTCGGCTCATGACAGATGGTGTGGTGAATCGCCCTAACATAGCCGGCGGGCACGCATACGGCGAACCATCCTATGTCAGGGTACCAAAATAAAAACGTTTGCGTTTTGTTTCTACTTATTTTTACAAATAATATTAATTATATAAAGTAATCATATAGGTTATTAAATTCCTAATTCGAACCAGAGTCAAACTTTGAAAGGAAAAGTCGAAGAGATGAAAGTGAAATTTTTGAAGTTGAAATTTTCTGATTTAGGGCAAGATAAAAGTCGTCAATATTGTCAACAACATTTTTAAGGAAGTAGATATCTAGTTTTTTTTACTTTTTATCAACCGACTTAGTAGAAATGGTCGCATATTTCTGAAATCTACCCTCAGTTTCAATAGGTAAATTCTATTAATTCTTTGTGACTGTAGATTCTATAGTATAAAAGATACTTTATGTTGCTCAAATGCACGTCAAATAATAAAGTTTGTAAAAGGGGATCCCCCTGGCAAAACTCCTAAAGTTACTTTGGTTAGAGCTGAGTTGGTATATCATATGGTTTCTGTTTTTCTTAAAGTACTTTAAACGTTCAAGACACGATAAATTGATATTTATTTTAAAATAGCATTAGAATGGGTGGATAAAACTAGATTACGACAGCAACAATCTAAAATGTAATATTTAATTCATTTTATAAATTTCGTCAATGAAAAAAATTAAACGTAACTTACAAAATATGTAGGGTATCAAAGAATTATGAAGAAGTAGCAGCAACTAAACGTAGTGCTAGCTTAGTCTACACTTTACATATCTATGGTAGTGCTAAGTGTCCCGGTCACTTGCTCTCCCTGCTGCAAACATTCTCAACGACCCTCTCATGTTTGCGGAGAATAAACGGTTTTTCTACCCCTAACATTTACCTACCCACCACCGGGAATTTTTGCTTTATATTCTTTCAATCGAGTTACTTTCGAGTTCATCGATAAGCCTTTTTGTATTTAGTTGCAAAATTTAATAATATTACTGATCTAAAATAAAATTATAATCGATTTATGAAATATGTATTTACAGCTTGTAGATGTCTACTTAAAATATGATTAGCTTAACATTGTTGTATTTCAATATCATCACAACTACGTGCTTTGCGAATTGGGCTGGCTTGATTAAAACTATAAAGTTGTCGTTTTTCAATATATTTTAATATATATATATATATATATATATATATTGCTTTACACACATTATTATCAATGTGCCGAATAGCCTTTACCAAATATATCGTTAGAAAATAATAATCAGTTGAGCCGAGACAGGAACTCATGTCGAACTCACTTACTAAAGATGTTTTTCGTGGTACGCCACAGGCTCCCTTCGTCATAAGTAATTGTTTTTGCGGCTAATTCTTTCTGTTCCCATTTCTTTGGGGGCCGCTCCACTTGAAATTACATTTTTATTTGGTTAAACCCGCACGGGGTGGCGCGATTGCTTTTTGATAAGTCAATTTTACTTTAAAGGGCTTTTTAATAGTCACTCTTGTAGACGATGACAGTATATATTGAAAAATAATATTTATAAAATATACTTTAGTTGATTACAATATGAACTAAATTTATATATATTAATAAAATACTCTCTGATGTTTAGTTTTGAAGACATAGATTTGCATTTAAAAAACTGTAACCTAATGAATCCATTGCTACTGTATTTATCAAAATCGGCTTAGTAATTTAGGCGGTGGAAAATACAAACATACATAGCCCTTTCTTTAGCTTCGTCTAGTACAAAGGTATTACAGTAGGAAGGCTTTCTCGGTCGGTGTGATAACACAGCCTCGTAGAAGCATTTTCATTGCTTTTTTTCATTCATGAATTAGTTAATCACGAGCGTATTTCTTCCCCTATAATTTAGTGGGACACATTTATAGGGTTTCTTTTGTGTCATTTAAGTTGTAAGTAACAACGGGTCGCGGTAGCCACTTTCCATCAGATGGTGGTTCTATTCGTATTCGTCTATTCGTATTCAACAAGCCTAACGACTTCTGTGTTCAACGCGCTAGATGCACATATGGGTATACATGAACGATAAACTTTTATTAGTCGATATTTTTTTGTCTCGATTCACCTACGATACAAATCGATACGGTGGTCTATAGCCCTTATGTATACTTTTCAACAATACTTAATATTCAATTAAAATACTTTTTTTCCTTCTTTATAAAGACAACGCCCGCATTAGTAATAGGTACCTATATTCTGTGTAGCGGAGGATTTTACAAACATACAAAAAAGGACACAAAGAACACACAGACTCAGAATACATGTTGTGGATCACACAAAGTGTTGTCCCTTGAGAAGTTTGAACCCACAACACTCAGCGTAGTAGAGCGGCGTGGCGACAGCTTACACATTACTTTGTATCAACACAACCTGAGTCTAGTTGTCAGTAATCCTTACTGCTAACCTTGAGGCCATAGGTTTGTTTCTTATCAATTCTATAAACTGAAGCAGAGTTTTTGGGATGCTATCATTATAAGTCTGATTACCTCAGCACAAACTGCCATATTTAGGATCAGGCAACCATGTGTGACGTGTCTGTATTATAATTTTGGGTACCATGATTGTACATACAGATTTGTATCGTAATAGCTTACAAGATAAGTGTGATTTTATCTCTAGATCTGTCTGATGACACCGAGATGTTTCGATAAAACTGCCCGCAATGATGTTGCCTGCCCCTCATAAAATAACTGTAGGTATATCTAGCTTCTAATCTCAGTATGTAAATAGAATTACATCTAATCTATGTATGCACTTTAATGTTTTCAACCTCTAGCAGTTAATAGCGAATATTAAATTGAAAGAAGTACGCGATTGAGCTTTCGTACAGAAGACCGCCAGTGAATAAGCTCGTAGGGATGTTTCTTGGTATTTTTTTGGTTATAAATAGACAATTTTATGGGTAGTGTGTGGTAGGTACTGTCTAAGTACGTTATCCCATTAGTGCGTGTGGAGATAGATTAAGAGTGTAAAGTGTCACAACTCCTGTTTATTGTGTTTGTCGTAAGAGGTGACTAAAGAAGAATACTACACAGGACATCATCCCTGCAAAGACAAGGAAAACTTGAAACAGGTCCTATACCAATCGGCCAGCGTGATATAGGCCAAAACCTTTTTTTCAAAAAGAGGTCTATGTCCAACAGTGGGCTGTTAAACGCTGCTGATGTGGTGATTATTATTAAGATGCATCTACAACTTTACCGTGAAGTTGAAGTAGGCAGGCCATGTCTCCAGACGAAGCGATGGTCGCTGAAGTCGAAGTGTACTAGAGTGGAGACCACGATTGGACAAATGTAGTGTAGAATGCCCTGTGGTGCGATTAACCGACGACTTGAAGAAGGTGTCTGGCAGCGGATAGATGCGAATTGCCCAAGAACGGTATGGTTGGCGATCCTTGCGTGAGACCTTCGTTCAGCAGTGGACAGCGACAGGTTGATTTGAAGTCTACAACTTTGTATAAAACAATTTTAGTTACCTTTTTAAATGTTTACACGATATCTATAACTAAATATCTCTCTCTGTTGTCAACAGCGGACTCACTGCTAGGATCAGGATCTGACGAGGAAGAAGAAGATGAATCTCGTACAGCTAACAACTCGAGCAGTCCAGCACATGCTCCACATCCGGCGTTACATTCAGATTTATCGCATAATGGTGACGCAAAACCGCATGACGATTCGGAAGATCAGGTTAGTATATTACATCCAGAAGTGTTGTATATAGTTACATATACGAGTATAACTTATATCTGTATACATGTTACAAAGAGGTATTTTTTTTCACCATTAAAAATATTTATGTGTTGATAGTCTAAGTCGAAAGGTCGTGTTATATCTTAGTAATATGTTAAAACTAGCTTTTGCCCGCGGCTTCACTCTCGGCAAATTTGGTCTGCCACATTAAGTTTCGTAACAGATCCTTTTGACTTTTTTTTTAAATGTCCTATGTTATTTCTAATACTTCCTAGAACATGTGCAAAAAATGTCATGATGATCGGTTGAGTAGTTTTCGTGTGCAACCGTAACAAACAAACTTACATTATTGTTATTAATATACCTACGCGATCGAGCACAAGTTAATTGGTAGTTGTATTAGAAAATACTTTACTTAAATCTACATATTTTCAAACATTTTACATTTTTTATTACAAAAATATAAGTATATGTAAATATATGTTTCTATGAAGAAGACATACATACATCACTCATTCTAGCATCCCTTATTAGGCATAAAAAAATCCATCATAAATTTTCTTACATTAAGCATTTAGTTAAAACCTTTTTAAAATAGGTACTGCAAACTTTGCTTATATCTGGCCATGTATACCTATAGGCCCTAACACAAATCACATATGTATCTACTAATGTGTTTGGTGATTTGGGGTTAATACCTCAACAATAAAGATTAATGACTTGCCCTAATGAAAATCCTCTAGACCAACAGAGGTCACTGAAGAATCGAATAGTGGTGTGATAATGTTTTATTTAGCGAATAAATAATAAAATTTTATGGACTAAAATACTAACTGACCAGAGACCGGAGGCCTATTGAAGCAGAGGTGACAGTTATCGTGGTAAGTGTGTGAGTCTTACATTGCCACGATGACTGTCATTTCTTTTAGCCCCATAGCGAAGTGTAAAAAGCATCTTATTAGGCCGCTATACTGTGGGTTGCCATACAACATTTCCTGCATTCGCAAGGAGTACGATGATCACAACTCTTTGTTTCTATTCATGCTTTCCACCAGGCGTAGTAAAGACTCTGGCAGGCTATTAAAATAAAAAAAACATAACGAATTATTTAGAATTATTCGCTAAATAAAGCATTTAGTCTTTTGACATGACGTATGTCTACTAATTGGTAATAAAGGTGTAGATTATTAAGCTTAGGAAATAAATTAATAATAGCTACCAACAATTGCAACACTTTTCATTTGTCGACAATCACGCCTGTACCATTACACGGCGATACCACATAGTCGCATTCAGTGGTTTTTCTTCCTCTCCCAGGGTTCTTTGGATGGAGATCCTGAGACGAGGGATTCACAAGCAGAAAATAAGTCTCCAGACGATGGCAACGGAGGTTCTAAGCGACGAGGACCCAGGACTACGATAAAGGCAAAGCAGCTCGAGATCTTGAAATCAGCTTTTTCGCAGACACCTAAACCCACAAGACATATAAGAGAACAACTGGCGAAAGAAACTGGACTACCCATGAGAGTTATACAGGTATGTTAAAAAAAAGTTAAGCTTAAAATTATTATTTTATTATTTGTTATTTTTGAACAGACAACACCCGCCCTAGGAATAAATACTGTGACGCCCCCCGCGTCACAGTATTTATTCAACACACACAGTATTTATTAACAACAATTTATGTATCACAGAAAGTGTTGTCTCATGCGGGGTTTGAACCCACGACACTCAGCGTGAATAGAGAGCGGTGTGGCGACCGCTTAAACCGCTAGGCCAACCGGGCAGTCAAAATTAGAATCTAATAAATTCGGGTAGACAAACAAATTCTTATATTTTTAATCAGACTGCATTATACGTCTAAAGTGCCGGACTGGGTACAAAACCAAATCGATTTTTACAAATATGACAAATTGAATAAAATATTTTAGACATTTGTCATTACCAGCGCATTGTTTTTTTAACACATAGAGTAATGTTATCTGAGAATTATGTGTTGCTGTCAGTTATGCTGACAAATTACAAGTTTCCCATTTTACTTGACTGTATTCATTAAAGCAATATACATTTTTAAACAGAACATATTACAATAGATGCTCAGATGTTTGGACATTTATAGACTTCTCAGCCAATTTTACGTATTAAAGTACAAAATTTCTGTTGTACTCTGTGGCACTTCTAATCAGCATTTAATAACTTATCTCCTATGCTATCGATTACTAATAAAAACGAAAAGATTTCTATCAATTGAAAGATTAAATCGACTTTTTACGTTTTCGCGGGATTCTATAGGACACTTGACCTAAGAATAAATTTAAAATTAAGTATGAAATTATTTTTATTGTAAAAAGATGAATTTGTTTTTTCAGAACCTATATTGAATGTAACTTAATATTTAAACGAATAATTCTTATTATAGTAGCAAATTAACGGTACTACTTGCAGACCGGTTCAAAATTTTACTCTTAAAAACCATAATTTAAACCGATAAGATGAAGTAATTTAAAATTAGAACAATTTAAAACATGACACGTAATAATTGCGTTTGAATTACGTTCTAAAATAGATTTGTATAAAAGCTTTATTGATCACGCACAACCTTCGTACAGTAACCGTTACAAATGGACAATATTCCATCACGGCTGGCGTTCGCTCCGTTCGCAAATTGAATATCGCGCGCGCATCCGTCCAGGAACGCCTGTGCTAACGTGACAAATATACCAATTAACTAAAGCTCCACGAACAAAATACTGTAACGTTGTATTAAGATTTGCTCTCGAGCTTAGTTTAGTTCGGAACTTGATTACATAGATAATGTACGAAGGCTGGCATTTAGTTAAATGCAATCTCTTCATTAAAACTTTCAATCAATCAATAAGTCTTGATTGTGAATCAAAGTTAGGTACGTAATACAGATGTTATCAAATACATTACGATCAATCATGTCCCGCCCATTGGGCATGCAATAATTTCGGAGACAGTGATATCGCATGTGTGTTTCAAAATAAAAATTGTAAAAAATAATAAAAATGTACAAATAAAATAATATATCGAATAATTTAGACACAAATAAAAAAAAAAAATAAACAAATTTATAGTTTTGATCTTAAACTTATTATAAGATTATACATTGCGGTTGAAAATACACAAATAAAGAAAAATACATTGTATTTGTGATTATGTATTGATTGATTTATGAACATATCACAGTTTAGCACCAATGTGCTAAGTAGTGACGAAATCATCATTGTATTATTTATAACAAAATGGTTATAAATCATATGTTTATTTCAATCCATGTTTTAAATAAAACTATGTAAGTATGTGTCTCGATCTGCGAGGATGAATGAAATTCTATGAATTAAATGGCACTAACAAAATATATACAGGCTGTTACTGTAAGTTCTAGTCTAATAGGAATATACTAGTATCAAAAAGTAATATAGTCCTGGTAATACGACTAATGAGTGTTGATAGGGTCTGACTAGGCACGGCGTTGATTCTGGAGGGGACCTGAAATAATATGATCCGGGTCCCCTTCAGAGAAAGACGCTTGAGACCGGCGCCGGGGTGGTTTTTAGTGGAAACACCACATACTCCTGGCTCCTGCGTCCCCAAGGAGCCGGAGATCCGAAGGAATTTTCCACCCCGACAACTAAAAAAAGGACTAATGAGTGTCGTAATAACTCAGAAACTGCGCAGGACAACACTGCAAAGCGATACAAAACGGGATACAAATCCTATAGAAACCTGTTTCGCCAACGCGGTGTAGTAAGCCAGTACCTCCTTTTTAAGGAGAGGCCTATGTCCAACGGTGGACTATTAGAGGCTGATAATGAAGTACGAGTACAGTACGTGTTAATAATATAAAGCGATGACGAAAAGCTTTGGAAATTGAACATATTTATTGACATAAATATTTGCTTTAGGTTTATTTCATATGCAACTGACAGAGATAAAATTAATTACATTTATTAATTGTTAAGGATATTCAGTAAATGGCCACTTTTTCCTAAAATTTTTACCAGCATAAAAAATAAACAAACGAAATCATTGTAATTGACATAAATAATTAAGTATAATAAGTATGTCGTTTAGAAATATTAAAACAAATTTTCTTTTTTTAAAATTAATTTTTTAATACAATTCACATTTTTGTAACGTGCTGTACCTCCTACCTGTACGTCATATGTTTACAGCTCGATAATTCCAGAAACCCTAACCTAATCTAACACATGGAATAAGGCGATTCTCCACACCTCCAGGAACAGATGTCTGTTAAAAGATCCGTCCGTCTGTCCGTCACGCTTTTTGTGTACCTTCCTCTTTGTTTCAGTTTTTGCCACACCCGGTTTCCGAACGAAAAAACTTGACTTTTTATTACCGTCTAGCGGACTGTTTGTAAACGTAGTGGGTATCGAACCAAAGTGAACTATTGAGGTTTCGTCACCGTTGCGTCTCGATTGTCGTAATTAACAAAATAAAATGGCTGTCTTAACATCCAGAGCTGTAAAAAGGTGCACATTGTAATTATTGAGTGACCTGCGGAAGTAAATGCTGATATTTTTTTGAATCGATCTCTTTAAAAACTATATCTTCATTTTCAGATTGAATAAATCAGTGGCATTAATTTGTTTATTTATTTTCAGTTAGTGTACATTATTTAATCAAATTCACACTTAGGTATACTTACTAATAACTTTGTTTTCTTTTATTAAAGACATGAGTGAACACAATACCACATACTCATAAAGCCATAAACATATTTATAAATATTTATAACACCAAAGAATTCGTGTAGCAATATTTTTCCCAGTGTAAAAACAATGTCAAGTATGTTAAGTGGGATCATAAACAACATTTTTTTGTCGTTGCTCGTCAAGTCCCGCCAGATCGCGCGTGTCAAATGTTTGTGCCACCGCCACCACATGTGCGCAGACGCATAACTGTAAAATGGCTTTTTGTAAACGGGATTTAACTAGTTAACACCGGTCCGTGTGAAATTCCCTGTTTGAAGACACCGCCTACTACATTTCCGAAGTAAAATCAATTTTCTATCGAATTTATTAGTCATCGAAATATCATCAGTTGGTACATTATATCGAAAATCCTATGAAATGAGGCAATTTTGAAGAAAAATGAGCTGGTAATGGGTTCCCATTTTTTTTTGGCGTTTGGAAAAATGATTGGATAGTTAAACGTTTTATTGGCCTTTGTGAAATTTTCTATTGCGTTTGGATTCACAATAATATAAAATTATAAAGGCGCGTCTCGATATTTTATTGTCATATTAAATCTAAGAACGATAATTTTTGTCTTCCTTATTCAACAATTATTAGACATAAAGATGGTTATTAGTGTTTGAATGTTACCTGACAACATTCCGTGAGTGCGTATCTTCGATATACCATATTATCTAGTACTGTTATGAGTAGAATTAACTTGTTATGGTTTAACTGTAATTTATTGTAATATAATAGTCATCTCTCTTGATTATTCATGACAGTATTGACTATCCAAATCACATTTAAAGTTATGATGATATTGTATACTAGGAAATTGTCATTAGACACTAGATAGTCATATTACTGCTGCCCAAAGAGGAAGTTCCTGTATCTAAACTAATTTTACCAATCCTGGTGTCACTCTTCCTTGACGTTAGTGTCATCCAAGCGAGAAACGAGAAAAAAAGTAAGAGATATTTTAATAAGTTCATATATTGTAATTTCTTTAGCGTGACGGCCCTGTCGCCGCTCGACGCGCCCTTATTGGCTCATACTTTATTTTGACAGCTCATATAGTTAGTTTAACCAGGGTTGTCGGCAAGTCCTCGCTTGGTTAGTAATAATATTTTTGGTGCATTGTTGCATAACATTTAACACAAATATTATTTTTAACATTATTACTTACACATTTAACATACTATATCTAATTTTTTCTGTTTTCTTTCATTTTACTCACCTATACATTTTCAAGCACTTAAAAAAGTCCTTTTTAGTACTAAATGGGATATAATAAAATATTTTAATAACTTATTTATTTAATTGTTTATACGTATCTTCATCTTGCTTAAAATCTAAAACTCTTTTTAATCATTTTATCGGCCTCATTCTTCTTTATTCTTCATTTAATACATAACATATACATAAACTCTTAATCATTCACATGAAAATCATTTATCAGTGAAAAACTTTTTCTGATGACAATTTGCATCATGATAGCTAGACCACACACGCCTTAGCGACTCGAAACATTGCAAAACATTTCCGCGCGTCAATTATTTAAGTACTTTATACTTATATGTCGTCGATAGGTACCCGGTAACTTTACACATTATTACTTTATTATTTGATAAATATTCAACAAGCGAGTTGTGAATTAGCATTTATAATTTCGGTGCAAGATCATTAATCATTATTAACTTAGTATTCACTGAGACAATTCCGTTGCCATTAATTGTGATAAAAAATAATATACGACGTGTCTAGTAGTTTCATTAATGAATCGGAATTTAACATGTCTCTATAAAGTGTTTATTGCGTCAGTTTTTTTTTATTTAGAATACTGTTATTTTCGTTTTTGAGTACATTCAACTTTAAGGATATACCTGTGTAATGGATCTTCTACTTTTTTCTTTCGTAATATTGCCGTTATTGTATCACTTCAGATTTATTAATAAACGGGCATCAGAACAAGAAATAATGTTAACTCAAGTACACAATATGGGTATATAAAATGAAAAATAATCCATCTAGACTTAACTACTATATAGTGGCAATCACTCAATTTCGGCAAGTAAGTATATTATTATTGATAGATGAGTATAGAGAAAGTAATTCCCACGCGGAAGCGCGTGTCACAGGTACGGTGATTGATAGCGAACGCGATAAAAACAGTTTGTCAGCGAGTCGCGAACACGTCATTATGTCACCACTGGCTACCGACGTGACGCGTCCTGATTAATGGGTGGCGTGTGTGGTGGCCTTTATGTGCTCGCGTCCATGCACATAATAATAAGTTGTCTACGGTCAAGAACTAAAGAAGAAAAGCTGTATTTTTTTAAAAATTATATTTGAAGTATTGTCCACATTTAACTTTAAAGCTATGAACCTACTTGTGCAGGTGTACAGCATCGATCGAATCGAAACTTCTAATATTGAACATTCAAATTATAATACAAAATGGCGGTTCCAAAGATGTCAGACTTTATTTTGTTAATATAGCCTCAGTCAATTATGAAAGAGAAATCCAAGTAAACGTCAGTGTCGAAATCAAAGTTGAATGAGCCGTACATCGGCGGTCGCACGGCTGTATCTCATATTTTAATATCCGTCGGCCACTTTGAACTGCCCCAAATACTATAACTTGCACGAGTTACGAGCCAAACGGGTAAACGCTTGTGTGACCGCGGTTTACCGCCGAACTGTCCCGATCTTACCCGATGTTTTACGACAAATTGTTCTTTCATTGATTGCTTGTTCTATAAGTTATCTATAATGTGCTCTTGCTCTTTATCACAAACATTATTGTACACTATTTCGACCATCTCTTAAGAAAAATACCTTTAAACAAAGTGTTAACTTTTGTCATATTTTGTTTTAACGTTATTTTATGAAGAACACAGAACATAAACCAAAACAGGTTATTTCTATTTTTACATAGATAATGTAGCATGTTTTTTTTAAATATAAATATCCGATTAACCTATGCTTTGGTTAAGGCAAAATCGTTTACAAATCTAAATTTCCCAAGAATAGGTGTTACGCTGAATTAAATAATTTATAATGAGAAAGACCTCTGAGTCTCTCCTTCCAGCAAATGTCATTGGACGTAAAATGTGTCCAAGTAACGATACGTTTTGGCGGGTCTGACGTGCCGCCATCGAATGTTCATTTTATCTAAAAACGGATACAGCAATGCAATAAGTTCGTAATTTTAATCGTTAATATTAAAACAACGGCGTGGGATAAGCTTGAGTTAACAATAAAATATATGTTTTACTGTGTTATATCGTGTCAAATCTCATAAAAACGTCTGTGGTATGGCGCATAGCGGGATTTGCGTCAAAAGATGACATTAACTGTGCTCATTGTGCATAAACGCGGTGATACTCCGTGGTTCCATCTTGCGGCCGCGGTGTTATGGCCGATTGCGTCGAGAAACAACCCAGAAATTGTTTTTTTTTACGAAATTAAACATCGCTGCGGTGACATTATTTTACTGTCTTGTTTTTCTAGTAATGTTCGTATTTTTGCCTGCTTAATAAAGGTGTACTATGGAAAGTTACTCAATAAAAGGGTACTCTTTATATGTTCAGATTACAAAAGCACTATTCGTTTCGAAGGGATATACTATTTTCCTTTAGTTTTAGATTCATTAGTCATAAAGTATAACTTACTATAATAACAATCGAATAATGTTTGGAGTTGCATATTATAGTAACATTACAAAGGCAATAAAAATGCCGATATGATTTATGAGCTTACAGACAGAAGCACCTTACAATAGCAGGTGCGGCGATACAAAAGTGTATGAAGAAAGCAATAAATTATTAATTATGAATAAGGTTTTATATACTTACATGTTCGCGAAAAAAAAACTCAAGAGCGGCGCCAAAAATCTTTTGTCTAGGAGACGTCCTGTGGACACACTGTGCGGTGGTGGACAAAGGGAAGTAAAGTTACCGACGCGGCATACACACTGGGACAAAGAGGCACCCCGTCAGGACAAAAAATGACATCATTTATTTTATTGCCCCGAGTGAGAATGTGGCACATTAATATACTGTAGGTCGTAATGTTCCGATCGCCCTAGGCCGGTCATCACTCAATATAATTCTTCTTTATAAAATAATGGTGGATACTTGTTTTTCTAGTATTCAAGCATTCGACTCACAAATCAAGAGTAATTATTTATATTATGAATTATAGATTATTTACAGTCAAAAGTCGATTATAAACGTTTGATTTTGCCGTTCTACGTTTTTAATATTTTAATAGTATCCGGTCTGGGTTATAATAAAATGATAAAAATTTTGTAGGTTATTCTCATTTTGCATTGTAAATCAGTTTAGTTGAAGTCTTTTTACAATGTCAATTAGAACTTTGATGTTTTTATTATCTACCAGTCAATAAAAATATTTATTATAAATATTACTAATGGTTTTAAGCGAAGCCTATAACGAGGATCAATAAATATTCTGATATACCTACGTCGTATTTTGATATGTAGTAAAGTTGAAGAATGTTGACGCAGTTGATAGAATACTATTCTCTATAATTATAGACCCGTTATACACATTTTACGAATAAATTATTTTGATACAACTAGAGATCGTTCTGAACGTAACCGTGGGTAATCCAACAACTGAATCTGTGTGGTGATGGATTAGGAACACGAAGTGTTATCACTCCAATTCAACCTGTGGGTGTCCAAACCAAGGAAGTAAAACTACACAGGACAACAACACTGCAGGGAGCAGGATAACTTTAAATAAACCCTTTCTTTTTTTTTAACGCGTGGTCTCCCTTGGGCCGTCATCCCACCGGGTACTTTAAATAAACCCTTTTTTTTTTTTTTTTTTTTTAACGTGTGGAAACCCCCTCGGGCCGTCACCCCACCGGGGTTTACGGCGGGGTGGTGTGTCGGAATCGGACCGACTAAAACCACACGGTGTGCCACTCTGCGCCTGACATAGGAGGGATCCGGGAACAGCTGTTATTACGACATCCAGATCCCTCCTAGCGCCTGCCCGCTCATGCGGGCACCATCTGCGAATAAACTCTCCTTTTAGGCGGCGTACGGCACACGCGGACGTCGCCTCCTCGCGGCTGGCCACTATAGCGGATGGAGGGGAAAACCCGTCCCGTCCACCCGCGGCCACACTCAAGGCGGCATGAGGCGCTGGTATGCGCGCCTCCGCCGCCCGGCTCGCCGGCGGCGAATTGGGTCCGAGTGGAGATCGTCCTCCCGGGCCTTCTCCGCCGCCTCCTTCCGCGAAATTACGTCTTCGCAGAAGGTTGCGACCGCGGTAAAACAACTGTCGCTACCGGCCATGAAGCGTATGACGGCCGGTAGCAAGAGATCTAATCCAATAGCTGCAGTGAGGACCCCACGCTGCGCCGCCCAGGCGGAACAAACCGCCAGCGTGTGCTGAGCCGAGTCCTCACTGCAGTCGCAGTGGTGACAGGCGGGACTCAATTCCCTCCTGGCGACCGAGTGCAGATACTTCCCGAAGCAACCGTGCCCGGAAAGAACCTGCGTCAGTCGGAAGGAAAGGGTCCCGTGCTGCCGCCCCGCCCACTCGGCGATGACCGGCTGGAGAGCCTCCACGAGTGCAAAGCCAGCACGTGGAGTCCCCAACCGGGACGACCAACGAGCCATTGTGGCTCGACGAGCGGCCTCACGCCACTCGCGTACCTCTTCGGGCGGGGGCCGTATGCCGCTACCCGCCCGGAAGTCGGCTGTCCGCCGATAAACTTCGGCGAGCACTTCCGCCTCCAAATCCCACGGGGGAGTTCCGGCCAAGGCGCACGCCGCTTCCGTCGATACGGTGCGGTAGCCGTGTATGGCTCTAACCGCCAATATCCTCTGAGGGCGCCAGAGGCGAGCCCTATTCTGGGCGGTCAGAGCCGCCGCCCACACCGGTGCACCATACAGCGCCATTGACCGGACAACCCCCGTGTATAGCCGTCTCGTCGCGACGCTGGCTCCACCCAAATTCGGCAAAAGTCGCCCAAGGGCAGAAGCAGCGCCGACCAGCTTTGGAGAAAGCTGTCGGAAGTGCTCGTCGAAGAGCCACCTGCCGTCGAGGATCAGGCCCAGATATTTCATCTGGGCCTGAACCGGTACGAGGACCGAATTGACTACGATAGAGGCGCCGGGTGGTGGACCACGACGGGGCCCATGGAACAAAAGGGCCTCCGTCTTGTCTAGGGCCACTCGTAAACCCAGCGCCTCAATGCGCCCGACCACCAAAGAGACTCCCACGGTGGCCAGGCGCGCCGCCTCTTGAAAGTTCGCCCCCCGGGCCGTGACCAATGTGTCATCGGCGTAACAAATTACGCCCAGCCCGGGGGGAAGACGACCTCGAAGGGCGCAGTCGTATCCCATATTCCACAGGAGTGGTCCGAGGACAGACCCCTGTGGAACACCGCACGACATGATCCGCCGTCTCAGAATGCCATCTCGGTCCTCGTACATGACGGTACGCTCCTCAAGGTAGTCTGCCACAAGCCGCCTCAGGTACTCTGGCACCCCGTGGTAGTGGAGTGCTTCCCTGATGCAGCTAAATGGCAGACTATTAAATGCGTTGGCGATGTCCAACGACACCGCCAACAGCACGCCGCCACAGCTCACCGCCTCTTCAGTCACGGCCCTCAGGCGTAACACAGCATCGACTGTCGAACGCCCGGCTCGAAACCCGTATTGGGCGTCCGACAGATCGGGGCCCACCTCACAGAGGTGCCGGACGATGCGGGCAGAGAGTATCCTCTCAAACAATTTACCCGCCTCGTCCAGCAACACGATGGGCCTATAGGCCGCGACCGAATCGGCCGGCCGTCCCGGCTTCTGTAGTAGGACCAGCTTCCCGCTCTTCCAACCCTCAGGAAAGCGCCCGGACGCCAAGCTGGCGTTTAGGACTTCCCCGAGGCGATCCGACATGTGGTCGAGAGTTCGCGCCAGCACTCGGGCAGGTATCCCATCTGGCCCAGGGGCGGTGTTCTTAGAGCGAATCCGCAGAACGACCGCCCCTATCTCCGATTCCCTGACGGGCGGAACATTATCCTCGTTCCGTCCCCCGTCGTCTTCGACCATGAAGGCCATCGACGGGGGTGTGTGCTCCGCCCGCTGCGGGAAAAGACCCTCGACCACTTCCTGCAGGAAGCTGGGCTGGAGTGTCTCTGTAAGGGGGGGGCCCGACGTGCGGAGCTTTTGTCGCACCGCACGATAAGGGCGACCCCAGGGGTCACGATCGAGACCCTCCAGCATCTCCTTCCTCTTCACTTCTTTGGCGCGGCTAATGGCCAGCTTCAGAGTTTTCCGCGCCTCTCGGTACTCCTCATGAAGCTGGTCCTCCCCGCCGTCTACGCGGTGTCGCCGCCGACTACGGGTGTAGGACCTCCGGGCACGAGTACAGGCCGCGCGGAGGTCCGCCAACTCCTGGGACCACCAGTAAACCTCCTTCCGTGGAGGCCGACTACCTTGGATGCGGGGCATGGCCGCATCGCAGATCTGCGTAATCGCATCGCGGAAACGACCAGCCCCCATGTCGACCTCCTCGGTCGGGGCCTGCGGAGACAGCCAGGAGAAAATAATGGCTGCCTCCTCTAGTAGGTCCCTATTCAGTTTGGCTACAGCCCACCGCGGCAAGCGAGAAGAACGCCGCGCCGCGTGACCCCTACTGGGGTCCTGGGTCCGGGAGAGCTCAAATCGAATGTAGAGGTGATCCGAGAGCGTCTCAACCTCTTCCAGGACACACCAGTTCCTTACTCGTGCGGCGAGGGCAGGGGTAGCGAACGAAAGGTCCACTATCGACCCTCCCTGCTGTCGCACACACGTGTTGGTGGAGCCCCTGTTCAGTAAACAGAGGCCCACCGAGGCCGCCCACTCCTCTACGGCCTCGCCCCTAGCGTCCGTCCTGGGGGAACCCCACGCAATGGACTTTGCGTTGAAGTCCCCCAGCACTAAGACGTGCCCAGACGTTAGACGCCGCATCGAGGTTTCCAAGGTGTTAAGGAAAACCTCGAAGTCATTCAAACTCCGGTTGGGGGAGAAGTATACACCATATACAGTGATCCCCTCCCACTCGGCAGCAACATATCCAGTGCCCTTGTCTCTTAGCGACAAGGGCGGGGAATGAGCCGCCGTGGAGCCGACGACTGCCACGGAACCGTCCCGGTCACCCAACCAGTTTGGACGGGGAGGAACGTAATAGGGCTCCGCGGCTACGGCAACACCGATCGACCACTGTGCCATGGCTTGCAGGAAGAGGTCCTGCGCCGCAGCACAGTGGTTCAGATTCGTCTGGACTAGGAGGCTGGAGACTTGGGCCATTACTGGACCGTCTCTACAGCCTCCTCCATGGGCGACGATGTCGACGTGCGAACGGCATCGGAGGCAGCCTGGGTCGACTGGCTAGCCCCCAACGCTTGCCGAGAATCACGGGGAGGTTTGCAGCCCCCCTGCCCAATCTGATGATTGGCGGGCTTGTTACCCGCCGCACAAACCGGACAGTGAGGGGCGGCAGAGCACTCTGCCGCCTTGTGCCCCGGTCGACCGCAGCGGAAGCATAGTCCGCTGCAGTCAAAACAACTCACGCACTTGGCGCGTGTGTGTCCGGATGCTAGGCATTTAAAGCACCTCATCGGTCTTGCCGCCAGAACAGTGACTCTGGCGTTCACAAAACCGACGAGGATTCTGCCTGCATCGCCCAAAGCTTTGGCCGACGCTACCGGACAGCTGATCCACACTGCGCCAAGCCCTCCCGGACCGGGGCGGATGGTGCCGACCCTAATGTTGTCCGCGTTGCAGCCCGTCTTCTCGCTGATTGCAACGCGGACATCCTCTGTCGTTACGGAGTCATCCAGGCCCGAAATGCGCAACTCTGCGCATTTGGTAGGCCTGGCGATCTTCACACCATCTGTGGCCGCGAAGATTCCCCTCAGTTTCTCGGCGAATCTGTCCGCCGTCTTTGCACCTTCAGCCCCAGGGAACTCGAGGACTCGAGCTCCCGTCTGGGCAAGGCGCAACCTGACCCCTTCAGTCCCGAAATCGGTGGCGAGACTATCACGGGCCTTTTTAAATAAGGCCGCATAGGATAGTCCGCCACTAGCCGCCTCTGGGGTTACGGTGACCACCACAGCCGCGCTTTTAGGCACCTGCAATCTGCGCGGCTTCTTCGCGGTAGTCACCGCCACCGATGGCGACTGCGGGGTAGAAGCTGCTTTTTGGGCAGCCTTTTTACCCCGCTTTCGGGATTTCTTAGCCCCCCCGACTACCTGCCAACCATCCGTGGACGGGGCAGATGTAGAGGGAGCAGATGTGGAGGTGCCAGGTACAGCGGCTGGAGTGGAGAGCGGAGGGAATTCCGCTCTAGACTTAGCCGCCGCTTTGGGCCCTGACCTCTGTGCACCCGTCTTAGCTACTGCTTTAGCCGCCTGTCGTGTCCTCGGAGTGGCCGCAGGAACAGGAGATACTGACGCCGCAGGAACAGCAGACACTGACGCCGCCGCTGCATAAGACACACGACCGTCTACAACGGGAAGCGACGTCAGCGCCGATGCGGCCTTTGGTCTATGTGACGCGAGTGGTGGCCGGACGACAGCGGCTGGAGGTAGTCTCGCCTCCAGGCCAGCGAGACGTCCGTCCATCATACGCCACACTGCGTCAGTGATTTGCCGCAATTGGGCATCAGCGATGGTACCGGGAGTGACAGAGGCAAGCGATTGAGACGAGCCTTCTTGCTCAGGGCGAACCGCCCGGAATTGGGCAAACTGTGCGCTCAGTTCAGCTACTTCTCGTGTAAGATGGTCGTTGGCCGCTTGGAGACGAGCCACGTCCCCAATAAGGCTCTCAACAACCCCCGCAACTGCAGAAGAGGAGTCCTTAAGGGCTTTTACAAAAGCACCCTTAAGGTTACTCGACTTGGTGGCTACCTTGTGGATGATAGCCACCGCTGCTTTCGCTCTCTCTTGCATGGACGATGGCGTTTGGGGAACAGAATCCCCTACCATCGGCTCCTTAATCTTATGCAAGAGATCTGCGATCTCCTCCTCTGCAAGTGCTTCGCCGTCCGCCCTAACCCGCCTATAGGCTTCCGCCTTACAGAAGACGGAGCCTGACGGGATCGAGATCGAAGTTCGCGACCTGCCTCTACGGTTGCTGGCGACTTTAGGAGGTAACATCTCCTGGGACGTGTCGCTCTCCTCGTCCCTGGAGCGCCCGCGTTTTCGGGAGTCGCACAGCTCCGTTTCCATCAGGCCACCTCCCGTGCCATCCGACGAACACGTAGACCTGGAACGCAGTCGTTCCGATGTTCTGCGGCTCCCAGCAGTCATAATGACTTCTGGGAGCCTCATCGACATAGGTGTCCCAACCGATGCGTCCTTTGAATTGGACGAGAAGTCGTCCACTCCGCTTTTCTCCTTCTTCTTCTCTTTCTCTCCTTCTACATTTAAATATTTAGTTTTAATTTGATCAGATTCCATATTAGACCCACGAGAGGGGGAGAACTAAAGGTCGACCCGGGCAGAGATCCCCCAATACCCGGGCAAGCGTAAATTTATGCCCAACCGAGGGGTCCGCAGGTGCCTCGGCTGGGAGTGCGCTTACGACTGAACTACCCATCAGCCATGCATCCCCTGGTCACGCACCAGAACACGGGATTCGGGGTAATTTTTTAAAGAGGTTTTCTTCCTCGCAGTCCGGGCGGCTAAGCCAAGACCCTCGCCCCCGATTGGTGTCGCGAGACATAACCACGACACTCCTTTCGGGATTACGATGTGACAACGGTGGCAGGAAGATTATATCTTCCAATGCCTGCTCGGCGGCAGTGTGAGTACACACCGAGCCCGTTCTCCTTTCTCCACCATTGACAGTGGAGAAACGGCGACCCATGAAAGGGTCCCACCATAGTGATTTTTTACCGAGGTTTTCCTCCTCAATGCTCCGAAGAGCGAAGAACCAACAGAGGATCCGACAGACACGCCCGCTCTGTTGGACCAAGTCTCGGCCGAATTGCCGAAGAAAATGGCTTCCTCTTTGTGCTAGAATATTAGCCGTTGGCAGTGATGAACGATACCATCGCCAACGTTTCCAGGGTGCACCACGTGGAGGTTTTCTAGCCCAGCACCCCACTTTAAATAAACCCTAAACCAACCTGCCAGCATCATATACACCAGTGTGATACAGTAGGTTGAAACCTCCTTTTTAATGAGAGTTCCATGTCCTGTAGTGAACTGGTTAAGACTGGATATGTGATGTAAGAAATACCTGACTAACACCCTTTAATCTGCTGTAATTAAAAACCCGGATGCTCACTGAAAGCCTGACCAACTTACTCTTCAACTAACAGAGCTGTCATGTTAACAAAGGTGTCAAATAAGAAATTAATCCAGGATCTATTTTCATTAGACATTAAGATGAGTTTTAACCTAAGAGTTTGTAGTAAAATTTAATTCTGTTGAATAACTCAACAATCAAATTAAAGTGATTAACTACGCTTTTTTTATTCTTGGCCTACCAAAGTGACTCTACTCTGCCTGATGGAAAGCATGAATAAAATCCAAGAGTGGTGGTGGCCATACTCATTGCCAATGCAGATAATTCAGTATGGCGACCTAAACTATGGCGGCCTAGTGAAATACTTTTTCACGCCCCGCTTAAAGGCGGGTCCTTTAAGCGGGGCGTGAAAAATAGAGGTTCATAGAGGGAGGGAAACACGTGCGCTGGTAGAGTTTTCCAGGTTTTCACAAACTCCACAAGAGATCTGACATAGGTTTAGTTAATTTTATTGTTTATTAGTTTTACAGAAGTGACTAATAAATTAGTTCTGGTAATATTTGAATAACGTATGACCCATTTTTAATTTTGCCTCGATTCAAGGAGTTTCATTCTTATAATTAACTGTCCTCGTGACGAGCAACAGAGGTACCATATTTTTAACAAGTCTACTAAATATCAAAATAAGAGTATATAGTAATTGAAAGTATGATACATGACTATCAAAACCACGTCTCAATTCATACCTCACAATATATCTACTTGAAAATATAGGGTTGTGCTGCATTATATTTAATTATTCATATTCAGTATATTAAAATCACTGTTTGTTTGTTTGTTTGTATTCATTACGCTAAGATACCATTCATCTGGTCAGTGTGAAATTTTGCAGGCATGTTGGCAGGGATACGGAAAAGAGCATAGAGTATCCTAGAAACAGAAAGAAGTTAAAAATATTGGGTATTTCACTTTAAACACGATGCTGTTAAGTAAAAGTAGCGTTTGCTTAAAGCTATCACAATATGTTAAAAACAATGAAATAAATATTAATTTCCTACGACTGCAGAAAAGTGGTCATACAATGTACTTGAAGCATAGATTCACTTGTTCCGACCATTTAACATGACAGAGCGCCAACCCTATTTTACTGTAAACACGAAATGCGCATACGCCATCATCCATCACGTTGGCCCACGACTACAATGATTTATGACCACTGTCCGCCATATTCCCATAGTAGCCGCCACCGCCAGCCTATAGCAGATTAATTATACATCATTCCTAACTTTTTAGAAAAAATGCACTTAATAGTTTTTGTTAAGTGGAATATTTAAAGCTAAGGTAATTATGTGTTAGTCATATTATATTGCACTTTTTAAATCTGAGCATAGTTAGTACATAGTTTCTAGAAAACAGAGAATAAGCTAGTTCTTATATATACCTAAGGGCACATAGAGTTCTCACTCAGAACTTAGAGTCCCCAAGTCAACTTCACCTACAAGTGATGCACTTGCAAATCGCAATTAAACATCTCGATTAGCGACAATAGGATCGCCACCTATTACGTGGAATCAAAACACTGGCGAAAAATGGGCGCGTGCCTTTGCCAAACCCTCCGGGGAAACAGGCGTGATTTTATGTATGTGTATGTATTTAGGATATATAATACATAGGAACGTCGATAATAAACAGATATTCATGAATCATCACAAATATTTTGCCTTGTTTAAGAATTCAACCCGTGAACTCTGTCTTTGTTAATATCACTTATCTTTATGTTAATATTATTTCACCCAATTTTTGAACTTACGCTAAGTCTTGGACTTAGGCAACAAAACTTCATTCTTTAGGGGGGGCTCCGAAGGTGTTAATATTCGTACAATCACCAATATTATGAACAAGGAAACACATAAAAAAATATTCCTATGTAATTTGATTAACAAAGTTAATAATGATGAAAGTGAAGCTATGAGCAAAAGCTAGCATTTTGATAATCATACAGTTCGTTGCACCGTGTTGCATTTTAGCCTATTTTACGTTTCAGCCGATGAGCTTGTACGTAATTTAGCTTTACGGCCTCTGGTTCTAGTGACGTGACAATATCGGTATCGACACGGGTCAACTATTGTGTTCTGTACACACTATTTTTTCCTACGGTAACATTTAACAAAAGTAGCTATTATTTTGTGGTAAATGCGTTTCGTGCGTGGTAAAATCTGATATAAAAAGTGTCAATCAAAATATTAATGTAAGATGTTAAAAAATTTAAAAGGATTTTGTTTTTAAGAGCCTGCCAATATGACTTTACTCTGCCTGATGAAAAGCATGAATAGAATCTAAGAGTTGTAGTCTCTATACTCATTGCGAATGCAGGTAACCACACTATGGCGGCCTAGTAAGGTTTTCACACCGCGCTTGGGGACGTAAGGGGCGTGACAGTCATCGTGGCAGTGTATGACTCACGCACTTACGACAGTAGCTAACACCCCTGTATCAATGGGCCTCCGGTCTCGCACTCACTAACGAAACATGACAACACGGACGGTTGGTCTTCTGCGAAAGGGTAGTACTGCCCCAATCGAACCGGCCCGTTCATGCTGAAATCGGTGTGGCTCTACTGCCTTGACTTACGGTGAAGATAAAATATTACAATTAATAACTTCACACATCATACACACGGCTGTCTTATCAAACAAAATAATGTTGTGCAATTTTACTGACAACCAAACGTAATTTTGCGAGTTTGACTGGAGTCTTTACGTTAAAATCAATACTTTCTTTAAATTGTTGATCAATTGTTACGTTATTTACAAACATTTTCTTGTACTCCACTGTCATGCTCGGATGCCTTCGAGGTCGATTGTCTTCCGCATCATGACGTCCGAATCCTCTCGATGGCGGCCTCTGGCCACCGACACTCATCGCTTCCTGCAGCTGTTGTTCATTCCGCGTGCAGCCGCTATGGTCTAATTGAAGGTGAAAGATTCACATTTTATCCTCCTATTTGCTATTTATTGCGTTATTGTGTTACAACTATCTAACCCGCACAAGTTTGTCTATGTCTCTTAAAAGGAATAAATTCTCCCGGTAATAGATATTATTTTTTTCTATAACTCAGCGTTCAAGCCCAAATTATTAGTTAACCTCAGTTGCTAGATTACGCATCGAATTCTGGGAAATACTGCGCCATGTCGTAACTAACTATACCGGAGCTTAAATGTATATACTATCTAAATATATAGTTATATAGTTGTATTAAACTTGCCTAAACATAATATATTCTTATAAAATGCAGTGCATACATTAATATAGTCTACGCTTATCGGCTAGACTTGCATGAGCTATAAATAAAAGTTAGGTATAAGTATATTTCCTTTCAACGTTAAATGTATATCACAAGTAGTTTGCCGTTAATTGAAACCCAGGCAGTTACAGAACGTTTCGGTCGTAAAAACATACCATACACTGTTATTGTGTAACAACAGCGAAACAATACCTTATCTAAGGCCATTCGCTATAAAACCTACAACAGTAAACGGGCTTAGATAAAACTACCATTTTGGAAAGCGTAACCAATGGCACGAGCTAGCGTTATCAGCATACAAAGCTGATAACAGACTGATTTATACATTCTCAATGGTGATTGGTGGAACGGCGACACACTCTTGCGCAGTTATCACAAATTAAAAATTGAATCTCGTTAGTGAGCGAAATGGGTCGTATTTTACGTTTCTGTGATACTATTAACCTATTTATACTTTAAATTCTTAAAGTGATTATATTTTTCAATCAATTTCGTCTCAATAAATAAAAAACCTGAAGAACTTAATTTTAAGAAAACTAATAGCCTTGCACGCAAAATACATTACGTTTATTTATAGTACCGACATACAAACTATACGGTTATATTTAAAACACTTATTTTTTTAAACGAAAAATATTGTCACTCAAAATGTCCAAGTGTTCATTTGGAAATAACGTACAACACTATAAATCCTTAAACGTACTGGCCGAAACAATAAACAATATGAAAAAATGTTCACTCCCTATATCATTTTAAATCGACTCCACGTGCCCACAGAATAAATTGCAATTTAAAAATAGAAACATCGGATGACACGAAAATAACACAGCAAGTTGTATTACATTTCGAGAACATCTAATTAACTAAAATAAGACAAGTCACAAATTGGTAACGTTGAATGTTGACGCGGTAAATTTAACATTGTGAACATTGAGAACGTACTTTTTTCAAAAGATTTAAAAAAAGAAATAAGTGGAAACGGGTTGACGGGTGGCGGGAAAGATTGCAGTAAAATTATAACGTCACACAGAATACTAGGTTTGTTTTTATTAAATAAAGAAAATAATAAACTTTTGGGAGATCTAAACTTGAAAATGCACATTTTTATTTCTAAATTACTGTAACTTGGCTGTTGCCGGCAATTCCGAGGTTTCTTACCTGTATAATTACGTAGGCTTCGCTTATCTCAGTATTAAACATAACTTTTGTAATATTTTTTTTTTTAAATTCTATGCTTCGATTTTTGCCTCGTTAAACATGTAACTGTAGACATATCTAGGTCTTTGATAGATATCGGCAAACCGTAGCACAAGAGTAGAACAAACCTACCAACAGATCGCCGCAATTACGTCATCAGAAACCAAAACTTGTTTTTGATTTTAAAAGTTCACCGTCATTGTATGAAACTCTCCATTTTCTATATTCGTAAACGTTCCTGATTTGGCTTAATGATTTTGAATAATTGATTTTGATATTATAAAAAATCTGTCTCTTTCTCTCACGTACAAATACTTCCTTATAGCACAAGATTTAATGCTATTTATCTGCAAAAAAACGCAAAACCCTTTGTTTTTCTTCAAATTATATGTTGTTGAGGACATTTATGATACTGCTATTAAGCCTACAACAATATATATAATACCATAACGAATACGAATAACGAACAATATACGAATAACTAACTACATAAATATTTTATGAATATGCTTTAAGAAATAAACTACATTAATATCTTTAATAAATTTTCATTGGAAGTTTTGATCAAACACTTTAAAAGATCTCTTTTTGATATATTCCATCTTCGTAAAAATATATTTCAAACCATAACAGAAGACTTTATCTTACTACTTTATTCTTTAAAACATTTCATACTAGCAAAGAGATTCAAGATTGATACATGTAAGTGCTATTTTTGTTGTTTTTTTTCAGAATTCTAACTACTTATTTCGTTTAGTAACTGGACTACTTACTCAAAGAAAATACTAGGAACGTGTATTCTAGAACATTAAAAATCGTTAAACAATATCTGCCTACTTATTTGACGTAGTACCTCCTAATCATGTTACTTAAATTCTTACAAAACTAGTTAGGTGTATTGTGTCATAATACTTTCTTTCGAGAATTTCCGGAACGCAATGTTTAAAATATTAAAGTAACAACATCCCGTCCAATTTACATCTGTTGTACACAAAACAAGTAAGAGTTTCTCGTGTTGTTCAATTTCGCGTGGAAACAATTTACTTTTACCTCGGCGAGCGCCACGCCAATTGGTTGTAGATGGTGCATGAGGTGTGCGCACACTGTGGTCTGTCTTCACAGACGCCATATTTACTCGCGTTCCTTTTTTTAAATTTCAACGTCTGCATTTGTTTTTAATTTTTTCACGACACTGAAATCACGCTTCGGATATTTTAACAAATGAATATACTATTAAATAATAAATTACATAACTTTGTAACTTTCCTTGTAAATAGTCTGCGATCCCGTGAGGGTGCCCAAAATTCGCGTTCACGTTTCACATGTTGCATGACACGATAAAGTTTATGGCGGAACGAAAAACGAAAACAAAAATACGGTCAGCACAACTGTTTCGTGTATTATAGTTGGGTAGATTGTGTCGCCCCCTGTAGGGAGCCGACCGCCCGCAGCGTTTCTCTCAACGCTCAAGCCCAAATTACTAGTTAACCTCAGTTGCTAGATTACACATCGGATTCTAGGTATTACTGCGTCATGTCGTAACTAGACCTGAGCTTAAATCTAAAATAGATTTGATAGACTAAGAAACTGTCTAATTCAAAGATATAGATAGATAATACAATGCAGATAATACCTAATTGTAGTCCGTTATACAATTACTTATTTATAATAAATATTATTAGCTTAACTCAAACAAACTTTTGTTGTATCTTTTTTGTACTTAAGTATTTATTAGTATTTTGCTAATATTTCTTTTTTTATACTGACATTTATCCATTTCAATGAGCTTAAAGCATGATTAGTTTTTGAAAGTTGCGTCCGAAATTTTTGTAATTTTGCCCTCCAGAGGTGACAAATTTTCTATTAATTGAAATACGAGTAGCTTTCACATAAAATCAGACAAAATGAGAAACTTTTCCGTCCAAAATTAAGCTAAATCTAAAAGTACCGAATTTTCATAACCGTTTCTTATAACGGATGCTGTGTTCGGCACTGACGACTCATTAGCAATGGGGGGTGCTTCGCGCAGGTAGTCTCGGTGTTATTTATATTGAGGGCGAACAGAACAATATCCACAAAGATCACTTATTAATCATCTCTTTATTCGAGCCGACTGGGTGATTCTCTCCGTGGTAGAGAAATTATAATTACGTGGATTTAATACGCTTACAAATACTTTTGTAAACCTTGTCATTGTGATTATTGGTTTTATCTTTTACAAATACATAGAAATAGTCATAGAAACAATTGAAATCTTTTTCCTATCTCGGCTTCGTTAAATACACCAGATTTTCTCAAAAAAACACGGATACAAGCATATTTTGTGAAGAGGAACATAATCATTTGCCGTCTTTTTACCACACCAATCATGGCTGTATAGCCCTGAAGCTGAACGCTGAGCAGATAGAATAAATATTTTAAAGTCGTGTTATAAGTTTGTCTAAATTTTCTCTACTTATGATTTTATTTAGTTTTTCGTAAATGTATATAAATAAAACAGGTTTTATTTAAATCGTTATCTCTACCTACAGACAATATTTTTAGAACATAAATGACATTCAGTTAAAGCCGACTGAACTAGTAGCCGACACCAAATAAAGGCCAGGAAGAAGTCTACCTATAGACAGTCAATGTCACATTTCTTTTTTGTTTGTGTAATTATGTGCCAAGATATGCTAAACTAATCTTAAGACAGTAGTGGATATAGCTTTTAACTCGGAGGAGTAATTTTAGTGAAGTTGAGTCTCACGAGAAACTCCAATTTGGTTACCTGCTCAAACTTGTACAAATCAGGTCCAGCCCAGGAAAGATCACAACCCTAAAGACTTCTCCTCCAGATCGCCCTTACCTTAATATTTAATATCTTCTAACTTGCAGCAATATACGGCAATCAGTTAACCGACGAGAATGCATTTTACAGCCTCGTTCTATTAACGACATGAAATCTCAGTAATATACGCATCACTGCAAAACATACGAAGTATTTATATACAAACAGTTAATTCATTCATATCTCGGTACTTAATACAAAGATTTTATGAGTTTCAAAGGCGTCAGTGTTAGTATAAGAGAATGGCCCCTCACTGCGGTGGACGAATGAAATATAGTGTTTAACACCACGCGGCTTGTTGCGCAGGCGCCCCGTAGGGACAGTCTTCTGAGATCGGTGACCATCGTCACCCTAACGCTTATAGCTTAAAAATCTCTTTTTATAGATAAACTAAGCATTTATTGGTTGTGCCATTATTGTCACGTTGTCGTCTTGATGGTATTTTATTGACGTAATTAATGCACTTTATTGACGGTGTTATATACAAAGCATTATTTGAATATGTTGTGTGTGTCACAATACAATACAAAAACTCATTTATACTTCTATGATATACGTAGATATCACCGCCATAGAGAAACACAACAGGTAATATTAGTACCGAGTCGCCAACTCTACCGTTTATAAAGCTTAGTTGTTTCTGATAGAGCCGAAATTAAACGATATTTGATACCTTGAAAGCGTGCTCGTCTTTCTGTTACAAAGGTACATATTTCTGTCTCTTTTCATGACATCATTTTACACATTACAGAAGAACGAAAAGAAGGAGGTTACACTTCAATAAATCCTTAAATTTCTGTTACATACACTTTTCAAATAGCTAAAAACAGATGAAAATTGATTAATAGTATTTAATTATTTTGTTGCTGTAGAGTTCTTAATTCAAATTAAAAAAAAGATGCAATTGTTTCTATCAGTACGGATTAAAACTGTTCGTACAACCTAGTAGGTATGCTAGATAACCCACAAAAGTTTTTGTTATAATAGACGTATTACTCGAGTGAAGACGCAAGCGCAAGCCTGTATTATTATACTTTTATGGGCATGTAGAACAATAATGGGGTAACAGGCTTAATGACGTGATTATGGCTAAAACTTAATAGTTATAGGTAGTTATGTAAGCTTACCTTTTTTAACCGATAGATCTTTTTTGTCGGTTTGATATATTGGTGCGATTAAGTAATAAAAGCAATAGCTTTGAGCTCGAATTATAAGTAACGGTAAAGGTCAATTTAGTTAAATTTACCAGCTGCGTGTTGTTTGGTATAAAAAGGTAGCAAGTTCTTCGCGTTTGTGTGTTTTTATGTCCCATTTGTTTTAATACATTTGGCTGCACGAATAGTGGTCTAAGCGGTCACCTCGACGCGTCATACTACGTTGAGTGTTGTGGGACTACACTATCTGATCTATAAACTATCATCGTGAGTCTGGGTGATCTTTGTATGCGTTTCAAACATGTTTGTGAAGACCTCCGCGGCGAAAGATATTCCTAGTGCGCGAATTGTCTTTTGTAAAAAAAAAAACTGTGGTTGACACATGTTTTAATTTAATTCTATTCTATACTTCTATTCTATTACTATTGGCGTGAGTACTGTAACTCGTGCAGTAGGATTATAAGTTTAAGAAACCCACAAAGATATAGTCCAAAGCTAGTAGTCCTACAGTTACCTCACTCATGCGGTTAAAAACAACGAGCGCGGCTTCACTTGCACTATTGTCATTAATAAAAGAAAAAGATAAAATCTGCTCCTGTGCCAAATTCGATTGGCCGTTTTGACATCAATATTAATAATGATTGAAACACACTCTCACTCACTACCACCAGGGCACGTGTTTTCCTCCCACTATGATCCCGGGTACTTTAAGCGGGGCGTGAAAATGCAAGTTTACTAAGTCGTCATAGTGTCTATCACCATACAGCATCATCTGCATTCGCAACGAGTGTGGTGATCACATCTCTTTGATTCTATTCTTGCTTCTCTTTAGGCAGAAGTTGTTGTTGTTGCAGAAGAATTGCTTAAGCAGGTTCTTAATTAAAACAATTAAGACAAAACATCTCACGTTTATATAGATTTTACTGTACTCTGTTCTGAATGCTCTATAAAAGTTTTTAATGAAGTTTCTTCCTCTAAAAACCTTTAGGCAGTTAAAACTATAAATTTAATATCACTTTACGAGTTTACTATATTATTATACATGTTACTCGTAAGTACTTAAACGTAGCAACGAAAATAGATAACTATTCTCTTCACTGAGAGGCCAATCATTAAATGTATAATAACTTTTATACATTTTAATGATTTTACTTTTATTACTTTACCGAAAAGAGCGACACTATTTGTATGATAATATTTATAACCTCGTTTTAATTATTTTGAGGTATTAAATAATAATGGAGTAAAAGACGATAGAAACGCTACCGGAAGTTGAAATTGTAATTGAAAATAAAATTGTCTATGAAATCGGAAATTAGGGCATATAAAATATATCTTGCTCTTCTAACATGTTATCGTTTATTATGCAAGTATTAAAAAATAACATTTGACTTCCCTATCTATGTTTTGAGGTCTATATCCAGCCGTCTATATCCAGCCGTGGGCGTCTTTCGACGGAAATGATTACTATGATAGTGATGTACTATATTTACATTATATTTGACTTTTGGTTAACAATAAATTACAAATGAAGTAAGCACAAGCATAGTAGGCTGTTCTACTTACTACCATAAAAAAGTGATTGATTTGAACGACAAATTGCGTGAAAAAATGGTTCATCAAACCACTCGTCCATTTTTTATGTATGATACACAAAGACACTTCTATTATTTAGCGTAATCTCTGTCACAAATAGATTAATAAAAAATAAAAAATAGCTAATTTAAAGATTTTTGATTGAATTTTGACAATGAAATAAAAATAATTAGTGCATGTTATAACCTAGCCTTAATATTGTTGCAATTAAGTATTTAAATATCTAATATACTTCGTTCAAAATATAAACTAAATAATGCTAATAAATTATTGCCGCAGTTTGGATTTAAATTAAGGAAATAAATAATAATTTATGACTAAAAATAAGACCTTACGTAAATTATAAAATTAATAGACACATCACAAACTCTAATTCGTTAATTAATCAATATAGTTGATCTAAAAGAATTAGATCAACTGTCAATGTTGGATTGTGAATGTGTTTTCTGTGCAAATGGCATGCGTGGGCGCTAGAGCGGCGAGATCAAAGTGTAAGCTCACGCAACGGGGCTAGTGCGAGCCTTAACTACGACACTCGTTTTATGCTCATTTTTTTATCGTTATTTTACGTGTACGTTATGCAAATGTACGTGGATTGCATTTTTTTAAGTAAACCTAGTTTGTGCATTTTGTGTGTTAGGTTACGTGCGCAAACTTTTTTGACTCCTAGAGAAAAAAGTAGTAGTATCATTTGACTCCTAGAGAAAAAAGTATTCTATTCTTTTGAATAGAATACTTTTTATCGTCTTCTTGTATCTTCTCTAGGTAATTCTCTAGGTAAAAAAAAGTATTCTTTTCAAAAGAATAGAATACTTTTTTCTCTAGGATCCAAATGATATTATAAGTTGTAGATAGATGAATTAAAAACTCTTTGTACATATGTATACCGTATTACAGTTTTACAGAGGATACTTTCAAGAGAGCTTTAGATTATACAAAATACATAACAGAAGATGAATAGATCAATTACAGTGGAAAGATGTTCATCGATTGATTTAAGTTAACTTCTTATTAATAGAAAAATAAAACAACAACTCTCTGTTTATGGCCAGGGGTTTCACGTTTATCTAAGAAAGGAAATCCCTGTTAAAAAATTGTTAAAGCAAACAGTTTCGACCAAATCTATTTTTTATAAAAAAGGTCATCCAAGTCATGGTACTTTGGCCAAAACTGTCACAGAGGCTTTAGTTGTCAGTTTACTAACAAGATTAGTCGCCCGCTGCAGTAATAATGTTTTTGCGTCATTACAACTCATAATACTTCTACTATTATTTAGATTAGCTAGAGATAACATTAAAATCCACCACAAAAAACTTCATTCTCTAACTGTGAAAATCAACGTAAAATACACTAATTACTTACAATAAAAACAAATAGTGGTTTTTAATAGTTTCTAAATTGTACCGCGAATGAATGAACGATAGCATCAAGTTACATAGATAATGAGTGAACGAAACAACCAACACGTGCGTGACTGGATAGTAATTAATTCAGACGATCAACTGGCAACACTTAGTAGAGCAGCGTCCTTGAAAAGTAAGTTTTTGTATAATAGTTCACTTTCTATTACGATCAGCTGGCGGAAATGATGATCCTAGTAGGTGATTATTAAATCGTCTATTAATAATTTATTTGAGGGCGATTTTTTTTAGAAACCAAACCCTAAAACAATGCAATCCTGGCAATATCGTTCGACCTTTCACTGATTCCCTCCTTTTTGATAACACAATTGAGAGGGTCATTCTTCGGCCTTCATGTCCGAAATCGTGTCAATGGCACGTGATATCTAGGCGCAGTGCCCACCTGAATGCGTAGCAAATATAATGGCGGGTACACACGAGACATAATCGACCTGACGCGCTATACAGCCGTTACACAAGTTAGGGATTAGTGCCGCCCGCGCACGCGATGTTCTGTAACTCGCCGTGAACTACACCACTAATCTTATTTTTTAATTTTGAATTTAGATGTAGAAAAAAGTATGGCAATACTTAATTGTTAGTCAATTAGGCCTTGACGTTGATTGCTTAATCACTAATCAGTCTGCTAAACGATCGGCTAATTGTAGAAGACGTATCAATTATATATTTTTTTCTATTATATCTACCATTTAATTTTGCCGGTTCTTTTTATATTTATTACGCTATTTTTTTAAATGACCAGCAATTATTTAGTTTCTATAGTTCGTTACTTGAAACATTAAATCAACAAATATATTATAAGAGCAGATATTTGAACGCAACTAAAAACTATAACTAAAATGTACTGATTTAGAGTATTTTATAATTTAAATTAATCTTAAACTTGTAAACGATAACTCACAACAAAAAGGTGATTATAAAATGAACAAAGTAACATTATCACACAAGTGTTACGATGTAAAATACATTTGTTTTGTAACCGACAGTAACAAATATACAATAACCGCAAACTGCGGTGAGAAACACTAAAAGTTTTGTTTTTCAAAACGAAACACTACATGTTACCTATCGCCATTTTTAATATATTTTTACTGTTAAATTTATTTTATGATGTGGCTAATAATTCGTCTCTTGTTGGAGAAATTTTATTTGTTATTCTGTACAAAGCTGTATCTAAAAAGTCAGACACTTATAATTTCAGTTTCGTTGTAAAAACAACGGTATAAAAATGCTGAATTGTCAATGTGTACGTGAAATGGAACGCTAAACTTAAATAGTAGTTTTATAATAATAGGTATTGCAGAAGTTTTGTGTTAAATTACTTTTAAATTAGATATTTGAAATTGTAAAGTTTTAAATTTAATTATAAATGTTACTTTTAAATCGATTGTGCTAACAGCCTCTGAGCACACTTACACAAATTACTTAGCCTAAGGTCTACAGGGAAAACTAAGGCCTTAACTTTCGAATGTTAAGAGACTAGTTACTACATGTCTCCTATAAAAAATAATCTTGTATAAAATAATAAATTTTGTATAAATATTCGGCATTTTAATCAACAATTTTAACTATAAGTTAAAAAAATTAACATTGAATGCAGCGAAACTATATTGAAGTGAACTTTCTTTCTTCCAATAGGTATGGTTTCAGAACAAGAGATCAAAAGAGCGTCGCCTCAAACAGTTAACTTCAATGGGACGGGGCCCGTTTTTCGGGTCTTCCCGCAAGATGAGGGGATTCCCCATGAACCTCTCCCCAGGTGGCCTCGAAGAAGGACCACCGGGGTTTCCTTACTTCGCGACAGCAGATGGCAAGTTCGAGTTTGGTTATGGCCCGCCGTTCCACCATGATGCCCCGTTCTTCCATCCGCCTCCCGCAATGCCGTTTAATCAGCCAGGTTGGTACACTTTTTAATAATACATTATTGTTGGTCCAATACTGATGTGACGTAGATTTTTAACTAAACTGCACTTGAACTGTAGATCTAGGACTAAAAACAAACTGTTTGTTAACTTGAAAAAGGATTAATAGATTTAAAAGATCAAGACAATCTTGTCAAGATTGTCTCAACACTTTCAGGATTACTTCACTAATCGACCGGCGTTCATGCTAACTATAATAATCAAGTTCTAATCAAGTTGTTTTCAAGTTTTAAAAAATGGGAAAGGGAAAAAGTATCGCAATAGTTAACAATTGCCGAACTCCAAACTTCCAAGAAATATTAAACGATTTGTAAGCCATAAAAATTACTTATTAAAGGGCAAGAAAGAATTGTGGGCGAATGTGTAACCAATATTTTTTTAAATAATATATTTTTGTTAGGCAATTCTTTCCGTGATATTTAAAATTTAACAAGTGAGATTTTTAAATTTAAAAGATTTTGCGAAAATAGAAGTAATATTTACTATTTAGAAATGAAATCTATAATCGCCCGAACGAATACGAGGTGTGTTCAAAAAGTAAGGTGACTTTGTATTTTTAAGAAAAAATATTTATTTATTTATCAATATTTATGTTGTCCCCTTCAAAGTAATCCCCCTCAGATACAATACACTTATGCCAGCGGTTTTTCCAATCGTCAAAGCACTTCTCATAAGCACTTTTCGGTATAGCCTTGAGCTCTTCCAGCGATGCAGTCTTTATCTCTTCAATCGTTGCAAATCTCCGTCCTTTCATAGGTCTCTTTAGTTTTGGGAACAAGAAAAAGTCACATGGGGCCAAATCCGGTGAATATGGTGGCTGAGGCATGATTGTGGTGTTGTTTTTGGCCAAAAAATCTCTCACCAGCAAAGATGAGTGAGCAGGGGCATTATCGTGATGCAAAAGCCATGAATTGTTTTTCCACAATTCCGGACGTTTTCTTCGTATTGCTTCTCGCAAACGGCGCATAACTTCAAGATAATACTGTTTATTGACCGTAAGTCCATATGGTAAGAACTCCTGATGCACCACGCCGTGGTAATCGAAGAAAACAGTGAGCAAAACTTTGACATTTGATCGAACTTGGCGTGCTTTTTTCGGTCTTGGCTCATCTGGGCTCTTCCATTGGGACGATTGGACTTTGGTTTCGATATCATAACCATATACCCATGATTCGTCACCAGTTATGACCCTTTTGAGTAAATCTGGGTCGTCGCTGACGTCATTCAACAGTTCTTGAGCGATGCTCATGCGACGGTTCTTTTGGTCAAAATTTAGCAATTTCGGAACAAACTTCGCTGACACACGTCTCATGCCTAAAACGTTAGAAAAAATTTCATGGCACGAGCCAAGCGATATACCAACATCCTCAGCAACTTCTCTGATAGTGATTCGACGATTTTCCAGAACAATTTTCTTCACTGCTTGAACGTTTTCATCAGTTGTTGACGTGCTTGGGCGTCCAGAGCGAGGCTCGTCATTGGCATCTTCCCGGCCATCTTGGAAGAGTTTGTACCACTTGTAAACATTTTTTTTACTCAGAACAGTTTCACCGTATGCCACTGTCAACATTTTAAGTGTTTCGGAGCACTTTATTTTATTTTTTACACAAAATTTGATGCAAATCCTTTGATCCATATTTTTCGATAGCAAGAAATCGCCGAGCACGAAAAACACTTATAACCTTTACGCCTCTCCCAACCAAACAAAAAATGCTATACACTTGAAACTTGGTACAGATGTTCGGGAAGAGTGTACCAACATAACAAAATAAAAAAAATCGATAATCGAAAGTACGTTGCCCGCCAAATTTGAAAAGTCACCTTACTTTTTGAACACACCTCGTATGAAGGCCACTGGAATGTTATTTTAGTTCGATACGTGTACAGTAGCAGTTCTTCTACACATAAAACTGTTTCAATGTCAAGCTTGATTTCAAATTTGCTTTATAGTCGACTGGCGTGTTCAAACTATGCTATAATTTGCCAATCAGGGCCAACTTTAAACTAATAGTCATTTTAAATTAAACACTAACCATGAGCTTTAATAGAATTGTTTTATACCTATATTATATTATGTATTTCTTAAGTGTCATTTTAGTTAAATGTTTTATTCTTTTGTATGACACTACAGTAAAGTAGATCTTTTTTAATAAGTTGTAATAGGAAAATAAAAAAAAAATGCATAAAGTACACTGACAAATCGATTAAAATTTTTATTTATCAACTATCTACAATTGCAAAGTGTTAGCAGTTTCAATTGTGCCCTACCTCCTATAAAACTAGAGGCGCATTAAATCTATTTAAATTATAACGTTATCATCATATGTACCAGGTAATTATTAACGGGAGCAGGTCGTTTCGCAGGAGGCATGGAGACTCTTCCAGGCGGGGAGTTTCCGGAGCAGTTCCCTCCACCAGAGCATCTCGTGTTACCTCGGCCTTCATCGCCAGAGTTCACCTTTGGAGACGGCCCACCACCTTTGCATCCTGAGGGTCTGGTGTGGTAGCTCAAGCCGGAGCCGCGGGACTACCACGACTGATGCGGCTCGACGGGCTTTTAAGTGGACTTTTGACAGTATTTACTGTATCGTGATGAACACGCAGTGGTTTGTGATTTTAGTTCGTTTGTAAGTTCTTCGGTTTTCCTTTTTACAGCTTTTGTTTATTTATCTTGATGTATATAGAACCAGATTCCGTTGTGTTGGTGCTATTTATATTATTCCTTAAAGCCAAGAGGAAGTATAAAGTATGAATGATAATGACAGTAGTTATTTAGGTACACTAGAATTTTCTAGAACACGTTCGAAATGCATTTCTTTTTGACTAACATTCAAAAATATTTAAAGGATATATATAAATGAAGTTGTCATAATTAATACTTTAATATTTTCTCAGAGCTTTAAGGTTTCTGATGATATAATATTTAACGAAACAACGTATTTTTGTCCCTCACAATCATTCTTCCTCTTTTTTTTAATTTATTAGACGTGAAAATGATATATTTTACTAAGAACAAGATATTGACTATTTTTAACTGATATTTGTGTTACAATAATGACTAAAAATAAATTGTTAATTGGTTTTTAACTATTCCGAGATCTTTCTGTTAATTTTGAAAACCATCTAAGCCTCATCATTCATAAGTAACTTTCCCATATTAAGATGATTTTACATAAAACATCATCAATTTATCAAAATGGTTTAATTCGAACTAGCACTTTAAATAGACACTATTAAATATACATGTATATTATATATATGTAAACACTTACACACTTAGTTGAATACAAATAGATAAAATAATAGTTTGACTTTTTATGTTCCAAGAAAATAAAAGAAAGGAAATTTAAAGAAAATTTTCTCATAAATTTGTCTTTAATATTCTTGTAGCTAATATTTATTTCTTTTATCTTAAAATTAATTTTGTATTTAAGCTGTGGCACTGTGAATAACTAGAATATATGTACAGATAGCTGTTATAACAGATAATTTATAAAAGTAAAATAAAAAATATAATTTATTTACAATGGGTTAACTTAACATAATTTATATAAGAATAATTTTGGTTCCTATTCTAAGATAGATACTGTTCGAAGCATTTTTTTGTATATTTATTAATAATTATCTTACCTCTAAATTAAGTACAATATATTAGAATAAATGGATACAGACCGAAATGTAAATATTCTATTGTATATATAAATTTTACCTTACCTACTGTATAAGATATTTGAATTTAATTTGGTGTTTAACTATCATCGTTATGAGTTTAGAATACCGTTATATTTTGCATCATTAACATCATTTTTCATCATTTATTTGCAAATAAAATTATTTCCTTGATAACAATTCATATTTTTAAATATTAAATGACACAGTTCTGAGTTTGAAGTCTTCGTATTTTGCCTGCAATTTTCAGTAAACACTGTGGTGACTGGAATAATCTTTCTACAGAACTTCAATATTGCCTAGTACTTAGGTTCTGGAGGTCTGATGGCGGTCGCTTCACGTAAAAAAATTTAAATTCACCCACATGTTAGTAAACTTACAACCGGCCTTAATCTAGTTTGAGAAAAAGGCTCCAAAGAAGACTGTGAATAATGACAGTAACTAGTCCAGTGATTAGGAATCCTGACTACTAAGTTTAAGGTCGTGAAATGCCTCTTTCACAACCAGCACTAATAAATCCGTGAGTTGAAGGTATGTTCAAAATCGAAAATAACATGTAATGAAATACATCTATTAATGGAAAGAAAGTTATTTTATATTTTATTTTACGTTATTTGAAACATACTGTAATTAAAAATCATTGCCTGAGATTAGTTTCAACTGTGAAAAACTTAAAACACGTTCTGTAATAAGAACAGTGCTTAAGTATACTTTAGTACATATTTTTAACTAAAATCTTAAATTTTAAATACATAATTTGAAGAAATCAAGGTTCAATCAATACTTGAAACGTTTTAAAAGACGTCTCAAGTATTAATTAAACTTTGATTTGTTTGATTGAATTTTAATATGGACCTTTGAAAGGAAATTTTTAAACAAATTAGAAGTACTTTACCGCATGAAGACGTCATAAGTATTCACAATGTAATAATGCTGCATTTTTGTGTTCTATTTTTTAAATCAATAGATTTAAACGAAAAAATATTGGATTTAAAGATAAAATAATGAATTAATGGTTTCTTTAAGGATATTAAACGCATAACGTTGTAAACTATTTTTGAGAAGTCGTCAACATCCAGGTTGTATAATTTATTCTGTGTCGGGGTGTAAAAATGTATAAATGTGTCTATATATATAGATACTACGTTCGCCAAAAAAACATTGTACAAACTTGATTGACCGACACACAATTTCTAAGCTACAACAAACAAAATCAATTACTTAGATCGAGAGCAATTCATGTTGTTTACAGTAAATTAAATTCGAAAAAATTTGGTGTTGTATAACATTTGACTAGTGCTAACAATTGCTTTTAACTCGGTGAAGTACAACATAATGTTGCAGACTAATGAGTTTTTAATCGAATCATTTTTTTAAATGACTTTTTATGTACACTATTAATTATTTTGTGCAAATCTAGCGGATAAATTTATGGAATCTGAGTTAAAGTTTCTCTTTAATTTCAACATAAACTTATTCATGGTAACAATGGCTGTCGAATGCAGGATATCGAAAGCAGAATTTGTGGTTAAATTATTAGCATGTTTTCGACACATTCATAAAATTCATAACATCCTAATTTTGTAAATCCGAGAATTTTGACATAAAGTAACGGTTTATGCATTGTAAATATCATTTATAAGCATTTTTTGAAATGAATTTCCATACGTTTAAGGGAACATCGTGGTTTAAGTAATAAAAACTGTTGTCAATATGTTTGCAGTCACGAATATGTGTTCCTTATCAGTGTTGGAAGTATGTGGGCGTCATATAATGTAAACTTACTTTGTAAACTTAATTAAACTTTGTTTACACTCATGTACGTTAACTAAGTATAACTAAAACGTACAACGATAGCCAGTACTTTTCAGTAAATGGGTTATTTAAAAAGTAATGGTTTGTTTATTCCGTCTTGTGAACAAAAATACAAACTTGGAAATTTAGGATTACGCCGCGCCGTCGTGAAATTATTTAATGATGTGTAAATATTGTGGTTCTACAATTTCGAGTATATTCGTGACAGCACACATAGTGATACGGTGATTTAAACAGGATTAATAGTATAAGCGTGTATGTACTTTGATGTAAGTGTTAATATTTGGTACATGCTGTTGTCTATCTATATTTAGCACGTAAACGAAAGTATAATGGAATTGTCTGTAAGAATAAAATCTATGCGAAAATGTGTTTATTTTTATTTAACGTTTCTTTAACACAATGATTAAGTTACGATCATAATCCAACAGTTGCTAACTAGCTTCGAAAAGTTTGATAAATTTTTCAATTAATCAACTTCGATCTATACCCTCTAACCCCCTAACTTTCTTTCTATATTTAGGTACAAAAAAACATGTAATAACTAACAAATTTACATTGACAATTATTATAACACTTATTTCTGTATAAATCATGATTCTTCAGACTTACTAGATATAATAACTCTATCCAAAGTTATCAAGCTGTTGCGGCAGGTGTGTCTCTGGAATTCCTTAGTGTTTTTTTATGATAGAGTGGGCAAATTTGAACATGAACGTTTGCAACTCAGGGGTCACACAAAAGTATGCCATGAGAAAGTCTATTCACGTAACAAAAATTCGTTAACCTTTGATCTAACTTCGATCTTAAAAAAGTCATTCAGTCAAAAGGTTTTGTTTTTATAAAAGCCTACTAAAGTGATACTACTCTGCTTAAAGGAAAGCATGAATAGAATCCAAAAGTGGTGGTCTTCATACCCATTGCGAATGCAGACAATGCAGTATGGCGATGCACGCTATGGCGGCTTAGTAAGATACTTTATCACGCCCCGCTTGAAGAACCCGGGATCGTAATGGGAGGAAAAGACGTGCGCTGGTAGTGTGTTCCAGGTTTTAACTTTCTTTGTTAATTCCGTATTACCACATTACACTCTTATACCTCAGTACGAGAATACCTTTTATTTATGAGAGCAAGAGGAGATTGGAAATGGATTTTGAACAAAGTTTTATACCAAGAATTGAAGTTCTGATCATTATAAGTCGTTGACCATTATATTAAACTGTTTTTGTAGTTAACTATACCTATAATGTAGGAGGTATATGTTCAACAGCTCATGAACATTCAAATGTAAGTGGAATAAGCATAATTGGACAGTAAATAACTACACTATTTAAGTTAAATTTAGTTTAAATCTCAAGTAACTTCTTGAAATCATTCTAACGTAAACCGAAACATACCTAATCAAGTGTACGGTTTCTTGGTTTGTTACTCGACTGCCTACTATAAGTACACAAGTACCACTATCTTAAGTATAGTAGTACACATTTACTAGTATCTAAATGCATAAAAACGTCGTAAAAATAAATGAAAACTATAGAGAGTAGCATAAAAACAAATGAATAACTAAGACGAAAAAGTACTTGCTGATACTAGCTTATCCACCATCATCATCAACAGCATTCAACAGTCCGCAGCTGGACATAGATCTCCACCATAATGTGTTTTAATTTTGATAGCACAAAAAATATCAGAATTTGTCGGTAACTGGTTCAAAAGTTATAGGCATTTCTAAGTGGTCAATCTGGCGTTACTTTTCAAAACTGCCACGCTTATATTATATACACTCCAGCAACCGGGGTACCCAGTGAAGATAATTACCTAACTGCTTAGCACTTCCCTATTTTAAGCAGGTTAATCCATTGGAAAAAAATCATATATATACATACTTATGTATGTATATTAATAGACAGACCTGTTGTTCTAGTGGTTCAATTCCCACCCAGGACAAATCGATATTATATATCCGACATGATTTATCTACAGTATGTATACAGGGTGCATATATCGCCATCACTTTTATTTATACCAGACATTCATTTAGTTATTTTAAAACGATTAGCAAAATTTCCACGAAATATATTCAGTAGTTTAGCCACAGGACACTTTTTTGTTTCATGTGTCGTATAATGCTGTAATACGTAATGGTCAATGACCTTTCACTCATACGTTGTAATAATTAATAAAATATAAAAAAAAACAATATTAAATATATTTCAAAGAGCATACGGAAGATAATACTGTGTATGACAAAGAGGTTCATAAACTTTATTTGCTTTGTTGGTCACTGTATCGGTAAAATAGAAGCATGTAATTGGCTAGTACGTCACAGGCATCATTGCTGTCAACCTACAACTAATCGGTTTCTACTTCGTAATTTCGTACCTTTTCATGTATTGATTGTAAACAAAATATGTTAAAAAATAAGAATTGTAATATTATTTAATTTCGTAAATTATATTATTTATTTAAATTTTTTTTACAGTACATGATGATTACTATCGGCATTTTTTTTTTAATTTTTTCCTAACCATACTGAAACAATTGCCAGCATTGATTCAATTATTTTATGTATAAGACTTTACTTAGATTTGTAATGAGGCCCGCTAATTTTATGAAAAAGTAACAATAATGATTGTGTTGTGCAGTGTGTGTGTAAAATTGAGTGTTGTGCTTGCTTGCAAGTCCTTAAATTATTTTAATTTACCGAAATCGACAATTATAATGCCACGAGTGACCTTTACAGCCGTGTAATATACTGATATGATTTTAATTTACGGAGAGTGCCAATAAAACACATATCTTGCTTTGCGGACATACCGTGAGAGATATGGAACCACTCGTGTATGTCCTACAGACAGTCGAAGTTTTGTAAGGGCAGTACAATCTTTGTAACGAGACAATCAAATTTGGGTGAAACCTAATGTTGAGTTTGCTCCCCGAACACCAATCGCTCTTGAAGAATATGTGTTGGACTTTTTCACGTGTAATCCTACATGCAGTGTGCGTAGAACTGCTCGTCAGTTTGGTGTACAGCATAAAAAAATCTACGGTATCTATAAGGGTGATAAACGATGGCCCTTCAAGTTTCGAAGAGTACAAACCTTGCTGAAAAGGAATCAATCTGTTAAAGTAGCGTACTTTCAGTGGTTACGTAACAAAGTAACAAATGACACTGAATTTCTATCCAACATCGTGTGGACTGATGGGAGTAACTTTACTCTTAACAGCATATGGAATCACCACAACTTGCGATATTGGACTGTGAAAAATCCTCATGCTGTGCACGAATATCTCGTTAAATGTATGGACAGCAATTCATAGCAACCAAATAATTGATCCAATTTTCATTGATGAAAATCTGACTGCTGTTAAGTTTTTAGAATTACTTGATGACCCAGTGTCTGACTACACAGATCAATTATCTGTTGCTCAAAATAGGCGTTCATGATATCAGTTACACGGAGCACTTTCACATTCAGTGGTGACTACCAAGGAACGTCTTAACTACATGTTTAGTGAACAGTGGATAGGACGATGCCACATAGATCATCAGATTTGATACTTCTTGTGGGTATATGTGAAAAATAAAGTGTACTCAACACACATTAATTCAGTAGGAGAACTGAGATCGAGGATCATTAGTGCGTTCGATTAAATAAAATCCCTAGCCGCGAATGACAATTATGTGCTAAAATATGCGAAAACATGTTGCGAAGATGTCGTCGATGCTTTGAAGTGAGCAGTAGGCACTTTGAAAATTTAATTATTTAAATTAAATGAATTAAATAATTGAAATAAATTTTAAGCAAATATTGATCTGATTTAAAAACAAAGTGAACCGAGTGAAAACTGATCAGTGAAAAGAATGTAATATTTCGCGACGTGACACCAATCTTGGCTCGGGTTTGATTTCGCCGCCATTTTTGTGCCGCCGCCTACAGGTGAGTAAGCCGTGTAATCAGTGGTTCTCTAATTCGGAATTGAAATAATTGTATTTATTTTGTTTTAAATTAGCGTTTTGTTCTTTACTCATTTTAACAGAAATGTATTGGATTGTGTTACTTGCTAATTACTGCTTTGACAAAAGTCGAGCGCCACTATATTATACTGTATATTATGTTTAATTGGTTGGTTAGAAATATAAGTATGTTTGTCAACAGTTCAGTCACTATTGTACAGGCTTTGCCTAGTTTGGGAACAGATTACCGTGTGTTAGATGTGTGAGGATATAATTATCTCTTTGTGCGTAAAGGGGTAGACAGAAACGAATCCAACACCCGCATTACGCCGACTTTACTGTTTTAAACTCACTTTAATACATCATTTTAACATAGCTCTCATTTCGTTTATTTTAATCGGAAACATCGGATGGATATACTGCAATGTAAATTAGAAGACAATTTCACTAATTCAGGAATGTCACGTATTCAGGTATACATAGAGTATTTGGTAATCGAGCGAGATAATAGACTCCGATCGGTGTAAACAATGGTTCCAATTACGATTCCGTGGTCGACAGTTAATTCGAGCGTGTGAACTGACGCGTTGTGGTCTTTCCCCACTCCCCGCACAAATTCCAATTTTCCTTTATGTGCGACGCGGGATGGGACGGTGCTTACCTTGGCGGTTTGCTGAGTAAATTTCGCCCCGATCGTACGCTCGATAGCAACTTGCCAATTCGTTTGTATTTTTTTTTTGATATTTTGGTCTGTTAGTCTTTTGTATGCCTATTTGTATATTTTGAAAGCAATTGTTTTTTAATATTATGTGAAAGTGATATTTTAATACAATCGTTATATTTAATGTTGGTAGCTATAAAGTTATTTATTTAACAAAGTTAGAAAGTGTATGTAAGATTTAAGAATGTAGTAGATTTAAAATAGTCATATTTTTAAAGTTATAAATCTCTAGTCAACATAGAATTTTGGATTAATTTGTAAATATTTAAAAGTAATATTTTAATATACGTCATATGAATTATTCTTCTGTATATGTCCACATAACTTTCTTCCCTCCTTATTATATTACTTGCAGTTATTTAGTCATTTTTTAAGAGCACATACACACACACACACACACACACATATACACACGCACGCACACACAAGATTTCGGTCTAGGCAACAGAATCATCGAATTCGTCTTAGATCTAGTTGTAACACCTATAGAGATATTGTTAAAACATTTAACGCACTAAGAAAATCCCCGACCTTTGGGATAATAAATTAATTAATTATTACCGTAGTTGCTTTGCATCACAGTTGCCCTTAATTTCCAACAAGTGCTTTGAATGTGGTATGTTTTCTGACCTAAGAAAACATGCAAAGATCATTTTTTTATTCAAGAAAAATATATATACATTGTTCGTTCTTACTAATAATAGACCTATCTCAGTCTGATCTACTTTCACTAAATTAAAACTCACTTTAGTGAGAATAATAGTCTACTCAGGAAACAGTTTGCTCCAGAAGAGGTCACTCGACAAGTGATGCTTGTGTTCAACTTTAGAAAAGTGTGCTTAATGTTTGAAAGGATAAACTGGATGCGTAAGGTGTATTTTTGTGATTTATTTAAGGCTTTGGATTGTGTTTTCCATGGAACGTTGGTCAGGAAATTGTATCACTATAGAGTTAGGAATAATGCTTTGGATCTTCTTATCTCTATCTATCCATCTCTGTCAGAGGTCCTCCAAGTCTTTGACCACTATAAGGGTCCCTCAATTCTCGACCTATTTTCATTTCTCATTTATACAAATGAACCACTTAATCTGGTAAAAAATGATCAGGAGATAGTGCTGTTTGGGGATGACACGTCTCTTTTATTTAAACTTAAGCGACAGTAATCAGTTCTGATGATGCGAATAATACTCTCTATTATGGCCTGAATTAGTTCAATGTTAATAATTTACTTTTCATCAGATCATCAACAGCCTTTTACAGTCCGCTGCTGGACATAGGCCTCTCCTTAGCAAGGAGGTTTTAGCCTACTATTCCACGCTAGCCAGACGGGTTGGAATAGGGTTTATTTCAAGTTTTCCTTCTCTTTGTAATGATGTTGTTTTGTATACTTGGTCGCTTAGTCGCCTCTTACGACACCCACGGGATGAATAGAAGTGGTGACGCTATGTATTCTTAATCCGTCACCACACGGACAATTTACTTTTAAACTAGAAAAAAACTAAACGAATTAGATTTTTTACAGGTAATGTTAAACAGTTAAAAACCGGTGTTCTAATAATGGAAAAAGAGTTGAATCTTGTACACACCACGATATTTCTGGATATAACTCTGGGTTTTAAATTGCAGTGGGACCAACATATTAATGGGTAGTCGAATAATACGTTTCTATCATTGACATTTTGTTTGAAAGTGATAAATATTATATTTAATTCATTGTTTTCTTTTGTATTTCATTTGTTTTCAATTCTTTAATTCCTAATTTAAAATTTCCTTAAAAAAATTAGGCCTAATATATCACGCTGACCCCAAATGGATTTGTATAGGGTTTGTATCAAGTTTTACTTCTCTTTGCATTGATGGTCTCTTGTATAATTTGCACCTTTAGTCGTCTCTTACAACACCCATAGGGTGAATAGGGTTGGTGACCCTCTGGTGCATGTATACTATATATGTATATACATAACCGTCTCATTGACCTAGTGATTAGCGTATGCGACTTCCAATCAGGAGATTTCGGGTTCAATTCCCGAGCCGGGTCTAAAAGTGTTATTGAGTTTTTCAATTTACATCAGTTAAGAGTACATCATCATCATCCTACATACATACTATACGAAAATGTTATAACAATTTAACACTCTGTGTATAACTTTTACGTATTCTATAAGTTTATTATTACCTCATGCCAACTATTATATGTCAACTTACCCCTCTCTATCTGAAATAAAATTGATATGAACTTTAGATTAAATTAATTAAATCTTATGAATTAAGGATTCCTTTGTCTATGGTCCACCTCGTACCACACCTTTTCTTTTTCTGTGCGGAGATCCCCCCGGATACCGCCTACTGGTGGTTATGTTGGGCTCGAACCGACCAAAAACCGCACGTCGTCTCAGGTACCAGTAGCCGGGGAATCAGGTGTACCCCAGAAAGGAAATCCCTGAAACACCTCGTACCACACCTATTACAAAATTCTTCAATAACTGAAGTAATAACTTCAGTTCTATAATAATACATAGTAAAAGGTTTTGTAACGTAATAAATAATAGGAATTATAAGTTTTATACGTTTAAAGAAGTTAATATCGATAGCTTGTGGAACTAGTTAAATTTTAATTAGCTTTAGAAAGATTGTAAAATAGAGAGGTGCTTAGACAGTATTACTTTATGTCTAAGGCAAGCTGTCAGGATGTAAGAGGATATACATCCAATATACGCAGTAAATAGTAATACACTACTCTTTAAGTCTCATTTCATAACATAGTCTATATTTTATTAAGCACTCAACTTAAGATTATACTTCCTTCTCATTGAAACAACGGTCATCAAAACTAGCTTCGTAGTTTTGACTTGTTTAAAGGTATGCTGTTTATGTTATAAATATTTGATTTTACGTGCCTCGAATTGATTAGTTATTTTAGTACAATATATAATCATTTTCCTGCTCTTTCACGAGTTTATTAGACTATAGAGCAGAGTGTAATATTGTGAAGGGGTTTTACTGGTTTCCTTGACAATCAAATGTGTGTTAGGCGCCAGCGCTCCTTGGGCATGTAATCATTTCAAGAGGGTGAGTAAGGAAGGAGGTGAATTGGGTTATAAGCATAGTTAGGTAGAGAAGCCAGAGTAAGGTATATAGTGAATCTAAGAGGCTAAGATGTGTCAAGTTGTTTGTATGTATAACACACTTGGTTGACTGCTTCGGTGGCTCAATGGTAACGTCCCGTTTGGTCAGACCAAATATTTGTATGATCTTTATTTCAATGTTTGGTATTTTCTATGTACAGTTTGCATGTATTTACAAAAGAATTGTATATGTATTTATATCAGCTGTCTAATACCTATAGTATTAACTCTGCTTGGTTTGGGACTAGATGGTGTTGTGGCAATATCCGTGTGGTTACGGTGTTATCTCATGGGTGTTATTAAAGGCGACTAAGGAAGCAAATTACACAGAACAACATCACTGTAATAGAAGGAAAACTTGATACAAACTCTATATCAACTCGTCTGACCATAGTAGGCCAAAACCTCCTTTCTAGCAGTAGACTATTAAAGGTTAATGATGTAATCTGATGTGAGACGAACGTGTGTTAGATATTCGAAATATTACTGTCTCTTCCATCCCATAATCACTACACAGAGGAATTCTTAACGTCCACATTTTACCTACTATAGTTTTAACGCCATTAACGTAACTAGTGACAAGCTTATTGTCGCTAATAAACATACTTATACATCTATAAATACTCGTACATACATACTTTCGATAAATTACACCAAAACACAAAATGAAATGAGATAAATCAAAATACTACTAAGATATTGCGAAATATAATACGTATCCCTGGACCTGAATTTTATTTTATTATTATATTATATTGTACTTATGACACATATAGTACTGGATATCAAATCTCGTGAACAAATACATATATACGTGATCATCACCTTCAATAGCTGCTGGACCTAGGCCTCTCTTTAAAAAGAACCTTTTGGTCCACTATATTTATATTTTTTTATATTTGAAGAGCCTGCCAAAGTGACTACTCTGCCAAATGGAAAGCATGAAGAGAATCCAAGAGCTGTGGTCACGATACTCATACAGATAATACAGTATTGTATTGTCTGCATTCCCATACTATGGCGACCTACTAAAATGTTTTTTTACGCCTTGCTGGGGTGTAAAAGACATGATGGTCATCGTGGCATTGTATTGCACACACTTATCATGACAACTGTCATCCTATATCACGCTGGCCAGGCGGGTTTGTATTAAGATTTCCTTCTTTACGCAGTGCCGTTGCCCTGTGACGTTTGCTTCTTTAGTCAACTCTTACGACACCAATGGGATGAAAAGGGTAGTATCTGTATTTAAAATCCTTCGCCACACAGACCCAAAAGAATAATTACGACGTAATCATTTTTACCTCTATTGCAATTTCGTCCGGTTGTACATACAACTAAAATCAATTTACACATAATGATTCCATACATCAAACACCTACTCAATTGTAATCACAATAAACATTCATAATCGTACCATCGATCTTGGTATCGAAATCTATCGTAATAATTACAAAATCAGGAAAATATATTATTTGCCATATTTGCGACATTATAGGCTATTTATGGCTTTCGAATAATTAGATCGTGTGTTCACGGAATTGTTTCATTACTTCATTATTAGTTTACATGGTTCGACAGATTTTTATGTACGTCGTGATTTTATGTTGATTGCTAATTTAAGTTACAATAGAAATCATTAAGAAGGTGTATTAACTTTTTCTTTTCAAACTTAACTTTTAATCTTGTGAAACATACTGAAAACTTATTGTAAACACCACCATTGCATGTTTACAATATTATAATGAAAACTGAAGTGTTATAACTGGTCTGTTGATCTAGTGGTTAACGATTCTGAAGTCTGAGGTAATGGGTTCGAATGTCGTCCAGTGCAAGCGTTGTGTGATAAGCACGGTCATTATATTTTATGTCTAGGTGTAATTGAAACTGAAATGATTCTTTCGTGCCACGGGTAATAGTAGCAAAGGGTAATACACACACGTACACATACACACAAAGGACACACTCTCAGCCACAGACTAAGTTTTAAACTAATTTTTTCAGTTAAGCTTTATTGATTTTGAACTTTGTTTTAATTTTATTTTATAATGTATTTCAACGAAACTTTATAAAATATTAAATAATAATACTTCGAACGTCTAACACGCAACACCATCTCACATCCCATTATATCAACAGCCTTGAACAGTCCGCTGCTAAATCCGAGGTTTTGGCCTACTATACCATGATGCCCAGACGGGTTTGAATCAAGTTTTCCTTTTCTTGGCAGTGATGTTGTACTGTGTAGTTTGCTTCCTCAGTTGCCTCTTATGACACCCATGGGATGGAAAGGGGTAGTGACACTGTATTCTTATTGCGTCACCACACGGAGACTTATCTTATCTGTATCTTTTTACAGAGTACTTGCAGTGGATTTAAGTTATGTGCATTCAAAAGACCAGTTTGTAATAAAAACTTCATTAATATAATTCTAAGACCTTACATTGAAAGTAAATGTCTTGATGATAAAAAGGTAACATGTCTTAGGTCGTCATTTTGTACAAGATTCGAAAGAATCTGTTATTCTATTTATCCCCATAAACGATGCCCATGTGGTGCTGGTGTGCAGAAACGGGTGTCATGTCCCTCCAATACAAGAATTCTCCGATATATTCTAATCGGCGTGAGAACTTCTATATTGCGATACAGGATTAATTACTCCGTAGTTCGATGTTTGTTCGGTTGATGGCGTTGTAGTATGTCTTTGTCGTCGCCGTATGTAGAAAGCGCCACGCTGGTGATGCCAATCAACCTTCGCATCTATAAATAATACGAAAGTTATAAGCTTCATTTGTCTTAAATATCGCAATAGAAACATGAAAAATGGGTACTAATACTAAGACATTCAATTTAACTACGTCTAAATACCTAATTTCTGTAGCTTAGATTTTGGTGGTTATTTTTTCTGGCCGTCGTGAAAAAATTATACTCTCAATTCTTATATTTAAGTAGATCTTTTCGAAATTTTTGGATCACGAAGTTAAAAAAAAATCTAGATACTTTACAAAAGATATTTTCATTTCGTCTACTCAAAATGAGTACATCCACGTTCATTATGCTCGCTGCGGTCGTTCCTTGCGTCCAATCAATCACTATTGGTCACAGTAGCGCTGCGCCCGCGTCGGCCCTAACGACGTACATACAAAGGGACACGAGTACAATTAACATTAAACTACAAATACAAAAAAAAAAGTAGTAGAAATTAAAAATACAAATTAGAAATTGTACATATTTGATTGATTTCACTTTCAATTATTATTTTTCGCTTGCATAGTGTTAACTTTATCACCTTGATATAAGTTTATTTTATTCAGGTACTTAAATTGCTAGTAGATATGTCAGTATGCAAGTGTTATTTAACTTATTACAAGAAACAATATGGAAATCCGACTTTTGTAAATTGTTTAACAACAAAAGGAAAGTAACTTTGTTTCTTTTTGTTTTTATAAAAGTATATCGACAGATTTAAATAGTCCACTGTTGGACAGAGACCTCCCTTAGCATGGAGGTTTTGGCCTACTATATTACGTTGGCCAGACGGGTTGAAATAGGGTTCGTTACAAGTCGTGCCCGGAGGTCCTACACCCGTAGTCGGCGGCGACACCGCGTAGACGGCGTGGAGGACCAGCTTCATGAGGAGTACCGAGAGGCGCGGAAAACTCTGAAGCTGGCCATTAGCCGCGCCAAAGAAGTGAAGAGGAAGGAGATGCTGGAGGGTCTCGATCGTGACCCCTGGGGTCGCCCTTATCGTGCGGTGCGACAAAAGCTCCGCACGTCGGGCCCCCCCCTTACAGAGACACTCCAGCCCAGCTTCCTGCGGGAAGTGGTCGAGGGTCTTTTCCCGCAGCGGGCGGAGCACACACCCCCGTCGATGGCTTTCATGGTCGAAGACGACGGGGGACGGAACGAGGATAATGTTCCGCCCGGCAGGGAATCGGAGATAGGGGCGGTCGTTCTACGGATTTGCTCTAAAAACACCGCCCCTGGGCCAGATGGAATACCTGCCCGAGTGTTGGCGCGAACCCTCGACCACATGTCGGATCGCCTCGGGGAAGTCCTAAACGCCAGCTTGGCGTCCGGACGTTTTCCTGAGGGCTGGAAGAGCGAGAAGCTGGTCCTACTACGGAAGCCGGGACGGCCGGCCGATTCGGTCGCGGCTTATAGGCCCATCGTGTTGCTGGACGAGGCGGGTAAATTGTTTGAGAGGATACTCTCTCCCCGCATCGTCCGGCACCTCTGCGAGGTGGGCCCCGATCTGTCGGACGCCCAATACGGATTTCGAGCCGGGCGTTCGACAGTCGATGCTGTGTTGCGCCTGAGGGCCGTGACCGAAGAGGCGGTGAGCTGTGGCGGCGTGCTTCTGGCGGTGTCGTTGGACATCGCCAACGCATTTAATAGTCTGCCATTTAGCTGCATCAGGGAAGCACTCCACTACCACGGGGTGCCAGAGTACCTGAGGCGGCTTGTGGCAGACTATCTTGAGGAGCGTACCGTCATGTACGAGGACCGAGAGGGTATTCTGAGGCGGCGGCCCATGTCGTGCGGTGTTCCACAGGGGTCTGTCCTCGGACCACTCCTGTGGAATATGGGATACGACTGGGCCCTTTGAGGTCGTCTTCCCCCGGGCTGGGCGTAATTTGTTACGCCGATGACACATTGGTCACGGCGCGGGGGGCGAACTTTCAAGAGGCGGCGCGCCTGGCCACCGTGTGAGTCTCTTTGGTGGTCGGGCGCATTGAGGCGCTGGGTTTACGGGTGGCCCTAGATAAGACGGAGGCCCTTTTGTTTCATGGGCCTCGTCGTGGTCCACCCCCCGGCGCCTCTATCGTTGTCAATTCGGTCCTCGTACCGATTAAGGCCCAGATGAAGTATCTGGGCCTGATCCTAGACGGCAGGTGGCTCTTCGACGAGCACTTCCGACAGCTTACTCCAAAGCTGGTCGGCGCTGCTTCTGCCCTTGGACGACTTTTGCCCAGTTTGGGTGGAGCCAGCGTCGCGACGAGACGGTTATACATGGGGGTTGTCCGGTCAATGGCACTGTGTGGTGCACCGGTGTGGGCGGCGGCTCTGACCGCCCAGAATAGGGCTCGCCTCTGGCGCCCTCAGAGGATATTGGCGGTTAGAGCCATACGTGGTTACCGCACCGTATCGACGGAGGCGGCGTGCGCCTTGGCCAGAACTCCCCCGTGGGATTTGGAGGCGGAAGTGCTCGCCGAAGTTTATCGGCTGACGGCTGACTTCCGGGCGGGTAGCGGCATACGGCCCCCGCCCGAAGAGATACGCGAGTGGCGAGAGGCCGCTCGTCGAGCCACGATGGCTCGTTGGTCGTCCCGGCTGGAGGCTCCACGTGCTGGCTTTGCCGCCGTGGAGGCTCTCCAGCCGGTCATCGCCGAGTTCGTTCCGCTTGGGCGGCGCAGCGTGGGGTCCTCACTGCAGTTTTTGGAAGTGATCTCTCGCTACCGGCCGTCATACGCTCCATGGCCGGTAGCGACAGTTGTTTTACCGCGGTCACAACCTTCTGCGAAGACGTAATTTCGCGGAAGGAGGCGGCGGAGAAGGCCCGGGAGGATGATATCCACTCGGACCCAATTCGCCGCCGGCGAGCCGGGCGGCGGAGGCGCGCATACCAGCACCTCATGCCGCCTTGAGTGTGGCCGCGGGTGGACGGGACGGGTTTTCCCCTCCATCCGCTATAGTGGCCAGCCGCGAGGAGGTGATGTGCACGTGTGCCGTACGTCACCTAAATAGAGAGTTTATCCGCAGATGGTGCCCGCCTTAGCGGGCAGGCGCTAGGAGGGATCTGGATGTCGTAACAGCAGCGGTTCCCGGATCCCTTCTATCTCAGGCGCAGAGTGGCACACCGTGTGGTTTTAGTCGGTCCGATTCCGACACACCACCTCGCCGTAAACCCCGGTGGGGTGACGGCCCGAGGGGGTTTCCACATGTTAAAAAAAAAAAAAAAAAAGTGTTCGTTACAAGTTTATATTCTCTTTGCAGCGATGTTATCTTGTATAGTTTATTTCCTTAGTAGTCTCCTCCAACATCTATGGGAAGAGCAGCGGTGATGACACTCAGTATTCTTAATTCACCACCACTCCGAGAGTTTATCTTTTGCAAATCATAAAGTATAAAATTACGACATTGAGAATTTATTAATATATTCTAGTATGTGAATTGTTTCTTTTTCAGGTAAGCCAGTTTCGAGCTCGTAAGTTGTATTGTTTCATCATCAACCAATTGTCTTTACAAAGAATCAATATTTTTCTTGTAAATACAATTTTAATGCCATTGTTAACAATAATAATATTTCGGACATCTGACACACAACGCCAGCTAATCCTAAATTAAGCAGAACTTGTACTATGGGTACTAGGCAACTAATATACTCATAAATAGATATCTAGTTTTTTGTTATAAATACCACAATTGTAATATTTAAAGAGGTGGCGTAATATTTGTATAAAAATGAGTAGATATTTTAGATGAATACTCTTGCTAACGACTCAGAAATACCAAATCTGAAGTGGCTATTTCGTGTCTGTGTAGGAGAAATAAACTTAAGAGGTTAAATATAATGTCAGCAGAAGCGCTGCTATAGAAAGCACAGGTCAAATTGTTCGATTGTCGATGTAAAACATAATCCACAGCACAACTTACTGTCTTTGCTCACAACTTTCCGTGTCTTTCTATGGTTACAAGGTGACTTAAATGGTAAACTGTAACGTAGTGTAACTGCTACGGTTTCGATACTGACAAAAATCGACTGTTTCACACACATTATCTTATCGACAAGTGAAAAACGCTCTCTACTGCGTAATACTGTAATACTTTGTGTGATTCATAAATTGTTGTTCTGAGTCTGGGTGTTCTTTGTGTCCGATTCTAGTATGTTTGCAGACACCCGCGACACAGGATTTATTCCTAGTGCGGGCGTAGTCTTTGAAAAAGAAAAAAAAGAAATATATAAGAAGTTAAAACTAAAACGCATGTTTCTCCAGTCGCCCTAGCAGATGCAGCTCTAATAAAATTGTTCCAGGAGTTATTCAAAGGCCAACAACACTAGGCCATTATCCTAAGTCCGACCTTTCTCGTTCGATGTGAATAATAATCATCCCTAATTAAAAAAAACTAAAATTATAACCTAGATAGGTAATTGTAAGTAAACATGAAATGCTCAGAAATAACAAGTTAAAGATAAAACCCATCGACATTTCACAAATAATTACCAACAATCAAACACACTCGATATACCCACGGATCACCCCAAACTAACAAATAAACAGAAATACCTAACTGACCATTAATTAGAACAATTGTTGTTGGGGCATTAGAACACCCCATTCGCTACTTGTATAGAGCACGCAATACCCCTCCTACAAATAAGTTTTATGTAAAATCAGATAAGGGACATTGGCAGTTATTATACTTGTTCTCTATTTATTTGGATCATAAAAGTTAATAAAGTAACTTAGGTAGTTTAAAAGCTGTATGATAAGTCGCTACTGTAGTTAGATTTTTCTATTAAGATTAGTAAAAATTTATTACTTTAATTATCTTTTTGAACCTTTTCAAGGTATTTACATATCGAATGTTATTCAGGCATATGAGACAGGCCGGAGGTAAGCAAATAACTTACTACTTATAAAGGATAATTTAAGAAGGTGGAAGTGTAAAAAAATAATTTTAGCAAACAATGTCTAAACATAATATGTACACCCTGGGATGCAAAGTCTACACAATATGAGTTTAACCTGTAAAAAAACTTGATTGATTTTACATGATTAAAATAAAACATTTACTGAATTATGTTCGCACTACAACCATCGGGAGACTTCAAATATTAAGTAATAATTACGTCTCTATATAGTTCCAATATACACGTGCGTGCTGGGACATTTGCGTGTGCGCACCCCATCGCTCACCCGTCTGATCTCACCGACGCGACCCGAAGGCTCACGATCACGCCCGACGGAACACGAACACACAAAACACTGATTTAGGCAAGTACCTAAATGTCACCGCTCTTTAAATATAATACTTTAGACTCAACTATCTTTTAATTTTAAGTTATAGTTGCGAGTAATTTAGTTTTACTTTTAAATGTTTAGTAATTGTGATTTATTGAATGTTAGATTATCGACCTTTTTTGTGTTCCCACGGTATTTGGTAAGTTGCCAAACTCAATTAATTAGTTATTAAAATCAGTTTTCTGTGTAACCGTGCTATTACCATTAGGTATTAGGCAAGCTCCACCTTAGAGCTTGTCTTTTTTTACTGAAACGGCTTTTTCATGAATAAATACTTTTGCAAAAGTGACAATACTTAGTATACGAGTAGATAATCATTTACTTGCTTCAGCCCTCAGCCGTCATCTGCTGAACGAGGGCCTCCTCTAAAGTGTCAAACATTTACTATAGTCTGTAAAATATAGCACTAGTGTAATTTTAGCATTTACGACGTACATTTGGGGTATGAATTTCTATGTTTTATAATGTGCACTTATATGTGAAATATGAAAATATAGAGGATAAAAAATATAATTGCTTTTTCAAAGCTATTTTGTCGTTTCCGTAGCCATCGGCCACAGAGATCAATCTATATTGGTTATAAATTATAAAGGTTTTACATTAGGAAATATCAGGAAAAAGTAGGCGTTCACTGAAGCCATAAACAATGACATCTCCAAGAATGTCATTAACACCTTGCCATTGTAATTAAATCGCCCTCTTCCAAAAATCGTCAAAACTCTATAGTCACCAGTAAACAGTCTTTAAAACAGAACCTTAAATATTAAATTATAGAATGAAACAGGTGCATTTTAGTTGACATTTTCGTGCCTTCCTGTCATTACCTATTAGGGTAGCATCACCATCAAATTAAAATGCCAAAGCGTACAAAAGCACCCTTATTCCCTTTCCATTAATATTATAACACTATCCCATATAAATAACACGTTATGAACTTTACTTCTATTAAAATAAGATAGAGTTTTGAATGTTACTATTATTGTTCAGTGCTGATATGAATAGTTGATCTATACAAATTTAGTTTGATTGTTTGTTGATGTAATTAGTCATTTCTTAATTAAGTAGGTGTTTATTACTCTCGTATGTAGGGGATATTAAATATTCTGAGTGACAGTTTTATTTTTTAATTTTATGGCACTACCCACGTAACAGTGTGTTTCTGTGATATTAACGTTGAGCGATGCATTAATTTTTGCTTCACATGTAAATTATTAACCGCTGCTACCATACCCCAAAAGTTCTTAGCGTGATAGTAGGTACTTGTTTTTTTTTTGTGTAAAAGGCTTTTAAGCGCGTGTAGTGAAAAAAAAGTCTAAAACGAAAGTGGTAAATAACAGATTAAAGAGGACTCTATTATTTGCCGTACAGGATTTTACTTTTATTCATAGTATTACACGTGTCTCCAGCTACCCTTTTTAGTTCTATTCATGAAGAATACTCATCAACAGCCTTTAACAGTTCACTGCTAGACTTAAGCCTCTCCTTAGCAAGGAGGTGTTGGTCTACTAAACTATGCTGGCCAGATAGGTTGGTGTAGGGTTTGTTTTAAATTTACCTTCTCTTTACAGTGAAGTCGTTTTGCATATTTTGTCCCCTTAGACAACTCTTACGACACCTATGGGGAAAACAGGGGTAGTGACGCTGTGTATTCTTGGTCTGTCATCACACCGGCGAATGAATAATACTGCCTAACGTTAAAAGATACACATTACAGTCAATTAGAAATTCCAACTAATTGTATTATCAAAATCCAAAATCAATCAGCCTTCCAAAGACTGGTGATCAATTTACCAGAAAGAATTCAGAATCTCAAAAGTAGTTAATGTTATTTCATTACAGGAATACGTGCCTCATCTTCACATTTTTGCCATTTCTTATGATCATTCAAAAATCGAATACACGTAAAACTAGACAAAAACATTACCTCTAATTAGTACTAATTAGTGAATGCTATTAAAAGAGAGACTAAGATTAGTAACTTGAAACCAACGATTCGCCAGTTAGTTAAGCACAAGTTAATGTGCTGTAACTAGGTGTTTCTAATCAAAGTTAGGTACGCCTATTGAAATTTTATTTAAATTCACTTTAAAATTACATACCACATATACACCAACCGATGCCTTTCAGCCTCGTTAGACGTTATAACTGCCATTAAAGTAGCATTTTGATTAAAATCAAAATGAAGATGCTCGAAAAACGGCAAAAGAAATGATTAAAACTATATTTTATTCTGTACACACCTAGTTTCACCTGTCTAAAAATTAAACTCTAAAAATACCACAGAGTAAAATTAATTATTGTTTTTTATCTTTGCCCTCAGAAAAATATTTTTGGCAGAAATTATTTGGTGTTTAGCCGCCAGAGGGCGTGGCAGCACATGATTAATATATTTCTATGGAAAAAACATTATAATGAGTTCGCTGGCCGTTTCGTTGTTTTGGGTTTAATTTTGAAGACGGTCTCATGTTTTTTACGCAGTGTAAAGGGTTTCCTAGTGCTTGATATATCTAAATAATATTTATATTTGTAGATCACACATGTAATAATAAAATATTATATAAAATAACCTATAAGCATTGGTCTCAATTCTATGATAACAAATTTCAAGAGTTCAATTTTTACGAATGAAATAAAGTGAGTTTGAAGTAAATATAACATTCACCAAAATATTATAATTTAAGACACTTTTTTGTTTTAATATGTCGTCGTAGATAGGTATTTTTGTACATCGAATGCAGTAAACACCTTTTTAAATGTTATAACTTTTATTTTCAGAACTAATATCAAAACATACTGTCTGATAAATAAATGCCTACAGTTAACAAACTACTCGTATAACCTCTTTTCTAAGGAGAGGCCTATGTACAGCAGTAAACTGTTAATGGCTGTTGATGTGAGATTGTGAATTGATTGAGAATGTGATTGAGATGTGAGAAATTATTATTCTTGTATTTTTAGGTTATAGATCTAAAGTCTGTCTAGTATACGAATAAAGTATCGATCATTAAAATTAACGACAAATTCTAAAAATATTTGTTAAGTTCATGCTAGGTTGCCTCGTACATCTTAATCCACAATATTTTTTTCGACGCTTTATAACCTTCGTGATATATTAAACTTAAAATATTTCAACATTAGTATTTGGAAATCGGTTTTAAAAAACAATATTTTATATTGTTTTTGTGAGCGGCCATCGGATGGACGTGCCACGCCCACGGTCCTGAGAATTTGCATGCGGCCTAATCTGTCATTGTCTGGAATGCCCGCCAAAAAACCTGTGCGAAAACTCTTCATTTATTTTATCTTTAATCAGTTTTGAATCTGGACTGTACTTATAACAAATTATATTAAAGTTTTAAATAAAATTAATTTAATGATTAATTAATAAATGAATGCTTTAATTTTTTAATTCTTTTAGGAAGAAAGATATATTGACGTATTAAAAAATATTGAGTACTTAAGAAATGTATTGTACCTATTTGTTCATTACTTAGTGGCTAGAAGTGGACGGAACTTAATCATCGGGATAGTGGACACTTCTTAAGGAATATTTTCGTTTAGCAGTGGACGGAAGGATAGTCTGATGATGATGCTAACAGAAATAGAAATAATTGATGTTAAATCTCATTTACGACATGAGATTAATGGCTATAAAACTATAATCTCACGTCGTTGCGATGAGTTTAATTTTAAGTTAGATCAACAGATTCCGAAGGATAATGTTTCGCAGTCTTCATAGTAACTAACACTCGTCGAGTTACAAACAACCGCGGCGCGACGAAATTAGAATACAATTCCGATTTTGTTACAATCACCAAGCTGGTGTCAGGCATCTAACTTCGATAAGCGCCTATTTTCGAAATTCTGGACTATGTCTGATCGAGTGTGGTGGTGTTTCTATCACCCGCTACAACAACTACAACTACAGTCAAATCGTAGCCTATCTTTCTGTCAATTCCAGCCAAACCAACTGTTTACAATAAACTCCTTAAAAATACATTTATTTTCGATATAGTATAAAGGCTTGTAAGACAATATATAAATAAATATAAGTACCGATAAAAATGACACATCCAATGAAGCCTCAAAACAGTCCTAAGAACATTAATAAGGCAATTCCAAAGCCTACGTAACGTGACAGTAAAATTTTATCAGTATTCGTGTTTAGCCAGCCTTACTTACGCTTAGACTCCACTTCTACTTCTAACCTATGCCGATCTTTCCCAGATTACGTATGGAAATTACACATTTCGATACACAATCTTTATCTCGGGATCTAACTAGTAGTTGAATATTCTACTTAATGGTATTATTACAGACAAGTATAGGTACAGTTAATTGGTTCAGCGACTGGCGGTCATAAATTTACGTCATCTGTCAGTCAAATGAGACCTGTGGACCGTTAGCGCTGGATTCCAATGTTACTTCCGATACGATAATGTCGTAAAGAAAGGAATACAATAATAAACAATGTGTAGAGACCATTATTGCTGGTCTGAAGGGTTTTGGTTGGTTACGTAGAACTACATATTGATGACTTCTCATACTATATTTATACATAAATATATTTTATACTACATAAGATACATATAAGTACTAAGAAGATACAAATAAGAGATGCGATCAATTAGTAGAATGAAGGTATTTTTACGTAATCTCAAGGATTAATGTATGTTTTACAGTAAATAGTACTCCGATACATAAAATGGTTTTCATTCAAGATTAGAGCTGTAGTACCTACTTACTTTAATTTATAATATTTAACTAAAAAAATGAGAAAATCAGGAAAACAAAAATATATAAGTAGACTACTTGAAAGAAACGCGAAATAAAATTTTGTGACCATAAGGTTCCAAATAATTTCTTAACAATTTCTGTATTATTTATTTTGTGTAGGTACTTTTGTCTTCAAATCAACATAAACATAAAAGTAACATTGTAAATTTTTAATATTTGTAATTATTAAAGCAAGTTTTAGTCGGATATCGGATGTTCCAAACCAATGGAGACGCACACAAACGTGAAATGAAAAAAAAAACCTCTTAATATTCATATTGCCGCTTCGCCTGCGGCGTCTTCGCGAAATTATAACAAAATAAAAACTAAACTTCACCACGATTTATAACGTAGAAGAGACAAATAATGCCACTGTCCAACAACTTCTGACCTCCGCGGATTAACAGAAAACGAATAACCACAGATCTTTTAAAGTTGGTTTTGAAAGAAAAACAATTGCTTTGAACGTGTCAAGCTCACGAAATATATTTGTTCATATGTCATTAGCGTATACGGACAGATGTACCGTAAATAAGATATGTAAATGATATGAGATGGCCCTCGTGTCGTATAGTAATGATTATTACATCGAGGGACATTCCTTGTGGAAAGCAACCAATTGGGGATTGAGAAACTGACGATTGCTTAGAGTAATGTTGTTTTATGAAATGAAAAATACCAGAATATTAAACAGATTCGACAGTTGGAGGTATTTTTGTACAACTAAAGTCGTTTGCTCACTTACCCACACTTGTGACGGCCATTGTATATAACATGCTGGCCCTTTAGCAACACATGTAAGATATAATGAGAATGTGTATATAAATTGCCAGTTTTCTATTCAAATTCTGGCGTAGTTATTTCTAGTATTCCTGCTTGTCTATTATTTTTTTCATAAATTCTATTCATTTTTAATTTGTACGCCGTTATAGAAATGAACATGATACAATGATTTTTTATTTCATAATACTTTCTTGTTCATTGCACCTATACTAGTGTTAATTATCTTAACATAACATAAAATCACGCCTATTTCCCGAAGGGGTAGGCAAAGACAATTGATCTCCACATACCACGGTCCTGACACACCTCTTTTGTTTCGTTCACATACATCAATCGATAAACAATAATTATCTTATATTATCTATATTTAGGAAGGAAACTTTTTTCGTTCCATGGAGTGCCATCATCCCTATTCATTCCGTGGAAGTCGTAAGAGGACACTAAGGGAGCAAACTTCGCAGGCAACATCACTGCAAAGAGAAGGGAAACCTGAAACATCCTATATAAACTGTTTGCGCGATGGCGCGATGAAACATCGATAAGAAATCAATCTCTGACTTACTTGATTGGAACATAAGGTTAGAAGCTTTCTAGTGTCTGTTCTATTCAATAAATTTTTACTTCAGCCTTACATATAATTTAATAGTCCTCTGCTGGTCATAAGCCTTTCCCTTAGCGAGGAGGTTGTAGTTAACTATACCACACTGGCCAGACGGATTGAAATGGATTGGATTGTGTCAAGTTTTCTTTCTGTTTGGAATTCTTAAGTTTAAAGTGACAGAAAAATCATTTTTCATATCCAAACTGTAATAAAGCAAACAGGTACCATAAGGCCCAGGTGCAAAGGCGTACGTGCCGCGAGCGGAGGCGGGCTGGCTTCCAGTTAATGCGCACTTTGCTCCGTGCTCAAATCGCTCGAGGCTCTATTCGTTACCCGCTGCTGAGGGAAACTTCATTATTCACTGGTTTATGCTAATAATTCACAGTCCGATTATGATGTATGTAAATTGTTGGGTAAAGTGCAATAAATTAAAGATGATCGATTTTGATAATGTTTTGAGCTGAATTATTAATAAGATGAGTAATTACGAGTGCCGTGGTGTTGAATATATATTTGCCTAATATTTTTCACGATTAGGTTATTTTTTAGTAACACTATTTAAAGTTTTCATGACTTACACGTTATATGGGATTAAGATGTAGACACGTCAACACAATTTAATATAAACATAACGTGAACGCCATGTCAACCTAATGAGGGTGAAATGAAGTTCAAAAAAATATTTGAAGCTATTAATAGTTAATAAATTCTTTACTAACAAAATACCTAGACAAATAAACTACAGAGACCAAATCGATAAACCCTCGTTAATATGACAACAAATTACATGGCTTGTGAAAACGTAGGCGTTGATTTCGCTACTGTCGCGGTTAGCGATCGCCGCGCCGCGGGCACTACGACCACACCCCATGCAACACATGTGATTTTCATATTAAATAACAATTTTAAGACCATTGAGTTTATGATATTAGTACTTTATTTATTTTTTGGATACATTTTTCTATTTTTATTTTATGTTATAAGTTTTTTAAAATCTTTATTTAGAAAATGAGTATTTAGCAAATATAATATTTTTATTTAAAAAATAACGAACATACTGTCCTAGGAGTTTAACCACTAATGAAAGAAAATAAAAGAAAATGATAGAAAGAAAACAGTATGCAACTTTAAAACACAATATGATGAAGTGTTTAAGCTTTGTTCATACAATCATTGGAAACATCGTACAGAAGGTACTACTTACATTTTAAATATAGATAGCGTCAAATCATTTCAGACTTGCAATGTTTTTAGAGAAATGATGTTAAAATATAGACAAGCACAAAAGTGCTAATTAAATAGTTTTCTTCCTTTCGCATACTATCTCTTCCAGAAGTACCTTAATGACTTTGTAATCTACATGAAATAATAAAAGCAAGGTTGTGCTATATGGACAGACAACCCGTCTATTTGAAGATCGAATTTTACATCTTTTTTGTAGCTTGTACGTTTTATTATTTCAAACTTTCTAAGATATAAGGTAGCTATAGCAGTCTATGCAGTCTTTTAATATTTTTGGGTTCTGTAAGGATTATATTAGCACTTTAGACCACAATTGAAACTGTAGACGACTCTCGCAGAACATTTTCTTTTTTCTATAGAAACAAAACATAACATTTATTACCAAAATTATTTAGTTACAGCAGTATAACGAATAGTACAAAAAGAATAACATTTTATAGAATATATTATATATCAAATCGAAGACTTACCCATTCTATTCTCACGAAAACGGAACTCCAAAACGTGGTGTATATATGTAAAAAAATACATGAACTACCTACCTTTCTAAAGCACCTACGTAAATCTTTTTTGTTCGCCTTCCCACCGGCGCGGGCGCAGGCAACGCCGCCCAAAACCACAAGTCATCGCCAACTTTCATTTTATTTTTTAAATGTGTTGTAAAATAAAATTTAATCACAGTTTAATCTACTGTTTCAATAGATTCTTTTTTGTTATATCTACAATTATTTATGTTAGTAATGGCTTTGGTATATAGACTTCTGTATTTTTAATTTCGCCGAATTATAGATGGGAGAAGTATTGAAATGTGTACAAAAAGGCAATTTATTTCTTTGTCAATATTTCGGTGAAATGTTGTTCTGCTATGATGAATATAAGGCGTGGAATTAGATTTGAGATCAAACGTTCTTGACTCAGCTTTAGCTTGGAAATAAGATTGCAAAACGTAATACATTTGATAACAATGAATTCGGGTCGGATTACGAACGATTACCGATAGATATACTTTGGCCGCTTCAACTTGGTCGTGAGACAACGAGATCTCAAAATTATCTCATAAGAAAATACTGAAAATACCAAACTAACACGATTCTTCGTTCGCTCGTATTTCGTTCTTAGTTCAAGCAGTACTACTATTTTGGAATGCGCTCCCGCTGGAAATCTCGATGTCCACAGAACGTTTTACATTGAAAAAGAACGTACATAATCCCTATTTTAACGAAATTGCAGAATCATCTAATCGATAGGTGGCTCACCTTATATTCAAGTTGTCACAGTGTACGAATATAATCTAAATATGTGCGTTTTTATATGTATGTATATGTATACGTGTATTTATGACATATATATTGTATATGTGTTCACGTATATATAAGTTTACGCAGGATATATTTTCGTTGATAATGTAACCTCTGGGCATCTGCCTTACAATATTTTCACACCACCCTAAGGTTGAATGGAAGAAAGTGCCTTGAACATTAAATCTGCCAATGTACAAAGTGCATAAAGTGTAAATAAGTACCAATATCACGTAGTACCAAATACCAAATCCAAAATCAAGTAACAATAGATGAGAATAACGTCCACTATTTTCCGTTTTAGTGCTATGATGAGATAATTTACTTTTCCAAAGGTAAATTTTTACAAATGCAATATCAAGGTACAAGTAAATGTTAAGTACTTTTGATTATTGTGTATACGTATATTTGTTTATTAAAAATAATTTATTTTACTGAGCCGACGTTCTTAAATATGGAAATTTTCAGGTATTCTTTAAGATGCAAAGGGGTAAGTAGAGACGTATGAAGAGTCATGCAGAGGCATTAGTTGTTGTTGTAATGTATATTAAAGGTATAATCACAATCCATTGCAGTGTCACCTCACTAGAGTGTGCGCTCCCGATGCATCTAATTACTATATTTTTATTGTTTGTGGACACACCTCTGTATAAGAAAAATGACGTCCTGAATTAAATTTCATTAATTAAAATAATGGATATTCCTTTTCAATGTAATCTATGGTACTATTTAATAACTTTTATAATTTATTATTATTTTTAATATACGGAGTAAATAACACGGAGCCTTCCACCCCTGTTGTGTCGTAATAGTCAACCACTCTGCGTAGTTTACTCACTTAGTCGACTATTACGACACGCATGCCACGAGTGTCGTAATAGTCGACTAGCAAACTACACAGGACAACATCACTGCAAACAGAAGACAAAACATGCAAAACTTGAAACAAACACATATTTATTTTTAAACATATTCTCGTAAAAAACTGAGTTCTTCCTGAGAAGAGGCTTTTATCTAACATTGGACAATTAAATGCTCTAATCCCTACAGTGCCCAACTGAGGGCAATAAGCTTGTCTCCTTTTTTTATTAATGATGTAGGATTGATTGGAGAATGTAAACAATAAATGTAGTTAGTTAGTTAGTAGTAAGTTTGTATTCTTTTCCTAATTACTGTAATTGTTATTTTTTATTGTAGGGGACTCAGTTCATTTATTGTTGTATATTAGTTTGCCATAATAAGAAACTGCACGAATAGTGTAATGGTTTAAGTGGTCACCACGACGTTTTCTGCTACGCTGAGTGTTCTGTATTTAATTCTACGAGGGACAACACTTTATGTAATCCACAAATTGTTGTTCTAAATTTGGGTGTTCTTTGTGTTCGTTTCATGTAAGTTTGTAAAGTCTTTTTACTAATGCTGGAGTTATCTTAAAAGAAAAAAAAAGAAAAAAAGAGACTCTGCCTGATGGAAAGCATTAGTAGAATTCAAAAGTAGTTGGTGGTCATAATCCTGATTTTGAATGTGAATAATGCAGCATATTGATCCACACAATGGTCATCTAGTTTCTAACTGACGGACGAATAATTCTAGTTTCTTTTTCGTTACACGGCGCCATCATTGTAGGTACCACCAATCCTCTTGTAAAACTAACGTTTGTTTGTTTCGCAAATATATAACACGGTACTTCGACCCATAGATAATTAATTCCCTTTGAGTAACGCAGATAAAGATACGCGGATAAGCTTGCAATGTATCTAAGCCTAAAACTATCATTCGTCGAGTCTATGTACGAGTATATCAATCCCTGTACACGTATATATACAATCATCCAGCATATATCTTTATAGATTCTTCTATCGAATATATGGCCTGTCCGTGATCCGGTGCTTTCGGACCCGCCCATCCTAATTATAACCTGGAGTAGCTGCCGTGCCGCCCACCTGAACTTATGGTGAGTAATTATGGTGTGCCGTGATAAATATATCGTTATAGTGTTGTGTTACCATGTGTAACATTGTGAAAGAGCTGAATAATGTGGCTATTTTCAATGATCATCTGCTTAATTCGAATACAGATTGAATATTATCAGCAATGTCAGTAATATCTGACAATATTTTAGGATGTGTAAGTGATAAGAAAGTGTTATTAAAATTTTCTGATTATTGAAATGGAAGTTGGGGTCTTGACCCTCATGCCTCGAAGAACATGTGAAGCCGTCGGTCTTGCGCCTGATCTCTCTCCGGTCGTGGCGAATAGCCGTCTCATTGGGTTATGAGAGTGAGGGAACAGAGAGTGCATCTGTGTTTATGCACACACTTGTGCACTTTAATATTTCCTGTGTAGTTGAGTAATCTTCGTTGAGACTGGCCGTCGTGGCCAATATCTCGACGACGACTAGGAGTACGTCGTTATATGTTAGGTACGCACTTCATAGACGGGCGCTTAGTTGCGAGAGTACAGAAGCAAATAGCGGGCTATTTGCTGTGCTATTTGTAACTTTTTGAATCCAAAGAGTATTAATTCAGAAGTACCGTAAACTTAAATACTCCGCCCATCATAATTATTGCCATGAGTAGCAGTCACTCCGCCCATCTACAGTCCACATTACTATAATATGATGTACAAGAAATGATCATCATTAATCTTCCACTATAAATACAGGGTGTAATTTAAAATAACAGCGGTAGCGTAAAGGCTAAAATGTCAGACTCCGATCAAGAGGCTACGCGTTCTGTCTTAAAACTACTAACTTCTCTCTACATCAGTATGTATGCAAACTAGAGGAATTATAAATATTAATAATATTTTATAAATAATATTTCGTACACCTGACACACAACGTTATCTAGTGTCAAACTAAGCAGAGCTTGTTTAGTTTGTTTGAGTTATCACAGTAACTAGACGGATCGATAGAATACTTATATACTTTTTTTTTGTAAATATATACGTATTATACATAGAAAACACCCAAACTCGGCAACAAATATTTATAGATTGAATCTAACCCGAGACTTCTAACATAGCAGTCGCATTCGCTACCGCCAAACCACCGAGGCAGTTGAATTAACAAAAATACTAATATTCAGAAATACCTTTAACATCGAGATAAGATCTATAGCATACTATATATATCATACTTTGGTCCTAGTAATAGTATGGTCATCAACAGTCTTTTACAGTCCACTGCTGGACAAAGGCCTCTCCTTAGCTACATTTTACAAGATAACACGTTATATCTAGACATTAGTGACCATTATCAGCGAACAGGTAAAATATAAAGTACCCTATAGATGTCGTTGTAGAAGTTGCCAGTGTAAATTAACTTGTAATTTTTCATATAAGATACAATCGGCAAGTCCAATAGGACTTAATTAAACTTAATTAATTCAAATTAAATTAAAATAATCTTGTCTTTGGTTGGTTTTACTTAGACTGTACTAATAAACTATTATAACAAAAGAGGTTCTAGATTTGCATAACAATTTTAAAATCAACATTTTCTTTCATAAACTTTTATACACATAATGCTTTTAGATATTATGTCAAAGTAGGTAATATTTTAAACAGTTGCAAACATATAATATGTAAATGTAAAATTCTTTCTTTGAAACGTCAATAATTATAGCTCTGATATTGCCTATTTTAAGAGTTGCTGCGTTTTGAGCCAATAATGTAAACGTTAATAACTAGACATCTGACACACGGTCGTCTTATTCAAAACTATGCAAAACTTGTGCAACGGTGACCAGACTGCTGATTAACATATCTTTATATATATAAGTCTACTGTACGTGTGTATGTCACTGAACTCCTCCTAGACGACTGAACCGATTTGAATGATTTTTTTTGTATTCATTTGAATGGAGCCCTAGATGGTTTAGAGTTACAAATCAGCCCTACAGAAAGGTTAATAACAATAGTAAAAAAATAGTCTTGCGTTACGAAATTCGCCGGGTCAGCTAGTTTAAGTATATACTTCTGAATATACACATTTATTGATAAGTTTATTACACAAGACAGAATAAACGATTACAGATTTTTTTGTTCTAGCTGAGAATCGAAGCAACGATCTCTGGTTTAGCAGTCGGACAAATTACAAGACCAAAAGGCTATGAAACTATCTATGCCCAGTAATTTCTGTGAGAATTATTTCGAAAGGAAATCGCTACCTCCTTTAATTATATCTTATAGATCTAACGCCCACTCCACAACCAAAATGCCAGCCGGGTCATTAAATACATAATCATTATAAATATGTGAGCAATAAACCACCAAACTGATTTATTGTTATGTTGGTCTAAATTTAAAATGTGCATATTAATTGTGCCTTCCTTTTTATTAGACGTAGTCTTGTACTTGGGTAAGAAGATTCCGTTAGAATGGAATGTCGTATCGTACTTTTATACACTCTTATGACGCTCTTTCTTAATCAATCACCACATAGACAAGGAATGAATACTACAGTTACATACATCTATTGCCTCTACTCTCTTTTAAATTCCTTGCTGGTTCTAGAGATTTTTCTTTTATGATTGTGTACACAGAATATATCACATGGGTGTAATATAAACCTACGTGTTCGTCAAGATAAATCAAAGATGAATCTGCGAAAGTGGAGTGCGTGTCTCAACAATCCCCAAGGAAAGTTATTCTTGGGATCCTTGCACCAAAAGCGAATGTAAGTTTTTACAACCTAGTTAAGCTTTAACAGGCAGGTTTAAAAAAAAATTCAGTGGAAAAATCCCTTCTATCTTTCAAAAAAGTTTATATAAATATATACAAACTATTTACTAGTGAATTGAAAATTAAATTTTTCAGAGAGTATTGTTGTGTTTGTGGGTTGCAATTACACTACAGTTCTCATAATCAACGTTATAACTTTATTAATTAATCTTTTACAGAGCTTGATACCCGTTGACATATTGCGTATTGAGTCCCCTTTTGTTGCCCCAGCGTCCGCTAGAGGCGCTCACGAGCCACATGTTCAGACACGATTATCGAGGGCCTAACAAGTATTTTTACATAATTTTTCTAAAAATTTAACGCCGAAAATAACAAATATTTTGTTTATATTAATAATTTATTAATATTATACTGTGACTACTGCCACGACGGTGAATTAATTAACTCTAGTACTCAACCTTCGTTTGATTTTATCTATAAACGTAACAAATTATAGCTATAACACAATTACTTTCATTAAAAATGTTCTTACTCTAAATTACGTGATTCCATTATAACCAAAATCAATGGTATTACTTCGAAAACTCCATGTAACATAAATTATATCTTCATGTTACAATCTCAACCATTTTGAGCACCATGAAGAAGTGAAATTCAATGTTTCTACGGTATGTAAACCATGTAATTATTTCAAAACACCCAATATATTGTAACACTATTTGAGTTAAAAACTACTTGCATAGAGCTGTCCTATAAATATATACATTAAAGTCAAATCTCTAAAACTCTTTGCATCAAGTTTCAAGCGGTCAAACATAACATCCCCTTTATTTTTCAACCACTATTTCTTGGGCGGTAATTAAAATAATACCTAAAGTTCTTAATGAAGGATTAGATAGGTAGTTAGATAGGTATTCTTTTTTGCCCACCATAAGTAGGAAACATACAATGTAGGATACAAACAAAAAAACAGTTGTACAATGGGCGGCCTTATTGCAGTCTGCGATCTCTTCCAGGCAACCGTTAGACGGACTATACTGTATAGTATTATGTAGTCTGTGGTGCACATTACAATTTATGTATATTAGCTACCATTACCATACATATATACGAATACACATTCATACACTTACATAAGTATATAAACGAATACATACATAAACATACATACTGATTTTTCTTATTAAGCACTTAATTTCTATGTCTCTTCAATATCCACTCGTAATAACAGGGATAATAATAATCTGTGAGAGTTACCAGCTTTGATGTTAATTAGTCGGAGACAAAACAGGAACAGTACAGTGTCTCACTAACATAAAAATGGATACATTAAACCATTTTAAATTTTATCACCTAACAGCAACGAATTTAATAACTCTCTACATTAAAGCTTCACACTATTATTCATCTACAAAACCACCAACGTGAGCTTTTTTCGCATAACCACAGATGATTTGTTGCCACCATTAAAATCACTAAACTTTCTTAAACCCCTCAATACCATTATTTTCCAACACTATCCGTCGCTGAAAAAATTCTAAAGCAAATCTACGAATACACTTATTTACATGAATACAGTTCACTAGTAGCGTTAATAGAAAATGGATATATTTTCTGTTAAAGTTGCTGTCAGAATGTATCCATCAAGTTTATAAAGTTTATAGATAATATAGATAGATATAAAACCAATTAAATATTCATGTGGTGACCGATTAAGACTACGGAGTTTTATCACCCTATCTATCCCATCGCTTTTGTGAGACTCACCTTATCACGTGTTGGTCACCATACTGCATTGTCGGCATTTGCAATGAGTATGGTGACCACAACTATTGAATTATTGAATTCTATTCATGCTTTCCATCAGGCAGAGTAGAGTCACTTTGGCAGGTTCTTAATATAGAAAAAAAAATATATAGAAACAAAATCTTTACTCATTCGTCTGGTCAGCTTGGTAGTGTAAGCTACAACCTCCTTTTTAAGACCACTGTCTACGAGTAAATACAGTAAGGGGACTACTAACGGCTGTTGATAAAATATGAATTAAAATTCAGTGAAGTATTTACTATTAACGTTAATTCAACATAATAGTTGAAATATATAAATGCCATTTAATTTAAATAAAATGTAAACCGATATTAACGCAACTAAACCTCTGTTATCTTGAGCTTGAAAAGCATTTGTCATAGTCCTCAAAACATATTACTATTACTTAAACCGGTTGGTCCTGAACCTTCTTTAGCCGACACGGAGCAATAAATATATAAAATCGACGTATGTACGTTATCTTACATCGTCGTTGTACTCGTAGCTGAGAGTCGTACATCGAACCAAGAAGCTGTGCTTACCCCGTAATTATGAAGCTGCTGCGTCTGCGCAGCGTTACCGCCCACTGAACGCGCGCGCAATATAAACTATTTTTTTTTATTACTGTTCGAGCTCTCACGTACAAAAGTTATAGATATTTTTTATTTAGACGGTATGTATTCTGTAAGTGTATATTGTAGTAGATAGAACATCACATTTTGATATATTATAATAGTTTGGATACTATCAGATGCCGAAAAACTGTATGGCTCTGGGAACAATTTCTAGGTAGTTATATATATAGATTGTTAGGTAGGTAGGTAGTAAAGTTTCATGAAAGTCTAAGTGCCCGAATTTCTAATGCAGTCTATATTTTTTTGTCAAAAATAAATGTCACGTTTTGTTTTTTGAAGTATTGCCAGTTTTGAAATGGTAAAGATATGTCACGTTAGATAATTTATTTGTCTCAAATTATTTTAACTCTCAACTACTCAGGAGTCCTAGTATCTTATTCTGATATTCTGCTATAAAACTCGTGTTAAAGTATTTCTATTGAGTGACTCTAGTTCTATGCTAAAGTCGTTACTACAAGGGTACCAGAATAATTGAAAAATCGATTACTGCTTTTCTACTCAACTTTTTCAGTTTAATAATTTTATTTAAGCACTATGAATCATTTTTCATATGATCATGTTGATGATGTGGTCCTAGTCGACTTGGGCCACGACAACAAGTCTCGACGGAAACCAACCAACTACACAGGTGCACTCTCTGCACCTTTACTCTCACAATCCGATGGGATGGTTATCCAACACGACAAGGGGAGAGATCAAGCGTAGGATCGACGGCTTTACGTGCTCTTCGAGGCACGGGATTTGAAACCCCAATTTCCAAATTCCTGTCTGTTATTAAGCGTTCCTATAATCCGAAAACTCAAGAACACCTTTCATCCCGACCAGGGAATCCAACCCTCTTGACTAGCAGTCGCATACAATAACCACTAGACTAATGAGGCAATTTTATGTAGCAAGTTATCCAATGAACATCAGCTATGTTTATGAATCACGTCTCGACTGCCAATAGAATTTACTTATATAAGTATATAAATTATAACTTATATAAATGCCATGTTTTTTATAATATGTACTTACCGTTGTCGTATCATTCGAACATATACGTTTACTTATACGTACCGTTTATCAAGTTCGAGACAATTATCAATTTTGAATTTTGACATTCCAAATTGACATTTCAATTTTGAATAACTCTAAATTTAAATCTGCGATATAATTAATTTCTCGTACGCCGTAAGATACAAGATCATTTTCTCAATCGAAAAAATAATCAAAACAGAAGCTTCGCCCTAGGGATGGGAACCGACCGAAGCCGAAACTCCTTCGCACGCCCTGCAAGTATAATTAAAACAATAAAAAACTTGTATGAATGGATATAGCGATAGAGGCTTATGTTTATTAAAATCTTGACCAGGAACGTTTCCCGAGCATGATTTATGTTCAGAAGGAGTGCGGCCAGCCTCCATTCATTTGTTTTTTAACTTCGTCTCTCGAGAACTATATTCTTTGTTTTTTAGTCGATTTCAGATAGGGTTGATTAGTTTTAGGTTCGATTAATCGACTCGAATGCGTCTTATTTTTGTTTTAGGTGATTAGTTTGTGTTCGTTATGCATAGGTTATGATTTGTGAGTGTTGTATTTTCTAGCATAATACTTTGCATGTGTTTACATTGCTTTCTTCCTTCCTTTCATTCTTTCTATTTACTAATTTTGGTAAAAAAAGAGCTCTAAAGAACAAACAAAATTATTTTATTTATTACAGTGAGGCTTGTCAATTATTACGAATAAAAAGGAAACCTGTTAACAATTCGATTATTAAAAAAGAACAAAAAGGTTTTACTATTGATTATATTATACAAAATCCAAGTCCATGGGCCAAATGGGACCAGCAGTCTAAGCTTTATTTAATACATAATTTTAATTTAAAAAAATTAAAAACTATTTTGACGCAAGTTGTTATTGGGTGGTTTTTATCTACGGTTCTAGGAATTTGTTTTACGCCAATCTGACACAGAATGCAAGTTTTGAAAAACAATTTAAAGTGTTGCTTTGGGTTGTAAATGGAAAAATAATGTTTTTGATAGACGTTCATATATATTTTTGTACCTACTCACGTAATAGAGAGACTAAATTTGCTGATCTAGGTACATAACACTTATAATGGTAATAGTACGGGAGCCGTAGAAGGGATTCCAGGATTTACTCGAGCGCGACTGATTAATATACAGGGGGATACCTTGTACTCTATTAAGTACTTACACCAAATATGAGACTTCTATATATGATCGCCCGTCAAGGATAAAGGATCAGATTAGTAAAAAAAAATTGATCATCAAACATTTTCGAGCACGTCAGATTAAGATAAGAAGAGTTAGTTACGTGCTAAAACGTGTAGATTTCACTAATCTGACAATTTGAGTGAGACGTAAAGAAGGGGGAGGGCTACAAAGTTGTAAAAAAAAAATGTTACTTGTACATTCTCGAGCGTGGCTAAATTTTTTTTTTATCTTGAACGGAATAAATCAAGGATTACGAAAAATATATAATCTGACAATTTCCGCAAGCCGAAGCAACAAAAATTCATCAATAAAGTTTAATGGGTGCAGCTATGTGATGCCTTAATTCCCCTCACCGCGCTTCTATTCCTCTCTTACAATTTAATTTTTTATAATTAATTTCTTATAAATACAAATATTCTACTTTAAAAAAACATGTACTTTCTCATTTGCATGCTATTTCCTAAACTTTTCAATTAATAGTTTAAAAAAATACAAAAAACAATTTTTTATTATCAGATTAGCGAAATCCCTCTAGATAATTGTCAGATTATGAGACAGCACGTCTAGTGCATCAAGATGAACCATATATATCTTAATCTGACGCGCTTGAGTATTTCAAAATGACCAATTTTTTTTGCATATTCTAATAACGGCCATGACTTTGCGTCACATCCAAATCGTCAGATTATTATATAAGAGCGTTTTTTTTGGGTTCACTTAACATCCCCTTCGAAAATCTGACGCGCTCGATAAAGTTTTTTTTTTCCATTTCTGACCCCTACGTACGAGTACGTACGGGGTGGCCCATCACTGAAACAATCAGATTAACATATGTACATTTTTAAAAATACGTAGGACATATATAATAACATTATCTGACATGCTCGAGTATGTCCATGGAACTGTTTTTTTTTACATTTTTGAAAGTCTATAGCCGCTCCCCCCACTGATGAAATGGAATGTTTTATATGTCATTTTTCTTTTCATCATCTAAGCTTCACAAACGTATAGGTCTCTATGACGCTCGAGTAAATCCCGATTTAGCATCGTGGCCTCCCGTACTATAACGACCGCCTTCAATTAATCCCTGCAACTGGAAAGCTGCGAGTATGCTGCGGCTCTTTAAGTCCCCCTCCCAAAATCAAAGGGAAGTGGAGTTCTACGGATATCCTCACTCACTCAGTATAATGCATGCATTTTTGAAATTGCTCATGCTTTTCATCAGCCAGAATAGAGTCACTCACTAAAAATAAGAGAAAAACAAAGGAATTATCATCGGTCAGCAAGGAATCATATTAGCATCGGTCTTCGAGCCTACAGTCGTGTCGTTTGTTGTGGGTCGATGTATGTTTACCGAAAAAAAGCATAGGTGTATATGTTACTATTATAATTAAATAGGAGCAATTCACAGGCATCTATGTTGAAAACCTGATTTATTTCAAAATTAAATGTTATGTATCTCGTTATAGATAATATTATAAATTTAAGTAACTTAATGTTCAATAAACAAACTCAATGTCAGTATATTACACTTTAACGCAATAGCCTTAGCGTTGCTAAAGTTCAAACGATTATCATAAAACTTTTCATAATACACACACATTGTAAAGGATATAGAAATTACACAGGGTATCTTTTATCTCGGATAATACTACCTTTTTTTTTACGCGGGGTATGCTTTTCGCGCCATATCCTCCGGGTGGACGAAGGTCGTGTGTGGGGCTCCCGGAGAACCCGTCTACCCACTAAACCTCGCGGCGGCCTACCTCGGCAGTCGGGAGGAACTCCAGGAACGCATTAGCGGCTTCTAGAGTCCTCCCTGCCGTACCTCACAAGTGAAGTACATCCTGGGCAGGAATAATACTACCTAATACTATTAAATTAGGCAGAACAACTCTTGAATTTTATTAATGCTTTCCATCAGGCAGAATAATCAGTTAAGTAGGTTCTTAAAAAAGCCTATAATAGTATAAGCCCATTTTTTTTAACGTTTGGAAACCCCCTCTGGAGGAGGGATCCGGGAACAGCTACTAAGGATAGGCTGTTACTATAGGATAACCATACTGATACTAAACAAACTTAAATATTTGTAAACATATATTACATACATATATTTTATAAATACATGTGTGTGCTCATCACATACAATTTTTTCTGGATGGGTATCGAACCTGAGGCTTCTTCTAGCTTGGCAGTCAGGGTCCTAAACCACTAAACCAATAGGCCAGTCAACACAAAACACTATCCAAGGTATGACAGAATATCATACTTCAAAAATGAAAATTCTAAGAGTAATACTATATATAGTTTTATGCGACTACACCAGTGGGTGCGTAACGTTACTCGAGAGGCAGTGCAAAATGCCTTCGAAGAATTTGTTGCTTCTCGTCCAGCTGATTTCTTTAAGAAGAGCATCAATAAACTGCTACAATGTTAATAAAAATGCATAGATGGAATGTTTAATTACTTTAATTAATAAATAAAAAACACACATAAAAAGATACATGAACTTAATTTCTAAAAAATGACAATTTCATATGTAAAGACTTAGTATAATTCTATATTTTATACTGGTTAATATAACATGTAGATGTAGATGCAGTCCCCTGAAAATAATTCGGGCGACTGCCATATACATACATTAGTGAATTTATAACATAGTGCACACCAAAAAATGTACATATAACCACAATAACAATATCTCTCAACACTCTTAATATAGACTGACTACAAACAAACTTAACACGGTACCTTCATCTCGAAAGAATTCTCATTTGCGTTCAACATTATTCTTTTAAAAAAAGCTCTCGAAATGGCCTCGTACATTTTTATGGGGTTTGAATTTGTTCGGCGACCACTGATGTGGTCTCACACCACAAGCTTTGACTTGCCGTCTCAAATATTATGAGTAACACCAAGTTGACAATAAAATGGTGACCGCAAGAACAGTTTCATTATTTTGTCAGATCGTTTAAAAAATGTTGTCTTGTTCGCACTTTAGCGGTGGAATGCCGACGTATCGGCATTTCATTATAATAATTACGAGTGTTTGTGGTGAGAAAGATACTTTCCATATATAGAAAGTAAATATATATACTATATTATAATAATGCATTTTATTACCATAATACATTTTATAAATGTATTTAAACGTATAGTAGGTTTAAATACATTTATATTTTCCTTCCTTTTATATAAGACAAGTCTCGTACTAGGAATATATCCTGTGTCGCAGGCACTTTACAATCATACATGAAATGAACACAAAGAACACCCAGACTCCGAACAATTATTTGTGAATTCACAAAGGGTCCCATGTGGAGTTCGAAGCCACGACACTTAGCGCAGTAGAAAACAACATGGCGACCGCTTAAACTACTACGTCATATTTGGTAGACATTTTCTGTAGGGCCATATTTCGACTCGAAAACTTTAAGTAAGTTAAGCAATTATGTTAAGTAATTCTTTAGTTAGTTTAGTTCAACGTTGACCAAAAATATAAAATATATCTTCAACATTTAGTTACGAAATAAATCGAAATTTAGTATAATTACATCTGCCCGAACCGAAGAGTATAACTATCCTGCTTGGCATTTGTGTAGTATAACTTTTCATTCGATCGAGACTTAAGCTGTGTTTTTTTTTTGTTGACCAGCCGGCAAATTCCTTCGGGTCTCCTACTCCTTGGGGTACAGGAGTCGGAAGTATGTGATGTTCCCACTTAAAACCGCCTCAACAGCAGACCTCTATCACCCGGACCGTATGATTTTAGATCGTCCCTTTAAATCGTGGCCATGCCCCATTAGACCCTATTTCCAGGAAAAAATATTTGGTCCTGGTGTGGCAGTCGCCATCCTAACCCTTACCGCAGTAACTAATCTATCACTAGGGACCCCCACTCTCTTGCGGCTCGCTGTTCCGTCCATGGTGCATAACACCACCGACGTCTTTTTATCTCGGAATTGGCCCTCTCCAGATCCCGATCAGCAGTCTCTTTCTGGAGCATAACAGCTTCGCAAAAAAAGACTACTACGCTCCAAACCTGCTCACAAGCTAGCGTGACAGCAACGATTTCTGGCGTAGACAGGTTACGTCCAATTTGGTCGACCAGGACTTCACGTTCACCCACGCAAGCAGTCCTCCAGCGTATGCTGGGCGAAATCCCGGTCGCCTACGCAGTGCTGGCATTGTGCCGTCTCACCGCGTCCAATTTGATTCAAATACTCACCAAAGCAACCATACCCGGTTAATAGTCATAAACCCTCGCGTCCATACCCGCTAGGATATCAAAAGGTGGATAAAATGTCAGGACTGTCGCCGTCTCCTAGTAGCCGTTACCCACTGCGCTTGGATCGGCTTAGCTCGGCTGCGGTCCACATCACTATCGATCACGCTACTGAACACTTTCAGTAGCTGACCATGGATCGTATATCCGCACTGTAGAGGCGGTGAACTTCCTGCCGCAGAAATGTGCACCTAGGGCAAACTATCCAGTTTGTTAGGTCTAACTAAGAAAAAAGTCAATCGTTGGATCCAATTAAGTTGGACAGCACTCGGTAAGCTGTTTAACGTTTTCTTGCTACAAATACTTAAGAAACAATACAAAAGTGTTTGACCAGTGTGCCAGTGTTGCCAATGATGACTTACGGTACAAAGACGTGGTCACTCACTATGAGCTTCATAAGAAAACTCAAAGTTACCCACAGAGCAATGAAGAAGATAAATAAAATGAACATAACACCAAAATTATAAAATATTTATGTGGCAAATAAAAAAATGACAAGTGATATAAATGTGGCTTTGTGGGCAGGAAGAATTTTACAAATGTTTTATTTCATGCCCAGGTATGGTGAAAGCAATAATGTAATAATGGTTGCGCTGTAGAAAAAGGAGTAATCTAAGTTTATTAATGAAAAAAGTTTGCTCAAAAAGACTCATCCGGCTGTTCGTATCAACTGACGTCACAGCTGCGCAAGCGCAGGCGCCCGACAGACCGTCACCGCCAATTTTGAAATTGGAACGTTTAACTATCCAAAGACAATAACATGCTAAAGAGAAATTAACTCTATAGTTTTGTTTTAAGGCTGTGATCATACAATATCATATTTTATGCCATTTTCTAAATTTAGAATAGACATGACGTAAGAACATATTTATAATTTGTAAATAATCCCATTTATTTTAATAGCCGTTAGGTTGGGTTTGTGTTGTTTTTTTTTTCTATTGTTTCGGTCGGTCGAGTATAATGACATAATGGGTCGCGGGTTCGATCCGACGCAATTACGCGGCACACGATCGATTATTGTGATCAATACAGGGGTTAGACGGCGGTTTGCTGCCAATTTTACATCTTTTTTATGTAATTTTATAATAATGCAGTTGTGATGTTACATCGATAACACTTTAAATAATAATTAGTCAAATAATACATTTATAAATGTTTTTTATTAAGTACTTGTACTCGTACTTTGTAATACAGCTTGTATCAACGTATTTTACTTTTTATGCAATTAAAATGGCAAACATGTTCGATACTTGTGTAGCTATATCTATTGAATAGATCTCAAGAAAATTACCTCAACCACTCTACTAGTTAACACTTCATTTCATTGTTGATTGCAGGTTTTTCTCCAGTCGACTGGTTCTCTTCCGAGCTAACCCCTGGTACCTTATAAGTTCAGGTCCCTTATTTTAAAACTTAACTTGTCTTCATAAATTATTTTGAGATTAAGGAGTCGGTTAAAAGTTTCTTTACGTTAAATAATTGTCTTCATTTTTTAAATGATGTTTGATTTACATAAGCTTATTTCTTACGATCTAAAAAAGGATTATAAGTAGTTGGAAAATTCATTTTGTTATAATTTGAAAATGAAATTTGTAGTGAAACAAAAAGAGAAGAAACTCCAAGGCAAATTTGATACTAAGGCAGAGGCTTAAGACCAGCAGAACCTCCAAAACTATTATTCTATCTATATCTATATTTATAATATTAATTAAGTTTTATAATCTTCACCGATAAGTAACAAGTAAGTTGTAAACTATCGATAACAATACAGCCACAACACTAAGTTATCAGCCGATCATCGAGAGTCGCCGACACGGATCGACAATTTCGTAAATTGTGCGCCGATTAGCGGCCGATTACGACCATTACCGACAGACGGACACCCGATCCGGCCGTACCGATTAAAATAATCGGTAAACGATAAAAACTGATAAAAATAATCTCATGTTTTGTCTGTGCCCAAGTCAAGTTTTTGTACATCAAACGTGTGAGTGACCTAAAGTTTTGTCTAGCTCCTTTAGTTTTTATCGATATTTGCCGAATATTGATAGTTTTTTTTACTCCTGTGTGGTATTTTAAATTGACGTTTTAAGAGTACTGAAATTAATATTGTAATCAACTCCAAATTGCCGCTAATAGACCACTGTTGAACTTTGATTAAATGTCTGACGTAAAAAAATCTAGGATGGATTACAGTTTATCTAGCATATTTACAATGCAGGACATCGGCAATTGATTTAGAAATAGTTTATATATTTAAGTTAAAACTGTAAATTAAAAAATCAATTTGCGAAAATGTTTATTGTTAATCATCTCCAAAAGTCATCAAGTAGTTTATTTTATTTTATTTATGTTACAAATTCTTTTGACCAACTGTAAATTATTTTCACCCGACTGTGACAGTAGCAGAGTTATGTTTTTCGCGTGTATGTTTATATTTATTTAACATATTCTAGCCTAAACGACCTGATGAATTTTAGCGTCTGAGGTGTGTTTAGATTCGTCTTAACTTTGAAAATGACACTTGAAATGTGAAAATTTAATAAATTATTAATGAGTGTTTATTATTAAAATTGCTTTAATTCCGTGGTTACGTAACAAATAATAAATAATAAGTAATATTTTGTAAGTTTAAGGAGCAATTCCAAAGCAACTATACACATTCAACTCTTTTTAGTAATAGAGTGAGTGACATAAGTGAGAAATAGTCAGACATACGAGCCTGGTTAATTCAGAGTAACATACCACTGCGTCATAAGTCTGAAAATTTATTAAATTGTTACATTGGGGAGCGGGCTTCGTTATCAACCGTCTAAAGGTACATTGCGCTCTCTGAAGACACGTCAAAGCCTATCCTAATTTAAACAGGGCTGTTTACATCCCTGGAGCCTGGGTCACGAAGACCCACAGGGTGTGGTTCTAGTTATAACGGGAAGGGTGTTCACATTAGCTCTTTCAAATAATTTAAGTCACGCTTCAGATGAGTATTTAATGTAAGACTAGAAATAAAGTAACAATTAATAAAAATTAAAAGAATTTGTTACGTACAACATCGTTCAAAGTGAGGGAAAATTTGAAACAATCATCATACCAACCCGTCCAGCCAGCGTGGTATAGTAGGCCAAAATCGCCTCGGTAAGGAAAGGCCTATGTCCAGTAGTGGAACGTTAAAGGTTAATGATGAACATCGTTTGGGGTTAAGAATATAATATTCGATAGCACCATTGGTGGATGTAAGGTCTTAGTCTGTTCGAGTCCGTCATACAAGTTTGCTAATTGACCTTAGTGAGATGACAAGAGTTTCGGTATATAACACAATATAAGCTTTTACAAATGACAGAAATAAGTGTAAACTTATATTGAGACTTGAAACTGTGCTTCTTAATATTTCAGCTGAAAAAAATAACATATAATTCAGTGTGATGAGTATGTGTTAATAATGAATCGTAGAAGAAGCTTATAAAAGCTAAAATACTTTAGTAATTATGTAACTCGTGTAAGATTCCATCTTCTGTTGCTGTACACGTTTCACAGTTTAATCCGATACCTACACACTAATAAATAAAGAGCAAAAGCCTATCTAACTGGCTTTTGAATCTTTTAATGCTTTCACGGACAGCCTTATATCGTACCGTATAACCATTTGCTGCATCTGTGGTTTGTGGTCTAAAAGAAAAAATATCTAACTGACGATTTTCCTTGTACAAGTTTACTAAGTAAACTTACGTATGACCAAAAATATTTCATTTTAATAACTTTTAGGTACATTCAATATTTTATTCACTATTATTTTGAAAGAAAATGTTAAGAAAGCTATCAATGGCACCAAACCTCACTGCGAACTCATTTCAGGGTTGAGCGCGCACCCAACCGCCCTGCGCTACCCCTTACCACGAGGCTTCACTTTATAAATATTGTACTTTCACTCAATAACACCGCACTGATAGCCCTTGAGATATGTAACTGTATGATGATTTGAACAGATGAACTAAGATGTCTCAATATAAAGGATGAAACGAAACAAATGGATTTATTCAAATAAAGTTCTTAGCTTTTTAAAAACATGAGGTGGATACTATCTGAACTATCATTTTCCAGTCATTCTATCATCAATAACTTTCAGTCATTCTAGTGCAAGAAACTAACAGTTTTTTATATTTTGTAGGACAATTGCACAGTGGGGTAGTTGGGGTTCATAAATACATTCACATCTACGTCTTAAAAAGGGAAAACAGAATTGATGAATATCTACATCTGATGAATTACAGAGTACATAATCCAAATGAATACAGTAGGGTTCAAACCAATTACGATCCTCTGGCCACTTTGAAAACTAAGATCGGAAAATTAGAAGTATATTGAAAAGCACTTAAAAAAAACAACAATGAAGAGAAAACAGACTTAAAGAATTTATTCTCAAAGAAGTCAAAATATTCATTTATATGAGAAAATAAATGACAATAATAAAGATTTCGGATATCTGACACACAAATAAGAGAGATAAAATAAGCAGAGTTTTATCTAAGCTATATCTAATGAAACATGGTTACCGAAATTGCAGACTACTACGCATGCAGCGATTACACTCTCAAAAATCAGATAGTATATGTACGAGTATTTTGTTTGTGATGTGATTTGGGGTGAGTAGTCTATTGCTGCACATGTTATAGGTTTCAATTTTAGCCCAAGCCTGTGACTAGAAGTAGTACTTCAAGCTCCAAATAAGCCACTGCTAGACATAGACCTCTTCGTAGAAAGAAGGATATTACTGATATATAATTAAGTCAATATACAAGCAAAAACATAATTAGAATTATTGTCATTAGATAAACTGTAATCGCTGCCTAACATCTTCTAATAGTAATTCCATTAACCGTACTTTTTGAAGTTATACTTCTTTTGATGATGATATGTACATATGTAACGACACCGTCACAAAAAAGCGACATCATGAAATTAGCTGGTCAACGTTTTAGTTGTGAAATTACACTTCTTTTGACCCGAAATTTATTTAACTAGATAATGCGTTATAATAAAACTTTCTTTCAATGTATTAAATACTTTTTTTCAAATATTAATATCATTTTCTCCACAAACATAGGATAACGTGAAGGATAAAATTTTTGGAGGGATTTTTATCTTGTAACGTCAAAGAATTGTAACTTCTTAGGTGCGCACATAAATACGAGTAAATACACGCACACGTTTTTTTCCTGCATGATTTTATGTACATAAATACTTTCTTGAAAATAAAGAGGCTTTATAATGATTAATTACTAGGAAACATAGCTATTGTCTAAGTCTAAATTGAAAAAAGAGAAACTTTAGTACCTGTCCAAACCACGGAGTCCATGGACTCACGTCTCAGGACAAACGTTGCGGTCGAGCCGCAACGTGGACCGCGTCTTATTATTGCTCCAACAAATTAGGTGGCGATGTTACATAACCGCAGAAAACCCCGTGGTTTGAGCATGTGCAATCAATGCTGGTGGTTGCGGCTTTCACCAGTGTAGAAACATTGTCTAGATCATTAGAAACGTGGCAATTAACGATTTAAATAGAGCTGAAATTAGAAAAATATGTCGATATATTTCTTTGAACAGTACAATGTATAAATATATATTGTTGGTATATTTAAAGTATTTATTTTTTAATGTTTGATAATATGACAAACTGTAAATGGCAATATTGTTTCAATAAATCAAATTATTTCAGATGGCACGATTGGCGTAGTGGTTTAAGCGGTCACCTCACCACTTTCTATTGCGCTGTATTGAGGGTTGAAACCCCACATGAGACAGCACTTTGTGAGATCCACAAATTGTTATACTGAGTCTGGTGTTCTTTGTGTCCATTTCATGTATGTTTGTAAAGTCCCCCGCAAGACGGATTTATTCCTCGTGCGGGAATTGTCTTTAGAAAAAAATAAAATAGAAAAAAAAATGCATTTATAGAGTTTACTTTTCAAATTTACATTTACATATTACATATACATTTACAATTTACATTTTAACGTTCGTTATTCAAACAAAAATTATTAAATGTGTTTGCTAAAATTTCTAAATAATAATTATAATAAAAGTGACTGACAAATATAGATAATAGGGAAATGGGTGATTCTTAACGTTTTTAGTACATCATCGGCCACCCTTTTCACTTGAAGATATCAATCCTTGTTTGAAACCATACAGTATGGAGATAAAAGTTAGCCCCACCTTTCCACTAGATTTCGATGTCTATGATCTGATGCAAACTTTTGCGTAACGGTGTCTACGACTTTCAATACAGTTATATTACCTTTTATAAGCACTTTCAGTTAACCTACTAGTAAAATTACATTGTAATAGGAGCCTTGACATGACAGCTTCAAACATTGTTCGTTAGATTGGATGTCCTATAGAAAATACACATAAAACGTCTCGGCGCACAACGCAATCTAACCAAATAATACAAAAAGTTTCCCATTCATATAAATAATGAAAATCTTTAGAAAAAAGTTAATTTGAAAATCACCAACGGGTGTGGTCACATTTTTTGTGTGTGCTTGTAATTGTAAATTCATATTTTTCTAGGTAGTAGAGCCACGCTGATTTCAGCACTAGCGGGCCGGCTCGACCGGGGCAGTACTACCCTCCCACAGAAGACCAACCTAAAGCGCCAGCATCCGTGTTGTCGTGTTTCGTTGGTGAGTGTGAGACCGGAGGCCCATCGATGCAGGGGTGACAGTTATCGTGGTAACTGTGTAAGCCTTACACTGTCACAATGACTGTCATGCCGTTTACGTTCCCAAGAGGGGTATGAAAAAACATCTCACAAGACCGCTATAGTCACCATAGTGCGTTGTCAGCATTTGCAATGAGTATGGTGACGACAACTCTTGGATTTTACTCATGCTTTCCATCAGGCGGAGTAGAGTATTTAGTATGATTTTATGACTAATTTGACGATTATATAAATCTCGGGTACATATTTTTGACTTGTTTTCAGTTGCTTGTGCTTATGAGTTTTATTATAATGAGAAAAGGTTTTGAGTCTCTATAATTATTTAAATAGAAATTAGCTACAACACTCTACAACTTAGATAAAGATAAGTAAGTAAATTGGTACTGCTTATAAATGTGTATATATTTTTCTTGATAAGAACGATTTATCTATCAGGTTAAGACGTCAGGTTTCTTTTAGTAAATGCGGCAGATAAAAAAGGAGTAGACTTGAAATAATATGGTCGCCCCCCTTCAAAGTAGGATATCTGAGACCAGTCACGTAGTAGTTTTTGATGGTAACACCCCATACTCCTGGCTCCTCCGAAGTGATTTTCCTCCTAGTCAATAAAAAAAAAGTAAATGGAAATGAAAACCAAATTAGATTTGATTTCTTATGTAAACAAACTAAAGATCTTTGTAACTCACACTTGTTAAGTAAACTTGCTATATTTACAACTATACCGCAGTCATATTATAGAAATGTAAGGAAAAGTTCATATCTCCGCACAGTTCTGGACACTCAGACAGATGGGCTCCTGGACACTAAAGTTATCACATAAATCCTTTTGCTTCGGATAAATACAAAAAAAAACATATTTATGGTTCTTATTATAACAAAAAAATGTTCATATTTCATCATCACCATCACCAAGCCGACTGAAACTTGTTCTATCATAAGCAGGAAACCAGAGGATTCGTGTATACTAAATACAGTAAATATAATATAACGCTAATAAATTAAATTCTAAGCAAGATTGAAGAATTAAGTATTAATAAATTTAAGTTCTTAATGAAACAAAAACTATGTGAACAGCCTTACTAAACGGTTTTAGAACACTTAAATGACAAGTATGCTTGAAATTGGCGCTGCTTACGCCTACTTTTACGTTTGTTCTGTTTAAAAATGGTGCATATTTAATTTATTGCGATAATTCATATATTTTTTTTTACATTAGTATTTACTTTTTGTTACATAGAAGTCGACTTGTAATAGTAAATTTTATATGTACGTAAAGGTGAGTATCGTCTAGATTTTTAATATTAGTCCATATTTAGAATCTTTTGGGAGGTTTTGGGTGTATTCACGGCCTACCCAAACATCTTGATGGTGTTAGTATCACGCTTCGGATCGTTAATCTTATCTAATATTGTTTAGGTGACACGATGACTAGGCTTCGATTTTATTTAATCAATGATTACAGATTTAAAAGAAAAGGAAACCTCTGTGGTTTGTTTTGGCATTTCTTCCCAGAGAAAAAACTAGGTAATAGGAAAAATATCTGTAAATGATTTACTGACATAAACAAAATTCTATTTGTAAAAATATATTACAATTAGTATAATAGTTTTGAAGCTTGCTCAAACCGACATATGTATATACATATAACTAAGAAATCATGTGCTACGTACAAAATATACAGCGTTCTGAATTTTGCAACATTTTGTACCAAGTTTAAAAGCCACAGGGTGCAATTAAAATGTCGTACGCAGTTGCCTCGAAGGGTTTGAGTGACCCCCCGTAGACATTCTAATATACACACATGGCAGTTCCATCTGACCTGATTATTTAAAAGTTGTGTTTTACAAGTAGTTGACAATTATGTTATTATTTGAGACGAAGATTTATTTTTCTCGAGATTGCTTGCTATCTTAGTTTTTATCCTTTGTACAGAATATCTACGGGAGATATGTACATATATTCGGAACAACTTATTATTAGCTACTACAATTAGTGAAGAATTATATCTAAAGTTTTATTTTTTAAACCCAATGTAATAAATAGATAGATTGTTACACACCATATTTACGAAACAAACAATACAGAATACAAACAAGAACAATGATCCTGAGGTGAATTCCAGATATAGTGCAACCAGAGATAAAATACAGTACCGTTTACCGATAACACACATGACGCCGGACATGACACCGAGAGGAATTGCGCATAAGCCGCCGCCCCCGTCACAAGTCGTTCGGAGCTAGACCTTCTCAGGTGTCGCCTGGGCTCTCATCTGACTCGGGCTGACCGCTGGAGTGGCGTGAAGAGCGCATCAGTCTCGCCTCTCAACACAAGACGACTAAAATTGACCCAGGACCTGCTCCTTTTCAGGGGCAGCGAAATAGATACCCCTGGCAGCAGGCAAACCGCCCCGATCCAGTCTCCACGGGTCCCTTGCAGGACGATGTGACGATTTCTACGCGGTAACACAGTGTGTTACAGAGTAATTAACTACGGAGTATCAACTAATCCTGCATAGCGATATAGAAATTCTCGTGCTGATTAGTATATGTATATATAACTGTCCAACATCAACCGTTAAGCCGTACTTACCAGTCATGATCACCTCGCCTGGTCAGAGGATCCTGCCTTTGTGTTGGAGGGACATGACAACCATTTACCCGTAATCCTTTAACAAAAATAATATCGCTATTTATACCTAGTGCGTCAGTTCACAAAATCAATTTGATATACAGAGACTAAAAATACATCTCAATTTTATAACACTTTTAAATATTATTAACCACACAAAGCAATTTAACAACTGTCCCACCGACCCATAATAAATACACTTTATCTATCCAAAGTTTTATTATAAATTGTAATAATCGAGCAAAAAGGGCAATGATGCCCGACTGTGGGCACGTTGTATAATAACATAATATGAGCAATTTGAGCGATTAACATCGACCGGAAGTTATTCGCAGGAAGCGGTGTGGGCGGCGCAGGCGCATCGACACTGTAGCGGCCCTGTTTTTTGTGGTCCAAATTTACCACATTGTTTGTGGCTGTAAGTGTAAAAATTATTTTTTAATGCGTATCGGAAAATTATTTCGTTGTTCGACGTAATGTATATAATTTTTTACATGTTGATGTCAATATTGTTAACATTTTTTTCTTGATTGAAAACAGCCAAAGTGCTATTCCAGACTATAATGTATCCCCCTGTTTTCGTTCTCTATTTAATTAAATAGAGATTGCTTTGTATTTTAACGTTATATTCGAAAAAAAGGTGTTGTGAATGAAAATATTTCAGAGTGGACCCGACACTTAATTTTTTTTTAATTTCAAACCAAATAATAATTATACATTCCTTTTTCGATTTTTAAATATTCATTTAAATAAACCGTTTCATTCATATTTAAGGAAATGGCCTTGATTTTTATATTGATCGTGATCATTATAAAGGCAGATTAATTTGGTAATAAAACAGTATCATCTATTTTATAAATGTTTCCTTCACCAAACGAGACTTTTTTAAAAAAAAAATAACGACCAAATAAAATTTAGTAATATTTGGTTTTTGGTATAATTAGAGACTACATGTATTTATCATAATCTAGTTTATTTGCTAACTTCCACCAATATTTCAAGAACAAATTTAAACAAATTGACGACTATCAATGAGACTAACGAACTGCAATTTATTTTTACATATAGGAAATAAACGCATTTTTTCGAATAGAAATATAATTTTAAAGACTAATTATGGATAGCTTTAGGCCACTTCACTTGGTATTGGCTTTGATACATCAATCTAAAATAATTACTAGTTTAATTGTTTTTGGACGGTGTTGATAAATCAATCTTTAATAAACATAGAAATTATATGTGAATCTAAAATATAAACAGAAATACGGGTTATACCAAAGTAAATAGATTTTGGGAAAACATTGGCCCATTTGTGCCTGTAAATTTGGCTCCTGTAAAATACATGTTGTTGCGTTTTTCCTTTAATTAACATAACATTTATTATTTAACCATTCAAGTAATAATGATAGTCTGCCTCGCTGGTTTATCGGTTGGCGTATACAACTGCCAAATAGGAGGTCTCGAGTTCAATTCCCGGGTCGGGCTAAAAAAATGTTGTTAGGTTTTTCTTACAAGAAATTCTTAATAACAACTCGGAGTATGGAAGATGGTTTTGATTTACGTCCGTGCTTCGGAGAGCATCTGAGGCCTTCGGTCCCAGTTGTCATAAACATATATGCCAGAGCCCTCAAATATACCAACAACCAGATCAACCTTCGTATTCAGTGCACTCTCAGGGTTGCAGTGGTCCGATGCATGTCCCTCCCAAAACTGATATTCTGGTAAATATTGTTGAACTAGTATCCGACTCAAATAATCTTGAAAACAATGAAGGCTAGGAAGATAAAGATAATGCTTATAGACTAAAATATAAAAAATACTAAAATCAATTTTTGAAAGAATTTGACTATTATATGGCTAAGAAAGTAACTAATTGATCATAAAAAAATAAAATAAATCTACCCAACAATTATTATGGAGAATAATTTGCCAACTTCACAAAACTAACGTTCGATTGCGAAGTACGTTTTTCACAAGCTATTATACTTTTTGGCTTCTTACAATGAGCACAAACATTTTAATATACGAATACTTATATCTTGATATATTTTGCCCATTTTCAACTTTATTCCCTACTAGACTTGCTGCTACTTCATTTGTTTTGACTTTGATCTCTACATTTAAAATTTAATTTTATATTATTTAATAGACAAACAATATATAATTAAATTTAAAAAATATTACCGATTTTAATGTAGCTGAATCATTATACATAAATAGTAGAAAACTGCATTTTTCAGGCCTCAATTTTACACCTAAGCGGTGGCGTATCTTATCGTGGTTAACATTTTAAATTTAAATTTAGACAACTGAAATTTGTTTTTTATCTAAACTTTAGAATTAAATTAAACCGCAATTGAAAAATAATTATTGAAATCAGTTTTCAAGAGGCGTAGAAGTCACACAACATTCCCAAAAAAGTACCTTAATGAATTAGAAAACAATAAGTTTGCGACTTATTTTCGGTAAAAAACTATATTGTGTAATGTCTATTTTTACGTGTAGTTTTTGCTTTTAATTAAATCATTTGATTTTTTAACAGATTAATTAAAATAAACTCAGTTTATCTTTGACTTACTGTATCTATCTACGTGCACATTGCACAGGTCACATACCTATGTGACCAACAAACCAAACCAGATGTTTGTTTGGTTGAACGCGCTAATCTCAGGTGTTACAGGTTCCAATCGAAATTTGTTTTGAATACTCCATTTATCAAAGAATTTTATGGATATAACATTAAACTACGACCAATAGGAGCGCAAATGGACTGCGTAGTGGTTTAAGCGATGGCCACGCCGCTCTCTACTGCGCAGAGTGTTTATGGGTTTAAATCCCATATGAAATTTGTGTTGTTTTGAGTCTGAGTGTTCTTTATAGTCCGGGCTTTGTCTTTTTAAAAAAAGAACAGATATATGAAAAGTGTTCCAAAGATATCGAAAATTTATTTCCTTTGAGAGATGCAAACAAAGTTACACGAGTCAGCTGATCAATTATATAGGTTTACAAAATTAATATTATGTAGATTATATAAAAAGTAATGGATAATGTTAATTTATTAGTTATGTCTGTGTGGTGACTGATTAAGACTGCGGAGTGTCACCGCCCCTATTTATCCCATGGTAAGAGGCAACCAAGGGAGCTAACCAGCTAGAAAACTTGAAACAAATCCTATTCCAATCCGTCTCGCCAGCGTGGTATAGTAGGTCAAAATCTCCTTTCCAAAGAGAGGTCTAGGTCCAGCAAGAGATTGTTGAAGGCTGTTGAGGAAGATGATTAAAAAATGAAGATGAAAACAAACAAAATGTGTACACACTGACAGTCTACCACCAGTACCTTGAAATATCTATTGATAAACGATTAGTGAGGGAAACCGGTTGTTTTACTTAAAATAGAATTCAAGTAGGGGTTAAAATAAAATATATTTTAAAAACAAGCTAACTTATACGAATACTTTCTTGACCACAGAAAATTAAAGATTTTGACTTTATCCAGAACAAAATCACAGGATGACGAAAATGTCCTAAGTGACTTCGAAATAAGAATTGTATTGTAAGATTTTTTGTACCGTTGACCAAAAATCGTGTTTCTTCTTAATTTATTGTACAAACTTAGATCTATCATTGAAAAAAATACAGTGACAATTTGTTTAGTGAGCGTGACAAAAACATAAAACGGTCCAGTTGCATGCATAATCGTTGAACAGTGCACGTGGTGTTACACTGTAGACCAATTTAACGATACATTAAATCGTTAAACGTTGACCGAATTATTTGAAGGCAGTGTAATCACAGTACTATAGACAAAATTATGTAAGTACTTATTTCGAATTTATTAGTTCATATAAGTTTTAGAGTGCGAGATTTATTGTTATGTTAGGACAGTGCGAGGAGGGAGAGCTCAGGAGTTCAACTAAATAGCTAAACTGGTATGTTTGTCTTGTAACCCCGACTGCTGTGATTGTGTGATGATCACGATATTTTTTTCTGTGTGTAGACGTAATTTATCACTAATATGTATGTATTTAGAAGTGCGTAAGTATGTACTTTTATCAATCTAATTACCATTGTCAAAATTTGAGATCAGATGAAATTTTTTCATTTATTAAATTAACTGCCTCGGTGTTGCAGCGGTAGTGAATGCGACTGTGCTTGAAGTCTCGGGTTCGATTCCCGGGTCGGACCAAACAGTTGTATGATCTGCAAATATTTGTTTCGAAGTTTGGGTAGTTTTCTATGTACAATATGTATGTATTTACAAAAAAAAGTATATAAGGATTCTATCAGTCAGTCTAGTTATCATAGCACGAGCTCTGCTTAGTTTAAAACTAGATGATGCTGTGTGTCAAATGTCCGAAATATTAAAAAAAACCCTTACATATAGGCCCTTTTTAAGAACACCTGATAATACCTCTGTAAAAGGTTGCTAATGTAAAATATTTCTGGTTATTATCGTATTGATATAAAGAAATGATATGGTATTCTATAACAACTTGCCTCAATACTGCCTCAATGAAGGGTAACTCTTATAAATATTTAGAAGTAACTAGAAGGGTTATATTAAGAACCTTAAATAACCCACTGCAAGACATAGACCTATACTTAGTGGGGTTGTCCTCTACTAGGCTGACTAGACGGGATGGTATAGAATTTATTACAAGTTTGCAGTGTTATTATTGTCCTGTGTAGTTTGCTCTCTTAGTCAGTTCTTACAACACTCACATAATTTAAATAATACTGATTATTTATTTATTTATACTTAATGCATATGTTGTACAAAGGTGGACTTAATGCCATGGGGCATTCTCTCCTAGTCAATCTTTAGGTGATGTAGAAACATGACGCGATAGGTGTAAAGGTAAAATAATGAAGTTGACATACATTACTAATAAAATATTTTTTTATATAAATAGTACATACACAACACATAAACATACATGTACATATATAAAATAATACAATATTCTATATAAATACTCACTCGGGTATTACAAGACAAGAAACATACCGAACTTTTTCCGAGTAAAAAGTAATCCATGCCATAAGCCACAAGTAAATATTATCTATCTACTCAATCGCATCGTTTCCCACAGTAACCGAGAAAATGCATTCATTTTGTGCTATCCATGTCCAATTTTATCCAATTTTTAATGGCGCTACCGCGGCAGTCGGCCAATATCGCAAATTATAGTGTTCGCAGATTACACCGGGAGTTATCTACGTGACGGAGTGCTGCATGAACATTAGCTTACAGTGTACAGGTCGATAAAACATTGTTAGGTCTGTAATACACGAACCATTTTGAGCTATTGTTAGTGGATATCATTTTAATGGTTCATATATTTAATCCAAATAAAACAATGTAAACTTACCGTGTACGTAAAATATAAATGTGTCTGTGTTATGTGTATATATATATATATATATAATATATATACGTATATATATATATAATATGTGTGTTATGTGTAGTAGGCTGTATTATGTGTATATATATATAATATATACACGTATATATATATGTATATACATAATACTTAAAGGTATACAATAGAATAGATTTAAAGTCACAATTCTAGAACCTATTTTTTTCATTTGGCTCGGGACAAAAGCTGTGACGACTCCTTTATATTGCTTTATTGCTAATCATATAAACCTTCAAGGAAAGAGTGTACTCTCATCTTCAAGGCAGATTTCTTGGTGGTAACAGTTACCGTGGTAGGTATGTAAGCCTTACACTACGAAGCCTTACACGATGACTGTCATGCCTTTTACGGTAACCAAACGGGGCGTGAAAAAGCATCTCACTTGGCCGCCATAGTGTGGGTCACCATGCTGCATTGTTTGCATTCACAAAGAGTATGATGACCTTAACTCATAAATTCTATTCATGCCTTGCATTAGGCAGAATAGAATCACTTTGGCAGGCCCTTAAAATAAGAAAAAAAATTAAAAGAAATAATAATTACATTTGAAAGTAATTTTAAGTAACGTGAAGTGATTTGTAAGTTTTAAGTACATTTTTGTGATACGGCCTAGAAAATTCATACTTAACCATGTGTTTAGCCAACTGTTTATATACAAAAGCTAAGACACATTCGTAGACAACTTCCAATGTTCACAAGACACAAGAGTGACGTAATATTCTTTATAAGAGCTTAATAAAGTTCATTGTTAGTGTCTCAAAATTAACATTTTATATAATTCGTGTATTACCGGCCTTATTTCCTTTTACATATGTTTCTAAACCAGAAGGAAAACGCGTTCCAGAGACTACAATTATTCCCAGTTTCGTGAAATATCAAGTACTGTGCTTTTGTATGGTTTAAATTGTTTGTGGTTTATTTTCAGTTATTTCATGATCACTTAACGAATTTTATTGCATTTAATAAACAATTAGAAAGTTAGTTTCTATAAAAGCAAGTTTTAGACGTGGTTATGTAAATTAGTTTGTTTAAGTGCTCAGTTAAGATGGACAGGTTTATGCAGTTCAGGTACACAAACAAATCATCAAACAACCTTACAAGTTGGACTTGTTCTGAATATTAGATCAATTAACATTTTTTTCTTTAAAAAAATTGAAATATATAACTAGCTAACTAACTAACTAACTAAGGATACCTCCCAAACCAACATCCATCTAGCTGTTGAGACTACAGAACGTGTCAAACAAATATCGGTACACACTAGAGGAATATAACGCTGTCTCTGGCTCACTTCGATAAAAAGTACTCTCGTCAAGTCCGAAACTACTTGGGTATCCCCGAAATACATACACACTAACATGCCTTCTGTCTGTATAAATACCCCATCACAACTCTATCAAGCATAAAAACAATTTGAACACGTGTTCTTTGATAGAATTACGCGACCGGCTGGTTTGATTGCCCGCTACTAATGCACTTACACATGAAATCGCAGTAAAAAGAGGGAACCGATATCTGACTTGTAATATATGTTTGGTTTTTTTATTATTACCTAATTTTCTTCTAACTCAACTGCTATACCAAAAGCCGACTCTATATCCGAAAATTGGTAGTTGTTTAAAATATGAGAAGGAGAGAGGAGGTAGATCTACGACCAAAAGTGGGCAGAGAGTTTTTTCTTAATCTTTGCGATATGCCTAACAACAAAAACAAAAATTGTCAAACTTCAAATGCCATTTGAATGTGTTTTTAAAGGGACTTGATTTTAAACCCTTTTCGAAGAAACAGCTTATGTCCAGCAATGGACTGTTTAAAGCTGTTGATGTGTGATGTCATTTATAAGTTTTTACTATTTTACTGTAGTATGACCTTGAATGTTCGTCCATTGCCATATACTGTGTCAACTGAACCGTTCCTTTCCAAAGTGTACTATTACAGGCTGTTGATAATCAACAGTTTCCGGATCCCTCCTATTCCAGGCGCAAAGCGGCACACCGTGTAGTTTTAGTCGGACCGATGCCGACTCACCACAAACCCCGATGGGGTGACGGCCCGTGGGGTTACGAAACGTTAAAAAAAGACTGTTGATGACGATGAATGTTTACACATAATTTACTGTTGAACAACTTTAACATACTTCTAGAAAAAAATGACATTGATAGGACATGCGAATATAATCTTTATAGAAACAAAAAGTGTTTTAGCTACTAAACGAGCAGATAATATTTGGCATTGACGATGTCTATGCGCAATTTGGTGGTCTTTTTATATATACATATGTATAATAACCTGGCTGCACGGTTGGCCTAGTGGTTTAAGCGGTTGTTACACCGCTCACTACTGCGCTGAGTGTTGTGGGTTCAAACCCCACATGGGACAACACTTTGTGTGATCCACAAATTGTTATTCTGAGCCTGGGTGTTCTTTGTTTCCGTTTCTTATATTGTTCTTTTTTTTTAAAACACAACGGCCGCATTAGTAACAAATCCTGTGTCGCGGGAGACTTTACAAACATATAAGAAAGGGACACAAAGAACAGTATATGTTTGTAAAGTCTAAGATTTATTTATAATGCAACGCTTTAAAAAAACACAACTGTACTTTAGAAATTGTATTTATATATATAATAGTATTGTAGTTTTTTGTAGTATAGTAGTTCCCCATAAATACGTGCGTTCGTATTGAATTTCTTTGGAAAAATGCCCAACAAAATAAATTATGGTCTTATGGCTTACACTATTCTTCGCTTAAAAGACTATAAGTACAAATATCTGTTGAAATACTATTGTATTTTATAGTCTTAAATTGTTTAATATCGTTATTCATTGTAAAAGCTTTGCAAGAATTAATTTTAATTCAAAATTTGTAGAATAAAAGTGTTATTATAATCTTTGGTAAAGATTTTTTGTGATAAAAAAGTGGCCAAATGTGATTCGGACTCGCTCATAAAGCGGTCCGTAGCAGGGATTTATGACATATTAAAAAACTACTAACTAGATCTCGTTCAAACCAATTTTTGGTAGAACTTTACATTGTAATGTACATCATATATATTTTTTAGTTTTACCATTCTCTTATTTTAGAAGTTACAGGGAAGGACACATTTTACCTCATCGGAAGTGTCTCTCACGCAAACTATTTAGTTTAGAAAAAAATGATATTAAAAAACCTCAATATCATTTTTGAAGACCTATCTATAGACATCTAACACGTATGGGTTTGATGAAAAAAAATCAGTTTCAGTTCTAAGTATGGGAGACCCCCAAAATTTGTTTTTACTATTTTTGTGAAATCTTAATGTGGTTCAGAATCCATCTACTTACCAAATTGCAACAGCATAGTTCTTATAATTTCGAAAAAAAGTGGTTGTGACATACAAACGGACAGACAGACATATATGACAAATCTATAAAGGTTCCGTTTTTTGCCATTTGGCAACGGAACCCTAAAAAAGAGTTTTTCTACCAACTATGTATTTATACAGATTCCTACTACTCATATAAAGTACAGTAATGCCCCGCTTTACGCGATGGATACGTTCCGGAAAAAATCGCGTTAACTGATATTCGTGTATATCGAGGTTCAAGATTAAACATAGTCAAAATTCAATATGTACAAAAAATATGAATCATTTTAATCAATCACTTTAATTCTAAGAACACTTAATGCAAAACATACTATTAATTTTTATTACGGCAAAATACATCTATTGTCTTTTGACTACATTATGTTTTTACGCACTCTTTCCCGTAATGCGAAACTTCGCGTTATAGTATCACTATAGTTCTAAAATAAACTGTTGACGAACATTCACATGCCGTTCGATTTTCTCACATTATTATCCGAGTATCAACATTAGCGTCGGGGTAATCCCCTATCACACTTAGCGTCGCACAAATCTGTCACTTTATAATATTTACTCAATGGATATTACAGTTTTAGTGGGTATTATTGACTCTAGACAGATATAAAAATCTTTATTTATATACCGTGATACAAAGTTTCAAGAGAGTACATACAACGTCAGATATATAATATATAAGGAATAGCCTTATTGCCCAAAGCAATCTCTTTCAGACAATCTTGATTCTGGGTTAGAAGACTTTCAGAAGTTAACAGTAAGAGCAGGTGTGAAAGAGTAATACTTCAGGTCTTACAAGCCGGCTCTAGCGGAAATAAATAAATAAATAAACTCACACAGCTCACACACAACAGTGTTCCATTCCAAACTAGTTAGAGCCTGTGCTATGTATTTATAAATATATACTTATGATAAATAAATAAATAAATACCTGATATAATTACAGAAAACTGATATTGAACCAATCCTTTCTTTGAATTTGATACAGTAAAGGATTTTACCGTGGGCCCATAATAGTTCTAGGACTAGCAATGCACTTGTGAATTTTGAGATGCAGGTATACACGGGTTTTCACTCATTGATACCTGCAACTTCACTTACTATCAAAAGACGAGGCTTTCTCTATGATATTGGAGACACTAGTGTCTCTTCAAACGCAGGTGTCTGACAGGTTTCCATGGTTGTAACCAGTCGTGTTATCCGTCTACTTCGTTGCTGCCTATACCATGAAAATAGTTAATATAGTGGAGGTGAAGTCCATGGGCAGCTGTGTGTGTCGAGACTAGATTTGTGGGGAACTGGGAATGTAGACTGTAGTTTAATATTGTTAATACAGTAGGCTTTTCATTATCTTGAACTATATTAAACATTTTGAGAAATCATGTCGTGTTCGAAGGGAGTTGTTATTATAAATAATATTTTTACATATTTGTATAAAGATTTTCTGCAACGACTTACACGTATAATGGGGTTACTGTTCACTGGTGGACATGCGGTGTGTGGATCAGATGAACATTTTTTTTACACTAAAAATCAGACTTTCAATTTGTAATATAGAGAACTTACAGCTAACGTTATAAGGTTTGTAATCAAGTAAATAATAGTAAGCTAATTACAAGTCCTCACTTGTAGAAACATGCTAAGCGTAAAAATGTGAGCAATAGCACTAATTATGTTGTAATACAGAACACGCACATTTGAGACACTCATAGAGAATGGATCCATACTGTGCTATTTACAGAGCTCATTAAAAACTCTACTCACACGCGCATTATAGCGTTCATAATTTATCTTTACATAACCTTACTTTTAATTTAATAAGCAAGTAATGTAATAAGTAATTCTCAATAAATATTTAATTTATGTGGAAGATAAACTCTCTACACTCATATTAAGATTGAGAGATTTAGATTACGTTGATTTTTAATTGTTTTGATATAAGTCCGTTTAAAATAAATCAGTATCTTAATCTAACGACTTCTTAACCGAAGAATGTATTCTAATATAACATGATTAAGAACAAAAACTAATTTATAGTCGTCACTCAACTAGAAAAAGTTTACACTACTTTTCATTTCAATTCCATACGTTTAATTACTACTAATGTATGGTGTGTCGCGGATCGATCAGTCACGGGTGCACGGGCGCAGGGTCACGTGACCCGCGCGTGGCTTAAATCCCGCGCACACTGCGTCACGCGGGCACGGAGATTGATCTGTATTTGAGTACTATATGATGATTACGTAGTAATCTTGTTTGGCAATCAGCTTTGCCATGGTGTGAACTTAAAAATTGCTGTACCATTTGTAGTTGGATTTACAGTTTTATAATGTCAGCGTATTTTGGATATTTGATGTTGAATAAAAGTAGAGACAAGATGCGTGATCGGTTAAAACCTACGAGAACAATGGATGAGGTTCTCAATTTGGCAAGTTCTCAAATTCAATTTTATTTCAAAAGTATACCTGCCTACTTCTCGTTTAGTTCTATTAGTTTTCAATGATGGATACCTTATTTTGTTTAAATAAGCAAAATGAATAACCAACTTGTATATTAATAAGTTTCAAATCAAAGGAATCTATAATGTTAAGGCTTGTGGGGAATTTTTCTTTTCAAAATCAGTCTATTCCAACAACAAAATAAAATATATCTTTTTTAGAAACCATGGAATTAAGAATTTTACCCATTTGTTTTTTAATTTTACAGGGTACAGCCTAGTTTGATAAGTAGTTTCTGTGCCTTTATTAAAGTTTCTGAAAATTGTAAAAATGTCTATACCTGACAATATGTTTTTGGTCTGACAACAGAGAAAACCTACCTCCTTTTTTATTCCTGTGCGGACATCTCCATGGAATCAGTAGATGATTATTTCGGACTCGAACCGACCAAAAACCACACGCCGTCTCGGGTACCAGTAACCGAGGAACCAGATGCATTCTAGTAAAGAAATCCCTGGAACCTCGACGTACTTCAGGCCACCTACAGCTGTAGATGGCCCCCTCCTGTGTGTAGTTCCTCGTGGCAGTAAAGGAACGTCGTGGTTCCTTTAGTGCCAAGTGTACAAAAAGGGCGCGCGTAGTCCGTAGCGCTCGCATCGCTACCTCGACCTGCTTCTGTTAGAGTGACTGATGGTCTCACCTGTCACCTCCAGGCCTGCGCTTATGGGAGACGGTGATATAACACAGACAATACATACAATGCATAATACGCATACTCCTTGTAACACATAGAACTCTATTTGGTATGCAATTAATAATACACAGTGCGTAAAAACTGCTTAAATGTAATGTAGTCTATTTACCAATCCATTCAAAATCCCCATGTTCAAAGTATCATGTCCTTTGTACGTTATAATGCACTCTCGTCCATCAATCTAATCTTAAAATTATATGTTAAGGTTACCTGGTCTCTCATCGATAGTGATGTTACCCAATTATCCGGATTTTGCAATAGTTCCGACCACAACGGTAAATGAGACCCTCCGGGGTCCGGATGCATTCAGTTGTAAGATCTCCTAAACTACAACTTTTGTGATGAAGCCCCATTGTACAAAACAAAGCGACTGTTGAATTCGATTATTCATTATATTACCGAAGAGAAAACAAAAAATTATAAATTCAAGTATTTTTAATACCATTCATTTGAAACTATTTCAGTGGTTTCTTAGATTTTAACATACTTAAATAGAAGAAATGATTACATTCTGATCTCAATAACTTAAAACACAGTCATTTTAACACAGGTGTAACAAAAAAGTTGCACTAGTTGTGTTGAAGAAAATGGAGGAGACATATTTATTTATTTTATGAATTACATTTCTCATACTTCGTATATTTCCGGAGTCACTAATGTGACTAATATTTTAAGGACCATTTTCATTTTTTACTAATAATGAGAATTTTTTTTTTCGAAGAATCGCGGCTCCTCGTAACTTAGACCATAACATCTCTGCCCCATCGCCGCATAGTTGCGTGAAATTTGAATTTTTGCTATTCATTGCGGGATGTGAGCTGTTTTTCTTACACTCGCGCCTTTTATGTAGGGTTGGTCCCTTTATTAGGGGTGACAGACCGGTACAGTGACAACCAACAATGTTACGTCTCTTCTTAATAATGTTTGATTGCGCTTTACGAAATTCACGTGATGTGGATACATTTTTAATTTGGTTTTTAATCGTTCCAAATACCGAAAACAAAGTCTTTACTACATTTTTTTTTTATAAATAAAGTTAAGAAATTTACTCATATCTTGTTTCATCATATTTCAGAATGATTTGACAAATAGATGTCTTAACTATAAAAATTGTAAAATCACAAATTACCAGTGGGCTATATACTTAAATAAATCTTTATACTTTACTTACCAATTAGTTTAGTAAAATTAGTTGATTCATTCCGATTCATCCCGATTTTTCCAATTATTCGTTGCAAGTAAAAGAAAATTAATTCAAAGACCACTAAATAAAAAATAGTACAAAGTTTTAAACAAAGATTTTCACATTTATACACAGTTGACCTCTCAGCATTCAGGTCAAATAAATATAGAATCAATTGTATTGAAATATTCATACACAAGATGATTGCGTGACCACGCATGTGTCTCTTAAAATACTGCTTACTAAGTATTGTCCACATTTTTTATGTAACCTCACGTCTGTGTGTACATCGTGTTTGAGGAATTAAACAAATACATTAATTTGATGTATATTTCATGATTGAGGTTGACGATTTGTGCACAATGGCTGGCAGGAGTTGGATGTAACTAACCCAAAATCGATTAGTGTCTATGTCCAGCAGTAGTCTGCGAGAGGCTGATGATAATGATAATATTTTATAGACTGATTGACAGCTTTATCCGTGGGTCTTCCTGCGTTTAAGTTATTCATTTTTATATCACAATCTTATTTCCTAAATAGAAGGTACTTCACGTCCATTCCAGTGCCCTTTGAAACATAAATTCAGGTTTAAGAAAAAACACTTTTGTCTATGATAGTACATGTAGTAAACTGCAAGTAGTACACATCGTCTGAATTCCTGGCGAGTCTAAACAAATGATGTTGTACGCGAATCATCCTGAGGGCACGACTGAAGGGAAGGAAACAAGACCCTCTATTTGACTGTGATTCCAGTAATAATAATTTGTTAACGTACATTGAAGGTATTGCATATTTTACTTACACTTTAAGCATATATTTGATATTGAAAAATTTTACAGGGTTCATTGTCCGTGTTGTAGAGTACACTGAATATCTAATTTGAATAGGTGACATGATAACGCCAAAGCGGCAACACGGCACGACTTTTATAATAAATACATACGATCTGAAAATCAAATAGAAGCAGGTTTAACCGTACAGTTTCGGTCATAATGGACAACACTTAAAGGCAAAAGCGCGGGATACTAAAATAAAAACTCACATTAATCTATTACTTTGGTCTTTATCCCGTCGCGGTCATACCTAATAACTGTAATACTCGTTTTATCAAATGGTCAAACATATTTTATCATTTCGTTAACAATGTAAAACGATATTATGAGTTATAAGTTTCAAATTTCAAACATTTCAATATTTCCACGTTTTCAAAAATAGAATGTGTTTATTTTTTTTTAAAAACCTATAAATAAATTCATAAAATTAAAAAGCAATTACACAGCAGCGTTCGAATTTCAAATTGCAATACTTCCCATAAAAATCGCCACGCGTCCTCTTTAGTTACGGGTACCGTAGTTATCAAATATGATGTTTCCGAATAAAATAACCCTCCAATAAAATATCAACCTTAACGCCTATTACTTTAGATAGTATTTTAATAGTTAGATCAGTGAAGAAAATAGGCATAAGATTTACCATGGGTGTATAGAAGCTACATATTTACAGGGCGTGTTTGACACGTGTCTGTAGTTAGTCGATTTTCCCGTGACTGTTTCGATTTAAAGAAATTGGATGTTTATTCGATTATTATTGCTGGCCGTATCTAAACGTTTTGTACTTATTTAAAACTTCTTTTCAAATAACCATGTCTTTTATACTACTGTTAGTGTTTATACTCATTCCCTTATTTTTAACTCTTAAATTGACAGAAAACATTAAAAAGCGAATGTTGACATTAATGTGATTAACAAAACTTCTAGAAAACGTGCAGAATATTTAAATCTTGAAATCGTGACAGCTTTCGTGATGACACCTTAAGTCACATATATATAGCCTGTCTTATTATTCACATTTTTACGAATTTATTTTTGGAAAGTAGCTTTTTATTGGAAAATTGGTTAGTATGCAAACATCGGAGTCAAAACTAGGGCTCCATCTTATAAAACTATGTTCCAATCTTTAATAAAGTATTTTAATCTCATACTTTGAAACAAATCGCATCAACTATTAATAAATCTAGTTTAATTTCAACCAATACTTTTCCTCCTACTTCCGGAGTTATAAGCGATTTATCTCACAAACTTTCGATATAATAAGCATTTGAGCTCCGAAGTTCATGTATTGAATATATAATTATGTATAAATACGGGAATTGACGCAATCACGTGATATGTACAATTTACGAGTAGGTACCTTTAAATTACGTTACAAATGTCACGCTAAACGTGTATAAAATTATTATAGATTAGCTCATTACTGACGATATTATAGTATTATTTTTTCGGCAAAATTCAGACTTATTAGGTAATATGTAAAGCGATAATGCTCTATTTTACACTTGCTAGTAAGCTATACCCCTGAGTTGCACGTATTCCACGTAATCATTTCTACAAATTACAGCAGACAGACAGGATTATTTTCGCGTTGATAATGTTAATAATATTTTCAAGACATCTGTCTCTTAACACCATCCAGTTACAAACTAAGTAGAGCTTGTAGTGTAAAGACTAGACAATCCATATAAATAAATATATACATTAATTAATTAATTAATTAAATATATATATATGTATATATACATTTACATATTACACAAAGACAACACTCAAACTCCAATAATACTAGGGATGTTACAGGTACATAGGTATTTCTTCAAAGAATAGATCGCAACTCCAATGCCACATTATTACATTACATTATTACGTAATATAAATCCCACACTTTAAATGCTCGCCACACCGACCAGCACATACTTAAGTAGATACATAAACACACGTTCTTTCCACAAAAACACACACCAAAACACGATATTACAACTAGGATCCCACAAAGCGGCGCTTTACAAAATAATTATTAACAGAAAAACTACAAAAAACCCCACGAAATTAGTTCCCGATGACAGTCAAAAAATATATGTATATTTTTTTGAGGTTATGTGCATAAAAAGCGGGCGGCCAAGCGCCATGGCCAACGCGCGGGTCCCTTTACTCACAGCATGACATCTACCTTTGGCTTTCGGTACTAAATTTCTGTGTGGCATATTTATTCGGGTTTAAGATTATTTTCTACTAGATTTTTATGATAATCGGTCCTTATAACGACTAATGAATTACGTAGCGACATAGTATGAGGACAAGGTGACAACTTAAAAGTCCTAGTTGAACGGATAAGAATCTCCTTTGGCTTTTTATTGGACCTTTAGTGAGATCTCTGTTACGCAAAAGGTCCTAGAAGATTAATTTCAAATAACACATTGAAAGATTAGCGATTTTGAACTTGATTTTAATTTAGTGCCTACATTAGAACTGACTCTTTTGGAACAAGTTTGTTCGACTGTTTTGTTTGTTTTTTTTAAAGGGCCTTCCAATTTGACTCTATTATGCTTGATGAAAAACATCAATAAAATCTACGAATTGAGGTCACCCTTATCATTGTGAAGGCAGACAATGCAGTATGGTGACCCATACTATAGCGGCCTAGTGAGATGGTTTTTCACGCCCACTTGGGAGCGTAAAAGGCATGACAGTTATCATGGCAGTGCAAGGCTCAAACAGTTACCACTATAACTATCGAACGTTTTTATTTCTTTTAACATGTGGAAATCCTCCTCAAGCCGTCACCCCACCGGGGCTTACAGGGTGGTGTGTCGTTATTGGACCGGCTAAAATCACACAGTGTGCCACTCTGCGCCAGGGCCAGCTGGGATCTGGGAACGGCTACAATGACATCTGGAGAACTGTCGAACCTGCACCAATAGGCCTGCGGTCTCGCACTCACCAACGAAACACGACAACACGGATGCTGTTGTTTCTTTCTATTAGTTCTGGCTCCAGACTACTTACCTAAAGTAATGGAATACCTGTACAGTAGAATATATTGTAGCAAATAAATTACTTGATGCTAAAACTAGAGGACACTTTGACAAGAGAGAACCATTATGCTTACATTACTTAAAAAACAATTAACTTTATATCTAAATACTTAGCCTTTGCCTTCTTATGTTTAGTAAATTTTAAATTTTATTGAATTTTTCTGATTGTTGAAATGACTTATAACATCCCGAAGTTTGAAAGTTGAGGTTTTAAACTCTGTGCCTCGTAGAGCATGTAAAGCTGTTGGTCCTGCGCCTGATCTTCCCCGCAGTCGTGTCGGATAGCCGTCCCTTCGGGTTGTGAGAGTGAGGGAATAGACACTTCACCTGTGCTTACGCATATTTTGTGTATTATAATATCTCTTCCATAGTTGTTTAGTTCTCATTGAGACTGGCCGCCGTGGCTAAAATGGGCTGGGAATACATCATCATTAATAAAGTACCAAATATAATTCAGTGATAAATGAGATTCTGCATTAAACGCTTTGACTAACTTCAAAAACAGCGAAGATTCTCAATTCATCTGTATTTTTTGTGTCGTATTGTGTCCCGGTTTCGTTGTCTAACTTAATCAGTTACAACACTTCATTTTGTCACCGAAAATCAGTATTCTGTCTATTCTAGACAACATTTATTTTTATGAAAAAATAAATACTGCAATTTATGCCGTTTTATAATCCACTTTCATTTTACGTTAAGTTCAAATCACTACAGGGAGGCTCCCCGTCGCGATTTGGTCTCAATAAAGAATTTTATGCTTTTGCACTCACTGAGTATTAGGTATACTGTTTTGTTTACTTGTATCAATTGCATAGGACATAAGTTATCTGTATTTAAAAAGCTAGAAATGATTAATTTTAGTACTTCTGAAAAGTAAATATACCTAATTGTAAATAAATCATTTGGCAAAATTGAGTTTCCTTTTGATTGACTCCAAGAAAGTTTGTTAGCCTAGCATGCAATAAAAAAAAGTTTGTATTACATCCATTGGCTCCGACTATCATGAACAGTTAATATCGTTATTTGTAAGTTTTAAGGTTCAAATGTGTTATCGTTATTTTTTAACGTGTGGAAGCACCCACGAGCTGTCACCCCACCGGGATTTGCAGCGGGGTGGTATGTCAGAATCGGACTGGCTAAAACCACACGGCGTGTCACTCTGCGCCTTCAATAAGAGGGATCTGGGGACTGCTGTTATTAAACCATCTGGAAATATAACTAGTTCAACCTTAGAATTCAATTTATCCTCAGGGTTGTGGAGGTCCGATGCCAATCGCTCCGTGAAAAAAATATTATCCATCTGAAACCTATTGAAATAGTAACCGACTCCAAATAACCTTTAGATTAAAAAGGCTAAAAAGATGATGATCAACTCTAAGAATGCAAAATTAGAAAATAAAGAATTCAGTTTATTGTAATTTATAAGCGTAAGCGCAATCGGTTACATTAAAATAAATCTGAAACAAATAATAACACAAGAAAAAAAAATACTTCGGGAAATTCTAGAAAACCATCAAGTTCAATAGACGTCATGTTATCAATAATTATCGACACGACCGACCTTCGGCGCCATTTATCATGGCACCCACAATGATTGATATGGCAACCTCGTCTCTTGACCTGAAGAGAGCATTACTTCTCAACTGTAATTATGGACGTATGTCGGTATTTTGAAATATCGACTGCTGATGTGAAAAGGTATCTTAAGATTAAATTTTCACGACTAAAATCTTTTCCGATATACTTTTGATTTCATACAATTGTATTTAGTACAGAATTGTATTTAGAGGATATTGTTTATTATAAACTAGTCTTAGCCTTAACCCGCGTGTATGTCGGATACCGCGGTAAAAAGTAGTCTATGTGTTATTTCAATGTATAACCTATATTACTGTAAAATTTCATCCAAATCCATCTAGTAGTTTTTTCGTAAAAGAGTAACAAACATCCATACTCACAAACTGCCGCATTTATAATATTAGTAGGATATATACACTATAAATACCACCTTCATAAAATGTAAACAATTTAGTAAATCATCATCATCTCAGCCAAAAGACGTCCACTGCTGGACATAGGCCTCCCCCAAGGTTCTCCACAACAGCCGGTCTCGTACCGCCTGCATCCAGCAGCTTCCCGTGACCATCCTCAGGTCGTCGTACCACCTTGTGGGGGGCCTACCAACGTGGTTGATGACTACGTGTATCTAGGACAAATTTAGTAAATGCTTCTTAAGTAATACAAAAAAAAAACAAGAATTTCGAACAAACAATCGTCACTCTTATTTTGCAAGACTACAATAAGATAGCCTCTTGATCCGATAGTTGATTGCTATCCAGAACTGCTTCAGATTTGCAGGATTTCATTTCTCAATAACTGAAAAAAATATGTTTACTCATTTCGACTTAGACGTACTACTGCCGCTTAGTTTCAGCAAAGTTAAGTGCTGGTTACCAGACGAAAAAGAGCTCAACGGAGAGGTTATTTTGAGGAGTGTATGGTTAGATTACGACATTGTTACTTAAGCTCTTTTTAAATGTAATGAAACATTAATTATTATAAAGAATGAATCACATAAAACATTCTTCATTGTTCTGTGAACATCATGCAGTTCAGTAGCTAGATCTTCTAAACAGACGAAATGCTCTTTAAAAATATACATTCCGATTAGATATTCACTCTTGAACTGTCATATTTAACATAATCATTTTTAAATTCATAAATGTAAATAGTAGTTACAGTCCAATATACCAGTACCATAGAATATAAATAAAAAAAATCAAATTTCATCTCTATGCTCACATAACGAGCAGTCACAATAACGTTCTCTGAACAACTGTCACTAACATAAATAAACAGCAGATCTAATTTTCTTTAAACATATCATCTTTAGAAACACATTTAAAAAATAAAACTCAAAATATTGCTATCACATTTCACACATAATGAAAACAAACATCCAGTTTTAAATGAAATATATTTAATTGAACCTTTTTATATAGCAGCTTATTTAAATTAACGACGAAGTGGTTTACTAATGGTTCAGCCAGACAGTAAACGCGACGGATAATGTGCTAGTTAACACTGTGTTCAGATTAGGACATTTCATCGTAGCTCGACTTTGTGGCCATTTCATGTAGAGATATCAGTATCGGTAATGTGGACGATCATTGACCAACTTAATAACTAAGTGTAATGCAGGACCCGTAAAAACAATAAATATGAAGTATTGTAACATAATGTAATAAAACTACTACAAATCATTGCCTTGGATGTAGGACGTATATTACTATACTTCTAATAGAGCACATGGCGTCGCATACTTCTCTCAATCACAATTGTTTGCCGTAATTTCGTATGTATACGACATGAATAAACAATGATCTAAGCAAAAACCGATATTTGGGGCAGGTATTTCAATTAAAGCTCATGATTATTTTAAAGAAGTGACACAGAACTTACGCATTCAGTGATCGTTGTCGGTAACGCTCCGCTCCGCCCGTTGTCTGCCCCAAACTTAACTGTCAAATTATTATGTTTTATGCGGTCACTTGTGTCCAATTACTAACTTTCTATTATGACATATGTCATTTATGCATTCTGACATATATTTTTTCTTTTATACTTAGTAGCAAAGAATTCTTACCTAATGTATGTTTTTTTAGCAGTAGAAAATTATTTTTCTAATAAAAAAGTTAAAAACAAATCTAAGTATAACTTAAACAATTCACAGGGTTTACTAGGTAGTGGAGCCACTCTGATTTTAGCACGAGTGGGTCAACTCGACCGGGGCAGTACTACCCTCCCACAGAAGACCAATCTAAAGTGTCAGCATCCATGTTGTCGTGTTTCGTTGGTGAGTGTGAGCCCATTGATGCAGGGGTGATAGTTATCGTAGTAACTGTGTAAGCCTTACACTGTCACGATGACTGTCATACCTTTTACGTCCCCAAGCGGGGTGTGAAAAAGCATCTCACAAGGCCGCCATAGTGTGGGTCACCATACTGCATAGTCTACATTTGTAATGAGTATGGTGACCACAATTCTTGGATTCTATTCATGCTTTCCATCAGGCAGAGTAGAGTCACTTTGGCAGGCTCTTAATATAGAAAAAAAAATGGGGCTAACTACATCTTTTTAGAAAGTTGAGATCTTCGTGTTTCACAGATGTTTTTATTTTTTAAATTCAATCCTTCAAAAAGAAATAGGAATCCTTACAACACTGTATATTGTAGAATACCATTAATCCTACTATTATTGTAAATGCGAAATTTTGTGAGTATGGATGTTTGTTCCTCTTTCACGAAAAAACTACTGGACGAATTTGGATGAAACTTTACAGTAATATAGGTTATACATCAGAATAACATATTGGCTACAATTTGTAATAATCTTATGTCATTTTGGTCGCAATATAACGATGCATATCAATTAAGATGCAAAAAAAACCTGGCTTCTGAAAGTTATCTTGGTGTACGCTGTCTAAACCATTGAAGTTACACAAACATAATGTACCGCAGGATTGTTTGTATGTTAAAAAAATATATGTTTATTTAAAATGATCTGTTACGAAACTTAATGTGGCAGACCAAATTCCACGCAAGCGAAACCGCAGACAAAATCTAGTATATAATTTAACTGGGTGTTCTTTGTGTCCGTTTCTAGTATGTTTGCAAAATCCCTCACGACACAGGATATATGTATGTATTCCTAATACGGGCGTTGTCTTTTATAAGCAAATTAGAAAGAAAATAACAAAATAAAATCGTAAAGGTATCAAATTTCCAAGTCCAGGTAATTAATAGATCAGTGTATGACGTTTTGACCCAGATATTTTAAAATTTTTTAACAAAAGCAAAACCTATAGGATATTTGAAACACAAAAGGTGGTAACATAGTTCACAACACCTATACGATAAAAAATTAAAATAGTCGGTAATCGTTCATTTATTGCTATGCCTATTACAAAAAAAATGCTATGTTATGTTATACCATGCACTATGAAAATTCACTAGACCATACTATTTTGCGTTTGGTTATGCTTATTTCAGTTTTTATGCTGGCGTAAAGGATAAAATTACGAGTATATTCCTAACATGCAGTTACTTTGATATCTAGGAGCTCGTTGCAAGACTGGTCTTAAAATTAAAGTTTTATGGTGAGATCCCCTGCTGTGGTCTTTAGTACACAGCGCCAGTACATTCAAGCGTTTTGTAAGACACTTACATGCACTACATTGTGTTTTCTTTACGCAACCGGTCGATATTAATAATTTGTTATAATTAATTGTTTTCGTTTTGATATTCGATGACTATCAACCTGTGAAGCAAGCTTAGATACGAAACGGCTTCAGCACCGAGGACAACATACACACATAAAGGCCAATTAGAAAGTAGACAGGTGGATGCAAGCAGCGTTTTTACATGGTGTATGTGGACCACGAGGAGGCCTTCCATACCATCAAGACTAGGTCTGTACTTGAAATCAGAGATGCCTGGTCTACTGCTGATATATTCAAATGCTGAAATGTATGAAGTCGTAATGATGATCGTCCAAGTACAAGCATAAGAATCCAATTACTTCATGAAGTTAAACAAAAAGGTATTATTTCTCTTAAATTATTTACCAACGGGCCTTTATATTTTTACTGCAATAAATGCGTAAATCGGGTGAAAAAACTATACTGTTTAATAGGTGTTTCTATCGCATCATTATATTTTAATGGTGTAAAAGAGGAAAATAGAATCAACACAGAATCTTAGAGCCACGCGATTGGCGTAGTGGCTTAAGTAGTCGCTGCGCCAATCTCTACTGCATTGAGTGTCGTGGGTTCAAATCCTACATGGGACAACACTTTGTGTGATCCACAAATTATTGTTTTGGGTCTGGGTTTTATTTGTGTCCGCTTCTTGTATGTTTGTAAAGTACTCCGCGACACAGAATTTATAAAAAGAAGAAAAAAAGACAAGGTACCGAATATGATGTGTATAGAGATGATTGAAATTCAAAAATGACATCAGAATTACATAGAGTAAATGCTAATCTTATCTATAATAATGTACTAATCTCATGAAAACGAACTGGTTTTGCATCCATTACGTTTCATAATAATCAAGAAGCACACTTTCACGGGGATTTTAAAAGAGTGTTGCACCATATCAGAAGTACAAACAATAGACGAACGTGTTCCGTACAAACTTATAAATAAATTGATATTTCGTCCTTCTTAGAAATTAGTTTGTGAACATTATTGCCGATTTTTTTCTAAACATCACTTTACCTTGGTGTTTGAAAAAAATTAAAGTCCTATATGATGTAATAAACTTTTCTATCAAGCGCAAAATGTAAATTTAAAAGAAAAAGAAAAAAAAAACTTTAATTGTGATGGTAAAATAAGTGAAAATATAAGGCTTCAGATTTAAGGGACCGCAGACGAGTTTTGACAGAAGTAAACTTACCAGTCAGATCAGATGGACAAACAGTAACCATAGCAGATTGTCTTTTAGTTTCAAGGTTCAAAACTAATAAAACATTTTTTTAATGTATTTGTTGAAAGAGCCATAGAGTCTCCCTTAGTAATTAGGATCAGAAATATATATAAAAACATAAAATGTAAAAATGCAAGTCTACAAAAAGTGTCTGCATAATTTTTGTTACTAACTATTTTATGACGACCGTGTCAATGTAAGACTTCTACATTACTTCAATAAGTACTTTTGTCTGTAATAATGTGCATCTTTTTGTTATTAAAGGAGACAGCGAATATCTAAAGTTCAACAATTACTATTTTTTATTCTATAACTTTTGTATACTCTTTGCTTTAAAGTGTAAACTTTAAAAGGAAATAACACTGGAAAAAATAAATGAAAATAATAATATTTCAGACATCTGACACACAACGCCATCTAGTCCCAAACTAAGCAGAGCTTGTATTATGGATACTGGACCACTGATGATGATGATTCTTTAACTTAAAATATCTTTAAACAATTTAAAGTCATAAAATGAATATTATATGTATCCACAGACACAAATAAACATAGTAAAAAAACTTCACATTTGGAGTAACGAGAGTGTGTTATAATATGATACCACTGCTATGTTGTATTGCACTCAGTAAAATAGTACCATACCTCTAAAAAGTTACTCTTTAAACATTTATTAAACTCCCTATAAAGTCGATAACTACATAACGAGCGCATTAAATTTCGTAAACCTTTGGTAGGGCCAAACTGACACAAAAAAACACCATAAATTATATAATTTATACCCAAAGTAGACGGGTTAACGCGTCTTGTGTAATATTATAATACCGGAGAGGTTCTTTACAGTCGCCGCTTCCTAGCCATTAAAATAGTCTAGATACTAAATGTCGTAGTAAACTAAACAGAATGTACCAGTTTTGAATGCTTAATCGTTTTCCGAAGAGCGTCCGTCTGTGAGAACATGTTGTTGAATTGTTTTTATTGTTTTGTGTATGTCGCACGATGTATCTGGTATATTCGTACGAGAATTTACAGCTAATAAAACGTTCATAAAGATATTATATTCAGTAGATTTCTGCTTGTATCTGAAGACCGAAGAATGGTACAATCTAAATACTTTAAACGTCTTAATAGTTCTCTGTCAGTTGCGTATGCGCTGTTAATTATTACATACAAATACACCTGCACTTCACTGTTCACTGGCACTGGTATTTACAGAAGATGTAATGTCATTTTCTATCCTGACGTACAGTTGCGTTTGTTTCATGTCAAACTTTCATACACGCTTGGCGATTACGAGATTGGTCAGTGTTAAGGTTATTATTTAATTACTCTTTGCTATTATACTCGCGATCTCTTATACTCATAATTTATATTTTCCATATACATTAAGTTGTTTTGCTTTCGCATCAAAAATTTAATAAGTTTTGCACCAGTATATGGAGTACTGTTAGTTATGTACAGGTAGATACTGTTTCGATCTGAGCTTATATAGGAATGATGTGGTTTCATCCAGTTCTAATTATTTGTACAATATTTTGGTCTTTTAGGTTATACATTTATGCAGTACTTTTGAAGAAAGTGATAACGCTTTCCTACAAGGCTTCAGATAACGCAAGTATTTGGCTACTTTACCATAACAAACTAATTAGTACTACCTACCAGTTTTTAGTTCGTCCCCTTAAAACTTGTTAAACAATTATTTATGACAAATTGCAGGTTAACTTTTAGAAAATTCATATTTTATTCAAAACTTTTATAAGGTTACACTTTGGCTAATTACCCAGTGATTGTTGAGAAATCTCCTCGGGGGCTTAAAGTAGCAATAGCATTAATAATTAAAGTAACATTTAAGGCCAATGTTTGCAGCAATTAACGGACTCAGCAAGAACATTATGATTAGAATAAATTTTAATGTTAATATGTTGAAGTTAAGTCAAAGAAGGGAAGTAAATTTCATTGTATTTATTTTCCTAAATATTTGTCGAAACAGAGATTTTTGCTGTTGTGTGTGTTGACTTTAAAGTACGTACGTAACAGACTCTAAGTAAGGGACATTTTTTATCAATTTTTACGAGAATCTATATATATATAAATGAATTTTTGCGGTCTTTTTTTTATATTAAACCTACCAAAGTGACTCTATTCTGCCTGATGGAAAGCATGAATAGAATCCAAGAGCGGTGGTCGCCATACTCACTGCGAATGCCGACAGTGCAATATGGCGACCCACGCTATGGAGGCCATTAGGCCATTATCTCATTAGAGATGCTTTAGGTAAACTATACATTTGATCATGTGATTGTCTTTAGCAAAGTTGTTGTGCATGAGCCCAGGAAGGTTCCTGAGTTGGTGTTAATATTTATATTATTTTTTACGCCTTTCCTTCAAATTTATTTAAGTTGGTGGCGTAGCAACGCGCGCAAGGTACAGTTACGTTATTGTAAAATGTTTAAGAAATAAAGATGTTTTAGATTTAATTAAACAAATAAATGAATACATTTTAACATTCTACAGAGATCGTGAAATATTATATCAATCAAAACGACAATTACAGTATCGTTTAAATGAAGAAAATATTAGCAAATCTATGGGAATACATTTGCGTGATACAAAATTAAATCTCCTCTAGGTAATTTTGTTAATGTTTAAATTAATCTGTTTGTCTATTACTTCTACTATTCACTTAAAAAAAAGTTGAAATTGCACTAAAAGTGCATAGGCATGAAAAGATAACTTTACGAGCAATTCTGAATATTTATGGACTAAGGAAGTCAAAATTTTCAATAAATACATTAAGATTATGGAATTTAAATCTTGTAATACATGACATTAAGGCTTCAAACACCATGGCACCTTAAATCGACTTCATTTTTCTTTTGTCTTTATTGTACTATATCAATAAAATCAATCCTATAATAGTAGTACAATAACATAAATATACGTTTTATTTTTGCTGTTTCCCTTGCATTGTGTTTTCAGAGTTAATGGTCGTTTCTGTTTCATATATTTCATTAAATATAGGTGGTACATACGCAGGAGTGAAATCTTCAGTTTCTGATACCATTTCCATTTTATAACATTTTTCAGGTAGTACACCAGAAGAAGTTATTGGATCCTTTATTTTATATTCAGTCTTAGTTGATTCTTGTTCAATAAAGTTTGTATTTTGAACAGGTCTTAAATAAGCTATGTTGTTTATATTATCATCTCGCCTGCCATTTGGTATGTCTTCAGTAATATCTTTTACCAAATCAGTAGAGCGCAAGTGCTTTTGTTTAGTTGTACCTTTTGTTTGACCACTGATTGATGACAGATCAATTTGTGTATCTGTAGATTTTTTTAAATCTTTTTTAATTTCAAAGACAGGTGCAGATTCCTTAAGACCATTAATATACTTATCTTCTCTTATTTCATTTACTTTTTCTGAATCTCTGAATAATTCAGAATTAAGCTGTGTTTGTATCCTGGAGGATTGATCTACAAATTCGTTAGTAGGATCGGGCTCTTTAGGTGCATTGGTAAATAGAGATTCAGGGTGTGCAAGTCCATCAAAATCTATGTTTTCTGATCTAATTTTTTCATGATAAGATTTTTCTAATTTTCCTTTAGCAAGCTCAATTTTTACTTCTCTTGTATTATCATAATCAGTTCCTTCTGTCCTTTCATTACTTTGCCTTTTCAGTTCACTAGTATCAGCTTTGCCTATTCTTGTATTTTTAAAATCAGCTTCTTTAGAGATTTCACTAGACTCCTGCATGCAACTATCAGGAGAGTTAAGATCTACTGATTTATATTTAGAAAGCTTTTCTTTAAGACTACACGTTTTTTTATCTTCAGCAGAGTGATCGCTCACATGTAAGATTTCTCCTTGATTATTTGCTTCATTTTCTATTTCAGGAAATATTGTTTCGAAGTAATCATTTTCATCAGCTTCAGGTATAGGCATCCACTCATGACCCTGATATAAGTAAGATTTACCTCTCCTAGCGCGAAATCCGAATCGTGCTGCCTCATCTTGTATTTTGCTGTGTAATGGTACTTCGCGAATTCTTGACATGACATAGAGGAATTCCGTCTGTAATAAACAAAAGAAGCTATATAAATTGTAGTATAATTGGTGCTTGTAAATTGATAATAAATATTTAGAGCGATACTCAAGCTGTTGGACTTAAATTGAAGTAGAAATCGATTTGAGTCTGTGCAATTTTCAATATGTCGTATCCAACTTAGCTAAGTTATCCTTAAAACGTACTTGACCAAAGAATTTAAGACTTAGAGCATATTCTACTTTCGTTAAAATAAAGATTTGCAGTCGAGTTGTGTCTGACCCTTACATCAGAACTCTGCCATATAGGCAAATTGTTATATTTTAATAAGTTTCAACAAAACGGTACCTACCTTACACTGCATGACACCGAGTAGACGGCCATTGTCGTGTTGTCTCAAACGAATATCCCGCGCCTTTATTAATGTTTTCTTAACTAGTAAGAAATATTATTTTAATAGTAAAGTATAATTAACGCTATAAGAACAGTTAATTTTTGTGTAACAAGGAATCATCATCTTCATTGATACCCATTGATGCAGGGGGGAGAGTTATCTAGGTAAGCGTGTGAGATGCCACGATGACTATTATGCTTTTTACGTCCCCAAGTGGGGCGTGGAAAAGCATCTCACTAGGCTACCATAATGTGGGTCACTATACTGCACTATCTACGTTCGTAATGAGACCAAAAAACATTTAGAATTCTATTCATACTTTCCATCAACCGGAGTAGTCACTTGACAGGTACTTGAAATTCTTAAAAAATATAAATTTGCAACTCAATTAACTTATAAAACATACATAAAAACACATACACACAAATGTTTGAATTGAGCGGGAATTTAACCCGAATGTCGCATCTGTATTTATCTATTTTGTTATATTTTTGACATAATTATCTTGAATACTTTTTTAAAGCATTCTTACTCATTTTTACATCACCCTACTCTAGTCATTAACTACTAGACCACCGAGGGTAGTCTAGTAGGGAATGCTTTAATCGTTACTTACGAATTCCGCTCTCCACATCTTATAAATATGTGTATACTTATATAAAAATTTAAGTCGGTTTATGTATGTCTTAAAACTCAAAACACGTCAATTGAGCTTAAATTTTGACACGATATACAACAAACCTTAAAATTGGTTTTTATCCACTTTTTACTCATAAATTTATTTCTTATTGCTCAGCAATCCAATCACAAATAAGTGTGGCGGGTTCAACTATCATTATCAAAATTACCTTGTCTAAGCATATATGACCAGTATTGTCCTCTGTCTCCTCGCTCAACAAGTAACCACGTGATGTTAAATCTGTTCTGCATAATGACAAGACGTGCTGCCCAGTTTACAGGTATCGTCACTTTACCGTCGAATACTTTGTGGAGTGTCTTGGTGTGCTATTGAAAGAAGATAACATCAAATTGCTTTTCAAATAATATCATTGCATCTTGGAATAACACTTGATACGTAGTAATCCGTCATCAACAGCCTTGAGAAGTCTATTGCTGGACATAAGACTTCTGACAGTGCTGGACTGGACATAAATCTCCTGAGTAAGTTGCTCCATTGGTCGGCTCTTACTTTCAAATTTACTTCAAAGTACGCGAGTCAAATAAATAATTTTGATACTATTATAATTTTATACTGATATAGTCCCTTTATCTCTGTGGAGACTGCTGAAATAGTTTTTATAGGTATAAATAACTTACCGTCGTCATAATATTTTTAAATCTGCAGGCGTTCGCCTCTTTTTGGGATTTGTGTGTTTAAAACTATAACGTGTTTCGATGTATAGGGAAATAATCTACATTGGTATAAGAACTTAACAAACCAGAAGCTTATGCCGAGGTTGAAACAATCTATTATTAAAATATACTGACATTTCGAACTCTGACCAACCACACGAAAGGCCTATACATTAAAGGCCAGTTACAATGCCTTTAAAGACATAACTAGAAAATAACTTACAACGTTCGATTGCATGCAATGTATTACTCTGTAACATTTCTCTTCATTCTTTCTCTTCATTTCATCTATCATATAGTTATTCTACTATATCAGTAAATAGGTTTCTTGCAAAGTATTATCAAAATCTCAATCATGACATGACAATGATTATGACAACTAAGTTCTTTACTTTACTTTACTGCAGTGGAATTTCAATTACGATTCAGAACGTTTTCGCAAAGCTGTTCATGTAAAACCTCGACAACACCGGGATATAAGAAACACAAAATATTATATTAAAATAATACTTACATTAAATGTTGGTATGAAAAATCTGTAGGTTTCAATCGGTCGTGGTGCTGACCAGTAAAAGAAAACGAACCACGTTTCGTTCAGGACAGAGTAGGGATTGAAACGTCCATATCTTGAAAATTCACTACAGCTCGTCGAGTGCTTATAACTCAGTCTAGGTCCTTGTACTTTTCGTTTTTTCCTCGCTTCATTTATAGTAATCAAAGAAATTAGTAGTACTGTTATAATTATCAAGAGAAATTTACGTTTTAACATTCTTTTTTAAGTATTCGAAAATATTGTAACTGGATTTGAGTAGAAATCAGTAATAGCGATATAACTGCATCAAACTTTCTTTTATAACCGTTGTTAAGGATGTTTGGTGCAAATGTTTACTGTTCAAGGAATTGTTGATGTTTATCATTTTTGAACCATCATTGTCAAATGGTTAATTTGAAGTTGAAATATTTTTAACTTTTGTATTATATTTTAGTTACTTTCTCGACACTCTGGCACGTGAAGCCAAAGCATTGACGAAAAGTGAGCGTTTGAAATGCTTCTGCTTACACGACCAGGGAAACAGGCCTGATTTTATGTATGTATGTATTACTTTTCACCGATCAGCAAATAACTTATTATCAAATTTAAGAACCAAAAAATTTTGATACGAAAAAAAAATCTCAAAACTCCAAACTCGAAGTCATGTTAAATTGCAGTGTGGGGTCCTTCAAAGTAAATATTTATTTTTGTTAACATGTATATAGATATTGATAATTATGTAGAAGAAACTGTCACAAAACATATGAATATAAAATAGTTACGAACTCAATAATCTTCTATGAATGCTTTGATTGTTTTTAAATTACAATTAATTGTTTTTAAAACAATTTTTTGAACTTTTCTTCTGTCGTAATAATTTTAAATACACCTAATTAAACAACTGTGTCTGTGGTTTTGGATCATTTGGTTTTGGTATATCTGTATCTATTGGTTTTTTTAACAGTTGTTTCATTTCGAATTCTCTTTTGGCGTCTATTCGTTCTTCAGCAAGATCCCTAGAAACGGTAAACCCTGGTCCCTTTATTCCAACAGTGCTTGCCTCTTCCTCTTTCTCTTTATCTGTCTGAGGTTCATTACCTACGAGAGCCATGATAGCAGCGAAATAGTCAGTGCAGTACATCAAGACTAAATAAGGATCTTCAATTTTTAAACGTAGTCGTGTATACGGTATCGACTCCATGACTGAAAAGAGATTTATCATAATTTAGTGTGTACGGAGGTCATCTCCGTTAATTTTATAACATTAACATAAATAACATAGAAATTAAGATTTCATAGATCTACTGCTTGTGGACATTCAGTAACGATAGATCTTCAACTAAAAAACCTTAAAGAATTAACTGAGAGAAGATTATTAAATTAATTTGAAGCTAATAAAATGTACCAACCTACAGTAGGTGGTGAATCTATTAGTTGTAAAGCATGAAACAATCCACGTTTATCAGCTGCAACAAGAAGAAACTGGCCAATACCATGATATAGCAATTTAGGTTGTTCCCAATCTATTTTTATAAATTTCCGGTATAATTCCCGAACTGACCGGACGAGCTGAAAAATATAAAGGTATGGAATTAATTAAGATACCTACTACAAGGCTGTAAAGAGTCAGATCACCTGATGACAAGTGATTAATGTTGTTCTGCAATTCATATGACCGAGTGAATTGTCATCTTTTAAGTCTCCCTAACTCTGGAGGGAGGGGTTGCTTCTCTTTTACCTTTACTCTGTTAGTGAACAAAACAATTTCTCAATAAAGATTTTCTGCAATGTCATGATTTTACTCAAATCGATTCGTAGCCTTAAAAACGTAGAAGCAGTAAATGAAAAACTTTTCGTTGGAAAACGCAGAGCTATAGAACAACTGAAAAAACTTGGATAGTTTTTATTTTAACAAAGTCTCAATATGGTTCATAAAATACAAAAATGGTTCTGACACGAATTGAAAAAGTCAATTCAAAATTAGAACAAGTCAACATTTATCGGATTAGGTAGTTAGAATTCAGAAATAGTAATTAAATCATGTATGCTGCATGCACTCGATAAATCTGTGTGGTTTTTGCTTATCGACATACACTTGACAGATTGTATAGTTTTTATGCACGTACGTTTTTACACTGTTGTTCTTTCAGATATGTTCTAGTAAGAATCACGAAATTTGCTTTGCAAATAAAAATGTTTATGATAGTATAACCTCAATTTAAGATCCATGAAAATTAAATCTGCTTTGTATTCTGTAAAATTGAGCTATCTAATCAAGTTTAAAGCATTAATTTACTTACATAGGTATATGAAAAGATAACGAATGATTCAACAAAAACAACATTTATGTTTATGACCGACTGAAGTTTATATAAGTTTATAATAGGAATAAAATATTCACCTTTTTAGTAGCATATTTAAACGAATGAATTCTAGCTCTGGTCTGATTCTGAAAACTCCATATGTAAAACGGTACCCAATCCAAATTAACTATATCTTTAGGAAAAAAGTATGCCCTACTGCCAAATTCATCACATGTGGTATAATTAGCATTACTTGCAAAGCGTTCGCTCTGTGGAATGAATGAAGAACCGATAAATTTCTTTGTACCAACAGGTGGTAGACCAACACGTCGACGGCCATCGCTAATTCTCCGAGGAGGACTTGCAAAAAGTTTTTTAGCCACATTTCTTGCTTGTAAATCACCTAAATCAAACCATCTGAACTGCGTTGAATTTATTTCAGGCCCAGGTCCCTCGATTCCTAGTTCTTTGAAAGCTTTATCTCTCGGATTTGTATAACCTCTTGCTTCTACATATTGCGTATAAAATTGAATGTTTCGAGGATCCGTTGTTTGCAGCAATTCCTTCGCTTCAATCGATGTCATTGGATGTCTGACATTTAAATCTAAAATATCTACTGGTGATTTCAAACCTCCAAAATCACCAAAACCTTCTTTGTATATATGTCCATAAGGCACAGGCCATGCTAATTTATCGATATTATCGACTTTAGCCGGTAAATTTACAACGTCAGGATTATTCTGACGTTTATTAGACTCACTTGTCTCTATTAGAAAAATGAAGAAAACACACATCAACCTATACATTGTATTAAGTGAAGTTTCTTGTATAACTCTGTCATATATAAGTACGGGTAGTGTACAGATGTTGTCAACAGTTTGTTGGTAAGTAGTAGAACGTCGAATTGAAAATTATTATCGAAAAACAGAAACCACTATAGTACTGAAAATTAAAATCGATATATCTGTTTATTGACTAATGCAAGATAAATGGTAGATAGAGCGTAGTCAGAAGACATAATGCTAGAAAATTACGGCAAATCTTTTGTATAAGAGTTACTATGGAATATTTCTACTTATTATTTTATATGTATGTACCTAAATGAGTATGTAAAACATGTTATTGGTCGAACAATATATTAAAAAAAACATTTCCTAAAATTATACTTCTTTTGCTTTTACTTTAATTTCACTTTCATATCGTTTAATAATGATACAAATGCAGCTTCTTGTAATTTTGGTCATGTGTTATCTGCTACCGTGAAACTCACAACCTGATCTTACTATATTCCTAGCAAAAAGTCTTGGATAACTTCTGATCTTCAACGAAGTATCCGAAACAGGGATAAAATTCATAAAAAGTTAAAAGTGGCTCTGAATATTTTAATACTTGAGGTTACGTACAAGCGTTACAGAAGTGTTTGAAATTCTTTATTAAGAAAACTTAAAGGAAACTTTGAAAAGTCACTCCTTTGTAATAGTTAATCTAATAAAAAATCTTAGAATTTAATTAAATCTCTCAATTACATAACAAAAGCCGTCCGCTAAAAATCTTCTGGGTCCTACCAGTACTAGGTCCTATAGGTCAATAATACGTCCTAATTCTAAACTCTATCGACACCATAAATCATAATTTTACAAACGTTAGGAAACAGTTGACTGAGCAGGTTAGAGGTAAATTATACCTACCATAATTTCCTTCCAACCTGATCATGTCTTCAGATGACTAGATCCACTAACGTCAGATATTTAGGTATAATTTTAAATGAAAGGCTTAACTCATGTGCACGTACGTTATTAATTGTATGATCTATAATTATTGTTTACGTTTAATAGTTAACTTCTGCATTATTTTTATTCCATAAACTTGAACTAAATCTAAATATAAGAGGACATTGATCTCTGTAATATAGGTCACTGGTACTTTTTTTTAACGTGGAAAACCCCCACTGTCCGTCACCTCACCGAGGTCTGCGGTGGGCTGTTATGTCGGAATCGGACCGACTAAAGCCACACGGTGTACCACTCTGCTCCTGCAACAGGAGGGATCCGGGCACTGCTGCTGTTAAGCCATCCGGACCTCTCCCAGCGTCTACCTGCAGTGTATGGGCACCACCATGGTGAACTATCTATTTAGGCGACGTACGCCACACACGGCCGCCTCCGGTCCAAATAAAGGTTGGTAACACAGGTGTATAACATGAAATCGAACCCGGTCCGATTACTTCCGCAGGTCAACAAACAATACCTGAGTTGATATTATAAAGCGACACCAGATCCATGAGACAAAGTTCAATAGAGTACAATTTTATCAGACGCTCAACCTCGCCCTCTAATTTAAGAACATATTTGTCATTTTTAAGTTGCAAATGTTCTGCTAAAGTACACAAAAATTTTACTACTGTAATACTCGTTGTTATAGTTTAGTAATAAGTAAATAAAATCACTCACACTAAACATTTAAGAATAAAGTCTACGCCAAATACACGGGATACACTATTTATTTTTCAACGGAATATTTTTTTTAATTTATTCGTAAAACAAATATATATTTGAATCTAATCGTCTATATTAAATTTCAATTTATACATGTCATTGAATATTTTGAAAAATTTTAACTACACTTTAAATGTAACCAGAATTAGGTAGCCAATATAATTATTTGATGAATCCGTGTCAAATTAATTACTTGATATTACTGTTCTAAACCTTCTATAAATACATAATCTCCTGGTAGTTATACACTCCTTTTTAAGTAAAGGCCTATAGCCAGCACAGGCTACTAAAGGCTGTTGATAATGATGAATAATACATAAATTTATAGTATATTGAGAAGTATCTCTGACATTTATTCAAAGGCTACTGAAATATAAAGACTGGCAAGACTATGATAAAACGTTTTAACACCTTATTTTGTAAAAATAATAATATCGAGTAGTGTTTACGAATTCTAGAAAAATTAAATAGATTATTCATGTCCGAATTCAATTCGATACAATGGAATTTTGTTGGTTTGCCGCATTGCTAGATGTTTTATCAAACTTATCGTTTACAAAAAAGTTACAACAATGCAACTTCAAAATATACTACGCTACTAAATTGTCACTTTCTTTTAAACCAAAATGCTTTGCATTTTATCATTAAACTGTTTTTGAATCTCCAAGTGAATATCTTCTTCGTCGTCGTCGTGAAGCCCTGCTAGGCGCTCGTCTTCAAACTCTACGGGTGGAGGAGCTGGTGATATAGCTATGTGGGATCGCCCAAACTCACCACGAAAACCTATCTTCTTTGCTTCTTCTTCATACTAAAATTTATATATAAATAAATAAATATATCGGACATCAGGCACAAAACGCCCTCTAGTCCCAAACTAACCAGTACTGTGGGTACATAGAAAACACCGAAACTCCGAAACATATACAATATACATCAAATCTTCATTAAGGTAATTAACAAAGACTGTATAGGCATCAAAAGCATCTGGCCATAAATTTAGCCAAGCAAGTTTAGAAAAAGCGCCTGGAGACTGATTGAGCATGTTAATAATTGTTGAAACATCGATTAAAAGAGGAGAAGCTCCTGGTGGCAATTCTTCTAGACGAGTCAAATTTACTTTCTTGCTTATAGTTTTATTATTAATTCTTATTTTAAGTTTTAGTTTACAAAAATAAAATCATTTTAACATTTTTTATCAACTTTTAGGTATTTCAGCACTGATCTCGCCTTAATTTTCTTTTTCTGAAATCTCTTTCTAATCTGTTTTTGTAAAGCCTAAATTCGAAAATCACATCGTATTCTACATACTTGTATTTGTCACAGTCACTGTGAGACTCAGACACTTTAATTTATTTCTCTACTTGAGAAAAATCAAAGAGAATATCATAGTTACGTGAATCTATAAAAGTTTTGACAAAATGTTCGGACATACCGTTTGATAATATGGCATCTTGTTTGCAGGCGCAAGGGCGTAGCAGATACGATACTTACAGTTCAACAGGGCCAAGTAACCATATGGTTCAATCACCTTTATTCCGAATATGACTTCTGGTAATTTAGAATCTGTGAGCGATAATATAATTAATTAAATTCTTCAAGTAATTATAATTACGTTTTCGAAAGTCCACTCTTAGCCCCCTAACAATAACTGGCGTGCTATCGTACACTTTATAGCTAACAACCCACAAAAAACAAACAAAACAGCAACAAACAGAAACTTTGTCAAGACTTGCACAGTGATATTAAATAAATATTTAGTTCAAATCCGATTGATAGTGCTAAAATAATTGTAATGTGACAAATGTAATTTTAATTTCCTTAAATACATTTGTGTATATTTAGTTTCTTTGAGACACTCTGTACCTCTCCTTATTTGTGTACTAAAATTCTGATACACTTATTGCGGTAGAAATTTTAATGTAGGTAGCAACATTAGTATCGGTTTAAAAAAAGAATATCCATGAAATTCAAGATTATTCACCCCGTAGAAGAATCACCGAAAATTTGAATTTAACTACGTTCATGTTACGAAACATGTAAGTGTTTATTATCCAGTTAACACTATTCGTGAATAATAATACTTCATTTCATTTAAACATATGAATATCCTTGCCGATACCAATACTTACATTCAAAAGCAAGAGAAGGAATAACTCGGAATTGCCCGTCATTTGCGGTTTTAATAAACAACGCGCTGAAGTCAATGGTTGTTTCCATGAAAAGTATTGCGTCATCCCATTCCACTCTCGGTTTTATTTCGTCATCTAATTCGACTCTGAAGCGGTCTACTAACTGTAAAATTAAAGCCAAATGCTTAACTACAGAGAAATTAAGTATCAACACCATGGAAGATACGATCGACCCAGTCTCCAGCAAAAATAGAAAGGTTTGATTGTCATTAGTTTGCCAATCAACATACCGTCAGTTATTTATTAAAACGTGGCTGATCCAAACGTACATCACCGCTGCTAAAACGTAATTAGACTATAGTGTCAGTAAATTTCAATTCTATAAAATTGAACATAAGGGCAATTTTCAAAACTGATATCCCTCTCAATTTGATTTTATGAGCAACACATAATGTTATACTTACAGTTCTTGATGGTATACTAAACTTTATTTCATAAGTCTCTTCGAAGTGTTGATTCCAATAATACCAAATTTTCCAGTCAATATCAAGCACTTTGAAAGGATCAAATGTAACATTGGCTAGGAACTCATCGCAACTGGTTGTATTAACCATAATAGCAGACCAGTTGTGCGGTAATTGGGGTTCCTCAGGTATTGATCCTTTTGATGGTGTAGCATCATCAGGATCTTCTTTTAGTGAAAGAGTAATTGGTTCTTTTCGTATTTTGACTCCATCATCCATTTCAAATTCGTCTGCTACAGTGTCTTTTAACAAGAAGTAAATAACTATAAATTTTAGTAACATTTCACTTTTTTTTACAAAATTGGTGTCAATAGAAAAAACTTGCTTTGGTTTACGTTTTCAATATGTGTGTTTCTGTGCAAGGTCGCATGACCTTTGATACATTTACGAATTCGTCTCGTTATTTATACATCCATGCAACAATGTTTACGACTTTATTTCTTTAATAGGAAGTATAATATCAATTACATAAAAACAATCGTTGATGTGTTATTTACAAACAAAAGTAAATGTTTTATCATTCTATTTTGCAATAAATAAACGCGTAATTTCACGATTCTACACCAGAAAAGATAAATAACAAATAAATGAAAAAAAACGAAACAATTATATTTTTATATTTTCATAAAAATTTTCTTATAAATTAGATAATTTATTAACACGTTATAAAATAATTATTTAGAAAAATAACAGTGGCTCATCTAAATCAAACGTAACCAGAACCTTCGAAAACTTCCAGCCTTTTAAACCCTTTACCAGTGTCTTACAGTTTTCCTTTTAACTATAATATTAATTTCATGGACGCATATCTATAACTCCAGTAAGTTAGTTCTTTCTCAAAAATCAATAAGCAAGATCCCCCTGGTCGCGACTCTATTCAACTTTGTTACGGTTGTTTTCAAATTGTTACTTTTAATTAAACAAAGTATTGATTCAAACATGCCAGCCTACTCTCTCCTTAATTCTTATAATTAGTTTATTACATTGAATATTTCTCCAAGATGATTTTCTATACTGCAAACCAAATTACCATAACCTAAACGTAAAGAATCTGCTACTCCTGCTATTTCCATTTCTCCACGGAATGGTGTTTGATGCACTGACAGTGTTATGACTCCTATGTTACAGTCTGCCAAAAGAAGATATCGACCACCTAAGTATAGTTTCATTTGGATCTTGAATAGTGGCACTGATTTTTTGTGTGGTCGAACTTCTAGAATGAAAGGAAATATTAATATTTTTTAATATTAGAAAGTACAGCTGCAGGTTAAAAACAATTTACAGACTACACACACACGTTTTGATAACTTTCCTAAAAATACGTGGCATATTTGCTTCAAAAAAACTAAGAATTCACTAAATGGTCATACTTTGCATTATGCTTCATTTTATAGGTGTGTTTACAATTAACCTTATGGTGATGAGTAATTGTATATGGTTGATGAAAAATGAAAATCTGATATACAGCAGGCGTATAATTTCTTGTACAAAAACTGAATTTTAGATTTAAAACAAAATAGTGAAAAGCATCATTAACCAGACACAATAGCATATTTCAAATTGTATATCACACAATCAATCATATTTGAATATTTAATAAAACAAATACTAAGTCAACTTACTTTCCGAACGCACGATATTGGCTACCCCAATATATCTGCCAGGAATCTCCTCATCTGCGAACAGTAGCATCTCTTGCTGGGGTGTTTTAGACATTAGTAAAGTAGCCGCTACCCATGACGGCTGACTCTCCAAATACTCGTACATATCGTTCCAAATTCGATTTATTATCTGCACAAAAGCATTGCATCAATCACATCATCACTGTCATAAATTGCAGCACATACTGTAACGAACACATTAATGCCGATGGCATATTGTAAATATCAAAAATAATTAGTTAATTCGCTATACCTAATAATTTGAAGCATTCTATAATCAACCAAATCAAGTAAAATACAAACCATTGGAGTAGCATTTTTAAACATAATCTCCATGCAGTTATCCAACAGTTTATTATTAAAATTCCAAGCGTAATAAATCTTCCAACGTTTGCCAACCAACTTATGAATTTTGGAATAACTGTCGATCGCTAACTTATCACATATAGCATTTGCTTTTAATGTATTCAGACTAAAACCTTTAACTGATAGAATAGCAAACAGTAATACACAAATGGATCCTAAAAGATCCATGTCGATGTAGCAGTATCACATGAAATGCTTTGCCAATATGAAGACTCGGTGAACAAAGAAAATGTTCTATTTCTTCTCACGCATCAGAATGTCAACAAATATCTATGAGAATGTTGAATATAAACAAAACTATTATGATGCATAGAGCAATACCTGAATTAAGTAGATATTGTTGATACTATTACAGAGGTAAATTAAGCCTGGTATTTGAAAGTTACCGATTCTTAATATTTTCATGTTTTAAAGTGCAGCGAGAATGGTGAAATTTCTAGAAGTACTTTTAAATAATACTCAAAAAATTCCGTGTTTGTGTTTAAAAATGTGAGTTTTAATTGAATGTTTATAACATGAAGATCATTCTGCCACAGTCGAAATTTTCGATGAATAAGTGAATAGCTTATTACATCTTCATTGAAAAGAGGTCAGCCAACAAGTTCAGCAGTAAGATTGTTAACCGACTTCAAAAACGAAAGAGGTTCTCAATTCAACAGATTTTTTTTATGTTTACTACCTCATAATTTGTTACTTAGTGTACCGATTTTGATACTTCTCTTTCTAATCGTGAACTTGGAAGAAAATGATAAATCAAAAGAAATTTTTGATCTTAAAATTACATCGGATACAGATGTATGATAAAAATAATAGGTATATTTACCTAAATAGTAATATTGTTATGAAAACAAAAACATGAAAATATTATTTATTAAAAAGGTTAATTGTAAAAAATAGCTTGCGTACTTCAAACACAAAGAGGATCGTGATTCTAACAATGAAAACTATCATAGAAATAGATATAATTTCAACAGTACAAGTCTGTAATTGAAAAAAAGTATTTTTAGGTCTATGAACGTGCGCAGGAAAGAACACCCGGCCCATAGTTATAGCTAAGAGCAAGTGCTCTTATTTCACTCCAGGCTGGGGAATCAGTTCGTTGACCCAATAAAAAAGTGACACCATCGCTGCAGTCTGATAGTATGAGGTATTTGCCTTCGAGAACCAACTTCAGAACCATTCTAAATAATGGAATCTGTTCATCATCTAGTGTTATAACTGAAATAGAAGTTAAATTACTACTCAATGCCTACGCAGCTGAAGTGTTCTTAAGGTTGAATAAAGTACAGCAAAAATATTTGACAATTTTTTTACATTAAATTATTTGACGCGTACAAATTGTAATCTCATCGATAAAAATCTGTTTCTCATAGGCTATCTTTGGACTACCTTTAAAATAATAATGATTTCGACTACTTCATTGCTTTATACTGGAATGTCTTAAGAAAGTCATTAGACTATGACTTGTGATATATTCAGAAACCGGGGTACTCACTACTATATACATCACGTAAAATGTTTGGTATCTGAATGAAACTGCCAGGAATACCAGTTTCATCCTTTATTAATAACAAATGTCGATATTGGCTCATAGTCAAAAATAATGATGCGTCAGCCCAATTAGGTTGAGTCTGCAAATACCGACTCATTGCGCTCCTCACATGGTTCACCAACTAAAAAAATATAAAACATACCCTAGTATCAATGGTACTGTCAAGACATAATAAACTTAATTGTAAAATTAGCCAGATTTTAACAGTCCATTGCTGGACATAGGCCGTCTTGAACATTTTGACATATTTACAAAGATGTTTATATTAGTCACATAAAACTATTATTACTTTCTACCCATCCTTAAAAGAAGTTTATTTCTGTTTTCAATTTGTTTCCTTTATTTTTTTACGAAGACATAATAATTGCCGATACAACAAAACACATAGAATAGTAATATTATCTACTAACGTTTTCCTGTAACTCAGTGTCCTCTTAAAATCACACACGTGTTAAAAACAAAATTAATAAGTATTTCAAAAAATACACTCACCAAGGGATTAATTTTTTTAAATTTCATATCTCTGCAAGTGCTTTCGGGTAACGAGTTCCAAATGTAATAAACTCGCCAGTTCACGTTAATTACTAACTCATTTTTCAAAAAAGGACGTAAAACAACGTTGTCACAAATTTTTTCATAATCCTCAAAAGATTTTTGCTTCATTGACTGCAAAGCATTAACATTTGTCTTCAGAAATACAAGTAATATTAAATTTAAAAGTACCATGTTGACACTCCCGCGTCTTAGGTTATAAATTGCAATATGAAGATGATATGGTTACGTTAAACTTTGAATCAATTACGGGAAATTATCTCACGATACAATCAAATTATTTGTTATGTTAATACATAAGTTTACACGTTTTTTCCATCACTTTTTACTGCTTACATATGTATCTCTCACGAGCTTCGTGTATTATTAGGTTTATAAGCCTATCGATTACTTCTGATCTGTCCCTTTTTTAGAACATCACCAATTTATGTACTGCGTGATCGATAGAAAACAGTTCTGACGTTTATAGCATCGTGGATAAGAGTTTAGTCATTCCACTAATATTGGAAATAATTTATGACCAAATCATTTTAGCATATTTTTTTAATTGTCTTTATTATTTATTATCTCTACTACAACAAGACTTTTTGAGGTAGAGCAAGAATAGAGAGCTACTTTTAAAGCTGTCTAGGTGTTTTCGGTGTTCCACAAAAGAATTATAAGTTACGTGTCATGTTTGGCAAAGAAGCCGACATATTCCTCTACAAGACCCTACTAGATAGAAATACCTTACTTTCTACGCCAGTAATATAGAAAACATATATAATAATAAGTATATGAAAATGAATATAATAGTCAGAAAAATGTACACATTTTATTACTACTAAAACTAGACGTTCAAACCAAAAAACTATTTATCTACACAGTGTTAACACTGTGAATTTACATAAATATTGTCTCACATGCTGATAGAACATAATACACACCTATGTATTTTTTTTAATTTATTCTCATACTCACTCATAGATAAACACACACCAACAAAAACATCTCAACCATTCATACACCCATGTCTTTCCATCCTTAAAAACATTCAAACTTACATGAACTACGTGTAATATGAATGTTCAATGTGAAACAAACTGGTGCACGTACTGGTGTAGAACACTATATTCTAATTTCTAGGATTGTTATCCTAGTTTAGACGGTTGGATCCATTAACTATATACACCTCATATGGCTGCAAGCAACATGTATCTGACAAAGATATTGAAGTGCTATAAAATTATTGTTTATATATATTATTGTACTGCCCCGGTCGAGCCGGCCCATTCGTGCTGATTTCAGCGTGGCTTTACTACCTAAAGTTCTAAATTTTTGCTAAACAACCCAACCACGCGTCTACTTCTTCAATGCTATCATCTCAATACCGTTTACTATATTTTAAACATTATCTTTGGTATTCAATGACCTGATACTGTCATTAAAATGAATACCACCATTCTATACTTTCAATATTGAGAGATAGAAAATGTCAAACAACAATTTTCATTTTTTAACAGACTCCAAAAAAGGAGAAAGTTCTATATTCCACTGTATGAATGTCTACTTAATTTAAGAAAATTTATGATAGGTATGGTGGTAACTGTGTAAACCTTACACTGTCACAATGACTGTCATGCCTTTTACGTCCCCAAGCGAAAAAGCATCTTACAAGGCCACCATAGTGTGGGTCACCATACTGCATTGTCTGCATTTACAATGAGTATGGTGACTACAACTCTTGGATTCTATTAATGCTTTCCATCAGGCAGAGTAGGAGTCACTTTGGCAGGCTCTTAATTTAGAAAAAAAATCGTTTCTTCACCCATCCTCTTTACTTCACCAAACCATGGAAGCATGCCCTTTTTATTCTTTGTCAATACACCTTATTTTAGTCCGCAACTTTCTCTTATGGCTACAATCCTGACTCTGTCACTAACATTCACACCACACATACTTCTTAAGGAACGCAACGCAGGGAAGTTTAGAAATACAGCACAATTAAAACCAATATAATAAAACATACTCGTATTTCAGTTCATATCATTATTAATCAAATTTAAAACTCAAGAATGTTCTCGTTTCTTTCACATGATTTGTATTTAATTAGATGTTATTGTAATTACATCTAGGGCTGATGATAGGATTTAAAAGCACCATTTGGTGCAGTAAAAGTGATCTTGGGATCGCAGATCACTACCGTGCTCTTATCGCTACTCAGTAACCATTTAATCAGTGTTGAAAGTTTTCTGTTCAATAATTTGCTTCACTGTTTCGAGCAAAACAATATTTTGTTACATGTTGCGATAAGTTGAAATTTGAATAAACTCTACTTATGAGAATGAAAAAATGAAGAACAGGAAATGAATATATTGTCATTTAGGTGGATCAAAATTGAATATACTTTTTTTTATCACAGAGTACAAATAACAAAAAAATGTTTTTACTAATTACACTATATTTACATTTAAAAGTAAGAATATTTATGCACATACGTTAAGTAACAATGTTTTTGATGTAATATTAGACAATTAAACTATTGATACGATTACTTTCTCGTTCCTACAATTGTAATTATTTTAAATCTTTTCAATCTTCATTTTTAGGATGACGTCGTAATGTTCTTCTCATGTTGAACTTACAGGCGGGATAACCTCCATCTATAAAGTTAAGACTAATTTTTTTTACAACAGATGTGACTTCGCCCCATGTATGTTTCTGATCTCGGCGAACCAGGAATGAAACTACACCGTTCTCACAGTCTCCTATTACCAGATACCGTCCTTCGTGTAGCAACTTCACGGCCATTCTAAACAGCAATACTGTTCCTCGGGTTGCTCCTACGTCTGAAATCCAAAATATTTATAAATATCCAACTTATGTACAGCTTAATAATTACTATAGCTACGGTATTTCTACACCTGAATGCGTAAGTAAGGTATAAGATTAGAATATGTGACTAGTGTTGGCCGATTGGTAAAAAAAATGTCTTTTGTATGCGGTTTAGTTAACGTTAATGTAGATATTATAAATTAATTCGGGTATCATTGTAAATAAGTCTAAATAATGTTTTATAATGATTGATTGAGAAGTTACACGTGATTTGCAACAAAGAAAATAATCAACGACGATGAACACAAAGGTTCTAGCAATATCCACTATACAAATAATACAATTCATTAGTTTCCGTAGGAGAGTTATGCTTTATCGGTCATTTACAGATAAAAGAATCGTCTTTAATTAAAATAGAAAACATCTTACAGTCGCCTTTACGCACATTCGGTACTCCAACAAACCGTCCAATGTTCGCAAAGTTATTATCTGGAATCAAGAGCATCTCACGGGAAGTGTCCATGGTCATTACTAGAGTTGCATTAGACCAAGCAGGCATATTGTTCACAAATGAATGCATGTCCTCCCTAAACTGAAGTATTGTCTGCAAAATAAGTTCACATACATTTATATAGTTAAACATTGAAAAAAAAAACAGGCTACGAGAAAATGTATTAAAAAGATACTTAAAATTGACAAATTAGTGTTTTTATTGCTTATACTTTTCAGTAGAATTAAGATTAATTTAACAACACCTCAAACATTATAATCCATCAAACCATACATACAGTCTACTACTAACATACGTACACTCGAAAAACATAAATCTTTTTCTGGAAAATACATATTTGTCCTACTTAAACTATCCGTGTGGTAGTTACCACCCCCGTTCATCCCGTGTGTGTCATAAAAGGCGACTATAAAAGGAAAAAGCTATTCTGGAAAATATACCCACAAAGAGAAGGAAAATTTGAAAAATATTCTACACCAACCCGGCAAGGTAACCAGCTGGTAAAATAGGCCAAAACCTCCTTGCTAAGGAGAGGCCTATGTCCAGCAGTGTCACGTAAAAGGCTGTTGATACTGATACTACTTAGACTAGACACAATTCTAAACCTTTCTGTCTTAAACCAGCATAAAATTCCAAAAAAGAAAATTAAAAAAAAATACGTGTGACCCTCGGGGACTGCCGCGGTAAAGCTATTGCATAACATTTTTTATCAACTTATGCAATTATAATATTGCGAAGCAACTCGTCTCAATCCGTGCGAACTTTGTACAGTCTACACGCATACGTCTAGCCGCACGCACACAAACACCGTGCCGAAGTCTGCCGAACTGAAAAGACGTTAGACAATGCACAGCTTTCAACGCCGCACCTCTGTGCCGGTCGGAGTGGGGGGTGTTAGGTTTATTTTCGTTACGGAATGTCTTGATTCGTTCCCCGCGCTCGAAGCCTGTGATAAAAGTTATGCAATAGCTTAAAAAAAACCTAAAACGGTGAAGCTCTGTTACTCTTTCGGAAATAAAATATTGCTTCATGAATAAAATTAATAATACGAATTTCCTTTCCCAATTTATTATAAAAAGAAAAATATAATAAAAAAATAAAAATAATCATCGCGACACTGCACTGTTCAAAGAGAAATAGAAAGACAAAACGAAAATAATTGCCTTGCTTTCTATGAGAGAGAGAGAGAGAGAGAGAGAGAGAGAGAGAGAGAGAGAGACAGCCAGAGAAACATGCGCACGCCGCACGGCTTACTACACTATAGCAAAAAGTGTCGTTATAACTTTTCGTCTGGAGTTTTTTCGTCTGGCCTCCTTCGCAACGCGCTATAACTTCGTTCCAAAAAGTAAGGATAAAATATCTAACCGAGTTAGTAGCCTTCTTGAACGTTAAATCCATACACTGATTCCCCAACATCATGTTCCAAGCATAATATATTCTCCATATAGGGCCAATTACCATGGTGTCTTCAAAGTAAGGTTCTTCTGTCATATTATTACACATCTGTTCATATTTCACAAAACTATGCGCTTTTCTTTCCAAAAGGTGTCCATTTACAAGTACTGCTGAAACTAAAATTCGTACAAAAATCATATTGATACTACAGCGACATATAAAATCCCAGCTTCGTTTTAAACACTCTTTAAATTATGTTATGATTGGAAACGTCAACATGAAAGGAAAATATTGTGTAACAGATGATCTTAGCCATGAGAAAAATAATTTAAAAGACTATAATATTGCTGAAAACTGTTCATGAGAATATACCACGAACATGATTCTCCGTGATATATTCTCATGAACTAAATAGGGGCATCATCCCTATTTAAATAAAAATACATAGGCTGACTAGTAACATCTTCCTCTTAATAAAATGAAAGTGAAAATATCGATTTTATGAAATATATTAAAAAAAATAATTTCGGGCAGTTTTGTTAACTTTTGTTTCTCAGAAAACGTCTCACATATTTACATTGTTTCAACTGTTACCGAAGAAACGGACATTCGTTAGCGAGAGATTGGAATTGTTACTTTCATTCATCATCTTCTCACCCTTTTTCTATATTTATTTGGAGTTGCGAATTTCTTCTTTCATTACTGTCTGCTTAAGCTGACATCATCTAACATGCGGCAATCGCATCTGACACTAAGCAGTGAATATACTATGGTTACCAGACTTCTTATAAATGTATTATATATTGCTAAGCACGTACATATCATAGTTAATACCCAGACATATGTGGAACAAATAGAACATCGAGCTTATCACACATTTCGTATTATTTGTCCTGTGTGAGAAACAAACCCACAATTTAACTTAACTATCAGTCACTAACAACGAGATCAACTTACCAGTCAATAATAATGACAAAAATATCAATTACAATGACAAAATTGTCATATTTATTTCTCGTAGAATATTGTTTTGTCTTGAGTTGAGTCACACAGGTGTCGGCTCTCGTATGAGCGATTTCTTTGTTTTTTCATGACAAGAAATAAATAGTTAATACATAATATAAAATAAAAAGGAGGGTACGCCCTCTGTGTCGTCTTTCTATTTGTCTGCTGTAACATACGAAAATTTCGTCTGAAACTACTATAGGTATGTAAGCATGAAAAAGTCTCTGTCTCATTGTCTATTTATCTTTCGGATTATATTAGACAAGTCATTTTTCATTCAATTAATTGTGTATATATGTACTATTGAGGTCGTATATCTTTTATTGATACCTAAAACTGTTTATTTTGGTCCTTAAAATATACCAAGACAACAACTCCTTCCTTAGCATCTGAAAATTAAATTTAATTAATTAATTTTAATGTTTTTAATTAATTTTAATTTTTGTTATTATTCTCTTTATTCACCCACATATACATACCGATTAAACTCCCAAACACATTCAAAAGGAATACAAAAATACACATTTCAAAATACAAAAATCTTAGGACTTTATATATTTCAGGGTCGGTATGAAAGAAAAATGAACATTTTTATTGAAGTTTTCTTTATTACTTAAAATGTTAAAGATATCCATTTGTTACAATAGTATTAGTGATAATGAATTCTTGTTTTGAATTAAATGGAATGGAAGACACTGTTCTTTCACACATATATTTACCGTATTCTTAGAACAAGGTCTTAATTCATCAGGTTTTTATGTTCTTCCGACAAACTGACATCTCGATACCAATTATTTCTTTCCTTTTTTTCTAAATCATCTGCTATACGTGCGTTATATATTTAAAATTAACCAATTTTTCAGTATATTGTTTATTAAAGTTCAAAATTCCTTAATGCAGGTTGGAAAACGCCTGCCGAAATTAAAAGTTGCAGCTATTGCATTGATTTCTGCTTTCTTAGGTCTACCTTTACGACGAACTGCAAGCGCAGAACCGCCGCCGACATGACAACTGGACGAAATCAGATATTTGCCACCTTCAAGAAACTTTATGGACATTTCTAATAACGGTATCTTTGACGATTTAAATGCAACTGAAAGCAATAAAATTTCAATTTAAAACAGTCAAAAATAATGATAAGATCTATTCAAATAAAATGGCAACCCTTTAATGAAAAATAATCATAAACTTAATCGAGTTTCTAAAGGCATCGTTATTATTTTCTGGAACTCGAACATAGTGACGATATAACACAGATATGTTCTCAGTTTTATCTTAAAATATGTCACAATATTCCAGTGTCCGTATAATGTAGACTAAAACCAGTTGGTCTACTCCAGTGTCGAATCAACTCAAATTTTCTCTTTAAAATAAATTCAAATGTAATTACTCCAAAAAACCTCATAACGATCAAATTCAATACAATTGAACAGGAAACATGGGGTGTAAGGCAACACACTCCATGTTCCATGTTTCCTATCTTTGCGGAACAAAGATTGAAATTGGAGTCTAAAATTAGATTTAAACTCACAATCAAATTCTTTGTCTTCAATATAAGGTACTCCCTGAAATCTGCCTTGGATTCCACTTGGATCATTGAACAACAGCATTCTCTGATCCCCCATAGTTATCTCAAAAACTGCCTCGGACCATGGTGGTTCCGTCAGCATGTATCGATGCATTTGACTGTACATGCGATTTATTGCCTGTGTTGAAAAAATATTATATATATTATGTTAAAAATAAAAAAATTATAAAGAAATTAAGGGACAAGTAGAGTATAAATTCTACTCATCATCATTATCAACAACCTCTTACCGTCCGCTACTGGACATAGGCCTCTCCTTAGCAAGGAGGTTTTAGCCTACTATACCACGCTGGCCAGACGGATTGGAATAGGGTTAGTTTCAAGTTTTTCTTCTCTTTGTAATGATGTTGTTTTGCATGCTTTGTTCCCTTAGTCGCCTTTAACGACACCCACCGGATGAATAGGGGTGGTAATACTATGTATTCTTAATCCGTCACCACACGGATAATTCTACTCATAATACAAGTTATCTTGACATAGGTTTTTCAATAAAACAATGTGTTATATACATACGTCATAACCATTCTGATGTAACTTACTTTCTGTATTAGTGGAACAAAGACTTATTATTTAAAGGAAAATAGAGCTTAATTAAGGAAATGTCAGCTTTACTAAATCGTATTTCGAAACTGCATACAAACTTTGCGTCAACATTACGGTTTATTTAATACAAAAAAAAATTTTTTTGAAACAAAATCTCGAACAGATATTTATTACATATTATTTTGCAATTGGCTCACTACCGGCTTGATAAGAAAGCTCAAAGTTACCCAAAGAGCAATGAAGAGGGCAATGGTAGGAGTTTCTTTGCGTGATCGAATCAGGAATAAGAAGATTCGCAGACGAACCAAGGCCACCGATATTGCCAGTAAAATTGCTAAACTTAAGTGGCAGTGGGCGGGGCACATTACACGCAGAAACGATGGCCGAGGGGGCCCTAAAGTTCTGGAGTGGCGACCGTGTACTGGGAAACGCAGCGTTGGTAGGCCCTCGACAAGGTTATCCGACGACCTGGTGAAGGAAGAACCTTGTGGTAGGCTTATGTGGACGTCTTTTGGATGAGATGATGATGATGATGAATGATTTTGCAATTTACTTACTGTTTCGTCAGGATAATGGAAAACCAATTCTGGACACGTGTCTAACAAATTTAAGTTCCACGAATAATAGACCGTCCACGTACTCTCAACTGCCAAAGATTTCTCGAAGTAGGGTTCACTCGTTAGATTGTGGCAAATTTTGTTATAACCTTTAAGATCCTCCGGATTAATAGCCCCATTTACAACAATACTTGTCAACAATGCAACCCATAATAATTCTATTAGAATCATGTTGCAACCCCTGCTAGCCTTGAAACTATTATGTTATTAAGACACGCGGTTTAATGTTTTCTTTTATAATGTCAACAAAGGTAAAATCATTTATTGGCTTTGCTTTACTGATGGATGTTATGATATTAACCTATAAACAAAGTGCCTACTTTATGAGTAATCTAGACTATACTGATTGTTTTGCGTGAAATTATTAACAGCTACCGAAATGTGCTCCACTTAATCCAGAATGTAACCTATCGGTATGTTAATAGGCTAGATGACACCGTAATCAAATTAGTTACTTTTTATCATCTGACAAAACGACCAATTTATATGACAAATGTACTAAATACCAAATTGTGACGTCACTGTTTTAGACTACTGAATTGAACAATATATTTCACTATATATTTGATTGAAATTCGTAATAACAATAAAAAGCTATGTTAATTGTATTTTTTGAGATGTTTCGCGATATTAGTTTTAATTAAGTGGACATTGCTATTTATTTACGATACAGTCATCTACCCAAATGTTTATATTCACGACCTAGTGTAGGTCGCGGGAAGCCGTTGGCTGCAGGTGGTACGGACCGGCTTATGTGGAGAACCTTGGTGAGGCCTATGTCCAGCAATGGACGTCTTTTGGCTGAGATGATGAATCATATTTCTAATCGATCGACTGCACGATTGGCCTAGTGGTTTAAGCGGTCGCCACGCCGCTCTCCGCTTCGCTGTGTTGTGGGTTCAAATCCTACATGGGACAACACTTTGTGTGATCCACAAATTGTTGTTCTGAGTCTGGGTGTTCTTTGTGTCCGTTTCTTGTATGTTTGTAAAGTCCCCCGCGACACAGGATTTATTCCTAATGCGGGCGTTGTCTTTTTTAAAAAAAAAAAAAAAAAAAAAAAATATTGAAGCGTACCTAATAATTTCCTTAAGTTACTAGGTTTAAGTAATAAAAGTTTTACCTTTTTTGGGTTCGATGCATACTCTAGATGAATATTGTGTTATGGATGATAATTTTTTCTGAGTCAGTTCTCTGTTTGTTAATAGAAGGGGTGTAGAGAGGCCTTGTCTTATTGTTTCAGAATAAAGTCGTAAGTACACTATATCTTTGTGTGCGACGTAACTTTTAAAATGAACTATCTAAGTGTAGTTAATTTATAACTTTATAATATAGGTGACGTACAAACGCACACTTTTTTTAATTCACAATAAACAATATTCGTACATGTATTTAATATTTATTATTTATATATATGTATATATATTATAAAAAAAAATTGCCACACGAACAAACAAAGATTAACATAATATATGTAATATTATTAGTCTGTAAATATTTTCCACACATCTGATAAAATAATAGAATGCGGGTAGACGTAATACAATATTTTTTTTTTGACACCTGACACCAGTCACAACTGTTAATGCTTTCGTTACCGTACGTTAAAGAATATGAATTAAAATATTCTTACAACGTACATACGTTAAATATATACATATTTGAATAATGTACATAAATTGTACATGTGTAACTTTGTCGTGTTCTGTGTGTTTCTTTTCCTTCTAACTATAAACTTCGTGTCTTGTGCGTGATGAACATTAAAGTTTTATTATAAGCAAAGGATTGTGGACTTTTCTTACAACCGTGAGTAAAACAAAACCACACAATAACGCCCTAAAATTATTTGACGAGATCGGGTAGAATTCAATGTGTACTACTATCTACAGATAGTGTGTATTACTCATTAAATCTCTATAACGTAAGTTTATATTGAAGTCTAAATATGGCGGTCTTTGCAAGGTATAGACAGCAAAACATGTTACGGTTAATACTAAAGCTCTCAAATGTACTGATAATCTGACTTCTAGTTAATAACTGGTAACTAAGCTATATTATGTTTGATTACTTCACTCACTAGTTTCAACTAGTTGTAGCATATGGTAACCTATTCTTTAACACGTCCTGACCCTTCTATATGAAGCGAAACTATGTACCATTACTGCTCACCATGTTCTTACATACGAGACAGTATGTTAGTTACAAATGAAATGAAACCAACGAAAGGGTAGTAAAAATACCGTCGCTTCATAGAACAGCGCTTTCAGCTAGTTTTCTCTTTTCAGCTTGTCTCTTCGAAGGTCAAAATCCAGGTTATCAAGAGTATTTTTATGTAGCATGGCCTGTGAGTAGACGGACTGACTTCAATCAAGAATTTATCGGGAATTTAGAATCAAATCGAGAACAATTAAAACCATGAGTGTGTCTAAGTTTCTACTTAAATTTTTTGCCCTTTTTAGCTTTACTTGAGTATTAAGCTATTGTCAATTTCTGAGAACTTTTGACTGTATGAAGAATTTTGTCCCTGTAATTTTTGTTCTGTCTATATTCTCTATCTGACCTAACAGCCAGACAAGTCTCAAAAGTTTCTTAATAAAACACAAAATATAATCTGAGAAACAATTTAATTAACAACAAAATATTAACACAATAATTCCGTATCATAACAAAATAAAAAATATGAATACATAATAGCATCTACAATATTTAACAAATACTTGTAACAATATATACTAAATAAAATTTCACTCTTTCTAATAAAAACAAAACATGGTAAGAAAATCTGTTCATCTAAGTATCATATGGCAAGTTCTTTACGGAACTAAATATTGTTTTTTTTATCACTAAATAAATGAAACTGCTTGCTTTACTTATTACAACATTAATTGCTGATAATGTATTTTTAAATGAATAGGTGTTGCGAGTTTCACATTTAAACTATATCCTATTCAATAACGTCATAAAACGTGTTCAATCAAAGAACTAACTTTAAGAAACAACACGCGACCCAAACCCTTCAACAAAACATGACTGGATAGTCACAAACGCCTTTTTTCAAGGAGACAGCCTAGCGAAACTTGTATCCATAATTGTACCAGCTATTAGAAATACTTATTCCACCATACTAAGTTATGATACTGTTACTAATGTACGAGTATTCATTTCTTTTCGACACGACCAGGCCCGTTAATGCATGAAGGGAATCCATCACCGAAATTAAAAGTTGCTGCCACCGCGTCTATTTCCACTCTTGATGGTACCTGGGCTTGGTGAACAGCCAGTGATGTGACTCCAATACGGCAGTCTGACGAGATAAGGTACTTTCCCCTCTTAATCAGTTTCATAGCCATCGTGAATAGTGGAATTTTGGTTTCTCTGAATAAGTCTGTAGGTAACAAAGATGTTCACAGGTGAAAAGAAGAACTGTTAAACTGGAAAGTGACTTTCTATAAATTTGTGCTCAGAACACTTTATAGGTTCAAATAAGATTTATTGTGCCTAAAACATCTGAAAAGACTAGTTAAAAATGTTGTAGATGACAGATGTATCTGGGTATCGGTTCTAGTAACTGGTTCAAGATGATGAGATGACGATGTAGGTCCACTGTAAAGACTTTCATAGAAATCTACCAAAGTGATTCTACTCCGCTCTTTTAATTCCTAAATGGGACCATTAAATTGGCAGCAATAAAGAATTTTTGGGATGAGCACACTCCGTTCTTTTATGCTAACCATACACTGAGGTAATGCTATCAGGATATCCATAAGCTAGTAAGATACTTTAGAGTAAACAAAATAATAATTTAACAAAAAAACGATTTTACCATTAATATCCTCCTCCCGCATATTAGGCACTCCCAAAAACCGACCAGGAGTGCCACTTGGGTCGTTAAAGAGCAGCATCTCATGAGACGGAGCTATTTTCATTACCAAGACTGCATCGTGCCATAAAGGTTCCGTCTTTAAGTATCCGCTCATTGCTTTATAGATGCGGTTTATTACCTGAACAGAAAATATGGACAGTTATCAGATTTAACCATATAATTCTTTGTAAAATGAAATATGATGAGAAACTATTTATAGTGAAAATATATCGTTCTTAGTTCGTGTTCATTATTTATATCCATTACACAAAAATACAAAATAGCAATAAGTATCACGATATTTATTGATATTGCAGTCTAGTTCCTTTTAGTGATACAACCAACGTGAATTACTCCATGCACTTTGGATAAAAATCAGCTACAGAATCCACTGCTTAATATCTGAAAAACATTGAATGTAATTTACGCTGTCTAACCTTGGTTTCTTGCAAAATAAAACTAAAATACGTTAATATAAACAGTCTAAAGAATATTATCTATCGTTACATTACACTAAAATGGACGTTTGTTAAAATAAACTACTAAAATACTAATTTAGCTGAGCGAGTTAACCACGACAATATTATTGGAAGAAGCTACAAGTTAAAAAAAAATCCATGAATTTTTAAACTTTCCTACTAAATACTTACTAAATCATTGGGATACTTGAAAAACAAGTGTGGGCAAGCATCGTCCAATTTTATGTTCCAATTGTAATATATCGTCCATTTTTTTCTGACTACCATTGAAAGATCAAAAAATGGTTTACTTGTAACATTTTTGCAGATATCTAAATATTCTTGAAGTGCTTCTGACTTTATTTGACTTCCTTGGATACCTACTATAATAGTGGCTATGACAACAACGCGTATGAGTTCCGATGGTACCATGTTGAAACTACTGGTTCTCGAGAAATCTGCTGGGTTATAAAGACACTCTGTTTATTGTTTTCATGTAAAAGTTCAACATATCAATGATATTTTCTAAGCTACTTAGTAATGGATATTCCAGTGTCATACGTCTCGTAAACATAATACCTATAAGTAAAAAACTTCAAAATTATACATCATCTGAAACCAATAACTGAAACAAATTTTGATACTGAATTCTCTTTAAAGGTAACTCTCCACTTCGTCTGCGTCTCTCAAAAGGCATCAATTATTACCAATTTTGTAAAATTATCGGTCCATTTCTAACTACTATTTAACAACTGATTTTAATTATTGTTCATAGCCTAATATTTTATATAATTTCTCGATAATTGAACCGCCTGATACTACAATAATTGTTCAATTCGAACCTGCTTTGCCAGAGATTAGCGCAGTGAACAAAACAACCTCTTCAGCTTTGTAATAATTGTATAATTTTTTTATATAAAATCACATGATCAAAGGTAGAACAATTATTAACAAAAATGTAACGACGAAACTAACTCAAGTTTCTATGTTTAGAAACCACAAGACATCAAGGCGAACAAACAGTAGATCCCATGGTGAATGATTGAAAGTAATACGAGTATTTATTGATATGACAAGACATTTTGCCGTTTCTAATGACTTCTTGTTGACTGCAGTTAAGTTTGTGTTATTCACTTCAGAACGATTATTGACTGTCACGCTGACTAAGGACTCTTGATCTTGCCAAGATATTAGATGTTTACACTTATTTGCACTTTGAAGTTAGATTGTCTTGTCAATTCCAAAGACCAGAAACTGGTAAAGAACTCAGGCCTAAGTATTTAACTCAATCAATCAATCAATCAATCAACCTGTCGCCGTCTAATGCTGAACGAAGGTCCCCAAGGAACGCCAACCATCCCGGTCTTGAGTAATTCGCATCCATCCGCCGCCAGCCACCTTCTTCAAGTCGTTGCTCCATCGTGCTGCAGGGCGCCCTACACTACGTTTGCCCAATCGTGGTATCCACTATAGTACACTTCGGCTCCAGCGACCATCGGTTCGTCTGGAACCGAAGGCACTTGCCTAAACTAAAAACTGCACAAGGCACCACTGTCACCTGTAAGTCAGAGGTTCTCGCTGAAGTCGCAAAGTTCTATGAGGATCTATACACCTCACGATTTTTCTTTTGAACACCTCTGCTTCGCATGTTTTAGCAATGGTAAATTGTATATAGTACCTATGGATAAACAGCCAACAAACTTTTTACGATATAGCCCAAATAAAATTCGAAATGAAGGTCATACTAACGAGAAAGCGAAACAAAAAATATACAAAACAACATCTGACATTAATCATTTTTATTGATATACTAAAGCCAGGAGTCCACATTTTCACCAATCATATTTTGAGTACTTCTTGGTACTCGTAGTACTAATTTCAGCGACTATTTCTTCTGTAATATTCTTTAAGACGGGATCAGGTTCCTTAGTACAGGCTGGATAGATGTCACCAAAATTGAAAATAGCCACAAATGCTTCGATTTCCATCCGTTTTGGTCTGTTCTCTGGATGAAGTAGCAAAAATGTTATTCCTGTGGTACAATCAGACAGGAGGAGGTATTTACCCCTTTCGATCACTTTCATGGTTAACTTATATGGTGTTCTTAGTGGTATTTCATGTGGAACTGAAATTAATAAATTTTGTCATACCGTTATTGTCAAACTTCTTTTCTAAGGAGAAGTCATTGCTATGTTATTGTCAAATAGACATATAATTAAACCCGCCTATAACTTTTTGTTGTCTTCTTGATTACATGTATACGAGTACAAGACGGTGGAAAAAACTAAACTCTACGCCAATAGACACCAATAACTCAAATCTCAGGTGTCTTGCCGCCCTTCGAGTTCCTTTCCCATATATAGGAGGAGGAGGGCTTCAGTCTCCCTAGATCTCGTTTACTCGGACACTGTTCAGAAAGGTCGTGGTGTCATTCTAGTCAAGCCGGCTTTCTACCACGATAAAATAGTAAAGCAGTTGCTAAAAAACATATTAAGAACCTAAAGATGTCATATGTGCATTTATGACATTAGTCTTCAACTAATGTCATAATTGCACATATGACGTTTTCGAGAGATTCCTTTTCAAAATAGAAGTAGGAAATACAGTAAATTGTATCGCAAACTGCCGAGTAAATGCGTAACAGAATAAAAAGTGTGCACAGATAACTTACAGTCATTCCGTTTGTTATAAGGCAAACCATCGAACTGGCCGTGGACGCCACTACGGTTCCTGAACAGAACGATCTGCTTACAATCGCCCATGTACATCAACAGTTCTGCCTTCGACCATGTTGGTTCTTCGCTCAGTCCGTAGTATTTTTGTTTTAAGAACCTAACTATCTGGTTCTACAGAAATAAATGTATGGATAACTTTGTAATTATTACTGATTCTTACTTACCTACTTTTCAGTTTGTATTAAATCGTAATTCATGAGTAGTTTGTAAACCAGTCTCCCCACAACATCTAAATTATTGAATTATGTTAAACCTAGATGTTAATCACGTTTATATTTTCGTGAAAAAATTTATTAAAATGATATGAACAGTGTAAAAGTTTACACTTTTAAGACATGAATGTAAAGAAACAAAAGTCAATTTTTAGACTTTTTATCTAATTACAAAAGCAAAATACATTCTAGTTTATCATTAATTTTTTACTTTAGTTTTTCTCATGCTTATGGCATGGGCATTGGGCATATCATTATGGCAATGGGGAGGTTTCACATTATATGCAGAAGCGATGTTCGATGGGGCCATAAAGTTCTGGAGAGCGACCGCGTACTGGAAAACGCAGCGTTGGTAGGCCCCCACAAGGTGGCCCAACGACCTGGTGAAGGTCGTGGGAAGCTGCTGAATGCGGGCGGCACGGGACCGGCTATTGTGGAGAACCTTGGGGGAGGGCTATGTACTGCACTGGATATCTTTTGGCTAAGATGATGATGATGATACTTTAACTTTTACCAAAAAATATAATTTGATACTTACCATGTTATTAGGGACTTTAAAAATAGTTTTCAAACACATTTCCCTAAATTCCTGGTTCCAAGTATAATAAACATGCCACGGCCTTCCAATCACTGCCGTTTTTAAATAAAATGGCTCGACGGTAACATTGTAACAAACTCTATTCATATTATTTTGTTTACGTATTTGTGGTTTTCTTTCTAAAACTACGCCATCTACTAAAAAGATGACAAACATCTCAATATGTACTAAGGTTATGAGAAACATTTTGAGAAACAGTATAGTTTTATGGAGAAACTTTCAGTGTCTTATATACTAGAGTTTAGTTCAGAAACATCAACATACACATTACGTATCTACACAATGTTTTGGTAATAGATGTTTCTAAGTAGCATTTGTCTCTGTGAACTTCATCGTATTTTAGGAAACAATTACGTTCACACAATATCAGATGATGAAGAGACACTAAATTAGCTCTGTTATTACCTTACTACATTAGAAGATAAACTTAAGGAAAGTTAGAATAAAATAATAGAAATAATGTTTATCCGTGAATATATATAATATAAAAAATCTGAATGGTGACGAATTACGAATACAGAGTATCACCATCCCTTGGGTATCGTAAGAGGCGACTAAGCCAGCAAACTACGCGAAACAATATCACTGCAAAGAGAAATATAACTCTATACCAACTCCTCCGGGTAAAAAAAAGGAAAGGCCTATATCCAGCAATGTCCTATTAAAGGCTATGATGATGAAATGCTTGTCGTTATCAATAAAATTAATATAAACTTGTTATACCCACTCTCTTAGAAGTAGTATTCTATTTCCAATCAAGGTGATCTTGATTAATATCAGAAAACACATATCGATTATAGTCTAGTGTATTTATTTATAAAGTACAACAATTCATTCCTTCACATTACTTACTATGTTTATAATGGCTATCACAAATAAAAAGTAAATAATCGACTAACGCTTGTTAATCACACTGAGTGTGTCACCAAACAACTTGTTAAATGATGATGAAATATTGTATGATAGTTCTAGCCACTAGGATACCTCTACTTTGTTTAGAAACGAGGATTGGAGATCTGTCACACTGGTTTCGAACCTAGCTCAGACTCCAGCTTCCAACAAGGTTCTGTTAATGTTGTATCTATACATGTAAGAATATCATTGTACCTTTTGAGAGAAATAAATCATATTTATTATTATTTATTATTGTTAAAACAGTAATTGTTTGTATCATAAATTAATCTTTCGTGCACGCCTTGATTCCTTCAATGGAAAATATTTCAATAAAACAAAAAATACTGTTAATCATTCTTCAGGGTCTTTATCCATAATACAAGCTGGGAAAGGATCTCCGAGTGTAAAATTGGCCGCTACTGCCTCTATTTTTGCTCTTTTAGACCTGTTATCTCTACGCACCGACAATGACGTGGTCCCAAATCTGCAATCAGTCATCAGGAGGTACTGGCCTTTGTGTAACAACTTCAGAGCCATTTTATGTGTCTTCTTAGGCGTATTTCTGTTTTCTTATATAAAGAAGTTCAAATCAATATTAGATCAAACGCTACTCTACTAGTTGAATTCCACAGAATAGCAATTCTTTCGTTACTTTTTACCGAGCGAGTGACGTGACCGTAACCCAAACTCCACCTTCCCCTGACTCTAGAGGGAGGGACACCTAGGACAGCAACGCACTTGAAACTCTTAAAATTTGCATGTAACTTCTAAAATATCGACCGGAACAATATTAAATTTTCTGTGTGTATTCTTAAACATATAGTAACGCTCAAAAGTATTTTGACAAGACTACTTTTGCAGTTATCTTTTTACTGAGTACTTCAAAATAATTTTAGTATTTTTTATGTTATTATTTATGATGTATTTCATCCTCTGTGAGTTACAAGTTGGAACTTGTTTGTTTTCTTTCTTTGTTAAAAACAAAACACGTCACGCTCACGCTCAAAAGTATTTTGACAACCAGTCAGTTCCTTGCTGGCAGCGGTTCTACTCACACTGCATATATTTTTGTCTATAATGTATAATTACTCCGCATTTATCAACATACCTAAGACTAAAGAATATTCAAATGATATTAAAATGCCGTGATAACTGCCCTACAAAGTGAAATGACGCAAGCAGAAGTTGCTCGAAGTTTTAAAGTGTCACGACAACTTGTTAGTTCGTGGAACAAAGCTTATAATAGACGTAAAACTATTGAAAATAAGCCTCGAAGTGGCCGTCAGAAAGAAACACCCGCTAAGGAAGACCATTTGATAAAAAGGTTATCGACAAGTGATGTCCGAAAAACGGCTGTGCAAATAAAAAACGAGTTACAGGAAAATTACGACGTGAATTTACACGTTTCAACTGTAAAACGCAGACTAAAGGACTTCGGATTACATGGACGACGTCCAACTAAGAAACCTCTAATTTCTGCAAGGAATAGGAAGCTACGCCTTGCGTTTGCGAAACGGTTCAGATTATGGACGAGTTCAGAATGGTCCAAGGTGTTGTGGAGTGACGAAAGCAAATTTAATTTAGTGTCATCTGATGGTATACGGTACGTGCGACGTCCTGTAAACAAAAGATTTGATGTTCGATACCAAATACCCACAGTAAAGCTTGGAGGTGGCAATATTATGGTCTGGGGATGTTTTTCTCGCTGCGGAGTCAGACCTTTAGTTAGGATAGAAGGTACTATAGATTGCTTTATGTCCGCAGATATATTAAAGCAACAAATGCTACCCTATGCTAAAGCAAATATGGCACCTGGTTGGTATTTTCAACAAGACAATGACCCAAAGCACAAATCACAACTCGACTCAACAAACTCGACTGGCCAAGTCAAAGAGCCGATTTAAACCCGATAGAGCATCTTTGGGAAGAACTGAATCGCTGCGTAAGATGTCGAAACTATTTACATAAAGATGCTTTATATGAAGCACCAAGTAACGAATGGAGCCAAATACCCATTGATAGTTTGCAGAAACTAGTTGACTCGATGCCGGCGTGTTGTGAAGCGATCTTGAAGGCTAATGGATATGCAACAAAATACTAATAGTTAATATCAAAAATATTTTTTTTTTTATTTTATAAAATAAAAAACTTTCCTTGTCAAAATACCAATTTGAGCCATGTCGTAAATAATTTTTCTTCATGTTTTCTTTTTGTGTAGAAATACATTACATTTAAGTGTCTTAATTTGTGAAACGTATCATTACTTCAAATATAATCTTTGATTGAAAACAATTTTGTTATCATTTTTTGTGATATGGAATAAAGTTGAGTTGTCAAAATACTTTTGAGCGCTACTGTATGTACATTAAGAAAATAAAATAATAAAAAAAAAATTTTTGAAAATTCTAACTGTATGTATTACTCTATCTCCATGGTTTTCCAATAACTATTTTATCGTCAAAGAATGCATCTTTTGTCACGTTGCTGCAGATTGCATCATAATATGTTAGTATTTCCAATTTTCCTTCGAAAACAGCTACTTCTGACACAAGAGTGGTAAGAACCAGAAAACTAATCGAGGTTAAGATAGCCATGGTAACACTTTAAGTTGTTACTAATAGGTTTTTTATTCATACTGTTGTAGTTAATAACAATATTTATTTAGCCTTTGTATAGCGTTTTAAAAAACATTTATTTGTCTCCTGACTTATTATATGTCGACCTTGCCACTTTATATACTGGCAAGTGAATTGTTACGTGTTTCACCAACTTGTAGTTAAACTTATTAAACTAGTTGATTGCACATTTGGCCTAGTGATTTAGGCGGTCGCCACACCGCTCTTTACTTTGCTGAGTGTTGTGTGTTCAAACCCCACATGAGACAACACTTTGTGTGATCCACAAATTGTTGTTCTGAGTCTGGGTGTTCTTTGTGTCCGTTTCTTATATGTTTTATAAAGTCCCCCGCGACACAGGATTTATTCCTAGAGCGGACGTTGCCTTTTAAGACAAAAAAAAAACAAAAAAATAAACATGTAATTTTTTGCATTACTATTTATTGTTATTAAAATTCTTTGGAGGTTTTATTGATTTATTTGTATCTTTATGAAATTTCATGCAACGACAGCATTAATGTCTAGGACATTCTTTACAGAAAAAAAATTAAAAAAAAAAATAATAATAAAAAATAATTGTAAAATAATTCTTTAGTTATGAAAGTTCGAAAGTGTAAATAATAAATTAATTATTATCGGCTCTGCCGGCGGTATTCACCGCTTTACCCTTGCATAAATGAGTTCGATCGCATAACTGAACTAAACATATGAGTGAATAACAAACCTTTAGCTCTTTATTCAGAAAAATGTACAGCGCCACCTAAAGAGAATTGTAGTAATTAGATAATTAATTTTGGCCTAGTTATCCTTTCTTTGGCATTATTAGCTTTCAAATCAAGTGACCGGCTACAGCAAAAGTCATTCTATAGTCGAAATTAAGTAAATGAATGTTATTAATTAACATTGTCAAAATTTCTTCTCAGTATATATTTTAAACATAACTAAATGATTTTAAGATCTCATGAACTCAAGACTTCATCATACAACAAGAACTAAGTGGAAACCTAGCTCATTTTAATATCTCAAGCCGGTTTAACCTCGGTAAATCTCTTAACCAGACCCATGATGGATTTGATTAAAAATTTTTTATATAATAAAATTAATATTCCAAAAACAAATTAAGGTGGAAAGTTTTGGTAAAAATATTTTTAATCTGGAAGGGGTATCGTATATATAATAGATAAAGATGTCACTCACCAAATTTAAAGATACCGATTCAAGACATTTTTGTAGTATTGTAGTTTTCATTATTCCAGAGACGTTTCCTTTTACATAAACATTCTTATGGAATCCGTTGCCCTCGCATAACAATACTTTGCCACGGCTACTTTTAGTAAATTTCGACACTTCGTTCTTATTAATTTTCAAAAACAATTATAACATACAAATAGCAATATCAATATATAATTTGAATATGAATTTATAACTCATTTTACTCATAATGAGAAAAAAATCATCATGTAAGTTTAACAACGAATATAATATTGTTTATCGATTTTCAACTCCGGAATAGTAACTTTTAATATTACCCTCCTTGTATCTATCATAGATTACACTAAAGATCCTTAGGTTAAATGAAAAAAAAATTTCAGCATATCCACATTTTGTAATTTGAATTCAACGACAAAAAAAAATCTCAATCAGAAAATCCATTCATCCATCGTCAGAGATAAAATTCTCAAACCGACGTTACTCAGGTTGAAACTCTCTTCAAAATTGAAAGAATTATTTAAGTCCTTTCAATGAATAAAATGATTAAAAATAATCACCAACTTAAAATGAGAAGTAAAATAGGGAGTGTAGTGCCTGGTTAGGTAGGGTGTCGATTCGGGAAGAACCTGAAATCACTTGGTTCACGTCTTCCCAGGGTATAGCACCTGAGGCTAGCCGTTGGGTAGTTTTTTAGTGAATACAACCGCATACTGCTCCGTCCCCAAGGAGCAGCAAAGCCGAAGTGATTGCCTACAGGTACAGCTAAATTTATTTTGTTAAACATTTAAGAAAACACATTATTGCTATTGTATGTTGATCTTAGTATTTCTTTAGAGTTATTTCTTAAGAGACGATTTCAAATGATATTTAAGAATTTAATGAAATAAAGATTCACAACAGCAACAATCAACGAGTTTGGTGTATACAGGTATTTCTTGTTACTATATTGTCTCATTATATTATATATTTTATAGAGGGTATTTGCACACAATCAATACGCATATCATGTACATAAATAGTGTACGTGAATAAGCTACTAACGCTGCCTACGAAGGTTATTATGGGAAAGTTTTCTGTAAGAGAAAATATGTAAATACTAATGTTATAAACCTGAAGAATTTTTTTGGCGCTAATCTCAGACTGCTACTTCGAATTGAAGAATTGTTTTATTTTTTTGTTTTGTTTTTATTTTAACATCAAACTATGACTTATGAGAGTGGAATCAACGAAAAATGATACAAAGATGGAAAAGAAAATTTATAATATTATTTTTGAGAGATGCCGAGGAAGTTGCGAGGAAGACAAACTTGGAACAAAATCTGTATGAATCCGTCTGGATAGCGTGGTATTGTAGGCCAATACCTGCTTTCTAGCGAGAGGTTCAGCAGTGAACTATTAAAGGCTATTGATGACAGATGATGATAATGTGTAAATAAAAAAGCAACAAAAATCAGCAATTTATTAAATATCGTAATTAAATAAAAAAATCTTAACAAAATATAAAGCAATATAAACTTATCACTCAACATCCAATTTTCTTTCTTCAGGATTGTAATCACCGATACATGCAGGTGAACCAGGTCCAAACTCCAAAGTGCTGGCGACACCCTGAATTTCTGCTCTGTATATGTCGGAATCTTTGCGAGCTGACAAAGTGCTGACTCCCACAGTACAATCTGACATGACCAGGTATTTAACGTTGTACAGTAACTTCATATGGATTCTTATCAAAGGCACAGCGTTTTTACTGGGCGATATATCTGTAAAAAAAATGTTACAATTAAAAATTATATTATAACAACTGCAAGTATTGCATATATGATCATAAACATAATTATGTATTACCAAATACATAAAGGCTTTAGTTAAACTATTCCCAGACACGTAAGAAATGGCTATGTTCATCATTCTACACGGGTCATGGATGAGAATTGAATTCAGAATCAGAATTGAGTTTATGACCACTGGCTTTACGATTCGTATCGCTTACAGCTAGATGTTGATCCAATTTATTTTTTTACTAATTAGATAATTTCATTGCCATCAAAAGGCAAAATCCCCGTAGAATCGTGCACGAACCCCTCGTTCTAAGAAAAATTCAGGAATTGAAAGATCTGTTATACTCACTTCCATCTCTCACCACATTTGGCACCCCGATGAATCGGCCGGCAGCTCCCTGGTCGACAAACAACAACATTTCATGACGGGCCTGACCCATGGACACGAGAAGTGTGGCCGCGTCCCAAAATGGCTGCATTTCTAAGTAATCAACCATGTCATTGTAAACCCGGTTAACTATCTGCAGAGAAAAGCAATACATATTTACGAGTATATTTCCAAAGGGATTGAGATTTTGAAAAATGGGGATAGAAACAATAGAGTTGTTATATTGTGTTATATTATCGATCTTGATTCTCCTTCTTCCAAAAGGCAGGTTGAACCATCGGTGAAGTCACTCACTCGGTAATATGCAATGAAAAATTGCTTAGTACATTTTTTTCTGAGGCTACCGCTCTGGTTAGCCGACCCCTACCTATATTGAAACATGACTAGCCAATTTTTAATTAGAACTCTCTTTTCCAAGACGTAGGTCCCTTATACGACAAACAGTACACCTCGTTCGTCAGGTCTTAAAACTTAAAAGTTTAACGCCGCTGTCGCCTAATAGGTAACAGGTCACAGTGACAAGGACCCCCACCGAGTCCGACTAAATCGTTATCCTTTAAATATGTATTTAATCAAAATTGCACATCTTTTCATTTTTTCAGAAATCATAATACTCTTACTTTCACTGTATGAGTCTTAAATCACTATGAACCGATCAAGATTTTTGTACTACCTACCTACTTATAAACTACTTATTTCTATTTATGAACTGTACTAACAGCCTGCGTAGCATTTCTAAACACCATATCCAAACACTTTTCTTCTAAATCCATATTCCACGCATAATATATTCTCCACGATCGTCCAAGAACCATTTCAGGCTCAAAGTAAGGCTCTGTTGTTAATTTGTTGCAGTTTTCTTCAAAACTTTTTACATAATTATTATTATTATTGTTGTACGGTATGGCATACACCATAACGTGTAATAAGAGCAAAAAACGTATAGTTTCAAGAAACGGCATATCGCCACTGCTTCTGGTTAGGAACTGGGTTTCATTATAAAGACATACAATACAGATGTTATGATTGTTCGTGGTCAGAATCCGATTATTTCTCAGGCCGTGAAACGTCAACAAACATATTCGTCCGAATAACTGATGTTATGGGAGACGTCACAGTTCAGCACCCTTTCTTCTCTTTTTAAGAAGCGTCGATTGTATCTTTTTTTTTCTCTACCTACTGACTCTACCTACCTGATGGAAAGCATGCATAGAATCGAAAGTTTTAGTCACCATAGTCATTACGAATGCTGACAATGTAGTATGGTGACCCACACTATGGCGGCCTATTAAGATGCTTTTTTACACCTCACTTGGGGAGACGTAAAAGGCATGACAGTCATTGTAGCATTGTATTGCACACACTTACTACGACAACTGTCACCCCTGCATCAATAGCCCTCCATTCTCGCACTCACCAACGAAACACAACAGCACGGATATTGTCGCTTTGGGTTGATCTTCTGTGGGAGGGTAGTACTGCCCCGGTCGAGCCGGCCCGTTCATGCTGAAATCAGCATGGCTCTGCTACCTAACAATGGGCAAAGAAAATGTTTAAGGAGTCGTTCATAGCTCGGCCCTTCTTACTACAAATATTTATAAAATTAGAATTTGCGATTAAACTGTACTTAGCTAATTCGTGCCATGGATAACGAACGAATGTCCGTTTCTCTGACATTTTAATAATTCCTGCTGTTCCTTCCGTTTCTCTAGTGAAAAATTCACTTTGTTAATTAAAAGACACTTGCCCAATATTTAAACCAACATAATTATAATTCAACAATCGCACAAATACTCCTTCCATACGACATTCGAACTTATTACAATCGTCGCAACGCGAACGCAGAGAGTTGTGTGTTATTGAAGCATATTGCCTTTAACCATGGTAGGCAAAAGTTAGGAGAAGGAACTATAAAGCAGAAATAACCGTTTTCTCTATCAGTACTTTAAAATAATTGCCGTACTTATATCTCACACTAGGAAAGTGCCAGTTTTTATATAGTTTCTGAGAGTGTTGAATTTAACTTAAACTTATCTAGCCCTTTCATTGTTTATTAGTAAGAAACTTATCTACAATTCTTGTGGAGTTTTATTTAAATTTTGTTGAATTAAATTGTAATACATTATTTTTAGCAGTTTTATAAGTAAGTTAAAATAAGTGTTATTATTAAGAAAAGAATATGGAATGACAATATTATTATTTTATCCAGGAAAAAACTACTGATCTCGAGACACAAACTGTGTAATTGTTATTTCATATAACAAAAGAACAAAGAGGTTATCAAACTTTTTTATATAATATGTACATAATTCTGAGTAACAGAAAATATATTTTTTATTCAGTTTTTATTGTATCTAAACCTAAACTACAGATTATATCTAATGCAATATTATGAATTGTAGCTACATTGTTACTACAATAATCCTATTTATTTGAATAAATAAAGAATTCGTGTGTAATGTTTCAAGTCTGTAATCCCTGCGGAACATCTCCCACAAGTTAATTTAAGGTCAGTTTGCGTGCTTTGTCGCTCATTTGTTCTGAGTAGGGCGTGTCGCCGACCACCGATGCGTATCTCAAAATAGGTGGAATTGATAGGCGGAATACCATTAGCAGACATCGTGAATCGTTATGTTCAGTGACAGAATGCACGGCCCTCATAATGACTACACCGCCCACACATGATAAAAAAAGTTAAAAGTTTTGATTAGAATTCTGTTTTCAAATTTTCAGTCTGTGGTTATTGATGTGTTTTGTTTACTGTTTAAAAAGTTAAATATCATTTGTGGTATGTTTAAATAACCATAGTTGTAAATCTTTTTACTTCATTATTTTTTTAAATTACTTTTCACCTGTTTTAATTTATTATTTGTTTTATTACAGGTAGCGTTATTTACGCATCGTTTACAGAACAGCAGCACTATTGGAGATGGTAATAAAAATTTATTATAATTAGTTACCGATAGATAATTTCTGAGTTGCAGGCTTTCATGGGCGGCGGCAGTTACTTTTCATAAGAAAACTCGAAACCTTATTTCGTAATAAACTGGTACTCTTTAGTGCACACCAAATGAAGCATTGTACAATCTAAAGCTATGTTTGAAAAAAAGGTCAATTAACGATTTTATAGCAGCTTGCGATCTCTTGCAGGCAACGAAAATGGACTAAACTGTATAGTGCACAATTTAGTTATGCAAGGTGCAACTATTACAATATAATAAATAAAAATATACTTTTTGTTCTGATCAATATCTATATTATAAATAATATTATAAAGATGAAGAGTCTGTTACTTTGTTTGGTTGAGCGTGCTAGTCTTAGGAACGACTAGTCTGATTTGAAAAAAATCAATATTAGATAGCCTATTTACTGGGAGAGGTTATAGCCTATATAGGGATCACACTATGACTAATAGAAACAGTATATCAGTGAAAAATGTTGCAAAAACGCGGGCAAATTATTCCTTTTGAGAGCTTCCTTTGCGTGCGCTGCGTAAACGGCGAAAGCTTCACAAAAATAATGTATGACAGATTTGTTCTCCTTTAATAGTTCTAAGAAAAGGCCACGACAGCTTATCTATCTATCTTTGAAGGTCAGCTCACTATTCACGCTGTATAACATCACGCTATATCTGAAGGTTTAACTTAGGTTAGGTTAAGGACTAATCCTTAACGAGAGGCGCGGAAAACTCTGAAGCTGGCCATAAGCCGCGCCAAGGAAATTAAGAGAAAGGAGATGCTGGAGGGTCTCGATCGTGACCCCTGGGGCCGCCCTTATCGTGCGGCGCGACAAAAGCTCCGCACGTCGGGCCCCCCCCTTACAGAGACACTCCAGCCCAGCTTCCTGCGGGAAGTGGTCGAGGGCCTTTTCCCGCAGCGGGTGGAACACACACCCCCGTCGATGGCCTTCATGGTCGGAGACGACGGGGGGAACGAGGACGATGTTCCGCCCGTCAGGGAATCGGAGGTAGGGGCGGTTGTTCTACGGATCCGCTCTAAGAACACCGCCCCCGGGCCGGACGGGATACTTGCCCGAGTGCTGGCCCGAGCCCTTGAGCACATGTCGGACCGCCTCAGGAAGGTCCTGGACGGTAGCTTGGCGTCCGGACGCTTCCCTGAGTGCTAGTGCTGGAAAAGCGGGAAGCTGGTCCTGTTAAGGAAGCCGGGACGGCCTGCCGATTCGGTGGCGGCCTATAGGCCCATCGTGTTGCTGGACGAGGCGGGTAAACTGTTTGAGAGGATACTCTCTGCCCGCATCGTCCGGCACCTCCGCGAGGTAGGCCCCGATCTGTCGGACGCCCAATTTGGTTTTCGGGCGGGGCGTTCGACGGTCGATGCCGTGCTGCGCCTGAGGGCCGTTACCGAAGAGGCGGTGAGCTGTGGCGGCGTGCTGTTGGCGGTGTCGTTGGACATCGCCAACGCATTTAATAGTCTGCCATTTAGCTGCATCAGGGAAGCACTCCACTACCACGGGGTGCCAAAGTACCTGAGGCGGCTTGTGGCAGACTATCTTGAGGAGCGTACCGTCATGTACGAGGACCGAGACGGTGTTCTAAGGCGGCGGCTCATGTCGTGCGGTGTTCCACAGGGGTCTGTCCTCGGTCCACTCCTGTGGAACATGGGATACGACTGGGCCCTTCGAGGTCGTCTTCCCCCCGGGCTGGGCGTACTTTGTTACGCAGATGACACATTGATCACGGCCCGGGGGATGAACTTTCAAGAGGCGGCGCGCCTGGCCACCACGGGTGTCTCTCTGGTGGTCGGGCGAATTGAGGCGCTGGGTTTGCGGGTGGCCCTGGACAAGACGGAGGCCCTTTTGTTCCATGGGCCCCGTCGTGGTCCACCCTCCGGCGCCTCCATCGTGGTCAATTCGGTCCTCGTACCGGTTCAGGCCCAGATGAAGTATCTGGGCCTGATCCTCGACGGCAGGTGGCTCTTCGACGAGCACTTCCGACAGCTTTCTCCAAAGCTGGTCGGCGCTGCTTCTACCCTTGGGCGACTTTTGCCCAATCTGGGTGGAGCTAGCGTCGCGACGAGACGGCTATACACGGGGCTTGTCCGGTCAATGGCGCTGTATGGTGCACCGGTGTGGGCGGCGGCTCTGACCGCCCAGAATAGGGCTCGCCTCTGGCGCCCTCAGAGGATATTGGCGGTTAGAGCCATACGCGGTTACCGCACCGTATCGACGGAGGCGGCGTGCGCCTTGGCCGGAACTCCCCCGTGGGATTTGGAGGCGGAAGTGCTCGCCGAAGTTTATCGGCGGACGGCTGACTTCTGGGCGCGTAGCGGCATACGGCCCCCGCCTGAAGAGATACGTGAGTGGCGAGAGGCCGCTCGTCGAGCCACAATGGCTCGTTGGTCGTCCCGGCTGGAGGCTCCACGTGCTGGTTTTGCCGCCGTGGAGGCTCTCCAGCCGGTCATCGCCGAGTGGGCAGGGCGGCAGCACGGGACCCTTTCCTTCCGACTGACGCAGGTCCTTTCCGGGCACGGTTGCTTCGGGAAGTATCTGCACTCGGTCGCCAGGAGGGAATTGAGTCCCGCCTGTCACCACTGCGACTGCAGTGAGGACTCGGCTCAGCACACGCTAGCGGTTTGTTCCGCTTGGGCGGCGCAGCGTGGGGTCCTCACTGCAGTTATTGGAGGAGATCTCTCGCTACCGGCCGTCATACGCTCCATGGCCGGTAGCGACAGTTGTTTTACCGCGGTCGCAACCTTCTGCGAAGACGTAATTTCGCGGAAGGAGGCGGCGGAGAAGGCCCGAGAGGATGATATCCACTCGGACCCAATTCGCCGTCGGCGAGCCGGGCGGCGGAGGCGCGCATACCAGCACCTCATGCCGCCTTGACTGTGGCCGCGGATGGACGGGACGGGTTTTCCCCTCCATCCGCTATAGTGGCCAGCCGCGAGGAGGTGACGTGTGCGTGTGCCGGACGTCGCCTAAATGGAGAGTTTATCCGCAGATGGCGCCCGCGAAAGCGGGCAGGCGCTAGGAGGGTTTAGGATGTCGTAATAACAGCTGTTCCCGGATCCCTCCTCTCAGGCGCAGAGTGGCACACCGTGTGGTTTTAGTCGGTCCGATTCCGACACACCGCCCCGCTGTAAACCCCGGTGGGGTGACGGCCCGTGGGGGTTACCACACGTAAAAAAAAAAAAAAAAAAAAAAGGACTAATCCTTAACCTCTATTTCGCAAGGAAATGCAGAGAGCCAGTAAGTTAGTTAAGTTCACTTTGTCTGTTGCTTCAAAAGAAACGGTTTTCAGAAAAATAGTAGAGTAAAGCAACTAATTTAGGAGCTTTGTTGTTGATCGAAACGGCTTAGCCATAGAATATTGTGTTTCTCTTTCCATTTTAATGAAATGGCACCCAGAAGCCAGTGCTCACTGAGACGAGGGGTGCAGATAGAAAAATCCACCAATAAGAATACTTAATTTTCATAACATCATCTGATGTAAAAGTACTGTGTACAGCGCATATGTATATTAGTTTCAGTATATGAGTACTGCACACATGTAAATATAAAACTATCTCAAGATATGTGCGAGGGTCGCTCGTGAACAATATATGCAAGTGACACAATCGAGGAAACTGTGCAAGGGACGCGAACGAGGAATATATTCAAAATAGTGTATGTGAGTGTGTATTAGTCATCATAATCCGCAAGTATCCGTAAGTCCCACACTGCTGACGTACGTTCCTTACATAAGCTCACTAACTAAGTATACGTAAATAAGTATCCTCGCACTGCGCTCGCACACGTATTTTAATATAGAAATAACCTTATTCATACAGGACAGGATATTTCAATTTATCGTGGGAGAGTCATATTTTAGCACGGATGGACCAGACTCGGCCGGAGTAACGCTTACCATGACCTAACAAAAAATAGTTGTTAAGCAATTCTTTCGTTGTTACCAAAATGAGTACTGGAGCCCAAGCTACCTAACCCTTTTAGTGCTTAAAAAGCGACAACACTCTTGATCATAACCTTAACCTCTCTTATTCCCAAGATTATTTTGGGTCTTCTAGTAGTTCAAGCAATTTTACATAAATGCCAGTTTTTTCACGGAACAACTGGCATCACATCTCCACAACTCTATGAGCGAATTAAATTCGAAGGTTAAACTACTTGTCAGTATATTTAAGGGCAGTGACTTCTCAACAATGATTGCCATAAATGTCCATGACAATCAGGACCGACGGCTTTAATTGCTCTCCGAGGGACGGGCTCGAGACACCGCCAAATTTCCACACTCCAGGCAGTTTTTAAGAATTTCTTGTAAGAAAAACTCAACAACATTTTGGCTGGCCTGGAATCGAACCCTTGGCTCACATACGCTAACCGCTAGACACAACCGCTCTTAGTTATAATAATATTGTATATGTATGTACATAACTCAGACTGGATGTAGAAGTGGGACCCGTGGAGCTCCTTATCATAGACATGATCATTAGCCAACAAGAACGTCGTAATTATAAATCTGACGACATGTTGGATAGATTATGAAAAGGCTAATGACTTGGTTCCACATATACGGCTTTTAAAGAAGTCAGAGCTGTATACAACTAATACAACTCTGTACCCTTGCTTGAAGTCGTGTATGGGTGAATGGAGAACAACACCTTACCATCCAGGATGTCAGCAGACTGCGGTAAACTGACGTACTAATAAAGATTAAGCGAGTTATATTTCAAGGTGACAGTCTGAGTCCCATGTGGTTTTGCCTGACTTTGAACCCTCTCAGCAATCTATTAGAGTATACTCTCTAGGCTACAGGTTGCAGAAAGATGATTAAGTTATATCTCACCTTCTTTATATGAATGATTTGACATTACTAGCTCCCACTAAATTACAATTGATGACGTTACTAAAGGTCAGTGAAAACTTAAGTAATTCTATCAAGATGGAATTTGATGTAGACAAGTGTGCAATCTAACCACCACTTTTTTGGTCTCTGTGCCCAAAGTCGGTGGTCTGCTATTAAATGTATTTAAAAATAAAAAAAAATACTAATATTATTTCACTTTTACTTACCAAAAATATTTGTACAATATCCACTTGCAATAGTTATACGTCAACTTTAAAGCGTTACATGCAGCATGTAAGTAGAGAAATGGTATCCAAGATAAGACTCAACTTGTGGTATGGGTACCAGTGCTCTCTACTGTTTATTCTCACATAGTCTTCTAAAGGAGCGTGGTATCTTAGTTTGGGCTCTTACATAAAAATATGGAGCAATATAATGATACTAAGTTTACCCGCGACTCCGCACGCGTGTATGTCAGTTATCACCGTAAATGCCTATGCGTTATATTGACGTATAAACTATATTACTGTAAAGTATCATCTAATTCTGTACAATACAGTTGTTGTGTATGAATGTATGTGTGTGAATTGTATATGCATGTGCGTGTTTGTCTTCGTAAGTATTTTTTTTTGTATGATTTAAGCATTTAGTCATCATATTACATCTTGTGATTCATGTGTTGCTGGTGGTCATGGGTGGCAGTTACTTACAACTGGTAGACCAATCAGGCTGTTTGTCACCCTGTACTATATGTATTGTCCGTGTGGTCACAGATCAAGAATACATAGCGTTACCATCCATATTCATCCCGTGGGTGTCATAAGAGGCGACTAAGGGAACAAAATTTGCAAGACAACATCATTACAAAGAGAAGGAAAACTTGAAACAAACCCTATTCCAACCCGTCTGGCCAGCGTGGTAGGTGGTGGAAGGTGGGCCTATGTCCAGCAGTGGACTGTAAAAGGCTGTTGATGATGATGATGATGATGATGACTATATGTACAGCTAAACATTTTTAACCAAACGATACTCTAAGTAATACATGTTTTCAGTAGTTATATTTTAATTGATGTATCTTATTGGTAACAGGGATGTCCTAATATGTCGCTTAACCTATAGATAACCTTCAAATAAATTGCTTAAAAGTTTACAAATCTGTAATTTGAACAGCTATTTTAATCACATTAATCTGTTTGTAATCATGTTACGTATTTAAATTTTTTGATTTATCGTGGGAATCTTTATTTATTTGAATATTTATTGTGGGAATAGTTTCTAGAGAAGGTTTAAAGCTAAGTAGTAATAATTGGACGTTGATAGTAGATTTTATTATGTATGAGGTATTAGTTTCCTAATTTTGAATATTGAAAACTCCCTGCACCCGAACAACATTTATTCAAATTTTTTTTTGAACGGCAACACCGGTGCACCTGAAGAGTTTTTGTTAAACCAATTTGTCCTACACACATTGTACCATAGGCATGATTTGCCTACCTATACAAATCTGTACAGGTTAACCTCTCCGATAAACCGGCTTAACGAACGTCTTACGCACACGGAGTTCAGTCTAACGCCGTTCCAGTCCTGTTAAATCATTAAGAGCTCCCAGGATATTAAAAGGATATTAAGGATTCCAGGATAAAAAATACCTATTATATTACTTTATTCTCATTAACTGTCCTTCTGTAGCGACAAAAACTCATTCTAATCAAGCAAGAAAATAGTTCGATCAGAAAATCTATTCCTAATACAGCAAGAAGGTCGAACTAACATAGGTAGTTAAATAACCCAAACCGATATCACTTTCCCCACGACTTTTCCTTTCACTATTCCAAATAAGTTAGGAAAACATTTTCGCCTGTGTAGTTGCGTACCCTCCTATAATCCTGTACCTGCAGAGATATACCGTACTTACCCCGAGCGGCCACTATCATCCATACCTACCGTTTCTTTCGCCACCTAAAAATCATATTTGCAACATAGTGCTAAAGGAACATAAACCTTACTGAAAAGAAAATAGAGTTCGTATTGGAAGGTGCTTGTTTGTACGTTACGACATTGATTTATGATCGAGGCTCCCCCCACCAAACGCGCCTCTCGCCCTGCCTCATGCATTTAAATTGCTTCATTACAGAACTAGACGCCGGGCTATAGGGTTGTCTGCTAAGAAAAATGTTTGCTAAGTTGTTTTTGTCTATTTACGATTTAGGGAGAGCAGAAACACACTGCATATATTAATATGAAAAACAACGGGACACTGAGGGAAAATTATTCAGGTATATGTATAGTTGGGAGGGAAAAATGTACATTGTGTTGGTTTTGTCAACTCACTTCTTGTCTAGACAGTATTTTCATCTTCCAAGAAAAATTTAGGCTTAAACCATTTAAATTAGATACTGGACAGATACAAGGCGAAAACCTTTGAAAACCAGAAACTAATTCATTTGACTTAATCGTCAGCTTTTATCGTGAACGTTGCAATTTGGTTGCATACTTTTATGAAATTAGATTTGTGTCTGCTTACAACTGTTGAAATATGAAATGAATCTACTTTTAATGAACATACATTTTTTAGGAATTTACATTTAATTGGGTAATCAGTGATTCTAAATTTCGGTCATCATAACTTATAGCCTAACTACAAAACTTTCTAAATATTTTTTTTATTATTAAATGAGTATCATCACGGATAAACAACCCAGTGCCAACCCTAGTCGCTCTCAGGGAGGCGGCGGGCGTATCTCCACGCCGATCATTAGACCCTGGGACTGGCCAGACACAAAATTTTGCATGCTACTGATATACCAACGCCAACTAGGCAACTTCTGTATTAGTTTGCTAATGCTTTTTTCAAACCCGATTGTCACTTGTTTTTCAGATTTTTATCATTTTTTACCAAGTTCAAAAAGGTTTGAGAATTAGAGGTTGCCCATTTATTTCCAAAAAGAAAATCCGTTAAAATTGGAAAAAATCCTTTTTTAAGATCCTGCCGAACTCTAGTTTTTTTCTATTCCCTCCCTACAAGTATAAATTAAGAAACAAAAAGTGCAGTTTATCATATACGTGTTTATTATGTATGTATGCATGTGTATATAATGTAGGTGTATTGAAGTCGATTAGATAGATACCAGATCACATTGTACTGTCTAACGAAAACTTTCTGACAATAAAACCCATTAAAAAATTTTACAACCCAAGAATTGACTTTAAGATCTGCCGTAAGGTTTAATACTTTACTAATTGGTCCTATTGGAACAAAAATTCAGAGATCATGTTTTTTTTTTCGTTTACTTCTATATTTTTATATTTATCACCAACGAAACACGACAACACGGATATTATCGCTTTAGGTTGGTATACTAGTATATGCAAAGACGTTATTTCGCGATAGGAGGCACCGGAGAAGGCCCGGGAGGACGATCTCCACTTGGACCCAATTCGCCGCCGGCGAACCGGGCGGTGAGACGTACTTACCAGCGTCTCATACCGCCTTGAGCGTGGCCGCGGGTGGACGGGACGGGTTTTCCCTCCATCCGTCACTGTGGCCAGCCGCGAGGAGGCGACGTCCGCGTGTCCCGTACGTCGCCTAAATAGAGAGTTCACCCGCAGATGGTGCCCGCTAGGAGGGATCTGGATGTCGTAATAGCAGCTGTTCACGGAGCCCTCCTATTTCAGGCGCAGAGTAGCACACTGTGTGGTGTTAGTCGATCCTATTCCGACACACCACCCCACCGTAAACCCCGGTGGAGGTGATGGCCCGAAGGGGGTTTCCACAAGTTAAAAAAAAAACTAATATATACTAGCAGTAAGTAACTAATGTTACTAACTTTTAATGAAAATTTAAAGTAAATCAAGTCAAGTTTTCCGTCCTTAAGCGTTTTCTTGATAATTAATTATATATTATTATATTATATTTCTTATTATTTTCTAAAGTAATATTTTGTGTAACATTATAAAATATAAGGTTCATAAACGTTTTGGTCCTTATTACAAGTTAAATTTAACTTAAGAATATTATGAACAACTACTTTTAGATATTCGATTGGAGTTTTAGAGGCGATAGACCTTAGGCATTATGGTAATTTTACTTGATCAGACTACAGAGTCTGAGAAATATGAAGTTACAACTACAGAAACTTGGTGACGTTAGATCTACTTGGTCTATGGTCAGATGACAGTTTTTACTCGTATTATTTGGTTTTTAATTGATTATTATCACATGTTTTAGCTTAGAACAGTTTAAGTTGTATTTTTAAGTTACATTAACCATTAAGTAAAGAAAATAATTTGCATCCTGTAGTATTTAACGTTATGTTCCGTTTAGTATGAAGAGTTCCCAAACCTCTTCTAAGAGTGTTAGTTACGCTAGCGACATCTGTGATCTTAGAAACGTAAATGTAGGACATTATTTACTTTACGCACAATATACCTACACCGCATGTGAGGTCTTACCAGAGTTCATTGTTAAAATTTCCTCTCGTACTTTTAACTCAATTCATCCTTAAACGCCGCCTTAATAATACTCTAAAAGTGTAAACGATTTTAAAACCTTCAGCTTATTTCTCGGTATATGTTCGATTACTTTTTATTCAATCAATGTTCACTGAATTAAGAAAAAGGACACCTCTGTGATTTGTTTCGCCATTTCATCCCAGAGTGAGTCTTAGGTGATGCCGGCGCCTTATAGCCGACGTGTAAAGATATGTATAAAAGAATTACGGGCAAATAAGTATCATTTATCATTTATTTATTATTTATCTCAAAGAGTTTACTCCCATAAGTACAACTTACCAAATTCATAACAATCCAAAAGATAAATACTTAACCTAATTGATTACGTCTTAATCTTAGAAAGTAAGTTTTGTGAAGGGATAAAAAAATCTATACACGAGTGAAACTGTGAGCAAAAGTAATTAAAATACATAAATTTGTTAAATCACTTGTTATAGTTTCTAGTCTTATTAATTACTCGATCGTCTTACTGTTTGTATGTACATATATGCAAAGTGAAAAAGATACGGTATCCTTTCCTTATGAAAAAAAAAATGTTCCCGAGTAGTAATTTGATTGACAGAATTTACACAAATACAAGAGCAGTTGCAAAGTTAATAGGTATTTTTAAGACAAAGTATTAGAAACTCTTTGATTAGTAGATTTTAAATAATGATGTAGAATTAAGAATGCGATAATAGCTGCACCATTTAAGTTTTCGCCTAATTAAATTGATAAGTACCTAGTCAATTAGACAAGTATTGAAATTTTACACCAACGGCACTTTTACTTTACTTGTCAATTTGAAGAGTACCGTGTGTTAACTATATTATTCTTAGCATTGACATATTTTCCTTTACAAATCTAGTTTTTAAGATCTAATTTAATTACTATGCTAAAAGGTTGCTAGCATAAGAAGTTTGGCTGATAACAAATCATTTTCAATTAACTTACAAAATCAAAAAGTATCTTAAATAATATATTTAAATGAAAATTGATTCTACTCTTCAAACAAAAATTTAAACATAGCGATTCCTACAATTAATAAATAATTGCCAATTTACAAGTTGTCAGATATAGAGCTATAGAATATTCAGTCTATCCAAGTTAACAATTAATTAACAAAATTTTCTCGTTAAGTTATTGACAAAATGGCGGACTATCGCATGTCTATGAAAGCCTCGTTATTTGAACTTAATTTTTGGCACTTTGATGCCGGTTGAAGGCCGCCATACCTAAATTTTGCAAAATTAATAAACACAAAACTAATTGTATTCAATTTGTTTAGAATATCAGAAAAGTAAATCAAAGCGGAACTACTTAAACCAAATTTTAATTAGTTACTTAATTAATTATCTCGGCCACCCATCGACTTTTAAGCCTCTAATATTTACATAGTATAAACCTATAGGTATAGTTAATATGTATACTGACATTAGGTATTTATTGCCGTACTTGTTTTAACGTACTACTTGCCCAAAAAGAACTTTTAACATTGCCAAAATTGTCTATGTATTTTGTTGTAAACAGATGTAGTTTTATTAGTGTTGAATGAAATTAAATGTTTTTTGACGAAATAAACCTCACATATCAGAAGATTTAAAAGGTAGTAGAGCCAGCTGATTTTAGCACGAACAGGTCGACTCGACCGGTGCAATACTACCCTCTCGTAGACCAACCTAAAGCGACGGCATCCGCGCTTTCGTGTTTTGTTGGTGAGTGCGAGACCGGAGGCCCATTGATACAGGAATGACGATTATCGTGGTAAGTGTGTTAACCTTACACTGTTACGATGATTGTCAGGTTTTTTACGCCCACAAGCTGGGTGTGAAACACATCTCACTGGGTCACCATAGTGTGGATCACCATACTGCATTGTTTGCAGTCGCAATGAGTATGGTGATTCTATTCGTGCTTTCCATCAGGCAGAGTAGAGTCACTTTGGCAGGCTCTTAAAATAAAAAAAAATAAAGAAGAACCTGTTAAATTCATTTTAGACAATAGCTGTCTACAAAAATATATACTAACAGTTTCCTTACAGAATTTTGAGATGTAAAAATGACACTGACTTTAATATCGTTTTCAGCCACAGAATTATAGTAACGATACATACGTACCGGACCTCATTATTAAGAACTTCTAGTTGTCTATGGCTTAGATAAGAAACTATATTCATTTTAGAAAAAGAAACATGGTGAGAATAAATATCTATTTCCTAAAAAAATTTCGTTCGCTATAGATGCAATTGCATTTCCTGCCCAGCAGTAATAATATAATATACTTGAAATCAATCCTGTCAATTCATCCATACATCCATGGCAAAACCCGCCTATCTCGAAGTGATCAAATCATCTCTTTTTTTTTAAAAGCAGCTGTATCCGTATTCTAAGCATACCCAAACGTCAACAATTTGCCTATTTTACCGCCAATCAGCGCATAGTATTGCCATAATGCAAAAATCAGATATCAATAACGCTACTTATAGACCATCTAATCAAAAAAGGTGTCACATTACGGCACACTATTGTACACATTCTATCGTTGTTTACAAACACAACAGGGGCTTGTCATAATCTGTTTTTCAAAAAGTCCTTTTCTAATTTTCGGTCTAGCGACTTTTGCTCGAATGTTTTTTTTTCGGCGGTTTAACAAAGGTATTCAACGCCTTATTGTTGGTTTATCCACATATTGAATAGGTTTCACGGAAAGGGAAGGTAAGTCGTGCTTATACTGATCTGCTGATAATTCGTTAGTTTGGTGGTGGTCCATTGAATGACAGTTGACAGTTTAAAAGAAGGCTAAACCTTCAATAAATTTTACTTTCTATGAAATTGTTTTTGTATTTCTGAAGCCTTTCTGTTTTGCGATTTTTTATGGGTCAGGTAGTTACAAAATATATGTATGTGGAAACCGAGTCATGACTTGTTTGCAGCTTGGCGTCTTTGCTAAAACTATTTTAGCACGCATGATAAACCTCACAAAGTGCTCGAGATTCAATAGAACGTTAAGGAAGTCATGTTGATCAGCTATTTTATTATCTATTGTTGCAGTATCACCCCTTCTGCATTTCCATTTCATCTTCATTAGTAAAATTAAACTTGTAAAACATAGAATGATTTAGTTATAAATTAAATTTGGAATACTAAAGTTTTAATATCGTACACCTTTTTAGTTCTACATTCAAAATAATATCGCAGCATGTTATAATAGAGACCGTATACCTCACAGTGAACAGACATACCTACTTGGATATAAGTGCTAAAACGATGACAGTTTCTTAAATGAAAAAAAAAGGTAATCTCAAATTTTACACCTACCCAAAGATCAGTCGTGCAAAAACTTTACAAAACAAACAATACATTTATACAACAATTACATTACAAACGCAAACCTCAAGCGTCAAATGCCGAACTTTGTAACGCTATGTTAAACTACTTAAACACTTCTTAACTCTTGACAACTACACCATAAGGTTCTGATTTCTGAAAGTTTTATTTTTTATACTACAGTTATAACATTGTAAAAACATCGGAGGCAGTGAAGCATGATCGCTTGTGCAGGACAGAGGGGTCCGTCGGTTTATTTTTTCCTTAATCCTAACCGGGATTAGGTGAAAGCCCTTTTGATTGGCAGCCGCCGTCAGATGCAGAAGGCTGAGATATGTCGACGATATCAAAGTTTTAGCAGACAAGGAAATACGTACATTTAAAGCATAGTCTTCCACGATGGGTGGGTGCTAATTTTAATATCTTTATTTTCGAAACGTGTGCTTTTGAATTTTGATACTTAACATACGTAACGAAGATCATATCATAGAGTAGAGAGAACTTTCTATATAACAAGTTTAGTATTCGCATCTTTCTTTTAAGCGAGTCTGTTGATCTAATGGCTAGTAATGCTGATTGCCAACATAGAGACCGTGAGTTCGATTCTCACTCAGGAAAAAAATTGTGTTATGAGACCGACCATTTATTGTGTCACGTGTGTAATCACGTAAAATTTTTATGTATTTAGAAATATTTACTCATTTTTATTAGTTCTGGTTCTCTGGTTACCATAGTACAGGCTTTGTCGAATTTGTAATCAGACTACCGTATGTGAGATGTGCTAAGTTAGTATTTTTTAAATATATATGTACCTTGGTATGTTTTACATTATATATAAAGAAATTAAAATCTAAATTGACATAAATATCAAAATGGGATTTTAATATCTAGTGCGCCAGGCAACTTTAACCAGTAGCCAATTTAAATATTTTGATGTAACATTTATTTACACGCAGCTTCGCCCGAATTAATGTAGATTTTATCAATATTCAAATTCACACCCTCACAAATTTTCACGTTTTTACCATTAAATAGATTAGAAAAATGATTAAAACATATTGGTTCTTTTACACACGCTATTATTATTATAAATGCGAAAATTTGTGAGGATATTTGTTATCTTTCACGAAAAAACTACTGGACGGATTGGGATGAAACTTTGCAATAATGTAGGTCATACATGAGAATAATAAATATGCTATAATTTGTAATGATTTTATATAATTTTGACGGTAATATAACGATACATGTCAATTAAGTAGGCAAAAAATCTGGCTTCGGAGAGTTATCTTGGTGTACGCTGCCTAAACCATTGGAGTTACACTAAGATAATGTACCGTAGGATTGTTTGCATGTTAAAAAAATATTAATTTATTAAAATGATCTGTCACGAAACTTAATGTGGCAGACCAAATTCCACGTGAGCAAAGCCGCGAGAAAAGCTAGTACAAGATAAAATCAAAAAGTTTAAAAGAATATTATAATTAGTGACATTAAACTAATTTAATTCTTGCAACACTGGAAATGTGTGCGCTTTACACAAATTTAAAAATAGTATTTTTTTGTTGAATACCAGTAATTTAATAAATTCCTTGGAGATGAGAGCTTCCTAGTTTTGTTGTTCCTAGCTGTTCATGGGTTTTGGCGACATTTAAACTGCTTTTGATAACAGTGTTATTGAATTTTAACTAATAGAGTAAAAGTAAGAGATATTTATATAGACTAACTTTTTAAGACATGCTAAAGTTTTATCCTTTATTTTTCATTCTTTGTATGTTTTTTGTCAAATGTGAATGTGTCCAAACTTATTTTTTTTTAATTGGTATATAAATGATGAAGATGTGAGTAAGCACACATTTAAAGACGAATATAGATCCTGGATCATCCGTGCCTGTACTGAAATATGAAATTATTTGAAATTGTCTCCCAGAAAAGCGTGAAAAAGCATCTCACTGGGCCGCCATAGTAGGAGGACGCCATACTATATTGCTTGCATTTACAATGAGTATGGTAACCACAACATTTTATTCATGCCTTCCGTCACGCAGAATGGAGTCACTTTGAACTCCTCATTTCTTAAACATGGTTGAAAATTTATTGACTGCAAAAATCCCAAATATTTATTTTTAACCACTTTAATTTCTCTAGCTTTTATTACAACAAAGGCTTAATTTGCTCTAAAGCAAAAGCTATACTCTTTAGAATTAACCCTGGATGCTGTATACCATGCCGTAATCTGTCACATTATAGCCGAGCACTTAGCAGTAGAGCACAGGCGCAGACGATGCGTGATCTACATTCGTCACGGACGGGGTTCTCACGAGATACTCTAAAGTTCTCTGAGCTACTCGTGTTGCCGCTAGAGGATTAACTACATCTATGATAGGGCTGTCACATGTACCTTTAATTTTTTCTGTTCAAAGTCAGCTTACGTATGCAAATCTACTCTAGCATTCAGTAGTACTAATGTTGTTGTTCGAAAACCATCTTAACTGAACTAAAAATCACTAAACATGAATTTTGTCATCTTAAACGCCATTCTAAATATGAAAGATTGATTAAAATTAGGTATCTCACACTAAAAATAAACGTCATCTTAATACATACAAACAAAATTAAGAAAATAGAAGATAATTTTAAAGATATTTTTGTTTAGTGTCATAAAAATAGTGTTAGTATCATTACCAACGAATGTAACATAACATAACGAGCAATTACTATACTTCTAAGTAACTTTAAAAAGAGTTATAAATTATAAGCTAAGGATACAGATTGCGCTTCTCTACGTAAACTCTCCAGTTGATCTAATATCTTAAAGAAAAGTATTAAGTTTTACAAGACTTAAACCATTTGGTACTTTAGTAAATTAAAAAAAAATACTAAAAATTATACATATTTTAGTCGTGAGATCAAAGTATCGAGCTAAACCATTGACAAGGAGCAAAAGTAAAGTACTCGTATGTAACGGAAGAGGACTTTGTTATTTTTTTTTAATGTCGTCTATTACTTTTATATTTTAATTTCTCAGTTTGTGACAGCCCTAAGTAACATGTCAGTTTCGCTTGACAGTGACAATTCATTCAGACTACCTGCGCGCGCGCCTAATCCAAGTGACATACGAGACGTGGCTCAAAGATTATAAAAAATATTCATGACTGCTATTTTACCGTCAATTGTAAAACATCTAAGAGAATTTCTCTTGATATAATTTAATATTTATAATAATATATGTACTGAAAGAATCACGATGTTGATCAAAGATTAATTGGAAGAACGAGAGTAACACGAACAATATTGTAAACGATTGTTACTTGAAAGTTTTTTAAATTACTTCACAATCCCTGCTTGCCTTATATTTTTATGATTTGTTTCTCTATTCAAATTATTCTTATACTATGGACCAAAGTATCTGTCGAATTTCACAATTTTTTAATATATGTCGTTGAAATTCAAATAATAATAGGTAAGAAACTAATATGAAAAAAGCTAAGGAACGTGATCTATTACATTACTCATTTTAGTTGAATCTATGTATAACCTCGATCTCCTCTGTTACTTGTGTTTCTTTTTTTTACATTTTACAATTTTACATCTTTGTCTGTCTATGATAACTAGACTGACTGATAGAATACTTATACACTTCTTTTTTGTAAATACATACATATTATACATAAGAAACACCCAAACTGCGAAACAAATATTTGCAGATTATACAAATATTTGGTCCGACCCGGGAATCCAACCCGAGACTTCAAATACAGCAGTCGCATTCACTACCGCTCCGCCATCGAGGCAGTTGATATATATGTATATGACAAAAATATCTCTTCTAGTGTTCTTAATATAACGTGCAACGAATAGACGGGTCTCTAGATAAGCCATCTTGCGTAAGTCATCACTCCACCTAGCCTGTAGACATCCTACACAATGTTTGTAAAGACGCAGTCTCGACTTAAGGACACGTTTACTCAATGGTTGTCGGTTCTGCTAGTATGACCAGCCCTCTGCCGTTTCAGCTCACTAGTCCTGTGGGTTATGTCGATAACCTTGATTTTCAGCTGGATCACTTCATTTCAGATAAGATCCCTAAGCATGGTCGCTCCACATCGTAGGCTACAATTTGTGCCAGAAACTCATTTTGCGTAAATAATCGAATAACCAATCCTTTCTATAACATGACTAATCTATGTCATTAGTACCGGGCTGACGATTTGAAGCATTTATAGCTGTGTATTGATCACTGAGTGGATTTATTAGTTCGATCCGGACTTCGTGTCAGATTGTCTTTTCACCGTTCTCACGACGATAACATTTATTATTATTGACATTTTGACTGCTTAAGATACGGTTTATGGTGTCGTTGTAAAAATTCTTTAGGCTGCATACTAAGTACATATGCACTTGTATGCTTATTTTTATACATGACTAACGATTAGATGCGATAGTAAGTAACTACTAACGATCGTTATATAAAAAATGGCACAAGGTCTGCTTATCCTTATCTTATCCTACTCTCAAGATTTTGACAAACATACCTCTATATATACGAGTATGTATACTTCATTGAAGTAGTGAGTAGATATGACTGATTAGTGATGTTCGATTATCTTTTTTTTTTCGTATTCTTTTAACGACTCAACTAAAGTACGCGATCAGTGACTTTTTAAAGTAAGCCAATTGAAACTGATCCTTCATCGCGCTATGAACATTTTTAAGCTGATTACTGGATATAAAAACTCACCCACAAACATTTATGCACACGTAGCGAGATTCATCGTCACTTCCTATCATGAAAACTTTACAACCCATTACCAGTGATCATTTACACATAATATCTTATCAATCACTGAATCAAAATTCATATAATTTAAAACTATCTTCAAGAACCATCAAGTTCAAAATAAACTATTTGTAAAATATGAATGAAATACATTAGGTATATCAACATAAACCGGAAACATCAACAATGGACACATCATACAAAATTAGTGCACGATCAACAAACAGATCAGTGAGCTTCCCATACTCTGAACTTCAATTATTATATCAAAGTTCATCACTCACTACGTGATGAAACGCTACAATCAAACGTTGCTTTTTTTTTAAGCATGAAAGAATTATGTTATCTACCGCGTAGAAGCCATGTTTCGGCAGAAATGTGCTGGCTCGATGGGTGTTACACCATGATCTGACAGAAAAATGACGTTGAACAACTTCTTCCGTCTTCGTTCTCTAAAACTGTCAAAAATAGCATCTCTATCCTTAAGAAGGCAGTATTTTAATGGCTCTTTTAGATTAATAACACAATTCATATCATGGTTAGCATCTCTTTAGTTTTGCTAATACCTATTTAAGTCAAATTAATATAAATTGGAAAAAAACAATGAAGAAGTAGTCAATAAATACCAATTAAAACAGTTAAAAACGGTAGTATAAGAAATGATGTGTTTACAATGCCTAGTGCGTACGCCAAGACGATGCCAATCTCAGCGGATGCATCGACTTACGAGGTCGGTCGTCACATAATCGCGTTTTTGTATTTAAATGCGCGCGATTTGAATACAATGTACCTACTGCTACCAGATCGATCGCACTGTTATGGGATGGGCGAGACAAACCTCTTAAACACCCTAAAGAAATTTTAACTCTGTGGAGGCCATACTATACAGTTAAAATTTTATTGTCATAAAAATGACAGTTACGACTTTTTATGATTGAGGTTTTTAGATGGACAAAAGTTTTCACACCATTGAAGACGTTGATTGTTCTCTTAAAGTCAATAAGTCTTTAAAATGATAAAAGTGTACTCCACCAAGATGTAATCCTAATTTAAGACGTAAAGATGAAAAAAGAGGGTTAATATTATAATATTATTTAAAAAACTGTGCTACAAATCGAACCTATATAATCTGCAATTATTTTAAACGTACATGTTATAAAAATACAGCTTGCAACAACAGGAAAACGACTAACTGATTAGCTTCGAACTAAAAAGCATGAACAAAAAAAACTAAGAGGTCGCCTTTTATAAAATTATGATTAACTCAAATTGCTACCCAAATCCCTAATTCCAGAAATTGATATTGACGTAAAACACAGGAGAGACACGAGCCACAAATAAAAAAAAATAAACCCTGATATTATCGTAACCACCTCAATTTAACCACAAAATGATGTCATACAAAAAATGCCAAGTAAAAACTATTAAGTTAAAAACACCGACCTCACGCATTTTTGAATAGATTTCGTAAAAGACCACGGGGTTCCCTAAAAAATGCATTTGAATACAGTAGTCCGATTCCCAGGTGTATGTTGGACATTTTTTTTTTTGACGTGTCACAGATCTTTATCAGAAGGATGGATTTAACAACCTCGTAAGCTCGGTCGTCATTTTTTTATTTTAGTTTTTTATCTTAACGCGTCAAACCAGTCACATCGAATTAGATAAATCCTTTAGCCCAACATTGATTCTTGAGTGAGAACTTTTTTGTTTATAAAAAAATCAAGCTTGGTTATTTTGAAACGTGTGTTTTAGAGGGTAACTTTGTCCTTTCAAATCCTGGTAGGGATATAAATAACATATCTAAGTTTACATTTCTGAAATTGCTATTCTATTGTTTTATATTCTGTATAATCCCACATATTTTAAAACAACATTAAATCCCTTCAGACAATGACTATTTTATAGTTAACTGTTAATTATGAAATCTGAACGTGATCTTAATTACTCTCATTATTTAATGTAAAAAAAAATAGTAAGAACAGTTTTTAGTATAAAATTTATTATCAAGGTACTGATAGCATAAATGCCTTTAAAAACGTTTGTAGATCAAAATGTAATAAATAGTATTATAAAGGCCCCCTGCTACTGAAGTAATATTTCCTAAAAAACACTTGTACACTCCTGTCCCTGCCAAATAAACATAAAAATCCATTAATCATGAAGCATCAGAACTAAAGCAAGCGCTATCTGTTCACAATGGTATAGCCGAGCACATTTGTCACTGTAAACAACCAATTACACAGTGTGACCGAACCCTAACAAGTGGCAGACAAAAACGTTTAAAACGAAGCCCTCTTGTGACAGATTGTATAAAGAATAATTATTGTTTATTTTGATTATTTTGGAATTGTTTCTTACCAACGAATAGAACTCATGTTTTACGAAATCAACATTTTAAAAGAATATTGAAAGTCAATCTTGACCTATTTCTAATCGTCGTAACCAAATGAAAATTTATAAGTATATGTTTTTCTTTTTGGTATAGAGGGGCAAACGAGTAGACGCTTCATCTGATGATAAGTAACCACCGCCGCCAATGGACACTTGGTACTTAAGCGTCACGAGTAAGTTGATTTCAATTAATTTCTGCTACTAGAAACGGGGGGAGTGAGATTAGGCTACGATAACTTCACTCACTCAGTGAAAAGCAATGAAAAAACTACTTAGTACCGATTTTCATCATGTGAGACTATCATTCCATGTTAAGCTTAGCTCATGTGTCGAAGCACAGGTGTAACACAATAAAAATGTACCCTGATGTGTACTGTAGATGTAACAAGATGGTAGATAGTGAAACATCTTTATTATTTTTGAAATTATGCTACTTTTGGCACGTTAGGCAAAAATGATCTGAGTAAATTTTTATGATACACGTGCACACCGTTACGATAATGAAATTAGATAGTCAACATTTTATTTTAATAATGTACAAATAATTATTTTATGATATTTACATAAAATTTATTCAACAATACAAAGTGTTGTAATTTTTCTATTATTAGTGTCGTTTTCTGTACAAACATAGGATAACGCCAAGTATAGAATGTTTAGATTTTTTTTGTCTTGTTACACCAAAAAGGTATAACTTTTGCGTACCTACATAAATACTCATATGATTTTTTTTAAAATAGGTAACTATTACTGCACGATGTTTGTTACATTTTCTAAGCTATCCGTTTACAGTTAAGAAAAATCTTCATAGAACCTATCTTGTATTTACCTGTTTATTACATTTGATAAATGTTCTGCTCATGATTTTTTCATGGCTCCCACTTTTTACATTTTTAGAAAAGCAGTTTCATAGGGAAATGTGATGTTTGTTTGAAAGTACATGAAAAAAAAAACAAAATATCTATTACAACTTAATAAAATTTAATCGTACCGCAGTTAACTTTTACTTTAATTTAAAATATACGTTTTAAAACCCCCACACCAGGGTTCAGACTCTATCACTCATGAGACCAGTAAAAACAAATGTTCCTATTCATTGTTCGATATCATCAATAATTCTGTGGCCCCTAATCTGGCGATCTAATCATACATCGTCGACGACCCATCTGCGTGTTTATACGACACTGCTAAAGTCGCCAGTGTTCACCGATAGACCAGTTGTTACCCCAACAAAGTGAAAACATACGATAATCTAATAGTGGCGTATCCTATGCGTTTTTTTTTAATGTCATTTTTTAAGTTCCAAATTTAAATTACAATGTTACTATTCTGAAAATATGAAATTGATTAATAGAGAGGTAGATAGTATACGCGTCCTTTATTTAATTCGGTTATTTAGAAAAATATTAAATAACCTACATAAGAAAAATCAACAAATTTTGAGAACAATTGTAGTTCTGAGGTGTCGTATCTAGATCAATGTGTTTTCACTTTAGCAATGATATGCATAAAAGAAGAATAAAGCAAGGAAACACACAACAATATAAATATTTTAATTTCATAATACATAGTCCGTACCGTAGTACTGTAAGCACATACATTTTGTATTGTTTCCTAACATGAACAAAGTACATTCGTAATCGTTAAAAGTCAAACGGGAACGTACGTTTTTAGTACTCGTATGTTTCCACCACCATTCTCTAGAGAGAAGGGGAAATTAAATGACAATTTTAACACAGCTCTGAACTCGTAAAACATCCATCAACTACTCAAATAGTCTTTTAATTCACACATATGTGTATAAACTTTAATTTTGTTTTATATATTCAAGCATTTGGACAAAATTTACTCGGACATCGATATTTTGCCTAACGTAATGATCAAAGAAATTATTTTTAATAAATAGAATCTTGCTTGGTGACGACTTGTTACGACTAAGCGTAAATATGACCTGGTTGATCTATTAGGATATACTAGAAGGGTCTAAAATTAAACCACATCTGTTATCTGTTCTTTTCTTATTTTTTTTTTTTTTTTTGAGATGACCTAGCTGTTGGCCTGGGATGGCCTCTACAACTTTACGCGGGTATTACGGTGAGCGCTGAGGGCTCTCAACCGGTCATTTGTTAAGCAACATAGCCCAAGGGCACCCCCTGTGGGATACGAACCTCGGCTTGCGGTGTTGCTGCTACGTTGGGGCGACCTACTCCCATGTTTTGTATACGATTTACGCGGCGCGTATTCCGCCCCCGACGACTGGGACGAAAACGCGGACGGTTCCTATTAGATTGCCTAATTGTGTTCGCTCTACGTTGAGCGAGCGTGATTTCGTCGTCTAACTCTTCTAACGCGTGTCTGGGTCGACGTAGTTTCGAGATCCTACTTGGTGTGTAGTCTACGGCCGCAACCACTAGAGGGTTGGGGTGAGTCGGAGCAGAGTCAAAGTAGCTAAGGGAGCACTGTTTTATGAATTGATATTCTTTTCTTAATGAATCTAAAGTACGTTATACTGTTGCTGGTAAAGAAACGATAGCGCGACTTAGGCAAGCAGTACAACGCCACCTATCGAGGTGTAGGGTAAATATATGTGTAAATATTGATACAACAAAAAAATGTTTTAATAGTAGTTTTGATTGTAAACAACGCTTACCACCAGACTCTTTCCACCAATAGAAGTCAGAATGGTATTTTGGTAGTAACAATGTAAACAGTGCTAGATGTCTTGAGTGGAAGCTTGAACACGCCAATGCTTAACCAGTTTGAAGGTGAATGCTAAACACTTTGTGTATTAACAATGTGAAATGATATATATACCATTAAAGTGTTGTCTGATGAAGTCTAATTTTTCACTAGGGTAAAAAGAACTAAACAAAATTAAACTATTAATTATTTATAATATAATTTCTTTTTAATTGAATTCCTTACTATATTTTCACTTAGATGCATTCACGGATGACAGATTGTCTACGGAGATTACTACATTGTTAAACCTAGGTTCTTGAATTTGTTAGGAGTTATAACTCTTTTTCAAAGTAGTTATAGTTTAAATTTTAAGCAATACAAGAACGAGAAAACAAAAGTTACAAATAAAAAAAATCCCACGAACCAATGAAATACAAAACTTGTAACACTTTCATTCACAACTAACCCTCGTAAAAAATAAACATAGAAAAAATAAAAAAAGTCTATACTATAACCCTTCTAAACTTATAATGGACAAAAATACCCGCCCCATCAAAATTGTCGGTGTTAAAATACACCCTTATTATATTTGTGCGGCTTCTTAGCCCTAACTAAATAGACAATTTGGAAGCCAAAACTGTATTCATAATATTTCTTTTTGATGTCAATTGTAGTTTTGTATGCTTTTTATACATTTAAAAAAAGATCAATTCCTTTTGTGGAATGAAAACCAATTTAGTGTGTAAGGAATGTATTGACAAACTGGTACAATTGAATGAATGGATTGAATGGTTTGTGTAATAGCACAATTTAAATTATAAAGGCAGAACATAATATATACTCAATACATACCTATCCTACGGGCTTAATAGTTCTTATTCAAAAACCTAGCATAGCCCTGTATTAGTTTTCTGAGACTTCATATCTTAGATAAAATAGAAATACATGCGTTATAAAATATTTGATTTATGACTTCTTTCACGTATTTTGTTTTATTATTAAGCTAAAGTACTCATGTAAGGAAGCTTTTAAAAAAAACAAGGAATGAAGGCATAAGTATCTATTTATCCTAGAAGTGGCATTTAAGCATTGAAATAGAAATTTAGATTAATCTTTTAAACTTTATTCTAATAGGTGCCGAGCTATCCCACGCTGAATGGTTTCAAAAAGTCACGTCCCTCAGAATTGAAGATACCCAAAGATCCATTTAATACAATGCATTCATAAGGTATTGTTTGATAATACTGTATTAATAGGCATTCAGCTTTAAAGGACACTATTCCTGAAAGAGATCTATGTTTACCATCCCTTGTTTTGCTATTGAATAACACAACTTGTGCTGACCTTGCAAGTCACTATTTTGGTAAAAATACGCACCCGAACTAAACGGTTTCGCTTTTCCTATGCAAACCAGTTAAAACATAAAACTCACTACTAGCGCATGTGTTTCCCTCCCACTATTATCCCGGGTCCTTTAAGTGGGGTGTGGAAAAGTACCTCACTAGGCCACCATAGCGTAGGTCGCCATACTATACTGTCTGCATTAGTAATGAGTATGACAACCACCACTCTTGAGTTCTATATTCACGCTTTACGTCAAGCAGAGTAGTCACTTTGGTAAGCCTAGAATAAAAAAAAGGTAATATAACATTATTTAAATACCTGTAGAGGTCAATTATATAATTTTAAACGTCGATTGCTTCTAGGAAATAACGTCGTTGGCGTGTAAAAATATCTTTCCAAAAATAACATAGCAAGTCATAGTGTTTAAATACAATTTAACCTGCCATAGTTTCACTTCTTTTAACCTCAGAGGTATTTTAAAAATCGAACTCTGAGTTTTTCTTCCACAATCCATTACAACTTCGCATAATACCAAGGTAACTTTGTTCACTTTCAGTAAACCCTCAATTTGTCAGTAACATAATGTCAATAACTCTTATGTCCATCAAATCTCCACTTCAGCAAATTGCTAACAGACCAGTTGTACAAGAGATAATCCAAAACATATCGGTAACGTAACAGTTGTGGCCCCACACCTCGAGTACCCCCGGGGTACCCTTATATGCAATATGGCGAGGGATGGACTAGATTTGATTATGGCCATTGGGTTTAAAGACGGGATTCAAATGGATTTTGGGTGGGCGATTAATTTATGTGATGTTTATCGCACTTGCATACAGGAAATACCTGTAAAATTTGAGAATTTGATGCTAGAATGTAAATATAAAATATTGAATCTACAGCAAATAGTTTTTTTTTAAATAAGAGACGTAGAAAGCTGTCACTTGGGCGCGCCTATTGCTTTTGGCAATCCTGACTAGTCACGATTTCTGGTTTGACTCCCATTCAGGTTAAATAATAATGTGATGAACTTGACTTGATGAACTTCCTTTTATTATTTATATTTAATAATGTGTAAGTACATTTATCAGCAGCTTGATTACCACTGTACAGGCACTGCTTAGCTTGGGGTCGAACTACTATGTCTGATAATTTTGTTATTTTTTATAGTAACTTATGCAAACTCAAAAAGTGCTAAAACAAACATATTTCAATTCCTTTAATAAGGCTACTAAGTAAAAACAGCCACTTTACAAAAACAATCACTTGGTTGCAAGATAACAATCTAGACATACATTTTAAAAAACCAATTGATGTGACACACCTTTCAAAATTACATCTACCTAACAAACACCTCTTCTACACTGCCGTGCCCGACTTCCTATCCGTAACGGTAAAATATATTGTACCTAACATCTCTTTAACGATATGATGTAAAGTAAAGTATTCAGTAAGCCTCAGCAGCAACCTCCAATAAGAGAGGAACGTTAGGAACTCTGCAAAATTATTTTTAAACATTCTTACTGTATTAGGAAACAAGAAAGAAACATGGCCTCGGCCTACTTATTTAGTATCAAAAGTGAAGAAAACATAAATTTTGGAACAACATTTGCTATGACTTAAAAATTATGAGGAAATGGCTACATCCAGCCCGTAATATATAAGTAACAGTAACTTGCTCAAGTTTGATTGCCCAATGAAGTAAATAAAATAAAAACTAAGTTCGATAAGTTCTGACCAAAATTCGATGACGTGATTTTAACTAATGTCAACATATTTATGGACTAATTATTTATGTATGTAAAATATAATATATTGTAGCATTACACACACGACGCATAGAGAAAATATATCATAGACTTACTATTTAAAAAAAGAACATTATAAGTAATCAATGTGAGATCTCGCGAGTTCAACTTAAGGTCCGAGATCATGGTTCTGATTTTAAATTAAACCTTTTTTGGGAGAGCTGAGCAATTCTTTTGTTGCATCTTATCGAGTAAGTAAGATTACCGCAGAACATCCACAAGATCCAGGATTAGAGGAACGAAACCCACTAATTCTAGGGTAATTCTAACAACAGCAGCACACCTTTCTACACTGTCAAAAAAAGAATAAGGAATAAAATATTGCAATAGAGGATTGTGCTCTACTTATGTATATAAATATCGTCATCAACGTGTTGTTGTATAGCTACCATATTATAGGGACTGCTTTGTTGGTCTAGCGGTTGGTGTATGTGGGTGCCGAACCAAAGGTCTCGGGTTCGATTCCCGGGTCGCGCCAAAAATGAGTATAATTTTTTTTGATTATTGAAATGCTTAATAAGGGCTGGGAGTTTGTAAGTTAGAGTCTTAACCCCCGTGTCTCGGAGCACGCAAAGCCGTCGGTCCTGCGCCTGGTCTCTCCTCGGCCGTGTCTGAGAGCGCACCTGTGTTTGCGTACACACTTGTGCACTGTAATCTCTCCTGCGTAATGCTGGTCTTCGTTGAGACTGGCCGTCGTACATACGAGTACATACACACACACCTTATTACAACTTGCGGTTTTAAATTAATGTGGACATTAAAACATACTGTTCGCGAAATTAAATGCATTACTATACCAAAAAAAAAGATGTTGAAATTTGAATTTCGAAGCATGAATCCCCTTTTGATTGGCGCAAAGATAAACCAATAGAAGGGTGGTTATTGTTACAAAATCTGGCAGTATCGCGATAGTGCTCGAAGGGTGCAGTTTCTGACGTGCATAGATAAGCTTTAATGCTGCACGTATCACAGCAAGGGTGCTTGTTGACTTTATGGGATACTAAATTTAGAAAAGAGGCATTTAAATTTGAATAATGGCTTCGTCACTTAATCTTTGGTTGATGTTTTAGAGTTCCTTGTAAAAATTTGCGAAACGACGACACTTGGTGGTCCGTAACTACCGAAATTGCTTCCGTGCGCAGTTGCATTGTTTTTTTTTATATTATTTTATCTGTGTTTTGTTTTAGTTCAAATAAGTTGTCTTAAAATATTGACGTGTCTGATAGCACCCCATTAAGATGAAACAGTATATCTATTTGAAGTTAAACAGTAATTTTAGCTCATTTCATTTTAAATCACACACGTTAAGTATGTATAACTTTTTATATCTGGAAATACTTTCAAAAGCATTCAGTGTCCTAACTACGATAACTGCACTACTGATGGCATAGAATATTGTGTAAAATTTAAATACACGACGACTCAACAGTCAGAATTACAACCTAGGTCACCAAACATGCCACATAAAACTTTAGCGGTATAGTAACGAACTTCGTAATAGCTTCAGGACGTAAGATCTTCTGTCATGATGTAAATAATAGACAGTTTTCTTCTATTTTTGTGACCTATTATACTTGTCACTAAACTAAAACTAAAACTAAATTAAATTTGAATTTGGAACTCAAAGGCGCCAATTTTAAATATTTATGCCATAACAATACAGATCTAGGCCGCCGTAGTGTGGGTCGCCATATTGAATTGTTTACATTCGCAAGGAGTATGGTGACCACCACTCTTGGATTCTATTATTGCTTTGGATTCTATTATTGAAGCACTTTGATAGGCTCAGTATAAAAAAATACGGAACCGTAAAACTATTGCCTGTTATTTTTTATTATCGTGTAGTAACAAACGCCTTGTTCATTTGCATGCCGGTGTCTATACGTCAATCACAGAAATAAATCGTCGATTGACTGATTGATGATCGGCGATGAACGTTCATTCACTCGTTCACTACCTGCATGACAGCTATACACACTGCTTTTTTTTATTAACCTAACGTGATGAAATGAACCGAGTGAAGTTTCGAAATCATTTTAAACTGTTCTATTTGAGTGTAAATTGTAATTATTGTTTAGGAATTAAAGTTTATGAAAATGGAAAATAACTGTTATAAATTATTGGATTGTTAAATCAATGAATTTGTGATTCATGTATCATTTTATACTTTTAATTGAGAAGTCTTCAATTAAGTTTATCTAATTTTAAATTTATTACAATATGTGGTAATAAAAGACGAACAATTACTACTGGTATGCAGCTTTCCCACGTTCATAGTCTTCAAATTCATAGCCAGGCTTAAGATTATTCTTTTCGCTTTAAAGAAATATTCAGACCTCACTTTGCCAAATACGTTTTATTGATCATCATCAACAGCTTTTATAAGTCCACAGCTGGACATAGGCCTCTCTTTAGAAATAAAGTTTTGGCCTACTATAACACGCGGGCCAGACAAATTAGCTTAGGATTTGTCCTATTCTGAACACAATATTAAAACAACGATATCCCTCAATTAACGAGTCTTATTCTGAACATTTAAAGGTGTCTATAATATTGTATGTTTTACTTATATAATTTCTGTCAGTACAGTATACCTACCTCTATGTGTACTATAAGCCGCCTCTAACATGTTTCATTATTTTCTATCTCTAGCAACTCTCCTTCAGTTCTCCTGTCTTTTCTTTTGTCTCCCTCAGTTTCTTTAACTATTTCTGAGAATTGTGTACTTAAGTAACAGTTTTGCTTTTCCTAAGACATACCGAGTGTTGTAGCGGTATTGGGTGCACAGGAGAGATTAGTTTAAAAAAAAACTACAAATAAAGTAGAAGGACAACGCTAATGACTACTATATTTAAGCAACAGTAGTCTAAAGATGAGCATCCCTAACCAACGGCACTCGTTCACGAGCAGTCAGTAGTCACTGTCCACCTAATATATATTTAAGGGAAACACATGATCTAATAATCTAAAAGTAAGACTTTACACTAAATAAATAAGTCGCGCTCAGAACTGCCAGGTAATGTAAAAAAATAACTTAACATATTAAGTGACTACATAGTCCTCATATGTACAATTCATAAGCTTTAATTGCAACAAAAACAAATATTAAATTCATTGTGAAAAGAGACTAATATTGCAAGTTAGTTCATTAACATTATTGATAACAACAAAACGTCATTGGGTACTTGGCAAAATCCATGCATGTATGTAAAGTGTAAAATGTAGAAAGCGTTAAATAAATAAAAGTTGTCAATAGTTACTACGCGCAAAAAAAAAACTTGACAAACACGAGAGTAAAATGATTTGAATTAAATCTTTGACACCTAAATATAGATGACGGCGCCAAACAAAATCGTTTGCTAGAAGATAATTAAAAGTATGTATAAACATTTTCTTGTACACATTCCTAAACTTAAACCTGTAATCCCTAAGGGGTAAACAGATGTGAATTAAGCACACACATTATATTAACTATAAATTAATTCAATCGAAACATGTTCGTAAAACATATACATCAAGTAATTTTATCTGCTACAGATAAAACATACGATTCACTAAACAATAGTCTACCAGTCTACCTACATAACCCTAGGTCATTAACACTAAAATACCTCATCATATCCACAATATCATAGGTAATTTCGCCACTAACTGTGTTAAACCCAACTTGGGGATCGACCCTACGACATAAATCTATAGTGAACATTAAAACACCACCCATTACACGAAGGAATTGCCCCAAAAATGCCTCAAACATGTGTCCGACTGCGACCTGTCATCGTGGCTGGCAACACAATAGCTTGGAATTATATTTTTTTGTGTTTGCAACACGGCGACATACGCGCGCTGCGGGGTTCCGCCACGCCCTTGCTTGTTGCCGATTTGTATACTATTCATTTGTCGAATTCATAAAATGAGTAGGTTGTTGAACCTATTTGATTATTGTAGGTTAAATACTAGTGCCTCTTAGAGGTAATTGCAATGAAGTTAATGGAAACGCAGATAGAAGAGATCATTATCAATAGATTTTTTCGTTGATTAATAACTTAAGCATACCGAAATATTATTTGTATGACGTATGCAACATAAAAAAACTTATAAATCTATTGAAATTATTGAATAAACCAAAATAATTAGTTATGTTAAGGCCTGTTCCCATTACGAAATTACAAATGGAACAGCTCTGAGTATTTTACTAATCACTTTATAATTGATCTTAATTTCCATTTAATTTATGTCAGAAATAAGAGACTAATTTTCTATAGAAAATAAACAAGCAAAAAAATTTCAAAACAGATCCCATTCTTTAATACCTTAAAAGGAATTGTTTGAATAAAATAGGAAAAAAACCAAATGCGGTTCTGTTTTTTAGTCTATGGCCATTGTGTTCTTAACCAAAGCACAGGACGCGCACCGCACGAGGCCTCTACTCATGGAGGGTAGTGTTTTGTGCACCGCATTACAATAATTAGCCTCTTTGCACTAATGGCACGACAAACGGTAATCTGGCTCACTTAATGTGCTTATTAGTGTTGTGGTACCGGTTGATGTCATTGACAATACATCACACAATGGTTGATAAGAGTTTGTTTTAGAATAAAGTCAATGGTGCCAAAAATTTTATTACTTAATAATATATAATAATTTGTCAAAAATATTTTTTAGAATAGGGCAAAATTTTCTAATTTTAATATTAAAATATAGTGCAAAAATAATAATAATAATAATAAGAGGAGATTCCTGTCTCTGGAGCCCTAACCACCGGTATCTTGGTCCCAGTACCCGATGTCGGTGGTCTACTATTTTTTATATTTTTAAATATGTATTTGATTATTTTTTATATATTTAAAAATGTAATGAATATGTATATTTAAATGTAATAAAGAGAATAATAATAATAAATAGAAAAATTATCATTAGAGATCCAAATCAGACAACAGACCTATGCAGACATTGCACTTCTGCTCCAGAGACCATTCAACATATAACCGGTGCCTGTAAATCCTTAGCACAAACCGATTACAAACAGACATGACCAAGTGGCTGCAATAGTTCATCAACATTTAGCACACAATTATAATTTCATCAGTCAAAAGACTCCATACTATAAGTACAAACCTTTTTTTTTTTTTTTTTTAACGTGTGGAAACCCCCTCGGGCCGTCACCCCACCGGGGTTTACGGCGAGGCGGTGTGTCGGAATCGGACCGACTAAAACCACACGGTGTGCCACTCTGCGCCTAACATAGGGGGGATCCGGGAACCGCTGCTATTACGACATCCAGATCCCTCCTAGCGCCTGCCCGCTAAAGTGGGCACCATCTGCGGATAAACTCTCTATTTAGGCGACGTACGGCACACGCGCACGTCACCTCCTCGCGGCTGGCCACTATAGCGGATGGAGGGGAAAACCCGTCCCGTCCACCCGCGGCCACACTCAAGGCGGCATGAGGCGCTGGTATGCGCGCCTCCGCCGCCCGGCTCGCCGGCGGCGAATTGGGTCCGAGTGGATATCGTCCTCCCGGGCCTTCTCCGCCGCCTCCTTCCGCGAAATTACGTCTTCGCAGAAGGTTGCGACCGCGGTAAAACAACTGTCGCTACCGGCCATGGAGCGTATGACGGCCGGTAGCGAGAGATCTCCTCCAATAACTGCAGTGAGGACCCCACGCTGCGCCGCCCAGGCGGAACAAACCACTAGCGTGTGCTGAGCCGAGTCCTCACTGCAGTCGCAGTGGTGACAGGCGGGACTCAATTCCCTCCTGGCGACCGAGTGCAGATACCTCCCGAAGCAACCGTGCCCGGAAAGGACCTGCGTCAGTCGGAAGGAAAGGGTCCCGTGCTGCCGCCCTGCCCACTCGGCGATGACCGGCTGCAGAGCCTCCACGAGGGCAAAGCCAGCACGTGGAGTCTGCAACCGGGACGACCAACTAGCCATTGTGGCTCGACGAGCGGCCTCACGCCACTCGCGTACATCTTCCGGCGGGGGCCGTATGCCGCTACCCGCCCGGAAGTCAGCCGTCCGCCGATAAACTTCGGCGAGCACTTCCGCCTCCAAATCCCACGGGGGAGTTCCGGCCAAGGCGCACGCCGCCTCCATCGATACGGTGCGGTAACCGCGTATGGCTCTAACCGCCAATATCCTCTGAGGGCGCCAGAGGCGAGCCCTATTCTGGGCAGTCAGAGCCGCCGCCCACACCGGTGCACCATACAGCGCCATTGACCGGACAACCCCCGTGTATAGCCGTCTCGTCGCGACGCTGGCTCCACCCAAATTCGGCAAAAGTCGCCCAAGGGCAGAAGCAGCGCCGACCAGCTTTGGAGAAAGCTGTCGGAAGTGCTCGTCGAAGAGCCACCTGCCGTCGAGGATCAGGCCCAGATATTTCATCTGGGCCTGAACTGGTACGAGGACCGAATTGACTACGATAGAGGCGCCGGGTGGTGGACCACGACGGGGCCCATGGAACAAAAGGGCCTCCGTCTTATCTAGGGCCACTCGTAAACCCAGCGCCTCAATGCGCCCGACCACCAAAGAGACTCCCACGGTGGCCAGGCGCGCCGCCTCTTGAAAGTTCGCCCCCCGGGCCGTGACCAATGTATCATCGGCGTAACAAATTACGCCCAGCCCGGGGGGAAGACGACCTCGAAGGGCCCAGTCGTATCCCATATTCCACAGGAGTGGTCCGAGGACAGACCCCTGTGGAACACCGCACGACATGGGCCGCCGCCTCAGAATGCCATCTCGGTCCTCGTACATGACGGTACGCTCCCTAAGATAGTCTGCCACAAGCCGCCTCAGGTACTCTGGCACCCCGTGGTAGTGAAGTGCTTCCCCGATGCAGCTAAATGGCAGACTATTAAATGCGTTGGCGATGTCCAACGACACCGCCAACAGCACGCCGCCACAGCTCACCGCCTCTTCGGTCACGGCCCTCAGGCGCAACACAGCATCGACTGTCGAACGCCCGGCTCGAAACCCGTATTGGGCGTCCGACAGATCGGGGCCCACCTCGCAGAGGTGCCGGACGATGCGGGCAGAGAGTATCCTCTCAAACAATTTACCCGCCTCGTCCAGCAACACGATGGGCCTATAGGCCGCGACCGAATCGGTCGGCCGTCCCGGCTTCCGTAGTAGGACCAGCTTCCCGCTCTTCCAACCCTCAGGAAAGCGCCCGGACGCCAAGCTGGCGTTTAGGACTTCCCCGAGGCGATCCGACATGTGGTCGAGGGTGCGCGCCAGCACTCGGGCAGGTATCCCATCTGGCCCAGGGGCGGTGTTCTTAGAGCGAATCCGTAGAACGACCGCCCCTATCTCCGATTCCCTGACGGGCGGAACATTATCCTCGTTCCGTCCCCCGTCGTCTTCGACCATGAAGGCCATCGACGGGGGTGTGTGCTCCGCCCGCTGCGGGAAAAGACCCTCGACCACTTCCCGCAGGAAGCTGGGCTGGAGTGTCTCTGTAAGGGGGGGGCCCGACATGCGGAGCTTTTGTCGCACCGCACGATAAGGGCGACCCCAGGGGTCACGATCAAGACCCTCCAGCATCTCCTTCCTCTTCACTTCTTTGGCGCGGCTAATGGCCAGCTTCAGAGTTTTCCGCGCCTCTCGGTACTCCTCATGAAGCTAGTCCTCCTCGCCGTCTACGCGGTGTCGCCGCCGACTACGGGTGTAGGACCTCCGGGCACGAGTACAGGCCGCGCGGAGGTCCACCAACTCCTGGGACCACCAGTAAACCTCCTTCCGTGGAGGCCGACAACCTCGGATGCGGGGCATGGCCGCATCGCAGATCTGCGTAATCGCATCGCGGAAACGACCAGCCCCCATGTCGACCTCCTCGGTCGGAGCCTGTGGAGACAGCCAGGAGTAAATAATGGCTGCCTCCTCTAGGAGGTCCCTGTTCAGCTTCGAAATAGCCCACCGCGGAAAGCGAGAAGAAGGCCGCGCCGTGTGACCCCTACTGGAGTCCTGGATCCGGGAGAGCTCAAATCGGATGTAGAGGTGATCCGAGAGCGTCTCAACCTCTTCCAGAACACGCCAGTTCCTTACTCGTGCGGCGAGGGCAGGGGTTGCGAACGAAAGGTCCACTATCGACCCCCCCTGCTGTCGCACGCACGTGTTAGTGGAGCCTCTGTTTAATAAACAGAGGCCCACCGAAGCCGCCCACTCCTCTACGGCTTCGCCCCTAGCATCCGTTCTGGGGGAGCCCCACGCAACGGATTTTGCGTTGAAGTCCCCCAGCACAAGGACGTGCCCAGACGTTAGTCGCCGTATCGAGGTCTCCAAGCTGTTGAGGAAAACCTCGAAGTCGCTCAAACTCCGGTTGGGGGAGAAGTACACACCGTATACGGTGATCCCCCCCCACTCAGCAGCAACATATCCAGTGCCCTTGTCTCTTAGCGACAAGGGCGGGGAATGAGGCGCTGTGGAGCCGACGACTGCCACGGAGCCGTCCCGGTCACCCAACCAATTCGGTCGAGGAGGAACATAGTAGGGCTCCGCGGCTACGGCCACACTGATCGACCACTGTACCATGGTTTGTAGCAAGAGATCCTGCGCCGCGGCACAGTGGTTCAGGTTCGTCTGGACAAGGAGGTTGGAGACTTGGTCCATTACCGGACTGTCTCTACAACCTCCTCCATGGGCGATGATGTTGACAGACGAACAACATCGGAGACAGCCTGGGCCGACTGGCTAGCCCCCGATGATTGCCGAGATTCACGGGGAGGCTTGCAGCCCGCCTGCCCGATCTGGTGATTGGCGGGCTTATTACCCGCCTCACATGCCGGGCAGTGAGGGGCGGCAGAGCATTCTGCCGCCTTGTGCCCCGGTCGACCACAGCGGAAACATAGTCCGCTGCAATCAAAACGACTACCTCACTTGGCGCGTGTGTGTCCCGATGCCAGGCATTTATAACACCTCATCGGTCTCGCCGCCAGGATTGTGATCCTAGCGTTCACGAAACCGATGAGTAGTCGGCCTGCGTCGCCCAAAGCTTTGGCCGACGCTACGGGACAACTGACCCACACAGCACCAAGTCCTCCTGGACCGGGGCGGATGGTGCCGACCCTAATGTTTTCCGCGTTGCACCCCGTCTTCTCTGCAATCGCAACGCGGACGTCTTCGGCCGTTACAGAGTCATCCAGGCCCGAGATGCGCAATTCAGCGCATTTTGTAGGCCTGGTGATCTTCACACCATCCGTGGCTGCAAATATTCCCCGCAGCTTCTCGGCAAATATGTCCGCCGTCTTTATAGCTTCGGCTCCAGGGAACTCGAGTACTCGAGCTCCTGTCTGAGCGAGGCGCAATCTGACCCCTCCAGTCCCGAAATCGTTGGCGAGACTGTCCCGGGCCCTCTTGAAAATGGCCGCGTAGGACAGTCCGCCGTTAGCTGCCTCCGGTGATACGGTGACCACCACAGCCGCAGTCTTAGGAGGTTGTAGTTTACGTGGCTTCTTCGTGGTAGCCACTGCCACCGATGGCGCCTGTTGGGTAGAGGCTTTTTTACCCCGCTTCCGGGACTTTTTAGCCCCCCCAACTACCCGCCAACCATCGTTGAGAGGGGCAGATGTGGAGGGATCAGATAAAGGTGTCGGAGTGGGGAGCGGTGGAAATGCCTATAAGTACAAACCTGACACAATACTAGAAAACAGAGCTTGTAAAATATATTGGGATAGAACAATTATAACAGATAAAACCATTCATTACAACCGTCCAGATATAACCGTTCACGATAAAATCAGTAACATTGTTTACATTATAGATATAGCGATCCCGAACACACATAATCTTCAGTCAACAATTTCAGAAAAACTTTCAAAATACCAAGACCTCGCAATAGAACTAAAAAAAAAAAAAAAAAAAAAAAAAAAAAAACACAATGGAAAGCTCACATAGTACACATAGTTCCAATAGTTCTATCATCAACAGGCATAGTACCTAAAACTCTCACTCAAAATCTTGAATTACTTCACATCCCCTTACACTCCTTTCATCTGCTCCAAAAAGCCACCATACTTAATACCTGCCGAATTACTCGCAAATTTCTAACATCTTCATCTATATCATCTATCTACTCTATCTAACGTATCATGCTTGGTAGTACGTATCACGTAGGCCCGCATGACTCGTATATTACCTCTCTAAACAGGGAGACAAATCAAAGTTGATAAATAATAATAATAATAATATAATAATAATAAACTAGCAACACCAGAAGCAGTTGGCATTTTTCATACGCATTTTAAAAATACATAATATATTACTACAAACTTACCAAATTCATCATCAAAAAGTATAAAGTATCAAGCGAAACAAAAATGAACATGTATACAAGAAATTATTTGAATAAAACTACAATCAAAATGCATTTTCAATAAAAATATGTTACCGAAGACATGACGTTTAAACGTCATGTCAATACAATTATTTTCAAGAAATTGCCAATATGCTTACGAGAGCTAGAAAAAAAAAAGAAAAAAAAAAAGCACAATTAACATCTTCGGACTCGTCGCTCCGCTCCGCCTTGCCATCCCCGGCAGCAATAATGGAAGTTCCGGCTGCTGCAGAGGCGTCGAGCTCTAGTTCTAGCGACGAGTTTTTCTCTCCGCCGACGTCGCCAACACCTGTACGTCGACAGGAGAGTACCCGGCCGCCGACCAGCTTGGGATCACGAGAACCACTGACCTCAAACAGGGTCCCCGCTACCGGTGGTGATGTGCGCCGCATGAAGTGGACAAAATCTATAAATGAGAATGTCATGCGGGCATATTTTCGGGCTACAGAGTTGGGAACAAACCTTACTGCGTACCGTGTTAGACTAGTCTCTCTGTTTCAGGAGCTTGAACCAGCCGTTAACGTATCAGCACAAAGATTGTCGGATCAAGTACGAGCTATACAGCGCTGTCACCTGTTGGATGATGCAGTACTTGAGAGGATACGCTCTGACATACGGAGAAACCTTACTATCCCTTCTTCGTCACGCACTATGGTAGCCAACAGCACACCTCGGTTGGCATTATCAAATGAAGATGTTGATGAACTAGTGGAGAGTGAAGTTATTTCCGTAAGTACCCAATGTAACGATAAGATAAGGAGTGCTTTGGAGGATGCGATTCAAAAATACCGATTCGTAAATAATAATAGTAGACCACGGTTATGCCGTTTGCCCATTCATAAACGTAATTTAGCGCTTGTGGGTGCCCTGGATTCGTTACTATCAGACTACTTTGATAATAGCGAAGATCTTAGTGATACACATTCCATTCTGTACTGTGCAGCTGTTGCAGTTTGTAGAGTAGCTGGTAAGTAAGTGCTACTCGCAACAAAAATGCTGTACCAGCTTGGCAGTGTAGAATCGAACGTCGTATTGCTGAGACTAGGACACTCATCGCTAAATTAACTTGTTTTCAAAGTGGTAATACACGGCCGAGAGTCATGCGCTTTGTGAAACAGGCATTCTTGGGGACTACCATTAGTCCTCAACAATACATGTCCTGTGTCACAGAGCGCATAGACTTTCTAAAGCAGAAAGTTTATGCATGGGCAAACAGGATAAGACGTTATAGAAAACGAGTTGACCGGTATAATCAGAATCGAATGTTCCAAAGGAATGAGAAATGGGTTTACCGGAAGTGGGAGGAACCGAATCCATGTGTGAGTGATGGGCATTTTCCAGATGAAAATACCACTAATTCATTTTGGCGTAACATCTGGTCAGTGCCTGTCACTCATACAGAGGGTGATTGGTTGGAGGATGTCAAACGTTCGTGTGAGTCTATAACAGCTATGGAACCCATTGTTATTAATAAAGATGATGTAAGTTGTGCAGTCCGTTCATTACCGAATTGGAAATCACCTGGTCGAGACGGACTGCACAACTTTTGGCTTAAGTGGTTCCGAAGCTCACATGCGTGTTTGGCATCACAATTCCAAGCAGCTTTGGATTCTGGTTCATTACCACAATTTTTAACCACTGGTGTAACCCATTTACTCTACAAATATGGTGGTGCCATGGATCCCAAAAATTTTAGACCTATTACTTGTTTACCAACTACATATAAACTTCTAACATCTATTTTGAGACTCAAAATTACTACACATATAATTAATAATTCGGTACTCTCTATTTCTCAAAATGGATGTAGAAGTGGGGCCCGTGGCACTAAAGAGCTCCTTATCATAGACAGGACCATTAGCCAACAGGTACGTCGTAATCGTAAGAGTCTGGCGACATGTTGGATAGATTATAAGAAGGCTTATGACTCAGTTCCACATACATGGCTTTTGAAAGTGCTAGAGTTGTACAAAATTGATGCAACTCTGTGCACTTTCTTAAAGTCGTGTATGAGTCAATGGAGAACAACACTTCGCTATCCAGGATGTCGGCAGACTGCGATAAACGACATACTTATAAAGATCGAGCGAGGTATATTTCAAGGTGATAGTCTGAGTCCCTTGTGGTTTTGTCTAGCTTTGAACCCTCTCAGCACTCTGTTAGAGGGTTCAGGGTTAGGCTATCGGTTGCAGAAAGATGATCAAGTTATATCTCACCTTCTTTATATGGATGATTTGAAATTACTGGCCTCCACAAAATTACAATTGACGGCGTTATTAAGGGTCACTGAAAACTTTAGTAATTCTATCAAAATGGAATTTGGTGTAGACAAGTGTGCAGTCATGTATGTAAAGAAGGGCGTGATTGTAGAATCTGAAGGAATAGAACTTTCAAATTCAACAAAACTCAGATCTCTGTCTGCCACCGAAACTTACAAGTATCTAGGTTTTTCACAGTCTTTGGGAATACCAGAACCTGGTGTGAAACAAATGTTACAGGAACGCTTCTTTGGCCGCCTAAAAAAAGTACTTAAAAGTCTTTTATCAGGCGGTAACAAGGTGCGAGCCTGTAACAGTTGGGTCATGCCGGTTCTGATGTATTCCTTTGGTGTACTTAGATGGACTCAGACCGAATTAGATGCCCTTGACAGGAGAGTCCGTACATTGCTTACTGCATTCCGCATGCACCACCCACGTTCATCGGTTATGAGATTGTATATTCCGCGAAAGTTTGGAGGTCGTGGTCTATTAAATATCAAGACTCTACACAATCGCGAGATATACAATCTCAGAGAATATTTTCTACAGACTAATGTGGGAGTGCATCGCAATGTAGTTGCAGTAGATACTGGTTTTACTCCGCTCGCTCTGGCTAAAGAGAATTGGCGCAAACCTGTAGTACTTAGTACTACTGATCGCAAGGAAGTATGGAAGGGTAAAGAACTTCATGGTCGATTTTATCGGGCCCTACACGGGTCTGATATAGACTTTAAAGCGTCGACGTCTTGGCTACGGTTTGGTGACCTCTTCGGAGAAACTGAAGGTTTTGTTTGTGCAATTATGGACGAAGTTATCATGACGAATAACTACCGGAAATATATCCTAAAAGATAGTACGGCTGACATCTGTCGGGCGTGCCACCGTCCTGGAGAATCTATTAGGCATATTATTTCCGGTTGTTCTCGTCTTGCTAACGGTGAGTATTTGCACAGGCACAACCAAGTAGCCAGGATCGTACACCAACAACTTGCCCTTAAATACCAACTTATCAATTTCGAAGTACCTTACTACAGGTATGTGCCCGACCCAGTTCTCGAGAACGGTCGTGCTACGTTATATTGGGATCGATCTATTATCACAGATAGGACTATTGTTGCCAATAAGCCTGATATTGTGGTAGTAGATCGATTAGAGCGCCGCGCAATGATTGTCGATATCGCCGTTCCTCATGACGAGAATCTCGTGAAAGTTGAAAAAGAAAAACAATTGAAGTATTTGGATCTGTCTCACGAGATTGCCGACATGTGGAATGTGGATTCGGTGATTATTGTTCCGATAATCATATCTGCTCATGGATTGATAGCGAAGAGCCTCGACCAACACCTTAAGAGGCTCACGTTAGAAGGTTGGATCAAGGGTCTGATGCAGAAGGCAGTCCTCCTTGACACGGCCCGTATTGTGAGGAGGTTCCTGTCTTTGGAGCCCTAACCACCGGTGTCTTGGTCCCTGTACCCGATGTCGGTGGTCTACTACTATTTTTTATATTTTTAAATGTGTATTTTTTGTTTTTTATATATATTTAAAAATGTAACAAATATGTGTATATCACGAAATAAAGAGAATAATAATAATATTATTTTTGCACTATTGAAAAAAAAATGACACATTGGTATCTGCTATTTGTAAAGTACGTCGTTATTTACTAACCCTTTTATATGTCATGTAAAGTAAAAAATGACACCGAAACCGTTAAAAATTAGCTTAAAATAAAATTCAGTGAAGTTCCATTTTCTCGCTATTTCGAAAACAGATTATATGAAAATTCTCTTGTTCATTTCTTTTTCAAGCCTTGAATTTCCAACAAACTGAATATAACAGAACAAAATTTCTTATTTAAGAAGAGATTTATGTCGAGGAGTGTATACTCCGTGTAGTGATAGTATTATCAAAGGTGCTAAACTGTTTCATTGTTGCTGTATAAAAATTATATAGACATAAATAACATTATTAAATAAAAAAATTCAACGAGCTTCAGAGTATTTACTCTGTAGTGCATTTCATACAACATTGCACAGTGGAGTGTGCGCCTACTGAGTGAACTCTAGTTAACAGCTGGGCATTAACAGTACACGAAGACTGACGCGTGCTGCCAATATGTTAACACTCCGGGTGGCCTCCTACAAACATTTGGGGCCGGAAATATTCATCGGTTTTCTTAGAAATGTACAAAATAAAAAGTATTTAATTATCACAATATTATGTCAGCTAATTAGTACATTTACAAACGCAAAGTTACCACACTACTCACGTTGCTAGAATTGTCAGCGGAAAACTCAGAATCTCTTGAAATCTGACAGTTTCTACTTATGAATGCCTTGTTTGTAAAAATATGTTTGATATCATGTTATCGATGTTTATATTTTTTAATGTTAAGCTAACAATGAGACGCTGCAGTAAACTAATTTTTGCAGCTTCGTAGTTCATAAGCTATAATTGGCGTTACAAGTTTTGAAGTATATCCAAGGTAAAATGCGATGGTTTGTTAGATTATATTTACCTAACATATTAATATCAATAAAATAATGATTTTAAGCAAATGTATGTCTTTATGCGTAACAGCTTAAGTGACCAAAATACCGTGCAGCTACTCATCTACACGCAGTTATAAAAATACAGATCCATGTACCTCACTGGCTGACTGCATAAATGTTGCAAATAAAAAAAAACATTTCAAACCCTTCTAGACCCCCAACAAGTCGGAACTGGCAGATTCTCTTGTTACAATTTTACAACATAGCAGAGACAAAGGCCGCCCATTGGGACGCTCTCGACAAACTCGCAAAATGCTCTGCAAACTTTGCACAGTGGGTGCTCTTCTCGCTCCCGGCCAAAATATTGTTAAGAGTACTTCAGCTGCGAGGAAACTGCAGCAGATAATTTTTATAATGCTCTTCACTTAAGTTTCGTTTAAAGTTTAAAATGAAATAGAAAATGGATTAGGGAATTAACAATGTGGAATTTACGCCCTTTAAAAAGTTAGGGAAGGGCCAGCATGGTATAGGTAGATCAAAACTTTTTTCTAAGTAGAGGCTTATGTCTCGTAATGGGCTATCAAATTGAGGGCAATTAATGTCAAAATTTTGTATATATATTCTGAGTGTAATTTGATAAATATGGCTGCAGTATTAACCTTTTAACTCCATAAATTAATGTTTTGTCCAAAGTCCGAATTTTTGACAGCTCAACTCAAATGATACCCATTTAATATTTTATTTTAAAATTGGTCATACTGACTTATAGTGAATGTGCACGTACGTTCACGTCAAAAATTGGGTATGTCCGTCACCTGAGACCCCACCACCGAAGCTCTCTAAGAATGCCAGGTCGCCGTGACCGATTACAGTCATGACAGATATACTCGTATATCTATGTGAACTATAATTATATAAAGTAAACTTTTAAATTATCTTAAATGAACTGATGACATCTGTGTCTAACACCAATCAAAGTAAAGATTTTGAAAATATAAAAACATGTGTATTCTACCTTCAGTACCTATCATACCTTCATATTATATACTTCTATACATATACAGCTTTTGTTGTTTCTTTGGTACGAAAATCATGCCGCTATAACTACAACAAAAGCTACATGTGAAAGTCAAGAAAGTCTAAATAGTTACATACTTTTATTTCTTCAAGTCCTTGGTTTAAAATTCTATCTTCACAACATTGGGTAGATACGTATACTAGTATACGTTAGCAACTAAAAAAATCGCAGCAAACTGCGAGGGTTAGCCTCGATTAGCCAAATATTATAACAGTTTGACCCTTGCATATAAATGAGGTATTTCCCGCGTCGTCGGCTGAGGGTTACTACCACCTGATCACGTATTCATGGGGTGATCAGTGACGCCATAGAACATGCAGCTACGAATACCAAAAATTCATAATTACACATATAAAAAAATGTTAACGTAGTTGAAGACTCTTGTACTAATAAATTCTGCATAAGGTTGTAAAAAACATTAAAATAGACTTTTAGAAATAAATAGATCTGTTTTTTTTTATGTAAGAGTGGTGCTCAAGATCTATACACACATTTAAACATTATACTTATACCAGACACGCTTAGTAGTACACTCTAAGAAAAAAAATGTTTGTATAACGTAACAGGGACAATATAAATACAATTTTATGGCCCTTAGGAATCAATTTTTAAGATTCTTATTCTCAAAATTTGTTTTTACATCCCTTCATGAGAAACTGTTAAGGTAATATTATACGACTTCAACTTTCATCGTCACGACAAAAATTAAATTATATATAATTATATTTTGCCAACATTAGAAAATAATTGTAAATTCCTCGATTAATATTACTATAATAATATGAAATCTGTGTTAAAAATAAATAGAACATAAAATGCTGAACAATTAAATTAAAAACATTACAAAACTTATACCTACACTGATAAAAATTAAGATATATTCGATCATGATTACTGCCTTCTGAGAAATGCAGGGCAATTTATTTTTATATACATTGAAGGAGTTTATATGTTTTATGTGCATGAGTAGTTTATTGTAAACTTATTCACCTTCGTAAGTTACATTGTCATACTGTAAATAAACACGGGAAGACGACATTTTGTATAAAGCATTTAGTTTACATCAAAAGTAAAATAAGTAAAATCATCAACAGCTTTTAACAGTCTATTTCTAAACATTGGCCTCTCTTTAGTAAGAAAGTTTTGGCCTACTGTAAAACACTGTATTCGGATTGGTGTGGAAATATGATGAACAAAGACAGAGAAATAGGTTTTAAACATTAATTGTCTTTAATACGTTTATTAAACGAATGATTGTTCTACAAATAATATAATTGGTAATTACACAGATTTCTAAAAAGAGGTAGGTACATCCATTTAAATTTTTTATCTACGTGAACCGACTGTATGTAATAGATAGTGATTAAATTGATTAAGATAAATTAAAATAATAAATTGTTGATTACCATTCTAACTGGTTTGATGTTGTAGTCTTACTAATTGGATTGTTAAAATCAATTTTACGATAAGAATCGGCAGTGAATATTAAAATTATTGATCATCAAGCTTTGATATGTGGTGATGGATGTATACCGCTGGCTGTATTATCATTAAACTGTCTTATAAGATGAAAGGCTGAACTATGTGGACAGCTCAAATGCGGTAACTAGTATTCTGTGAAAGGAATTTCACCTTTTTCCAATACAAATAAGATTGAACTAGAATAAGCTTTATTGTACACCTAACAAGTTTAGTACGTCATACATATAAGAGTTAAGTAAATTACTGAAAGTGTACAAGTGTATAGAAATCTATGCGTTATTCTGAGTATTAGTAAATATTAAAAAGAAAGAAGTGACAATTACGGTGCATTGTATAGGGTAGGCCATGAATTAGTTAAAATTTGAAAAATCATATAAAAAAACCGTTTGATATGTTATAAAAATTGTTTATTTATAAGATAGTTAATAGGTTGAAATTTATTTTTTAAAAATTACATTGTTTAAATGACCACCGTTTCGACGTATACACATTTTCGACAAATTCGAGTAGCTTTTTTGTTGTTTATTGTTCCTAAGAACACCCGTAATATGTTTGTGCGGGATGTTAGATTGAAATGCTAACGAATTCTTGGCTCACCCTATACTAAATATTGTATTATGGGTATCATAAGATTCGACTAAGATAGCAAATTACGCAAGACAACATCACTACAAAGAGAAGAAAAAGTTGATGCAAACTCTATTCCAACCAGTCTGGCCTATGTTGTAGGCCAAAACCTCCTTTCTAAGAAGAGAACCTATCTCCAGCACTGGACTATAAAACTCGTTAATGTGATGCGAGGTACTAAACATCTTTAAAGTGATTGGCGTGAGGCATTTAGTTCTCAAATTGCTGTTTATATTATTTAAAAGTTCTCTCGGAATAAATTTGTTTAAATTAGTAAACACTAAAGTCTCTATCAGAAGTTACGGTAAAACACTTCAAGTTAGTCAGTCGACCGAGGTTGATACCTTCATCAATCTATACATCTCTGCCTGCGATTCTTAAAAAACCTCATGGACTTTGGGATTGTTAATAAATATATGGAGGTCTTGGGCACCCACTGACATCAGACATTATAAAAAAACAGTAGCAGTCGTGGGACTGCCGATAGAAGTGAAAACGGAACTATTAAGTTGAGAGTAATTAAAACTATATGCAAAAATTATATGAAATTTTTTGTTTCATATATAGCTATATATAATATATAATATCATATATAATATATAATATCATATTCTCCATAGCTATAGATATACTATTATCATTAGCATGTCGGTGACGCGAACCGAGGATTTTACCCTCTACCAAAACGCTCAACGCGCCTAAAGAAGTTTTCACTTCAATAATAAAATAACTAAATATTTCGGACATTTGACACACAACGTCATCTAGTTTCAAATTAAGCAGAGCTTGTGCTATCAGAGCTAGACTGGCTGATAGAATACTTATATACTTTTTTTTTGTAAATACGTACATATTATACATAGGGAACACCCAAACTTCAAAACAAATATTTATAGATCATACAAACATTTGGTCCGACCCGGGAATCGAGTCCGAGACCTCAAGACCTCTTAAATTTATTTATTTAATTATTTTTATTTATTTTTCTTAAAAGAAAAATGCCTTGTCCATTTTATTATTTTTCAAACTTGACATAAAAACCGGCACTTGCCATAACGATATTAGGATAATCTAAGTATGATTGGAGTGGGGTGTACTGTTGTTTGCACAGGGCTCATCTTTGGTGCTCCGTACCGATAGTGTATACATTGAATTATATATTTCTAACAATATTTAAATATCTTTTATGTCTTACAGTTAAGGTTAATCTTAAATTATGAAAGACTTCCTTATCTTACACTTGTCCTAACTTGCCAATGCGATGTTTGATAGCTACATCTATAAATCCTCGTTGCGTAAAAAGCAAGTGTCTTCGATTTGGTAGAGTTTTTCAAGTTGTCATCGGTCATCGAGGTCAGCCATATACCTACAAACTTGAGGATTGAAAAAAAAATGAGGTTGAGAAGTATTATCAGGATCATATCTAAGTGCATGATCTGTACTATGTCTAACGAGACTTCTGCGACGGTAGTCAGATGAAAGTTTAAAATAAAATATAAAAGACAGAGACAAAATACTGCAAAATAGATTTAACAGTTAAAACACAATCACTGAAGCCCAACTCTTCATAGAGCGACAAACGCACAGCGTGGAAAAACATCGAAAACTACTAAAGTAAATAAATTATGGAAGAATCAAATTGCTCAAGTATTAATAACTTTTTATCAAATATGATATAACCTGGAAACATCTAAAATATAGGTATTTAGTAAAGACGTAATTGTTAGACCAATCTCAGCATGATAACTACTACGAAACTATTATCATAGCTAAAATCAATTATTGTAATACATTAGCAAGATGATGCAGTAAAGAGCACTATTATAGTCAGCTTTTTTTATTATGAAACTAAACACATAAACCAGGATCATGGTGAACACAATACACTTAATCCAAAAATCACCTATAAATCTGTTAAAATATATCCTACTTCATTATATTATATGTACCAACAATCGAACCCCATAAGTAGGGACAAAACTAATAATTAGATTCGACGGTTTTTGTTGGATTTTACGTAAAACTGGATTCGACACAAAGGAAACTCAATATTGACGTCAAAAAATCACTGTAATTTCGCACTTTACCCCGCCTTACACCAGAATACTTAATCAAGACCGAGGGAGTTATATTTCTGTTTCCGATACGAAATACTATAGCGTTTGAACACAGATTATCCAATCAGTTAAGATAAAGGACACGCTTTTTACTTGGCGTTGATTTTGTTAAGATTTAAGCGCCAAAATTTGACAGTTGCATTTTGATACTTCACTGTTTACCATAGAGCTGCGTTTAGTTTTTGCAGAGTCGTATTAAAAAATCGTTTTTAAAACTGCCTATTCAGGACATGTCGCACGCAGGAGAGAAGCGCGTGGCGGTCACGTGATCGAGATTAGGCGGCGTATTCACGTCGAGAACACAAAGCGCAGGGTCGCGGGCGAGACGTCAATTGTGTTGGGATTGGGGGAGGAAATTCGCTAAGTTCGGTGGATTTAAATTATAAATTCGAAATACAACACTATTTGCATATCCCACGAATGTAAAATTTATTATTTACAATTATAAGGACACCTATTTATGTCATAAATAGGTGTCCTTATATATTTAGGTTATAATTTTGAATAAATTGAAATTGAAAATATTTATAAATTGTAAACACTAATCAGAATTAAAAGGTGTGTGACATTTAAAACTTAAGTCTTACTACTTAATAAAAAATTAAATTCTGACCAAAAAAATTAAAATAAATAACTGTTTTTAGACTCGTGATTTTTACAAATAGGCACTACTGAGTTTTCTTGTTAAGCGAGTTTCCCTAATAATTTTATTGCGAATAAGTCCTGTTGTACAATAAAAAAAAAACTGGAAAGAACCAGTCAGGTTATAAAAACCTACCTACTTATGACTTATTTTCAAACCTAAAAAAAATTACACAAATAATTCATGAAAATCGGTTCCACCGTTTCGGATTATTCTAATAATAAACTCTGAGCCACGAGATTTTTATATATTGCAAAAAAGTGACCTAGTATTAACCACACAGATTAACACATTGCTCCTAACCAGGTCAATCTATGGATGGGTAACTATTTTTGACATATTGAGACCCCTCCGTGCCTTGGAGAGTACATTGAGCCGACGATCCCTGTTGCCATATGAGTTTCATTTGGCCGCTGTTTCGGATAGTTCGAGCCTTAAAAAAAACCGACTACAATCTTTCTGCAAAACTTCAAAACTTCGCCTAAAACTGGGGTTATAGAGTTTTTACTCGTGCTGCGTAAAAATCGAAATTCAATTGTATCACAGTAGGCTTAAAGCCGACCTCAACGTAATTTAGGAAAAAGGGTAATAAAAACAAGGTATATTTAGGTATAGTTAGTTAGTATATTTTAGTATAGTATAGGTATAGGTATATTTTACAGATATTTTCACATGTTATACATTCCTCAGATTCATTCTGAGAAGAAAATTCGAAACGTTCCACAGAGATGTCTGTTGTTTGATTTCGTGAACGTTTATTAAATAAAAACTATGCAAGTATAGTACAAAGTGTAGGTTGACCGTGTGAAGAAACGACCACAGATTTGAGTCGAACTGTCAATACAGACGTCATACAAGTCAAAATTACCGACCCGAAACGCGATATTGCCTCCAGCAGGACATTTAGGGAGGTAGAAACACTCAAAATCACCAAAAAGATATTAAATATGAACTAATATTACAAACCCTATACTTATATTTAGATACACAAAAAAAATATCATTACAATTCAAATTCCCTGTAAGAAAAAAACAAATAATAATATATATTACGATAAATTGAAAAGACTAAATACGACATACAATAGTAAATTAGTTGTCTATCACTTTCAAACACAACAAAGGTAAATGCGGGAGTGAGCAGAATCAATCTCAAAGAAATTTGTCATTTAAATCACTTAAAACCGTGTAGTAGACCTTAATTTTATAAAAGTTATTTCCTTTTATCAATCAATGGATTTTTTTTAATCGATTGATTAAGTCAAAGTTAAAAGATCATTTTTTTTATTTGTATGTTATATCTGTTTCCTCAGTTAACAGTTAACTGTGCCCACCGCTGCTAAAATGACAAATAAATTCAAGAAAAAGTGACTAGTTAAGTGTGTTATCACTCAATGATGAATGTAATAAAGAGCCCACAGCGCGTCCTTATCACACCTTTCTGATCTAGGTTCAAATCTGCCATCTGTTATCTATTCTACCTACGTAATGTTATCTGTTGTACTGACATAATGTAGGTATGTATGCATATATTATTTAAACGATCTTTACCCTAAGTGGCTTCAATTAGAGATGCTACGAACAGCGATTTGACCGAATAGTGAATATTCGCCGAGTTTCTTGACCGAAGCGCCGAATATTCGGTGACACTATATACACCCGAAACCCATAACACCTGGCGCAGTCATGTAAAATGGCAATTTAGTGAGACAATCAATTTGCAAAAGATAATCGATCTATGGACTTCATGAAATGTTAAAAAACATACGTTTTTTAACATTTATAATAATAATCAACAGAAAACCAATCTCGTAAATCTACTTTGATCACGGAACAGATAACTTTAATCTTTAATTAAGTTGCAATCTTTGGTTTCATTCCTTTTTATTAGATTACATTAAAAGTTAAATCAAGTTAAATTTCATAGATTAAAAAGGTAATGACTGTTATTATATTTAAATATGCAATATTCTCTAAAGTCATAAAGTCATAATTAAATGCTTGTTTTATTAGCAGTTAAGCATGAGTTTATAATTGGCAAAACCTTAATAGATTAAGACATTTAACTTATTTATTGTACTGCTAAATTACCTATGGTTTATTAAAAACAATAAAAGGAACCCGACAAGGAAAGAGCATATATATTTAACATTTACTGATTATTAGAAACATAAAATTAATAACTTTATTGTAATTACAAAAATAGGTTTCTTTATACGTAAGAATGATACTTAACTCGGATGTGGATGCGTAGAGAATTTCTCTGTATCTACTCGGATCTGATAGAATGATTTCAACCAGACTAGAGAATTTTGTTGGGTTGAAATTTTACTCTACATTTACATGTTATAAAGTTTAAATAAACCAATGACAACTTGAAAGCATCGCCAAACATAGGAGGTACGAACTTAAAAACAAGAAATAGTAAACACGGGCGACACCAGTGTGCAAACACTTGTGCCATCGATGTTATGGGGTGATTCGTAGCACGGGGTTCGGCAAATAAATCAGCGCTGAGTCGCGCCGCGGGACCAAGTCTCATGAGACCTAGAGTGGCACAAGAATTGACGACAAATTAAATGTGGTATTGCAGAGAGAAAAATAATACATTTTCAAACAAGGTTTGCAGTTCTTTAGAGTATTGCACATATATTAAAATTTAGTCAAATTATTTGGTTAAAATTAGCAGATAGGTATGCTAAGATATGAAAACAAAAAACTATTTTTGAAACAGAGTTCTACAGAAACGGATAATTATGGACAAGTATTAACGTTTTTAAAAAGAAATTAAAAATTAAGTGTAACTTAAAAAGTAAACGGATTACATGCTATTAGCAGCATACGTAAGGTTCCATTTAGAATTTGTCTAACACAAAAGAGTGCCTTATCCATTTGTCACTCTGGTTCGTTGGAGTTGAACAAGGAGTCCATAGTCCCTGAGGACAGAGGACGCATATTGCAAACATTTCATTATGTACATACGATTATGGCGATATAGGGACATCCAGCGTGGGCTCATTGTCTACAAACAGATGAAGATTTAATTTCTTTTTATAAGAGTTATAGGAAAATGTAAAGTCTAGAACTACACTCAAAGTTTATGGCGAAGGGTTATGCACATTGTCTTGGCATTCACCAACCACGATCACAGGAAGACCCAATTCCGGCTTTCGGTAATGCCTAGTAGCCTAAAGTGTAGACTTGCCGGTGGTGACAGTCTGGCTGTGACCACAAGCTAGCATAGTATATAAGTAACGCTGACTGAGATGACTGGCAACACTTGAAAAGTATAATTGTCTTATTTTGTCTTATCTTATTCTGGCTATACCAGTGGAGAATCCTTGCACCTAGCAAAAAATAAAGAGTAAAAATAAACATCAGTATTTAGGCCTTTTCCTATTATAGTCTAACGTGTCCCTCTGACCTATACACATGTTTTACATATTTATATTCGTAAGACTTTTGAGGTTATGAATGTTCAAAAACATCCGAAAAAGCTTGCAGTATTAGGAAGCCTTAATGCTGGTTACCCAAAGAAATAAAACCAAAATCAGACTGGACTCAGAACACGAATATCATGTAAAATCTATATGTCACTAAATAATTAATTCAATTTGTTAACAGACAGCGGTGATAACTGACATTAAATATGTATTTTTTAAACAGGAAAAGATACAACTTACTGCTTTTATAATTTACAACCACTCATGACAACAATTAATAAATACAAAGAACCCCTTTTTAAACAAAATAAATCGTTCCTCATTTAAAATGTCCGTCGCGCCCAAGGGATGACACTTTGGCTTGTTAATCATAACTAGTTCAATTCATAAGGGGCCCGTAGTAGTTACCCCACCGATGACATAAACCTTTAGCGACACAACTTTGTAGTCAGATGTTGTGACAGTTCGTATTAGCAAGCAAATTGGTAGTGAGGTGTACTGCGCATATTTATGCAGACTGGGGTAATTTCAAAGTCTGTTGCATTTTGAACTACTAATAAGTGTGTCAAATCAATGACATCTTGATTTAGTCGGATAGTAATGTGTATACAAAATTTTCGTGAAAGAGAATAATTAGGATTTACACTATTCGTATTTCAGTTATTGGAAATAACGAAACTCTTTCAACTGGTCCCACTTTCGCCCTTCACTCACTACCAGCACCCGAGCTTACCTCTTACTATGAGCCCACTCCTTTAAGCGGGATATGAAAAAACATCTCATTAGAAAAATACTACTTTGACTACATTCGCATCGCTTTCCATTAGGCAAACACTTTTTTCTTTTTTTTTTTTTTTAACGTGTGGAAACCCCCTCGGGCCGTCACCCCACCGGGGTTTACGGCGGGGTGGTGTGTCGGACTCGGACCGACTAAAACCACACGGTGTGCCACTCTGCGCCTGAGATAGGAGAGATCCGGGAACCGCTGCTATTACGACATCCAGATCCCTCCTAGCGCCTGCCCGCTAATGCGGGCACCATCTATGGGTGAATTCTCTATTTTAGGCGACGTACGGCACACGCGGACGTCGCCTCCTCGCAGCTGGCCATTGTAGCTGATGGAGGGGAAAACCCGTCCCGTCCACCCGCGGCCACACTCAAGGCGGCATGAGGCGCTGGTATGCGCGCCTCCGCCGCCCGGCTCGCCGGCGGCGAATTGGGTCCGAGTGGATATCGTCTTCCCGGGCCTTCTCCGCCGCCTCCTTCCGCGAAATTACGTCTTCGCAGAAGGTTGCGACCGCGGTAAAACAACTGTCGCTACCGGCCATGGAGTGTATGACGGCCGGTAGCGAGAGATCTCCTCCAATAACTGCAGTGAGGACCCCACGCTGCGCCGCCCAGGCGGAACAAGCCGCCAGCGTGTGCTGAGCCGAGTCCTCACTGCAGTCGCAGTGGTGACAGGCGGGACTCAATTCCCTCCTGGCGACCGAGTGCAGATACTTCCCGAAGCAACCGTGCCCGGAAAGGACCTGCGTCAGTCGGAAGGAAAGGGTCCCGTACTGCCGCCCTGCCCACTCGGCTATGACCGGCTGGAGAGCTTCCACGGCGGCAAAGCCAGCACGTGGAGCCTCCAGCCGGGACGACCAACGAGCCATCGTGGCTCGACGAGCGGCCTCTCGCCACTCGCGTATCTCTTCGGGCGGGGGCCGTATGCCGCTGCCCGCCCGGAAGTCAGCCGTCCGCCGATAAACTTCGGCGAGCACTTCCACCTCCAAATCCCACGGGGGAGTTCCGGCCAAGGCGCACGCCGCCTCTGTCGATACGGTGCGGTAACCGCGTATGGCTCTAACCGCCAATATCCTCTGAGGGCGTCAGAGGCGAGCCCTATTCTGGGCGGTCAGAGCCGCCGCCCACACCGGTGCACCATACAGCGCCATTGACCGGACAACCCCCGTGTATAGCCGTCTCGTCGCCACGCTAGCTCCACCCAGATTGGGCAAAAGTCGCCCAAGGGCAGAAGCAGCGCCGACCAGCTTTGGAGAAAGCTGTCGGAAGTGCTCGTCGAAGAGCCACCTGCCGTCGAGGATCAGGCCCAGATACTTCATCTGGGCCTGAACCGGTACGAGGACCGAATTAACCACGATGGAGGCGCCGGAGGGTGGACCACGACGGGGCCCATGGAACAAAAGGGCCTCCGTCTTGTCCAGGGCCACCCGCAAACCCAGCGCCTCAATTCGCCCGACCATCAGAGAGACACCCGTGGTGGCCAGGCGCGCCGCCTCTTGAAAGTTTGCTCCCCGGGCCGTGACCAATGTGTCATCTGCGTAACAAATTACGCCCAGCCCGGGGGGAAGACGACCCCGAAGGGCCCAGTCGTATCCCATGTTCCACAGGAGTGGTCCGAGGACAGACCCCTGTGGAACACCGCACGACATGAGCCGCCGCCTCCGAACACCGTCTCGGTCCTCGTACATGACGGTACGCTCCTCAAGATAGTCTGCCACAAGCCGCCTCAGGTACTCTGGCACCCCGTGGTAGTGGAGGGCTTCCCTGATGCAGCTAAATGGCAGACTATTAAATGCGTTGGCGATGTCTAACGACACCGCCAACAGCACGCCGCCACAGCTCACCGCCTCTTCGGTAACGGCCCTCAGGCGCAGCACAGCATCGACCGTCGAACGCCCCGCCCGAAAACCAAATTGGGCGTCCGACAGATCGGGGCCCACCTCGCAGAGGTGCCGGACGATGCGGGCAGAGAGTATCCTCTCAAACAGTTTACCCGCCTCGTCCAGCAACACGATGGGCCTATAGGCTGCTACCGATTCGGCTGGCCGTCCCGGCTTCCTCAATAGGACCAGCTTCCCGCTTTTCCAGCACTCAGGAAAGCGTCCGGACGCCAAGCTAGCGTCCAGGACCTCCCTGAGGCGGTCCGACATGTGTTCGAGGGCTCGGGCTAGCACTCGGGCAGGTATCCCGTCCGGCCCGGGGGCGGTGTTCTTAGAGCGGATCCGTAGTTCCATTAGGCAAACACTGACTCTACCCTTAGACTCACTTTGGTAGGTAGGTCAAGAACAAAAAAACACAAATCAAATTTTTAATATACTTGACTTATTAAAAATGCGAAAAAATCTTTTTACATTTTTTAGATGTTTTTAATTTTTATTTATATTCAAAATTACATAGTTTTTTTTGATGTATTTTTTTATTTTTCTTAGTTTTATACATTCAAACTGTCAACAAAGAAATCTCAGCTCAATACTTTCAGGGTACAAAATCAGTATAATCAATTTTAATAAAATTACTAACTGTTTAGCACCTACAACGAAAATTGGCCAAACATTGTCTCCATGTTTCTCAAATAAATGATTACGATTTGATGTGCACATAAACAATTTTATAGTTATTTTGAGATCTAAACTTTAGTTAAAATAACAGTCGTTCCTATCTGCTAAACTTTAATTTTGTCAATCTCGAGTTACTTAAACTGAAGACGTCATGACTGACAGTGAATTCTAAGAATATTAGAGTGTATAGAGCGAATATTAGCGTTTTATTGCCGTTGTCTATTCCACAGTTCTGTGAAGAGACATTAAAGTTTTATACCTTTACTGTCCGTGCCTATGGCCTTTGAGTTTACGTCATGGTGTGTTTTCTTCATTCACAACGAACCACTTCACATAATGTATTACTAAATCTTATCCAATGTTTCGTACAAAAACTGTCATATTTCCTTCATTTTATGGTCTTAATAGCTACTTGACCTCGTTAGGGAATCCATTGAAATGATTTTTAGAACTCCTGGTGAAATTTTATGTTCTTTAGAATTTTTGTTACCTGTATCCTGTAATTATGAAATAAATCATAATTACTAAACTATAAATGGTGTAAACTAATAATAAGAAAATAAGAAATAAAAACTCTATAATATAAAAAATACTAAACTAATTGAACTCGGACGTAATAATAGTTCTTCAGTTCAATCTCAAATAACTGAACTATCATTTTATGCTAAATTTGCATTACATTTTGCTTAGTTTTCGTTTTCTTTTTTTTTCCTTTTGACATTTTTCGTACTACTGATATAAGTTATCATTTTCTACTTGATACAATAATTGCAAACGCTAAATAGAAAACAACGGGTTTTTTTGACGTTTGATAAAAATAATTGAATACATTAAAATACCATTAAACTCTAATATATAAAATTTAAAACAAAATGAGATAGCATCTGACAATGAATCTTTCGGCACCATATTCACCACGGTGGCACACTTATGATAAGGGGTGAAATGTATTATTTACACTGAGCCTGCGGGGAGAAAAGAGGTGCGGGAGGGGTGGGTTGTTCGTTACCCGGTTCAGTGGGCCATAATAACTTCAGGGAATACCCGCCTCTGAGCTACCAACACCCGATCGCAAAGGACATTCACACAATAATAGTGTGTTTTACGATTGTTAGTATTAACTCAAAAATTGTAACATGTTTTACCTTACTGTTTTTTAAATTTAATATTATTACAATATAATAAATATTAAATAGGCAACTAAAAAGAAATAAAATATTTTATACAAAATTATAGGCACATAGTTAGATTATATAGATGTGATTAATCTCATGTTATTCGAACTGGGCAAAAGTTACTCCGTTTATTTATTATTCTCTTTATTACATATAAATACACATATTGATTACATTTTTAAATATATAAAAAAATAAAAAATACATATTTAAAATATAAAAAATAGTAGACCACCGACATCGGGTACAGGGACCAAGATACCGGTGGTTAGGGCTCCAGAGACAGAAACCTCCTCACAATACGGGCCGTGTCAAGGAGGACTGCCTTCTGCATCAGACCCTTGATCCAACCTTCTAACGTGAGCCTCTTAAGGTGTTGGTCGAGGCTCTTGGCTATCAATCCGTGAACAGATATGATTATCGGAACAATGATCACCGAATCCACATTCCACATGTCGGCAATCTCGTGAGACAGATCCAAATACTTTAATTGTTTTTCTTTTTCAACTTTCACGAGATTTTCGTCATGAGGAACGGCGATATCGACAATCATTGCGCGGCGCTCTAATCGATCTATCACCACAATATCAGGCTTATTGGCAACAATAGTCCTATCTGTGATAATAGATCGATCCCAATATAACGTAGCACGACCGTTCTCGAGAACTGGGTCGGGCACATACCTGTAGTAAGGCACTTCAAAATTGACAAGTTGGTATTTAAGGGCAAGTTGTTGGTGTACGATCCTGGCTACTTGGTTGTGCCTGTGCAAATACTCACCATATTATTAACACTTTGAAATCGTAAAGGTGCTCGTAGCTACGTATATATATCGCAACCGAGTAGTTGTCAGGAAGAAAGTAGGAAGTAGTTAACATATTGCAAAGTTAAGCAATCCTAGAAAGGTCAATCCATGGGGATAGGTGACTTCTCTTAACACAGTAGGACTCCTCTGTGCTTCGGTCAACACGTTATGCCCTCTGCTCCAGTAGTTGAAGCCCTAAAAAGTCCAACAGTCTTTCTATAGAACTTTGTGAGGACTTGGGTTGTATAGGTCTAATGGCAAACGCTCCACGTAATATGACTGAAATCCTGAATATAAAGCAAGCACTTTGACAAAAACACAGATTCTGGTGCCTATGTGTCAATGTCAATTTTTACCTAAGAGTTCGACACTTCAAAACATCAATAGTTCTAGACTTTGCCCAAACTAGAGAAGCAACTCCCATTGGAGGCACTGGCTCATCTATCATTAAATGTAAGGCATCGCAGTTTACGTGCACTCTCTGTACGCGCGCGCACTGTAATATGTTATAATTTTGTCGCTACATCTATCTTGGCGTGCTTACACGCGACTCACGACACATGTGCCGATTACAACTCACCTACCCTACTCCATATAAGCCACGAACCATGAGCTTTATCATATTTCATTTCCATTCACTGGATCAACTTTTATTAACAACCTGCTCACTGGGAAATCTTATACAGTGTTAATGATTGTTGGGCCGGATGGCCGGAAATCTTACATAGTCCAGGACATGTAAAAACATTTTCCTTTTAACCCCTCGAACTTAGCCTTTTAATTTTGCCTTAGTTAGCTAATTTACATGGTAACCGTCTCATAGCAAATCCAAAGACTAAATCATTATCACTCTTAATAGAGTCTCACTGAAAACCTCGACAAAAACTCAGAGATTATGTTGTTTGGTTCAATCCCTTAACTTATCTTTCCCTTATTTCATTTACGTATAACTCATAACTATCATTTTCATTTTTAGTAATTAAACTTACTTCTATAGAATCCCGGTTGGGATATATCAATTGGTGTTAATAGTTCAAACTACACTTACCCTACTGCTAATTTGAAAGAGATTATTGTTACTTTTTTTATTTATTATCTTAAATTTTCTTGTTACGTAATGTTGTTGAAGTTAAAGGAAAGTAGCTCCTTAAAATAAATAAATACTGCTAAAAATAACTGTAATCATTATAACTTTATTAAGTACCATATAATTATTACTCTATATATTATACACATCATTATATTTTAAAACTATAAACTTTAAAATAAAGAAATAAAAATATTTATTTGACACAAAGAGAATACATTCACAGTAGACACATTGTCGATAGACACTATACGAGTACAGTATATATTTCACTAAAGGTACTGAGACTGTTTACCGAACTAGACAGAAGCCTGTATCTAATACTTTTAAACGAGCAATTGTTGTATATGATCTCTCCTGCTATATAATCTGAATCTCGGAAACGGCTCTAACTATTTTTATGAAGTTTAGCATGCGGGGGCTGTTGGGGTCCATAAATCGATCGAATTAGGTTTCATTTTCAGAAAAGGTTGTTTTATCCGTCTTTTCAAGCAATGATGTGTGTGTCTAATAGGCCCGATTTGACACTTATGTATGTGACAAAATTAGGGATGGGAACAAAAGAAATGGGTAAATTGTGAATCGATTATCACACAATAATACCGAGGAAAGCTCGGTTTCCGGGTTCTTTTGATTTAAATGCATAATAATGATCTAAACGCGTAAATGTTGTTGGTGATAACATTTAATATTTAGTATAAGAATAAACGAGTTCCTTAGCCATCTATCGGTAGGGACATCTGACTTGTAAGCACAATTTATCTTCTTTAGTCTCGCTTGGAAACAGTTACTTTTCTCAAGAGGATCCGCATCACATAGTCAGCTACAAAGTAAACAGACAAACCCTATATAATGAGTGACGCATTGCGTTGATCTTAAAAATAAATTCGAAAAAGTCAGGAAGGTGGTGGTGATGTTGATGTTATATATATTTTTTATCTATGTTAAGAGCCTTCCAAAGTGACTCTGCACTCCTTGTTGGAAAACATGAATAGAATCTAAGAGTTGTGGTCACCATACTCATTGCAAATGCAGACAATGCAGTATGGTGAACCACACTATGGCGACCTTGTGAGATGCTTTTTCACACCCCGCTTGGGGACGTAAAAGGCATGATAGTCATTGTGACAGTGTAAGGCTTACACAGCTACCACGATAACTGTCACCCGTGCATCAATGGGTCTATATATTACTACATTGACAACTATCAGTATAAAAAAAATATTGATGCAGTTCTTTAATATCATCTAAATGACACATGTGACTTTGTCATCATTATCAGTCCGGCGCTGGACATAGATCTATCCCAATTGCAAACCACGCAGATCGATTTTCGGGTTCTCGCTTCTCCATTCTATGGCTTTATGTGTGGTGTCATATACTAATAAATCAACTTAACACCTATACAAATAAAATACTACACCTACACAAACCTCTAAAATATATTACTATAAAACTATGGGGAAAGCAAACAAAAGAATATTTTTCACGTTTTCTATAGTTAACAGAAAATGAGGTCAGTGTAATTTTGAAAAGGAACTCAATACTAATTTCGTGAATATATGCAGACGTAAATATTTAATACAAATAACCTTTGACACATCTAAAAGGTAATAGTCAAGCTCTAGTTTGATTTTATCTCTATTCATGTTTCACACTACACATTATACCCGCTATTCATCATGTTACCACCTACTAATCATTGTTATTTATTCAGAATACCACGGCGTGATGTGTACAAACGCCGGATTTCGCCGAACATGGCAGCCGGTGCGTGGCTGACAGCGGACCTCGACGTCGCGTGCATGCCACTCAGTGAAACCCCGACCTTATGTAGCGATAGCAATGTAACTGGATCTTAGCATGCGATTATTAAATTATAGAACAAATAAAACCCAATGGTTTTTTTGGCTATATTATTTCTCGTCTTGATAATGATTAAAGACGTAAATCCTAAATATAATAGGACGAAACACAGTATAAATTGCACATAAAGAATATGTTATGTTAGACTTAACTCGAAGTCTGTAGATCCAATCATCACCTTCAGAATATTCCAGAAGTTTGTATACAAAACAGTCTATGAGCTCTTATGCTCTATGGGTAATTACTTTTAAGACAAGAGTGTTTTTCCATCTCAAAGGCCGACAACATATCTCTTTGTGACTTTTGAGTCATACAACACGGGCAGTGGTAGTTACTAACAATCAAGTGAACCATCTGCTAAGTCGCTCCTTACGTAATAAAAATACCTAGAATAAAGTCACAAATAGTTTCCATAAACAGAACAACTCAAGATCAAGAGATGAAAAATTAATAAAAAAAAACATACACGAGATTTTCAATCATAGTTATAGGTAATAAAAACTTGTCATAAGATATCTTATTTGGAGTTATTAGGAAGTCAAAATAATTAGGAACTTGAACATCGGTTACGGTGTTCTTCGGTCGATCGGTGTCTAGCACTCTATAATCGTAATTACAGAGTGTCCAGACATTCCTAGCAATAAAAAGTTTTAATCAATTTGTTACCTGTTCAAGTAAGTTTTATTTGGTACTATATACAGTTTTTTGATTATAAAATTTCATACCTATTTTCGGATGCTACCTACGACACCGAAAGGGTAGAGTACCTTTTACTATCTGTCTGGTCTGGTCAACTACAATATGGACGCACTCACGACAAAAATAAGTGAAAAAATATTTGATAATTGAGAGTAAATTGAAGGAGAAAGTCGGTAAAAAGATGGCAGTTCAAGGGTAAGAAACTTTACTACACTATTGCTTAGTATACGTTTTAACTTCTTTATTATAATTTACAAATATTTAAGCAATAGACACAAAGAGCACTCAGATGTAAAACAATAAATTGTGGAACACACAAAGTGTTATCTCGTGTGGGGATTGAACCCGCAACTCGTGGCACAGTAAGAAGCGACGAGGTATGGTAACCGCTAAAAAACTACGCACTTCGAGCAGACATGTTGTGCTTAACGTGTTATCTACACAAAGGTAATATTATCTTCGAATCTCTAACTGATATAAAACTATTTTGCTGTCTGTATAATGCTTACCTTCACGACAGTACACAAGGCAGCTGCCAGACACACGTCAGTCGTCAAGCGACGCGCGAATCAGTGGTTAGCATCGCGTGCATAGCCACGATCGATATCTACCCTCGGCTCGTACTACTGGATCTTAGGTTAGATGTGATTACTATGTTTGATGTAATCCAGGTCAAAACGTAATTGATAATTGTAAAAGATAATTGTGTTTTTGCTAGACTAGTCGGATATCCGGCCAGTGAATTCACACTAACATTATCAGCACCGGCAATAGCTACCAATCGCTCTAGCTACGTCAAAAAAATAAAGAAGAACTCTCAATAATATTTTTCAATGTTCAACCCTTTTAGGATCTTATAGGGAACAGGACTATTCCTGTTCCCTATAAGATTAAGAAGAAGACAAAAAACATTTAAATATTTTTGCATATTATGTTATTGACACTTTATTGATGTAGTTATCGGAGTAGGTTATAAAATATTCTAACGAACACTTTTTAAGTGACACTCTAATGTTTATCATGATTAATTTAGTAAAAAGTAACACATACTTTGCTCAGTTACAAACCTACATTGGAATGGATTTAAATTAAAATCAGTTACTAATAGTCTACCTGTAAGCGTATTTCATCTTTTGTGAATAGTACTTTATTTCACCTCGTAAGTGATTGTGTAATCTTGAGAAATAAAATGATTTTATACTGTATACAATGTCAACGGGGACGAAAAAAGACACGTTGCCTAAACTGTCAACGCTGCAATATAATTACCATCATTTTCCAATCAGACTCCTCTGTAATAAAAATGGTAATTGTAGCAAAGGTCGCGGCCAACCCCCATCGCAAGTGCAACCATAAAACCGAACAAGTATGTAACTCACTTTCTATTGCGGCCAATTGTTGTGAGGGTGTACCTAAATCGTCTCGCCATCTGTTCAAGTTTCCATTTATAAGAGATCTGTTCATATTTTATTCATTCCTTACTTGACAATCCAGTATACCTAGACATCTTGAAACTGTACATACCGCATGTTAAATTTTTATTTTTATCATTTTCGATAAACCTCAGTGAAAAATGATGAAACAGTCACATATTTGTTCAAGATCTGCGATATCAAGTTTTTGAATCTAATTTTCAATTTTGCGCCTTGTAAGCTACCAGCTCTATTTTTTTCTGCTCTGAAACATCTTGGTGACTGTTTCTTTTTTACAATTTTAGTTTAAATATACATAGTTGTTAACATAAATGTTGTTAAAATAATAAAAGCTGTGGTCTGTGGTCATCACAGGTACATCAAAATACACAATGCCTATAGTGTTCAAATATTAGTTTATATGATACTATTGAGATTGAGATCATATTAGACATTGCTTATTTTCATTCTTTGTTCAGGCAACGATGTATGCTTCAGAAAACAGTATGCTTGTTTGCCAAAATATTTATTTAAGTAATAAATAATAATAAATAAAACTGATGAGCGAGAGCACAACTGCATATACCTTATCCTAACTTGCCGTTTATGATTACGTGTCTGCATAAGTAAGACTTTACAAACATACAAGAAACGGACACAAAGAACATCCAGACTCAGAACAACAATTTATGGATCACACAAAGTGTTGTCCCATGTAGGATTTGAACCCACAACACTCAGCGAATTGGAGAGCGGCATGGCGACCGCGTAAACCACTAGGCCAATCGTGCAGTCAAAATAATACTACATACTCTATAAGTACTAATAAGTTGTCCAGACTAATAAAACAAGCAGTCTTACCTACATTTCCGGTTACACATTCGGACTATTACAGTCGTGAATAGCTGCAAAAGTAGATATCATTTTCTATGTATATGTTTAATATTACAAAAATATTAATTTATAAGATTGAAATGCCATATACCCATATGTAACGTATCCCTAACCTCTAGGCAGGTGATGAGGAAATGATAATACAAAATTTCGGAATACTCGTTTTCAATGTTAAAAGCTTCGCGCCTACAAATTAGATTTTAAAATTGACCCAGATTTGTAAAAACGTTTTTTTCTGTGTCAGCTTATCTGCCCTCGAGCTGAGTTTGCACTTCAGCGTAGGTTCATTTGGAATTGAAGTCACAACCTCTCACCTAAAAAAATCACAAAAAACGCGCGCTTTACGTATTTGACAAAGCCCCGCGGGGCGGCCGTACGCTCCGTCCTCCAATAGACCTTTCTCCTTTACTCTTGAACGGTGCCTATCTTTCATTCCGGTCCCACGCTCTGATTGCTTAAGGCTCTTTCTTGTAGACGCTCCTCCCGTACCGACCCACGTTTATTTTTCATTTCTTAGGGAGCGAAGAAAATAATTTTCTCTGAGCTTTGAACCCGTGGCGAGGCAAAAATGGGAAATTTGGAAAATGTAATTGGATTCTAGACTAATCTCGACGCCTCTCGTATTTTATAAGAGGGGAGTGCGTGTTGAAATAGAAATGGTAGACAAATACTCTCTCATTTACGTAGATATAGTCTATCTAATTAAGTACATAATGCTTATAAAGTACAAAGAAAATTGAACCAAGTGTTTGGCCATTTATAATCGTTAACTTGGTATTACATACGAATGAAATTAAAAATACACAAGTTAAGATAGTGGAAGTATGAAAATAAATAGAAAATAAAAATATTGCTTCTGTTAACAAGTTTGTTAGTTACCCATCTTCTTACCAAAAAGTTTCTTGAATTATAAAGTAAAAGTTTAGTATAATTAATGATACGGGCAACTGTAAATTCTATCTTAGATAGTAAGATTTTTTTTCTGTGCTTAAATCCCCACAGCTACCACCGAAAGGAGGTTATGTCGACTCGAACCGACCAAAAACCGTACCCCGTCTCAGATACCAATAGTCGGGGAACCAGGTGTTCCCTTTTCTTCCTGCCTCAGGCTTGCGTTAATGGAGGACGGAGATCGTTTAACGATCTCCGGCGCCGAGTCTTATGTAGGTACCTGGCCCGTTCCCGGGCCTTGCGGATCGGGCGAGTTCTAAACCTTTCCCGGTCCCGCTCCACCATCTCCTGCGGAAGCATGACCTGCTCGCAGAAAGAGTCGGCGGGAGGTAGTAGGGTGCTTAATATAAGCAAAATTAAAAAAAATCGTGCTTAAAAAATTTGCAAAACGACAGACGTTAATAATTTTATTCATTAAATTTATTAGTAATAGACATTATGTTATGTTTCATGAAACATCTCAAAAGAGACTAGGGGATTAAGTAAATACGTGTTGACGTTCTTTGGTAAAGATTGTTTGAACAAAATATACGAATAGCAAACCTCCCAGCTTCTCCAGTTGACATGCTAGAGAGCAAACGGAACCGGCCAACCATTTATAAGGCTTTTTTTTTTTATTTTAGAGCCTGTCAAATAGAGTGTAATTAAAATACAAATACAAAATTAAATAATAGCAGTGCAGTAAGTTTTTATCACCATTTTTTTGCATGAATTTCTATGAGATACAATTTGTGCGGTCCAAGGTACAACATCTATATTATACCTTAGTTTTCTTTCAATATTAAGATTTTATTTCCAGTTAAATCAACTATCCACATATTTTAGTAATTTAGGTAATTTTATTAATAACTTATTGATCTTTTAATATACATCAATAGCACCTTCTACATATAACAATTGATTAGCTTCAACTATCATTACACTAAACAAGAATACACTAAACACTAAACAAGTTTAGACCTTAGAATTACTTTTTTTTTGTTGGGGTTGGAAAACCCCTTCGTATCTCCGGCTCCTCAGAGACGCAGGAGCCAGGAACATGTGTTGTTTCAACTAAAAACTACCCCAGCGGCTGGTCTCAGGCGACCTTCTCTGAAGGGGACTCGGAGCCGCGTCTAGTCAGGCCCTATCCTGGTGAGGTTACGGAGGCTTCCTCACCTATACGATATCTAGAACCTACAGTTGTCTGTATACAGGGTGTTATATCGACATCACCTTTATTTATACCAGACATTCATTTAGTTATTTTGAGGCGATTTGCAAAATTTGAACAAAATATATTTCATTCAACCGAATATATTCAGTAGTTTAGCCACAGGACACTTTTTTCTGTTTCGCAGTTTACAACACCATGTATCATATAATACTATAGTACGCAATGTTCAATGACCTTTCACACATACGATATGATAATTAATAAAATTTAAAAAATAAAAATATTTTTAAAGCTAAATCAATCATATTTCGAAGAGCATACAAAAGGAAGACAAAGAGGTTCATAAACTTTATTTACTTTGTTGGTTACTGTGTCGGGGAATATAAAATAGAAACATGTAATTGGCTAATACGTCACAAGCATCATTGCAGCCAACCTACAAATTAACTAATCGCTTTGTAATTGCGCACCTTTTTGTCTATTGATTGTAAACAAAATTTATTTATTTAATTTGTTTATTTAAATGTTTTTTACAGTACATATTGTTAATACCGGCAAACACATTATATTTTTTTCTTAGCTTTAACAATTGACAGCATTGATTCAATTATTTTATATTCGAAGACTTCCGGATTCTAGAAAGTACGGTTAGTTAGTGTAAGATTTTAATTTGATTTGTAACGAGTCCCGCTAATTTTGTTAAAAAGTAACAATATTGATTGTGTTGTGCAGTGTGCGCGTGAAATTAAGTGTTTGGTTGCAAGTCTTTAAATTAATTTGATTAACCAAAATCGATGTTCATAATGCCGCGAGTCACCTTTAATTGACGTGATTTTAATTTACGGGGAATGTCATCAAAACACATTTCTTGCTTTGCGGACATACAGTGACAGATATAGAACCACTCGTGTATGTCCTACAGACATCCGAATTTTGGTAAGGCCAGTACAGAGATTACGAGACAATCAAAGTTTGGTGCCTAGTAATGTTGAGTTTGCTCTCTACACACCGATCGCTCTTGAAGAATATACAGTAGCGCACAAAAGTATTTTGACAAAACTTCTTTTGCAGTTATCTTTTTACTGAGTACTTCAAAATAATTTTAGTATTTTTATATTATTATTTATGATGTATTTCATCCTCTGTGAGTTAGAAGTTGGAACTTGTTTGTTTTCTTTCTTTGTTAAAAACAAAACATGTCTATACTTGCGCTCAAAAGTATTTTGACAACCATTCAGTTTCTTGCTGGCAGCGGTTCTACTCATACTGCACCTATTTTTGTCTATAAGGTATAATTACTCCGCATTTATCAACATGCCTAAGACTAAAGAATATTCAAATGATATTAAAAATGCCGCGATAACTGCCCTACAAAGTGGAATGATGCAAGCAGAAGTTGCTCGAAGTTTTAAAGTGTCACGACAACTTGTTAGTTCGTGGAACAAAGCTTATAATAAACGTAAAACTATTGAAAATAAGCCTCGAAGTGGCCGTCCGAAAAAAACATCCGCTAAGGAAGACCATTTGATAAAAAAGATTATCGACAAGTGATGTCCGAAAAACGGCTGTGCAAATAAAAAACGAGTTACAGGAAAATTACGACGTGAATTTACACATTTCAACTGTAAAGCGCAGACTAAAGGACTTCGGATTACATGGACGACGTCCAACTAAGAAACCTCTAATTTCTGCAAGGAATAGGAAGCTGCGCCTTGCGTTTGCGAAACAGTTCAGATTATGGACGAGTTCAGAATGGTCCAAGGTGTTGTGGAGTGACGAAAGCAAATTTAATTTAGTGTCATCTGATGGTACGTGCGACGTCCTGTAAATAAAAGATTTGATGTTCGATATCAAATACCGACAGTAAAGCATGGAGGTGGCAATATTATGGTCTGGAGAAGCATTTCTCGCCGCGGAGTCGGACCTTTAGTTAGGATAGAAGGTACTATGGATCGCTTTATGTACGCAGATATATTAAAGCAATAAATGTTACCCTATGCTAAAGCAAATATGGTACCTGGTTGGTATTTCCAACAAGACAATGACCCAAAGCACAAATCGAAACATGTCAACGACTTCATGAAACTCGCTAAAATCAAAATTCTCGACTGGACAAGTCAAAGTGCCGATTTAAACCCGATAGAGCATCTTTGGGAAGAAGTGAATCGCCGCGTAAGATGTCGAAACTATTCAAATAAAGATGCTTTATATTAAGCACTAAGTAACAAATGGAGTCGAATACCCATTGATCGTTTGCAGAAACTAGTGGACTCTATGCCGGCGCGTTGTGAATCGGTCTTGAAGGCTAACGGATATGCAACAAAATACTAATAGTTAATATCAAAAATAATATTTTTTTTATTTTATAAAATAAAAAAAACTTTCGTTGTCAAAATACTTTTGAGCCGTGTCGTAAATAATGTTTCTTTATGTTTTCTTTTTGTATAGAAATACAGTACTTTTAAGTATCTTAATTTGTGAAACGTATCATTACTTCAAATATAATCCTTGATTGGAAACAATTTTGTTATCATTTTTTGTGATATGGAATAAAATTGAGTTGTCAAAATACATTTTACTGTATGTTGGACCATTTCAGGGATAATCCTACATGCAGTTTACGTAATGCTGTTCGTCAATTTGGTGTTCAGCATAAAAAGATCCATGGTAAAGACTGATAAACGACGGCCCTTCAAGCTTCGAGACCTTATTGAATTAGAGGGATTAATTCGTAATTAATTAATAGTGTACTGTCAGTAGTTACATACCAAAGTAACAAATGACCCTGAATTCCTATCCATCATGTGAACTGATGAACATACCTCTACTCGTAATGGCATATGGAATCACCACAACTTGCGATATTAGGCTACGGAAAATCGTCATGCTGTGAAAGAATCATAGCACCAATACCGTTTATCGTTAAATGTGTAGGCAGCAATTCACGGCAACCAAATAATTGATCCTATTTTAATTGATGAAAATTTGACTGCTGTTTAGTTTTTAGAATTACTTGATGGCCCAGTCTCTGACTACACGCACTCACGCACGCTACAGACTCAACTGTCTGTTGCTCAAAATAGGTGTTTATGCTATCAGTTACACGGAGCACTTTCACATTCAGTGGTGGCTGCCAGGGAGCGTCTTAACTACATGTTTGGTGAACAGTGGATAGGACGATGCCATGTTGATGTGATGCCACATTTGATACTCCTAGACTTTTTTAGTGAGTATATACTTTTATAGTGCAAAATGAAGTGTACTCAACAGATATTAATCCAGTAGAAGAACTGAGATCGAGGATCATCAGCACTTTGGATAAAATAAAAACCCTAGGCGCGAATGACAATTATGTGCTAAAATACACGAAAACATGTTGCAAAGATGTCAATGCATTGATGTGAGAGGTAGACACTGAAAATTAAACAAATTAAATTAAATGAATTAAATTTTAACCCCTTGTAACCCATGATCATAATTTTTAAAATTATTTACGTTTAAGGACTTATATTTAACTAAAATGAAACACGTATTTCTCAGAAAATCATTTTTTTTTATTATTTGTTCATCTATTTTGGAAAATAGGGATTGTGACATATCTGTTACATCGAGCTAATAGTATCATATTGATCTATGTGGTGTGGAAGTAGAATTAGCTCTATGACGATTTCTGTAACATTGATTTCTATCCTCGTTAATCAATGTTACAGAAATGTTACAAACCTAAATAGTTATCTTTTTAGTATAAAAATACAAAAAATGTAATGATATACTATATAATATCTAATTTTAGGTACTTACCCGAATGTCCAAGAGAAAACCGTATCAGTTTAGCAAGAAAAACTATTTTTACCGAATTTCAAACTCTTTTACACGTACCGACTTGTGTGACTACCTACCTGTCAAATTAAACTTTAAATTTTATATTAGTAACGTCATCTCTGTGTGACGTGGTATGTTATTTCCTTAGTATGGTATGTAACAGTGAAGATGCAATGAGTTAAAAGGGAATTAGTATGATCTGTATAAAGTTGTAGGATCTTTTATAGTTTGTTACAGAAACGTTACAAGGGGCTACAAAAGGTTAAGCAAATATGGATATGATTTAAAAAAAAATGAACTGAGTGAAAACTGAACAGTGATAAGAATGCATATATGTGTATATTTCGCGATGCGACGCGACGCTTGGCTCGCGTTTGATTACGCAGTCATTTTTGTTCCGCTCGCGCCGCCACCGTGTGCAGATGAGTGACCCGTGTTATTAATGATGCTCTAATTCGGAATTGGAATATTTATATTTGTTTTGTTGTAAATTAGCATCTCTGTATTTTTATAAAAAAATTTTTTTTACTCTTTTTACAGAAGTATATAGGTATATTGGTATATATTACTTGCTAGTTACTGTTTTGCCGTAACTGAAGCGCCACGTTGTATATAGCTACTCTATATGGATTAGCGTTTATCAAAAATAATGAAAATGTTGTTCTTCAAAGAAATAAAATCTTCATACACTCAATCCGTTTTGCAAAAACACGTATAATACCTATTGGGTAAATTTTATCAAGTCAACTGTAAATACCCCAAAAAAAATTTTCTCTCCCAAATTCTCCACTATATAAATGTCTAACCGTCATCGGTATGTGTCAGTCACTGCTTCAAAAATTATAAACGTTGCCAGGTGCTCGATACCTATAATTTTTCGTAAGCTCTCAGACTATACCTAGTCTAAGAGCTAATCCAAGAGTTTTGAAAAATTTGTACTTAACGCCGCACTGTAATACTTAACTTAATTTTATAGAACTTTTAAAACCCTATTTTAAACATTTTACCTAGCAATTATCAACTATTTTATAAGTTTTATTGTCATAATCAATTAAGTACATAACAGTTATCAAATCAAATCAACACCCTACGGAGAGACTTCAAATTTTAGTTTAAAGTTACTGACAACAATTAATTTTTTAATTTTACATTCTTTTCCTGTACCTTGTTTACTGTTAATTTTATGTACTAAGTTTAAGAATATTTCATGTATGGTGTGACAACTAAAATCTTTTTTAAAGTTTCAATTTTTATAATTGCTATTGCAATTCTTATTTAGGTTTGCTTAACGATTTTTTTTGTATACAGTGTTTAAATACGTACTATTTGGTTTATTTTCAGTGTTAAAGTCACAGGTGTGTATACAGTGTCATTTTTCTTTTCATTTTTTATTGTGTGGTATTACCTTTACTTTTGTTGAGTAATATTTTCTCTGCTTTAGTACTTTATATACCAATATGATAGGTACTAAAGGTGTAGGGGCTACTCAGCCACAGTCTGAGGCATTATACACCCTTCCTCCTTCTCCGGATGTCCTATTGAATTTGATGAACAAAATAGAGCAACTGACTAAACAAGTTAACGTTATCTGCACGTGACCAATCACAACCACGAGGCCGACATCGAAATAAGTTGAGATCCCGGAACTCGCACACAAAGTCACCAGCTCCAAGCACTCTCTGCTGTTACCATCGGCGGGAAACGGCATATGGCCCCCGCCTGAAGAGATACGCGAGTGGAGAGAGGCCACAATAGCCCCTTGGTCGTCCCGGCTGGAGGCTCCAGGTGCTGGCTTTGCCGCCGTGGAGGCTCTCCAGCCGGTCATCGCTGAGTGGGCAGGGCGACAGCACGCTGACGCAGATTCTTTCCGGGCACGGTTGCTTCGGGAAGTATCTTCACTCGGTCACCAGGAGGGAATTGAGTCCCGCCTGTCACCACTGCGACTGCATTGAGAACTTCGCTCAACACACGCTAGCGGTTTCTTCCGCCTGGGCGGCAGTTATTTTACCACAGTCGCAGCCTTCTGCGAAGACGTAATTTCGCGGAAGGACGCGGCGGAGAAGACCCGGGAGGACGACCTCCACTCGGACCCAATAAGACCCAATTCGCTGCCGGCGAACCGGGCGGCGGAGGCGCGCGTACCAACGCCTCATGCCGCCTTGAGTGTGGTCGCAGGTGGACAGGACGGGTTATCCCCTCCATCCGCGAGGAGGCGACGTCCGCGTGTGCCATACGTCGCCTAAATGGAGAGTTTATCCGCGGATGGGGCTCGCGTTAGCGGGCAGGTACTAGTGGTACGGGAGCTAGCAACGTTTGAAAAGTAAGAATTTTAGGTCAGCTGATTTTGTGATATGTCATCCTTCTAGCACTTTCGGTTAGAGTCTGGGCTATCTGGCTGGCGGTAGCGGTTGCGTTCATTAGTGCGCATCCTACCTGTCCAGGTAAGAATCCTGGATTTTAAAAACATTTTAGAAGGCGTAATTTTTGATTTTTTGTTTTTAAATAAGTCTACCTGACATACTTTTTTATTGCCAGACATTTTTGACATTGCTAACTATGTGCCATACGTGATTTTTTTTATTTTTTTTAAAAAATTTCAAAGTATTTTATAATGTCTGTAATTTTAATATTATGTTATTTAAATATAACAAAACTTAAAATAAATTTGCCAGACATTAATTCGATTGTTAAGTCTTGAATTAAAATTAAAAAGTCATGAAGTATTGTAGTATGATGCTAGTAGTCCGAGAGAGACAGCTGAAGGCGCGAGAGAGATAGACAACGATAGTGGCGCGACAGGCAAGTTTGCAAGATGGCGTCAGTCTAATATCACATGTTTGTTTTTGTTTTGATTTTAATGTTTATTTTTTAATTTGGTTACAATGGCCAGTGATAAAATAAAATGTGTTTTTTGTAAAGGACATAACGTTACCATAATACTTTTCATATAAAAGGCTGAAACAACTTGAAAAACTTTATATTAATTATTTATAATTTCCATTTAGTAATCAGAACAATTAAATTTTAATGTAATTTTATATTCCTTTTATACTTAAATTTTTTTGAAACTTGCTCTGACTAGAATGATGATTATTATTATTTTCTTTATTTCATTATATACACATATTTATTACATTTTTAAATATATAAAAAATAAAAAATACACATTTGAAAATATAACAAATAGTAGTAGACCACCGACATCGGGTACAGGGACCAAGACACCGGTGGTTAGGGCTCCAAAGACAGGAACCTCCTCACAATACGGGCCGTGTCAAGGAGGACTGCCTTCTGCATCAGACCCTTGATCCAACCTTCTAACGTGAGCCTCTTAAGGTGTTGGCCGAGGCTCTTCGCTATCAATCCATGAACAGATATGATTATCGGAACAATAATCACCGAATCCACATTCCACACATCGGCAATCTCGTGAGACGGCGAGAACGGCGATATCGACAATCATTGCGCGGCGCTCTAATCGATCTATCACCACAATATCAGGCTTATTGGCACAATAGTCCTATCTGTGATAATAGATCGATCCCAATATAACGTAGCACGACCGTTCTCGAGAACTGGGTCGGGCACATACCTGTAGTAAGGTACTTCAAAATTGACAAGTTGGTATTTAAGGGCAAGTTGTTGGTGTACGATCCTGGCTACTTGGTTGTGCCTGTGCAAATACTTACCGTTAGCAAGACGAGAACAACCAGAAATAATATGCCTAATAGATTCTCTAGGACGACGGTGGCACGCCCGACAGATGTCAACCGTACTATCTTTCAGGATATATTTCCGGTAGTTATTTGTCATGATAACTTCGTCCATAATTGCACAAACAAAACCTTCGATTTCTCCGAAGAGATCACCATACCGTAGCCAAGACGACGACGCTTTAAAGTCTATATCAGGCCCGTGTAGGGCCCGATAAAAGACTTTTAAGTACTTTTTTTAGGCGGCCAAAGAAGCGTTCCTGTAACATTTGTTTCACGCCAGATTCTGGTATTCCCAAGGACTGTGAAAAACCTAGATACATATTATTATTACTTTTTATTATATGCACAGTGAAAAGTAATTTACTTTCGTAATGATTCTCTGTATCATTCTCGACTTATCCTGCAACTGTTTCTCTCGGACTACTAGCATCATACTGCAATACTTTTTATGACTTTTTAATTTTAATTCAAGACTTAACAATCGAATTAATGTCTGGCAAATTTATTTTAAGTTTCCTTATATTTAAATAACATAATATTAAAATTACAGACATTATAAAATACTTTGAAATTTTTTTAAAAAAAATAAAAAAAATCACGTATGGCACATAGTTAGCAATGTCAAAAATGTCTGGCAATAAAAAAAGTATGTCAGGTAGACTTATTTAAAAACAAAAAATTAAAAATTACGCCTTCTAAAATGTTTTTAAAATCCAGGATTATTACCTGGACAGGTAGGATGCGCACTAATGAACGCAACCGCTACCGCCAGCCAGATAGCCCAGACTCTAACCGAAAGTGCAAGAAGGACGACATATCACAAAATCAGCTGACCTAAAATTCTTTCTCGAAAACGTTGCTAGCTCCTATACTATAGGAGGGATCTGGATGTCGTAATAACAGCTGTTCCCGGATCCCTCCTATGTCGGGCGCAGAGTGGCACACAGTGTGGTTTTAGTCGATCCGATTCCGACACACCACCTCGCCGTAAAACCCCGGTGGGGTGACGATCCAGAAGGGGTTTCCACACATTGAATAAAAAAGTTTATTTCAAATTTTCCCTCTTTGTAATGATGTTGTCTTGCATACTTTATTCCCTTAGTCACCTTTTACGATACCCACGGGATGAAAAGGGGTGGTTACACTATATATTCTTAATCCGTCAGCACACGGACAATAGTCAGTATACAGTAATATAATAAACAAAATATAGTTAGTCATATGTGAAAAGGTGACGATTTTCAGTTTTTTTATGTAGTTTTTCAACTGAATTATACATCGGAAGTTCAAATTATTGTGGGCAACTATAATAGCAATCGACACAATGTAAATAAAAAACAAGATATACTTCATTGTAAATATTTATTTCCAATATTACTTTATGCTTATGGTAACCAATGATACAATGTTACTTTTTGTGAACGTTAATGTCGCATAATATCGTTATACATAAACCTAGCCATTGGCCTGTAATATCACCGTAACTGCCAACGACGCCTACATGCGAGACATATAAAAATGCTATCTCATATCGATCAACTCGCATAAAGGCAGCTTACAAAACTAAATAATATCTATCTTAATCTATGGGAAAATCACTCATCAATTTCGTTTTTTTTATCTAAATCCAAAACTCAATTTTGATGAACATCAAAGTCACAAGTATAATTTTATAAACATTTTATTTTCTATAGCTAATTGTCTATAACAGAGGCACACACTGCTTAGTAACTAGCTCGATAATGTAGAGTTTACAATATCCAGTATAAATGTTACTAGATAATCAACCTTACTCTGCAATAATATACAGTCCATGACATGGTCGTATGCACTTGTCAAACTTCTCTGCAAGAAATGTTATAACTCTTGGTCAACATAGTAAGTAACATACAATTCTACATCCGACACACATTCATTAATCACACAATGAGATATTATTCTAAAAATATTTCTATGTATCCTGTGACATCTTATTTTGAGTTGCCACACAAAACTCGACAAGTGCATCCTGTCAAATATTTTTTTACAGTTGAAGGTCATTATTCTCCTAAATTAATACTATAGGCGGCCCCCCGACCTCGCTTACTGTGACCAGAGTCGGTTACTTACACACTAATATAATGACAAACTGTTTAATATATACATCATGCTCTGGAAGTAAACACATTACCCCATTTTTTAATTTAAATAATATTTCGAATTTATTATCCGTATTGTCTTTCTATAGGGCGATAAATTAAAAAATGGAGTTTTCTTTGGAGTGATTGAGATAACTGTGGCCTGGGGTATCACTTAAAGGCCGGCTGCGACTCGCAAACTCTAATGCTAATTAAAATATAATTTAAATAGAGTGACTCAAAACTGTGTGGTGTCACAAGGTGATATATAATACTAAACTACTGCGTAAATAATGATCCCTTTCACACAAATCACAAGCAACCTCACAGTCAATAACCAATTCAAAAATACCTTCACAGAATTCGACATTGTCACAGATATTACCACTTAAACCTAAAAGGGACTAGATCTAAAAAATACAACCTAAGCAAATTTTGAATTGTCATGAACTAAAACTTAGCATTCTTGAGGAAAATTACTATTTAATAAATAAAATCAAATGCTATTTACAAGAAAATTATTGTGCAAAAAATATTTATACATACATTAACTGCGAAATACTGTAATACCAACCACAACTTACTTGTTAGACATGCAATATAAAATGTTGAAAGTCTAAAGAGCTGTGAATGATATTACAAAATGTTGCTTTTCCAGTTTCAACAATAATTTCAGAATTTTTCAGTCAACATTTAAAATAGGAGCCTCATATGGTCCAAACGGTCTTTAACTAAGAGAAATAAACGTAAACTAATAATAAAATATAATATGAATGCAACAGCATGCAATAAAATTAATATATAATATGTAACTATAATATATTCATTTGATTGTGCAGCGATATATGTGCTCTTTCATAATAGAAATTATGTTGGCACGAGTCATACAGAAAAACATATCAACTAAACATTTGTCTTATTTTCAATACTTTACATTTTTCTGAAATAATTTCTTTTTTTATTACTTTTTACCAATTTATTCTAATAATATTTTTCTAAAACAGCAATCGTATCACTTTAACAATAGTACCAAAGTAGGCATCAATCAAGTCTTTGCATTAATATCTACGCTTAGTAGAAGAAACTGTGTGTTGATTGCATATTTTGATATGTTGTACAAAGATAACACATTACAAAACCCAATGTTTGCATCAATCATTGTAACAGGTGCTTCAGTAACATAATAAGGAGTAGAAACGTTTTTAAACATAAATGTCAATTAAGTACTTAACAAGCTGTCATGAGAAAAGTATGGTGAAGCAGTTATTATACTATTTCTAAAGGTCGATGATGTAGAACTAGACTAGAATGTGCTTCAAAACTTATAAGTAATAGATATACCAAAAGCACATAAAATTGTTCCGACACGTTTTAGGAAATAGCAAAATTATTGACATACATTTTTCTAGATGAGTCAATTAAAGAATGTTAGCACTTGTTTGTTGACATTTCTAAAATATGACATGGCGGTGTGTTCTTCTATTTACACTAGTTATTGTAGCTAGATAGAGAATCTAACTCGGAATAATACCTTTTAATGCCTTGATTTTTGTAGGATATGTATACAGTAGATTTTACAGAGGAACATATCTTTATTAATATAATTAATGCATATTAAATGTTTGGGGTAACAGAGTTTTTATGTTCACCAATCAATATTATTCTACTTAATCAATTCATAGGAAGTAGTATGGTTATTTTTTGCTAACCAGCTTACTTATTCAGCTTAGATATTTACCACGTTAGAAAACCAATGGATAACAAAAATATAAAAAATAAATAGACTGTTGTGGAATGTTGTACAAGTTAGGATTTTCAAAGAAATCTGACATTATTAATATGGACTATTTTACTTGATTCCTATGTAATGCACACAAGTTTTGAAAACATGACTGTGTATCTATTATATCTTAGGGTTCTGTGGCCGAACGAAAAAACAGAACATTCCTTTTGAATTAAGGGATATAAATTAATTTACTCGTACTTAACCCTTTTATCTATGAAACTGACTTTTGGCTAACATTTTTTAAGACTCATCCAGTACAAGCAATAGTGTAGAACTAACAAGGCCGCACACAATGTAGGCCAAAACAAAGACTAGGAAACTAAATAATCTAGATTATTTGAGAACTAAATACTCCCACTGTCTACTTGAAAGGAAACTAGTATTTGCTTTGGCCATATTCTAAGGAATCTGTCTTTGATTTAGATTAGAAGTGCGCGAATACCGCAAAAATAGTATTTGTATGCGACCAACACACTGTCACTCACTATCTAATTCACCGCGGGAGTGTCTTCAATTTCGGGCGGCGTGGCGGGCGGCGACTCGCCGTCCTCCTCGGATCAGGTCTTCCTCAACTCGACAAGCTTAACATCTTTAACGTGCAAGTTGTGCTTAGACTTGGCGGCGAATTTGATGACTGCTTGTGTTGACACCAAAGGCACATGTCGAAGATCCAATCTGGCGATGGAAATCAACTTATTCATTAATATATATATTTATTTATAAAATATATACTTTTGATTAATTTGAGGTAAAGTATTAATTTGTCTTCGTTTCGACGGTTGGTGCACAGTGGCACACATAAACGTAAACTAACCACCTAAAGCTACCTATTTGAATTTAATCATACTATTTAATACTCTTCTTAAATATTGTGATACTGTAATTTTACATTTTTTTAAATAAAAGATTGTTTTAGGCAATAAAAAAGTCACTATCACTTGCAATCGTTTATTCAACTTAACGATGACAACAACTAAAGTTTCTTTATGAATAAGCCTTTGGTCTATATTTTTATAGTTAGCTTCCAATGTTATTATTGTAGCGGCGTACCTGACGAGGTTGGGGCAGCGCGCCAGGTGGTCGAGCGCGGCCTCGGTGAGCAGGCGGCACCCGGCCAGCGACAGGCGCTGCAGCCCGTGGTGCGCCAGCTGCGCCGCGCCCGCGTCCGTCAGCCGCGCGCACGACGACGCGTCCAGCTCCACCAGTTTCGGCAAGGCCTGGGAACCGTCTTACCGTGTCACACTCGTTCTATTAAAGGGTTCGATGTCATGTACGCTTAAATTGAAATCGTTAAAAGCAAACGAGTTGAAGAGCTACTTGAATAGTAAATAACTATCGCCCCTCACTCTACCGACACTACAACATATCCACGCTGAACTATCTTCAAGGAGGCTGAGATTTGACGGTCTGCCGATTCGGTCGTAGCCTTTAGGCTGTGAGCCCAGCCATCGTGTTGCTGGACGAGGCGTTTAAATTGTATGAGAGGATACTCTCTGTCCGCATCGTCCGACACCTCTGTGAGGTGAGCCCCGATCTGTCGGACCCTCAATTCGATTTTCGCCGTGACCGAAGAAGCGGTGAGCTGTGGTGGCGTGCTGTCGACGGTGTCGTTGAACTTCGCCAACGCGTTTAATAACCTGCCATTTAGGTGCATCAGAGAAGCACTCCACTATCACGAGGTGCCAGAATACCTGAGGCGGCTTGTGGCAGACAATTTAGAGGAGCGTACCGTCATTTACGAGGACCGAAATGGTATTCTGAAGTGGTAGCTCACGTCGTACGGTGTTCCGCAGGAGTCTGTCCTTTGGACCTGATGGTGTTCCAGGTCAGGTGTTGGTGATAGGTCTGTCGGTACTGGGGCACAAACTGAGGTGAATCTTCACAGATTGTCTTAACCTCGGTATTTTCCCCCTCAGCTGGAAACAAGTGAGACTGGTACTCTTGAAAAAGGAAGGAAGGGCTGCAGATTCTCCATCTGCGTTCCGATCGATATGCTTACTGAACGAGTCCGTAAAACTCTGAGAGGGTTATCTCTGACTGAATCAGCGAGCATCTGTCGCGAGTGGGCCCTGATTTGTCGGCCTGTCAGTTTGGACTCCTTCGGTATATTCGGTAAGCCCTGATATCATCAACTCATTCGGCATCCTCCCGTGGCAGGCAATTAGCGCGGCCCTGGAATATCACGAGATGCCGCTCTATCTGCGGGCTGACTGAGGTGATATGGTTCCATAAACTACGTAGGCGCCAGGAACAACCCAGCTCATGCCTTCGCGTAGATGGTGATGAAGTCCAGGTGGGCCAGTACATGAAATACTTAAGCCTTACCCTGGGCAGTCGACGGAGCATCGCAGAGCATTTCGGGCGATTTGTCCCCTGAGTGCGAGAGGTAGCAGGTGCGCTGCATCGTCTGCTGCCCAATCCCGGGGGACCACGGGAAGAAGTTCGCCTCCTCTACATGAGGGTTATTAGATCCATAGTCCTCTATGGGGCACCCGTCTGGTTAAATGACCTGACGAGTGCCGTCCGCTGCCGGGCCCTACTTAGGAGCCTGCAGCAGTTGATGGCCATACGGATCGTGCGGGGCTACCGCACAATCCGCCCTTCGACATTATGGCCGACATGGACGCGATGGTCTACAACCAAATTAAGGCCAATGATTAAGAGGCTATTTACTAAGGGGCTGTGCCAGATCATGAGCCCAGAATGCTACGGCAGAACGCGCATAAACAAGCTGTGGTGACTTAGCGGTCACGGCTTGAATCTCAGGGTTGTGCTAACCAACGCGCTGTCGGAACCATTCTGCCGAACTTCGAAGCGTGGGTATAGAGGACCGACTGTCACTTATCGATCGATTCAGATACTCACTATGCACGGCTGCTTCGGTGAGTATCTGAATCAAATAGGAAGGGAGGCTACGGCACAATGCCACCACTGCGGGTCCGAACGAGAATCCGTCCAGCACACGCTGGAGGACTGCCCTGCATGTGAGTCTGAGCGTCAAGTCCTGGTCGGACGAAACCTGTCACCGACAGCATTGATCACGGCAATGCTACGGTATGTCACCTAAATAGAGTTTAACCCGCAAATGGTGCAAGCATTAGTGGGTAGGAGTTAGGAGGGATCAAGATGTCGTAATAACAGCTGTCTGTCCCGGATCCCTCCTGCCTCAGGCGCAGAGTCGCACACTGTGTGGTTTTAGTCGGTCCGATTCCGACATACCACCCCGCTGCCAACACCGGTGGCGTCATGGCCCGACGCTTCCACACGTTAAAAAAGATTTAGATTTTTGGCAACAGCTAAATTGGTTTATGATGGTACCCTCCTTTCATAACTATCCTATTCCTTTTATCTATTCCTATCACTTTCACTTTAAACATAGTTTAGACTGAGAAATCGCAAGTATTTTCAATAAATAAAGCGTCTTGACATCGAGCATCCTTTAGTGTTGAATTTTGTTAACAGTTACAAATTCTAGTGGTTAATATGCCTCTAGAGTTAGACTCGTCGGCATGTCTTGACGTTGTCATGGCAATTCAGCAAACTCAGACAAGCATAATCAGAAAGATAGGTACCTGAACAACATATCTCATAGCGACGTCGGTGATGTCAGTACCGGGCAGTCTCAAAGTGTGCAGAGCGGCTAGGCGACTGGGTTCCGCCCCGGTGACGTTCCCGCCGCCCGGACGGGACGACTCTGGCGGGGCGAGGATGCCACGCAGCTTGGCGTCGTCAAGCGCACGCGCGAACGACAGGTCCAGCGCGTGCAGAGGTGGACACGCCGCAGATCGCAGAGCCAGAGCCGCCTCTGCAGGAGACCCCGCTAGCGAGAGCGAGCGGAGGGCTGGCAGACGAGCTAGCAACCTACACATACATCCTCTTTATTACTTCTCGATTTGATCGTATGATTACGTTCGAAAAAAACACTAACAAAAAAGTTCACTTCGTGCCATTTATCAGATATGGTATTGATTCTGTCACAGGGAAAATCAAAAATATACTGAATTTTATAAAAGTAAAACATTAGCGACTGCAGCTATTATTCTTGTCATCGAAATTTTTTATTTAGCACCAATAGTAGGTTTTGTCATTTAATCCTCCAGAAATATTTGTAAAAGACGACTCTAAATCGAGGTAAATAAAACAATATTTAACGACAGTTAAGACATGCAAGGACATACTTAGAAAACAGTTGTCTCAACGTGCACTAATACTATCACGAGTGAAAACAGAAACTAGTATAGAGCTAGGCGTGGAAGGTAGACCGACCAAGCGAGCTGCCTCCTGGCGAGGTGGCACCACTCGAGGCCGAGCGAGAGCGGCTGGCGGCGCGCGATGCCGGCGAGCTGCGCGGCCGACACGCGCACCTGCACGAACGACATACTGCGCCACAGCGACGGGTCCATCTGCACACACGTTTACACACGCATAAAATAACTTGTTTTTTTTTTAAAGACATCAAGAATATATCCCTTGACGTGGAGAACCGTACAAACATATGAAACGGACAGAAAGAACACCCAGATTTAAAATAATTTGTGAATCAGACAGTTTTGTCCCATGTAGGGTTTGAACCCACAACACTCGACGCAATACAACACAGCGTAGCGACCGTTTAAACCACTTCGTTGTGTTTGTCAACGAAGCAGAAAATCTCTTTGGACTTCCTTCTTCTTGGGGACTCAGAAGCTAGCAAGGAATATATCTTCATTACAGTAAAAACTTATATCACCATATAACCTGGTATGCCATTTAAATTTAACACTATCATAGATTTTTTTAAATTTTATAAGATTTTTTATTAGTAATTCTACAAAGAATCAAAGGACATAAGCCTACATAAGGGAAACTAAGAAAGAGTTGGTCAAGAGTCGACTGTCATTTGAGCAAATGGGTAGCAGAACTCTCGACTCTTTGGACCGAAGGTATGAGAAAAATAACTAAATTAGATTGTATAAGGCAATTTTCTCACATAGGATTACAAGAGGCTCATAGTGCTAGGATTATGGTATATATGTACCTGGTACATATTTCTGTTTAACTCAGAAAGAAATATGAAAACTATTATATACATAATCTATAATCTAATATATATATCAAAAAAAATATTTACTTGCAATATTAAAGTATTCGTAGTCCAGTGCAATTGGAGAGGCAATTGACTAATGATTTACAATAATAATACTTCTTTAATTTCAAATCCAGCAGTTCTCATAGCAGTGGAAGATACACTCACGGAATACTCAGCCCAGGCCTTGCAGACGAGCGCGCAAGTGGCCAGTTCGTGTGGCGTGAGCTTGGCGAACACGCACAGCATGGCCGAGCGGTCCAGCCAAGCCGCGCCCGCCGCGTTGTAGTTCGCGCCCAGACCCGCCACCGGACGGATGGGGTACATCGGTTTCTTCATTATCTGCACATACACATTATGCCATGAGTGTTATTTCATTATGTCACAGATGTTTAGTGGTTAGTGAACTTCACTGTTGAGTTGGAAACCGTCGATTCTCTCCCACAATACATAATTGTGAGGAGCATGATCATTTAGTCTGTGCCCAAGAGTACAAATATAATTAAAGCTACCAACTAGTCTGGTTTAATAAAATGGTCATGTGTGAGATGTGTGAAATTGCTACTATTATTATTATTTGAAAAGTATTGAGCGAGTAGAGTAAAGGAGAACCAATTATCTAAGTGTAAAAACAATGCAAACAAGTGTGACAAAATTGTATTATAATTTTAACACTACCTATTTTTAATACTTTATATAACACACAATTTACATTTAGTAAATATTCTATAGTGCAATATAACAGTGTAATATTCATGAATTAAATGTGTACCTACATATGTGTCGTACACAACGACGATAACGATATAACAAATTGATATTTAGAAAGATTCAAAACCTGGCACAAAAATTGTCCATGTGGTGATGTATTAAGAACACATAGTGTTACCACCCCTATCCATCCCGTGGGTGTCGTAAAAGGCGACTAAGGGACCAAGTATACAAGACAACATCATTACAAAGAGAAGGAAAACTTGAAACAAACCCTTTTTTTTTTTTTTTTTTTTTAACGTGTGGAAACCCCCTCGGGCCGTCACCCCACCGGGGTTTACGGCGGGGTGGTGTGTCGGAATCGGACCGACTAAAACCACACGGTGTGCCACTCTGCGCCTGACATAGGAGGGACCGGGAACAGCTGTTATTACGACATCCAAAGCCCTCCTAGCGCCTGCCCGCTCACACGGGCACCATCTGCGGATAAAACTCTCCTTTTAGGCGACGTACGGCACACGCGGACGTCACCTCCTCGCGGCTGGCCACTATAGCGGATGGAGGGGCAAACCCGTCCCGTCCATCCGCGGCCACACTCAAGGCGGCATGAGACGCTGGTACGCGCATCTCCGCCGCCCGGTACGCCGGCGGCGAATTGGGTCCGAGTGGAGGTCGTCCTCCCGGGCCTTCTCCGCCGCCTCCTTCCGCGAAATTACGTCTTCGCAGAAGGTTGCGACCGCGGTAAAACAACTGTCGCTACCGGCCATGGAGCGTATGACGGCCGGTAGCGAGAGATCTCCTCCAATAACTGCAGTAAGGACCCCACGCTGCGCCGCCCAAGCGGAACAAACCGCCAGCGTGTGCTGAGCCGAGTCCTCACTGCAGTCGCAGTGGTGACAGGCGGGACTCAATTCCCTCCTGGCGACCGAGTGCAGATACTTCCCGAAGCAACCGTGCCCGGAAAGGACCTGCGTCAGTCGGAAGGAAAGGGTCCCGTGCTGTCGCCCTGCCCACTCGACGATGACCGGCTGGAGAGCCTCCACGGCGGCAAAGCCAGCACGTGGAGTCTCCAGCCGGGACGACCAACGAGCCATCGTGGCTAGACGAGCGGCCTCTCGCCACTCGCGTATCTCTTCGGGCGGGGGCCGTATGCCGCTACCCGCCCGGAAGTCAGCCGTTCGCCGATAAACTTCGGCGAGCACTTCCGCCTCCAAATCCCACGGGGGTGTTCCTGCCAAGGCGCACGCCGCCTCCGTCGATACGGTGCGGTAACTGCGTATGGCTCTAACCGCCAATATCCTCTGAGGGCGCCAGAGGCGAGCCCTATTCTGGGCGGTCAGAGCCGCTGCCCATACCGGCGCACCATACAGCGCCATTGACCGGACAACCCCCGTGTATAGCCGTCTCGTCGCGACGCTGGCTCCACCCAAATTAGGCAAAAGTCGCCCAAGGGCAGAAGCAGCGCCGACCAGCTTTGGAGAAAGCTGCCGGAAGTGCTCGTCGAAAAGCCACCTGCCGTCAAGGATCAGGCCCAGATACTTCATCTGGGCCTGAACCGGTACGAGGACCGAATTGACTACGATGGAGGCGCCGGAAAGTGGACCACGACGGGGCCCATGGAACAAAAGGGCCTCCGTCTTATCCAGGGCCACCCGCAAACCCAGCGCCTCAATACGCCCGACCACCAGAGAAACTCCCGTGGTGGCCAGGCGTGCCGCCTCTTGAAAGTTCACTCCCCGGGCCGTGACCAATGTGTCATCGGCGTAACAAATTACGCCCAGCCCGGGGGGGAGGCGACCTCGAAGGGCCCAGTCATACCCCACATTCCACAGGAGTGGTCCTAGGACAGACCCCTGCGGAACACCGCACGACATGAGCCGTCGCTTCAGAACACCGCTTCGGTCCTCGTACATGACGGTACGCTCCTGTAGATAGTCTGCCACAAGCCGCCTCAGGTACTCTGGCACCCCGTGGTAGTGGAGGGCCTCCCTGATGCAGCTAAATGGCAGACTATTAAATGCGTTGGCTATGTCCAATGACACCGCCAACAGCACGCCGCCACAGCCCACCGCCTCTTCGGTAACGGTCCTCAGGCGCAACACAGCATCGACTGTCGAACGCCCCGCTCGAAAACCGAATTGGGCGTCCGACAGATCGGGGCCCACCTCGCGGAGGTGCCGGACGATGCGGGCAGAGAGTATCCTCTCAAACAGTTTACCCGCCTCGTCCAGCAACACGATGGGCCTATAGGCCGCTACCGATTCGGCTGGCCGTCCTGGCTTCCTTAATAGGACCAGCTTCCCGCTTTTCCAGCACTCAGGGAAGCGTCCGGACGCCAAGCTGGCGTTCAGGACCTCCCTGAGGCGATCCGACATGTGGTCGAGGGTTCGTGCCAATACTCGGGCAGGTATCCCATCTGGCCCAGGGGCGGTGTTCTTAGAGCGAATCCGTAGAACAACCGCCCCTATCTCCGATTCCCCAACGGGCGGAACATTGTCCTCGTGTCCCCCGCCGTCTGCGACCATGAAGGCCATCGACGGGGGTGTGTGCTCCACCCGCTGCGGGAAAAGGCCCTCGACCACTTCCTGCAGGAAGCTGGGCTGGAGTGTCTCTGTAAGGGGGGGGCCCGACGTGCGGAGCTTTTGTCGCGCCGCACGATAAGGGCGACCCCAGGGGTCACAATCGAGACTCTCCAGCATCTCCTTTCTCTTAACTTCTTTGGCGCGGCTGATGGCCAGCTTCAGAGTTTTCCGCGCCTCTCGGTACTCCTCATGAAGCTGGTCCTCCCCGCCTTCTTCGCGGTGTCGCCGCCTACTACGAGTGTAGGACCTCCGGGCACGAGTACAGGCCGCGCGGAGGTCCGCCAACTCCTGGGACCACCAGTAAACCTCCTTCCGTGGAGGCCGACAACCTCGGATGCGGGGCATGGCCGCATCGCAGATTTGCGTAATTACATCGCGAAAGCGACCAACCCCCATATCAACCTCCTCGGTCGGAGCCTGCGGAGACAGCCAAGAGTGAATGATGGCTGCCTCCTCTAGTAGGTCCCTGTTCAATTTAGCTACAGCCCACCGCGGAAAGCGACTTGAAACAAACCCTATTCCAACCCTTCTGTCCAACGTGGTATAGTAGGCCAAAACCTCCTTGCTAAGGAGAGGCCTATGTCCCGCAGTGGACTGTAAAAGGCTGTTGATAAACAAAATCTTACCTTGGCCGAGTGGTGAGTAAGCTGTAGCGCAAGATGTGCCCTAAGCGCCTGTTTTTTGGGTGCCTCGTCCTCATCACTCGCGCGACGTTTCTTCAGTGGCGGTTCCCAACCTTCGCCCTCTCCAACACAAGCACCGCTTTCTTCTTCGCGTTTTATTTCTAAAATAAATAAATTATTAAACAAAATTGACGAAAGAAGGTTCTTATAGTTAAACATCAACATTCTTTAACAATCCACTGCTAGATATAGACCTCTCCTTTGCAAGGTTTTAAGTTTTTCTTCTCCTTGAAGTGACATTATCCTGCATAGTTTGTACCTTAGTCGGATCTTACGAAACCCATGGGATGGGTAGTAGTGACTGACGCTCCGTGGTCTTAATCCGTCACAAAGTCCCCAATTCGCAAATTCACCAATGATGGCGGATTACTAGTGGGTTGCAAACATTGATAATTGTGTGTTGATAGATAATTGTAATCGAATAAAAATTCATTCGCAATGTATCCTAAATCTTGAGAATGGTTCAACAATTCGATAAATTTTCTTGTTTCATATTTTCATAAAGACAACGAAAGTTCTATTGGAGAAGAAAACATTGAAATTGATAGTAAAAAATAAAAACAATACTTTCCTTTGGAATCAAACTGCAGAGTAAATTAAAATATCTTTTTTTCTATAAGACTGCCACTGGCCAATTACTTTTGACAGAACTGTCTGTCGGGGCAGTTAGTAATATATAACACTTACCATCTTCAGATTTGATATGTGGAATCTCACTCTTGCCTTCACCATCAGAGCCGGTTTCAGTTTTCATTGGCGCTGGTGGTGGCGGTGGAGGTAACTTATTCTAAAATAATAATTACAAAATCATTATTTCTACTTATTACATCTTTAAGTAGAATGAAAGACACAAGTATAGAGTAGTTTACTACTATTAATGTACTCCTAGCCGATTTCGGCCACGGCGGTCAGTCTCACAGAGGCAAGCCAATTACGCAAGAGATATTCTAGTGTACAAGTGTGTGCGCGCAAACACAGGAGCACTTTCTGTTCCCTCACTCTCATAATCCCATGGAACTGTTATCGTATACGACCAAAAAGGGGTGAGACGCATGACCAGGGTTAAGACCCCAACTTCTAAACTCTGGGCGGTTATTAAGCATTTCTATAATCAAAAAAACATAATAACTTTTCTGGCCAAACCTGGGAATTGAACCTGAGACCTCTTGATCGCCAGTTGCACCTCTAACCGTTAGATCAAAGAGGTATAGTATTATCGTACAAACATTTCTATATAATATTAATAATTACCTGTAAATTATGATGCTGATGCTGATTAACCTGACTGACGTCTGACCCTACACTCATGCGCCTGAGGTCTGACGATTTTTGACGTGCCCTAAAGTGACGGGGCTGGAAAAGGACACATTGCGTTTAACATAGATATGAGAAATATTTGTTAGATATTTCGGTAACATTGTGATTTTCAACTATATTAATTATAGGCTAAGTCTGAGAAACCATCTTGGATACATTATTAGATGTATTTCAAACATATGCGACTTCGTTAATTTAATGTGACAATAATAAAAACTGCATTCTCAGTCAGAAATCAGGTCTACTAGTGTAAATATATGACATTTATCTATATTTACATAAAAAAAGTCTGATGGATATCAATCAATAATAGTGGTAGGATTAAATAAAAGTACGTCATCGGTATAACAAAGTAGTTGGCCGAGGGATCTATTAGACAGTAAATATGTGAATCTTTTGCAACAGCAAACAAAAAATATAAATAAGATAAAGTCGAATAACTTACTTTATAATCATGGTTGAGTCCCATAGTGGTACATGTTGGACATTCCCATGAGTTGGGCAAGTCCTCATTGATCTGTCCCCCAGGTGGAACACAAGCAGGGTGCACAATACTGTAGCACACTGAACACTCCCGAAGAGAGGACGGACCGTTGCGACCTGGCCAATGTTAAAAGCAAAATCAAAACATGTATAAAAAAAAATCAGTTGCCTGTAAAGTCGTTTTACTGACGATAGTTGAACGTGAAACGTCATAAGAAAATACTGATGGAATGGTTGCATTTTTCAAAAGAAAATTTTAATCTTCATATTTGACGAAAACATGTAAATGTATTATTGTATAGCAGCTGTCCACGCAGACGCATCGCTCACTCAAGTAGAAGAGAGACAGAGAGACAAATGTCGAATGCTGCCGAACGCGGAGGTCGATTGTGCCTCTTTGTCGCTCGTTCCGCGCTCTCGTTTACACTTCAAGCCTTAAATGGAACGCCTCAGAGCGAGGTAACGCCGTATGAGTCATGGTTTTTGGTGCGTGCAGCCGGCTCTATTGAATAATAAGACGTCACGTCAAAAATATCTGTGTAGTGATAGCTATTATTTACATTTATGCGGTGGGTGGCGTGAGAGTCGACAAAGAGAGCATACTACACAAAACATCAAAACTGTAAAGAGAATGAAAACTTGAAAGAAACGCTGTACCAATCTTTTTGGTCTGCATGGTATAGTAGGACAGAACCTCTCTTTTAAGTCGGCCATGTCCAGTACTAGTAGACTATCACTACAATAGCATACCTTTTTACAGGTTATACAAGTGGTATTTTAATGATCAAGAGGCAAAAGAAATAGTTTGCTCATTGTATTTATTGTGTAATGTTTAAATTAATTCAAAAACCCTGAGTAAAACGAATATTTTGTAATAATTACCGTTATTTCCCTTGGCTTGTGGAGCAACGGGTGTCTGCATCCAGCCGTCGAGGTGACATACCGCGCAAGATGCTGTCACCGGCAACATAGGCTACAAAAAATATCATAATTTAATATATAATTTCATTTTTTAATTCATAACTTCATACAATATATGAAAGGGTTCTTTGTCAAATTATAAAGAATAAATAAATATTTCGGAAACTTGACACACAACGTCATCTATGTAGTTTCAAACTAAGCAAAATTTGTACTATGATAACTAAACTGACTGATAGAATACTTATATTCTTTTCTTGTAAATACACACGTATCATACGTATAAAACACTCAAATAACGAAACAAATATTTGCAGATCATACAACCGGGTATCGAACCTGAGACCTCAAGCACAACAGTCGCACTCAATGTCGCTCCCCACCAAGGTATTCAAATTTAAGCTAATGATGTAATTTAACATTAAATAGTATTTTGTAGTTTTTTGAAATTAGTGCGACTAGTGCTTTAAGACAATAATGTGTGGAATACATAAAGTACAAAAGTATTTGCTGTGGGTTAATATTGTGTGGTACGAATTTAAAATTAATATGAGAATATACCTGTAGACATTGTCGCATAACACATGTTTGTTTAGCGCGACCCAAGCCGCCAAACTTAACCATGTCGTGACAGAAAACGCACTCGCCACAATCTGTACGTTGGCAAGCTTCACATTTCTTGCACCTGAAGAACAATAAAATTTTAGGTAAATGGCAGCTATTGTTGAAAGTTTATGATAATCAATTTTTAAACTTATAAACAATTTTCCAAAACAAATTTACTGCAATGGATCTGCATTCTATACTTATGAAATGATGTCATTAGAAAGGGCAATACTTTGATCCTTTATGGATTTGCTTTAATACTGTAGAATAAAATATGCTTAATTGTACACCAATTACAAAATAATTTTTGGATATAATAGACTGATATGTACTATAGACATTATGTCTTATCATGTATTTGACTGTAGAAAAAAAAATGCAATTTCTACAGTACTCACTTTTGTTTTAGTTTTAATAACAAAAACAACCCTTATACTAGGAATACGCTTTAGTCGTGGGGGAATTTACAGATATATACGTAACGAACATAACGAACACTCAATCTCAGGACAACGATTTGTGGATCACACAAAGCGTTGACCCGTGTGGGATTTGAACCCACATTGCAGGAGAAGCTTACGTGCTTAGAGAAATGTTGAGGGTCGAGGTGGAGTAAGTACCTCGTGCGCCTCCTGCGCGGCGCGTTGTTGGCGTGGTCGGGGCGCGGGCGCGCCGGGCCGCTGCGGTGCAGGCCGCCGCGCCCGCCCCGCCCGCTCGAGCCGCGCCGCTCCGCCGACACCACGTCGTCCGGCCCTGTCAGCAGACGCTTCACGTTACATACTAGCCGAGATGCAAATGTTTCGCGTACAATCTCTTTCTACGATCACTAACGCCTCTACTCTCTTCTATTATTTTGTTTCGACTGCACAACTTAAGAGCGACTAGTTTTTTTTTTTAATGTCAACTTAGCTACGGGGTCAATATCTACAGATATCCTTTAAACTGAAATAACAACCTCACTCCCACAAGGCTGTCGGATTTCAAACTAGACAGAGCTTGTACAAGCATGCATTATGTAGATAAAATACACCCAAACAAATAATTATGTTCATCACATGATTTTATAAACTTTCTTTTTATTTATTTCAAACCAGTGCCTGCAAATTACTATTTGCTACTGCAGCAATGAGAAATAATCAATAGAGAATAAAAATTGAATGTAATATTTAAAAGAACATTATAAATAGTAATATAATATTTATATTATATAATAGTATTTATATTTACCCCTTTTACTTCTAAAAAATTCTAAGTCAAATTCATTCTAAACCATTACAGTATTATTTATAAAAACTTGCTAATACATTTGTTATGTCACGCCTATTTCCCAAAGGGGTAAATAGAAACAATCGATCTTACTACAGTCGTAGCACACCGCTTCGTCCACATTCATCAATCGCTGCATGCATCATACTCATTGGTTCCTGGTGTATTTCGCACTAAATATTATAATAATACTAAAGAAAATAATATTTACCTTTGAGTACAGGTACACCGGTGACCGCTAGTTGTTGTTTATCATGTCTGTGTTGTTCGACCAATGTACGCACGTCTTTGACTAATGCGATAGGATCTGACAGTAATTCGGGCACCGATTTACGAGCTGCCGGCAACTGATGTAGATACATTACTATAGCCTGGAAAGACACGAAAATAAAAATTAACATTTCTTAAAATGTCAATACACTTTGCTGACCGACATAAAATCCACAAAATATTTACTATGGGAATAAAAAAAATGACAACCGTTCTGACTTTGAAAATGGAAATACACGTGTCTTCGTCTGTACGTTCATTCAATTTCACATGATTCAATTTTATATGATAAATATGCGTTAATTTTGAATAAAGTTCTTTTAACTGGGGATATAAAAATACATAACTAGTTCTGGGTGAAAACACGAGCAAAAAAACATGCTATGTACGAAAACTGTAATGGTTATTGATAACTATGATCGTTAGTTAATAAAAAAAAACTAGATGATATTCACCTTGAGCCCATGCAGTTCGTTCTGCGTGAGATGTATATGTTCTTTAGGCGCTGTGAGCGTTGGCTGTCCATCAGTGGAGAGGTGAGATCGACCTAACAGCGCGGACACGTATCTATCAAGAACGTACCACAGCATTTCCGTGAAGAACGGGTAACGAAACTTCTGTGGCACCTGTAATTATAAAAAAAAAAATTATTTAGTTGCAAACTAGATTGTGCCCGCGTGGTTCGATCACTTCCGTCCTAATGATCGGACGACGTGGACTTGTTTTTTTTGTGTTCGGACTGATCAGACGGCGAGGTTTTCTTTTTTGTATTGTTGCAACTGATCGGACGATAAGTTTATTTTTCCCATTAATTAATGAATATACAAGAGCTTTTAAAGATTATGGATATCTGAAATATGTATTTTCTATTTGATAAGGTGTGTGTGTGCTAGAAAATAGATACAGAAATTCATAATGAAAGATATATAGTTAGATAGTTTAAATTTCAATGTTATTACAAAAAGTTTTTCATTCATTGAATTCAATCTCTAAAACAGTGATTATTCTGTACCTATTTCAGTGTATTTAAAAATTTAATTAAAAAAAATACGACTGATGTATTTACATACATTTACATAACGTATGTGTAAGAGTAGTCGCGATTTATGAAAGTATTTCTGAACTATTAGAAATTTAAAATTTTGTGTAGTCCTATGAGTAGAAAAGAAAACAGTGTACGTCGTTCGATCAGTCGGAGTAACGAGAAAAAAGTCTGCGTCGTCCGATTAGTCGGACAAAGTGATCGGAGCACGGTCATAGCCAAATAAAATCATGATTGTGGCTGTCCTAACTTAAGACACCAACTAATTGAAATATAGTTTGCAATAATCCTTTCTGTTACTGTGGACTATGTTATCAACAATTTTATAATTGAAATTGATTTTATTGAGAGTAATACAATTTCACAAATAAAAGGCTATTTTATCTCACCTTAGTAACATCTTCGACTTGGGCAATTTTAAGTTGTTTTTCAATACCAAACTGGTGTAGAAAGTTACCACCAAAAACTAAAGAATCGCTCGGTGTGTAGACAGCGTGAATCCACCCGGTTGGGATGAAGAATGTGTTGCCAGATTGTAACTGTAACGCAAGAGAGAAATATATTTATCACCAGTAGGATAATTTCAATTAATACTTGAAGATCACGTGGTTTTGATATTAGTGTATAGTCGCAAACACAGGTCCATTTGAACTGATTTCTTATTGCATCCACGTGGTTTATTTAATTTTAACATTGTTTTTCATTGCTGTTTATATTATGTTATGTTCAACCAATATTCATGTGTATCGAAACAGGGAAGAGACTTAGTGGACTCTTTTCAAGGAAGAACATTAGCTTCCATTTCTTTGTTTGAATGTAAATCAATATGCATTATATTTTTTTTTGTGACTCAAAATAAGAGCATTATCTTTTAGTAGCTGAAATTTTTTTTTAGAATATCTTCAAGTTACCAAGTCTTTTATCCTTTCTGTTTTGAGCTGAAATCAGTCTTCACTGAAGTATTACCAATTTATTTAAGTCAGTAATTGATGTTTCTGGTGCAGAGGTCAGTACCACTACTACCTTGTAAGACAATTAAGTATATGGGGCTCAATAGGGAGTTGAACAGCAGATGTTTGTTATCAACTCAGTAAGGAGAGTTTCGGCCGATCAGTCAGTGTAGGTTCCTGTATTCAGGTATGTATCAGTGTAGGTTTAAATGATCATTTCTGCCTAATGTGTGTTTTTTACATATTAATTTTTTATCTAGCTGGAAGGTGAGGTACTTTGCGCTTTCAGTTTGTGGTATGTTATTGCCTAAGGTAACAACAGGGTAATTGTCTTTTCTCAAAGTGAAGCTGAAGTGATTTGACCTGAATGGGCTAGCTCGGACACGCTACTCCTGTATCCAAAAAGGTATCAAAAGTGACCATCACATGCGGAACAATAGGGATTTATAGTTAACTAATTTGTTTTTAATCGTAATTTGTGTCCTCAGAATTCCTTCTACATGTTTAAGATATTAAAAATAATGTCAAATATAAAAAAAAACGAGTTCTCCTATTTACACTACAATGACAGTGCCAATTTTATAGAAGTAATGTAGGCTAATCTAATGGATATAACGTCAATCACAATTGTGTCAGCATCAATAAAAGATGACTGATATAAAATCAAATACGCTCTAAAATAGACTATATTCTTTACGACACTGATCTCACTTCTGAGTAAACAGAACTTACGCAAATGTATTCAAACTTACATGAACTCTGATGCATTTTTCTACAGTGTCTCCAAAAAATACATCTGACTGTTTGCCAGACAGCACCCACTTTTCATACAGCTGTAAATTCTTCTCGGTCGGCGGTATAAGCCAGAATACTTTTGCACCTGAAATTACAAAATAATTGGCATAAGACTATGAAATCATTTATAAGCGATTGCCTACATGGATTTGACAGCTCGTTTAAGAGTTCCATACACAAAATTTCAAAACGGAACTCAATTACTAAGCTTCCGTTGTCTGTCACTGGGCTGTATCTCATGTGACATAAATAGTAGACAATTTACGTTTTCACATAGCATTTTAACATTTCACAAGTAATAAAAACACTCCCTCTTAATAATGGTTAGGTTGACACATGAAATATTGTATAATGTTACTACAAATATTTATATATTGTTTTCCTTTGTTTAACGAACGTTTTAGAAGTAGATAGATGGTGGTAAATCTTGAACGACGGGTACGAAATCTTTGAGCAAAAGTGAATAAGACTCGCACTGGCTACATACTTACATTCGGAGCAGAACCCGAAACCACGACGGTCAAATATGTATTAAACTATAAAGATGTGTGAACACGAAAATCTTTTATGAATGTAATGTATAGTGTTTTATAAAAATATAGTCTTACCTCTTAAGATATGATACCACACAGACGTGCCTCCAAAGTCAATGTGGAAATCTGTGTAACAGCCTTTAACCGACATGAGACAGTATTTCTGCACCTTTGGATACATCATGTCGTCCAAAGCATTTGTTGACTCAGTCTGTAAACGAAAATACTTTTGTTGATAACAATATTCCAACACTCATCATCATCATCATCATCATCTCAACCAAAAGACGTCCACTGCTGGACATAGGCCTACCCCAAGGTTCTCCACAATAGCCGGACCCGTGCCTCTCGCATCCAGCAGCTTCTCGCGACCTTCAACAGGTCGTCGGACCTCCTTGTGGAGAACCTACCAACACTGCGTTTCCCAGTACGCGGTCGCCACTCGAGAACTTTATGGGCCCATCGGCCATCGTTTTTGCGTGTAATGTGCCCCGCCAACACACACTTTTTAGTTAAAATATACAATAAAAGAACTGACAATTTCACAATCGTAACTTTTAAAATCATTAACAAAAATAAGTAACACATATTATTTTTATGTATGGCACGGTGAAGGTTAAACTGTTTTATGGGGCAAAAAGATGTACATATATTAGCATTATATAGGCATTTTATTTAAGTGTAGCGCCATTTTGAATCATGGCATATTTAATTACTTTTTTATGACAATTATATCATCCTAAAAATATTAAAACAAACTGTAAACTCTTCCAAAAAAGTAACTTTTTATAAAAAAGAATCAACTTATTTACTTACAAAGCAATCAACAATGGTGCGCACATAATATTATCATAAGTATGAAATACTCTGAATTACTTATTAAGCTGCATTGTTTCAAATCCAAACAAAAATGTGAATAAGTAACCTCGTTCCTGTTTAACTTGGAACTATTCAACATATTATTATTTTGCATAATACTTTCATGTTAAAAGTACCTATGTTTTTGTATATTAAATACTGGTCAGTTATTTTATTGTAAATACTTTAAAATGTAATGCAAATTTCGTTAGAGCTACTCGGCAGAGGTTAATCTGTAAATTTGAAGTTTCTAAAAGACCAATGTACGTCCAGTGAACATAATATGTGTTTATTGCTGTTATATCTCACCTGTTGATCTTTCAAATGCCTCGGCCACACGGTGTCGACCCAGTCGATCAGGCGCACGATACGCGGAGCCTGTACGTAGTTCTCCAGTCGCGTGTGTGAGAACTCTAATGAGATCACGTTCAGTAGACGCTCCTTGTTCGGATCGTCATAGTAGCGCTGCCAATCCTATAAAAGAGGTTTGCACTTATCACGATGTTATATTTTCAAGATTAAGTACTAGCCGTGCCCATAGTTTTATAATATTGTCTATCGTGGTTCAGCTGCTAATGGTTTAAACATAATGTAACATAACCTTGTTACTTTATCGAATAGTATTAATAATACACTATCATGTTTCTATTAAATATTATAGTGATTTAGTTGAAGTACCTTTGTCACTATTGTAAATTGAAACTTTGTAACATAGCAATCGTCATGTGTAATAATCATGCGTTATTGTAACCACGTTCTTTTTAGCTGACTATCGTATTAAAAAAGTCTAATATCAAATTAAAAAGGTAAGTTTCATTTATAGCAAGCAAGTCTGAATAATTATGTTCAAAGAATTTTCATATTGAGTGTTATTTTTACCAAGCTCATTAAAAATCATAACCATCAAAATAATTTAGGAGTGGGTGGTTTTGCGAGCTAAATGTTCTTATTTAGTAAACGTCAATGGCGTAAAATGGCACGGGAGCAAAATGTCTTTGGTTGAAATGGTATTTTTTGTAAAATGCAAAATATTTACTTAAATGCTCTTAGAATTAAAACATCCCCATTTCAAAAAATACTGATTGGATACTATAAGATGAACTAACTACTAACCCACTAATTAATGTTTATAATGATTTCTAGACTCCGAAAGAATGAAACTAAAAATAATAAGTTGCGAATGTTTTGCTTTCATGACAATTTAAAAATGGTGACGACTTGCTTGCACGAACTTAAATTGCCCGCAAATAAGAATGCACATTCTAATTTGCGGGCGATTTTGTTCTTGGTGTTTCTTTGATATGGACATATTCATCGGACTCTATGAATATGAACTTAATGCCAATAAAGATCCGCATTCATAAAGGTATTATTTATTTATGTTATGCAGCACAAATTTGATTGAAAAGTAAAAAGAAAACTAATTTCTGAGGAAGAAACATGCACCAAAATAGAAGATTGCAGATACCTGCAAAACGGTAACCGTTCGAAACTTACAGAAACATATCAATACGATATTGTTTACTTGCAACTTCTTTGAATCATAAAGCTATTTGGATATGGTATTACATTTTTTGCTATTAATTTACTTAGAGCTAGATCTTAGTAAACATAATACGTCTTTTGAGGATAAATGTAATGATACTTTCTTTTTATAAGCACTTTAAAACTTTTTCATTCAAACAGTTCTTTTATTAGTCATAAAGCATTTTATTTCTACAATGTTTTTGTGTTACTCTAGTCCATGGTCGCTTTTATTATGATACTATATGTATTTATAGCTTGTATATGCAAGGAAAGTTAAATTAAACGTGTTCATTAAATAATTTATTCAGTAGCTAGCAGTATTGTAACATTAGATGTCATTGATATGCTTTAGGTGATCATTGTTAAGGGGAATTGTGTTTTATTAATCATAATGGAAAAATGAACTGTTAAAATTATGCATCCGATAACACGTCTCTCGTTTCTCGAATTATAATATTTTCTATATTGTGTATTTCTAATACTTAACAGAAAAAAAATCTATTCCATCGACATATTTTAATAAATTATACATTACAAATTTCACATACATTTGAGAGTATGTCGAAATAAGTTATAAATGGACATGTGTCTACGCTATTTGAGAGGATGGTCTAAAGGTCCATTGCAGCTATGGTATGATTTAAAGATGGATTGTTATTTCTGTCTCACAAAACAATACATAAAATTGTATTGTATTCAACATACGGAAGAGTGACTATCGCCAACTTTCTATGAGGAGAAGATTAACAATATCAAATCAGATTCTTCAAACTCAGATTACCTCTTTGTCCCAAGATTTTGTAGAAAATGAAAATAAACTGCATTTAATAGGTCAAAGTGAACTAAGCGATAATGAAGGCTTCCAATTTAATTATCAAATTAAAGACATAAGAAAAAAATACTAAGCTCTCTTTTGTGGAAGTGGCGAAACGATTTTAGACAAATAGAACATCTGTAAATTGTAAGATAATTTTTAAGTTACCGCAGGGTCAAAAAGCCTTAGGATGTAATATATCCTTAAAGACTCTAGCAGTCCCATCTCAACTTTTTCCCAGAAAATTTAAATGTGGTGAGCAACGAGCACGAATTTTTTTTACACACATATCTTGTCTAATCTTTGGCCAAGGTATAAAAAAAACAGTTACGAACCACGGTAAACAAATATATTTTCTTTTGTTTGCCAATTATATGTGATAATGTGTTCCAATAGCAGTGAGGGGGTTCTTGGCTCAATAGTAAACGCGTAGGTTAACATATTGCAAAATTAAGAAATCTATGTTCGCCAAGTTCAGTCTATGATATGTGACCAACCACTCTTGATACACTCGTACTTATACACCTGCGTACCTCGGCGAGCACGTCAAGCCGTAGGTCTTTGGCAATCATTACGAGTATTTGGAGCCTATTAAGTCCAACAAGTCTTACTGGAGAATGCCGATATCGCCTAGGACTTAGATACTGATTGCAATCGTTTTGAACCGGAAAAATATGTACAGCTAGTAAAGTAAATTTTATCAACAACTTATCTAACTAGTAATGGTAAGTTAAAACTCTGCTTAATGATAGGCCTCGTGTAAATATTCGATAGGCCAATCAGTTGACGTTATATAATTGTAGATAACGATCGATGAACGATTTGTAAATGGATCATCGTAGTGAGCGCAGCGAACATAAGATAATATAATCTAATTCAAGCTGAAATATCATTTGTCACTGAACTAATTCCAGATAATAAACAAAAAGGATTCATATATTGTTTTGTATTTTTATTTGATTGCACGTTTGGTTCAAAGTGGATGCTAAAATGTAAACGCTTTACAAAATAAGTAGTTGTTCCGAAACTGAGTGTTTTTGGTTTTCTTTTCAATAATGCTGATTACTGAATAATTGTGAGGTTTTTTTTTACTTATTTTCAACTATTATATTTTTATCTATAGTTTGAAGTTTTGCCTAGTTTGTAAGTAAAGAGTAGAGAATATGTAGAATGATTTAAAGGATTTTAAAATTCTTTTAGACCATCGTTGAGCATGCTTATCAGACGATGCCACCTTCGTGCCTCGGAAAACAAGAAAGATCTTAGGTAATTGCTACGGGTGGAGTTCTAAAAATTCCGGCAAGTTTAGCCGTATCGTAGCGGAATTAAAGCCGATCCGAACCTAATTCAGGAAATGGGCTTGGGAGAAGAAACTGCCAAAAATACCACCCATTTGATTATTTTATAGATAGAAATAAAGACTCAGTAAATGAAGTTGACCTTTTCATAATTAGGACATACGAAAAGTACAGAAAGGACCTATAAGTATGACAGATCATGTTTCATTTAAAAGAAGCTTCAGAAAAGGTATGCAACGATCCTTTGTCTATATATATTATTTATGATGCTGACACAATTGGGTTTTCAGGGTACTTCAATTTTCATCAACATTGGAATTTGATCTATACTAATAGCTGAAGAGTTTGGTTGAACGCGCTAATCTAAGGAACTACTGTTCCGATTTGAAAATTCTCAGTGTTAGACAGTCCATTTATTGACGAACCCTTCCTCGATAAATATCATCACGCTATTCCCAACAGAAGCGGAGTACCAATGAAAAATGGTGCAAAAAAGTTGGAAAATTGTTCCTGTTACGAACTTCCCTTGTGTGTGCTACGTAAACGGTTCTAAAAATGTCATATATCTATCTTTTAAGGTTGGTGATTCACTAGAACCTTTTTTTATGGTAAACAAGTGTATTCACGTTGCATAACATTACGCTACGACCAATAGAAAACGCAGGCGAAGTTGCGCGAATCAGCTTAATTTTACATATTTACCCAAAAAAAATCATGCAATACTGTCTTATACCATTTTGTTATAAAGCGGGCTGTTATACGATTTTAAATGATAAATGAAAGTCGAATTATTGCACATTCATAAATGTATATAAAAGCACGCCTACTTCCCCGAAGGGGTGGGCATATTAAACTTCTACTTTTCGTTAGTGTTTTGGTGCCATTTTTTTACTTACGCCGAGCGGTAGCGAGCCTATTGCCATTAATCGAGATGTCTTGTTTGCTATAATTTTGTCCGTCGGTCAGTAGATGCTACTTGCAGGTGAGGTTGACTTGGGGCCCTAAATTTTTGAAGCCCTACGCTCGCTATATGTATGCTACCCTATTGAACTATTGTTTGAGGTTAAATTAAATTGAAAGCAGTATTATTTATTGATAGGGTTATTTGTACAAAAAAATAGCACATAATTCAATGAGAATCTTCTTGTTAGTGAATATTTTAATGCATTGATTTGTTTGTCCTCACAATTGAAACTGTTTAGAAATGAGAAAATACTTTGTGAGGTTTTCCTCATCTGGGGACTTTTTACAATTGTATATTTTTCCTTATCCTCATAAGTTTTTTTAAGTTGTTTGCCGTCACTATAAAAGAAGGTAAAGTAGAGATTCTGAAAGACATATCTAAACCGAGATTTATGCGACCGTTCTGTTTAACGCCTTTGCTCGTATTTTTATGAAACATATGTCATCAAGAACGTGCAATTACTCTTCTACCATTCTTCACAAGTTATATTTCAAAATTATCCTTTTTTGTATATTTCTATGCTTTCAAATCTGACATTATTTGTATTTTCGTAGTAACAGCTTGTTTGTGGCTTTTTGTGACATACAGTTACTAGAGCTTTATAAGAGAATTAATGATCTAATGACATCGCTTGCAACTGTTTATAAGACATCGATGTTCGCAAAGGAGAATGGCAGATCCTGTACCGCTTGCAACATGTGATGGATGGTTGTAAAATTTGTAACGTTTCTACAGTGAATTATGGTAATTATTTTAAGGTAATTATCGAATTTTTAGAATTTTGAATCTTATTTTAAATTCTTCTCAAAAAGTTGTTTCAACTACAATAACTAAACGTTGGTGTAGTCAAAAAATATGTTCTTACCTTTTCTGAACTTGATATGCCTGTAGTGACTAGAGGACCTCTAGACTCTAGTGAGTTTAGAAATTTATCAAATTTAGAAGTAACATAACACCGTCTAGTTTCAAAATACACAACTAGAAACTAGATGGTGTTGTATATCAAAAGTTCGCAAATATAATTACATTAAAAAGCTACAACATTGAAATTGATATTTATAAATAAACTTATTTCTGTGTTAAGCAGTTAAAAACAAACATTTTTTTATTCCTAATGTTGACTGTACAGATTATTCATCAATATCATAATATTAACAAAATTTAACAGTCCACTGCTGGACATAGGCCTCTCCTTAGCAAGGTTTTTGGTAACTATATCATGCTGGCCAGACGTGTCTATATAGTGTGTGGTTTAAGTTTCCTCCGCAGTCTTGCATATTTTGTTTCCTCAGTGGCGACGAGGCGTCGTACAACACCCATGCGAATAAAATGGGTGGTGACACCGTTTTTTAATCTGTCACCACACTGATAAGAATGAATTATATTAAGAAGGTAAGGTGTTAATCATGAACATTATGTAAAAAAAATAATTCAATTAATGTGACAGAGCAACATTTTCTTCACGAAACAAGAAAATCGTAAACGATTGATATAAAAAAATATGGTACTACGTCATTTTGTTACGAGCAATGAAAACTCATGTGTGACAGACAGCTGTCATGGGTATCGACAGTTTAGCAGAACCCAATATAAGCTACAAACTGAAATAATTTTATAACGCTAAGTTTAAAAAATCTTGGAATTAAAACTGTTGTCAATAATGTTGTCAAATAAATACAGCAATAATCCGTACCATGAGATACGCAGGCAGTACACTGTCATACATGCTTACCATTGTCCTTTAGTTAGATACAAATAATATTTATAAGGAAAATTTACTATGTCTGAGATTGCCTATACGCTCTATACAGCTGATCTGTAGCTATAATACCAATCCGTCTCGTTGATTTGAAGACACATGTCATCAAACTTGGTGGCCGCATTCGCGACGATTCGTGCAAACTTCAGTGTGTGTACATACACACGTTTTTAATTGAGTATTCAGCTTTAAAATAAGTTTTGCATTTATTCCAATTAATTTTACTTCGCTTCTTTTTATTAAACACGATATTTAAAAAAAAACTCCCGCACTTGGAACAAATCTTGTGTCGCGGGTGTCTTTACAAACATATATGAAACAGACTCCAAGAACACCCAGTCTTGGAATAATTACGTATAGATCACACAGTGTTGTCCCATGTTGGAATCGGACCCACGACACTGGTGCTGTAAAAAGCAGCGCGGCGTCCGCTACGCCATTCGTACAGTCGTAATACCAATAAATATAAAAGTATAGCCAATAGTTGCGGATGTAGAGGCAAGTGTGAATTTTATCCTTGGATTTAATAATTTGAGATTATGATGAATTTATAATTTTATTATCATTTGGTTTTATCAAAAAGTTAAAGTATTGCACAATAAGGTGGAAATACCCATAAGTACATACGTATCATAATTTAAGATACCCCGCTGAGAGTCCTTTCTGGAACAGCACTTAAATACATACTCGTATTACGCTAGTCGTAGTCTTGTTTTTTTCAGTCTATACAGTTTCGTAGTTTCAGTTTTGGTAGGCTGAACTTTCAGTATAAAAGTTAGTGTGTAATGTACCTTACTTATTAATCCTAAATACATAGAACTAAACTGTAAGTGAGTGCAAAATTAAAAAATCAATACTTTTAAGTTCTAAAAAGTTTTTTTGGCGAATGTGTTGTCGCCTGTGTTATCGAAGAATGTAAACACTAAATACCTTCATGTTCATCTCGATATTCTTCTGTGTGTTCACATCCATGACGTCGAGCAATCGGCGCGAACCGACGCACATGCGCACGTCGTTCACTGTGAAGTTGCTCGTCGGCACCCTGCAATACAACATTCACGTAACAAGGTGGAAAAACATTTCAGTTTGGGCGGGACAGGGTTACATGACGGTCGCTCGCGACACTTTGCTCTAGAATTTATACCGTAATACGGTACTAGGTACGCTAACATAATGCGGTGCGGTATGCGCACTGCTAAGCAAATCTTAAACAGACATTACATGTTCACTAGGCACTATTGTTTGAGAAGCAAATCTCTTTGAAAACATGACACATCAAACTTTTCGGATTAGACAAAGACAATGGAATACACACTTTATGACGTTATTCAAAATAATTCCTTTTCATTGTTTTTAGGTATTAGTTACTTTTCCTGTCCTTTTTTATTAAGATTTAAATAGAAAACAAAATATCCCCTTTCTTATATTTCTTTAATATATTATACATTAACATGTAATGGATTTTACCACTGAAACACGGTGATGAGTTGTTATTGTCTAGGTATTTTGATGCAGGCGTGCCCAGTTCATTGCGAATCAACATCAAACCTGTGTTACTATGTGACCTACATCAAATTAAAGGTTTTATAAGTTTCGCTTGATTTAATGGTTTTTTTTTCTTTAGAAACAATTTCTTTTTCTGGATGAAGGTAGCTAGCTTAGCTCGCTTATGCTCCTCTAGGGATATTTATAAAAATATAATGAACTAAAGAAATAAATTATTTACGTCGTAATTTGTGACAATAATAATGAGATTGATGTTACATAAAGATACTTTTAAAGCCGCCTACAAAATCCTACATAAAAACAAATCGCTGACACTAGTACGGTTATTGCCACGTATGACAAAGCACTAAAATTTAAAGAGAAGCTAAACAGATACTTATAGTACCAAGCCTCTAATTAGGGTAGGCAAGATCGATGTTGTTACTAACAGGACCATTATTGGAAAAAGTCCTGTTTTATGAAGGGATTAAAACTCTCTGTAAGGCAATCTCGCGTAATAGGCGTAAAAGATTTCTCTCAGTTTGATAGTGGGATTGCTTATTATTATAGCAAACATTAAGCTATAGCTAAAATTAGACGTTTGGTTTGAATTAAAATGAGTAAAAAGGCGATATTATCAAAAATAATTTTACAGTACCGTGAAAAATGGTGTCAAAATGGTACTGGAACCAAATAAATGCACAACATTCGTCAGGCTGTCTACTTCGGACTTATTGAATTATGTCTTAAACATACTTTTATACATAAACAACACCGGACGCACGTTGGTGACATTGCCATTGCATAAATAAATTCATCGATTTTATTTTACCGCCTAGGATACCTTGAGCAGATCTAAATGTGACGTCACTAAATTGACTTTTGCCTTGATATTCTTCCGTGTGGTGATGGATTACGTGGAGTGTCACCACCCCTATTAATCCCGTGAGTGTCGTAAAACTAAGGGCGCAAACAAATGTGATATGATGATGTGATTGATAGGATGCGAACAGCACAGGACTGGTCGTTGTGGTGGGACTTGGGGAGGGATAGATGTGACAGGAGAAGTCATGTCCAGTAGTTGACCTCTTTCGGCTGAGATGGTGATGATAAGATACTTGAAGGCGTCCCGAAAAAAGGCACTATTTCCATTGCATATGGTATTAAGGTTACGTAACCAACAGAATGTTTGTTGTTGTTATATGTTCCCTAGGTATAATCCTGAACGCTTTGAAGGCCGTTATGAAAGGTTTTTGATTCCCCGCAGTCGGCAAACTGTGTAGGTCGCAAGACCTATCACTATTTAATGAATCTACTCGTAACTTTATTCTCAACGCGTGTGTAGGCGAAGGCGCAACGCCGACGCTCGCTGTTTTTGGGTCATTCTGTTTTCAAGTTATGAAATTTAGTGAATATTTTTGAAGTCAAGTGGGTTTTGCTAAGCTTGTAGTTTATAGAACAAAAATTCACGTTGTTTTTAGAAACATTTAAGTAACTTTACTAAAAAATAACAATATCATTGAATGTCGAAGTAGTTGCACCATAATTGCATTATTTACACATCATTAACATTGAACTCTGAGAACACATAATTAAATAAAAGTATATTTGCAAACAAATTCATAATTTAGCATTTGCCCGCGGCTTCGCTCGCGTGGAATTTGGTCTGCCACATTAAGTTTCGTAACAGATCATATTAAATATTTTTTTTAATAAAATGTATCCTATGTTACTTCTAATACCTCCAAGAACATGTGTACAAAATTTCCTGACGATCGGTTGAGTACTTTTCGCGTGAAACCGTAACAAACTAACTTACATTCGCATTTATAATATTAGTTGGAAGTAGGATTAATGAAAAGTAGACTGCCATCGCATAAATATACATTGTTTACCTAATCACAGTATTATTTGAAATCGGTTCAACATTTTTTATTATTCTTTGTTTATAATTCTATTTTAATAATTAGACTATATAATAATTAACGCTCATTCGAAAGAGCGATCTATCAATTATTTGAAGAATCGTTCAGTCGAAGAAGTGTTTGGCGATAAAAGGTTGTTTCACAACAAATTCCATTCAGAAAATCGTTCACTCGACTATCCATTAATCGAACATATGACTCTCGAAGTAGAATTACAGTCCCTTTTCAAACACCAGACAATGCTTTTGCAATTATCAAAGTTATCCACACATTTTTAGCAGAGAGATTAACAACCTTAAGTACTGAAATGATTTAATAATAGGAAACTATGATGTCATAACACGTTATTTCATGCAAGTTATTTTAGAACATAAAATTTTACCACGTTAAATTAAGTATGAAATTTTTAAACTGATTAACCTCCTGACGGCCCTAGCCAAAAATAACTCGTTCAAAACCTTCAAGTATCTATAGACAATAATGTTACATACATTATTATTTCAGTTTACCTCGATGGCATAACGGTAGCGAAAGCGACTGTTGTGCTTGAGGTCTCGGGTTCGACTCCCGAGTCGGACTAAATGTTTGTATGCTCTGTAAATATTTGTTTCGGAGTTTGGGTGTTTCCTATATATAGTATGTATTTATTTACAAAAAAAAAGTATATAAGTATTCTATCAGTCAAGTTTGAAACTAGATGGCGTTGTGTTAAATGGATGCAATATTTCTTATTTACAATATACCTAGTCTTGCCATAAATATTGTAATAAAGAAAAAAGAAAATTGTTAACTGCAAATAACATTTATTACTTTTACAGTGTGTCAGTTTAATACATAAATATAAAACAATTAAAAATATAAAAAGCTTATTCGAAGTGGTCTCCATTGGCTGCAATACAGTCCTTTAAACGATGAGGCCAGTTATCAATAGAAGCACGCACTCTTTCCATGGGAAAATTCTTCACTGCCAATCGTATAGATTGTTTTAGGGACTCCAAATTATCATGGCGTTTAGAGCAAGCTGTACTCTCTAAAACTGACCACAAATCATAATCCAGCGGATTAAGATCGGGACTAGACGACGGCCAGTCTTCAGCTCTGATGAAGTCCGAAACGTTCGATTCCAACCAAGACTGCGTGGACCGAGCTTTATGACCCGGCGCCGAGTCTTGCTGGAAGGACCATACTTGGTTATTGAACATGGTGATGTTAAGGGGCTTAACTACCTTCTCAAGAATGGTATCTTGATACACTTGTGCCGATGTTTTGATACCTTTTTCACAAAAATATGGCTCAGTCACTCCTTCATAGCTAACACCCCACCAAACCATCACTGAAGTCGGATAATGTCCACGTTGCACTCTGTCGACTAATTGGGAAGCTTCCTTAGAGCTTTGAGCATAAATACGGTCATTTTGTTTGTTAAAATGTTGCTCAATTGTAAAAATTTTCTCATCCGTAAACAAAATTTTTCTGTGACCTCCCTTTGCGTACCGCTTCAGTAGTTGTTTCGATTTTACCACCCTATTCTTCTTTAAATTATCAGTTAAGAAATGGCCAGTGCGTCTCTTATAGGCTGCAAGTCCTAAGTCATCTTTTAAAATACGCGACATGGTTCTAGGTGCTATCTTCATTTCCCGAGATAAAATCTTTTGCTTTCGGACAGGATTTCTTCGAATTCTTTCCCTTACTGCTTTGACCACCTTTTTCGTACGAACACTACGTGGACGGCCAGATCTTTTTCTGTCACAAACAGAGGAGGTCTCATTGTACCTATTAATAGCCCGGTACACAAACATTTTACTAATACCAAGTGTATGGAGAGTTTTAAAAATTGCATTTGGCTCCATACCTACTTTGTGTAATGCTATCACAGCGATTCGGTTCTCTTTATCACCCCACACCATTTTAATATCGCAAAATATTTTACAATGTATTGGCGCCAAAATGAGAAAACACAATGAACAATCGTATAAAAATGACAGATTCGAAATTCAAATGTAATATTTTTTTATAATTAAGTGTAACAGTATTTATGGCCAGACTAAGTAGTTAGAAAGAAAGTCAATATTATGGTATCCTCAGAAATGTACAGTATTATCGTAGGTAATATTAAACAAGCCGTCGAGAAAGTAACGTAGAACCTTTGTTCGGTAAACAAATTAACAGGTACAGTAAACCCTAGCAGTGGAGCGAGTTCCAAGTTGTGCTTATAAGGTTGCGCGTCTGTAATGTATTATTGTTCCGAAACATTGACACTTTAATTACTATTGAGGTTAGAGAGAGTGTTTCATGTAAATTTTACTCGAAGAAGGAAGTAAAACTATTGCTTGAAGACAATTAATAAGAAAAATGAACTATTATTTACTTTTAACTGATCAAATGTAAAATAAATATATGTTTTAATGTTTATTTATCTACTAGCTGACCCGGCAAACGTTGTTTTGCCATATAAATAATTTCCTAGTAATTTTAGGGTTGTACTACCCCTAACATTTAGGGGGATGAAAAATAGATGTTGGCCGATTCTCATAGATACCGGATAAGCACAAAAAATTTCATCAAAATCGGTCAAGCCGTTTCGGAGGAGTATGGCAACGAAAACGACACGACAATTTCACATTTTCATTTGACACGAGAATTTTATATAGTAGATTATATCACGTTTAATATCGTTACAAGTAAATGTAATGCAATAGACGCTAACTTATAATACTTGTTGTGCTATACACACATAATATAGCTGTACCCTGCGCGCGTTGCTACGCCACCAACTAAACTAAATTGGAAAGAAACACGTAAAAAAAAATCATACGATCTCAGAAACCTTCGTGGGCTCATACACAACAACTTTGCTAAAGGTAAGCACATGATCAAACGCATAGTTTACGATTCTATAAAGGACATACACAGACAGACATTCATTTTTATACACAATAGATGTATAACAATGTTTTAATGTGTTTGCTTCTAATAACGATTACGTACACTTAATGTTTGCTGTTTATTGATTGGTTTTCAATAATTTGAAATAGTACTTTACTTTGACCTTTATTTGTTTATTTCTTTTGCAAGTTGTTGCGAAAGTACCCGTGCTTAGTTCGAAGAGTAAACTTTACATATAACTTGCGCAAGAAAAACATTTTAATTTCTGTAGGTAGTCAATTCAAAAATATATTTATTAATATTAACAATTAATTCTTAAGTAATTAACAGTCTTTAACAGTCCACTGCTGGACATCAGGCCTCCTTAAAAAATAAGAAAAATAAGATTCATCTCCTTCCTTTTTTAGTGTTTCGTTGGTGAGTGTGAAACCTGAGGCACATTGATGCAGGGGTGACAGTTATCGGAGTAAATGTGTAAGCCTTACACTGTCACAATGGCTGTCATGCCTTTTACGTCCCCAAGCAGGATGTGAAAAAGCATCTCACAAGGCTACCATAGTGTGGGTCACCATACTGCGTCGTCAGCATTTGCAATGAGTATGGTGACCACAACTCTTGGATTCTATTCATGCTTTCCATCAGGCAGAGTAGAGTCACTTTGGCAGCCTCTTAAGATAGAAAAAAAGTATAATATATTTAAAAAAATTAATGAAGGACTTCAGCAAGTACTTGAAATTTACAATGAAATTAAATTTACAAAAGACTACAATGGAAGATTTAAAATTATTCATTTTTATTTTTAAAATTATTGTTTAAGAATTTAAAAATATTTGTAATAAGATAAACTTCAAGGTTAAAAAATAATAATACCTTAATAAATTAAATTTAATAGTCAAACGTTCTATTTAAAGTCGGAAAGTGTTATAATTGGCTGTAATTATTTGCTTTTTAGTTTGTTCCTGCAAGCAACAAATTGAACGTCTTTTTAAAGCTTTTAGAGTCTAGTGTACCTTACACATAAAATTATACTAGAACGAACCCATTAATACTTATTCTGGTGTACGAAGGTCTCTAAACTGAAAATCATAAAAAAAAATGTTTTGTCCTGTCAGGTGACGTTCTAAACGCCAAAAATTGGTCAAAATCAAGTGTGTTACACTGAAAATAAACGTTATCTAAGCACGGTAAAATAAAGTTTCAGAAAAATTTTAGTTTAGTTACGCAACGACAGAATTAGTACCATTGCCCGAAGTAAGCATACAAAAGGTTCGCCTAGTAAGGGGAAAACTTATTTGGTAAATTATAATGAACAATAAGCGTGTTTCGGCTGACACTTAACCGTGCTTAGAGTCCATTCTTGGTTGTGAGACCGATTCTTGAGTGCTTTCAACATACTTAAATCGGTTTCTTTAAGTCTTACTATAATATTGTTTTAAACAAGTAGTTTTATCACGAGCATAAAAGTTTTTGCACCAACCTAACAAATCCTAATTACCGAGTCTCAAATATTGAAAATTTGAGACTCAACAAACACGTTACGTTACGAGACAAGACAGATACTTAAAAATACTGTGAATTTTTAACATAATTTTTTACTATTAATATTTTTTATTATCGCACGATGATAGAGGAATTTCTAGTTGAGCAAATCAAAAGTGATAAAGATGAGTCATTTAACAAATTATAAACCGGCTAAGTTAGAGATGGACTCCGTTAGATACGACATTGTTATCCATTTCGTAATTGAAATAATTATCACGTTTTAAATGTTTTTGTAAAAGAACTACTAGACGGTACATTATGTAAATATTTGTGGTAAATACACATTGAGAACCTATCTTGTTTTGCTGTCTTCTTATTATCATAAACATTGTCAACTGGTATGTCCTGCTTAGCAACCTGGGTCACCTGAACCCGAGCGTGCCTGACCAGTACGTGTGGAGGCGCCGACGCTCACCTTTATTGGCCGTGCCTGTAGCCAGGACTAAATTACTTCAGAAACCACCCCTTACGCGAAGTATTCATATGATTAATAAGGTTCACCAAGAACTTGACAATTTTTTGTGTCAATTGAGCGTACTCGCAGTGTCTTTTGAATATAATTATTTTAAAATAAAAAGAGTTTGAATATTTTTTGTTTTAATTTAAGGCAGGTTAAGATTTATTGTTATTTTTATTGATTTTTTATAGTGTATAGTTCATTTTATACGGCGTTACATTCATGTCTTTGTCAATTTTGAAACAATAAATGTAAAAATATAAAGATTATAACTTAGCTTCTCTATCGCATTAGGTTTACCTATAATGATGGTAAAGGTTATGTAATCGATAAATAAATAAAATTTGAGTAAGATCAATTTAGTTTTTATAACCAACTTAAAAGAGCAGAAGTTATTGTGAGAGGCCATATAACATGAATCTAGAACATCAATGAATAAATTGATGATAAGAGTGCATTAACGTCGATAATAAATTTTTTGAAGTTAATTATAAAGTATAACTTCCAGATAGAAAGCGAAATAGGTTCAAGACAACAGAAGCTAAATACAAGGTACCTAAGCATATTATAAACATATGTCATCTATTAACTCGACATTATTCACATAATATGACAGGTTGTTAAAACGTATTCAGAATCAAATTGCTCAACCGACGAAAGATAACAAGTTATACATAGTTAGAACACTTATGTCGTGAACATAGAATTTAAAATCGTTTGATATAAATCGACACTCCACTAAACTAAGGATATGAAAATAAAAAATTCATTTCCTTCTCTGCACAAACGATGTTCTAAATGTTCTTTTAGTATCATGATGTAGCGATAGACAGGGACATTTACTTTTTATTCCTTTTAACTTTGATTTAATCAGTATTTTGAAAACTGTGTTTGAAACCAAGCATTTTGGTCTTATTGTATTAGTAGCTACTTAGAAAAAAAGTACGACCATACTCAACAAAAAATTTGGTTTCTTTAACCTGAAATTTATATTGAATTCTATTTGTGCCTGCCTGCCTGCTTGTGAATGAATGTCCTTTGTACCTGACTACGCTAGAACCAGGGTTAAGTTTTTTATTAATCGCACTGATCACATAAGACATAAATGCCAAAATAAGTACAAATAGGTGCATTAAAATCGAAGTGATTTATTCAGTATCAAATTGTATTTATAAACTATTAAATCTAGTACCCAACGTGATAGTAGTAAATTATTAGAAGATTTATTAGTTTTGAACTAACTGCAATAAAAATATTTTTTTAAATGTACGTGCTAGTTTAATGTTAGTAGAACAGTTTCAGTAAATATATATATATATAGATAATGTTACTCAAAATGTATTGCTTATCGTAATGTGGTTGCTCTACTTAAAAGAATAACTCGATATGTTGCATCTTTTTCGTAACTTTTACTTAAGACACGATAGACGGACAATTTAAGTCTGGGTTAGATCTTACAAGCAGTTTTAATTACAAGTTTAAAATATATTCAAAAATGATGAATCTCACTTTATCTTCAGCACTACTTTTAAGGTTATGTTGTATGGTGACGGATTAAGAGTACAGAGTGTCATCACTCCTATTATAATTCATACCGTGGGTGCCGTAAGAGTCGACAAGAAGAAAGAAAGAAGTTGACGAAGTTGAAGTTTAAGAAGTTGACTATGCAGGACAAGAACACTGAGAGTAGCAAAGAGAAGGAAAACTTTAACAATAAACTTCTTTCTAAGGTGAGGCCTATTAAAGGGTGTTGAAGTGATACGATGAATTTTCTAGTAACCATGATTTGTGGTTTAAACGATATTCGACGTTCCTTATTTCATTTTATTTATCATAGTGAACAGAATAATATTGCAACAGATTATCACAACACAAATACTTAAATAGATGGGTCAAACTATTGATATTTAGTTTGCTGTTCGAAATATTGTTTAATATTAACAAAGGCAGCCTTTAACGTGGCAACAACGTTGTCAAAATCACATTTGACAAACGGTTCGTACTAATTTGATAGTTCTGTTAAATGAAATGATAATACCAACACGTTACCATGTTTTTAGGTAATTTATGTATACTTAACAAAAGATTTGAACTGGTTTATTAATTTTTGCGTTTATCAGCCTTTTAGAAGAAACCAGTCTAGTATTTTTAGAAAACGAAAGTTTGATTGGCAGAGTCAAAATACATAGATCAAAGTAATTTGTAATAAAAAAAAAATATGAAATCAATTAAGTTTTTTAAACCTCTGAATAAAAAAGAATACAAGTTATTTAATAATAGTGTAAAAAAAGTAACGGAATGTATAACAATTATTTTATTTGCTGCGGTTTTCAATACAATGCGATACAGTCAGGTGGCCTACCGCAAAAGTGATAGCAATCACATTTCCTGCACGATACAGGTATTTAGTATTATATAGGCACCACTTAAAATCTACATTTTTTTTAAGTGTCCTTGAAAAGGGGTCTACCATTTGTAAAATTGTTTCTAGTATTATAAAAGAGTATATAAAAATAAAAGAATCGCATTTTTTTTATGTTCAAATTACTGTATACACAATTTATTTTGTGTTGTTTGTTTAAATTCACAAGATTATCAAGGATTTATAAACATACTTATTAAAATACTGTCATGATAAACACAATGTAAGTTGTACTTTTCTAAGAATACCATAGTGTAAAGATTAGAGTAGAGTCTCAAAAAGGTTCAGTGTTTGTAGCCTTTTCTACGACAACTTGATAAAAGTTTAAACAAATATACTCATAAAGATGTTCCACTTCGTTTATCAGGAGCAAGATAGCCACGTTGTCGTTAAGTTCGGATCTAAATCAACATTTTAGCGTCTACTAGCAGATAGTAATATAGCCTAGTAAGTGAGGTCGAGTCTCCACGATCGAGAGATAATACCTATGATAAAGAATAACGTTAAATGAATATTGAATCACCTTTTATTTTGATAGTTGAAGTATTCGAGTCCCTAAGATGCAGGGCTCTGAACTTTATCTTTGTGTCACACTTATGCTAATTGTGTATAAGAACCACAAAGATATCTGAGATGACACATTTATTAACTAAAGCAGCTTTGGACACGAGTTTATTACTGACAATGGGATAGGTTAGTGCGCGGATAAACAGTATGATAATTTTAAAAGTAAAAACCAAGTAAGTACCTATTGCTGTAATCTACTTATCTTAATAGAATTGCTCTATTTCTACACACGTGATTTATTTAAAGGATCTGTGGTATTTTAAGTTTTAACGCTGCAGTTTATAACAACTGAAGTAATGGTTTGCCGCGAAGAGATACTGGCAATTGAGATATAAAAAAGTAAAACTTGTCTTTGTGTAAGTAGGTATGAGTGATGTCAGTGTTACAAATACATACTTTTCTATATGTTTTATGATATTTTATTTCGTATTGACGGTACAAATTTTGTAATAGAGATATGAATCGAAAAATTAAAAACAAAGATATGGAATAATGTAACCGCAGAGTACTACCACAAATAGTCAACTATAGACGTCTTCATACCATTATCAAAATAACAGCATACATATTTTTTTTTTATTTTTAATCACATTTATAATTAGATTTTTGTTTTATCTTTGAACGAGCAAAAAGCACAGGGATCTAAATATATTTTAGGAAATAGATCTAAGCTTTTCCATCATACTTGTTATGCGAATATGTGTATTTAGTAAGTGTTCCATATGTATAGGTTGAAGTGTGTTATGGTGACTATTATACAATTGGTTTTGCTGCCAGTTTTGTAACTATACTGCTACGATTGATCAATAACGCTCCGTCAATTGATTACTGATTTAAAACCATCACGCATTTGTCAAAATGGTTATGAATTACATTTTTATGATCACAATCAGAATCTATGTAATTCTACGTCAGTACGATTTTAACTCAAAAACTTCTAATCTGGTATGGTTATATCCACGATTTTTCTTTTATATCTTAGATAAGCATCGTACACCGTAATTTATTTATCTCGATATTACAAAAAACGAATATTAGAAGATATGAGCTTAGATATCCCTAATGCATTGTATGTTGGTAAATTTCAACATTTACTTGTAATATTTTTATGTTTGCTTAAAAATATACTTTGATCCTCTGAAACTTTAAAAATATTTATTAAAATGGTTTCAATAACCTTTTTATGACAGGTATTCGTTATAAGTCTATATAGATTGATATTTATATTTTGGGGAAGTGCTGACAATATAACCTTACCTTAACAGCCAGTTATCATTTCTAGTCGGGTAAATATTTTACAACAACGATTTGAGAATCGTACTACAGATAATGGATGTTATGTGTGCGTTTTGTTATTTTTCTTTCCTTATTTACGACATAACGCGCAAAATGAAGTCTATATCTCTCAATAAAATTAATTTGAAAATCATTAATAGAATTCTAACCGTTTTTTTTTTGTTTTATTTGGAACTTCCTAGCACAACAAACTCCAGCAGTTCGTCTTGAACGCAAACAGTTACCTATTAATCGCTCAATGTAAGCATAGACAACCTATCATAGACAAAACAATAAAACCTTATATAGTCGATCTAAGATGTCAATTTTTTTAACACATAAAAAGTTAAGTTAGTTCGTTTACACTTCAAAATTTAGTTCTGCACTGATTCAGCTCGAATTTTGACACGTTGTAACCCGTTTCAAAAATTACTTTTAACTATTATTCACGTCAGTTTTGAGCCTCATTTCTCATCAATACAGCCATAATGTACCACAGCGAAGCGTGGAAGGGTAAAGCTAGTTAGTTACATATTTTAGGTCCTTATAAAATCACATTTTGTACACAGGACCTTACCCGATAATTTACTGATAACGCAGTCTTCTAGAGAAGAAAAACTTGATACAAACTTTGTACCAACTCGTCTGGCCAGCGTGAAACAGTAAGCCTCTCGTACTAAGAAGACTACCACTATTAAGGCTTATAATGATCACGATCATGACTCTAATACTCATATATTGACAAACAGCGCACTGAAACTCTCTCTGTCACATCAAAGCATGCCCCGACATATATTACACTCGTGAATGTCTTTATTAATGCAAGTATGTGAACTACAACAATTGATAATAACTCTAGGGTTATGTTTAGTACGGACACCGAGGATTTGTAAAGTGTGGATATTAAGTGTTTATATGACAGCTGTAAAGTTTTATAGCTACCATTTACAATATGTTATACTTTTTATTGTTCAACCTGCAACTTCCCAATTACGAAATAACGGAGACCATCTTACGTGAATTATTTTTCTTTTCAAGGACACAAAAGCGGTTGTTGAACGATACACACGCATTCACCACGGCACGAGACTTGGGCTCGCGTAAAGTTATTTTTCTATTGCATGGGACTATAATTTTTGTCACTACATATACTATTCGTTGAGTAAACATAACGTGAAACAAACTCACATTTAAACGTGTTTTACTATTAGCTTGAATATCTTTTCATTATTTTGTTTTATTTAGGGTTTATTACTATAGTTAACTGTCGTACATATGGTTGTTATGAAACAAAGAGCATTAATTTTTTTTAAGAAAGTGTCATTTATGTTAAAGATCATTGTTTACTGTGATTTTAATACTAACCTAGCAATTATTAGATAAACAAAATACATACCGAAGTCCCAATCCAGTTTTCTCCTTAAACAGGAGCGGTGTTGTAAAACCATTTTTCTGTAGGTATGATACAGTCAGATCTGTACCATGCATTTCCAAGACAGCACCAGAATGTTCAAACCGAGAGCTCTCCAGCTTATCAGCAAGAGAAAACCCCCGTCCACCTTCTGCCTCATCGTCTCCCAAGGCCCACTCATCAGAATATAACTTGCGTTGCTTGCGTTCACGCTGCACAGAAAGATGCATCAGTTTTAATTAAATGTCACATTAATTATATAGTGCACATACAGTCATGTCTATAAGAAACTCTTTCACATTATACTGCTGACGTTTCTTTTATTCCTAAATACATGACTCAGTATGATTAAAATTTTTATAGTCTAATTATTCGCATACCCTGATAGATAATACCTTTAAAGTAATAATTGAATGCATGTTACCTAATGTTATACAACATGCATGTACCAGTACAATGTATGAATTTAAAATCATTTGTTATCAGATCTATAATTGTAAATCAAGGTGGCGTAGCTCTGTATTTATTTTTGTTATAATTAAAAATTGTAGAGATAATTTTAACAATTATCTTTAGTTTTATGTGACAAAGTAATGCTATTAACTAATCTAACTCACTCTGAAATGTGAATTAAATTAATAACTAACTAAACATTTGTAGTTAAAATCTTATTTCATATCTGTCCACAAAGATGTGTTTGTGTATCCTTAAAACAGTCTGTATCACAGTTTTTATAAAATGTTTCAAAATAGAAAATTAGACAATCCCACAAGCTGATATGACTTTCACTTTTTAAGATCTTTCGTGGCAGAACAACTTTTTGTGTATGACTTTTCTGGGCTTTTTCTAATGCAATACAATATATTTATACATCTTTCAGTCTCGCTGTTTGCGAAGTAGGTTATTTTTTTCTACCAAGGCCAATAAAACAAAGTAAAAGAATAAAGTGTGTTTAAGTCATAACAATAAAACTTTTGATGTCAATACTCTGTTTGCATTCTCGATTTGACAAAGCGGAGTTAGTTGCATGAACAACGTGTCGTATTTAAATCAATATGCAAGTGTTTTTAGACTATCGTCTGTCGTTCGGCGTGTAATTGTTCAACGGAAGATTAGTCAAGTAATAAAGTAGATTGCGAACGAGCAGCGAGTGGGCTCGGGCTCGACGTGCGGCCGTAACGCAGCGCGCACGCCCCTGGCCGCCTGCTCTCCGCCAGCCCGCGGGAGGGAAACGCCTTCGACACTCGTCCCTACCAGATGCCCACTATGCCTCGTGCGCCGAGGACGTCGCTGACGCGCGCATTTCTTATAGAGACGTAGATAATCGCCGCTACATAACAATGCTTCGATTTCAGAAACTAATATAGGTCTTAAAACCTCGCATGCGCGAATGCATACGGCCGCCGCGTTTTAAACTCGGCCGCAGCGTGATCACAAAAAACGAAGTCCGATGACCCTCAATGACTATCTTTACACACATTATAAATAATCACAAAAATATTTCTATCACTATCCTGTAACTTTAGTGAATCGATACACGATGCAGCGATGCACCATTTCATGTTTACGTGATCCCAGATAAAGCCACCATGGCGTCACCCGGGACTAAATACGTAAAAATCTAACAATAAACACTCACCAGTTGCCTTGGAACTTGTTTTTTGTTACTCGGCAGTGTTTCCGACATGTTTATGTTAGTCAGAAACACTGCACCACGAAATTTACACTATTTTACGTAAATATTTTACACGGAGCACGAGAAAAAGTAACGCAATCCACCATTTGCAATAGTCGACACTGCTGCCAACCGAGCGGTGAGCAATCACTCTGGCAAATGACTGGAGGTTGGTACTCAGTGAAATGCCCTATTGGTTTATTTATGTAATGCAATGGCGGGACCGTTTAAAACATCGTAAAACCATTAGGCAACATTAATTTAAAAAGGAATGAATTAAATGTGTATAAACGCTTTTTATTATTTATTTCTTTTATGAAACTTATATTTTCAATACAAATATACTTGTAATAGAAGCCGAAGTGTTGTGACGTTTGATCATAAGATTTACCTCCTTTCGTAAGTATGTGACTTATTACTAATTTGTGATACGGTTTACCTATTATATTATGTAGACAGAATGTTAATGACATATATTTCAGTAAATTACCAAAATAAACTTTAAATCGCTTCAAATTCACTGGAAACGAAACGCAAAGTGCGGAAACGCACTAATGTAGCGAATGTTTTCGACATTAATTTTGTTAAAATCATATTACGTTTTTAAAAATGGAATGAAATTGAAGAATATTCTCGTTTTAGTGCTAATGCAGAAGTGTATTAAAAATATTGAGTTTTAGAGATTATCTTTTTTTTGATATATTATATTACCTATGTTTTTTATAGTATAGAATATATAATGGGCATAGATTAATGTGCTAAATCTGTTATATTTGGCACACCACATGGTAAAAGTGGAGTAATCGCTTGGAAATGATAGATTGTAAATATATTACCTATTCGGTACCGAATACATTATTTATATTTATGTAATCATAGCAGACAGCTAAATTAAACGAGGATATAGTTACTACCTAACACTTACAAAAATTAAAGCATAAATCCGGTAATGCCTGTACGTCTACATTTTAATAGGTATGTTAGTTTTAGGCTCAATTACACTCTTAAACAAAATGAAATGAATTTTTGTTTTTTTTTATCCTTAAGTGCTATATTTTTATTTCCTCTTCCAAAAATTGAATTTATATTAAATAATTGTTCTAAAATTTTGTATCATTTTAATCAAGGAAGTGTCGCAATGACTAAGATTTAAACATGTTACAGGTAATTTAATATTTTTTTGTATTGTATTGGTTAGCCACGAGTGATTAATGGCTTAAGACATAAAAAAATAATCTGCAATATATAAATATTCAGTATTTTTTACGAGTACCTATTTCACCAAGATGCATTAATACTTATTTGCATAGAGTTATCTTTTCATAGACCCATTTCATTTTACTTTTAATCTGTGTGTTATGTCAAAAAAACAAAAAGTTATTTCTTAAGAGAGAACAATTGTATATCTTAGCCACATGTCAACACTCCACTTAACCTAATAACCTACAAAAAATACGACTTATCGCCTTATATATACCATATCGCCTATACTCAAATGGCATATAAAGCGACTATTTAAATTTTACAAATGCAACTTTATTTAGCCGTCTTCATAACATTTATTAACACCTGAAACATATAATATTACAAATTTTTTTACACACAATGTCATCTCGTTTCAAAGTAAGCAGAGTTTATACTTTGAAAACTAGATAGATCGATAGAATACTTATATACCTCTTTTTTATAAATACATACTATATATTGTACATTGAGATCATACAAGCATATGGTCCAACTCGGGAATTGAGTCTGAGACCTATACAGCATATTATTTAAAAATTATAGCTTTTTATATGTACTTCTCAAACAGCTTGAATATTATAATGAAACGAAAAAAAGTGAAAATTTGTCCAAATAATCAGAAAGCAACAATTGATACTTAGGTAAGTATTTCGCTATTGTAATTATTGTCAGTATTGTTGTGTATATTATTCCTAATTACTACTGAATGCTTAATTCAGTAAGTAGTTATTTAGTAATGTCCTATAATACTGACAATTTAACAAATATTACAATCAATTATACTTAAACCAAGTTTCAATCGAATTAAGCAAAGTAAAAATTAAAAATTAATTTAAGTAAAACGCTACAGAACGGTACTATACTGATTGAAACATAGGCCTTTTTTCATTTATAAAGTAAAATCATTTGTTCATATTATTATAAAACCTTAATATTTTCAATGCTCATAATGAATTTTTTTTTTTGCTAAATAGGCTCCTAATACATAACCTCTTCCTGTCTTGAAATCGGTTAAAAATAAATACCACTCATGCAGACAGTGTGTCATAATATAATACATATTTTTCTCCCAATGAAGCTTAAAGGTTTTTTTTTTTATTCGTCGTATTTATGTTCTCAAGCAAGTTACAAAATTTTTTTTAAATTATATTTGTATATCTACTTTATATATAAATATAATCTAAATATATATTAATAATTTACTTTTTGATAATTTTTTATATATAAATTAATTAAATTTATTTATTATATTTATATTTAATTAATCATCATCTCAGCCGAAAGACGTCCACAGTTGGACATAGATCAGAAATTATTAAATACATAACATTGGACTAAAATCAAAATAGATGAAATAAGAAGCAAAAAGCTTGCGCAATTTTGCATTTAGCTATTTTTTATAATGGCAAGAGTCATTGTAAAACGTCATCGGTACGTCAGCATTGTTGACTAGCTGTCACATCCGACTTTGCCCGCATGAAAATAGATGAAAAATACACAAAAATAAGAGATGTGTAAAAAGTACCAAATCAACTAAAACCTCTAGAATGTTTAGGGCTATGATAAAATATTACAAAAAATTTTTATTATAATATTTAGAACGCACTTTCGCATCTTTCAAATACACTGAACTCGGACTGAGGACATGAAATTATAAAGCGATGTAGTTCGATGCTATTGCCATCTATGAGATTAAAATGTAAACTGTGACGGGTATTAAAAACAGAATGTGTTAAATGATTAACCTCTTTTGTGAACTAAGTGATTTGTACTTAGGAAAAATCTTCATAATTTGGTTGTGGTTGTGGTTGTCAAAAAACTGATAAATATAGTTGTTTTGAAGGAGAATGAAAGGTGCAATGCCCTGTGCAATCTATCTAGTCAATATATATAACTCCGGCTATTGTTGGGCAATCTAAATTTTCTTTAAAAGGCAAAGGGAAGGCGTGGGGAAATTTATTTTCTTTTTGTTATGAAATAACAAAAATAGTAAACAATTTAAATCTCAAATTGGTCATTTTTGTCTTAACGCATTTTTTGAGTAAATATTTCTAAATAGTGTCGCAATGAAACATTATAAAATTTAAAGTATATCAACTGACTCAACAAGAAAATACAGACAAATTGACGAATGTTGTGACTTCACTTACTGAACTAGCTGTACTCTACTTACTGAACTTACCATCTTTTATAAGAAGTTTAGCTTAGGTTAATCTAAACTTTATTTATATTTTTTTCAAAACCTAAACCAAATAGGTCCTTTAGTCCTACGTTCTGACTTTACGGACTTGACAGTGTGTTGTTGCACACACTGTCATAAAAATATAAAATTGTCTGTTTTGTTTAAAAGCGTAACAAACAAATTTTATCAACTTTATTCTAGGTACTAAGTAGCTCTAATTAAATTTATTTATTACTTGACTGTGTAATATTATATTTCATCACGCTGCTAATGGTTCATTATAAAGTAAATCTGTAAAGTTACAGAAATGACATGTCATAACATTTGAAAGCTATATTGTAAACGCTGATAAGAGCGTTAAGTGTTGGCAAATTTGGTGCGACAAGCAGGTACAGTTACATTGAAATTGTACGACGTTTAGCTATACGATCAAATATCTATTTTATTTATAGGTATATGGTAAATAAATAGTTTGCGAAAACTTAAAAGTTTTTTAAGTCGCAATTTTAGAGTCAGGTATAACTTTTTAAGTATCCACAGTAATAGGGTGCGGAATCGTCAGTTTAATAGTTGGGAAGAAGAGGTTATGTTTTCGTGCATTTCTAGTATGTCTCCAAATCTTTTTTATTTAACCAGCATATCGTTAAGTTCGACTTGTTAACCTAAATGTTCAAGCAACATGACTCAGGGACGCTATAGTTTAAAGTGAAAAAGATGTATTTATAGATAAAATAGATATTCTTGTTTCCTTTTTTACATATTTGAAAATGTAATTAATACATTTTTCATGTAATAAGGAGAATAATAATAATATATCAGACATCTCATACAATGCCATCTAGCCTCAAATCAAGCAGAGCTTGTACTATGTATACTAGACAACTGATATAAATACATATATGTTATTTATTGAGATGCTTGATTATGCAAGATACGCGTGAATGACAAGGTAAGTTTGTGAACTTTAAAGTTGTAAATGTACAGCTAAATAGATAAAATAGAGTAAATGAATATAGATATTAGCTAGCCACACAATGAAAATTCTTTTAAAGAATCAGACCATTTACGGAGTTGATAACAAAAGTAGTCATAAATGTGAAATTTGTCATCTTATTGTATAACATTATAAGTGTAAAAAAAAAAAATTTAAAAATAAAAAAACCCGATTGTGTAAAACATAAGTAATAATACTAGCGATGTACGTGAAGCAGGGGAGGTAGTTTTATGGAAGCGCATGAATTTGTTTTTTTTTTAAATAAGCGTCAGAAGGCCTGGTTACCAAGCTAGCTCGCTATTGTTGTCATTTCATTTTTGGCCCTGCCAAATGTTTCTTGCCAGTTTAACCCCTTAAAAATATAACAATATGATCCAATAGAAAATCATTTTCGAATTTGAAAGAAATAATTTGTGTATTTGAGTTTAATTTATATTATTATATTATATAAAATATTTACATGGCCTAACAAACTACGTTATGGTACGCCACAGTTTATTTTCTGGTGTCATTTAGTTGAGCAGAAACTATTACACTTTCGTGCAGCTAAAAGCATGGAATTGCTATTGCATCATTTGCTCTTATTTTCTCAACAGGCATCTTAGACAGTAATTTAGAAATTATTCTAGTGCCGATACTATATTTATGAAAACTGTGGCATTGCAATGGTACAAAAATATTAACCTAAAGTCTCTGCAAATTTTTACTTTTTTTAAATAATTAGTTTTCGATAATACTGGTGCTAATTCTGTTATTACATCGCTAAACTAAAATTTCTCTTAAATTGTCGAATTTAAGTAAATCAATTTTCAAAATGCTATTTTTGTATGTATGTGCATATGTGAAATATAAAATAAACCGTAGTTTGACAGTGCAAAATTATATTTTTTAGTGATTTTAGTTCAGTTTAGAGTTTTCGGACAACAGTGTTAGCTCTAATGATTTTATGAAACTACGTACAACGGAACGTGTTTTAGTGCAATGCGTGATGACTCACTCGTGTTATAGCATCTTTTTCAATTTAAATAATCATATTAAAAAATTAAAAACAGATTACACTTTAGTATATATATATATATGTTAGAGCGGCAAATGGGAGCGTCACAGCGGTCTTGGTTGTAGCTACCAATCGTAGGTGGTGGTGTAACAGGAACTTTCAAAATAAGAGCACACTTTTATTGTTCAACATTTCATTATTTAATCGTTGTACAATTTTAAACACAGTCTCATATGTCGACAATCTTCAAATAAAATGGCAAATTAAAGAACCAATAGGTTAGCACGCGTACACCTTGTGATAGCTGTCCATCTGCAAACCAATAAACGGCTGCCATTACTCGTGGCGACACCTATTACTCTATTCGGGGTTACCGCTCTTATTTCAATAACATAATTTTAATATTATCGCATACAGAATCAGCTTACTGTAATAAAATTAACAAATCGAGTTATGATTAAAATAAATCGTAATTTAATAGCAAAGTAATTAATAGTGAAAACTAATCCATAATCAGCGCCTCTCAATTTTTATACATATATACAGTATAGTTATGAAACAATGTTATCTAGTTAGTATAATCTTTAAATATTTAAATATAAAAATATCTCAATTCGGAATATTACAAATATAAGTTACTGAGGCCTTTCAGTTTCAAATCGTTTGATGAGCGAACCCATGTTAAATGCTCGTGTCGTTTTAAAAAGTAGAGTTATAAATGATATTTATTTGTGTAAGTAAATCTTTTACAGATGTTTTTATATGTCGGACTTCATAGTTCGAAGGCGCTGGTATTTCCTAAGACTCAGTCCGGAACGAAATGCTGAAACAAACCACAGAATTGTCTTTTTTATATAATATGTATTTACCTATAAAAATCTTGAAAGTGGGATAGTATCCTTGAATTGGCGCGTAAATGTGAACTGTCAACTTACAACATTTTTTTTTGGCAATAAATATTATACTTTTTTATAATACGTGAGGTAAATTCTTTAACGAAGTCAAAAAGTAAAGTACAGCATATTACTAATTTGTAAGTTTAAAATTAATTAATTAATTTGCAAACCTTTAACGCAACCTGGTGTTTATATTCAAGTTTTTAATTTCGTCCGTTTTCATATTTACACTTGATACATAGTGACAACATGAAAACATAGTTTATATAAATAACAGAACGGCACCGGTTACCGTTTACAACAAGCTGTACAAAACGAATATAAACTTAGACCTTAATGTACCTGTACCCGTATATTTAAGTTTAAATTTTAAGGATTTCATTTAAAATTTATTTTGAGTAGTCTTAATTTATGTATTTAAATTGAATTAACACTTGCTAGAAAGCAGACGTGTAATTCAGTTCAGACTTATAGAATTATTTACCACTAAGTGTGTTTCCCACTTAGCCCATTTCGTTTCAGAGTTCAGGTTCTCGTCATTAGATGGCAGCACCAAATTTATGACGAAATGTATCCACACTGTTCTATAGCCGTAAATGCCGATGCCTATAGACAAGAAAGTATATTACGCACAAAGACTAGATTTAGAAAAAAAAATGTTAAGCAACTTCATTCTAATTGTAATGTTTTTCTGTCAACAAGACGTGACTTAAAGTTTATTCAATTTTTGAGCGTTAAAAGCTGTTTCTCTTGTAGCAGTGACAAGTTTTTCTCTTAGAAAAACCTCTAATTTATAGTGCGTTCATAAGTTTTTAGTAGTGTAGGATGTAGGTAATACACTAAAATTAAAACCTTCATTTGCTTGGTATACCTAAACACAGAAATGATAGTGCACATTGTGATTGTGCAAATTAATAATAACTACTAATATCTAAATATTTAGTAAGAAAAAGTAAATTTATCAAACTGGTTACCAAGTTTAATGCCCTATTATTTGGGATCAGCTGGGACGCATGTGAATTGATTCAATTGGTTACTAAAATATTTTTACTAAAATAGACTGAGTTTGATTTAAATCTGAACTCAAATATTTTCCATGTAGTAGACCTTGTTATATATGTAGTGGACTTTCCAACTTACATATATTATCGGCATTATTAGTTTCAGTTTCCTCTAATAGGCTAAGTAGGCTGTGGGCTTGTTTCTTCAAACAGTAATTGAGGAGTGAAACCATTTCGCAGCTTCTTGTAAGCCAAGTCCAATCTTAACAACCTATTACATAGAGTGCATGCAAACTAAACTCCATAAAGATGTGTGTACTAGACTAGGCAGATATATTCTCGTTATGTTTATTAACAAAAATGAAAAGAGGATTTTAGGCAGTAAAAAGACATTTGCTTTCGCTAATTTACTACAATTTCTTAGTTCACATACAATTTACAGAAACAATTTAGTAATTAGCATCAATACAATATTTTTAAAATTGCAGTAAAAACGTTTTGATTACAATTTGACATTCTCTTTTTGAAATCTTTTTATTGTTTATGTGCATTTTATCCACATCATTAATTTTGAACTTACAAAGATATTCGATAATATTTCATAACAGGATCTTCTATAATATATTCGCTGTCTATCGTTCCATGCTCTTCTAAAAACTCAGTGTGACTTCGCAACCAATCCAAATATAACTTTAAATATCTATCATTAGGGTCTATATCTGTGTGACCTAAACAAAAAATACGATACGCGTCTTCACCATATTTTCCTATGCCGTTCAAGTCGCTCGCCCGCCGCCATTTTGAAGTAAGAAATTGATAACTGAGCTTCCATATCATATGCCCTCTTTTCCTTAAGCCTAGTTTATCGAAAAATCTTTCTAAGGAGACTGGGGTATCGTTTAATACGTGATAAGGTGTTGGGTATTCCTCAAAAAAGCTTTTCATATAAGGCCTAGCGATTTTTTCGGAGGTTTTTGTCAAAAAGATCGTTGCTATTAACATTGCCCAGGGGTTAGAAGAAAATTCTTCTTCTACGACATAGTGTGGTGACACGGGCATGGATCTAGGCGTGATGTTGTAAAAAGGTTTGATGTCTATTTTTTCTCGTTCTTCCATTGTTAGTTGTGATAGGCTGAGTTCGTCTGATTCTACCGACATTTGGCTCAGATCCCGTGTAGCGTCTAACGATTTGTTTGGTGACGATGAGGACTGGATGTGATTAGGACTACAGGCTTTTGTTTCTTTGATATCATTGAAAAATGTACTGATGCAATCGGCGGTATCCATTACCTGAAACGAAAATAATATTTTACATTAACTATTTACTTCAATAATTAATATTTTAATAAGGACAGTGATAATAATAGGTATTATTATTAAACCCTTTTGTTTGTGAAAAGGTTTGATGACGATGTCAATCGTTATGAATTTAATATAATATACCTTCTAAATGACAATAACTTAATAATAATATAATATATATAATATTAATATATATGTTTTTAATATTTCGGATATCTGACACACAACGCCATCTAGTCCCAAACTAAGCAGAGCTTCTACTATGGGTACTAGACAACTAACATAAATACATATATACTTTTCTTTTGTAATACATACATATTATACATAGAAGACACCCAAACTCCGAAAGAAATATTTGCAGATCACACAGACATTTAGTTCCATTTGGGAATCGAGTCCAAGACCTCAAGCACGGCAGTTGCATACGCTACCACTGCGCCACCGAGGCACTTTGAATCATCAATTCTAATGATCATTTCTTGTTTGATCCACTAATCATACTTCTTATACGTATAGCTGTAAGTTGAATTCAACCCAAATAACATCGATATACGAATAATAATAAACTTTTTTTCATATATCCATATCTTGACATTTATACATTTTTTTAATAATGTAGTAGTAAGTTAAATAGAATGCTAATGAAGAGCATATTAAACAAAAAAAATAAATCATGAATTTGGAGAAACCTTCATGTATCGTCGATTTATCTTAAATGTTCAATATTGACAAAGAATAAATTAATCGATTTTGAATTAGGATTTCGATATAGCAACGTACTGAATAGATAAAAAGGCATTCGCAAATGAAATCTTAGCTATCAGATTTTATTAGGGATGTGATTAAATTCTGTGGTTATTAGGAAAGATAAAATTAATAAATAATAATAATTTTATTTTTCTTACCACAACTACAATACACGTTACATTTAGAAATATTTACATTATCTTTTTTATAATATTGAGGAAGACTGGTACCTAAGCTAAGCTCGAGGCTTGTGTTTCAGAACACCAGGTCTCCCCTCCTGAGTATAGTTACATTTATTTTACACAAATGGGGCCTGTGAAATTAAATAATCACCACAATAATAATTAATTCGGTCATTTGACACATAATGCCATCTAGTTTCAAACCAAACAGAGCTCGCAACATGATAACTAGACAGACTGATAGCAAACCTATAATTCTCTTTTTTGTCTCTTTTACTATTTTTTTTAAATACATGCATTAGGGTGTCCCTTAAATTTCAAGTTCGATATTTTTTTACGCATACCTTCTTAAAAGTTTCGTAATAACCCTATATTGTCTAGAAAAAAATATTAGTTCGATATATAAACGATAACGTGTATGTAATAAGTGACCTGTTACGACATGTTTTATTTGCCATTTCGTACGTGATTTTTGAGACTATTAGTGCTTCATTGTTTAGTGCGTAAACATGTCGGTGGAATTACGGAGTGATAAACAAAATATTTTTCTTATCGGATTGACTAGCTACCAAATAAATGGTGCAAAATTACCATCTAATCGACAAGTTCTCTCAGTCCTATTTTACAATATTCGTGAGGTTAAATTGACTGTTAGTGAAAGTGCAAATCTTGTGATTAGGGAGTGCATCATATATTGGGAAAAAGCAAGAATGCCAACAAGGGCATTTCCTAACTGCGTGAAGAAACTTATTGATTTATATCATGTTTGGAGAGAGTTGCAAAAAAATTGTAAGAAAACTCAGATTACGTTTAAGAGTCGTGAGAACAATTTTATAATTAATCTTGATAATTTGTTTGATATTGCACATGCTGATGCTTTTGAGAGAATGAAAATAGAGGAAGATAAATTATTTTTAATGAAACAGAGAGAGCCAGGTCGACCGGGATGCTTAGGTGGTGTAGATAAAAAATTGGCGGAAAAAGAACAAAGATCTAGACAACGACGATTGGAAGAAGAGCAAAGGATAGTAAGACAAAGAGAATCACTAGCTGTTGCATCTACTTCCACCACAAATAACTTAGACAGTGTAGAAGATTCAGACGAAGAACAGATCTTGAATTCTGAACTCAGCTTGCCGGACGTTCCCTGCCATGAACAAAGTTCAAAAAGAGGTAGAAAGAATCTTATAACACCTAAACTAGTTGCAGCTTTAGATCGATGCCAGTTAAGCATTAGAGATACCGTTTACATTCTTAATGCGGTGGTAGAAGCGCTTGGTCTGAGCAGCGATGATTTCTGTATTAACAAATCCTCGATTCAGCGAATTCGTACTGAAACTAGAAAATCAAGGGCAGAAGCAATAAAATCTAACTTCCAAAACAATGTACCCGACATAGTCACAGTCCATTGGGATGGAAAACTATTACCGGGGTTGGATGTACGGAGTTCAAAAGAAGAACGCTTGCCAGTTATAGCTTCATTTGACGATAGAGAGCAGCTTCTTGCAGTGCCGAAACTAGAAAGTTCTTCTGGAAAACATCAAGCGAAGGCTGTATCAGCAGCTCTCTTTGACTGGAACCTTTATGATAAAGTGCAAATAATGTGCTGCGACACAACAGCTTCCAATATAGGCCGTTTCAATGGAGCTTGTGCTATTTTGGAGCAAACTTTAGGAAGAGAATTGTTGCTTTTCGCCTGTCGTCATCATGTTTATGAATTGGTCCTAAAAGCTGTCTTTGAAACCAAGATTAAGCAAATTACTAGTAGCCCAGATATTCCGATGTTCAAAAAGTTCCAAGAAAATTGGAAAAACATTGATTGTACTAAAATTGAACCATCTCTTAATTTCGTAAAAGCACGGGTTGCCGAGACAGACATTCAAGCGTTGTTACTATTTTATAACGCAGAATTAGATAAAGGTTTTGTAAGAGATGATTACCGCGAATTGGTCGAACTGTGCGTAATATTTTTAGGAGGAGACACAGAGGAAAAATTAAAACTAAGGCCCCCCGGAGCTATACATCAGGCACGCTGGATGGCGAGAGCGATCTATTCTTTAAAAATATGTTTACTTCAGTCACAATGCAGAGTAACTGCGAAGAACAAAAAGGCTCTACAAGATGTTTGCTTATTTCTCGTAATATTGTATGTTAAACCTTGGCTCGAATGTACAGTGGCGACCAAAGCACCTAATCAAGATTTGCGCTTCTTGAAGATGTTAAAAGAGTATGAAAAAGTTGACACAACAATTTCTAAAGCTTCTATAAGCAAGTTCAGCCATCACTTGTGGTATTTATGTGAAGAGACAGTCATTCTATCACTATTTGATGATGAAGTTGACAACCAAACTAAGAAGAAGATGATTGCCAACTTCAACAGGGGCAAAATCTCGGATTTTAGCAAACGCTATGACCCGTCGAAGGAAGAACTGACTCAAAAGTTGTTTGGTAAGTTAAATTGACTTTTTGTTGGATTTCAATTTCAATGTCCAATACTTATTTATTTATTTTCAAAATTGTTGTTGATTTTTATTTGTTATTTAACTTATTTTTCTTTTTTTAGACAAAGCACTGGATGATTTCGTATCGAAAAAGAGCAAACAATTTTTATCACGACTGCAGATCGACGACAGTTTTCTAAAGGAAGATGTATCTTCTTGGAATAACAATGCTGCTTTTCTGGAGGCTAAAAGAAGAATAAGTTATTTGAGAGTTGTAAATGATACTGCTGAAAGGGCTGTTAAATTAATGCAAGATTTTAACGGACTTATCACGGCTGAAGAAGAACAAAAACAGTTCTTGCTGCGCTGTGTCCAGGAACATCTAAAATTGTATCCAGACTGTAAAAAAACTACTCTAAAAAGAAGTTACCCTGAATGATTCTTATTTCTTTATGTTTTTAATTAAAGATTAATGTTCATCTAATTTATTATTTAATTTTATTCACTTAATTCATTGCATTTATAGTGAAATTATAGCAGACTGAAATTTTAGGACAAAACACGTTTTTTACTAAACTTTGAAGCTCGGTCGGCACTGGTTGCAATTATGCTAGATTGATAAAATTTTATATTTAAGTATCTTATAGCATTAGTAAAAATTATAGAGGGTATGCATTTCGAAATTCGAAAAAAAAATTTCTTTGTCATATAAGGGACACCCTAACATACATATTACACGTAAAAACATCCAAACTCCGAAACAAAATTCGCAGATCATACAAACATCTGATCTGACCCGGGAATCGAACCCGAGATCTCAAACATAGCAGTCCTACTCGCTACCGCTACGCCACCGCAAGAAATATGTTTAGGTTCTTTTGTTTTCTTTTTTTGTTTTTAGTATCCCAATTTGGAATATATACGGTTATTGTGTGTTTGTGTGTGCATGATTGTTTGTATGTGTGTACTTGTGTGTAAATAGTTGGGCACAAGGCATTATGGAAGTCATATTTTCATTGCCTCCTCCCACTACAGGATAGTCGTATAGGATTCTTATCCAAGACTTGCAGTATACGCATTCTAGCCCGTTGAATTACTTGTTTTCTGTATCCCAATTTACTTACTTTATTTTTCCTAACAGTGAAAAAATACATACCCAAGGAGAGTTATTATAAAGGTCATAAAAGAACACAGCCAAACTAATCACAACGTTACCTAATTTCGTGGACTCCGAATAAAAGTAGGCATATGATAATGAATAGAAAAGAATGAGAATGAAAGAATAGAATAGGCATAGTCTTCCAACTGGTCCCACCTTCACTCCCTTTCCTTTCATGAAAACACGCGCTAGTCTTAGAAGCCACCGCTTTAGAGTGAAAAACATACGCTCTCGAACGTTCGTCGTTCCACGTCCAACCAGCGCACGTGTTTCCCCTCCCACATCATCCCGGGTCCTTAAAGCATCTCAATAGGCCGTTATAGTGTGCATCACTATAGTGCATTGTCACATTTGCAATGAGTATGGTGACCGCAACTCTTGAATTCTATTCATGTTTTCTATCAGGCAGGAAAGAGGCACTTTGGAAGGCTCTTCATATAAAATAAAAAAGACAGATTTAGGTGCCTTCATGTTGACAGATTTACTACGAGTATGAAGCCATTTTTTTTGTCTTTTATAAAATACACTACCATTTTATTGTGTCGATAAAGGTGATTGTGTTATTAATACCTATTGTATAACTATAATTTTATTACGAAGTAATAAGTCGATGATCGTCTTGCATCGTATTGTGTCTGTTTTATCGCTTCATTTGCGGTTAGGTAACTATTGTTTGATATATCGACTATTTGATTATAGATATTATTATGACTAATAGAATGGTTCAAAGGTTCCAAAGCGATCTAGAATATAGGACAAAATTTTTTGTTGTTGGCTACACAGAGCAAACACACATTATCGCAAAGTGAAAAATAATTAAAATCATAAAAAAATTGTGCCTTGGAATTTGTAAATTGTTATTATTGCATTGAGTGCCTCGTTTGCTATCAGACGGATGTGTGCGAGATGTGTGAGGAAAAGTCTCGTGTTTGTTATCGAATTCCGAAATGGCTACATCGATTTTTATGATTGTTTTGTGTATATTTCATATCTCTGAGATTAGGTTGTGATTAGTTTTGATACTCTTACGTTTAAAGGCCCTCTCTATTTTTATTTATTTCTTGGACTTTCCTGGTTTAGTATTAAAAAAACTTACCACCCTAAATTTTCACCTTTGTATACCCAACCCCTATTTTTGATAGCGATACTATGGGAAAACAACGTTCCCTGGGTCAGTTAGCTATATCATTATATTATAAATCTGTGTTAAAAAAACAAAGTTTTAAATATTTAAAAGTACAAAAAAGTACTAATTGATAAAATAAAATAAAATAAGGGAACTAAAAATATTTTAAGCAATTCAGTAGATATAGGTCTAGGTCTAAGAGTAGAATTATACCAATTTTTGTAATAATATACAATATTTATATTACAATTAAGAAATTCATTTTTAAATAAATACAAAATAATTAATTTCAACAACGGCAAGTATAAACTTTCATTTTTTTCTTTTTTTTCCTTTTAAAAGATAACGCCCGCAATAGGAATAAATCCTGTGTCGCGAGGGACTTTACAAACATACAAGAAACGGACATAAAGAACACTCAGACTAAGAGCAACAATTTGTGAATCACACAAAGTGTTGTCCAATGTGGGGTTTTAACCCACAACACTCAGCGCAGTAGAGAGCGGCGGGGCGACCGCTTAAACCACTAGGCCAACCGTGCACTCATTGTATTATTTATGAGCCATAGATGCTTTTATTAAATTACAAGTTTTTTAAATGCTATGTCTGTAGTTTATATCTAAATCTAGTGTTATAAATAATATTTATTTATATACTTTATGAACTAAATTTGTACATCGGCGGACTCCCGTGCGGAGTGCCCGTGGTATACTCTTCCAGTCAACATTAAAAATATACACAGTTCACAATAGATTTAAATATATACATATTAAAAGCAGAACACGTCATAAATACAAATATAAACACATTTAAATAATTGTATGTATAATATATACACAAATAGACGTATACACATTTATATATTTTACTAGCTGCACCCGCGACTTAGTCCGTGTGGCGTTTTGTTATAATTCCAAAATTATAAAATATAAGTGGCCTAAGTTTTTTCCTATAATATCAGCTATCTATCAGTGAAAGTCTCGTCGAAATCGGTCCAGCCGTTCCAGAGACTAGCCGGAACAACTGACAGACAGACAAAAATTGTAAAAATGTTATTTTGGTGTATGTATCGTATGTATATTCATATGCAGGTAGTTAAAAGTGGTTTTTTCAATATTACAAACAGACACTCCAATTTTATTTATATGTATAGATTTATAGATGTATGTTATAAATATCGGAATACAGGGTGTGCTATGGATGAGATGGTTATGCCAGTTCATTAAGAAGGAGATTGTGTAATTGATTTTTCCATGTAAGTCGGTTTGTGGACATTCTATTTCGAACGGGTGTGCATTCCAATACTGCTTGAACAAAGAACGAACAGTTCACGAGTTCACGAAACAGTTCAGTTGGGGTTGTGGGGTGTGGTTTTAGTCGGTCCGATTCCGACACACCACCCCGCCGTAAACCCCGGTGAGTTGACGGCCCGAGGGGGTTTCCACAGGTTAAAAAAAAAAGAAAAAAGGGACATGAGAGAAGCAAATTTTTAATGAGCGAATATTGTCGGTGTTTTGTAATAAATACACCTAAGTTTATCTAAAACAAATACACGTTTTGAAAAATTAAAAAATATTGAAATAAATATATAGTACCATTTTTATATGTTTATATAAATAGTGATATTGTATGTATGTAACCTACAATGAATAAAAATACTCAAACCTACTGGTAAAATATAATTTGCTGGTATTTTTACCCTACCCAAATTATTTCCACTATTAGAAAAAATTCACTCTACTACTTCCGTGGCGCAATGGCAGCGTATGCGACTGCTGTTTGACGTCTTGAGTTCGATTCCGGAGTTGGACCAAATCATTATACGATCTGCACAAAATTGTTTGAGAGTTTAGGTGTTTTTTATGCATAAAATGTATATATTTAAAAAAGTATGTATATATTTATATTTTAATCGGTTGTATAGCAGTAACTATAGTACAGGATCTGCTTAGTTTGGGACTAGATGGCATTGTGTGCAGATGTTCGAAACTTTATTTACTTTTTTTTTATATTAAGAGCCTGCCAAAGTGACTCTACTCTGCCTGACGGAAAACATGAATAGAATCCAAGAGTTGTGGTCACCATACTCATGGCAAATGCGGACAATCCAGTGTGGTGATCCATACTATGGCAGCCTAGTGAGATGCTTTTTCACACACCGCTTGGGGACGTAAATAGCATAACAGTCATCGTGACAGTGTAACACTTACACAGTTACCACGATAACTGTCACCCCAGCATCAACGAGCCCCCGGTCTCACACTCACCAATGGTTTCGTTCACGACAACACGGATGCTGGCGCTTTAGGTTAGTCTTCTGTGGGAGGGTAGTACTGCACCGGTTGAGCCGGCCCGCTCGTGCTGAAATCAGCGTGGCTCTACTGCCTAGTACTTATAAATATATTTTCTACAGGAACGAAAGATAGTCGATTGATACATTTCCGTTGCGCTGTTCTTCTACGATATTTTATATACCTCCACGAAAAAAAATATGAGAAATCGCCGAGTGCGTTTATCAACAAGTGTCAACAGTTTCGGTTTCATAATTAAAATCTCGTATTCTTAATGGTTCAAATTCTCAAACAGTGGGAATGAACCATTCGCGCGACAGACAATAGGAATGTACCTATTGTGTTGTTCTGAAAATAGATTCTCAAGGCGGGCACCGTTTGTTTTTTATTTTTGCACCGTTTACTGCATAATACTTTTAAAAGTCAAAATGTAAGTTTGCAATACGTTCAAATAGAAATTGTGGACATTATATTTTAAGCAGCAGAAGCTTTAATTGTTTTAATTTCGTTAAGTTTTTTGTAGCAACCCCTAAAAAGATACTACCAAACGAACTCACGAGTTGAAAGCGGACGCGGTGTCCAAGATTGCTGGCAGTTTTGCCCAGGGTACGATAGTACGGTCAATGTATTTTCAAAATATTCTAACAAAGAAACAGTTTTTTTTTAGGGACAGTTTTAGTTTTAGTTTTTTTAATTTGAGAATATTTTGTGGTGTTATTGAAATTCTTGTAATCGGTTGTACCAATTTGTATAAATTATTGATTGTATACAAAATTATATATTGTCTAATAATGTATAAACTAATTAGTAACTGTGAAAATGTGAAAATACTAGTATTTTAGTAATGTTCGTATTGTAGAAATGAGTTAATGTCACTAATTGGATGTGTTTCGATTCCACTGCTATTCGATCAAAGTCAATATACCACTGTCGCCTCGTCGGTAACAGGGTATATACACGTGACTCCAAAACAGATAAAATATTTTTAACTGTAAACTTTCCTTGTAAAAAACAAATCTGTGTAATTATTTTTGAAATTTATTACAATGATATTAGTGATAATTAGTGATATTTAATAATCAAATAGTGACTTTTTAAAATGCCCTCGCAAAAATTCAAAAACGCAACGGTATTGGTGGAACAAAACGTGACGTCAATTTACCCTCAGACGTCTTCTGATATGCCAAAAAGTTGTTTGCATGGTTTTTCATAATTGAATTTTTCTATTGTTTCGCAGTTTTTGCATATAAAGCTATCAGTGTTCTGTGTTAAATTATTAAATTTATTTGCATGAATATAGTACAGGAAGTTCTGAATAAATAGACAAAATTTTGTCACATGCTTTCATTCGTATGTATTGTACCTATACATTGAGAAATCTTCTAGAACTTTTCGTAAGGCAGGTTATGTTTTCGTCGAACTTTGTAAACAAAACAAGGATGTGGAATTAACTAAGTAAAAATATTTTTATATGTATTTTCTCACTTCCCTAATATCCTTACTTATATTAAAATGAACTTCACAATCATTTTAACAAGTATTTCTTTACTTTTTCGTGGTAGTAAGTTGATTAAAAATAAAATGACTCGGTAATTTTGTGAACCAAATACTTCGTTGTTGACATGAGTGTATTTTGTCATCACAAAATGGCTGCGTTGAAATTGTTTGAAAGTTATAGTGATTTTAATCGTTTTTTTTAGATTATTTGTTTATATTTCGAATGTTTCATATTTATTTTTGGTAACGTAAATCTCGTAGGAGCGTTTTTAGAAATAAGAAAATACATGCATACTTCTTATTAAATTTTATTGGTGTCTGCGGAACAATTAAAAGTGCAATAAAGTATTGAATTCAACACTATTACAGACTGTCTTAAGACATTATTACACTAGCCTACTGAGGAGAAAGCCAGATAGGAAGTGTATAGCGTTGACCCACTATATCCTTCTTGCAACTAACATTGAGCCCTCCATACATTCTAGTCTTACAATATGTATACATCTAAATTTTATTAAACATATTAACGAATAATGAAAGGAAATATTTTTTTAATACTGTGACTAGTCCTTATTATTATAATATACTTAATGTTCAATACGATGCAGTCGAAAACTGCCTGTATTTTACATTGTACTAGGCAGATTTAATGCCACAAATTTATCTATCAATCGATCCCATGGTAGAGAAAAGATGCCATAAACAAAAGGAGAAAGTATAATTTGATGACGAGTAGCTTTGTCGTATGTCATTTTTGTTCGCATTTCGTCTTATGTCTTTATCTTGATGCTGTCATATGTCATTTCGGCTCGAAGTATCATGTCGAAAACGATTAGTTTGCTATACACAAAAATATGCACATAGCAATGATTAAATTTAACATATTTGTTGCTTTAAAAATATTAATAGATAGACTTATATTTTTTTTATTTTTTAGACAGATCTATGCAATGATAAGTAGTTAATGATGCTGAAATATGTACGTAATGTTTACTACAAACGAACTTTGTTCCACATCATACGAAGTAACAATGGCCATGTAAGACGCTAAAAAAAACACGAGCAAAATTGTTTAATTATTAAAAGTTAACACCACACTTCATGATTAGTCTCATAAAAAAAAACTAAAATAGGTATTTGATTTATCGAACTGATGAATTAAAATGAAATATAAAACATAGTGAAACATTAAAAACAAGAACAGTAAAACATTACGTCTTTCTAGTCTAAAAAAAGTTACCACGGCAATGGTTTTGTAATTTCTCGAAGAAATCTTTTGTTTGTGATGTTGCAAATCTAATTTTACGATCCAATATACATAACTAGTATTTCTTTGATTTTCTTGTGAACCAATAGGCAAAACCTCTAAGGCGACGAGGATGAATATTATTTTTAACTTTGCTATTTGACCTCGGTAACCGCAAAGTGTATCTAACCGTATTCTAAGATAGACGCGAGTAAAGCGTGCTAAGTCATTCTTTATAAGTAATTGATATAGAAATAAAAAAGGTTTGTCGCCACATAATCCGCAAATAATAAGGAACTGGTATATTAATAAAATGATTTATGTACTACTAAACGCATTTCCGTCATTATTTAAACATGCATATCAGACAATAGATAATAGAGCTGACACTACGAAAAATAATAAATGAAACATGGCTTTCAGAAAATACTAGTTTACGAAATCATTTACAAAATTCGAGAAATTATTTGCATAAATACACATACTCTCCGATAATCATAAACAAGGTATGCTTACTGAAACAAAAAAAAATGTTGTTTTATTGATGTTAGGTTGGCTCTATAAAGTGATATCAATTTCGCGTGAGAGTTCGACAACAGTTCCCTACTTTTTCTTCGTCTCTGTCGCAGAGTCTCCACTTGGTATAACAGAGTATAACTTAGTTTATTGCGAGCGGCTGCATCGTCGGGGTAGCACGCACGTTAACGCTTTGCGCGTTTGTAAACGGCCGTGTATTCGAAGAAAAATAAAAACAAATGTACAGCTGATACCATAAATAACGAATTCGATTCGCACTGAGCGTTCTAAGTCGGGTAAGTTTTGAAAAAGGAACACTGTTTATGAAACGCTTTCCTCGATCTGCGGTCGTACGAAACGTGAGTGAGATTGAAAATCGACTCGGAGACTAGGAATATCGAGTGTGTGTTGAGAATCGATGTTCAATGAAAACGTGGTCTAGTGGCTGAACTTGTGAGTTTCTGGAAGGTCAAGAAATACAGGTGCATTAAACATGGTATATTCGATAATGATTGTATAGTAATAACTATATACTGCGATTAACGGTAAGCAATAATGGCTCAATATTTACAATTGTATACCTCTCTGTTTTATCATAAAACAATACTTTTTCTTTTGTGTATTGAAAATAGTTATTATTATTTTTTTTCAGTACATATGTGTTTGTTTATGGTCGGTATAGATAACAAATAGTTGTTTAAAGTAAATATAAGAACATCAGAACTTGTTCAATGTCATGTCGTGTGATATATAGTTATAACATAATACATATTAATAAACTTTTATTATGTAGATAGTGACAAAACGAAATTTTTAGCACCTAGGTGACGTACTCACAAAAATAAAAAAATATTAGCAATTGTTTAAAGTACACATAAAATAAAATTGAAGTGTCTGTTTTTAATCCAAAAAAGATTGTGTTCTCAAGTACTCATAGTTCTTTACACGATACTAAAACATAAAATACCTTTTTTTAAATTTTTGACTGTCTGTATGTTTGTTTGTCCTGGTTATTCTCTGGAACGGCGTAACCGATTTTAATGATACTTTCACTACGAGACTGAGAAATTTACTGGGCAAGATATAGCCTATTTTTTATGCCGAATTTTCCAGCATTCCCGGCATTTGCGTAGCAAAAACCACGTCTTTAACAAAGTCGCGGTCACAGCACAGTTATAAATATTTATTTAGTATTTCGGCACTTTTAAAAGATTCCAAATATTAATCTTTTCACTTCACATACATATTTCAAAGCTAAAATGATTGTTAACTATAGAAGACATTGTTGCATGTCACGGAAAGGCAGTAGTCAAGATCTAAGTGGCAGGTGCAGCTAAAAACAGATAAACGATACCTCTTAGATTAGATTTACTATAAGAATACGGAGTGTCACCACTCCTATTTATTCTGTGTGTGTCGCAAAAGGTGACAAAGGGACCAAACCCTGCAGCAGCATTGCAAACAGAAGGAAAACTTGAAACAAACCCCATGCCAATCCGTCTGGTCAACTTGAATAGGGTAAAATTTATTTTATAAAATGCCAGGTCTATAATCCAGCAGTAGACTAGTAAAGACTGTTGATAATGAAAAAAGAACTTGAGTCTATGCGTACCTTTTAAAGGACCTTTAATTTATCACCGTTTCTGTTTATGTACTAAGTTACTCAACTATAGAGGACTGTATTTTAGTAAATAGAGTATTCAATTTTAGTAATAGTATATCGGCAATCAATTATAGTTTGTGGTTAAAAGTTTTTTTACAATAACAATGATGGGCGTCTGCCTCGTAGTAAGCAGTTATATCAGTTTTTACTTGCATACCAGCGTTACGGTGCTCTAAAAAAATGGAATTGCAACACAGCGGTATTGTAATGAGATAATGAAATCCAGTCTACAAGTCAATTATTTATATTATGTTATATCTATTTTATTAGTATGTATCTACCTTCTGTAAACAGTTTTTCTTCTTTGCTTTAAGATAATTCATGCATAGATAATTGGTCTAATAGATGTGTAAGGAGGGACTGCTAAGGTATAGACTGATAAAATAAGATTTACTGAAATATTTCGAGAATAGTATATGATATGCACATAAAAGGAGAATTAGGGAGCTGATATCTTGCAGCAACGTGCAGAGGTCAAATTTTGGTCCAAAGGTATGTAGAACATGAATCCTTATAAGAGCTGTTCTCTGAAGCCCGTAGCATGCTAAATTTGTTTCTTCTTCTCGTCAGGTGTTTCTACCCTATTTTAAAATTACATACTTATCGTGCAGTGGGTACAAAGTTATTTCCTAACACTGAATACCAAACATTACTATATACGTTTATGAAATCTACTATCAGCTATTGTTTGACTAATACTTTTACTAAAAAAAAGATATAATTGTTTTGTAATTATACCAAACCGGCATGTATATTTAGATACTAATTTTATCACCGTTTTATTCGGGTTTTGTCTCGCTTTCTTATTCTACCCGTCAACTATCATAAGTGAAGAATATTTGTATGTAAAGGCAATAAAATGGGCACTTTTAGCAGATATGTATGCAATATTAACGTTTTAAATTACAAAAGGTATGAAAGAAATAAAATTTAATACCTAAGTCATAAAATGATTAATAGGTGTTGGATGAGTCAAGTTTCCTAGGCGTCGTGACTAGGTAAGGCCAATATATTTTCATTTGATAAGCCGTACCTGCAACCTACCTTTACCTTGTAAACATGAATTTGTATTAATTGTAAGTATCACTACTTAAATTCAGAAAAAGACAACAAAAATTGAATGACTTAAACTACAGTTAAAGTAAGTTATGGCTTGACCGGGGCAGTACTACTCTACCACAGAAGATCAGTCTAAAACCACAGCATCTGTGCTGTCGTGTTTCGTTGGTGGGTTGGAGGTCCATTGATGCAGGGGTGATAGTTGTCGTGGTAAGTGTGTATGCATCACAATGCCATGATGACTGTCATGCCTTTTACGTCTCCAAGCGAGGTATGGAAAAGCATCTTACTAGGCCGCCAGGTGTGGGTCACTATACTGCATGGTCTGCTTTCGCAATGAGTATGGTGACCACAACTCTTGGATTCTATTCATGCTTTTCATCAGGCAGAGTAGTAGAGGCAGGCAGAGTACAACTTACAACTAAGACGCATTGATCACATATTTCTAAAACTAGTCTCTCATTACCACTCATTCTTAAAGACAGTGACTCAACACTGGCTACTACCATTTACTGTTATTTTGACAACTAAACAAAACATTCGTATTTTGAAAATCATACAAAAACTAAAAGCAATTATATGTTAATAACTGACGCTATAAATAATGTCTGGCGGCTGAAATTTTAGTTACTAATGTCTCGACTATTACATGAAAATTTATACAAATTTTTATTATTTATTTATTTATAATTTTAACAAATTATATACAGTTTTAATCTTTTATGCAGTCAGCCTCAGCTGGCTGCATTTAAAATCAACTTAAGCCAATTACAGAGTTCCACGGCAAGTTGCAACATAGGGTTTTATAAGTATTAACTGGTTTATAACTGTAACTAAAATTAGTTTAAAACTCTCTAGAAGAAAATTATTTAAATTGAGTACCTACACAGTTGTTGTATATAATATATACACAAGCAAGAATAAGAGCATCAATAGCGAGAAGCAGAAATTAGGTCCCGTTTGACATGACTTTTCAAACAATTTTAACTCAAGAAAAAATGTCTATATCGCTAAACCTATTGTTATACGTGTTTACTATTCTGAATATTATTGAATGTGTATCTTAATTTGTACGATGTACCTTGAATAAGGTAGTTGCTTATAATAACTTTTACGAGTATGGAATTAAAAGCCATCACATACTCTCTTGTCTTTTTTCCCCAAAAGAGGTAAAGAGAAACGAATTAAACACCCAAATTTTTCCAACTGTATTTTGACTTATTAAAAAGTCAAATGTCAACAAAATACTGCAATATATTGTTTGAGTTTGAGAATGAAAGTCGATAAAGTTGATAGAAGAAGAAAAAGAAGACCTCGTCACCGTCCCTGTGCCAGTGTTGACTATTTGAGGAGAAGTGAATGAGCCTACTGGAGTATTAAACTTTTGCTTTTCCCCTCGTTTTGAGGAGAGGAACTGATAGACCGGTAACGCACTTTTGACTCTTGAATTGAAAGCGTCCATGGGCAGCGGTACCACTTGCCATCGGCTGACTCTTAAAGCTCGTTGGCTCCATATACGAGTACATCGTAAAAAATTGGGTAAAAAATTGATACTAAGATCGCACATAGCGCACCATTTGTCACCAAAACTATCTAAACAGATGTACGCGAAAATTCTGTTATCGTATTCTTTTACGTTTACCTGAATAAACATACGATTTTTTTATGCATACTACATTATAACACCGTAGAAACCTATTCATAAGCAGATATTTTTCTTAATAATAATGTTACGTTTGGTTAGGTAAGAAGGATTACCACAGGTCTTTGAATATGAGAATGGATGATATTGGAGACGCCGCTAATGTGACGTACAAGTGCGCAAAAACAGAACCAAAACAAAAACAGCCATATTTAATCTTCACCACCATGAGATGACTGGAGAAATATTTGATTTTCATCCGTAGATAAGTAGTACAATTGTTTTCAATTCATTCATTTAACGAAACCAACTATAGCGATGATTAAAGATTCAATTCACCAACAGATTTTTAATAACAACATCAACAAAAAAATTTTAAATCTTCAGATATCGTTAAAATGAGATAAAAACCAGCAAAAAATGGGATCCTCAAGTATTACTGTCGAGATTAATAAACAAACTCAAATGCCATGTCACGATTAACACTAAACATTCTGCGTTGTCGAGTAAAAAACAAAGAGCAAATTGTTTAGAATGCATTGCTTTTTATCAGCTCGTTGCAGTCCACTGCTGGACTTATGCCCGGAAGAGGCCTATGGCCTTCCCAAGGCACACCACAGAGCAAATATATAAATGATTGCCTGTAAAATATATAAATAAACATCTAAAAACCAGTCTCCATCATCAATACTATTATATATTATATCTGTTTCTATGCAATTAGCAGTAGATCTAGGCATAATAGATATAGTATTAGATTTAGGTATGGTAGAAATTCTTGCCGAAAATTACGCTTATAATACGGAGATGATTCTTTTAAGTCACATTTTTATGCCTATCCAAGTGTTGATGCATACCAATGGTTGTATTTTATAATGCAAATAGGTAACATTTTAAATTATCATAAATGGCACGTGTAATATTTTTTTTACTTACAAAATATTCTATAATATTCCCATATACAAGTAACCACGGAAACATATATCTTTCATATTGTAAACTCGATGTGATTACTACCTACGTAATTTACTTTAAGACACTACATCTTACATCTTAGAAAATTGTAAGTTCACAAATTTCATAATTATTCATAAATTGCTGACTAACCATGTTTACGGCACACATCATTTGGTTGGGTTTCCTCGTTAACTGCTTTTGCACTGTTTTGACAGTCAAAAATTTATAGTTGTAATTTCTGAATTTCATTAAGTGTGAAAATTAACAACGGCAGATATGAAAAGAATTTTAGAATGATGGGACAGGATACTTAATAGTTGCATTGCAATCACAAGGATGACGAGAGATAATAAGAGATAATTGGATACCCACTGAATGCACTATAAAAACTTCTTTATTACTTAGGAACTCGCTTTATTACACAAACATAAATATACACATCATGATCAAATTCCAAAACCATTTCGTGAGAACTACTTGTTATTTAATAAAACGTTCTTTGTTACAATGATGTTTAATTCAATCATTGAAAATTATGAGTTTTAAATCTTAAAATTGAGTCAATAAGAAAATCATATTTAGAAACTATATACAGTTAGTATAAGTATATAAATTATATATATTATAAATAATCAAATACCTTTACACGAGCAATAGGCTAGATGCCACCTTAGTCAACTTAGCTACTTTTTATCATCTGTCAAAACGACAATTCTGTATGAAAAATGTACCAAATACAAATTTGTGACATCACTTTTTTAGACTACTCAATTGAACAATATATTTCACTGTGTATTTGATTGAAGTTCGTAATAATAATAAAAAGCTTTGTTAATTGTATTTGCCGAGATGTTTCGCGATATTAGCTGAAATGAAATGGACATTGGTATTTATTTACGATACAGTCATCTACCATATTCTTGTAAATATATACGATCTAAATTCTCGGAAACGGCTCCAACGATTTTTATGAAATTTAGTATGCAGAGGGTTTCGGGGGCGATAAATCGATCTAGCTACATTTCATTTTTAGAAAACGTTGTTTTATCCGTGTTTTCAAGCCATGAAATGTTTGTATAATAGCCTCGTTTTGACGCTTATCTATGTGACAAAATTAGGGATGCGAACAAAAGAAGTTGGTACGATGCGAATCGACTATCACTCAATAATACCGAGCAAAGTTCGCATTCCAAGTACTCTAAATTATATTACGTATATTGATAATAATCATAGACACTATTTTATAATTTAAAATTTTATTTATGGTCATAAATTTATCTTCAATTTATAATAAAGTTAAATCTTTTAAATTATGTACCTCTATTTAATTTTATTATGCAAATTGTTTTTTTTTTAAACTGGCTGTCTCATCGTGTCATAGTAAATTAGGCAAAGAGTTCTATAGTAACCGGACTGCTGTTAAAATAAATTAGTTAAAAGACCTATGAAATCAACTCTGAGAAGGATCTTAAAATCTTAGATTTGACATGCACGACGAAACGTAAGAAGCTGCTATTTTACCGTTTAATAACGAACCGTAGAAGTAAAGTATTTGTTAAAAGCGTTTGTCTTCTTATTGTATGACTTGTAAATACCCAATTAACAAAATAGGAATGCATTAGTTGTGTCAAGAATGTTACAAAACGAAAATATGTAGTTTAAAGCAAAACCAGTTTTATTTTTTGACACTGCACTCACCTTTAAGAACAAAAATACCTGTTTCAGTTTAACTTTCTTGTTCAGTTACGTAATAAACATTGATAACACCAAGTACTGTGTTTTTATTTATAGATTTTAATGGTAAATAAGATAGTCTATGTACTTTATTGAGAATTCTGTTACTTCATTTTAATATATATTTTATATATAGTTATATATCAATTAACAACTTTGTATATTTTTATATTATATGAAATTTATTATTATACACCATCTAATCTAAAAGGTACCCTGTGACAGTTTTGGCAGATTGAAGAATAGGGAAGGTGTCTAAGAAATCGATCACTACAACACCTGATTCTCAATATCATTTTACAAATCGATTTCAATTATACAGATTTATCTACTGAACATGTAGGATATATTAGATCAGAAAATAGAGAATAGATAGAGGAAGAAAATATCTATTTATTTCATATTGTTAAAATAAACAAAGCGAATAAAAAATAATCTCGATAAAAACCTCAGCTGTTGGTTAATATAGAAAAAAAAATCATTACGCGTTTTATTGACAGTTGCATATCAGTTGAAGTTTATGTACTTATTATGAATAACACGTTTAGATTAAAACAACTAGTTAATAATAGTAATAATTTTTTGTCAGGGAAAAAACAAATGTTACACAATTACAATTTTATAAGGCTTGGAAATATGCACCTCTACAGAAATTCTGTCCTCTAAACTAGGTTTAAATACCTGTATGTCAGACACAGTGCGCTCCCTACTATTAAATGTAAGCCTTAGCTATGGATCATAACAGTTATTAATGAATATGATTGATTATTGATATAAAAGGGATTTGAAAGATCATAACACCGTAAAGAACTTAACCACGTGACTTTGATAAGAAGTATTAAAAGTAATATTATTCTGTATATACTTGTTTTTGTTATCTTTTATAGACAAATTTAAATTTAGTTATAAAGAATTGTACATATCGTGATAAAATAAAAATAACTTCATAACTCCATGGTTTTAAAGTGACAGTTGAGATTGTAGGAATTAAGCCTATACAAAGTCGTTTCATGTTGAAAAGTATAATACGTCAAATAGTACCTTTTAGATTAGATGCCCTGTAATTAACTAATTAAATCCCATATGGCCAGCGTGGTATAGTAGGCCAAAACCTCTGTCTTAAGGAGAGGCCTATTGCCAGCAGTTGACTATTATAGGCTGCTGATGATGAGACTTTATTCTTTTCTTTCTTTTAAAAACAACGTCCGCACTAGGATTAAATTCCGTGTCGCGGGGAACTTTACAAACATACAAGAAACGGACACAAAGAACATCCAGACTCAGAACAACAATTTGTGTATCACACAAAGTGTTGACTTTGTGAAATTTTCCAAATTTCTAGAAAGGATGACCTGAATATAATTGTATGTAAATACACTGAACATCAATATATTACAGAAAATATAAAAACAGCATTTATTTTTTTGTTCTCTGCGAGTTTAATAATCCGTTTTTGAAGAAACTTTCATGTAAAAATATACTTTTAATAATAATAATTTATTGTTTCTCACACACAGATTACAATTTTTATAATATACTTTATACGGCAAATACAGCTCATCTAGACATAGCCTCTGTGAGAGACTCGCATCTGAACATCTATTACAGATAACCAACCACCATTATATTCTCGTATTAGTACTGCCTTAGTGACGTACTGTGTATGAATAGTAGAAAAAAGCTAGTAAAAACTAGTACTTAGCGTTATTTTAACGAATGTTAATCGTAATTCATTAGATGTTGACCGTAAACGTGGTTTTTCCTACGGAATAATGATTTTAAGTTTCGTCTTCGACAGATTGCAACCTCATTTCCCTTTCAGCTAAATTGATAGAGAATTAGACTCTAGGTGTAAACAAATTCATAGTAGGTACAAATTAGCGGCAAAAAATAATCATTTTACGAAGTATTAGTAGGAACAAGTTTATGATGTAAGAACAACGGTTAAGGGCTATTTGCATAGACCGATAGCTTGTATTTTTTTTTCGTTAAGAGCACTTGTGTCTTTCTATTTTTAGTCGCCCAGTTCTAGTTTTAGAATATTCAAGTTTTAGTTTTGTACTTGCCACAATGACTGCAACTGGAACAAGGATAAGGTTAAAGAAGGCACATACTTAATCTTATAGAATCTTATCATATACAAAATACATATAAATGTTTTATCAATAGTATAAACCAGGAGTCACCAAATGGCGGACCGCGGTCCGCATCTGGACCGCCGACAAATTCTGTGCGGACCGCGAGATCGTCGCAACTTGCACTACAGAGTACATAATTTGATAAATATTTAAATGTCGTCTTTGTCGACATCAATTCAAAAACTGCGAATTCCAAGAAAACACAGTTTTAAAACACAAACATGCGGAACTTTCCTGCGAAGAGTTTTGGATAAAATTTGAATGTGGTAATAAATATCCGGAACTACAAAAATTAGCTTTAAAACTGCTAACTTTGTTTGGGTTAACATATAGTTATGAAGAAGTATTTTCCAAGATGAACTTCATTAAGAATAAATTTCGATATCGACTTAGTAATGAACATTTCCGGATTTAATATCAATAGCTTGCACGAATTTTATTTCAAATTTCAGGCTGATATTCGTAATAAAAAATGACATTTTATACATACAACACATACAACATACAAAAAACTACTGTTTTTTCTGGTATTACATTTATTTAATATTTTTCTATAAATTTTGTGCGGACCGCGATGGTCATTTCATCTATCAAAACGGACCCCGATCGAAACTAATTGGCGACCCCTGGTATAAACTAACAGAACTTTAGCTTTTACCAACTGGGATGATGCCACTCCATATACATACGAGTGTATTTGTATATTGGTTGATTTATTTAAACCGCAGTAGAGTTCTTAGTTCTAAAAGCGTTCACAATCGAACATTGAAATAAAAATCTCAAAAAACAATTCATGTAACCTATGGATCATCATCATCATCATCATCTCAGCCAAAAGATATCCACTGCTGGACATAGGCCTCCCCCAAGGTTCTCCACAATAGCCGGTCCCGTGCCGCTCGCGTCCAGCAGCTTCCCGCAACCTTCACCAGGTCGTCGGACCACCTGGTGGGAGGCCTACCAACGCTGCGTTTTTCAGTACGCCGGCCGCTCCAGAACTTTATGATTCCCACGACCATCGTTTCTGCGTGTAATGTGCCCTGCCCACTGCCACATAAGTTTAGCAATTTTACTGGCAAAACCGGTGACCTTGGTTCATCTGCGGATCTCCTCATTTCTGATTCAATCACGCAAAGAAACTCGAAGCATTGCCGTCTCCATTGCTCTTTGAGTGAATTTGAGCCCTTCTTGTCAAGCCTATAGTGATCGACCACGTCTCTGTGCCGTACTGCGGTATTTGTGATCAGAAGACGTTACGTAGCTTCCCAAACCTACGGGTAGACATGGGTATTCCATCAGGATTTTTTGGCGTTGTAAGAGGTGACTAAGGGAACAAATTATGCTAGACAACACTACTGCAGAGAGAAGGAAAACTTGAAACAAACTCTATACCAACCCGTCTAGCCAATATATATATATATATATATGTATATAGCAGGTATAGTAGGCCAAAATCTTCTCGATAAGGAGAGGCGTATGTCCAGCAGTGGAGTGTTAAAGGTTGTTGATGAAATATAATAAAACGATACAAGTTTGAGGTGTTTTTTATTAGTTTAAATCCAACTTGGATTAGATCTCGGCTAGGTCTTATTGCTATATGTTGAAAGCGATGTATGGTGATGTTGTTATTGATAAGCAGACCGGTATTTCGGTACAGATGCGAAACCTGTTCCAGGTTTTTCCCTATCGTTAATGTTGTCTTTTATTTTTGATAATCTTTTGACTTTTCGTTAACTCAGAGGCTGTTCGTTACTACGACTCACTAATCAAGCCACGTGAAGAAAAAAATAGTTTTTTTTATGGTTTGGGTTTTAAGTATTAGCCATTGAGACAAAAAAAGTCATTAGGTACAATACACTCGTGAGATGAAGATGTACAAAAAACATAATGTACCGTCTCGTAAATTTTCCCAGTACTTAGCATTGTCTGCAGCAAAAACCACACCTATTTGTACTTTAATATTTCATTTCATATTATAAGGTATCCATTAAACATTATTTCTGTAAAACTCAAATTATTTACTGTACGCATCTTTATTAATTCATTCATATGAAGTTTTATTTAATAACATAAGGGACTGTATCTGATATGTGTTACAATTGATGATGATGGCTAAAGACGTCAATGTCTGGATCATGAGTTTAGCGTTATTATATTAATTGAGTACTATATTTATGGGTGATTACTGGCCCTGTCTCTGGTACTTGGCCCTAAATGTTCTTGAAAATTGGATGTAAAATATTTTAACTATTTTATATCTGAGGTAAAGAGTATTTAAATATATTTTTTCTAACAGATGATTACACTGTATACGATTATTAATTACTTTATAACGGGTTGGTGTAGTAGGTTGTGTATTAAAGGTTTGCTAAATAGAGTTTTTCTAAATAGTGATTTTTACTCAAAGATGGTGCCCGCGCTGACGGACAGGCGCTATGAGGGGTCCCGATGTCGGATCCCTCCTATGTCAGGCGTAGAGTGGCACACTGTGTGGTTTTAGTCAGTCCGATTCCGACACACCACCCGGCCGCAAACGGCCCGAGGAGTTTCCGTACGTTAAAAAAAAAAAGGTTGTGTATTAAGGTTTACTTCTATTTGCAGTGATTTGTCCTGCGTAGTTTGATCCCTAGTCGCCTTTTACGAAGACGGTATGAATAGGGTGGCGTAACACTCGAATTCTTAATTGGTCACCACACGGAAACTTGTGACTTTAATCATATCTTTGATTAAATCAAATAGATAACTCTCTCTGTCATTGAATATTATTAGTATTTTGTATGAATTTCGGCTTTTTTTGAAACAGAACGTTGAACAAGTGTCGTGTAGTTGAACATTCTGATATCAACGATAGGTTGATGATGAATTCTTGATTCTATTGATGTTTTCTGTTACAAGACCTACTCAATAAAGATTATTTGAGTATCAGTTTCACTTTAAAAGCAAACTTAGAAATTTTGACAAGTCTTCTTCATTCTATAATTATTGAATACTAAAAAGTTCGTGTATGTGTGAATTATAGTTCATCGAAAGCGATTTGACGACATTTAAATTTCGCGTTTCATTGAAAGTATTTATAGATGCAAAAAATATTTGTCAACTTTAAATAACTTACCATGTGTAGTAATGAAGTGAATTTGACATTTAAATTTCGTGTCTCATTTAAAATAGATATAGATGCAAAAAATATTTGTCAACATTTAAATAGCTTGCCATGTGTAGTAATGAAGTGAATTATTAGGCAGAATTATACATGACTAAAATAACTAAGCAACATAACAATAGAACTTCGTCAAGACACCATTGATATCATTGTTTCCTAAAATTGTTTTGTTCTCTTCGATGCGGTCAATTGTTGCTGAACTCACAACGGCGAACTTATTATGCTATGTTTCGCTAAAAGTCCGCCAATATTGTTGTCAGCTGCGTAGGTAATATCTTCTAAAACGCATACAACAATTCTATTGTCTTTTCTACATAATATTTAGAAGTAGACTCCAGATATCTTTATACGTAAAACAAAGATAGGTTAGTGACACCACTTTTAAACCAAGAACAGCTGGACAGATTTTTATGATATTTTATTTTTTAAAGTCTCCACCTCGAATAGTTGAAGATCTATTAAGATGTATAAAAAATGATAAAAAAAAATATGAAGAGCACAGTGGTGACTACAAATGTAGGTGAGGAGCTGCAAGGAACTACTAATAATAATATAATCACTTCACAGCATTTCACGTACAGAAGGCAATTTGATTCTAAACGAGGCAATCTGTGCGGAAACAAAAGTAATTTTATTTCAATACAATTTTTATCTACCTTGTTATTTTGAAAGAGATCGAAGAGGTTAAGGAGTAACCACACTGCTGAAAATTTTACTTATATATTTCTAAATGCTTACATAACATTACATGTTAGACAAGTGTCTTTTACCACCTAACTTTATTCTTGAAAGCCTCTTACGGAAATTTCTAGCGGTTATTGCCTTAAAATAACACAGCAATGATTCTTAGGTTCTGCAAAATATCAATAATGGCCATGAGTTGGTGAGTGCGAGACCGGAGACCCATTGATGCAAGGGTACCAGTTGTCGTGATATGCAATACAATGCTACGATGACTGTCATGCCATTTTCGTCCCCAAATGCGGCGTAAAAAACATCTTAATAGGCCGGCATAGTGTGGGTCATCATACCGTATTGTCAGCATTCGCAATGAGTATGGTGACTACAATTTTTGGATTCTATTCATGCTTTCCACCAGGCAAAGTAGAGTCACTTTGGCAGGCTCTTAAAATAAAAAAAAAATAAGATGGAAATACCTAACCACAACTGTCACTTAATTTTACGATTTCCTATTAATGTATTGACTCTTTTTATTACCGCTCATTCATAAATGATAATAATGCAATAATGAAATAAAGTATTATTTACACATAAAATATATAATGTACAGAAAAACACTCATATTTTACAATGATTATTCATTTTCTTAATCTTCATTGGTTTAACATGTAGTATAATATTCAGTTCAAACCGGATCTGAAATCGATAAAAACGGTATGTTTTGAAAACTAAAGAGTTTCTATGATGATAACCTAGAGTTCAGAAATTTAATATATACTACTAACATTATTTTTCTTAAAGAAATATAAAAGTAACAATTGAAAAACGTGTTTTACTAGATACAAGTTAAGTTTGATATAAATTGGTTGGACATATATACTTTTTTTTTTTCTTTCTTTTTTTTTTTTTTTTTTTACGCGGGGAATGCTTTTCGCACCATACCCTCCGGAGGGCCGAAGGGCGTGTGTGGGACTCCCGGAAAACCGATATACCCACTAAACCCCGCGGCGGCCTACCTCGGCAGACGGAAGGACCTCCAGGAACGCATTAGCGGCTTCTAGAGTCCTCCCTGCCGTACCTCACAAGTGAGGTACATCCCGGGCACCTTATGTGGACATATATCCTATAAATACTATAAAAGCGAAAATTTGTGAGTATGGATGTTTGTTAACTTTCGCGAAAAAACTCTACAGTAATATAGGTTTTTACATCGGAATAACATTTGCTACAATTTGTAATGATTTTATGTAATTTTGGTCATAATATAACGATACATATCAATGAAGCCGGCAAAAAAATCTGGCCTCTGAGAGCTATCTTAGCGTACGTTGCCTAAACCATTGGAGTTGATGTAGGATTGTTTGTTTGTTAAAAAAAAATAAAACGATCTGTTACGACACGTTCAGTTCTACACGACCAAAACGGCGGGCAAAAGCTAGTAGAAAATATAGAAACAGAAACAAAATTAAGAAATGATAAGCCAATCTTAGGCTAAAGGTTTTAAGACTAAAATTTTTATGTTAAAATTTCGCTCAATAGGGAATACGCACATGACAAAATATTTTTACGTGTAAGCTTTATTGCTACATGAAAATACCTAGGTATACATTATTTTTTAAATTTACCACAATTTAATAGTGAAATTTCATGGCTTTTTTACATTCCCTCGCAAATTTGAAAAGTGCAAGGCTATTGGTAACGAACAAAACGTGACGTTAATTTTCACTTGACGTCTTTTGTCAACAAGTTGGTTCATGTGGTTTCTGGTGATGGTAATAAGTTACATGTTTTCAACCATAGGGAATACTCTTACGGACAAATATCTATGTATTCTAATACATGAAATTATATTATTATATTGAAAATATCTTTACGAACTTTTCACAAGCTAGGTTATGTTTTCGTTAGAGTTTGTTAACAAAACAAGCATGTGTGGGTCACTAAATACAAATGATGATACTTCATTGTTTTTATCACTTGATTTCTCACTTCGCTAAAATTATCTTCAAAACAGTGTAAACATCTTCTTGCATCTTTCGACATCAAGAAGTATACCTTATCAGGTGTAGTTTTGAAGCTATTTAGATACATTTATAAATTTTCCATATTATTGAGTTCATTTATCATTAAATTCCTTTACAGTATAGGCACGCTAAAATGGCCGCGTTTAAATAGCCCGAAAATGATGGTGATTTTAATATATATTTTGAATATATTATATTTGATTTTGGCAATATAATGAGTAGTAGGAACGTTTAAAAAACATGCTGATTGACAGCGAAGCGTGTCGTTATTGTTTGATTTTATTTAAAAAAAACGTTGTTCGAGAATGTTAACAGAGTATTGTTATATTAAACATTTTTATGAACATTTTAAAACTAACTTAACTATCTAAATGCATGCAATGTTTGCATGCAATTAAAATGCACAATTAGCGCTATCTATTAAAGTTTCTTAAGCAAAAGTGATATACTTTCTATTCATTATAAATAAATTAGAAGAGATAGTACGGTTCGTAAGTAGATTAGTGATATTTTTTATAACGACATATATGTTCCATAATATTCGTACTAAAAAATAGCTTACGACTTAGTCTGAGACCAAAATATATGAAAATTATCGGCGTTTCAGAGGAATTTCAAACGCCACTATCAGAGATATACTCGTAAATTAGATCTAGTCCATCAATTAAGTAGGTCGTATAACCTAGCTAGTTGAAGATCCCGTTTGTATCTTTATACGGTACATTTCCACTGATAATTGTTTGATGAGAAGTTACGAGTGACTATCAATAAACGGGGTGAGAAAAGTAATATAAAGAGGTGTTACGATTGCAACATGACACCGATGAGAATTCTTTGTGCCTATCAAGCATATCTGAACAAAAATTATTATTTGTATTTCTTATCATATATATGTGTACATGGTAATATGTGTATTGTTTCTTGCAACGATTTGGCCTGACTTTTTCCAAAACACTAATAAAGCTAAAAAAGTACAATTAATCTTGACATGCTTGGTTGCTTTGTCTACAGTTAAATAGAATATCAGAATTTACAAAAACAGTTAACTTATTTAACAGAAGATACAAGATTCAATTCGTATTGTAATGTATTAATTATGGTGAAACTATGGATCAAGACAATCTTGAAATCTCGTTGGTAAATTATAATTCTGTTGGTCGACACTAATAACGGGTGTTAACAACTCGGTGATAAATAAAAGAAAATAGCTAACATGGAACTCTTTTTTTGAGTCAGTCAAAACATGATATTATTAGGTAGTCTAAACAACACGAAACTAAAATATTACGAAGCTAGAAGAGTGGCCGGAATACAACAATTTTTCATACGCATGGAGGGACGTACGAGGACATCTACAAACCTTGGCCGTGTGCAGTAGGGCCGAGGTCTAGAGCGTCAGGCTTTCCGCACCGGTAACCGTCTAATAGAGTGTGGAGTTCAGTCTCACATATTATATCAGAAAAAAGTTTTTTTTTTCAGAAAAAGTATGATTTTGAACAATATATTTTGTGTAGAAGTATTTTTTCATCGCTTACCTTACCTTAAGACTCGAGACAAAATTTTGTAATGATCGGATTAATAGTGTGTATTCTATGTGTTGTATTACAATTTATTTCTGTATTGTGGTAATCGTTTTTAAATTCATGTTCCTTGTACTAACTACTAGATTGGTAAAATCGGGAACCGGTATGCGAAAAGTACGTAGATGACTGCATCGTGACATAAATAAAGCAATTTGGGTCGCAGTACTTGAAGTCAATTAAACCAAGGAGCATTAATTGCACTCCGTAGCTTAGGTTTGACCTTTGCTTTTGCAAAATTACCTGCGATTTCCAGTGCTTATCTCATAACGAAGCATCTAGTTATACCTAGAGTGGAACTACAGCTATATACAGTTGAAGTTTTATTTTTAAACATTTCTTTTATTAGTTATAACTTTACATTTTTATAGAAATTGTACATATATTTACATTTACATTATACATTTAAGTCCTTAATAAAGTAAAAACAATGTAAAAAGTTTTTGTTTTATTAAAATTTACTTTGCTTTATTACTACATAGTTTCAGATTATTTAAATGACTTTGCCTGGAATTGACGCTGCTCACTAACGTCTTTACGTTTGTTGACGTTACGTAAAATGCACATATTTAATTTAAGACATTTTTCTTTGTTGTTTCTTGTAAATTTAAATAATGTTAAGTTTAGTTTAAGCTTGTAATATAAGTTCGTATTTAGTATCTTTCTCGTGGTTTTGAGTGTTTTCAGGGCCTATCCAAATGTCCTGCTGGCGGTAGTGTAGCGCTTCGGGTCGTTGATCTGATTAATACCGGTTGGATAACACGATGGCTGGAGCTCGTATGACGTCTGTATAAACGTCATATGAGCCCCAACCAGTGGAACTACGCTTTTTTCTTCAAAAGGTCAACCCAGACCCTATACTGTACTCTCATAGCTTTAATTTAATTAATGTTAACTGACTTTAAAAAAGTCATCTATGTGGTTTGTTTCGGTATTTCTTCCCAGAGTCAGTCTTAAGAAATGCCGGCGCCTTCTAGTTGTAAAGTTTGACGTGTAAAAGTATCTGTGAAAGTTTTACTTATAAAAAAAACATCGTTTAGGGCGCCCGAGGCTGGCCGTCGGGGCAGTTTTTACTGGAAACACCGCATACTCCTGACTCCTTTATCTGAAGGAGCAAGAGATCTGAAGGGATTTTGCACTCCGTCAACAAAAAAAAGAAAAAAGAAGTTAGTGTGTTAGTGTTTCGCAATATAATTAGTATTAGAAGAAAATACGCTCTGCTTAAAGACAAAAGTCTTTTTAAACACTACAAATGAGACAAAATCTCAGATAAAGTTTACGAATTACTTCTTGTTGTTGTTTGTTTCGGGTTTTCGTTTGTTCGGGTCACATTCTTCAGGCTATCGTAAAATTTTAAACGTGACATAAGTACTCATAAATAGTATTGTATATTCATGAGAATACTGAAGTAGAAGTACACACCTGTATTTACTTAGACATTTGAATACTTAAATAAAAATATGTTATACTATGAACATTTTAGAAAAGAGTATGTATATGTGTATGTGTATATATAAAACAGTTTTTAATTTTTAATAATCATATTCGAAATATAAAAATTCCATTTGATAGTGTAATTCTTGAGACAGATTAAGGCCACACTTCACGCATCGATTGTTAATCCAGTCGTTTTCACGATTTTTAAACGCCGAGCATTTGCTCTAAGGTTTTAGACGGTTAATCTATGATACCATGGTTAATATACGAAATATAGAATTTGGTGATGGGAAATATTCTCCCAGACTGGTAATATACACACATATACTATATTAAGGAGTACAATAAACTCAAGGCCGTAGATCAAAGCGTTGTCTCAAGAAGACCCTAGATGTCAATTTAAAAGACAACATTTATTAGCGATCTCACTCGATATTACTTCCGTAGGTATGATTACCTGGGATAAAAGCGTGCATTGTTCTCATAAATATAATTTTCTGAGATATTCTGTTTTGATTTCATTCATGTTAGTACAGAGGGTAAAGAGGCCAAGAGGGTTAAGGGGCACACCTAGTGTGAAATTTTCAAAAAATCGATTTTTTTTTTTTCATATTTCGATAGGTGATACCTTTAAAAATAACATACTAAAATTTTGAATCGATATCTTAAATAATTTTTGAGTTACAGCTATTTAAAAGAGTAGCCGCTCGGCAGTTAGGTAGTTGCATTGGCTACGGGACATACCTGAGCTATTGTTCGGAGTTTACCGTCTTTTCTAACTCTTGCAAATAGGATTCGGGTTTCTATTGTGAGCCTCCAGGTATACAGAAATAATTAAATATAATTATTTCGGTATATTTTTCGTTTACTGCCACGTCACGTATTTTCGGAGCCAGATACATTTAGTTTTATTCTGACCGTTGTATCGAGTACTGCACCTTCATAATGGATTGAAAACTATCGAATTAGCAAATTTTTTTGCAACTTCAATATTCAATAACGGTTACTTCTCAATTTTAAAGATATTTAATGTAATGGGAATAAAAGTTGGACCTGCAGCAAGAGATTATACGGCTTTTAAGGACGAGACGAGGCTACGAATCGCTGATCATCGCCAACGGGCTTCTTCAAAAGAGGGTCGATCATCTCGAAGAAAAGCTTCTTCAGCTCAACAAGCCCTTTTTGAGGAAGAGGAAGGTGAATTATATGGGCCTGGAATAGCAGATTAGCTGTAAGTATGACTTTAATCCATTTATAAAAGTGAAAACGATCATTTTATCTTTAAACGTGTTTTTCTCGAAACAGCATTTTTCGAATTTGCTGGAGTGATTACTCGGAGACAAATGATCCGATCGCTATCAAATTTTTTTTACATCTTCTCTATATAGTTCTCCATACGATGACCCTCCAGTTTTTTGATCTGATCATAAATCGGATTTTGGTAGGCCAAAAACGATCAAAATTTTGGGTAAAATTTTACTTTTTTTTTCAACATGCCGCCATTTTGTCAATTTTTGATTTTTTTGTTCGCCCGAGGGTCATCTTACAGACAATATGTTTTTGTTTAACGAGAATTTTTTTTTTTTAGGTTTTATGAACGGAGAAGGCTGCAATCACTCCAGCAGTGAAGGACCTTTTGTTTTGGCGCCGCCGGAGATCGCGTGTTATTTCAAAAATATTTAATATATTATTCCAAAAATTTTACTGTGTATTTTCAAAACATGTATAAATATACCCTCAAAATTTTAAAACGATTGATACACTAGTTTTTTTTTTTTTCATTCCCAAAAATCGCCTTTTTTTTGGCTGTCACACTAGGTGTGCCCCTTAAATGTACAAAAGTAATTATACTTAGAATTTCTTTGAATTGAGACAGGGACATAAATTGCAGGTCTGTAGTCTTATTAGTGATTATAATAATAGTAGCCATTTAGCGCTAAGTGTTATATTTTTAAAAATTGGTCCAAATTATTTGATAAACAAGAACATTATACAGTTGCACAGTTACAGACATTTAGAAACAATAACAAGACTGTCATGAGGTGCTATCATGACTACGCTGTAGGTCTAATGGTTAGTGTACGAGACTGCCGAACAAGAGGTTAGATTCCCAGGTGGGGCCAAAAAATGTTATTGAGTTTTTCTTATAAGAAATTCTTAATAACCCAGAATGTGGAAGTTGACGGAGTTTCACGCCCGTGCCTCGGAGCGCACCTTAAACGGTTGGTCCCGGATTTTATGATCATTTATGGCAACCGTTATTGTAAAGTCAATGGCTTGAAATATACTGACAACAAGTTAAACCTTCGAATTCAATTCGCCTTCAGGGTTGCGGAAGTCCGATGCCAGTCGCTGTGTGAGCAAACTGAGATTCAGGTAAAACCGGTTGAAATAGTAATCGACCCCTAATCTTCGGATTAATAAAGGACAGGAAGATAATGAGATGATAAACCTGTCACAAGTCGTCTAATTCGGATTCCACTCCTGTACGAAATGATTCAAGTCTAACCCTCAGTATATATAAAGACGTTAATTAAGCGAATAATTAAACTCGATGTATTTTCCTTGCCCTGTGAGTAATACAAACGTGCAGTTTCGAAGCAATTTATTTATGACGCTTACGTAAAAAATTGACATAATATTCGAGATTAACACACGCTGCGTGGTTCTTATAGTGGTTTACAAAATGGGTCTTTCTGACGCCACAACTGTAGGTCGTTGGGACAAAGTATTACATACATACAGACAAGTAAAATAACCTATTAATTTTCAGATTTTACACGTTTTTAAACTAATAAAATATAGGAAAATAATTAGCTAAAATAAGATTATTTCATTTCATTTATCCTATATAAGTAATCTTTGACTATTACATTCTAACTTTTACTCTCCCATGACTATTTGTTTCTTCTACACCCTATAAAAAGTATAGTAAATCGTTTTCAATAGCCATTGTTTCTTCATTATTTAATTAACAACAATGTCAAGGGTTGTGTCCATAATAATTACGTTTTCCAATTGTGTGTCAGTTTATGTGTAAAATAAGGGACGGCACTAGGCAGTGGGTTACTTATCTAAATACCTGTTTAAATAGAATATAAAATATTTGGTCATGGTTATATTTTAGCATCGTTAATCGATGGCGTCTACTACTAACAACAGAAATAGTGGGATTTGTGGATTTCTGACCCTCAGACGCAACTCTATTGAAGTTTTTAGAAAGAAGTTTTTAATTCTATAAACTAAGGACTCCCTAGGAGCAAATATTCATTCAAAACCTTATAGGACAAGTTAGGTTAATCTATTTTTAAACAATGACCGCTGTAGAAAATTGCTTCGAAAAACCTGGAAGTTACTACAATGGTTAATTGCAGATTAAGTTGAACGACCTTTAAAGAAATACTTGACTGGCAACTTGCGTAAATATCATTCGGTCATTAGCTTTGGATCAATTTTTCAATTAAATATTATAAGGGCAACAGCACTGTAAAGGGAAGGAAAAAGTACACTGTAAGGGGATGATGATTATCATCTGAATTAGATTCGATAAATTATGGCGATTAAAGGCGGCATGTGCCTTCTGGCCAAATAAAATAATCCTTTCAATAATCTTATATTCTTTATTATTATATATTTTATTATATTATTTCGACTTCATCGTGTTCTATTTTTAAATGAATTTGTGCTGTGGAAACTTGGAAAGTCGTATCCGGCACATATGAGTCAAGGTGATAAGGAACGCTTATCTCTCGAGCTGCATTTGTCTATGGGCTTCTTTTTTTCTTTTACAATTAGCAAGTAACACCGCTATCATCACTGACGTATATTACTCGCAATCGTTACAAGTATTAGGCCTATTACTTGATAAATGAGAATGCTTCAATTTTTTTGTTTAACGATGGTACGTTTGGAGTTTAATTTTTGTAGTCAATTGTCACAGTGTATAAGCGTGAAGGTCATTTACGCTCATAATAAATGTGGTTGCTTGTTTACATTCCAGCATTCGTTTAATTTCTGTTTTTTCTAACGAGTCAACAAAAGATGACTTAATGATTTTTAAAAACATGTTTTTATTTTATTTCGCCTTTATTTCATATTTGTTTTGAATTTATTCATCTTTATATAATCGTTTTATACCTCTATTAGTTTCACTCGAAGCAAAATAGGATTATATGTCGACGTTGCTACCTACTTGCTTAAAATTAAACGGATTTCTGATATGAGTGCGAATAATGTATCCTATGTATATAGAACCTACGTATCTTAACATTGTAAGTTACTTTTGTATGTGTAGTATGAAAACATGAACGAAGAGAAAATTACGTATTCTTATTATATCAATAAATATTAAAAAAAAAAAGTGTGTGTCTGTTTATTTGTCCGGTTTAATCTCTAGAACTGCTGAATCGATTTTAACTGGACTTTCACTAAAAGAGAAGGTTTCTGGGCAACATATAGGGTACTCTTTATCCCGGATTGCACACGGGATCGGGATTTATGAAGCAAAAATCACACATCGCCAGCCGAGATAGATTCAAAGAAACCAGACATTTTTGCTATTAAATGAAGCCTTATTATCAATATCATCAATACATATAATTAAATTCAGCATGAACGAAATCGCGGGCACAGCTAGTTAATCGTAAAATTATAATAGTATTGTAGCGTTACATTGAATTCTAAGATTATCAAGAAAGCACAAAATACATGTACCAACAAAATTCTTAACCATATTCCTTTAACGTTAAAAAATCAATCTTCGTAAATATATTTTTTTCATTAATCTACTGTTTATGTAACCTAATTTGTTTATAATGAGAAAAGGCACATAGCAAGTGTAAATTAACTTTTTTTTAAAGGGAGTCGCTTATAACTGCCCTCTTTCTACACCTAGATTAATGCGCCACTATGTCATTAAGGAAGTGTACATATGTATACATATATCGTGAGTTAGACCATTCAGAGATAAATTCGTCATACTCGCGGCAATTCTATTGTTTAATATTGTTTGTCAGTGTGGTGGCGTATTAAGAACACAGAGTATCACTACCCTCGTTTATTCCGTGGGTTTCATAAGAATCAATTCTTACTAAAAGAGCAAACTAAGCAAGACAGAAACATTGAAAAGAGAAAGAAAACTTGACACAAACCGTACACCAATATGTCTCGCCAGTTTTCCAATGAGGGACATAGGTCCCTCATTGGAAATAGCCAATAATTCAATAGCCTTAATGAGGCTATTGACGAACATTACGACATTATATTTGTTGGCCCATAGTACCTTTCATAAATATTTCGAATATTCAGTAATATGGGAATGTGAAGTACCCGTAAACGCACATTTTTACAAATAGATAACTTGGACAACAATTATTTAGATCGTCGTGTACAAGTGGCTGAATAACCTTGATAGCAGTATGTGAATTCCTAGTTACATGACTTGTTAGTCCGGTCAAGTTAGTTCAAGTAGCAGTAAGATTACAATGATGGAGGAAATACTGTAATAAATGAAATCCTCTATCTAAACATAATTTATTAAAGGATAAACTTCATAAATTTGGGTTTGGTATTTTTTACTCGAATGATATTTTTTTTTAAAGGATAAAAAATTATACATATTCCCTTTAATCTAACAAATAATATTTCTATGATACCTCCAGCGATTCAAAATTTTGAAAACGTGGTGGTGGTTACCATCTCTGATAGTATTTTTAGTATTTTAACGTAATTTTTCCATTAGATGCATCACTTGTGATCTTGCTTAATTCAATACATAAAATTTCAGTAATTATAAGTATATATATTTTTGAGGGTTCCCGCCAACAACTTAGGGGCCCAAGCCAACCTCACTAACGACGAAGGAGGCGGACAAGCAAAACATTCCCATCGACGTGGTACTAACACACTGGCGAAAAGTTGATGTTTAATATGCCTCTGCTTACCCTTCCGGGGAAACAGGTGTGATTTTGTGATTGGTAATAATGAATATAATTTGAATTAGAGGAAAATAAATACCTGAATTATGTTAATTTTTACAGAACCAGTAATACGTCCCTCGAGCCAGTCGTACACTACACGCTTGGTACTCGTCGATAAGGATGTCCAACGATACCAGCAAAGCCACTATCTCTTCCGCCACGGCTTTAAGATACACCATAGCACCAATTTTACCTAGGACGTCTGGCAATTGGGACCAACTGGCGAACCCACTCAAACAATTTTCTTGTCTAATACTAATTGATCGCGAAATAGGGTGGGCTTGTGGGATGCTATCAAATCGGTAGACACTCCTGCCTAAGTTACAAAAACCAGTTGTAGCGTCCTTTTTTTAGGCTCGCTCGAGCACTCATGCAATCGTTTAATATGTATTCATATATATATTACTGTAATCGAATCTCTTTTTAAATATCGGCACGTTCTTAATGAAGTGGATTTAACTTGGGAATTTAATAAAGGTATATACATACATAGAATTTATGACTGCCTAGTAGGCTGGTCTCCGTTGAGACTAACCACCGTGGTTGAAGTCGGCTATGAATACATTATCATCATCATATGTATACAGTTTCTATTTCATTTATAATATGTTCTAGAAACGTGTAACAATGGTTGAGAAACCTGGATAAAACGTAACGTAAATATATTTGACGAAAACCTAGTACAGTGGACCTGCGGTAATCCGGCCCCTGTCTAATCCAGACCCCCTGTAATCCGACATCAATCAAACAATTTTTGCTAATGTAGATCGTGCATGATTGAACAGGTTACAACTTGTGCTCGACGCGTAGGTAATGTTTCAATTCCGATTGCTTAGTTTGAATTTGACTACGTGTGATAGCGGTGCAGCTTAGCGTTTATTCATTGTGCATTACGTATACATACCTAGTAATGTCGTCACAGGCCTTTTTTTTTGTTGTTGTCGGGGTGGCAAATCCCTTCGGATCTCCGGCTCCTCGGGAAGCAGGAGCCAGAAGTATGTGGTGTTTCCACTAAAAACCACCTCGGTGGCCGGTCTCAGGCGTCCTTCTCTGAAGGGGACCCGGACCATATTATTTCAGGTCCCCTCCAAAATCGACGCCGCGTCTAGTCAGACCCTATCCTGGGGAGGCCACAAAGGCTTCCCCACCTATCAATTCGGTTTTTAGCCCGATCGCATTTTTGCGACCAGGCCGCAACAAATTATCCTATCGCCGACCGCAGCAACTAATCCGCCACCAGAGGTCCCCACTCTCTGGCGGCTCGCGGTCCCGCCGACGGTTGATAACGCCGCCGACGTCTTCTTCGCTCGGGATCGGCCCTCTCCCGATCCCGTTGTCGTCACAGGCCTAGCAGACAACATATAGAACTTTATCATTTGTCTGTAATTTGGCGGATTACAAGGTACTCTTTTGCAAAAAAATCAGGTCTATAGGGGTTCTTAGGCACTACTCTATAATCCGACAAATTCGATAGTCCGCACTGCCCTGCAAAACGTTTATCGAATTACCGGGGGTCCACTGTAGTTGTAATTTTTCACTGTATGTGTAGAACACTGTTCTACACATACAGTGAGAAGTTTATATTCGTGTATCTTCCACAAATTTTATTTACCAAGCTACTTTTTTTAAATTTTCGCTATAAAGTTTCATTTTTCCAACGGTTTTTTCAAATGTTTTTATAGCCGTAACATATTTTAACAGTACTGCGTTTACAAGAGTTATTTAGCACACCTACTGTAATAAAGAATTATGATATTACGTAAAGGAACAGAGGTTTACCAAAATAGATTCGATTAGAGCATCAATAACGTGCTGGAGTCTTTTATATATATATATTATTTTTATATGATCTACACATACACTTAGTATAAAAAAGTAAGACTGTTGTGGGTAAGTGCATTGTTTTGGACGTTTCGTTGGATGAGAGCAGCACTGTACCAGTTATTGTAGAGTGCCTTAGGGGAGGTCTATGTCCAGCATTAGACGTGTTTAGGCTGAGATAATGATAAATTATTTTTAGATAGCTGATGTTATGTCCGTAATACGAAAAGATGCTTAAAGAAACTTAGCTGTTTCTCAGTTCATAAGTCGTGTGAACAAATTTACAACACAAGCAAATTATGTACATAAAATATGACCCCTGTACCTATTTATATGCATGTAAATCTTACTTTGTAATTATTGAAGTATGTATTTTGTCCTATTCTGCGACATAGCCTTTTAGAACTTACATAAAGCTATGTAAAGTTATTACCATAAAGAAAATGTTTTAATAATATCATAGTCACAGTTCCACTATTCATTTCGTAAATTACAATGTATGAGATTTTAAAGTCAAGATGATTACATTACATCAGCAAAAATTTGTATGACGTACTTAACAACAGAAAATATTGAAGAAATCTTGAATGTGAATGATGTGTGGGAAACTGTAACTACAGACTGTGAGGCTGTAGTGATACTAAACTTGGCTGTACCACGTTGCGATCACAGCGTTATTGTTTTATCACAAAGCTGGTTACACGCTTAGCTAATCAATGATTCACGATTGTTTAGAATATTTATGCGTTCTATTCTATATGAGTAATTAGTTTGTGACGTTGTGATGTTACTTACACATGGTCGCACCTGATAGTGTTAGGAATATGGGATATTAAATTTTGTATTAATATCCACTGACGGTAATACAAAATTCAATACCCCATATTGCCAATACCTTGTGGATAAAAAAAATTAATTAATTTTTCAATTGAATTTAATTAATTTAAAAAAAGAATTTTGGTTAAATCACACATTTAGCTGTCTGTTTTCATCAACATACATAAAATCACGCCTGTTTCTCCGAAGGGGAAGGCAAAAGCATATTAAACGCTCCCTTTTCGCCAATGTTTTCGTCCTATATAATAGGTGGCAAAGTCTATTGCCGTTAATCTTGATATTTTCTTTGCCAGATTTTCGTTCGTCAACCTGCAGGTGCACCAGGTAAGGTTGGCTTGGGTTTCTAAGCTTTTGGTGGAAACCATATGCACCCGTGATGTTTATACATAAATATGTAGCAGAAACTTGATGAAAATTCATCAAGTTTCTGCTAAATCAGTTAAAATAAGTACGCATAAGATCAAATGAAAAAGATTATTCCAATGAGTTTATTTATAGTTATTTAGACTTACCGAACCTCACCTTCACGAATATAACTTGAGTTGGGTATAAGTTTTAGTGACAATTTAACGATATGCGAATTAATTTTTTACAGTATAATTATAATGTGTGGAGCACCACTTTTTTCTAAGCGTGTGAACTGAACAACGTTTAATGCTAGGTGCAGATTTTACTGGATATAAGTTTCTAAGAAAATCTCTATATAAAACTGTGCAGAATTATGAGAATAATTTTTAAATGGAAATCTTAAATTATAAGAATATTGTAGGCCACAGATGTTACCTACATAATTTAGTAGGTTACAATAAGCGAGGCTGTAGTGCAAGGACGTGGTATCTTCAACATAAGGATCACACTGACCTTCTTGTCAATGTTTTTAAATTAAATTTACAATAAAATTTTGACAAGCGAAGATATCTGACAATTGTTTGCAAGAGCAGGAGTTGAGTTTCACCTAATTCATAGCTTAGCAATTAAGATGATTTACATCTTGTTTCGTTAATCTACTTTGAAGATTAAGAACTTTATTTTTCCTGAATGTATAAGTGTTACAAAATTATTTTTAAGTATCGACTATATTATATCTTACACTGAATGGAAGATTTTTCTATATGTAACTCGACAGTAGATTCGTGACATGACGCTCTTTGTATATTGTTCGTGCGTAACACGATTGTCCTAATGTAATATCTGTTATAATTTATTGGTTTTGATATAACTATAATTTATTAGCTTATCATTCCCTCTGTGACTCTGGGGTTCAGACTTTGCTTTTGCGTAAACGATATATTGTTACTGAACAAGTCATAATAAATATTGTAATCCGTTTCCGTCTGATTTTTCGTTAATTTTGTTATTTTTATATAAAAGGAAGTGCATTACTATTTAAGTCGGTTTAGTAAGTATATTTTTAAAACTAAATTCAAGTATGAATAGAATCCAAGAGTTTTGGTAATCACACTCAACCTACAGTATGGCGGTCTAACGAGATGCTTTTACAGGTCCCGCTTGGGGACGGCAAATGCAAGACAGTCAGCGTGGTAGTGCAAAGCTCACACACTTACCACGTTAACTGTAACCCCTGCATCAATGAGCCTCCAGTCTCGCACACACCAACGAAAAACGACAGCAAGGAAGCTGTTGCTTTAGGTTGCTCTTCTGTGAGAGGGTAGTACTGCCCGATCGAGCCGGTCTGTTTGTGCTGAAATCAGTCTGGCTCTACTACCTATCAATCCAATCCATTCAGCAATTTTATAGTTATCGTTCGAAGAAATATCATGCAAAAAGTGTAAGCTGTTTGGCTAAGACCAAAAAGCTTTAGTAATAATTGTTATGAAACAATCATCTAACGACCAAGTGCACGCAAGGTTGCCTACTTGAACTATAAAAGTGAGAAAACGAGGTAGAAATGAAACAGATGCTTATGTACCTGGACCTCGGAAGTTTAAACCGAGGCCAAGGCAATATTATTAGCATATTCATTTTACTGTACATACTCCAAAAACTAGAATAACTTGAATTAAACGGAAGAAAACATCAAAGTTCGGAGTGCAAAGAGGAAAAGCAAAAAAAATGACGTGGAAGTAACTTCTAGTATTTTAAGTGAATAACAGCGTGAATAAGCATATTTTTTGAACCAACAGTTTACTATTAGGAATGTTAGACCAGTCTTTAACACTGAGCACTTCGCTGTTGCATCCCTCGATGTGTTTAACTTAATGACGAATTCGCTACTTCACAAGGTAGAAGTTAGGTTTTTGCAACACAGACTCGAAATTAAGTTCTAGGAACAATTTCTAAGTCTAATTCTAAATTAAAATTTAGGAATAAATCCTGTGGCGCGGGGCACTTTACAAACATACAAGAAACGGACACAAAGAACACCTAGACTTTGAACAACAATTTATAGATCACACAAAGTGTAGTCCCATATGGGGCTTAAATCTGCAACACTTAGCGCAGTAAAGAGCGGCGTGGCAACCGCTTACACCACTTTTTTTTTTTAACGTGTGGGAACCCCCACGGGCCGTCACCCACTCTGCACCTGACATAGGAGGGATCCGAGAACAGCTGTTATTACGACATCCAGTTCCCTTCTAGCGCCTGCCCACTTACCGCTTAAATCACTAAGCCAATCGTGCAGTCTTTTAATTAGGTAGTAGTGTTTATTTCTCTAATAATCTAATTTAGTAGGTATATTATTTGGGATATGGGTATTGCTTTGATTTAAGGAACAATTGGACGGATATTTTAGATATGCACAGTTCAGCATCACCCAAAGCCTGACTTAAAGAAAATATCTACAGCATTAAGTCTAAATTATTCAATATATTCGAAGGAAATATAAATAAAGTAACGAAAATGAATCTTTTTTTCTTAAGTTAGTTTCAGGAATGCAACGTGAGCATTTGGCATAAATTTTAAGTACTAAAATTGTAAGAACTTGGGTATATCTAGTTTATTTTAAGAGGATTAATAAAATTTCTAAAGATATTTGTGTTATTAATAAAAAATAAATAACCTCACATATCTTACACACAGCTGTCTGATTGATTCTAAATTAAGCAGAGCCTGTGCTATGGTAACCAGACTGCTGATAAACATACTTAAATATTTCTAAATATGTACATATTATAGATAAATTACATTAAGACACAGAACAAATAATTGTGCTCATCATTTAAACATTTGTCTTGGGTGAGAATGAAACCAACGATTCTCGGCTTAGCAGTCAAGGAAACTAACCACCAGACCTATCAAATAATGACTCGATGAAATAATTGTATAAAATATATACACACAGTTGCTCTTATGGTACAAATACCTATTATCTAATTCAAGGAAACGTTACACTATTGTCGACAATATCACGTTTTACGAAATGTGTGTATTACGCGCCATCGGTTAGATATTTTTAATTATTTTTTTTTATTGATAGTTTTCAAATTAAAAAGACACGGTCATTCAAGAAAAATGTAAGTATAGAGATAACAAAGTCCAGCAAACTTAAATATCTATTATTTACAGTTTTTCTTGAATAATTAAAACCATTTTAGAAGTAAATAATAAAGATGTTAAAGATACTGTGTTTTATGAAATATTTTCTATCACTTTTAATTGGGTAACGAGACTTGATACAATTTAAAAAAATAAAGTTCCTAATATTCCTAAAAAGAGTGAAATCGAAGTGGGCTTACATACGCATAATCTACTCGTATACTCGGTGAAATGTATCATTACTAAGGCGAAGAGTTTGTTTGGTTAGTTATATGCGCTAATCTTAGGAACTACGGATCTGATTTGAAAAATTATTTTAGTGTTATACAGTTATTGAGGCAATCTATAGGATCACGCTATGACCAAAAGAAGCAGAGTATCAATGAAAAATGTTGCAATAACAGGGCAAAATCTTTTTAAGAGCTTCCATTGCGTGCACTGCGTAAACGGTTAGAGTTTCGCAAAAACAATAATATAAAACAATGTTCCCCTTTAAAAATTCAAAAAAAAGTGCCGCGACAGTATACCTACCTTCGAAGGTTAGTTTACTTGTTCACATTTTATAAAATCATGCCGTCCTCTGTTGAACGAAGGCATGTCTTGAACAAGTGGTCACCTTAGGGCAAGCGACTCTATCGCCTTCTATCCTAGACCTTAGAAGTTACAAGCGTTCTCTTCTTGAAAGTTTAGAGGTCGTATTGGTTCGAAAATACAGCAATGCTTTTCTAGGTACTAAAGCCGGAGAACCACGAGTGGGTCGGCTCGACCAGGGCAGTACTACCCTCCCACAGAAGACCAAACTAAAGCGCCAGCATCCGTGTTGTCGTATTTTGTTGGTGAGTATGAGACCGGAGGCCCATTGATGCAGGGGTGACAGTTATCGTGGTAACTGTGTAAGCCTTACACTGTCACAATGACTGTCATGCCTTTTACTCTCACAAGAGGGGTGTGAAAAAGCATCTCACAAGGCCGCCATAGTGTGGGTCACCATACTGCGTTGTCAGCATTTGCAATGAGTATGGTGACCACAACTCTTGGATTGTATTCATGCTTTCCATCAGGCAGAGTAGTCACTTTGGCAGACTCTTAAGATAGAAAAAAAAAAAGTTGACAACTTTTTCACAATTTGGATTATGTCTATTGTTGCGGCCACAACCTTTGAACAATGCTTTATAACTACATGTATGTATGTATGTACAGCTGTGCTATGTAAATATTAATTCAATATTTCTATCGATGTATCTTTTAAGTAAATTACTCCGTGGAAGGCCTACTTGCTTTTGCACATCACACATTTCAAGGTACTCACAACACAAAGTACTGGCATAGTAAAGTTTTCTGGTTTTTGCGGAAAATCCTCGAAGCTTATAGCGTGACTACATCAGTCAATATATATAGCAATAAATTTAAATTGTCGATACACAATTGAGAAAAGTTGTCGGTATTTGCAATCTCGGTATTCCAACATTTTGTATTTTATTTGCATCAACTCAAAGTTCATAATATATTGCACGATCCTTTAATAATAAATAAGAATTTTGTGACATGAGATATTATGGATTTGAAGATTAATTGAAAGTTAGATGACAATGGACGTGTAAAAAACCACGGAACTCTCGTTAAGACAAAACAGGCACCGTAATGGCTATGACCTAATGAATTTAGGATGGCTAAGTTACCAATATTTGACATAAAACAGAATTTTTCCTTCGATCACTACGGTTTTTACATCATTTTACCATGTAGAATATGTTGTATTTTTTTTGTCGCGTTACCTGTCTCGTTGTCACGATTGCGCGCTTAATGCCCGACTATTGTATGAAAGTGTGCGTGCCGGCCTGTAAGTACAAAAAGCTGACCGACTCTAAGTGACAAACTTTTTATACAAACATGTAGAGGAATAGAGGAATTAATTCAAAGAGGTATAGACTGCCCGATGGCAACTAAAATACCTTTATATCGCATGAAATTGATTTACTACGAAACTATGGCAGGTGTGTAATCAATATCGTACAGATGGAAATTAAATTCCATTTGTAATGTGTTTGAAGTATAACTTTGATTAAAGATAGTGTATTCATAATCATCAACAACCTTTAACAGTCCACTGCTGGACGTAGGAATCTCTTTAAGCACACCGTGTGTTTTTAGTCAGTCCGAGGCCGACATATCACCCAGCCGCAAATCCCGGTAGGGTGACGGCCCGTGGGGATTTCGCCGCGTAAAAAAGGCCTCTTTTTAAAAAAGGAATATTTTATAGTGGTTATAAGTACTTGTTATGTGCTTAAATGTGCTAAAAAACGATAGTCCGCATTAAGAGGCAAATTCTTTTAATAAATTAGCAATTTCTCATATCCAGTTTTCTTTATGATGTAGTAGGCTTACTAGCAGACGGGTTACCTGATAGTAAACTACCGAAGCACATGGACACTTGAAACGTAAAAGTCATCAATGCGCTCTTTCAGCCCTTCCTTCTCAAAAGATACGAGAGCGAGTGTTGTTTACGTTCCACAATCCATATAAACCTTTGGACTTTTGAAAAGAAAAGTATGCTACGTGGGATTTGTTTGTAATAAAAAATATTAGGAAAAATATACTTCCAATCCAACCCATTTGATCCCCAAACTGTCTGGTAAATGGTGTGAGCTTTATATAAGTATAATGCTAACCTTAGTATGTTGTGATGAGTGAAATGTTCGGGGATAAAGGTATCAGTACAGATGTACAAATAATATATGCATATTGTTTGAGTTTAGGTAGATAATTTGATTGTCAATTGAAAGTCTTACAGCGCCAGGGCACAACTTTTAATGCAGATATCTTTTAAAATATTAATTTTATTTACTTAAGTTTTATAGATATAATGTTTTATGAAAGTAAAAGATACGAGTGCAGTCGAGGACAAACGCTAGAATGTTTTTAAATCTCAACTCCATAACAGTGGGTAACTATTCTATCAACACTTATAGATAGACATAAATAAAATAAACACAAAAGCAATAACAGTAATGAACTGCTAATTTTACATTTTAATTCTATTCTATGAACATTTGTAACAAAGAATATCTATAATGGCCCATTTGTAATATAACAAAACAAGTTTTTACTTATTTAAACAGAGTCGACGAACTTTAGAATTATGTTGCAAAATATTTGCCGAATATCAGTCTGTTGCCGAGTAGGTTGGTAGTAACTCGAAAGGCGGAACTTTCGTATTGAACCTAACTATCGGCTGTGTATTGAAATTATACTTTTAAAAACAGGTTTCTTCACATTGCCAGCTTCTTTTCCTTGACAATTGCGATGTAAATTTATCTGCAAATCTTTTTTTTTTAACAGCTCACTAAAGTGACTCAACTCTGCCTGAAGAAAAGCATGAATAGAATCTAAGAATAGTGGTCGCCATACTCATTGCGAGTGCAAACAATGCAGTGTGGTGACCCACACTATGGTGGCCTAGTGAGATGCTTTTTCACGTAACACACGAGACGTGAAAGATATGATAGTCATCGTGACAGTGTAAGACTTACAATTACCACAATAATTGTCACTTCTGCATCGTCGTTTTTGTAGATCTAAATACATGAATTTCCACATTTAAATGCAATGCAAAATGTCAGAAAAAATGTTTTAAGCTGACTTTTGAAGAGTAATAAATAAAAGTGAAATAGCACGGCGTGCAATATTTACTGGTTATCGCATTTCAAAGCAATTAATGGAAATTTGCCGGGCGAGCGAGCATAATTAGCTTACTGTGGTAATTGGCACAGTTCAACTATAAATAAAGCATTTATATTTATGAATGTATGCAGTAATTTTTCTGACATATTAGTAACACTTGAGATTAAAGAGTTCTAGCGCGTCAGGCTATGTATCTGGTGTATAGAGATAGATAACTGTTACAAAATGCTTCCGCATTAATGTGAGGTTTCATTCCTTAACAATTCCGTAAACTCTATGTCAGAAATTGGTTCGACATTTTCAAAATACACACGTACGAGTATATATTTGAAAAGCGCAGATATAAGCTTGTAGTTAGTGGTATTCGTTGCTTTTTTTTCTGAGATAAGTTGTTTTATATTCACTTTCGTACCGTGTACAACAATGTCATTACATCCTTTCTCTTTATAAAAGTTCATAACTACCGGTTCTGCACAAATCGTTAAATTGATTCCTTTTAATATTTATTTGATTAAAACTAATAAATTTGATCAAATTACGACGAACGCTATGTTACAAGATTACTCTCAACAAAAAGGCAATTAACCTTTTTACGAGAACTTTTCTATTTGTATGTACTTCATACATATATTTTTCAAAACAATAAACATATCAACGTTTTTACAGTTACTTGATGTTATTTGCCTTTTTTATCTCTAAATTGATCTCGTGCGCATCGAAGCCATCAAAATTGGTAGGATTCCCAAAAATACATATCAAATACGTCGATCTAACAAAGCCGCTTATTAAGAAGTAAGTCTCCCGACAATTACTTTGATATAATTTTGTGTAATGGACTTTGATTGTTGGCAAAAAAAAAACGATTTCTGGCTAACTAACGTTCATGTTTTTTGTGTCCGATTATTTGATAGTTTTTGCTTAATATACGAGGAACAAGCATGGGTTACGACTTAAGTACGGGTACGAAAAAATGTTACGTATTTTACGGTTTCGTGAAATAATATTACACATGTAGGTGTTATACATCGTAATGCCAGTTCCAACGTATGTCAAAGTAATTATTTTCTTTATATTATACGGATTAAAAGTATAGACAAGTGTATAAATAGCACATTACCTTTTTTCTCTTGAAACTAATACCACCTATCTACCATACATCACATAATTTAAAGTAGACTTGTTGTTTCTGACGCTAAAAGTAGGTATATTAAGCCAGATAACACTGCATTGTAATGCAAATTCTCTAAGAAACAATTGTGTAATCCAACTTAACTTCACATCCGTAACCGTATACAATATTATTTATGTGTATGATTCATATACGAAACCGGTATAATATTAACATACGTAAAGCGTGTAAAATGTTTAAAAAGTCCCTGATCCGAAGTACTTAAGTAATAACGACTTAACTGCACAGATGACGCAGTGTTTCTACGATCGACGAACTTCAGACGATTCTTATTTTTCAGGAACTCCCGTATTAGGAATAAGTTTTTTATAATTCTATATTTTTTTTTATCTTAATAGCCTGCCAAAGTGACCCTACTCTGCTTGATGGAAAGCATGAATGGAATCCAAAAGCTGTAATCACTATACTCATTGCGAATGCTGACAATGCAGTATGGTGACCCACACTATGGCGGCCTGTTACGATTTTTTACGTCTCACTTGGGGACGTAAAAGATATGACAGTCATCGCAGCAATACAATGCACACATTTACCACGACAACTGTCACCCCTGCACCAATGGGCCGCCGTTCTCGCACTCACCAACAAAACACGACAGTACGGATGTTGTCGCTTTAGGTTGGTCTTCTGTAGGAGGGTAGTACTGCCCCGGACGAGCCGGCCCGTTCATGCTGAAATCAGCGTGGCTCTACTACCTGGTAAATACGTAAAATACAACTGTATTTGAAGAGAAAAAGGAACTAAAAAAACACGCACTTTTATGCAAATTGTTAGATATAATACGTTGGCCTAGAGCCGTATTTGTAGTAGACTAGTGTACAACGTAGAAAAATAAAGTTTCGTGCACCAAAGTAAATAATTAAAACATCTGTCCACTTACTTCCTTACTGTTAATATCAAATATAATAATAAGTTCACGCACCTCACTCACGGCCGTCTGATCCCTAACTAGGCAGAGCTTGTTCTGATAAATGTACTTCAATATTAAATAACATAAACTCATATTTGAACAATCTATAGTCACAGAGTAGAAATCATAATTGTTTATGTAGTGCAATAATAATCTACAGATTGATTGGATTAATGTCTACTGTAAATTGTGTGTGAAAACAGAACGAAACAAAAAGAAAATAAAACAATACTGTTTTAAAATATGTTTGTAAATAGTTATGGATCAATGTAAAACGTTGATTTAATTAAATGATATAATTTCTATTACTGGCTGTTTTTAAGTTAAAATAAGTCTATCGTTGACTTTACGAAGTTCAAAGACACAAAAGACATCCGTTACGTCTAGTTTTCCATTACAATATAATACAATAGCCGTTAGACCGGTCCCTAGAAGGTTCTTTGTGCTATTTTTCATTACTAAAAAGGAATCATTATTGTGTATACTTTTAAGTTGATTTTGCTATATGAAATTATTAAATTAAATTAAAGAAATGGGTAAAACCAATTGGACCTTACTTCTTTATAAAACTGATGTCTGTTAGAAAACATCTTATACATTCTTGTTTAGGAGTTTAGTTTCCAGACAACTGAATAAAACATTAAGAAAAAACAGCTCTAAAGTCACCAAATTTTTATTTACTGGACATTTATATCCATTACAAAGAGTACTAAAAAAGAATGTTAATACAAATTTAACATAATAAATTGCATTCTCAGTTCACGTGCTCACACATAAACAAGGCTAGTTAAAGTATCACGTGTGGCTGAACTGGAGTCACACGCGGATCGTTACGTATACATTCTCGCATATTGCTGTTAGAAAATACTTAGTTTATCGCTGAGCGAAATATGCACTGTTTTATGTGTTTTGAAATCAGAATGTAAACATACATACGAGTACACAAACACGTTGGGAACCCCGAAAGTATGTAGTAGTAGTAGTAGTAGGTAGAGATGTAAACGTATTTTACCAACTATAATGTGGTTATGTTCACGTAATAGGAGACAAGTCTATTCGTTGGGAACTAAATATAAACAAATTGGGAATATGTTGACAAACAAAGGTACGATAATAAGATAAATTGCTTACACGAATTCAGTTAAGAACAAAAATACCAGCTCGAGCAAGTCACGATTAAGTGACTTATATGTTACTCGAACGAATTGTTGAAGGAATATCAAAATCCTTCAGCAAAATACTTAATAGTACCTATTGCTAAAATAAGTTAAAACCTGAGGCTACTGCTCACTGAATGTACCTCAACTTAATTATTAAATATTTTACAAAGTCTAATAAGATAACTGCCAATCAAGTCATGTTTTTTTTCCTATGTTAAGAGTCTGCTAAAGGGACTCTACTCTGCTTGATGGAAAGCATGAATAGAATCCAAAAGTTGTGGTCACCATACTCATTGTAAATTCAGACAATGCAGTATGGTGACCCACACTATGCCGGCCTTGTGAGATGCTTTTTCAGAACCCGCTTGGGGACGTAAAAGGCATGACAGTCATCGTGACAGTGTAAGGCTTACACAGTTACTACGATAACTGTCACCCCTGCATCAATGGGCCTCCGGTCAACTGACTTCAAAACACGGAGGAGGTTCTATGTTCCACTAAATTTTTTTTATGTATGTTCACTATTATACTACATTACTCCGTCAATTGTGGACTGGTTTTGAAAACTTTTTTACTGACAGTACCAGGTATTCTATTTTTAATGTGTGTATAATTTGTTACTTTTATGACGTGCAATAAGTACGTAAATTACCTATTTAGGTAATTACCTCACATCTATCATACATTTTGTGTTGCGGTGAAGACTCAGCAAAACTAATATAACATCACAATGGTATGTAAATAATTTGTGCAGCCCATTCATCGCTGATTGAACGATCACTTGTAAGAAGGTTTGTAGCTGACAGTCTTACATAAGAGTTTCTTACGAATCTGTGATAATAATCAACTATTCCTAGAATTAACATCAAAATACACCTTCAATCACAAATCACGATTTAACTTCGGGGAGAAACCAGAGCTAATAAACAACAAACGACCAGCCATATACCTACCGCATGTTTTCAAATTCTTGTTACTGATTTCAAATAATATATGGCGGATGGAAAAAAATAACTTGTGTGTACTTATGTACGCACGTGAGAAGTTATACTTCTTTGGCGTAATAAGATAAAAATCATTCTAAAAATTTTATCCTTCGCGTTATCCTATGTTTGCAGAGAACACGAGAACACTAATAATATAAAAAAAGTATTTAATATATTGAAAGAAAGTTTTATTATAACGCATTATCGAGTTGAATAAATTTTATTTAAATTTCATGAAAGAGTTATTTGTATGCTAATAATAATTAAAAAAACTAAAATGTTGACTAGCTAATTTCATAGTGTCGGTTTTTCGTGACGGTGTGCGTGCGTATCGAAAAAATTTACTTATAACTTCAAAACAAGTGACTGAGAATGTTGATTATTATAAAAAATGAGATTCTTTTCAATTCATACAATGTTAGCCTGTGAGAAGCTATAAGGCAATAATATTATTCAGCGCTAGTTGCTATAATTCATTAGAGAGTTGCACTTATCGTTTAACACCGAAAGTCATCAAATTACTAGGGAAAATCACTTAAAAAACGAAAAAAAATATATTTACATAACGAAAACAGAGTAATAAAACCTTCTTTTATTGAAATCGGGTAAAGTTGACAGTATATTGTTTTTAGAGCATGAGTAAAATTCTAGGTGAAACATGTATCACACAACTATGTTAAAACAACGAGAATTCGATAAAATTTTAGTCAATTATTGGATACTTGATAATAAACTAGCCACGTGTAGGATCGACTAAATAAAAAAGTAGGTGCCAAATGTCGGAGTTTAAAAGCATCGCAGTCCAATAGTGAGTAAGTACCGTCGCCCAAAGACAACTGCGCTCAAGAATCACAAACGCGTAACGAGTACGCTTGTTTCTTGAAAGTTTGGTTGTATCGGTTAGCAAAACAGCGTAAGTGAAAATTTAAACTACAGATTAATTGTGCGAGGTCAAATGTTTTCTTGAAAAGCGCCCAGCGGTAGCGCCAATTATGCGATGGCTATAAAAGCTTTCTTGCGTCGCAACGATGCCTCGAAGAAACAACAATAAATGCTGAATAAATAGGTCCGAATTAGGTACGGTTAGCAACGAGTCACTATGTAAATCTAAATTAGGTAAAAACCATGTGAGTCCAAAGTAAAACTAAATATTATGGTTAATTGGACGACTTCATTTCGTGACTTATTTAATGACTAAAGTTCAAGTTAATTCAAGCATGGTGGGCATTTCCAAAACATATGGAACAAAGAACACTCATTCCATCAACATGATTTTAACAACCATTTGTTGGAGTCAAAGTGCAAACCATTTATGGTGATCGTGACGATCAAATTCGACACAACAAATAGCAATACCATAACACACGTGGTGTCCTTGAACTTTAAAAACTTGCAATCTACAGAGTAAGCTGTAAACGAATTAAGGTCACGATCTCCTCTCTACGATTGACAGACGCATTATTAATACTATAATACCAGCACTCAATCTACGATACATTATATATTAATCACTATTAATATCTTTCATTATGTTTTACTTTCAACAATATTATGAATAACAAGTGAAACAATCAAGTATTTTTAATAGTAATATTATTCATATTAACACGCTTTTTAGTCTACCATTATTGTGGTATAGAATATAACTAAGTTTAGACTTTGTCAATTAATTCTGAATGCCTTAATCCGTGGACGGTAAATAAAATATAAGTTGTGATAGTAATAACCTCATGTAATTGGCGTTTTGCCAATTACCGTAACTGTCAATTAGGTTAGGTGTTGACTAAAATAAATATTTCACTATTATTTTCTTAATGATACAATCAACAAACGAGCGCACGATTATAAAGATACATATTATTATTAGTGTGTATTTTTTGCTTTGTTTTATTCACTTATTCTATTTGGTTAAATATATTTAAAAATTAAAAAAAAACAGAATAATAATTGCGAGAGTAATTCATCGAAATAATTATAATATAAAATTACTTTTTATTATAAAAAGTAATTTTATATTATAATTATTGCGATGCATTTTTTAACATTTTAAATTTTTGTATACATTGTTATAATTTTGTTGCTAACCATAATACAAAATATGTTTCATTTTTTAACAATAATGACCCACGTAACTCAATCTTTAATAACTTACTAATCGCGTGACATGAATAGATAATTTTAAAAATTATGTGGCCATACTCACTATTTTTATTACTAGGACATGTCTTCTTTGTTATACGTTGTGTTACATGTTCAGACGTGATAGGTATGAACCTATCACGTCTCAACCTATTACCCTTGGCCGCAATTAAAGGTATATCATTTTCAAACAATCTGTAAACATAGCAATAATATGCTGCACCAAGCGTGTTTAAGCTGCTGAACGAGAAATATGACGAGCGCGACGAATACCGCTGTTTTGTAAGAGTATCAGATCCAGCGCTTTAGTTTTTGTCAAAATACTCATTTTAAATTGGCAGTTCAGCTCGAGATAGACCCGTATGTTGCAGAAGAAACAAATAATTATATTCTGTTTTTTTAGTCTCATTAATCTCTTATCATTTAATCTTATTTTTCAGGCTATAAGAAGGAAAGTAAATGCAAATAGTCAAGCCTTGGTATCTATTAACGTTAAACTTATGAAAAAATAAAATAGACCAACAGATCTTTTAATTTGAGATGTCACAGGGTGTGATTTTAATTATTTTAAAATTTCTAATTTCAATCTCAAAAGTAGTAATAGTAATCCCAGATTCTAAATTATTTCTTATTCCTAATAGTGTACTAAATTTCAACTTATCTGCTCAGCAGATTTGTAGCAAATTGTTTATGACAGATGTACAAATAGACACACGAGTGACTTTTTTGATTTTCGTTTTGACCGTATTAGGTACAATCCCTGAAAACATACTTTGTTTAATATTACATCCGTCCAGTAGTTATTTGTTAACCGCAGATACTCAAACGTGTGAGAATTTTTTCTTTTAAGTGTCTGGGATCAACACGAAGTAACGAGCAAATAACAGACTCGTGTCATTACTAACGCGTGCCCATTGATCGCTATACACACAACACTTGTGTGCTATTAAACCTCAAGTCCAACATTTTTTATTCAAAATGCTTCATTATTTTCGAAGAACAACATGTACTTTATTATTCCAGCTTAAGCCAAATATGGAAAAGTCAAGTACGTAGTTTACAGACGTAGGGACTTCAATCCGCTTACATCATGAAATATAATAAACTGTATTCCTCATTCTTTAATATTTTACTCTAAGGGGCGTTATTTTACTTCAAATTTAAAAGAGACCTAATGAAAAGGGGTATCATCATCATCTCAGTCAAAAAAGTCCACTGCTGAAAATAGACCTCCACTAAGGTTCAGCATAACAGCTGGTCCCATACCACCTTCATCCAACGACTTCCCGCGATCTTCACCTGGTCGTCGGACCACCTCGTGGAGAACCTACCAACGTTGCGGTTTTCAGTACACGGTTGCCGCTCCAGAACTTTATGGCCCCATCGGCCCTTGTGCCCTGCTTATTGTCACTTAAGTTAAGCAATTTTATGGGCAATATCGGTGACCTTGGTTCGTCTGCGGATTTCCTCATTTCTGATTTGATCACGCACAGAAACTCCGAGCCATGCCCTCTCCATCGCTCTTTGGGTGACTATGAAAAGAGGTGCACTCTCAAATAAATAAGTTGGTCCATTTTGAGAATATCTAAGTCGGATAAAAGTAAAATGTTTTAAATTACAGGTTGTTATTTTAAGAGGCTATTGTCGTTTACTAGAATTGGGTTTTCACACGATGGGTTCGATCTTAAATTAATATATATAAAAGAAAACGCTTATACCTATTTCGGAAGAAAATTTCACCCTGCTGTGCTCCATACCACGCATTGTAGTACCGTATGCAACTTTGTAGTTTCTCGATTGCTAATAAGCACTTGGTTATTAATATTCGTTAGTGTCATTATAATTACAAACTACACTGTAAAATTCATTGTATTGTAATACGTTACATAGCTTGTACTTACAATTTTTGTAACTACATACACGTTGAGATTACGTTAACATATAATTTTTTGTTCGATTTAATAACACACATCATAGTCACAAATTATCAAACTTCTATAATACTATCGAGTCAACAACGAATTCGTAAGATTTTAAAGTTCGAGGAAGTTAAAATGTAAACAACCACATATTTTGCTTACGTAATATTTGTTTACGAGATGAGATATTTATATGCAAAACTATCAAGTTACTGACTTCTCAACGGATGTGATAGCAAAGGGCTGTTACGTAATCAAACGCATTCAAGTGTCGATTGAGGTGTGTTTGCGTGCTTACTAGAAAGTGGATCACGGTCGCTTTCGGCGTCCCTTCGCGACTTTCATACATACGATAGACATTACAACGAGAACTAGTACTTGTGATATGACATGAATATTTTAAAATCACTATAATAACACTTCGATCAACAGAAAAAAAGAGGTTTACTTACTTAAAAGTAGAATTTGTATTTAGTTTTGCTTTTCTGTGTAGTACCTGTTGCACTCCAGCGTAGTTTGTTCCCTTAGCCGGCTCTTATGACACCTACATCACGAATAGGGGTGGTAATACATGTCAGCATTGTTGACATTCTGAATTCTTAATCCATTGTTTCCTTCTTTTTTTTTCATTTACCAAATGTAAGTTTAAATGTTCATGTAGCTCAAAGAGCGATTAATCCCATCAAATGGATTTGTTAAAAAAAAATCGGGCATTCTTATCATATTCTAAAGTATTATCGAATGGATATGTCAGCAAAGTTATTATTGTATATGAATATTATCATTTTATTTTACATTAAAATTACCACGTATTTATTTGATAAATGAAATTAAAATAATCAAAAATTAGAATTTGATTTGATATCTAAATATTCATCTAACTCGAACGCATCCTTTGAAATTGTGTCCACTGAGAATATGCAGAACTTAGATTGCATTTGTGAATACACATTTACATACGTCATTGAGGCCATGCCAGGAAGATATACCATTGTAAGAATTTAGCTAATCAAATGTACTTTATCAGGCTAAGGTAAATAAATAGGTATTTATTTTGTTATCAATGAGTCGGAAATGTCGAATAATTTATTTTACCCCATCTATAGTCGTATAGTAAGAATTGTACATTTTGTAACAAAATAAACTAGGGAATAAGACTAAATAGGGTGCATAGGGTTTCTTTCTGTTTAGGACGAGGTTCTGGTAAACAAAACATCCCGATTAAAGGCAACACGATCGCCACCTATTACGTGAGATCAAAACACACAAAACACATATAGGGAGGGAAGGGAAGCAGTCTTAATTTTATGTATGTACGTATGTACAAAAATAGAAAAACAAGTATGAAACGTCTTCGATTTTGGACAAGCCCTAGCACCAGATCAGTAATTTATTATTTATCATGATTTTTATATGACGTTCTTGTAGAAGATACCATGTATAAAAAAAAATGTCAAGCCAAACGCAATCGTCCACACCCAGCATGTTTGCGTATCTGGAACACACTGACACACTCGCAAGGATGTATCTAAATGGCATCCAAGAGTTTTCAAACGTTTGGAGCTTGTGGAGGCTATTTACGTCCTTACGTAAATATGGTATTTATATCTACGTATAAACAAGAGATAGACTAATTAGTTAAATGGTTAGTTAAGTTATTAATTATTTATTTCATTACACAGTATAATTATGCTACGATCGTATCTGTCGCTTGTCATGTCAATCAAAATATACTGCGTGTAGTTAAAACAAGTTATTTCGTACGCTATTAGAAATTCAATATAAGATTTTCTCTTCAAGTTTATATTTCGTAATAGCTAATCAAATCTACATAATATTTACATTCTCATACATAACATGTGTACTCCGGAACTAAATTGATATCACATTATACTTCCGAGAAATTTTGAAAGCAATTTTGCTATTTGCAGTTCAGACTTTGTATTTCCAAGTGATTTATATAAAAGTGTAAGATTTCTTAACATAAATTAAAAAATCGAACAGTTTAAGTAAACCCATTTATTTGCTAAGCAAACTTGATTCAATTTGTCTCGAAGAAAGTTTTTATAGGGTAAGTCAAAAGGAAAAATAAATGGGCTAAGTGATACTTAAGATTTTTTCAAATCTGTCCAGCAGTTCCTGAGATTGGCGCTTCAAACAAACAAACTTTTCAACTTTACAATATTAGTATAGATTCCTATTTGATTTTTAGTTCGGCTCATTAATAAAGTGTATTATTTATAATAGTTTTTTAAACTGTATTTATTTTTAAAAGAGTTCCATTTCGCAGTGTCAGATATAACATTTAAATACATTTGTAAACACACTCAATACATGATTGATAAACTATTAATTTATATGCATAGGTTAAGTTGGTGTAACATTGAATGACTGCATTTATGGATCCATGCCAGTTTCATGACAAAGTGAGTGTATAAGTAGGTGTTGCCAACCATTTCCTGGGACATGTTGGCCATGTCTATTCTTACAAATGTAATGTTTATTCAGTATCTACACATAAATATCAAATTAAAACTGTTTTGTTTTTGAAAGATATCTAAATGCAAGTAAGTATAATGGTGGCAGTTTAAATAGAACACTAGAAAGTACAGTAGATAGATCAACAAAAAATATATTTCAAAGCAACATGCAGAGACGTCTATTCCCATTATGTCTCGGTGGCGCAATGATAGTGTATTTGACTGCTAGGCGTGAGATCTCAAGTTTGATGCCCAAGTCTATGTCTTATTTACAAAAAAGTGTACAAGTAATCTATCAGTCAGTCTAACTGTCTTAGTAGAAGCTCTGCTTAGTTTAAAGCTAGATGGCATGTGCTAGATGGCATGTGCCAGATGTCCGATTTGCTTATTTAATTATTTATTGCAAGTAACTAAATATTGTGTTGCAAAAATCCTAATCCATAGATAGAAAATAATTTATAAACAATTTCACATTGTACAAAGCTGTTGTACGGTTAACAAAAAATTGTTAACACTTACCTTAGTTACAGGTACTCGGTCAGAAACTAATCCCTAGGCCTTTATAGTTTGTATAATCTGTAAATTCAAAGAGTTTATTTAATACTAATAAGAACTTCTTACAACATTTCAAGGCAACAAATTTAGGGTACACTAATTTATGCATATGTAATCAAGTTTTTTTTTTGTTCAGGAATCCCTCATCATTACAGTACAGAATAAATGTTTTTAATGAAATGTGTTATTTATTTTTAAAGTATAAGTATATAAGTTTAGTTTTAAAGTCAAAGTTTGGGTGTTAAAAAAAAAACTGTTAGTAATAACTAAATACTATTAGAGATTGTATGTGTTTAGAAAGCAGAATGTATTATTTTTTTATATTACAAGAGAGATAGGGTTGGGAACAATCGCATTATTGTCCATACAATATGCCCAGCCTGTTTGGACTAAAAATGGGAAGGCATCCAAAGCGCTGTAATAAATTCCTCCTACTGGGCTATGTTTGACTGTTGACTACATAATTACTATTCATATACATTGTCCTTGATAAAGACATTGGATTACTAATCTGAGAGGGTTGCACAGGTGCTGAAGACAGCGGGTCGTCCATAATATTAACGTTAACTTTAATAGATCTGAATCAGCAGATTCGCATTGACAATCTACTTCATTAAGTGGAGCTATTTTGAAGATTTGCAATGTTGGCCCCTTTTTAAGTACAATGCTTACAAAGGCTTTTGACAAGGGAATATTTTTGTTTAAAAGTATCTCGTGATCATTCAGCTGCAGCCTTGCAGTTATGAGTTGCTCTGAATATGTATTAATAATAAGTTGTCTCATTCTAAGGCTGTCACTACGATCAAGGGTTAAGGCTGGTTCAATCAGTACTGTACAATAAAATATCAAACAAGAATCACATGATCTGCCTCTAATAACCCACTGCTGGGCATAGGCCTCTCCTTAGAAAAGTTATACTATGCTGATCAGACGAGTTTGTATAGGCTTTGTACCAGGTGTTCCTTCTCTTTGCAGTGATGTTGTCCTGCGTAGTTTGCTCCCCGAGTCGCCTCTTACGACACACATGGGATAAATCAGGGTGGTGACACTATGTATTCTTACTCTGTCACCACACAAAGACAAGAATAAAGTAACAAGGAAAACTAACATGGACCCTCCCAATTATTTAGTTATCTACTTAACAGAACTACAGTTATATCATCGACAGCCTTTAAATTTACACATACGAGAGTATTTGTTTATTAAACTTTATTTGTGAATAAAAAAGTACATTATAATAGAAATAGCTATTTTACATTCTGTAATGCATGTAACTTGTATTAAACACTAAGTTACCCACTAAAGATATTATTTTTATTTCGTTTTCAAATAATTCCAGGAAAAATCATATGTATAAATTTCATAAGAAAATCTTAGAAATTTAAAAAAAATATGCATACATTTCACAAGTTGCCCACACCGGATAAACCCGCTATGATAGAACTTATACTCAAGAGATTATTGATGATTTAATTCTAAGAAACTTATGAGTAGTTATACTTAATGAAAAGCCCCTAAAGTAATTCTACAAGAAAATATACAAAACAATGTTGACTGACATTCAAATATTGTGCTCGACTTGACATTGAGTCTGCTAAAAATTATGTTGCCAGCTAATTTTTCTTTATAATCTTTTAACACAATAGAAAATATCATCATAATGTAGGATTTTATACAGTTCTAATTTTTATTTTGATGTTTATTTAGAAATATCAGAAGAAATTCTATATTTTACAAAATTTCTTAAAAATAAATGACTAAATCAAAATTTAAACTTTTAGAAGATAAAGTTCACTTATAAAGGTAATATGTGCCAGCGTATTAATTAATTAAATTATAAATGTGAATGCAAGTTAGTTTGTTACACATTCACGCCTAAACTACTGAAACGAAAATGAACTTCTTACCGCTATGTCCAACATACACTTGGGTGGAGCCATAAGTAAAAGTTACTTTATAATAATGTGGACTGTTTAGTAGTAAAGATCATATCAAGGTAATTTGGATCAGTCTTTTTTCAGCAATCAGCAAAATATTATTGGACAACACTAGACCGAAGTGCCAAAAATAAAGAGACGATTGACATTTTGATGAAAAAGAATCGCGGGAAACATAAAATTACTGCCCGCAAAAAAAGCGTCGAAAATATCTTAAATAAGTTGTTAAATATAAGTAATATTGTTTATTTATTTGTGTGAAAAGTTGTAATGTATGATGACAATGACATATTTTAACTTTTCATGAAAAATGTTCCTTTAATACAATCATCATCATTAGTTTTACAATTCCGTAACGATAGGTAATGATTTTTATGGAATGGACATAGGGTGGTTCTGTAGTGACAATAGATGGATCTGAATATTCACGAGACATTCCTTAAAGGAAATATTCCCTTGCCAAAGGAATTTGTAAGCACAGTACCTAACAAAAAAAAGGCAACATCACAAATCTTCTCTAATTCTAGCTCTAGTTCCACTAAACAAAGTAGATTGTCAATGTGAGTCCGCTGATTCAGATTTATTAACGTCAATGTTATGGATTACTCACCGCCTCCAATGCCTGTGTGGGTGACAGTTCAATCTTAGATTAGTAGCCCAATCCCTTAATCAAAGGCAATGTCTATGAATAGTAACAATGTATCAGAAAACAGTCAACGTAACCCAGTTGATCGAGTTTATTAGAGCACTTCGGATGCCTTCCCTTTTGTGATCCGTTGGCATAGGGAGCAAAGGTCTCCTGGTGACAACACTTCCATTCATTCTGTATTATTAAAATTATTTTTTAAGAAAAATAATCCCTTTAACATTGTAAATCAAAGTGTAAAATTGTTATATGGTGTGAGGAATCTATCATGTGTAATGGATTTTGCTCCATTATTGGTTGGAATTTCATGGTCTTATTAAGGATCGGGTGTCATATCCCTCCAACACAAAGGGAAGATCCTCCGACCAGGCAAGGTGATCATGCCTGACGGGCCACAGCCTAACGGTTGGTCTTAGGAAGTTGTTTATATGCTAATTGGTGCAAAAATTTCTGTATCGCAATACAAGATTAATACTTTACGTAGTTCGGTGGGTCTTCGATAGATGACGCTGTACTACATCTTTGTTTGTGGAAGATATCTTATCTTATATATAGATATAATATCTTGGTGTTTTGTTTCTCTCCAAAACAGCAAATCGCTGTATTGGATGAGTCAGCTCTATTGTGGAGCGTGCCAGTAATAAATAATTCCAGTGAGTTGGAAATGCATGGCGCTAGTCATAGTAAGTTGAAACTGAGTGCCACTAGTCCCACAGTGTCGAGGCTGAAGTCGGCTGATCTCAGTCGGAATTGTTTGACTGCACGATTGGCCTTTTTTTTTTTTTTTTTTTTTTTTTTTTTTTTAACGCGGGGAATGCTTTTCGCACCATACCCTCCGGAGGGACGAAGGGCGTGTGTGGGACTCCCGACAAACCGGTCTACCCACTAAACCCCGCGGCGGCCTACCTCGGCAGACGGAAGGACCTCCAGGAACGCATTAGCGGCTTCTAGAGTCCTCCCTGCCGTACCTCACAAGTGAGGTACATCCCGGGCACCTTATGTGGATATATATCCTATAAATACTATAAAAGCGAAAATTTGTGAGTATGGACCTCCAGGAACGCATTAGCGGCTTCTAGAGTCCTCCCTGCCGTACCTCACAAGTGAGGTACATCTCGGGCACCTCATGCCCCAGGATCAAGACGCTATCGCACCTCCCATCGCCCTGCGCAGTAAGAGGCAGAACAGCGCCCCGCCCCAGACGACACTTCCCGGCCGCACCGGAGTGTCACCTGACTCGGGTCGTTTGCAGCAGTCACAACGCCCCAAGATGTGACCGCAGCGACCCTTAGGCGGCGATTAGGGAGCTAGCGACCTCTGCCGCGTCCCCTTCGCCGCCTCCTTCGAGCGGGATCGGCCCTTTCCCGATCTCGCTCTGCAGTCTCCTTCCGGAGCATAACCTGCTCACAGAAGGAGATCGCGGCTTCCCATCCTTCACGACTCGCCAGCATTGCCGCGATCAATGCTGACGGTGAAAGGTTACGTCCGATCCGTCCGACCAGGACTCGACGCTCAGACTCCCAAGCAGGGCAGTCCTCCAGCGCGTGCTGGGCGGAGTCCCGTTCGGATTCGCAGTGGTGGCATTGTGCCGTAGCCTCCCGTCCTATTCGATTCAGATACTCACCGAAGCAGCCGTGCCCGGTGAGTATCTGGGTCAATCGATAGGTGACACAGTCGGTCCTCTCTATCCACGCTTCGAAGTTCGGCAGAACGGCTCCGACGGCGCGTTGGCTAGCACAGCCCTCAGTTTCGAGCCGTACCTGCCAAGCCACCAGAGCTTGCTTATGCGCGTTCTGCCGTAGCATTCCGGGCTCATGATCTGGCGCAGCCTCTTCAGCATTCCGACCGACAGAACGAATTTGGTCGTACACCATTGCGTCCATATCGGCCAGAATATCGAAGGGCGGAGATCGCGCCAGGATCGTCGCCGCCTCATAGGAGATTGTGCGGTAGCCCCGCACGATCCGTATGGCCATCAGCCGCTGCAGGCTCCTGAGTAGGGCCCGGCAGCGGGAGGCACCCGCTAGATCATGAAACCAGACGGGTGCCCCATAGAGGACCATGGATCTAACAACCCCCATGTAGAGGCGGCGAACTTCTTCCCGTGGTCCCCCGAGATTGGGCAGCAAACGATGCAGCGCACCTGGTACCCCTCGCACTCGGGGTACCAATCGCCCGAAATGCTCTTCGAAGCTCCACCGACTGTCCAGGATGAGGCCTAGGTACTTCATGTACTGGCCTACCTGGACTTCAGCGTCACCTACCCGGAGACATGAGCTGGGTGGCTCCTGGCGCTTACGCAGACCATGGAACCATATCGCCTCAGTTTTATGAGGGGCCACCCTCAGGCCCAGCTCACGTATCTTTTCCACAACACTAGCCACCCCCTGCTCGGCGAGCCAAAGCACCTCCTCGAAGTGTGACCCTCTAGCCAGTATTAATGTATCGTCCGCATAGCAGACGACACTTAGGCCAGAGGGCAGACCGGTCCGAAGGACAGCATCGTATGCGAGGTTCCATAATAATGGGCCCAATACCGAGCCCTGGGGAACCCCGCAACATACTTCCTTTCGATTCTCCATTCCATTCCGACCGATAAACTTCACCGTCCTGTCGCGCAGATAGGCCTCAATAACGGTTCGCAGATAGAGCGGCACCTCGTGATATTCGAGGGCCGCCCTAATTGCCCGCCAGGGGAGGGTGCCGAAAGCGTTGACTATATCAAGGCTAACCGCCAAGGCCACCCCCCCCCGATCGGACTGTCGACTCCGACAGGGATCGAACGCACCTAACAGCATCTACTGTCGAACGTCCCCGTCGGAATCCGAACTGACAGTCCGATAGGTCAGGGCCCACTCGCGACAGATGCCCGCTAATCCGGTCAGAGATTATCCTCTCAAAGAGTTTCCCTGATGCACGATTGGCCTAGTGGTTTAAGCGGTCGTCACGCCACTTTCCACGTCACTGAGTGTTGTGGGTTCAAATCCTACATGGGAAAACACTTTGTGTTATCCACAAATTGTTGTTCTGAGTCTAGGTGTTCTTCTTTCTTCGTGCGACACAGGATTTATTCCTAATGCGGGCGTTGCCTTTTATAAAAAAAAAAAATGTGTGCGGTGCACGGTGCTGTGGTGAAGTTCCCAGTGAGTCGGAGCGGTTGCTACGTAGTGGTTGACTGCTGCGTAGACGGGCGAGTAATACTGTTCTTTCGTGGACCGTAGATGCAATATGCTGTGCCTTATCCCTGTTGAGGCCGAGGTGGCTGACTGGCTGAGATTTGGTTACCGCTTAATCTAATGCTAGCGCGAATTTATATACAATAACATTCCGGATAAAGATTTCTAGGGCCCATTGATACAGTGGTGATAGTTATCGTGGTAAATGTGTAAGCCTTACACTGCCACGATGACTGTCATGCCTTTTACGTCCCCAAGCGGAACGTGAAAAAGCATCTCACTGGCTGCTATAGTGTTGGTCACCATTCTGCATTGTTTGCATTTGCAATGAGTGTGAGGACCATAAATCTTGGATTCTATTCATGCTTTCGATCAGGCAGAGTAGAGTTACTTTGGAAGTTTCTAATATAAAAAAAAATCACTGTAATATATATTGATGCATCTAAATATAATAATACGCAGTTTGCTACCCTGCACATTTGACCAAGATCCATATTTTAAATAATGAAATGTGCGAGTATGGCACAGGCGTTGGATATCTTAATTAATTTTTATTTATTTGTTCTAAATATAACCGCTGCTCATTAACTGCTTCCTGTGTTTTCCTTGGTATCAATTTTCCGACTTCAATGACATTGCTATTGTTCTTGAAAACGCAAGATACATATGTATCATGTTTCAGCGGAATTCGTTATGAAAAATCAAATAAAATTATAAGATTTCCTCCACTCCATTTTTTATTCCATTCATTTTTAATATATTGCTATAACCTATCCTATCTAAATTTCATTCTCCTTAATCCTAATATTTTATAAATCGATAATTTTTTTCATAAGCTTTATTATTACTGGCTTAAGCACAAGTCGTGCGTAGCCATATATAATAAAAAAATATGTACACGTGCGAGTAAAACTTTTAAATTCACTTTTTGTTCATATTTATTATACGAGTATTATTATACTTCCATGTTGTTAATTTATTAGTGTAAAACAATGACACAGGGCCGGCAAATTGCGGTTGATAGGAGCCTTTTATAAAAATAGTTATTTAATGCTAGCTATATTCGGTGCTATTTTCCATAAAAAAATCTGTAACATTACCTTAATACTCGTAAACATTATGATAATATTGTCTAAATTAATATATGCGTACATCTTTACGTAACGATTATCACCTTAATACTCAGGACCAATAAAAGCGTTAAAAATATGTTCTAATTATAATTTTGTGTTTGTTCTAGATATAACAATTGTAATCATCATGTTCTCCGAGATTTCTCCATTATGATGATTAATTCAAGTAAAATGTTGGAGGTTCCAGATAATGTAAGTATATTCTATTTATTTACTGCGAAATCTTTTTTTTTTTACTATATTATTACAAGAATATCAAATCAGTTGTATCGAAAGGTTGTTCAATTTATGACTTTAAATACTACTATTGAACCAGCAAGCAAAGAAACACACTGATAGTACACGCGTTGCTGCATGGTTAGCGTACGGCCGTTTTCTGCTGCATTGAGCGCGTGTGTTCGATCCTCACGAGGTACAACATTTTGTGTGATCTACAAATTGTTGTTTCGAATCTGGATTCTGGATGTCCGTCACATGTATCATGTATCACAAAAGTGTCTGATATGAGTGTTAGTCCTTCAGAGTGATAGTGTGATCGATATCTTAATTAGCGTCTACCTTTTAAATTTTATAAAAGAATACTAATTATATTTATTTTCCATTACGTTCTCTAGCCCATTGTCACTACACGGTGTTTCAGTTTTAGTACCAAGGTCTCAAAGGAGTTTTATGCATCCCATTATATTTTTTGTCTCCCTCTGAGAGCTTACTCCCGACAACTTTCATTATGTATTCAAAAGATTGGTTGATTTCTTAGATCTAAGTACTGACCAGTCAGAGAAATAGAGATTGTCTGCTCCGACTCACCCCAACCCTCTAGTGGTTGCGGCCGTAAACTACACACCGAGTAAAATCTCAAAAATACGTCGACCCAAACACGCGTTAGGGGAGCTAGACGACGACATTACACGCGCTCAACGCAGAGCGAACACAATTAGTACGAACCGTCCGCGTTTTCGTCCCCGTCGGCGGGGGCGGAACACGCGCCGCGTAAACCGTCAACAAAACATGGGAGTAGGCCGCCCCAGTGTTTCAGCAACACCTCAAGCCGAGGTTCGTACCCCGCAGGGGGTGCCCTTGGGCAATGTTGCTTAATAAATGGCCGGTTGAGAGCCCTCAGCGCTCACCGTAACTAAACCGGGTAAAGTTGTAGAGGCCATTTGAGGCCAACAGCTAAAAATCATTTAAAAAAAAAAAAAAAAAAAGAAATAGAGATGGTCACTGAATGGATCTTCTATTCAGATTAATGTCAGAATGTTGTTGTTATTTACTTTAAATGTGTAAATTATACATTATTTATGTACATTATGGCTGTAATGTAATCGCTCACGTAAATTGCTGTAAAATTCTATTAGTCTTTGGTCAGTTGATTGAGTTTAGCTAATATATTTGTATTGCAACTGATTGTTGTGAAATTAAATACAATAGTACCTAATTAGTTGCGATATATATTATTATTTGCGTTTAGGGACAATAATTTTGGACGTTTTTACCAATCTTATGTTTGTCCCTTTAAAATTACAATATTATAAAAATTGTTTATTTACAAGAAAGCTAATAATAATATAATAATATTAACATGAAACAATATTTTACAAATTATAACGAACAGTTTTATGGAAAAGAAATTAATGTAGAAGTTAACCAATATAAGTAATACTGTATGCGTGTATGTGTGTGTGTAGATATTGTGTATGTACGTTTGTTTCAGAGTTCAGAAGTATGTGGTGTCTCAGAGAGTTCATTTCACGACATTAACAATTCAGTCTGCTCATAATTAAGTCCCAACAACCAATTTTTAGTAATAACTTTAACTTCACAGTTGGACTTAGGATGTATATTTATTAGTTTATTTATTTTATTATATACATAAACAGCTTGAAATCTGTATTATCGTCTAGCTGTAGCTCTTCGATATACAATGCTAGGTCTCTAACCAATGATGTGCCTTTTGCCACTTTTATTTTTAACTTTTTAAAAATACGCATCTAACCTTAATTTGATTAGTAGTTTAAATATGCCTAATTTTACCTATATTGAACCGCTGATACAAAATTGTAGTAAACATTTGCAGTTGTTCTTCTGTTCATAAAAAAATTAATTTGACTCAAAAACAATTAAACTCAATTTTGATAGTCAATTTTAATGATAACACGCAGAAATACTCAACAGTACACAATACTCGTACATAAAAATATTTTGTATCTACGAGTATTGTATATTCCTATACAATACTCGTAGATACAAAATTTTCACTCACATTTTCAATTTACAAAATTTCTATATACCTAAGGTATGTCCGCCACATTCAGAATTCCTTGTGATGAATCAACTACCTAGTTTGTTTTCAGGACACTAACATTTTAAAACAAACATCACTAGTGTTAACTTGATAACAACATTTGACAATGAAATTCTTGCAAAACTAGACTGATTTGTATTAAAAACTATATCAGAGTAAAGTTTCGAATAGCAATAATAGGAAATAACTTACAATTTAATATTTGCTATGATTAATAAAATATATTTAAGTGTATAATAAAAACATGATAAACAAGAACCTGAAATATTTTATGCAAAATAATTAGTTGATGTTGTGTGTAAAATTTCTAAACTTAAAAAGATATCGGTGGGGTACATTGCACGCAGAAACGATGGCAGATGGAGCCATAAAGTTCTTGAGTGGCGACCGCATATTGGAAAACGCAGCATTGGTAGGCTCCCCACATACGCGACCCTCATCAAGTCGTCGAACCTCCGGAACGACGTCCCGACCTAGATTACTGATTCATATAATGTAGGTATTTTTTTTAAAAAACAAATCATGCTTTAGGAACATTCCTGTGTCGCGTTGAATTTACAAATATACATGAAACGGACACCTAAAACACTCAGATACAGAACAATAATTTGCGAATCACACAAAGTTTTGTCCCATATGGTCAATTATGTATCTATTATGTATCTAAGACCATCTGTTGTCACTTTGTTGTAATAGTTGTGTTCGTATCTATTACATAGTTTGTCCATGCATATTTAAAAAAAAATTCGAGCTCATCTAGCCAACTATCCAAACGATTTGATTGGTTTTTATAAGAAGTACTACGTACTATATATTTCCCACGTTCTCGTAGTTTTTCTTTCTCTACATATCTGTGGTTTTCATTGAAGTACGTACGCATTTGATTTTAGCCACTTCACTTAAGGTTTTACCCGCTTAAGTTGGTTAGTTCGAGGAAATCACAAGTTCTTTTCGTGAAAATTTTGCTACCACTAGAATATAAAGTTTAATAGGTGTTTTGCAATATATTGTATTGAGTTAATTTCGTCATAACTTTTGATCGTCTATATTCGTTTTCGAGAGAGATAGAAAGTTGTTTTTGTACCTAACATAATAAGTGTATTATGATCACAATGACCAGGAGAAGTCTCATTTTGTAACATGTACGTAAGGTACTCGTATTTGATGTATAAGTTAAACTGCTGTACAAAGACGAGACGATAAACATTACTGTTTCTGTTTAACACTGTGTTTGGCCTTATTTACAATATAAGATAAGGGCATAAAAGACCGATGTTTGTTATTTACTAACATATCACGCGACAATACTGTCAGTTGTTTGGTTGAACAAATATTTCCGAAGTATTACCAAGACTGTACCTTCTGTGAATCCTTAACGTGCAACCTTTCTTACCGTTACTCATAGTAACGGTAAGAAAGGTTGCACTGTTGCAGGTGCAGTTGCACCGTTACTCATAGTAACGGTAAGAAAGGTTGCACGTTAAGGATTTTCTAAATAAGAATTACTCCTAGTTTGGATTATCTCAGTAGATATACAACTTAATTATCAACGAAATTCATTACGCTTTTAGAGTGCTTAGCAGATAGGGAGATAGTTACCAACATTAGTTAACACTGGTACACTCTCTGTTCCCTCACGTTCACAATCCGATGGGAAGGTTATCTGAAACGACTGAGGAGAGATCAGGTGCAAGATTGACAGCTTCACATGCTCTCCGAAGTACGAGAATTAAGACCCCACTTCCAAACTCCAGACTGTTACTAAGTATTTCTCTAACAAGATCCGGTAATCGAGCCTGAGACCTCTTGAACAGCAGTCGCATACGTTAACCGCTGGACCAGCGCAGCAGTTGACCTTCGATTTCGATATCTGTAGGCTACATTTTCTCATGAATTTTGGTAAAAAAATTATGGACAAAAATTATTTTGGTTTCTACATTAATCACTGACGTCAATTTCTAACAAGAACGTATAGGAGGCACCTCAAGCCTGCACAATATAAATACAAAATATTCTATCGACGACTAAACTGTATTAAGCCCGAGAGCAGACTAAACCTCACCTACCTACAGTTTGTGCAAGTAATTCAGCCCTGAAATTATCGCACACTGTAAATATTAATTTGTTACAGAGAACGTTAGAACCGCTCGTTAAAACTGGGCTTTGTATTGCAAAGACATTTGCCACTTCGGTCAGTAAGATGTTAATACTAGCAATAGCACATACGTATCGTTACAAGTTTTAAGAAACATTTTACAATTAGACAAGAAAATTGTGTTTTTTAATTAATGTGTATTTTAGTTGATGTTTTCGTAGATAAAATAGAGATAATAGAAAAAAGATCTATTTAAAAGTGTTTTGGTGAGTATATAAGTATAAAATTGTGAAAATAGTAAGTCGGTTTATGGACGCTCCAAAAACTCAAAAATTTTTGCAGCTTTCTTATTTTTCAACAGTACAACTAGTAACATAGAAATAAGAAATTCAGTTCCTCATTTACTGCTAACGTATCGACCTCTACGCTAATACGCACATGTGGTAAACTTATCTCCACAATCATCTTCTCGGAATAAGAAAGTAAAGAACCTAAGATAAGCAAATACTCTTCATTTTCATCATTTATTTAATTAAGAAACCTAACGAATATTAAATTTATAGACATTTATTCTTAAAAGTTTAATAGCTTAGTCATAAAAGAGGTTTCTTTCTTTCATTATTATTTGTTATTTGAACTACTTAAGTAATAAAATGAAAGAATGCTCATTGTTGTCAAAACCAAATGTTTTTTTCTTTTATGTGGCAACCTTCAAGTACCTGTGTATGTATGTTTATATTACGATACACAATAGTGTTTCCTTAGACATATCTACAGCTCTTGCGGTTCGAAATAAAGTAAAATTACGTATACATTTCTCAGGGAATTCCTAAAACGACTTTAAGAACTCCAAATTAAATTAAAAATTAGTATAATGACTTATTATTACAACATATACTTGGTCATTGGCACTTCGAAATGCTATATACTTCATATTTAATTACATTCATATTTATGTAACTAGTAGTATATTCTTATCATGAGATTTACTATTTGATTGCGCACGTATGTACAAAGTGATTTCTGCTGTAAATATTTTGAGACGACAGACGAAAAATATTTGTTAAATACTTATATTTTAGCCATAGTTTGTTTACGTCTAGGCCACCGGGGCACTGTAATAGCATGCTATCATTGTATTACTGTTATAAGTTTATTTCACTTCGACATACCAAACAATACAGATTTAAACTTAAAAATGTTATTGTATGAAACTTTAAACTGTCGAGCTGAGGAACATTACTTCTCAGTCATAGGATATTTGTAGACAATGTACTTATTTAACTAACTATTTATCCTACCTTCTGAACCCTAAAAAATATAAGGCATATTTTAGTCAATCAGGTTTTGACTGGTTTACATCGTGATTTAGTTGCCGACTGACTAAAATATTTACGAATGCATTATTGACTACTTGAGATTGCTTTGATATTAAGTTGGTTTGAGGGCTTCAATTTGTATCCTCCTTAAGTGTTAATAAATAAATGTTGAAATTCTCTTGTTATATTACTAGCATATAAATTATAACGAAAAAAATCGACAGCCCTAATAATATTCTCTTTCAATAAAATTCGAATTGTACCCAAAAAGTTTGGTTAATACTGGATAATACTATGTATACTACGATAAAACTTAAACTTAAACAACGTTCTAGGAGTACAATTAATATACACGTATGATGTCATTTGTTTTAACCAAGAAAAAGTAGTTTATCTGTCCTGGTTTGACAAATGAGTAACGTAAATAAAAAATGTCAATGTTCATCTTCATCATCATCATCGTCATCATCAACAGCTAAACATAGACCTCTCATTAGAAGGGAGGTTTTAGTCTACTATACCACGCTGTCCAGACGAATTGGTACAAGGTTTGTATCAACATTTCCTTCTCTTCACAGTGCTGTTACCCTGCATAATTTACTTCCTTAGCCACCTCTTACGACACGCATGAGATGAATTAGGGTAGCGACACATTGTATTCTTAATCTGTTACCACACAGAAATACTCACCTTATATTAGTAAAAATATTAATTGCACACACAATATACACATAACTATAAATATCTGTATGTAAATAAATTATATTAGTGACATCTGTTGTACGACGACAGTGCATTGAACTGACAATGGGGGTTACTAATGCCCCGGACGATGCTGTACGGGGCACTGGCCCGTCTTGTGACTTGTTATATATATTTGTGTGAATGTGTCCATTTCGTTTTGCTTACATTCATATAAATATATGCTTTAATAATTTTATCTGTATCCCTTTCATTGCTGTACTTATACGTCTCCGTAGAAAGTTTTTGCCTATTATACTATTCTAGTTAGACGGGTTTTTATAGGGTTTATTACAAGTTGTCATCCTTTTTACAGTCGTCCTGCGTAGTTTTCACCTTTTTTTACTTTTACAACACTCACGGTAGGAATACGTACTCTATTTCCTTAATCCGTTACTAGACGGATATTTTTCCACGCGGAATTTTAACCTACACTAAACATATTTATACGTAATTATAAATTATCGTCATCCTGCCATTGACCAATCGTCAGATTCAGTTCGCCATAAAACTGTTTTTTTTTGTGTACAATTCATAATTGGCCTAATAAATAAAATTACGGATATACACATATTTCTGTGTAGTTTAAATTTGTTGTGTTTTGCTTCGAAGTACTTTTAATAATGGGCAGAACGTAATCTCAAATGTGGTTGACCATCAGAATTATGCACGGTTAAAGATAACGAGTGTTGTGGCTTTACTGAAGTTGATTATCGGCGTCGTTTATTACTTTACATAGCGGAAAATGCTGTCAACAGTGTACTTACTTAGTCTTTTCAAAAATATTTGTGCTTTTTACACATTTTCTCTCAAACTTTTATAAATTTATTACTATATTATCTATGAGATAATCTTCGCACCACTTTGGATTTTAATACTGTCATAAAATGTCCTAGTCTAAACCAATTTATGTGCCTGTTCTAGCGTATTTTCCAAACATAGAGGCAATGGGTATGTGAATGCGAGCAACCGCATTCTCAGTCTTAGCAGTCAGTTAAACTAGTAGTATCCATTACCTAAACTCTATAGATGTTCTTCTACCCGTTTTCCTTATATAATTTATTTTAATTTCTCTGATAAGATTATGTTAACAAGGTGGCTTGGCATCGGGCCTACGACCGACAATAAAAGAAACCAACTTACAATGTTACACATAGCGTCGACCTCAAATACAAACAAGGAAACGACAGTAATGATGATGATGATGTTATGATCTGCGAATGATGATAGTTCAAAGCCGGAATTTTAATAAATATTATGACGTGAAATCCTAATACGTACGCGTTACCCTACCTCTTCAGTTATGATAGGTTTTACCATCAATAATTAATTAGACAACTACTTAATCTAATTTGATTTTTAAGTCGTTAGTAATACATTTACGCATTATATAGGACTACTAATATATAATGGTTGGTCTATCAAAATAGATTTGTAACATAAAAGTGGCTGTTTGTAAACTCATGTCAACAGCAATTTACTTAATGCATATGAAAATCTATGGTTACGCGAAAATAAAGCTAAAACCAATGACATTGTAAACAATGTTCGATTGAAAAGTAACAAAAATTGAGACAGAGAGAGGGGGAGTTTGGGCTACTGTCACCTCATTCACTCGGTGGAAAGCCTTAATTACTTAACGCCGGTTTGTAGGCCGTGGCAACTTGACTCCGATCAAATCGGCCCGTTCGCGTCGAAGTAAGGTTCTCATTCACCAAACTTTTATGTCACTACATAACTAATCGTATTTTATACTCTATGCTGCATACTGAGTTTCGTAAACTTATGAACGTTATGTTTTCCAATTACCAACGTCATTATCTCATTAGTTTTCAATAGGTTATAATTGTGTAAATCTCCTTTGAGGCGGCGAGTCTCCTGGCCGGCATTCTACCATGGCACCTAGAGGCGAGAGCTCTTGCGGCTCTTTATCAGTGGCGCAAGGAGGTGCGGAAGTTGGGCCGTCGTCCTCAAATTCGAGAAATCGAGAATCAAAAAACCCAACTCCACCAGGTCCGGACCCGTCATGGAGAATTGGCTCGATAGGAATCACGGGACCGTCTTATACCAGCTGACGCTGGTGATCACTAGGAAAAGATACTTCGGAGATCACCTGTGTCAGATCGTACCGTGGACACGGAGGTCCACACACTAGCAGAATGCCCAGCATGGGCGGAACTGAGGCGTGATCTTGTGGCGGCCATCGGAGTGGGTATTCTCTCGCTCGGTAACATGATTACGGCCATGGCACGAAGCAAGAACGCGTGGAACTCTGTCGTCTTCTTCTATAGGCAAGTTATGCTTGAAAAGGAGATGTCGGAGCGGGACCGGGAGAGGTATAGAACTCTTCCGGTCCGCCAGGCCCGGTACCCTAGAAACTGACGCTACTGGTACCAGAGACGTCTTGAGATTTTTGATCGGTTCGAAGCCAACATAATCTCCAATATACTATATTGTGTCATTTAAAATCACGACAAGTGTAAATAATGTTAGTTTATAAGCTGTATCAATCACAATTGCTGGACTATTCCTATAGGCATATTCGCAATTGTATTTTGTGCAATTAATTACAATTGTTTTAATTAGACAAAGTGTTATTAAATTAAATATAGTAAGTAACTATTACACAACAACAGTAAACTATTTATCTACTTATATATTAAATAAATTGTACTATATCGGGTTTCCACAAAGAGGAGACTATTTGGTGCCTATAATTGACGTGCTTTTTGGTTTAGTGGCAAGTGATACTAGCTGTTAAACCCAGAAGCTGTGGGTTCGATTTTCACCTAGGCAAAATCTTGGTCATGAACTTAATCGTTTGTTCTGTGTCTAGGTATGAGATTTATCTATAACGTACATGTATTTACAAAAAAAAGAATATTTATATCAGTTAACTTGTACCCACAGTGCAAGCTTTGCTTAGTTTGGGACCAGATAACGTTGTGTGTCAAATGTCTGAAATATTTATTATTATTATTTATTTATTTAGAAATATATAATATAAATATATTTATCAGCGGTCTGGTTTCCAAAGTTACAGGCTTTATCTAGTTTGGGATCAGAGGGCCGGTCGTGTGTGAGATTTGTGACGATATAATTATTATTCTCTTCATTACATGAATATACATATTGATTACATTACATTAATTGTCTAAAAAAGAAAGAATAGGTAGGTAATAGTCCAAGAGCCCGTGAGTGCCAGACCTTCGTCTTTTTATAAAAGCTGAAAGTTCTTCTATGTGTGTCCCTAGTACAAGTAAGAATGATCCCCAAACATGAAGCTGAGGCAGCGTTGGCTTTGGCAGATAACAGGCAATAATGGTGTGTAAAATTCCAACGTCATGAAATAAAACTTGATTTTTTTATATTTGATTCATAATAATATCAAAACTCGCGTTGCTCATTGCCAGACAGTTAGTATGGTTACAACCCTCTGCCGGACACCCCTAAACTATTATAATTTATAATTATACTTACGTTATATTATAAAACCTAAGTTTTATATATAATTTTTTGGGAGCCTATTAAACTATGTTTACATAGTAGCCGGACAGTTTCGAAGGTTCTATCATCTTGCCAGACGCATTCAAAGGCTGCGGTCCGAATTGTGCTCACAGCACTTACGACGTTTAAACTGTTAATGTCTTTCGGGTTCTATGATTTCTATTGTTGCAACCGGGGAATACAGTCAAATACACTTATCAAACTTTCCTCCACGCAAATGATAATTGTGTCTGTACAACAGCTTCCCCAACCTCTCCAGCCAAGTTGATATTCTACAGACATGAACGTTATTAGAAAACTCACAAATGTATGAAAATGACGCCTTTCACCTCTAGGTCACGTGTTCAAAAATATTAGCTAATAGAACAAGAAGATGGAGGGTTTAGCGATTTTAGATAGAGAATCGACGCAATACACTTGCATATTGTCTAAAGGGGCCGGTGTACTTGTTATGCGTGTCTCGTCTTAAAGATCTTGCGGTACTATGGAAAGTACTGGTAGACGTTGTGAATAGGGCAGTATGTTATTAGTATGTCGTACATAAGGACAGAGATACCTGTATTACCAAAGAACGGGCAATCATAAGTATTAAAAGCCATCCATATCTTACAAAATATAAACACATAATCACACGAATGAAATAGCGAAGAAGTTTTTTGACGTTAAGTTTTGGAAATATTAAATTATTCTCGATTATATTGAGAGTGTTGTTGAGTGGATTATACTGATAGTTTATGTCAGCAAAAGCTTAGACAAGCCAGGGTTTCTTAAAAAGAAAGCTAAATCTGTATAATAGCCGGTAGTCATTAGCAATGTATGCAGATTGGTATAACAAAAGTTACGAGGAACCGACTTTCCACACCAAAGGTGTAAATAACTCGGTAAAATCAATTATATCATTAATATTTTTGCTTTTCAAATTTTTTATTTATTTCACAAGTAGAAAGCCATAAAGCTTCATCGAGACAAATTATTAGTTATTCTTTAACAGTATTGATAACGATTATGTAATTCTAAATCGACAATCAATACCTGACACTTACAATATGCCATTAAGTTAAAAAAAATGATCAACTTCGCTAGAATGGAATTTATTTTATGTTCATCATAATAATATTAAAAAAACCCATAGGTAGGGTATTTCTATTGTTTATCTTTCCTCGTTATCATTATGTATTCAACAAACAAGTTATTAATAGAAGAAGTCTGTCTTCAAAAGTATGACAATTTCATCGTAATGAACATTACTTGCTCACTATTCTGAATCTAAACCAATATTATAAAGCTAAAGATTTTATTTGTCTTTTGTTGAAATCTTAGAAACTACTGATTCAAATAGAAACAATTCTGGTAGTTTTGGGTAATCTATTTTTCGAGAGTCACGGTATGGCAAATAGGAGCAGAATAACAGTAAAAAATTTTTAAAAACAGATAATTCAAGTCACTTGATATTGTCATACAATCATATATAATATCTTTATAATAAGAATCATATACTAAGGTAGTAGAGCCACGCTGATTTTAGCAAGGACGGGCCTGCTCGAACGGTGCAGTACTACCCTCCCACAGAAGACCAACTTGAAGCGCCAGCATCCGTGTTGTGGTGTTTCGTTGGTGAGTGCGAGACCAGAGGCCCATTGATGCAGGGGTGACAGTTGTCGTGATAAGTGTGTGCAATACAATACCACGATGACTGTCATGCCTTTTACGCCCCCAAGCGAGGCATGAAAAAGCATTTTACAAGGGCGCCAGAGTGTGGGTCACGATACAGTATTGTCTGCATTAGCAATGAGTATGGTGACCACAACTCGTGGATTCTATTCATGCTCTCCATCAGGCAGAGTAGAGTCACTTTGGCAGGCTTTCAAAATATAAAAAAAAACATAGCGTTGTGAGATAATTTTCAAGATGTGAGATTATGAACTGCTGAAGGTGAAGGTGTTGTTACGCGCTGTATGTAAAATAACTTAGATAATTTCGAACACTCCATAATATATATATTTTTGTATATACTCATACTTGCCTGCTAGAAAAAAAATTAACGTAGAGGGCTAATATCTGGGTTAGTTAGTTAGGTTAGTTAGGTTAATAGTGTAAAAGTTTTCTTATTTGTATTTTACTACTATGTCAATTTTAAAAAAAAAATCTATGATCGTCAGCGATACTTATAAAAAGAATGTCTTGTGAGCGACATTCACACGTTTCATTATAAAGGTGGGCCACGACTTAGTTAACATTTGAAAAAATCATATAAAAAAACCATTTGATGTTATTAAAATTGTTACCTTACAAGAAAGCCATTTAAAGAAAGCTACTAGGAATTTATTTATTATAAATTACATCGTTTAAATGACCACCGTTTTAACGAAATTTCTCACACTCACACTTGCACTCTTGTAAGCGAGCACCGAAATTTTAAAATACTCATCGGCAAAGAGACCGTGAGATCGCCTACATCTCGTCGGTGGTTTTTTCATTTATAATAGTTGAAGTAGTGTATTTGGTTTATTGATGTAGACACCATTCTTCAGATAACCCCATAAAAAGCAGTCTACTGGAGATAGATCTGGACTTTTTGGTGGCCATGGAATGTCGTCTTGTCTGAAAATCAGCTTTTCCGAAAACATGTTGTTGACCACCGGCAGGGACTCATTGTATGTGTGACAAGTGGCTCCATCTTGTTGAAACTATGTGTTACGATTGTAGCCAGCTAATTCCAGTAGCATCGGCCCCAAGAACTCCCGTAACATGTTTGCGCGGGATGTTAGATTCAAAAGTTAACGAATTCTTGGCCCACCCTATAGTATCCAGGTCAACCTAAACAAACTTTACAAGTGCATATATACAGTTTAAATTACAATAATAAATTTAAATTGTAATAATTAATAGTTTGAATGAAAAACGATTGTGGCTAAGATTCTCACAAGTGTCTAGTAATTTTCAAACTCTGGATGGATTCCAATGTGCAGATAAATGTAAATGTCAAATTAAGCTTTCCACAACCATTAGAAGACACTTTTCTATATTTAAAATTATTTAGAAGTCTAATTCTACAGCCAAATTTGCCTAATTGTCTTTATGAAACCTTATAAAACAGCAAAAAGTTTCTTATACTAATCAATAAAAACAGATATCGTATAATTAGATAGTTCTCGATATAAAAATTGGTTAACACAAATTATCAACAGCTTTATTATAAAATTTAAATTTAGAACTAGACAACACGGTGTGTTAGTGTGCCAGTATTATATACTAGTGTTAATGAGGAACAACAACATTGAATTTTCCTATGACACATATGAATTCAACAGAAACCGTAGTTTTGTTAAAATTCCTGGATTGCGTGGGTGTAGACCTTCGCACTTCAATATAGACTGATTAAATTACGTAAATTTTATCATAATAATTAGGAGGAGCAATTCCACTAGCATAATTAAGTCAAGACATAAAATCTTATAGTCTCGAGTCCAGATGGAGATTTCTAATTCGCGGTATTCATTTCTCCCGGAGCGTTATTTTAGACTGAGAAGCAGTATAAACGTGCATTTTTTACTTGTAAATAGCATATAAACCGTTTTAGTCCCTAACATGCGAGTACAAATTTAAAATCGTTTGCAAGTAGTAGGTATAATCTAATCCAATGATCTAATCTAGTTAAAAGATTTTTATCGATCGGCATAAGATAGAGTGCCTCTTTGTTTAGCCATAAAAGACAATTATGCAAATTAGTAAATCTATGATATCCATATACATAAATGTAACAAATAATTACGACTTTCCTCGCAATAATTTAAGCAGTTAATTTTCTGTTTAAAAATACCATTTGTGTACAACCAATGTGGGTAATTAACGCGACAATGCTCTGCTAGAGCAAAAAGGATGTTCGAACAAAGTTTTTCTTATTTTATCGGAATCTTTTGTAACTGATAAACACAACATTAAATTTATGTATTACATTAAATTTTACTACTGTTACTTTTTTCACTAACTGAACCACCCAACTTCATCTTCGTTTCTAAAACGAACACCTTATCCGCATTTTTTGCAACATTTTTCATTAAAGATGCAACATAACTTATTACTTTCCTTGATAAATAGGCCATCTATCACTAAAAAAGTTATTTCATTTCGAACTAGTAGTTTTTGAAGTAAGCACATTCAATCAACCTAACTACTTCAACTTTATAATAGTGGTAGTGAAGGAAGAAGTATGGATTAATTAGCTGCTATCAAAATAAGTAATTGTTTTACTAAAATTAAAAATTAGTTTCACTATGGATAAGGTCCAAAGCACAACTATTTGAACCTTGAACGTCTCTTGTTTTTTATACAGTTAAACAATTATCTAAAAATAAATTATAGTTTGAAAAGTAAAAAAAACAGGTATTTACAGAATATCAAACTAAAAGGTAAAAATATTTAAAAGCGTGGTGTGCTTGATGTCAATTGCTATAAATATTTTATTGACAAATATTGGTAGAAGTAATTATGTTATAAATATCTTAAAAAGAGGCCATTATTTTTTTTAACAAAGTTATTTTTTTTGCTAGTCACACTATCCTTAACTTAGATTATTTTCTACTATTTATTTTCTACTTTTTATTTTGGTTACCTTCAAAAGCATCTTTCTTTTTAACTATCACTTACCTTTGTTTCTGTATCAATAATCAACGAATAATCGACTTTATGGTTTTATCACATGTAATTACTGACTACCAAGATGCTTTTTGATTTATTACCTTATTGTTAACCTAACCATATAATCCTATGCATCACCGTTATAGAATTCTTTCCCTGTCAATTTTGAACAATCAAGTATCAAATCCTATATAAGTTTGTCCAGCGACAAACAATCGAGAACTCAGATAAATGACTGCACAATTAACTGTTCAGCCTTGCATTTTATGGACAGTTGATGTCCAACTCACTCTCTGTTCCAAAAGTGAAAATCACGTTTTAATATGCCGTCATATAAATACATTCAAAGTTAATAAAAGATTGTTAACAGTTATACCATTAATCCTGAAGATGCTGGTAAGGATTCTGAGGATAACTATACAAATTAATACATAGTGATAAGTTTGCAAAGTTTCAAATCAATCCATCGTTTTCAGAGGTGAAAATCACGTTCGAAGATTCCGTCACATAGATACCAAGCTAATGTAAGCGTATGAACAACGGCATGTACCGAACAATATTAGACATATTTATAATAAATTCTTAAACTCTTAAGCATTACTATCGAAGTGTAGATTCATCAGCTAATAAAAAATAAGTATTTTTTTACTGAACTTAAAAATAATTTCATTTCATTTTCGTTTAATTATGAATAGATCCAATGGGTTCAAAGTACAACGCGTTGAACCACACATAATAAAACATTTATATAATAATATCCAATATCAATGGTATTTTTAAAAGAATTATCTTAATAATCTTGCTCTTAGGTTTTAGAACCGACCGTAGAACCATTGCGCTTAAGTTTTCTAAAGACATCTTCTGGTGACCATAAATTATTCTGATGATCTTAAAAGTTAAGTCATTGGTCATAGGAGGACTATGTATACGAGTATGTCTTAAGATTTAATACTTTATAATCAGAATCTAGATGTAAGGCGGTAATAACAAATAAAATTAACTTATACGATATGTATCTATATGATTTAATCGAATAGAAAAAGCGTTATATCACAAAATTTCGTCATATTTTAATTTCGTAATATTTTTTAAATTTTGCAATTGTGACTGAGTTGCATTTCCACTCATCTTTTGTTGAAGATCAACATCGTGGCTACATAAATTCAATACAATGATACCTTTAACTGACAATTTCGTCGACAATTCATAAATTAAGAATTAGTAGTTAAATGTATTGTTAATGACTAGGCTCTTAGTATTGGGAACTTTAAAACTACCTATTTAAAATCCGACATCTTCACATTTGTGCTGAAGCTTATTGTAATCACCACGGTTAATTATATTTAATCTTTCAGTTAACAACCATGTAGAAACGTAAATAATATTTAGGTATACATTTTAAAAAATATAAATCATCTATACTGTAAATTGCAATGTTAACGATGCCACGGCAATGGTTACCCCGCATCACAATAATTTCAAAGCGTGATTATTTAAAACGCCGATCGTCTAGTAACTGAGTCAGTCAGCATTTCCCGGTTGTCGCGGACGCTCGTCAAGATACAAGAAGAAATGTCATTTTTCCCGCCCTTTAAAGCGCAACAAACGTTTGTTGTCTGTGGTCATAACACGTTTATAAACGAACAAAACATACGAAGGAGTTACAGAAACATTTACAGTGCATAAAAGTGATTTACTTAAAACTTTCTTTTATTTCTGATAAAAGTTATGCAAAAATTTGAAATACTTCTGAAATAACTTTGTAAAGGTGCTTTTCGATCGTCAAATCATGAAGGAAAAGGTGATTATGCAGTTTTTTCTTTAATTTTTTTTCCCTTTTGTAATTTCGTCCTTTGAACTGGAACATTGTCCTATTTGTAGGTCGCATGTAGTGCGACTATCACGTAAGTACAATCATAATTTAAAATTAATGACCTAACATATTATTGAATGGCATCTAAAATATCTTTGGTTTACTATAAATTTAAAGGTCACTTAAAATTGTAAACATGTAGAATTGGCTGTTTATAAGTGTTTGATTAATTGAATACTGAAGTTATTTTTTTAATTATATCAAAGTCATGGCCACATTATTCTTAGGCAAACACTTTGATTCCGGTTTTTTAGTTCCTGATTCCGACAGTATAGGATACAAAGGAAAGGAAATAGGGAACGTTATAGGTGCTTGGCATTATAAATTAAATTCTGTTAATTAACTGTCTTGTTTTTGTTAACCACTTTTATTAAACAGTAATACATACTTTAACTAGCTATTGCCTACGGCTTCACTCGCCTGGTTATTTCTTATTTCGTTTTTCTAACTGTGAAAATGATACGCTTCCACACAACCATTCATCCCTTGTTTTAATCTCCTTTGGGTGAAATATCCAAAAATTATTTTAGTGGGTGCTTACTATATAAAAATGACAGCTGCCAAAATTTCCAGTTATCTGTCCCAGCGGCTTATTCATTGTGTTGCTGAATTATTTAGTAAACCATAGCAAGTTATATTAAATGTATGTGATCCATCGGTCATGGACTTCTTTTTTTTTCACTTTATTTCCCCTGCTTGGACGTGTTTAGTCGGTTTAAATTTTCAAGTGGCTTGGCTAATTCTATTTTTTTTATTGGTCCTAGATAGTTCATAGTTTCTAAGAATGCCATTTCCCGAGCCTAGGTAAATAGAAGTAGTGTTTTAGTCACGTTTTGTTACAATTTAATTTTTGAAATATTATGATGTCGAAAACCATTAGAAACACTATTGTCATTTATGATCGATGTTATCACGTTTCCTAATTTCAGTTGAATTTTTCATCAATTTGCTTTATAAATCCTTTTATATGTCGGCAGTCAATTAAATTCTTTAAATTATTTTTGTTTTTGTATTGCTTAGTTTTATAATTAATTCTTTTTTGTAACAAATAGCAACAATCGCACTGTGGCAATTTTAACATTTTTAATTGCGAATTACGTACCTACCGCGCTGACGGTAATGGATTCGATTCTCACAAGAGACGTGATCCACAATAGATGTTTTTATATTAGTTTAAAGGTTCTTTAATTTACATTTCTCTGATAAAGGAAATTCTAAAAATTTCAAAAAGGGCATTAACATCTTGTTACCTGAAAATATAAAAAATATTTAAACAAAACACCACTACCATTGTTTGTGACTACTTAATCATCACCAGTTACATATATATCGCTGGCTTAAAATTAATAACAGGTAAATACTATCTGGCTGGCTTAAAATTAATAACAGGTAATACACAACAACACTATCGCTAATATTACGTAGAATTTAATTATTAAATAGTTCATTAACAATAATAATAATTATTCTACTAAAATAATGTAGTTTATTTTCCTACAAATTTATTGTACATGTTGAATTAAAAAGATATTACAATTAATATGTGCAAAATCGAATTGTTTGAATCGAATCGAAATCTGTGTTTATTAAATTGTAACATGAAAATTTAAATTTAAATTCAAATTAAAATTAAAATCAAAATTTAAAATTAAAATGATGATAAATAAAATAGTATTAGGTATGTATAGGTATAGGACGTATTAATTAGGTCAAGCAATTAGGCATACAAAAGATATAAATATACAAAAAATAATGCACAAAATTTGTGATATTTGATCTCTAAAATGTCGATTGAATTTTGTAATATACATATACATATTATTTTTTTATTCATTTATATATATTTATTTTTTAATTCTACATAATCTAAGAACTGAACAAAAAAAACGAACAACGAACAAAACAAAAAAATGGCGGTACAATTATAGCTATTGGTTCACGTGAAAGGTGCTCAGCAGTACAAATGATTGTGTAACAATTTTTAAAAGAAATTTAGATCTAACAGTGTTGTTCCCTTTCTAGCGATGGGACTTTAAACAATTATAGTCTTTATTTTTATTTTTTTTTATTAGTTTTAAAGAATTTGACGGTATATACCATATACTACCTGTATTTTATTTAATACTAAGAAATGAGTAGATTAATTTAGTCTTCAAACGGTGGGACAGTACGCGTACTAAGAGTAACTTATAACATACTTATACTATACCCCAGCATTTTTGATACTTTGTTAGTGATATGATTCAAATGAGATTGGATAGTGACCTTCTTGTCTAAAATTATTGCTACGTTCCCCATTGTATCAACTTCTTTTAGGAATACATTTTCTACAAAATGCTTAGAATTATTGATCAACCATTAATAAAATATAAAAAAGAATGCGTCCAAGATGCGGTCCCTTTGGTACACCGGAAAAGATGGGAAAATATTTTGCTCTTAAGCCATTTACCACCACGTAGAAAAAGCGAATCCACTCAAAAAGACTGCCAGTAATTCCATACACTGATAATTTTTTCTTCAGTATAATATGAGGTACTTTATCAAACGCATTGCTGAAGCAAGCATATATGACATTACCTGCTAATGATGGTTAATTGCTTCAGCCAGGCGTTTAACAAATGTAATCAAGTTCGTTAAAGTAGATCTTGTCTTGACAAATCCATGTGGATGTGTGGACAGGTATTAACTAAAATAGTTTTGAATATAAGGACAGACAATTGATTCAAATACCTTTGCAATAGTGGAAATGATTTAAATTAATTGATAATTATTCACGTGATCCTTGTAACTCGACGTATAATGGGTACTATCTTTGCGAATTTTCACTCATTTGCAAATATTTCAAGTAAATTAATGTCGTTAAGGTAATGTGTAACAGTGTTGTGAATTGAGACACACAATTTCTTATGGAGTTATTTGGTCTGTAACCAAAGAGTTGAAATTAAAACAAAATTTATCTATATACGAGGTCATTCGACATCGTAAAATTATTATTTAAAATCCTATAACCGTAGACCCGCGAGAACATTGAAGCAAATAGATTACATATCCCATAGCTGCCTGAACTGACCGTTGTTCCAATAGTCATTCAGCCAGGATAAAACCTTTTTTGTCTCTTTCAGCCTTTACGAAAGACCAGGAGCATTTAGAATTGTTGTAAATTTTACTTTCTATATCGGCAAAGTATTGGTTATAATACTCTTCGATTAATGTTAAAAACAGCTTTAGCTTAAGAACATAAACTCCAATCTATTCGTTGGATTCCAGTTCCTCTTCAATCGATCGCTTATTCTTTTTTTTTAACATGCGAATTAGGCACTTATTAAACAAAGGTGGATGATAATGCTCTATAAGCTTTTTATGAGATACATATTTATTGATTGTTTTATTCAGTTTAGCGTAAAATATTACGAATACAAATAATAATATGAATCGATCTCAGTAAGCGACTAATGAGCTGCTGACACTATACAAAATGGTTTATCTGAAAGAACTAAATCAAGAGTTTTCTGCCAAAAATTTGTGACGTGACCCATGACAAAATCTCATAAATAGTGACCGAAACACAAACAATGATTTGTTGAATCTGTATCCATATAAATACCACTAAGATTAAAATTGCTCAATATTCAAAAATGGGTATTATAATAATCAACTATTAAAACTTTAATTACAATTTTAATTATATTGTTTTAACGGTAAGATAAATACTGGAAAAAGTAGGCAGACATCCTCATATATATGTATATACACTCCTTACTCGATGTTTCGACCACTACTAGTACACTACTACCCTCTACCTTTTTTTCCTATGCGAAAATTCCCTCGCTGGTACGCGAGATTTTCGGACATTCACATTCGGATTTTCACGATGTCCGTCATGGCGGATTCGAACCGACCAGAAACTGTATGCCTTCTCGGGTACCAGTAGCCGGGGAACCAGATGCACCCTAGTAAGGAAATCCCTAGAACCCCGACCTACCATCTGTACTTGCGTCAAAACCCGATCACTCGCTATCACGTCTGCATAAAACGTAATCGAATAGCTCAGTGCTCAAGACGGTTCATTTCAGTCACATTTGGGTTAGTATAACGATATTGGAATTGTTAGTGCTTAATTACCGCAAAAAAACAAATTTGTTTTGGTTCACAGGCCACGAGTACTCCGATAACATAATTTATTCAGTTGTTTGAATTTTATAACTTTATAACTCGTGATTGATGCGTAATATAATTGGTTTCTACATTAGCACTAATACTAATTCACGTATCAAGTAATAATATAATAATATTTTTATACTGTTCAGAATCAATTATTTTATACTTAAACGCGTTTATTTCCACACCAATCTAATATTTATTTAGTCCGACCTACTCCTTTTCAACGCCACAGATTATAAAAGTAGATAAGGAAATAAAGATATTATTCTTATTTGGTAAATAAATATCAATCGTTACGAAAATCACGATATTTTGGTTAGTTACAAAATTTTAGTTTGGAATCAATGTTTTCAACTATTTGAGAAACGTGCAACATATAATTAAACCTAAAACTGATTATTGAGCATTGAAACGCGTTATTTTTATTAAATTAACACCGCGTACTAAATAGTTTAGTAGCTACCATAATAATTATCAAACTATCGACATCGGCGAAACTAATCGTCAGACACTTGTCGTGTGGATAAACGTAGGTATATACATATAATAATACCAGTTTGTAAGTAAATAATTGCACGTGTAGGCCCAGCGTGAAGTGCAAGCACTTCATACACGTTATGTAATAAGAGATAGTGGTTCCATGGTTTGTTCAAATAGGTAGCGGCTAGTTATTTTCGATAGCTTGATCGATCTAAATTAAATTGTCACGAGTTGTCGTGTGCACACTCATACAGTTAGCCAAAACGATCAAACTATCGACTAATACAAATCATTAAACCGTAGTGGTCTAAAATTGATCAAATTTAGAGATTTATAGTGTGAACATGATGTTATGATACTTCAAAACGCCGTTTTATCTGTAACGACAAGTTTATGTATAAAAATGGTAAACTAATTTCGGATTAGAGCAAAGGTTAACCATCTTCTTTCTTAGTTCATTGTAATCATTAAAAAACTATTCAGTGGCCATATCAAGCCACATGTATCAATTATCTCTACCATACATATGTACATATGTACATACAGTACATAGAAAAATATGCTATACTTAAAACCATATAACATATTAAATTTCTTTTTTTTCGTAAATCTAAGCCTATGTAAGCATACGTATTACAACTATAAAATACGCGTAGTCTTGTGCAAACATTGTAAGCCACACAAACATTAGTCGTCTACGATGGACTCGACATTTAACCAACCTAGTTCTTATAATGTATCTTCTATGTCAGCTACCACAAGTTGCTAATTTAAGTCAAAAAGTAGTGCTAAAAGTATGGGAGTAAAGATGAAAATTATTTGCAACACACAAGATATTACAAAGCCCCGTATATCCCCCCTCCCTGTGATACCTTATGTTTAAAATATTTATCTAAACAGGGTATTTTAAGTTAATTAGGCATAATAATTTTTATGCAACTTAGTATATTAGTATTTTGAAGGACGTTGTATATAATTTTTTAAATTCCCGGTTTTTGTGGTTGTTCAAAATTTCCAAAAAAGAAACACTTTTGTTATGGATATCGGCAGTATTGCCTTCAATGTTGACATCTTTAGTTTATCAGAGTAGGCAAGACCTTTCACACATTTCCAAAGAATGTAGGGTGATTTTCATCACATATTCGTGAAAGTCCGTTTATAGGTTCAAAATATACATTATCGAATGTTTTGTCCAATAAATTATTAGTTTCCTGCACTTCCGTAACATCTAGTAAGAATCATCTTCTTGAAATCAAAACTATACCAAATCAAGACTAAGATGAAGAGTTGGAAGTTACTCGTATAGTCATAAAGTATAAAACTAATTATTGTGAAATTCATTCATCAATAACACACCTAACAATAAATATGTTCAATAGATCTATAAACAAATACAACAAGTTAAAGTAATCATGTACGTGTCACATTTAACATGTCACCTATCATCTGACCAACTCTACTGTTACACAATTTCATCCCTTTTCACGATACCACTGCCACAGATACTGGGAGAATGATAGGCAAGATGATACTCATCAAAAATAAATTTTAAATGAATTTATTTTCATGGTTTCTATTTTTATATTACGTAAATGATTATTATTTAAATGCACCATTGCACATCTATGATGTTTTTAATAATCTATTAAATTTTTAATTATTTATGAAATATTATTTTATCAAGTTGTCCTTAGATGACTTGTATTACTTATTCTTTATGAAATAAAAGGCAAATCTCTGAAAATGTATACTACACAATGTTATGTGTGATGTATATTTTATTTTTTTAACATGCTTTATTTTTATTTATTTGATATAGTTAGATCTCTGAATCGGTCTGTGAAAAATTATTTTGAACCGACATCAGTCAGATAACATCTACTATTGTTGAATCATTTACGTGAGCTTATGACAGCATAAAGTTAAGACGCAATAGCATTTTTGACTTATTTTGCCTAATGCCGTTTAAAACAACTTTCGACCGATTCAGAATTCAACTTAACTTAACATTATTTCATTTGACATTTTCAGAATAAATATTAAATCTACTTTAGAAAACTCTGTCAGTGAGAGGTGAATCATTCAATTATAAATAGAACTTTAGAGTAACCAAATAGTCTTTTTTAGTAACATCTAGTACCAATATAAACTTCATGCCTGTTAATTAAGCTAAAAGGTTTTTTACTCTGTGGTTATAAAAAATTTAGGTGCTAATAATAATGTCAAAAAACATAATAGTGAAGTTAAACACACATCATAAAGCTTAGGCGATACAGTATCGAAATATGTTAGGTTGAACCATAAATGGATTTTTTTTAATTGAGTTTAAAGTTTTAGTGTTATCTTTTAATATGACTAACATTCGTGGAATACAAGTAACAAAATTTAAGCAAATGTAAATTCATCCAGAAACCATATGCAAATACTAATCAACCAAGACTAATCACTTTTAATATTGGACTTTGTTTTACCATAATGGGTGATTTCAGTTCTGTTCAATTCAGTTCGAATGTTTAGATGTCGACTTAGATTGTTTTGTTTTATTTTCTTCACCAGCCATGAGTATAGTAACTTTTTTTTTTAATTTGGTGCCTGAAATATTCTAATTTAGAACTAAAAGAGTAATTTCTTAAGTGGCTTTAAAATAGTTTTCAAGAGAGATCTTTAGGCGGGAGCACGAGGTTTAGATTCACAGTAGAGCCTTAAAAAACCATGACGTAGCCGAGCTTGTACAAGCAGAGATACTGACTAACTATTTGTATAGAGTCTAATTTTTTGTCTGATTATAGCGACGTTTACATCACATCTGTTTACTAGACACTGTATTTGAACAAAACTATGTCTTTTACTCATAGCGTTTTGCTAAGAACTAAAACTATTTCTTAACTAAAATAAATAGAATAAATTACTGAATTGTCTTTCCATTGTGCATTTCACCATTGATTACTCTTAGTCCATTGATAGCTTGGCAATGTCTAAAGTTTGAATCCCTTCGACTCTGACATATTTAACCGTATCTCCTGTCCTTGGGATTTTACACAAAAATAGCATTGTTTTATTGTCCCTCTTATACACATCATTGAATACAAACCTTTCCTACAATTATTGAATGAATAAAGTAAACATATATGTATAATGAATGAGATGGACATGATAGAGTCCGCAATTGCCAGTTACGTAAGATGGTGTAGCAGTATTCAAAATCGGATTAGTCTCAAACGTCTCTTCCGTCCTTTCCGATATTAAAATTGAAAGTTTGTCAGTATCAACACATTTAAAATATTTTACTTTGGTTGTCATATTGCTAAAAATATAAAATAGACAAGCATTAAATTTTGTAAAAATTGAGTCAACCTTGTAATTCAACCATCTTTGAATGTGAACCTATCGCTAATTTTACCAAGAACAGCAGACTTAGATACAAAAGCAGCATCGTAATGATAAAAAAGAAAGAAATTAGTCTATTATCAAGTCTATTTTTTTTTATAAATAAGCTCAAAATACAATCGCCAAATTTTAACCTAAGAAAGGAAATTGCTAGTTGACAGCTAAAACCGCATTCAAACTCGTAATGTTAGCAGAATTATATTATTATTCTACAATTACCGTGAGTTTTCGCATCACCCAGTGCCTGTTTTATTCGAGTACATCTTCACAATTATCTCTTTATACATACACGAATGACGTGGACTTCTTATCTAATGTAAAGAAAATAATTGATTTCGTACCTCTTATGTACTATTAAATGTGAAGAATAACAAACGACAGTCGCAAACTCGTATCTCATTTAAATTGTCGTAAATTTATGAGTTTTTTCAGTACTTATGTTGACAGTTTAGTCTCTTGAAAAGCTTAACCAGCTTTATTATTCCACAACTTTTTAGTTTATCCGAAGACAATTTTATATGGTCCTGATTACGGCCTTTAATTAAATAATGATTACAAAGAAATTTGCGTGATTACCTACTAATAGAACTAATACTCCTATACATCAATACTTTCCGTCTCAAATTATAGAATTAAGGACAAGCAACGTCCTTAATTCTCATAATTTAAAACGATCACGACAAATGTATATCTCTTCTACGGAATGATCGGATACAGTTCGAATTGATTTACTCGGATCCACTAGTTAAATGGTAAAAAAGATGTGTTGTTATCGTAAAACAATGGTTTCATTTGTATCACGTTGCATGTTTTACGTACAATGTCACCCAGTAATCGTGAGCCTACACCACAATCAGTTAAATTACAGTTTTCTATCGTTCCCACAGTCGTTGTCACGCCTCGTTTAGCTCGTGTTTTTAGTAATAAATAGCAACTTGTCACATCACACTGTAAATGAAGCTACGATATGTTATTTACTCCTGCAAAATACCGTTAAGATAAAAAACTACTGTAGATTCAGTGCTAAACAGAAATATAAGAGCAACCATCCACTGCTGAATAAAGACCTTCCCCATAGAGCGCCAACCATTCCAGTTTTAACAATGTTATGTTACAGGGCACTTTTGTCATTTTAAAAATTTAAAGTGTCTGACCCTTGCATCTTTGAGACTCTCATAGAGAGAGTGGATCTTTTGCTGTTTACAAAGTTTATTTAATCTCTACTCAATACAACTACGCAACTACATTTTAGCTGTTCTACTGATACTAACCAGTAGATGCCTTTGGTATACTTAAAGGAGGGTTGTGCCGGAGAGGTTTATTAATAGTCCAAGAGCCCGTGAGTGCCAGACATGCGTCTGACAAGATGATAGAACCTTCGAAACTGTCCGGCTACTATGTAAACATAGTTTAATAGGCTCCCAAAAAATTATATATGAAACTTAGGTTTTATAATATAACGTAAGTATAATTATAAATTATAATAGTTTAGGGGTGTCCGGCAGAGGGTTGGAACCATACTAACTGTCTGGCAATGAGCAACACGAGTTTTGATATCATTATGAATCAAATATAAAAAAATCAAGTTTTATTTCATGACGAATTTGAGATGGAATTTTACACACCTTTGTTGCCTGTTATCTGCCAGAGCCACCGCTGCCTCAGCTTCATGTTTGGGGATCATTCTTACCCGTACTAGGGACACACATAGAAGAACTTTCAGCTTTTATAAAAAGACGAAGGTCTGGCACTCACGGGCTCTTGCTCTATAACATGAAAGTAATCATCGAAGGTATAAGTAAGAATAAATAATATACGTAATCATTACATCCAATATAATCAAAATGGACAGTACATTAATGTATTCACTATCATGTACAAGTAATAATCACGTACATAATTCATGTGTTTTATCCATGTTCAACATTTTTATGTGAATTTGAAACAGTGTATGTTATTCGGTGAATTACCAGAAGATGTACTAAGTGCACTTAAATTTATTATATATTTAGGTAGACACTAATTTCTGATATCACCTGAGTGTCATTATTTTTATGGTTAAGTTGAACTCTGATATTATACCGGCATGGAAAGAATGTGAGCTATAAATCCTGTGAGTAAAAGTGGCATTTTATGTTCCGATAAAATATTTTCCGGTCGCGTGTGCGTAACCATACATGTTTTGATATCAAGCACATGATTGAAAACTGTTTAAGTGAACAAAACCAAAAATATTTGCTTTTCATTGCAGAATTTCAAATATGATTTGTCTGTTAAATAAAATATTTCGGAGTAATCAGGTGTAAATTCTTTTCTGGAATCTACGGTATAAACAAGGCCTCAACAGTCCCGTACATACTAAAGTTTCACCGCTTGCAATAAAGTCCCTGATAGTCCCTTATTTCAATTTCATAAGTCTTAGATACAGACACATACGAGGTGTGTTCAAAAAGTAAGGTGACTTTTCAAATTTGGCGGGCAACGTACTTTCGATTATCGATTTTTTTTATTTTGTTATGTTGGTACACTCTTCCCGAACATCTGTACCAAGTTTCAAGTGTATAGCATTTTTTGTTTGGTTGGGAGAGGCGTAAAGGTTATAAGTGTTTTTCGTGCTCGGCGATTTCTTGCTATCGAAAAATATGGATCAAAGGATTTGCATCAAATTTTGTGTAAAAAATAAAATAAAGTGCTCCGAAACACTTAAAATGTTGACAGTGGCATACGGTGAAACTGTTCTGAGTAAAAAAAATGTTTACAAGTGGTACAAACTCTTCCAAGATGGCCGGGAAGATGCCAATGACGAGCCTCGCTCTGGACGCCCAAGCACGTCAACAACTGATGAAAACGTTCAAGCAGTGAAGAAAATTGTTCTGGAAAATCGTCGAATCACTATCAGAGAAGTTGCTGAGGATGTTGGTATATCGCTTGGCTCGTGCCATGAAATTTTTTCTAACGTTTTAGGCATGAGACGTGTGTCAGCGAAGTTTGTTCCGAAATTGCTAAATTTTGACCAAAAGAACCGTCGCATGAGCATCGCTCAAGAACTGTTGAATGACGTCAGCGACGACCCAGATTTACTCAAAAGGGTCATAACTGGTGACGAATCATGGGTATATGGTTATGATATCGAAACCAAAGTCCAATCGTCCCAATGGAAGAGCCCAGATGAGCCAAGACCGAAAAAAGCACGCCAAGTTCGATCAAATGTCAAAGTTTTGCTCACTGTTTTCTTCGATTACCACGGCGTGGTGCATCAGGAGTTCTTACCATATGGACTTACGGTCAATAAACAGTATTATCTTGAAGTTATGCGCCGTTTGCGAGAAGCAATACGAAGAAAACGTCCGGAATTGTGGAAAAACAATTCATGGCTTTTGCATCACGATAATGCCCCTGCTCACTCATCTTTGCTGGTGAGAGATTTTTTGGCCAAAAACAACACCACAATCATGCCTCAGCCACCATATTCACCGGATTTGGCCCCATGTGACTTTTTCTTGTTCCCAAAACTAAAGAGACCTATGAAAGGACGGAGATTTGCAACGATTGAAGAGATAAAGACTGCATCGCTGGAAGAGCTCAAGGCTATACCGAAAAGTGCTTATGAGAAGTGCTTTGACGATTGGAAAAACCGCTGGCATAAGTGTATTGTATCTGAGGGGGATTACTTTGAAGGGGACAACATAAATATTGATAAATAAATAAATATTTTTTCTTAAAAATACAAAGTCACCTTACTTTTTGAACACACCTCGTATGTTAGATACATGTATACATATCGCCTGTTTAAAAGTGAGTTTATTTGGAACTGGTATAACTGACCTTGAATACTACCTGAATCTTGTAATTATTACTAAAGAAAGAAGATTAGACTGTCTCATTTTAACAACATGCTCATTTCCGATCCTAATCGCATGGCCTACGAGCTACATGATATTAACCAGTCTTAATGCTGTCCAATCTTCAAGAAGACAGCGTCCACCTAAAACCTTATGCGTACATATGACTTGAGTTACATCTATTAGCAGCCGGTAGTAGTCACGTGACCGTACGGTGGCCCATCTTCTTTTTTGTTCCATATAGGTACTCTATTTAAACTTTTTGGTTATGGAGGCTATGCGCATACATAACATAAAAATAGTATACTTATCTTATTATGTGTATACGTAGGTTATATTTGAATATTCAACACAATATTCGGTTCTGTTGTGTAGGGCCAATAATACCATAGACACGATAAAAGCTAACTTAGCGTTTTATATTAAATTATAAGATTATATTAGCAAGATTATTATATATATTAGCAAGCGATAATGAAAAGCTGTAATTAAAAATGATTAAATAACTACTACTTCAAATGGACAAAGTTTCGTAGTTTTTATAGGATTACATGAAACCGATGTTTATTTACAAGAGAAAAAAATGGTGTTTAAAACCACATGCAGTTACAAGAACATACATTTATAAAAGCAAAAAAATGTAAAAACTATGTCTACCTCGAGTTATTATGCATATTTGGGTAACAACGCTTGATTACCCATGTGTACATATAATTATATATTTTGATAAGTGTTTGGATGTGTTTCGTGTGTTAGTTTTCTCAGAACATATTAGTCATATTAATTAAACAAAAAATAATTATTATGTGTTCAAAAGAAGAATGGAGTTTGACAACACTAAGGTTTTCCATTTTTTTTTAAGGATGAATTATATCATAAATATTTCAAAAGAAAATAAGAACTCTTAGTTAATCGTGTTTTTTTTATTACCTGCGGAAAGGTCTTTGTCTAAATAATAAAACTTTGACATTGACCTTAATAGCAGAATCAGCCTTTTTTTACTTATGCAGTGTAATATTAAGATAAGAAAAAAATTTTACTACAATTGAGCTACATATGACAATATTTTTTTCCAGATTTCAGAAGCAAGCTTCGTGACGAGCTTGGAAGACGCCTGCCGGGTCGACCAATGCACCCAAACCCCTCCAAGCGGCAAGCCGCGTCCGCGCACCTTGCAAAGGTACCACACATCAGACCACATCTACGAGCGATCACCTCACAGATACCGTCTCAAGCACGACTCACGACCAAAGAGTCTATTAACAGACTCCTACCCCTTCATAGCGAAGCCACCAAGTTATGAGTACTCAAAGTAAGATCACTTTTAGTTCAGGTGTTGTGACTAATCAACGTGTTCGTTGCCTTTGTCTATTGTCCAGTGCCTCCGTAGTACCTACTCCACTCTTTACACCGTCATACATATCCCAAAAGCGCAATACTCCCAAAACAGTACTAATTAGGTACAGCCAGCATCATAATCATTAGCACGCGAAGCAATCGAAATTGCTTACGTAAAAAAAATCGATATATCGAGGGAGGACTTGTACTCTGCAGTACTAAGTTGAAGTTAAACGTTTACATATAGCTTCTTCTTAAATCAAAGAATTTAAGAGTACAAAAGTTGAAATCGAAAGAGTTCAGTTCATATAAAACCAAACAACAATAATTCTCTGTTCTCTCTACAATAAGATAAACATTATGATAGACAAAATTCTGATATCTGAACACTTGATTGCTAACATAACATCGAGTATTCTATACATATTTTTTTCAACAAATTGTCTATGGTGAACGCAAACATATATCCATTGAATTTCCTATATGAATGCTGACTGTACTTAACTATTTTTGTAATTGCAGTCTACCTGTGAGCAAGGTTGATGTACTGTGCTTGCATTTATCTTTCAATACATATACTCGTCCCCACTTCACACAACATTTAACACTATACTAAACTAAGTACCAATATCGTTCCTAATAACAAGTTACTAATAAGCAGTCTGTGCTATTGGCAAATGAGGAATAATTTTTTTACGTGTACAGTAGCTTTGATTGTTGCTTCAGTCATTTAAAACTTCAATGTGCAATTGCTTTTGTTTATTCTATCAACGATTAATTCTTAAAGAAAGTTTGCAATTAAATCTTTTGTTCCGGTTAAATTAACTTTCAAAAATCTCGCTAACTTTCAACTTATCTTGATACGTACAATATGTAAAAATGTATATAGATAGCGTCTTCGTTACGTGGTTCATCCAGCGATGTGAATATAACGAGCAAGCGATTATTACTTCCTATTGTATCATTTACATCCTATTGTATCCTTTTTTGTGGAGAGCCTTGGGGAAGCCTATGTCCAGCAGTAATCGTCTGTCGGCTGAGATGATGATGATATAAAGAATTCATTGTAAATTAAATATTTGATTTTAGGATAGGTAGCTATAACTTTATTTTTTTTTATCCCTTTTGTCAACAATGTCGAGTGAACAGTGATCCCAGTTGATCCAATCATAATATCACAAATGCAGTCGTTAAAAATTCAAAAAAGAAATAATACTCAGAAGTTTGAATATTAGGCAATCTTTATTATAGCAATAATATTAAAATAAAAGATTTTAAATAAATATTAATTAAGATGACGATTAACTGTCAAGTAGAAAAAGGTGCTTAGATGCAGTACTGTCGTAAATATTTCCACTTCTATTTAAATTTTGATTACCCTACAATTTATTTCGCCAAATTAGGATAGATATCCTACAATAGCTGAAGAATTTGTAAGCCACTTTAAATAGCATCTCTGAAATCGTGCACATTGTATGCACGATTTCAAAAATCCTGAATAAAGACTGGTAGTTACCATGTAGGTCGCAAGCCTTGGGATTAGGATCTAAAATGAGCATGTTTGTTGAATTAGATAGTCTAATCGTCTATCTTTAATAATAATTATAACATTCTGAAATTAAAACATTAAGACTAGTTATACCAGTCTCTAATAACATTTCAGATAGTTATCCAACGTGTAACACTATTATACAGATAAAAGTACAATTTATTTCTCCAAATCAGGATAGATATCCTGGAATGGTTGAGGAATTTGTAAGCCATTTTAAACAGGATCTCTAAAATCGTGCATACAATATACACGATTAGATTAGACACTACATAAGCAGAAAATAATTTGACTGCACGAATGGTATAGTAGTTTCAGCGGTTGCTACGCCACTCTCTACTGCGCTGAGTGGTGAGGGTTCAACCCCACACGGGACAACACTTTGCGTGAACCACAAATTGTTGTTCTGAGTCTGGGTGTTTCTGTATCCGTTTCTTATATGTTTGTAAAGTCCCTCGCAACGTTGGATATATTAGTAATTCGAACGTTGTCTTTGTAAGAAATAAAAATATCCTAAATCCGACCAAAAACCTACGAGGCAAGTCATATGAATGCACTTTTATGTCAATCTACCAATCTAGCGTGATTACCGGTTTTAATTAATTAATTAATTAATTTATTTTATAATTATTTTTTCCAATCATCAGCTTGTTACCTATACTTTTATGGTTTAAGATGTTGCTTCCAGAGATTCTATAATTATAAATTCACGACTCTCAAACTTATGTTTCCAACATAAATGCTTGTACATCGTTGTCATATCACTTATTTGCGTTTCATATTAATATACTGTATGCAATGCGAGGCAAACATTCTAAGAAATACAAACTATCAAATATGTATGCCAATTATAGATTTCTATTATTCATTCAAATTGCGTTGTGATAAAAAATCAAAAGTTAAATAGACACGTACTTCTGTATGTGTCTTATAAAAACAACACCTACAACAAAAATGTTGTAATATGTACACATAAAAAACATTGTTACACATTTACAAAAACATTACGCTGTCGTTCAACTTCTATGTTGATTATACAAATTGCAATAATTGTCTATTGTTTCGTGTTAGAATTTACCATAGATTACTAGATAACATTACCGTGACAATACATATACACCGACAACTGCATATCTAACACTCAAGACAAACACCATACTAACTTTCGTTCCTTCCTTTTCTTCCAACTTTGCATTATTGTAAAAAAGGTAGGTGAATATATTTTTGACAAGAGGTAAATATTTCCGCTGTTTAAAATAATATCAAGCATGGCAGGTAGTTAATGAAAAAACAGGCAAATAGATATAAAAAAACAAATGTTGTAAATGATAGCAAAAACTACAATTTTGAATATTATGAAAGCAATTTACGATGTTAAGTTGGTGTTTTGGTAATCGCTTTTATTGTAATCGCGTTAGTACTTAAGTTATCAAAAAGTGTTGCAGATGTCTTGGAAGTACAATTTTAAATATTATTGTTAAGTAATCTTGATTTCAGTTCATGTTTCAAGTAAGTTAAACAATATTATAACTGTCTTTCTTGACATAGAATAGAAAGTGTCACCACCACAAGTGTATACTTCACATAGGTGTCGTAAGAGGCGACTAAAGGATCAAAATATGCAGGACAACATCACTGCAAAGAAAAAGAAAACTTGAAACAAACCTTATACTAATCCATCTGGCCAGCGTGGTATAGTAGACTAAAACCTCCTTGCTTGTCCAACAGTGGACTGTCAAACGCTGTTGATGATGATTAATGATAATGTTGGTAATGATATGTCGTTAAAATTTTACCTTTTCGTTGATATTCATTGATTGGTTGGAGTGAATTCTTAATACGAGTTTCAACAGCTTGCACAGTGGATCAATGTCATAGAATTTATTTTCAATTCTGGATGCCACACTCAATTTGGTTTCTACCGTCACACGTTTTCAGCAACAAAGTATGCCACAATATCGTAAAAACTTATAGGTTATAATAGAAAGATAAAAGACGTGCCTTATTGGCATTTACCTTATAATCTGTTACTAGAATTATAGTGAACTAAATTAATGGAAGAAAAATATTTATTTGCTAAGTAGAATAAGTGTATTTTGAAATATAAGTGTAAAACTATAACAGTAAAACTAGATGTTAATACAATACACAATGCAATTAAGCTTAAAGTTGGTTCGGAGTACCTATTATTTCTCGAATCCGAATACTCAATAGTCATATTTGTTAGCTTCTTGGGAAAAGAAGTGTAGATACACTACAGAAAACAAGAAGTATGGCGGCCACTACTCTTAGACTATTCATACTTTTCATCTGGCAGAGTAGAGTCACTTTGGTAGGCTTCTATAAAAAAAAAGAGTTCAAAGTACTGCCACTACCGTAAAGTATACCCCTTCAATTTCATTTGCCATAAATGTATAACTAACGTAAACTTTACTTGGTTTCGACCTTCTGATACTGTCAATCCCCGGACAACAGTCAAAAATGTCGCCTTTAAGGAGTTTATAAGGCATATTTCTGTTTGACCATAAATGTCTTACGTTACAACGTGTTTAGACAAAATATATGTATTTGCAAGAAAATCTATGTAGGTGTGAAACAAACGTGTCTTGAGTTTTGTAATCATTATTAGTCACGCATCTCGAGAAGATCAAAGTTCTTTTATGAATGGCAGTTACTGTTTTAGACTAACAAGTAGTTTGAGTTGACCTTTGACAGTGGTCAAAATACTCGTAAAACATTATTTGCTGTTATGTACGCCGTGAAATATAAAAACATGGAGAGGTGTAGCAGAATCTCAGTTTTGATATGAAATTAAAATCGAATTCAATAATTTGGCTGCCCTTTTTTCTATTTCTCAGAAGTGTTTATCAAAAAGTAATGTATTAGAGTTGGTTTATAATATTTCAACCTAAGCAAAATTTATCCGCGTATAAGTAAAAGATAAATGAGGTAGTTACTTATGCACTATTCTATATATACTACTTTTATGGTCACTGTTTCACTTTGAATCTTTTAGAACTTCAATAAACAGGCAAGAAACAGATTTATTTTTAAATAGTTGCTAAAGTCACTGAGATTACCATTAATAATGTCTAAACGAAACTAAATAGTAGCTGTAGTAGTAATAAAAAGAGTACCACGAAGTTAATAGCTCACCACTCGTTATACACTTACACCAACAATAGTGTTATGTATGTTAACTCACTTTGATCAATCATCATCATCACTTTTTTAAAAAATATTAAAAGAAAACTATTACTACATTAACAAAACTAATAAATCAAAAGGGTTAAATACCTAAACAGTTGCAGCAGAAATAAAAAAATAAATAAATATTGCAGACACTTGACACACAACGTCATCTAGTTTCAAACTATATGCATATATAACTAGACTTATTGATAGAATAATTATATACTTTTTTTCTTGTAAATACATACATAATATACATAGAAAACACCCAAACTTCGAAACAAATATTTGTAGATCATACAAACATTTGGTACGACCCAGGCATCGAACCCGAGAACTCAAGCACTGCAATCGCATTCAGTACAGCTGTGCCACCGAGGCAGTTAAAGATAAGAAGACGTCGATGTTGTAACAAAAGTGTAGACACAAAGTTTCACACGTTACTGAACGCAGTAACATTTACGATTGATGGACAAGAATTATCATTCGATTCCCCATCTTCTACTTCAACGTGAAATATTCTACCAATATCACGTTTTTGCCATATCCAAACAATTATTTGAAAATGCTTAATTATGTGTAAGGACGTGTTACTAATAATAATTAACTCGCTCTTGTCTTGTCTTTCGCATACAAATTTTTAAACGTAAGAGCGTTAATTTAAACGTCATCTGTATTACCTTTTCCAGGTTCAAAGTAAGTGTAACCGACAGTCCTACGATATCTCTGACTCCGCCCCACAGCTTAGAGTACGTATGTTCTAAGGGTGGCGGAAGCCCCAACGGCAGCGTCACACCGAACGGAATGGCGTCGAACAAGTCCGCGGCAACGGTACTCCTCAGTCCGAGCTATCTACAGAACCCTTGCCAATGTAACCAATCCATTAAGGTGAGCATATCAAAATACTTTCATATCTCCATTTTAAATACAATAGTATAGGATAAAAAGACTTTAATCGTAATGAGATCTATCTAAAAACCACTATCTATTGCGACACAGAAGACTACAGAGAACAGACTATTGTCCATGAAAGAATTTCTCTTAGATTTAATCTCAAACACTGCATTATTTTATTATCCGGCACTGCCTTCGTCCAAAGCTTTGTAACAGACTTCATTGGCCGGTTTGTTAAAAGCTAATTTTATAAATTTGGTTATAAATACAAAACGGCCAGATACCTATTTGTGGTTTTTATAGAGTTAAAAGATTATGGATTTGCATAAGGTATTGTTTACAGAACAATTTGCAGAACTTTAAGGTCTTCAAAAGATCAAAATATAATCTGAAAGTCTGACTTTGTTTTAGATCGAACAGACAGAATGAGTGACCGAGTGAGTGTGTCGGCGTAAAACACTATTAATTCACCCTTCGACAGCTTTATCTAGTTAAGTTAAAATTATAATTTGTAAATGCGAATATATTATTTGTTCTTGCAGAGTGTTAGTGAAGTAGCTCTCACCATGCCAGTATCTCCCGGCTGGAACGAGGATCAGCCACAGAGCTCTGAGGGTCTCTCGTGGCGACGGCTGCACATGTCGCGCGCGAAGCTCAAAGCCACCGCTACGACTTCTGAACTACTCTCTGGTAACTACTACTATACTGACTACTAGGTACTAATTTCTTCTTAGACTCCATTTATCATTAACGGCAAGAGTAAAATAACTCAGATTTAGGTTTAGTACACTTACACGTCTTTGTACACTATATTAAATTAATTATTGCGTACAAAAAAAAATGTTATGATTACTAGTAATATTTCTATCAAAATTATTCTAAAGACAAACGACCGATGAATAATCAAAAAAAAAAATTCCAGAACAAATAATTATTTTATCAGTATCATATCATAAAATCGTGTTTTCTCTGCAAACTTCTGACTCTCGATTCACGATAACAACTGGTATTTCAAATTTGAATAAAGGATTTTGTATATCTATCTAATACCTTTAAACGAGCAATTCTTGTATAATCTGAACCTCGAAAACGGGTATAACGATTTGCATGAAATTTAGTATGTAAGGGGTATCGAGAGTGATAAATCGATCTAACTAGGTTTTATTTTTAGAAATCGTTGCATTACTCGTGTTTAAAAAAAAAAACCTGGCAAAGCTCGGTTCCAGATACTTAGGTTTAAAATTGTAACGAATGTATTTTATATTCCAGGCTTCGCAATGGTAGCAATGGTAGAACTTCAAATAAACGAACCGACGAACGTACCGGAATGGTTATTCGTGATGTTCGCAGTCTGCACCACAGTACTGGTCGCAGTGCACATATTCGCTCTCATGATCTCGACATACTTGCTGCCCAACATCGACGCAGTCAGCAAGATGGAAACTCCTGGAGCCCCCGCCAGAATGTTAAGAGACTCACCTCATGAAAGAATGAGAGGATTCATCGAATTGGCTTGGGCTTTTAGTACAGTTTTAGGTAAGATACTATACATTCTGTAGCATGTAGATTATATTGTTCAAACAAAAAAAAAACGATTTGGAAAAAGACTGAACTGAATAGTGAATTTGGTTAAACGTATCTGTAATTGCCAAAACAATATATTGATCAAGGCCATTAACAATTGTGGGAGCTACTTCTGTGAGAATTAAGGTGTACAATAAACTTTAACTAGCCCTAGACCTTAACTCACGGTAATCTGTTGTCGTGTTTCGTTGGTGAGTGTGAGACCGGAGGCCCATTGATGCAGGGGTGACAGTTATCATGGTGTAAGCCTTACGCTGTCACGATGACTGTCATGCCTTTTACGTCCCCAAACGGGGCGTGAAAAAACATCTCACAAGACCACCATAGTGTAGGTCACCTGCATGGTCTGCATTTGCAATGAGTATGGTGGCCACAACTCTTGGATTCTATTCATGCTTTCCATCAGGCAGAGTAGTCACTTTGGCAGGCTCTTAATATAGAAAAAAAAATCTAAGATTAGGGGAAATTATAAAGCACTAATGATTATTGTCTTCTCCAGGTCTTTTCCTCTTCTTGGTGGAGATAGCAATCCTCTGTTGGGTGAAGTTCTGGGACTACTCGTTCGCAGCCGCCACCGCTGCGACAGTCATCGTCATACCAGGTACAATCATACCACTTATTATACTGTAAGTGAACATCTACCTTTATTCTATTGCTATATGTGCAAGTTATGCTTTTAATATACTGGTCTCATTTAAAAATAGCATTTTACTTTGTATGTATGTGTATTCGTAAAACTATTGCCTCTTGGGCAATTAGTTGAATAACCCAGCACAAGATATGTGATGCTGAGATGATCTGATCTTGTTCTTCATATAGATAAATAAATAGAATTGATTAGGCCTTAAGGTGTACCATTAAATTTTATAGGCACATAAGTAAACATATCGGACAAACGTGCAGACGAGTTATCTGTTGGAAAGTGACTACCGACGTGTGGGAACCTGGAGTTCAAGTCATAAGTCACTGCGTTGAATAAATATATTGACTGCACCGTTGGCTTAGTGGTTTAAATGGTCGCCACGGCTCTCTCTACTGCGCTGAGTGTTGTGGGTTCAAACCCCAAATGGGATAACACTTTGTGTTATCCACAAATTCTTGTTTGGAGTCTGGATGTTCTTTGTATCCGTTTCTTAAATGTTTGTAAAGTCCACCGCGACACTAGATTTATTTTTAATGAAGGCGTTGTTTTTTTATAAAAAAAGACAAAATAACCACACGGCTCTCTGATTTCAAATTGAGCAGAGCCTGTGCTATGGTAACCAGACTCATAAATATACTTCAATATTTCCACACCCCGACACAGAATAAATAATCGAGCTCATGACTCAAATATTTGTCCTGGGTGGGAATAAAACTCATGACCTTCGGCTTAGAAATCGGGGCCACTAACTGCTAGACCAACAGGGCCGTTAAATAGATGTTTCTAACTTTCTAACATTAATTAATTTGGTTTAGTTAAACAAATATATATTAACAATTAAATATATAAACAATTTTTTGATAAAAATTGACTGTCTTGACACTTTACTTTATCCAAATTTACTAAAACAAAATTGAATTACCATTATATTCAGTAAACCATTGAAACTACGTTAAATGGTTACCTGGCTAGCAATCTACTCAATTGTGAAGTCCACTTAATGTTTCAACATATCCATTGGCACAAGAAAAATAAATAATATCTAAATGTAATCATCACATAACATAACCAAAAAACCTTTTGTCCGATAAGTCGACGAGTGTTTAGCTTACTTTAAAATTACTTAATAGCAAGTGCCGGTAGCGAACGTTACTTGTTTGCCAGTTATAAAAATACATCTGTATTATTATATTACAACATAATTTAAAAACCTTTAGTCCACAATCCATACAAATAAGTCAAATTTAAGTGTCTCTTTGTAATTTATAAATTAACAACTCTTAACATGTCAAAACATTTTTGTGTGTCCGTCTGCTTGTTCCGTCTAATCTCTGAAACAGGCAGACCGATTTTGACGAGACTTTCACTAGTAGATAGATGATATCATAATAGGAGTAACTTAGGCAACCTTTATTTTACAAATAAACAACCAGTTTATTAAATTCAACAGTTATTGTTTATATAAGATAAAAATACTATATAACAAAATATAATAATGTATTATTTTATTTCTATTTCAGTATTAATAGTCTTCGTAGCGTTTGCAATTCACTTCTACCATTCTTTGGTGGTACAGAAGTGCGAGACCTCACATCAAGACATAGAACAATTAGAAAGCATGAAACGGGACTTAGACACCGCAACTGTCAAAGTTAATATGTTTTAATTTTAAAATATTTTATTTTTGGAAATCTCTGTATTCTAAAGAATGATTGCTACCGAACAGCTCGCATCGGAATAGCTGCACTCTCAACCTCTTGTACGCTGTTTGGTAAAATAGACTTTAAATATTGTGCACAGGATTTAATATTCGCGAGCCATTCGGTGGACATCCTTCCTAAAGTGATCACGGTTTAAGTTTACACATTTACAGTAATCTGCGATTACTGATTTGTCGAATTCTAAAATGTCAATTACGATGCTTACACGTCGACTCTCAAAGTGATTTATATGGTACTAATACCGCTTCTTAAACGGGTTAGCACAAGTGCATGTACTATTTCTATCACTAAAAACTTCGTGTGAACATAGTATTCTGAAAAGATGTTGTAGAATCGACTATTTATGTATGCTGCTAAATGATCGAAAGATTGCAACAATCAAAGAAATTACATCAGTTGTACGGTTTATTTGGTCTTTTTTGATTTGATTAATACGAGGTAAATGGATTGGGAAATAATAATAAAATTTTAAAAACGATATACAAATCACAATGCACCCTCAAACATAAAATCGTCAAAAAAGTCTCGTTAAAATTTATTTTCACACTATTCACTAAATGAAAATATGTAAAAATTCAATGTATTTTTTTTTTCATTTACTTTATCGAGTGATTTATTACGATTAAAAAGTATTCACATTACGAAATGTTAACTCCACGACATTTAACGAATAATTAAAGATATAGATACTCCGAATGTCGATATTTTACTTGTAAATAATTTATACTAGTTTGGTAGGTATGACTTCTCTAATTTATGACAATAACAAAATAATGTTGTGCCAAAACTCAGTATGTATACGAAACACTTGAAAATATGTAACAATTCTATACCTACCTGCACTTTTTGTTTAACGATAAATAGGAACATCTAAAGACTTCCACTACATCATAAGTTTTAACAAGTAATTCGTCTTTAATCAATTTTGCCCGCAAACAAAAGATTAAATTTGCCATCTGCTCACTCAAAAGTGTGAGCAGATGTATGTATAATAAACACCTACACTGTACCAAAAAAAATACTTGGTTCCATTCAAGCAATAGGTAGCAAGCCTATTGCCTTCAATTGGATACTTTGGCAAATAAAGATATAAAATTTTATTGGTAATTAGATTGGTCATAAATGGTGGTAAAAGAAATAAGAATGTTGTTTAAACGAGTGGAGAGTATTTGTCGTAGATCGAGCAAATCAGGGTACTCAAACTAGCTGAGATGAGCTGTCTCAAACATATGTGTTTAATGAAATACTTGGAAGTCTTTAGAAAAAAATAATGTTATCCTAATTTTCACGTTATTACCCATGAGATTGGTGCTCTATTTTTTTTTTGTATATCAAAGACGACAGTTTCTGGCAGACTGGTGATTTTTCTAATACTACTATGTGTGTAAATAGTGCTTTAGTCTCAAAGACATTATTATTTGTAAATATACATAAAGTTCGAATAAGAAATGAAAAAATATAATAATTTATATCATTAATATAATTTATAGAATATAACTAAAATATACGAGTGACTTTTACGAGTTGTTTCAAAAGTACAATGAGTTTTGTAATATGCCTTATGTAAATTGTCGTAAGGTTAAAATTATATTTACTTTTGTTTTTAAAAAAAAATTAAATGGTGCTTTTATGTATGTAACTGATATTCAGATCTTTTAATCTTATTAAGAATTTTATAGATCAACCATATGTTACTAAATTCAAACATTTTTAATATTTCTTATATCAACCAAAGAGTTCTTTAACAGGTTATAATAAAATGTTATTGTAATGTACAACTTGTGTGAGACTGTAAGAACTGATATTATATCTTACTTTGGATCAGTAATTGTGTGACTTGTGTTACAAAATCTATCAGTATTGTATTAAAAAAAAGAATCTGTTATATTTTAAGAAATAAAATGATTTTATAAAATAAATGCAATGTGTAACTATTTAATTTTGTATATTATTTATTAAAACGTCACTTTAACTGACAACCGCGCATTTGGATGTACAAGACACGGTAGAAATATGAAACAAGGTACAATTTTCAGTGATTTTTTTTAAAAAAATGGGACAAGTGTGAGCTTGACTCACTTGTTCTCCTAGTGATTTTCAAATATTTTTTTTACTTGTACTGTGAGACCTCGCTTCTTGGCCTCCGGCTATAACACCTGTTACTAAGAGATACAATTGCGTTGCTGCCTTTTAAATCTTGGAACATAGAACTCACAGTATGCTTGGGCAAACTTAAAAAGTAACAAAAGAATTATGACATCGATTTTTTAGTGGTGAAATTACTCTGTCAAATTTTACTTGCAAAAAAGTATTCAGAAATTAAAATAGAGTGATTGTCTTCTACATTCAACTCGGTGAGGGATAAGACGTTGATCAACTTTTTAAAAAAAACTACAGTAAATACAACTGTTTTTCTTACATTTATTGCTAAATCATACTGTAAAAAAATCGGTCAATCTTACACGCACGCCTAACACTTTTCTTTACAAACTTCATTTCCAATATTATTTCTAAATCTTTGTTTTTGCTTTAAACCAACAAGAGCCAATAGCGGACAGAATATTTGTTAATACACTATTTGTCACTGTAAGAGTAGGAAAAACAACTTTTCTCTTTAAAGGTTCGTAAAAAATTCTTATACAGAGTTAATTAGTTATAACAAATCTTAGCAATCCAATTGTCTCTTGTGAATTCAAAGCCTCTCATTCTAAGATGGTTTCTTTTTAAAAAAAGTAACTCTGTCTCATCTCTCAACGTAAATCTATATAAACACTCCACAAGAAATGTTAAAAAACATTTAACAAACATATACATACTAAAACTACTTTCAGGTGCATTCCAAATTATGTGCGATTATTACTTACATAAATTCGCTTAATTGTACAGATTGTTTCAGAAATGTGGTCAAATTCTAGGACAGTTGTGACAATTGGCAACAACAATCCGAGAAAAATATTTTTTTGCAAGAAAAAGTAGTTTTCTTGTAAAAATACACTTTTTAAATAAAATTTCATTGGTTTTTGTGTTCATTGGCTTTACTAAACAGATATTTTGCGTGAATTCTGAATATACTTCAGTATTTTAGGTTATATTTTTCTAGGTTCATTTGTGGTAGCTGCTTTTAATGAAATATTATACATGTTATTTTTATTTCTTTTTAAATAATTTTTGAAGCGCTTTGTTAGTTTCAAAATAGGAATTCTATATTATTTTTTTTTTAAATGGATATGTTTACAATAAGCTATAATCACACCTTTCTGTAACATTCTGTATAACAAAGTTTTAATAAAGTCAGTACATTAACAGAACTTATGATAAATTAGATTCTGCTTCATAATCATTAATGAATTACCATTTTAACAGTATATCCTTATGAAAGAGACGGCGCTCAATGTTATAGTAATAATAATGACTTGATACATCTCACATGATCTTTTGAACCCCAGTCAAGCAGAGCCTGTAGCATGGGAACCAGACATCTGATAAACATACTTATATATTTCTAAAAACATACATATTATAGAATTATACCTAAACAGAAGAAATGACCATGTTTATAACACAATACTTGTCTTGGTTTGAATCGAATCCATAACCTCTAGCTTAACAGTGACTAACGGCTAGACCAACAAGCCAGATGAATAAACAGTATCTATATAGTATTCGTAATTTATAGGTAATCTATTGGGGCTTCAATAGTTACAATCTAGAATTAATTTTATAAATTCACAAATGAGGTACATACAAAAATTAAGTGTTTCATAATGAGGGTTTGGCTACAACTTTACTAAATCTTATAAGTTTAGTTGCATATGCTCATATTTCATTTATTCACACAATTTTTTTTACACACATTAATTGGACAAAACTTTAAAAATAGCATTGACAGAAAAAAAATTCTAGTATTTTAGATCGTAAATTACACTCTAGGATAAAGTTAGGTTCATTTTAAACATTTCCAAATTACTATTTTGCCTTAGGTGCCTATGAAATTGCCTAAATATTTTTATTACATTTGTTGTCTATTACCATGCAAAAGAATTTTTTTGAGACTTTTAGGTTTTGCTGTCTAGATTTCAAGATTTGTGAGGATTCAAACTTTAAAATGTATAAATACATTTATCTTCAAACAGTATTAATTACTCTGTCCATATTAATTACCATGCATTAGAGCAGAATAATTAAAAAAAGTCAAAGTGCATTCTCACTCATGGTTACACAAGATGTTGCAAAATTGTGAACATTACAATTACTAGTTGTCAGTTTTAAAATTGTTTTATTTAAGTAGTAACGAAATGATCTCTTCATCCCTTTCTGTAAACTCTTCCTTTGCAAAAACATTTAAAATGAACCATACACAATTCACATATCAACTTAGATTATCAAATTTTTACTTACATTCAATTTTTCAAAGGTACATAGTGTCATAGTCTTATATGATAATCTGCTCATCACATATCAACATCTTCAACTAATTGGTAGTTCGATACAAGGAGGCCATTTCTTTTTTGTGGTTCCACTTCATCTTTCTTTTTTTTCTCATCTTCTTTCAGTGTTTCTAGAATGTTTTCACGTGGTTTCCATACAACAAGTGACATTCGGGGCTTCTCCAATCTAGGACAAAAATAGCAACTACCATAAGACACTAGAAGATTGAATTGAAAGGAAAGTTCAATGTCATAATATTATATTATTGACCCTAGGTATGTAAGATGTTAGTTAAATTAAGTAGAATGTTTAACATAGAATATTAATGGAAACCCAATATGATTCCCTGAAATGATGAACCCTTATATAATAAATATTGTTAACAACACTAGTCTTTTTAGTTTTGCTTTCATCATGAGCATTTGTTCTAAACAGACCAATACAATGGTGTAAAAAAGCTTGCATTTCTTCTAAAGGACTGCCATGTATATCTGCTGTTTTAATTTCTTTTTAAAAATATTAGCTAACTTCAAAAGAGCCACACTAACTCAATCATAGAAAAAAGAGAATACATGCAGTGGAATATAGAACCTTCTTCTTTTTTGAAGTCAGTTTAAAAATTAATAAAATTTTGTTGATTAGTAAATAAATATGTGTTAGAAAATTATATACAGTCAAGATGTTAAACTGATAATACATTGAGGTTTACAATACAAATGTAAAACTTAGAGATGGATTAATACCTCTGAAGTAGTTTTTAACATTGTATACACGACTTAATCTAATATAAATTTCTATTTATCAAGAAAACATCACTTGATAATATCACAAACAATAGGCAGGTACTTCATCACTTCAGCTAAAGTATATATATATATATATAGCATAAAATAGTGAATAAAGCCTTTATTACCTTTCAATAAGAGCAGCAGGTAATAGAGGCTCATCCTGTAACTTCTTTAGTTCCTCAGAGAACACTATTGTGTGTCCCTTTAGCTTCTCTACAGCAGACGCAGTTGATGTAGACGGTGCAGGTGTTTCCATATTTATGTCCATTGTATCGTCTGTAGCTAGAGAATGAGATGTATACTCTGATGATATGTGCAAACCACTTAAGTGAGCGGCCATTTTTTCTTCAGTGATCCGTTGCTTTGCTGGTCTGTAAAATGTGAAGATAACAAAGAATGAAAGTAAGTCTGTGGTGGGATGAAAGACCTGGCATGTTAACAAGTGGAAGAAGCATGAACAGTATAAAAATCTAATAGATTACCTCAATAACTGAAAACATTTTCTTTAAAATATTTTTAAGAAATGTATTTAAAAAGATTATGAATTGAAATCTTTTTTTGGAGGTTCACTTAAATAGACTGTTTGCACACGAGGAGCGTCAACATAACAACTGATTCAATTATCATATCATACATGACCAAAAATATCAAAATTATTAAAGACAATACTTTAATAATTTTATAGCATTTTAAATATTTGCGTATCCAGTTTTCTTTAGGAGAATACAACTTATGTGTGGAGTACATATTGAAAGAAAAGCATTTAATATAATAGTGATGTAATAAAGTAAAAAAAAAATGTTTAGCAATACATGTATTCATGTTATGAAAGAAACTAGAGCCATAATGAAAGCAGATCTTGTGTCGTGTTTTGAATAAAAAACTGATTTCAATTGCTAAAATATAAAGATGACTTTCAAGTAACAATTCGTTCAAATTATGCGAACCATACCATATACCGTCTTAAATTTGTTTATTTTAAAAGAGGATACTTACATTACCGGTTCTACATCCAAACTTTTTCTTTTGCAATGTATAAGTGGACTTAGTCTTTGCTCATGTTCGTTTAAAGCCTGCCTACCCGCCGCCGTAAAATGTACCAGCCCTGGTGGTGATGCCATACCCCATGAGACCCCTTGAACATTCCAAGGTGCTCCAGTAGGCACTGGCATTACGTGCGGTTCCGGTAACATGCGATTAGTGTAAGGAACCGTAGAACCTAAAGCCTGGTGAGCAAAGGTTTGCTTTGCTAATTCATCCGACTGATTGAACGAATAAGATGAATATCCATACACATCCATTATTACTCAGATTAGGACACTGCAATATTTGATTACAAATATTCAAATATCACAAAATCGTAACTTTCATACGCAACACAACAACAAACTTAGGTACACTTGTATTGTCAAAATGACACTGAATATTCTTGAAAATTCTATGAAGTCTATTGTATTGTTCTAACACAAAGTTTTAGACGATTTAGGTTACCGTTAAGTGAATAAATCGACTCCTATTCGATTCAATTTATTTCTGACGGCGGAAAAAAAATCATTGGTTAGAATTGCAACACTGCTCCAAACAAATGTTAAAAATTGTTTGAGATCCAGAGCGAGAGCCTTTCACTTTCGCGTTTCGGAATTATTATATTTATTTTAATCTTTTACTGCCCTATAACGTGTTTATTGAATTGTTATTACAATTATAAAACGATGCAACTTTCTTAGTGGCGCGTCGGTAAAACTACCAAAATGGGCTTGGACTTCGACGTCTTTGAATTTTGCAAAAAACTGCGGCAAAACCGGCCTCCACCGTATCAGTGCCCTTTAGATAAGTGTGACAAGGTTTACAAGAGTTTGTGTGGATTACAGTATCATCTAGTTCATTATGATCACGACAACCCTACACCCGCGACTCCTGCTGTCGCTAACCACCGTAAAAAGGGAAGAGGCAGAGCCGCTGTACCCACTGGAGACATAGCTCTTCAAAGTCCTCCCAAAGAAGCTTTAACTTTTGCTGAAGCTCAAAAAGTAGTCCAATTCGAGATAGATGGTAAGATCAGTAGAATTGCAATAGACCAACCATTGGCTATCATGTCTTTGGAGGAATGGGAGAAAAAGAATGCTGAGTTAGAGAAACCTTTGCCTGTTGTTGAACCTCCTCCAGAACCTCATGTCAAGTTACCTGAAGCAAGTTTTCAGGTAGAGTATACAAACTGCTTTTTACAAAGACTGTTGTATTAATACCTACCAAATTGTTTTTGATGTCATCTAATACTTAAAACAGTTTGCATGGCAGCAATAAACCTATAAATATATTTTATTTTAAAAGCTAAAAAGTCTTATAATAGCGCTGAGTGATTATGACTTTAATTTTTTTAATTATTTTGGTTGCAATAACTTACTTTTTTGCCTACACAGGTTTGAGTGTGCAAAATTTTCTATATACAATAGAAAATTTTGCACACTCAACTAATATTTATATATATAAATGTACATATTATGCACTGCTTCTCAGTTGTGAAATAACCGATACTACCTGACAAAAATCTCTTTAAATTTTTAAATTTTGAGGAGCATAAAGTAAATACTTACTACTTTAATACCTCTTATATTGCATACACATGAAATGCTGGCTATTAATATCTTCTATTTATATTATCCAGGTAGATGTCAACCCAAGCATAATAAATAAATTAAACATTATGTTTACAGCTAATTCCTGATTACAATGTGTTAGATGCACCACCTCGTCCAAATGCATATATACGTTTCATAGAGAAGTCAGCTGAAGAGCTAGATGGAGAGGTAGAATATGATGTTGATGAAGAAGATACTGCTTGGCTGGCTATCATCAATAAAACGAGAGCAAAAAATGGTTTACCCCCAGTTACTGTGGATACCTTAGAGCTGTTGATGGATCGACTGGAGAAAGAGTCATATTTTCAAGTAAGAAATGTCTGAAAGTTATTACTTAGCTTATTTTCAATTTATATATAACTATCTGTGCCCACAACTTCTTTTACATAGGATTTGAGTTTTTAATACCTTATAGATGTGATTTTTGCAGCTTAAACCTTGATCCTGCGAGAGATAAAAAGTAACCTATATGTTGTTCAGTAACCTCTTCTACCTCCTAGTGAAAGTCCCATTAAAATCGGTTCACTAGTTTCAGAGAATAGCTTGGACAAACAAACAGATAGACATACAAAATGCACAAATGTACAATGTAAGCACTTGAGAAAAAGTTATTTTAAATCACAGACAGACACCTCAATTTTATTTATTTGTTGATAACGTATTTATTGTTTTAATGTATTATTGGTTGACTGACCTATGCAATTTTGTCTGCATCTCTCTAAAGCAATAACTTTTCTCAGTGTTTGCTACATTTTTTATAGGTTGTCTTCTCACATTGGTTCTATAATAGATTAACTATACTATAATTATAACCACTATAATTTTAGTTGGTGCTTTAGATTAAGATAAAATTCAGAGAGACACATAATTTGATAAACGTCAGACCTTAGGTGATTTTCAATGCCTCATGGCACATTGCCTCTCATTAAAAAAGAGGCAAATTGGTTAGGAGAGATTGTATAGATTCAATATTTTGTTAATATGTAGATATTTGTAAACAAACATTGATTTAGTCACTAGTTTCTTCATTTTTCCTTAATTTTCAGGCTACTCAGAATGGTCAACAAACAGCAGCTACTGTGGATGAAGATGCCGTATGCTGCATTTGTATGGATGGGGAGTGTCAAAATACAAATGTGATTTTGTTCTGTGACATGTGTAATCTTGCTGTGCATCAAGATTGCTATGGAGTAAGTTGCAATTCTTGATATCTGCAACACTAGGCTTCTGGAGAATGATTTTAAGTTCTAGTTTTTTTTTTTTTAAATCTTTGCTGAACCAACCCTGTTAATTCAAATGATACAATATACTTTAGCCCTTTCCTGCAACTAATATTTCAAATAACATGACGTGTTTGTTGGTCTAGTAGTTAGAGACCCAGACTGCTAAACCGGAGTTCGTGGGTTTGATTCCCAACCAGGACAAATAGTTATGGGATGAGCATGATTGTTTGTTCTGTGTCTGGGTGTAATTTACATATAGCAGTCTGGTTACCATAGTACAGACTGTGTAATTTGGAATCAGACAACCATGTGCCAGATGTATGAGGTTTTTTATTTAATATGTCCAATGTCCAGTATGTCAAAAAAGTTGTTGTAGAGTTTGTTTGACTTTTTGGATTTGTTTTTGTTTTCAAACGAATTAGGTGATTTGGTTTTCAAGTTAGTACTAGTTACTTTATGCAATAAATATGTTTTTATAGGTGCCATACATTCCGGAAGGTCAGTGGCTGTGTAGGCGATGCTTGCAATCTCCGTCTAGACTGGTCAATTGTGCACTCTGCCCTAATACTGGAGGTATGTCTATCTTATATGAAAAGCAGGCCAGAGTTGAATATAAATTTACCCCAAAGTTTGCCACAACTGGTTTTGTATTGCTATAATCCAATTATTTTCTTTCTTCTTATTCTTTACTAGGTTGTCGAACCACCTTATAGTGGGTTACCCACAAGCATTAATACTGTTTTCGTAATATGATTTAAGTTGTACAGAAAACTACTGTGATGAAAATAATTTAAATGAGTTTAGTAGACGTAGGTCTAATTGTAATTAATATTACAATCTTATCAGGTGCCTTCAAGCAAACCGATCAAGGCACGTGGGCGCATGTTGTATGTGCTCTATGGATACCAGAAGTGCGTTTTGCCAACACTGTATTTTTGGAGCCCATTGGTAAGTATTTTCGAATTTTGTACAAAAGTTGTTACTCCTTCATCATTATCATCATTAATAGCCTTTAACAGTCCACTGCTGGACACAAGATGGCCTCTCCTTAGAAAGCAGATTTTAGCCTACGAGGGCGGCTTAATAAGTACCCATGTTAGAAATGAAGACACCATTTTTCCAAAAAAAAGTTTTTTTAATTTCCAAATTAATCTCCTTTTAGGAAAATATATTTCGCCCAACGTTACTGCCATTTTTTTTAACTCTTCCAAAAAACAGAATTAGTCGAACTCTCCAAAATACGCCTCTATCTCGACAATGACTTCCTCGTTTGAACTAAATTTTTCTCGCGAGCCATTTCTTCATGTTAGAGAACAAAAAAAATCGCAACCATTTATAACACACATTAATAACGCCAACTTCCCTCAGGAACGCCCTCTGTCGTTAAACACGGATACTTATTGAACCGCCCTCGTACTATACCAGGCTGGCGATGTTGCTACACTGACGCTGGCAGTGATGTTATCATTCGTAGTTTATTCCCTTCATCGCTTCTTAAGACACCCACGGGATGAAAAGGGGTGGTAACACTCCTTGTTTTTAATCCCTCACTGTTATATTACTCCTCAAATCTTCTGGATTAAAGTATGGTTCAAAAAGTACACTAAATAGTTTTCTTTTTAAGTGAAAAGAATAGTTTTGTCTTTCAAACTACATTTGTAGAATAACTAACTTGTTAAAACATATGTGTATTTCTTCGATTAAATTAAACAATTTTCTACTTAGCCAAAAGTAAGTTACAAGCAATGATGCGATTTTTTTACATTCAGATTCAATAGAGATGATCCCTGCGGCGCGGTGGAGGCTTCAATGCATGGTGTGCAAACAACGGAGTGTGGGCGCGTGTATACAGTGTCATAAGAGCAGCTGCTATTCCGCTTTCCATGTTACTTGTGCACAGCAAGCAGGGTGAGTGAAAAACGGAACACCAATAGGAAATCTTTTAAAGATTTACATATTTTAAATAAATGTCTCATGTCACGGTGTTTGTGGTCGCATGCCTCCGAAACGGCTCCACCAGTTTTAACGTTTTTTTTTCTTGTTTATTTGTTAAGTATGAGGTCCTAAGGTATCATTCTACCCTCACCCAATATTTTTAACTACGATTTGATTTCTTTGTTTATCTGTATTTCTGAACAATGTTTACCGGCTTAGCTAGTATAACTATAGGTGTTTTCATTATGGCTACTCAATTTTAAAAAACTTGAGTGCTACAATGTCTCAATATTTACGTTACCCTTACTATTTCAGTTTGTACATGAAGATGGAGGCTGCAGGAGCGGGTCGAGATCCTAGCCAACCGGTGCAGGTCGCTAAAATGGCTTACTGCGATGCTCACACACCCGCTCATATATTACAGGTAAACAAGAAATATTACCTTCCTAAAGGGAGGCATATGTCTCGCAGTGGGCTATTGATGAAGAAACATCTACAGCTACATTATCAATCATTGGTACCATTGTAAAAAAAAAGTATTGTTTTTATAGAAAATGAATATTAAAGGTTTTTGTTAATTTTAGGAAAGGAAAGCACAAGAATCCGAAGGTGATTCCAAATCTAATGATCTATCGGCAATCAGGCAGAAGGGTCGGGAGAAAATTAAACAGGTAATTATTATGTCTGCCACACATGCCATACATGCCACAGATGCCGACGTGGCCACTATCACGGCACACGATAGAATTGGTCACTATAGCCATAGTTTTTAACCTGCCCAAGGTTAAAAACTATGGCTGCGCTACTGGCCGAAACGGGGACGGTTGACAGTCGATAAACGATAAAAACGATAACATAAAAGAAAAGTTTATTGGAACTATCTGTTTGTGTGTGTGCGCGCGTGTACATAATAATAATCTTAATAATATAATCTTATACACATCGTACACATTGTGTGTTTTCGTTATATTCGTGAAATTACTATAAGTTAGTTTATGAGTGTGATGTTAGCATGTTATTGTAAAAGTTGACGGTTACTACAGGACCACCAATACATTCTCAGTTTCTTTGTATGTTTGCTTCAAACCATTCCGTTATGATTATATGGCATTGGTATGAGTTTAGTGGCTAAAAAGACAAAATTTTATTTATTTTATTGTGTTGTAAAATAAAAAAAATACGACAAAATGACGCATTTTCTCGTGGCTATCGTGGCGTATACTGTCTCGTGTGTAATGGTTACGTGCATATTATCCGAGTATATAGAATAGTATAGTTGCCTGACTGTTGACAAAATTCAGAGAGCTTCATGGTAGGGAACAGATGTTGCTCAGAATAAAACACCATCCCATGTGATAATACAATAGTTTAAGATAGATCGACACAGCGATTGATCAACCATTTTTAGAACCTGGGGAACCACTGTTTGTCGAAATTCTTTATATATGTAATTTAGTTTACGTGTTACAAATACTCAATGTTGTCTCAAGTTCAGGTTGCTATCAATAATTATGCCAAGATACTTTATAGAATATATTTTTCAATATAGCTACAAACAGTACCATCGAATCCTGTTGCAGTCATAAGGACTATACAAGCGAACTATTTAATTAGATTGGCTTGCGAATAAAAAAGTTTATAAATGTGGTTTTGTCTATGGATGACATCGAATCCCTTTCACACAAGGCTATATGAATCTGGTCACGATCTTAATGAGAATAATAGTGTCCGCATGCAAATAAACTATACCTTAGGTTCGATATTCGTTATGCGATTATTCGTTGTACTACAAGCGCCGAGAGTACTTTCTTAGGACACACCATATGTCTTATTTATTTTAGTACTGACGTAGAGATCAATCTTTACTACCTGCGTACTGTGCGTTAAGGATAGTAGGATCCCTCTTATTCTCAGTGACTGCAGCCTCTACAAGGATGGGGTCCGAAACAGTATCGAAAACCCTTTTTGTTAGAACTAAAAACAACGCTAGACACTTCTGACCTGTCTTGTTTCTTAACTACATATTTAACTAAGGCATGCACAGGATCATCTTCAAGGACGCACAGGATCAAGACAATCTTTTTCTGACACCAAACTGTTTAGCAGATAATTATTTACGCGATTCCAAATACGTAACAAATCTCCGATTAGATTTTTTCAAGTACCTTCGAGATTGCTGGTAGAGCCGATTAGGGTATGTAATTTTCAACACAGGTGTGATCCTCCGACCTGTGAATTATGTAGAGAAAACCTCGCGCTTTGTTCGGACGTCACCTAGAGAGGTACTTAACAGTAATTGTGTATTTTTGCGAGCTCAAGGAGAATAGAATTCAAGAAAAATTTTGTAGCAAGATTAGAATCGTTTGCTTCGTAAACGGGTTCGATATTTATATTCTAAAACTCAGAAGACAGCTTATCCTTGCCGATTCTGGTTGCAGTATAGTGGGTTTTATGGTTAATATTTATTGCATGCATGTATTTATATTTACATTTCTAGGCACGTCGTGTATTAGCTCTAAAGCGAACTTGGGCACCAGTAGTGTTAGTGCCAACTTTACCAGCTGATAGAGTAGCTGAAGTGGCTGCTCTAGCACCGGGCACTCCCGCTGCCCGCGCTCAGCTCATGAAGCGGCTGCTGGCCTATTGGACGCTCAAGCGACACAGCAGGAACGGAGTGCCTCTGCTTCGGAGGTTGCAGAGTTTGACGAGTCACCATGGTACATAAACTATATCCATATTATCTCTTCTCATATTTCTCTTTCTGGCTCGAATTGTAATAACGCAGTTAAAAATTATTATTCTTCGCTTTTCATTAAAATTATCTGGTATATTAAGCACAATTACTTTTTTATACCACAGGCAGCAGAGGTATTCAAGATGGCACTGTAAACGTGAGGGAACTCTGCAATCAGCTCAAATATTGGCAGAGAATACGACAGGATTTGGAGAGGGCCAGGTAATATTTTTTTCACCATAAAGTTTCTATCATCCTATTGCCGTTCACTGCTGAACGAAGGTTAGATTAATGCATTAAAATTAAGTAATAAGACAGGTATATATTTTTATTTTATTTTTAACGGCAATAGTGGATAGGATAGCGTCAATTAAATACAATGTACTGCTCTTCGCCATGGTTTTTACCACGTCCTTCCCTAAACCCACTAATTAGATATAAAATCCTTGAAATGAATGCCACTCGTTGCTAACTTCACGACTGTCAACTAATCTCTCAGTTTTATTCGTAAGGTTATTGTGCGAATTAGTTCGCAAACGTGAGCGTCTAAAGGCGGAATACACCCGGGTGTGGGAGCGCTGCGTGCTACACTCTCTACGGCCGGAGCGCGCTGCGCTACACAAACTGCTACGTCTGCTACGACAGAAGGACACCAGCGATATATTTACTGAACCTGTCGATTTACAAGAGGTATGTTTGATTAAACGATAAGGTAGAAGATCTACACATACAGTGTATGTTGTTTGCACGTAGTTACTTAAACACTATTATTATCCCTTCAGAAGATTACATTTATTTTTCTTTTCAATTATTGTTTTGATACAAAGATGTTTTTTTGCAAAAAGAGTAATATTAACATAAATTTAAATACTTCTTTACAAAGTCTACAGATATTTTTATTACAAATGCTCATAATTATTTAGCTTAAAACAATTTATTAGTTTCAAAATGAAATACTACGAACATGTTATTATATTTTTTAATTTTGAATGCATTCTTTGATACCAGCACAAAGTACGATTTTAGTTTAGTTCCTGATGTTCTGTTACATTAAACTAAAGAATGTAGTATATATAGAAAATAATATTAGACTAAAAACTTAGATATTTGCTTGATAAGTTTTATATAATGTATATATAATTTCCATGCTGTCTTGGAAATGAAAGAAAAACCTTGTTTCTGTCAAGTGTGCGTCAGTAAGTTGAATGCTTTGCTTAGGACAATGGTTTCGTTGTTAAGCTCTCGCTATGCCAAACTGAGTTAACCTGTGTAAACAATTGCTTTACATATAACGGAACAAAATGGTAGCTGGTTTTTCTCAAAATTTAAATTTCTTCATAATTAAAAAATAAATCCAATGTACGTAACTTGAAAATACAATTAAATTTAACGCTAGTCTTTTTTAATGTAATAAATTGACTAAAGGCAAGACTTTGTAAAAAGAAGACATCTTATGACGCGTTCTTTTAAGTTACTAGTACCAAGATCACTCTATGCCCTACTAACATGAAGTCAGTACAGCCAATATCTATCTCATTATTAAGCATCTTGTCATAAATTAGTATTCAAAGTGAGAACAAACAGTAACAGAGTATTCCATACTTTTAAGAAAGAAAAAATATGTTTGCGGCCTGCAAATAAATACAATTTCAAAATAAGAACACATTCTTGAGCAAAAACCAGCGACAATTTTGTTGTTATTCATAAGAAACCATAAATTTGCGTAACTAATCTATAAATTTGTGGTATCAATGTATATGTATCAATTTGGTGTAGTAACTATATTATTTTTTGGCGCTTGACATAATCGTCATTAACAGTTAGTAGCCTTAATAGTACACTGTTGGACATAAGCCTCTCCTTAACAAGGAAGTTTTGGCTTCACATTTATAAGCAATTTATTGGTTTAATTACATAACTACTATAGAAAATTTTTATGCACATAGTTTAAAATTTTGCTGAAACATATAATACGTATAAAAATTGGCACGTCTTTAGATTAAAACCTTTTTAATAATGACTTCATTCTAGAAAAGCACTCTATTGACCTCCATTGTGCGGTTAATTTCAAATGCGTATAAAGATCCGCACGTATATAACTTTTTATATGATCTTAGACAATTAAAGTCACCATGCCAACTGTAATAAAAAATTTACTGTTTACGAGACAATTTTTTTTGAGACCTAATTTTTACTCTTGTTTGTTTGTAATAACTCGCTTCTTGAGTAAACCTTTATTTAACTTTTAGAATTATTTCTAATTTTTGAGTCTTCAAAATGACTTTAAAGTAGTGTCACCATCTGCTATTTCCTTCAACTATAAACAGTAGCAAACATACACTCATAAACACAAACATTGGCTCATTTAATTCCATCCATTTGGATATATATTAAAATTATCTAAATTAATTTATTAATTCAAAAGAGCAACATTTTTTGAGAATCTCTTTTAACTTTTTTTACCGAAATATTTCTTAGGTACCAGATTACAGTACCATAGTCAAACATCCAATGGACCTCAGTACAATGGGCAAGAAACTAGACCGTGACGCGTACAAGACCATAGACGATCTAGAAGCCGACTTCAAGCTTATGATCGAGAACTGTCTTACCTACAATAATAAGGATACTGTGTTTTATAAGTAAGTTGTTGTAAAATTTCAATTCTTCATATAAGAATTTGCTTTCGCCTCGTAAAGCTTTGGTCTCGTAAAGGCTCTTGCCGGAATGATTTAATCGGTAACCTTGCCACTTCCCAGAGCGTTTGTGGGTTCGATCCCCTACATGGGAAACCACTTTGTATGATCCAAAACTTATTATCCTGAGTCGTGTGTTCTATCCATTTTATTTACATATATTTTTCAAATCCCCCGTGTCAAAGGGTATATTCCTACTGCGGGAGTTGGCTTTGAAAAAATAATTGTAACACAACGTTGTCTGCTTTACTTTCTACTTAATTTGACCTTAAGATCACAGACACCTTATATGCAGTGTTTTTTTTAAAGGGCTGGTGTAAAAATGCGTGAGCAATGCATGCCCATCTTTCGCCAAGCTCGACGGGACGTACGCGAAGCGGGTCTCGTAGATCTGTGCAGTGCCAGTCCAGAGCCCAGCCCTAGCACTAGCCCAGTGAGGCAAGCCAGTCCATTGCGAACGCTTAGTGGACGTAGAAGTGTTAGCCGAGCGGCCAGTAGACCCAGATCCAGCAGTGAAAGTGATCACACTTCTGGTAAATATGTTCAGTTTTGTAATGTGTCCAAGTCAGTCGCAAACCCAAAGATCTAAATACTCTATAGAGTATATTTTTTAATAAGTAGAGCCGGGCAATGATAACTGATGATAATTATTTATTTCCCCAAATAGATAATTGTAGTACAATGCTTTGACTTTATTTCTATAATAGTTGAACACTAAATAATATGACAGTCTTGTGAGTGAAGTGTTACTCGTACTGTTCTATTTGCTAGATCATTACATTATTTGTATTAAGGAGCAATAGTCCCTTTTCTTCTCATAACGAAGGTGAATTGTCTCCATATGAGATTAATTCGGGTTTTTAAAACAATTTATTGTTCATACTACAACTTCTAAGAATCTCAACAACTTGCGTGGGTATTTGCGTGCGTGTGTGCGTGCGTGCGTGTGTGCGTGCGTGCGTGCATGCGTGCGTGCGTGCGTGCGTGCGTGCGTGCGGGCGTGCGTATGAATGTATGTATGAATGAGTGTGTACTAGTGAGTGAGTATCTATGTCGTACGTATGGTATAGTAGTACTGCTATAATAGTAGTACATACATGAAAATCAGCTGCAATTGAATTAATCTTTATATGAAAAATGTTATTTTTAAAGTAAATGATTTCGTTTTGCAAGTAACCGTTCAATGCTTAACTCCAATGAACACATTTTATGTATTTATGTTTACAGATAAGCGTAATGAGCGTGGGACGTCCAGGGCTCGCAGTGAAAAACGACAATCAGTGGCACGCCATGAATCTGATGTTGAAACTGAACTGGCGGTAAGTTGTTGTGTTGTTGTAATTATTTTTAAATGCTTATATTGTGCATATAACAAGAAGGAATGGTTCTAAATACCTTACTTCAAACATGGTTTTAAAAAGTAACACAAAATTATAGCCAGAACATTTTACAAAGTTTACTAATAGCTGACTTATGATCTTCTACTTCAAAAACATCCACCTTTATTTTTATCTCTATACTGGCAAGGTAAGCAGATTGAATGCACGGACGGCATATCGATTCAAGCGGTCGTTTCCTACTCAGACAACACTTTCTGTGATCCACAAATTTTTGTTCTGAGTCCGGGCGTTCTTAGACGTGGATACATGCCTAGTAAGAGGTTTTTTTTTTGGTTGAACAAATGTAACAGATATATCCTGTGTATAACGCCTAATATTGTCCTTACAGCGCGCCTCTATAGCCGCGGGCGGTGAGGTGCGGCGCTGGTGGAGGCGCGGGCGGGCGCGGGCGCGGGGCCGGCGCGGGGGGCGCGGGCGCGGCCGCTGTGCCAACGTTACTGCGCCTACGCACACCACACGTGATGCTGTTGATAATGGTGAGTTACCAAACTACGTTAGTTGAATGTTATATGTGTGATTTAATTCATGGTTCGATGCCAGCCACTCTGAAAAATATGATGTTCAGCATTTTTTTTTCTATCTTAAGAGCCTGCCAAAGTGACTCTACTCTGCCTGATGGAAAGCAAGAGTTGTGGTCACCATACTCATTGCAAATGCTGACAACGCAGTATGGTGACCCACACTATGGCGGCCTTGTGAGATTCTTTTTCACACCCCGCTTGGGGACGTAAAAGGCATGAGTCATTGTGGCAGTGTAAGGCTTACACAGTTACCACGATAACTGTCACCCCTGCATCAATGGGCCTCCGGTCTCACACTCACCAACGAAACACCACAGCATGGATGCTAGCGCTTTAGGTTGATCTTCTGTAGGAGGGTAGTACTGTCCCGGTCGAGTCGGCCCGCTCGTGCTGAAATCAGCGTGGCTCTACTACCTAGAGTAAAACCGGTTGAACAGTGGCAGACTCCAAATGGTCTTAGGAACTATAAAGACTATTAAAATAGAAAAAAAATAACAAAAACACGTTTATGAAATCGGTTTCAAGGATACAAACATATAAGTGAAGCTAATAAAAGCAAGTGAAAAAGTAAAGAAACCGTCAATTTACAATTTTTTAACAACAGTTACTAAATATACTATAGTGGACTTTAACTATACGAAGCTTTGTTTCTAGTTTTGGCTGGTGTTTAGTTCATTAAGTATCGTTTTGTGTCTCATGCTATTTTTTTTCATCCATATTGAAGTAAAACTAAAAATAAAAAAGAAGTATTTCAATTGAAAGATAAACCTTTAACTACATAAACTTCTGTAAAATATGTAATTATGTTACAGAAACACCAACCTCAGACTCGGAGAACCCAGCAACGAGTCGGAAGAGCGTCGACCGAACTCATAAGCTTGTCACACCTGAGAAGTCCCCACCTAAACCAGAGTCTACAACTACAGCACAAGATACACCAAGTAAAATATTTGCAAATAAATTGTCGTAATTAACATATACTGAACCGACTACCTCGATGGCGCAGTGGTCGCGCACACGACAGCTCTTCTTGAGGCCTCGGATTCGATTTTCGAATCGGTCCAAATCTTTTTACGATCTACAACGTTTTGTTTCGGAGTTTAGGTGTTTTCTATGTATAATATATGTGTATTAAAATACAAAAAGTATTCATATCAGTTGTCTAGTACCCATAGCACAAACTGTTTAGATTGGAACTAGATGGCGTTGTGTTTCAGATGTTGGAAATATTATTTATTTACTTTAATATAAATTATAAATAGTATAATATATAAATATTTATTACTAGCTCATGTTGAAATAAATTTAAAAAACCAACATTAAGGCAAGAGTAAAACACTAGTGTTATTTGCGATATTTCAATCACACTAAAAAGTGTACCTCTCACATAAAAACACCATTTTTCGGAATAAATATAGTCTGTGTATCAATCCAAGGTGTCAGTTCCAATAAATTTTACCAAAATTAGTCCATCTGTCACACATTTTGGACTTCCTCGGGAGCGCAGTGGTTGCGTATGCGACTTCTGTGTTGATTTCTCAATTTCGATTCTCGGGACGGCACAATTGTTAGTATGATCTACAAATATTTGTTTCAGAGTTTGGGTGTTCCCTATGTAAAAAATGTATGTACTTAGAAACAAAAACTATTTATATTAGTTTGGGACTAGATAGATGGCGTTGTGTGTGTGTGCGATGGCGATGGCTAGATATATGACCGAAATATTATCCGAAATATTCTACTCACAAATTTTCGGTTTTGCATTGGCTACTATGACTAGCAGAAATATTTTTGAAACCCTTTTATATCAAAATTGTATTATTTTGTACCTAATGTAAAAGTTTGTGCAAGTTTAGAGGGTGTTTGGCCTAATTGTTTTGGACAAAAAAAAACAACATTTTGTTTCTGGTTACAGTTACAGGTCTTGGACTCCTGGGAGGGTTAAGAAAACCTACACTATTTGTATCCCCATCATCTATCACTACACCACCGAAGAGCTTTGGATCTGATGGTAAGGGTTCTTCTTGAGTCTTTAGCCACCAATTTTTGGGCATAAGCATCTTTACAGTAAAGGTGTATTAAATTTTAGAATTTTAGTATCTGATCAATCATCGTCAATAGCTTTTAATAGTCCACTGCTGGACATAAACATCTCCTTTGAAAAGAGGTTTAGGTTTTTACACACACTAACCAGAGGGGTTGGCTTTTTTTTTATTTTAAGATCCTGTCAATGGTGACACTTTGTATTCGTAAACCATAACCACATGGATATTATTATTTTTTTAAAAAAATAGGGTAAACTTAATTTTAAAATGTAATAAGTTTTCTTCTATTCTCTTTTGTCACTCGTCATCCTACTTCATGCAGTCAAGTTCAAAAATAATCTTGAAGACCAATCATGGTTTCTGAAATGTCTTTTTGTACAGATATTAAAATATTTACGAAGGTTTTAATGTGGCTTCTGGTGTATACCACCTTCGTCATTGCTTTGTGCTAATTGTTTGATATGGAAAATAATCGATAATAATGTTATTTACACAGCATCGCTGCCGACTCTATCAGCTAGTTTAGGCCGGTCGAGTTTAGATCCGTCACCCAAGAAGAAAGGACGCGGTAGGCCCAAGAAGCAAGACAACGATAAGTCATCGCCTGACCTATTTAGGTATGTAAATCTGCACAACATTTAGGTTTGTATAAAAACAAATGCTGTCGGGTTCCTGGATTCCCAGTATTAATACCCAAGACGCGCGCGGTTTTTAATCGGTTCGAGACCGACATAACTATTCCACCGGGGATTATTCGAATTATTCGAAGCGATTTCGAGCGAAGAGTAATTGTTTACTTTTAAAAACAATATTTAACGGTTTCAATTTATTTGTGGTAGAGATCCCCTACATTTTCTGAACTACGATTTAGTCAATCAATAAATACAGATCGGTGCAATCTGGTGAAGGCAAGACGCTGTCGACCCCAGTGCCAGCTTCATTTCTACAGTACCGAGGACCTCCAGGCGAAGTCGGATCGGATAGTGACCTGGCGCTGTCTAGGTCTTCCAGCAGCAGTTCAGCGTGGTCACAGTCTTGTTCGTCTTGCACGCATTATGATGATGACGGATCGGATCACTCGTGTTCTATGAGCTCGAGCGATGGGTAAGTTTTGGTATACCATTCAGTTTTAAAATTCACTGTAAAACATGCTAAATATGTATTGTCATCATTACAACTTTAGGATGAGGCAGTAACACAGTCTACATACTCACACATCTTTACCATTTGGTTCGAAGAGCTGTATCACAGCATCTAGAAAGTATACATTTAAATTTAGAAATATTTTGACTTTATTCGATAGATTTTGGATTTTAAAACGTAGTATCATCATTATTACCGGCCCTTACCGGTCCACTGCTTTCCTTATATCATAGTATTGTTATAAAACTAATTTATATAACAGGCGGTCGAAGCACTTATGACTCAGTTTGACACATATTACATATCCTTCACTTAATCATTTTAAGAACACCCTGTGAAGTTTTCATATATTTTTGGACCGTTTGTTCTAGTACAACGTGGCTCCGATTTATGCACTCGAATCGGCTCTGTCGCCGCTCTGTTTAATTTTAACTTATCTGTAATAACGTGCCGAGTATCCGAGTATGAGGTACGGTGTATGTTAATGTTGTGTCAGGTCGAGCGACAACGAGCCGCTGGAGTGGGCGGCGGAGGGCGCGGGGAGGCGCCGCCCGCGCCGCGCCGCCGCGCACCTGCCCCCCGGCCAGCCCTCGCCGCCCTCCGACACCGAGCCCTCCACGCCGCCCAAGGTCTCTGCTGCTACTATTTTAGTCCCCCCCCCCCTCTGATTTGTCGGGTTCCAAGGGCCGCAACACATACTTGGCATTTTGACTTTATCTGTAGTCCTTTGTCTACACTTGTCCCGTAAAAAAACATCATGTTTTCATCGGGCACTCCAAATAAAAGGCACTCTCGTATAATGACATAGTTTCATATAGATAGAATTACTTATTAAACGACCCTCAAATTAATTGTAATATAACACTTTGAATGATTTTATTTCAGTTTTATCAATCCTGTTATTGTTTCTTTTACTGTCGAACCGCACACTAAAAATAAGCTATTTAGCAATAGCAATATCAATTTATCCATCATTTCTTATAAATCTTTTAGTTCCGATTGTTTTGAAAGTTCAAGTGAATTATTAGTCGATGAACGTATTATGTTGCATTTAAGTAATTTCTTACATACAGGGCCGCGGTACCCGTTCGTCAGTGTCGAAAACACCAGTAAAAGCGACTCAAGCGTCGAACCTACAATTAGAACCTTTGCAGCTCGTCTGGGCTAAGTGCAGGTGAGTACTAAAAATTTTTCCAACTTGCTACAATTTAAATTGAAACCTGAAATAAAAATCAGTAAAAGAATATGGAAAGGTCTCGGTTGTAGCATTTTTAATCAACTTCAAACAGTTATTCGACTGTTATATTTTCATCAATTTATGCAATTTTTATACGAATTTTCATTTAACGGGGCCTCCAAAAGAATTAATAAGGTAGAAAAATACAAATATACCCTTCACAAATATTTAATATGTTATTTAAAAAACAATAATAACTATTTAAAAAATAATAATCGTGCGACCTGCGATACATACGTTCGAACTGAGTGATACGGCAGCTATCTACTAAATTTGGCTTGACTTATTTATACTTGTAACTTCAGACTTTGAACAACTTTTTTCTTTAGATTAAAACAGCTTCAAACAGTAATATTTTTATTTATTTATTTCTTTTGATTGTACACATAAACAAAACAAAAAAAATTGTGTGTGTCAGCTCCGACGCACGACTGAAGTTTACTCCTTAAGTACGATTGTCAAAACAGATGCAAAAAAAGCTTATTTAACTGAAATTAACTGAAAAAAGATTGATACCATATGAAAGGGTAAATTAACAAATTAATAAAAATAACATATAGATATAGTCACTTTGCAGCATACTCTATACACGTCTTAATACACTCACAACCAGTGCAGCCGCACAAAAACCAATACAGCGCACCAAAAACGTTACGAGGTCATTCGTTCAGTAGATTTTACTCCCCACATTTTTCTCATACTGGGTGCCTTATATCAAAAAACCGATTCTTAAGGAGTAAACTCCAAAAAAAAAGAAATGAATTACAAAATATATAACTGTTACAATCGGCGCTCTTATCGCTTACGGCGATTTCTTCCAGATAACCTTAACACGGACATCAGGTGAAAATTTTAAGGTAGTTTACACACAAGTAACTGTTAACAGTGTAATATATATCATTATATTTTTTAATATTTCCAGAGGTTACCCTTGGTATCCAGCCTTGATCATCGACCCAAAAATCCCAAAAGGCTTTATGTACAAAGGTGTCCCGTTACCGGTTCCACCGCAAGATGTGCTCAACCTGAAGAAGAACCATTCACACGAGCCCGTTCTATACTTAGTCCTCTTCTTTGACGTCAAACGGACATGGCAATGGCTACCACCAAACAAACTTGAGCTCTTAGGCATAGACAAGAGCGTTGATCAAGCAAAATTGATCGAATCTCGGAAACCGACAGACCGGAAAGCTGTCAAGAAGGCCTATGGTGATGCTATGCAGTTCAGGAAGCAAGTCCTTGGAGATGATAAATGACAAAAGTTTAGGTACAGGTCTCGTCGGCCTCCCAGAAAGAGAATGTTAAATTTTGGCAACTTTTCTCTGATGAAAATTCGCACACCAGATGGTACTACCGATTCCAGTGACTTCGATTAATTTTTTTTATATTTTCTTAAATCAAGATGCCATGCATAAATTTTAATGTTGTCAATTTTTTTTTTTTGTCAATACGGAAGCTACCTTTTGTTTTTTGTTATTAGTTGTTTATGCATAGTCGAAAATCAGACTTCGTTAATATCGATCTTAGTTTATAAGAGCAATGAATGGATTACTTATCCGTTTATTTGACTTATGGATGTGTAATGCGACTAAAATATGAATAAATGTATAGTGCTGAAGAGTTAACACGGTGATACCTTACGTATCACCGTGTTAACTCTTAATATATGAAAAGAGGTAGAAGTAAAAATTAGAAAATGTGGTAAGTTGAATGTATAAATTGTCTTGACTTTAACTATAGTAATGCAAGCACTATATGTAGTATTATATACAAATGTCTTGTTGGTCTAGCGGTTAGCGTATGCGACTGCCGACCCAGAGGTCTCGGGTTCGATCCCCAAAGTTGGGAACTTAACCCCCGTGCCTCGGGAGAGCACGTAAAGCCTGCGGTCCCGCTCCTGATCTCTCTCCGGTCCTGTCGGATAACCGTCCCATCGGATTGTGAGAATGAGGGAAGAGAGTGCTTTTGTTTGCGCACACACTTGTTCGCCATCTTTTGCGTATTTGGCCGGTGTCCGTTGAGACTGACAACTGAGGCCGAAATCGGCTGGGAATACGTTATGTATATATACATTATAGTACTTGTACGTTTGCAAACATGAACCAACTTGTCTGGCCAGTGTGATATAGTGCTTTTTAGGGAGAGACTTGTGTCCAACAGTGGACTATTAAAAGCTGTTGATGATGATGAAACGTATGTGTACCTGAGGGGTAGTGTAACCTCATTATAAACGGCAGTAGGTAAGAAGCAAATGGTTTACAGCGGAATAGCTATTTAGACAAAATGCGACCGTGGGTAATCATCGTGTCTACTACTACGATAAAAACTAGTTATAAGCTCAAAGCGAATGGCGCGGAGTGTGCGCCGGTTTTTTTTGTTTATTTACGAGCCTACCAAAGTAACTTGCCTGATGGAAAACATGATAGAATCCAAGAGTTGTGGTCACCATACTCATTGCGAATGTAGACAATGCACTATGGTAAGATGCTTTTTCACGCCTCGTTTGGGGACGTAAAAGGCATGACAGTCATCGTGGCATTGTATTGTACACACTTGCCACAACTGTCACCCCTGCATCAATGGGTCGTGGTGGGTCCTGGTGGGTAGATTGATCTGTGAGAGGGTATTACTGACCCGGTCGAGCCGGCCCGTCCGTGTTGAAATCAGCGTGGCTCTACTACCTAACAACGGGTGCGAGCAAACAATGCCCTGCCGGGTGGAAGTAGATCAAAACCGAAGCGTACACTCGCCTCCGAGTAGATACGATGATTGCCGACGACCGTACTTCGCCTAAGCAACTATTCCGCTACAGGTTAAAGAGAGTTGCTTGTTAAATAGTTTTGTACACCTCTGTACATAATCTACATTAAGATTGAAGAAAAAGTAGGTTATGGAGTAAATCTAATTTTATTAAAATGTGTTTTGTAAATGTAGATTAACGTAGAATCATGTTTACAGGGATTGTAGATGAAAATAAAATTTGGATGTTAAAATTAAGACGAACTATTTGTGTGCTCGATAATACCAACTATTGTATACCGATTTGTTTTGAAGTTGGCAACTTGGGTCTCTAAAATTATAGTAAAACCATTTCGCCACCAGTTATTTGTATATAAATTTAAAATGGCACAGATTCATCATACTGATGTAATCAAATCGATACTACTGCAACATGTTATCAGTATGAAAGTGATGTTTTGGGGGTTTAATCTCACAGATTCTAGAATGAATAACAAGACTTTTCATTGTTGCTATTAAGTATTTAAACGGCAGCAGAATATGTAATATGTCTTATACAATCTTGTATTTGTATTGTTAGATTGTTTAGTTATGTATAAAATGTTAAAACTATGTGAATTTGTGTTGTATATACATAGTTTGCATGTGAATGTGTTATAAATATTCAAAGAAGTAAAATTTCTTTGAACATATTTGTGGTTTGATTTCTTTTGATAACAAATACGTTAAGAACCAGGAAGAAAGTAATGTAAGTGATTTTTTAAAAACTTTACAAGTTAAATCAATTGTCAACCCTGTAAACGTCGGCCTATTCCACTCTGCTCCACTGGACAGATCCCTTAATGGATCTGTTTCTACTTTTCGTTCCACTCTAAACCATCAATGGATCTGTTTCTACTTTTCGTTCCACTCTGAACCATCAATGGGTCTGTTTTTACATTAGAAAACTCGGGTATTGATTTAACACAAAAAATTCCAGCTTTTTCTAAAATAAAAAGTGGTCCTTACAAAAGTAGAAATTCCAACTTGGGTGTTAATAAAATTTGCCACAATAATGCCTGTGATGTAGAAATTCCACAAAAGTACCACGATTTTGTTTTAGGTGATTATAATTGTGACGGCATACGGATAATCATATTTTGTTCAGAAGACGCTAAAATTTGTATGAAATCGGTAAAACTTTTCTTCAGTGATGGGACCTTCAAAACCTGTCCTTCGCCTTTCGCCAATTATATGTTATCCAAGGGGATATGGGTGGTTCCTACTCAACCTTAAATATCAGCACTTTAGTTTATGCCCTTATGAGTGAAAGAACGGAAAAAGCATATTCTATATTAATACAGGTTATCAAGTCACAGATACCTGTATGGTGTCCAGAAAAATTCATGACCGATTTCGAATCTCCTGCTAGAAATGCGATCGTATCGGAATTTACAAATATAACATTGAAAGGATGTTTTTACCATTATAAAAATAGTTTGCGTAGAAAAGGGAAGGCACTAGGTCTATTAAAGAACAAATTAACATCAAGGATAGTATCTTTATGTTCGGCACTACCATTGCTTCCTGAAAATAAAATAATGGAGGGCTGGACATACATACAAAAAAAATGCCCGCCAAATCATCCCGGAGTACAAAAGTTTATTAACTATATGTCTCGGTTTTGGATTAAAAATGGTAAATTTATTAAGGAATGGTGTATTTTTTGGCGAGCAGTTCAGAACGAACAATAACTTAGAAGGTTGGAACTTTAACCTCAACTGCGGTGTTGGGAAGAAAAATGCAAATATGATTCAACTTATTAAACAACTAAAAGAATATGCAACATTCTTTGGCGTTAAAAATCAACAAACACGAGCTTTGTCTAGCACTTCCTCGTCAACATTGTTAAAAAAGAAAAATAAAAACCAAATAATGGTTGACAACTGGATACAAGAAGCTCAGATGGAAGTTACAACTGGCAGCGTCACAGTTGCTCACTTTCTAGAAGAAGTGAAATAATTTTCTAAAACAATAGTTCTTGAAAATTATTTCACTTCATTTTCACAAAAGAAAAGAAGGAAACAAATATGTGGCCTTCACTTCTTTTATATAATTTAAGTGATTAAGACATTGTTTTGTTTTAATATATACTAATAAGAATAAGAGTAAATAATTTTAAAAGTAAGCGGTATGTTGATTTTTAGGCCAATGCCTTAAACCTTTTCTATTTTAGATAATTATATTTCTGTTTCTCTAATACATTTGGAATCACAGTATTCAGAACCTGCTATTATTTAAAAAAAATACATAGCAGCAATGGTTTAGAGTGGAATATTAAAGCTAGTGGAAAAGAATCCACCGCAGCAATGGTTCAGACTGGAACAAAAAGTAGAAACAAATCCATCAAGGGATCTGTCCTAGGGATCAGAGTGGAATAGAGCTAAACGTCATCATCAGGTAGACCCTGTAATGAAAGCAGTTATAACCCTTAACGTTTTTCTTCCACATTTCAAATGGTTGCGTTTTACGAAAGTTCTTAAATTAATTGCCAACATTTCTTAAATTAATTGCCAACATTTCCTCTCACATTATAACAGAACTGTATGAATTTATTTTAGGTTAAATTTTTTTTTACAAATGTTCCTTTTGGCTGTCATGGCAACTGAGTGTTACCTGTTGCAAAAATAATTATTCCTTCTTGGCAAGTAGGTGCGACCAAGGGTTTTTTTCCTTATACCCAACCAGTTACCAATAAAGAATTGTTTTACCATTAGAACCAGTTGCGAAATGGAAAGTTCTATATATTTGTTTGCAATCTTTGCAGTCAATCCATACCTATTCATAATATTGGCCAGGGTTTTCTTATTATATATCAATTAAATTATTTATTTATTTCAATCAAAGGATAGTATCTGAAGTTTCTAATTGTGGAAAATGGTGTAATGGAATAGTCTGTTAAATTAAAAAAAAAGGATCGGTGTTTGCGCTAAAAATAATTATATTTTGTTATATTACCATATAATAGTTAATAAATTATTTGTTGGCCATTGGTTGCGTTTAAAGAAAAAAAACCTGTCACAACTAGTAGCCAAAAATGAATGTAAATTCCTTTTTTACAACTGAATGTGAATCTCTGTTGCCATGGTGGCAGAAAGGTGAATGCTCATCCCTTATTGTACCCCCCTAGGGATGAACTACCCAAAAATCCTATCTTTTTAAGAGTCTTTAGAGCCTGCAACACATGCACATTGGGAAATGAGATGAGAAGATGCACACAGGCGTGGGGTTCAAATCCAGTTTAAAGTGTACCAAAAAATAAACATAAATGCTTATTCTACATAAACTTTATTAAACTTACTTTGATTCATTAAATTTTTTAATATTTACACATTGATCTAGTAATGTTTGTCCCAATGGTACAGCTTACCAGGAGTTGGGAATACATTTGCTGCTGCTTTAGGGGCTCTGAAATATATAAATAAAGAATTATCATTAGTAGTAGTACTGACAATTGAACTACAACTCTACTATTCTGGGATAGTAATCAAGTGTAATCAAAATGTATACTGTCACACTTATACATTTGTCAAAAATAATCATAATTTCATTTGGTAAAATTACTTGTTGGTAAAATGTCATACTCAAAGTGATAAAGGTAAATATTTTAATATAAATCTACACTAAAATAAGAAGGTAAGGAAATGTCAGTATCCTGTCAGATAAGGTGAATATAGAACATTGTGTTATGTAAGAAAATTTATAACCACATTAAAAATTAACCAGCATACCACGACAAACAGGACAACATTGATTTGCTAAATAAAGTTTATTTAAAGGTTTTATAAGTGAAATAATCAAAACTAAGGTCAGACACTAACTGAAGAACTCTTTCTTATCTATAATTAATTTCAAAAGCTAAAAAGCTTGTTTGTGTGAGTGAATACACTAATCCCAGGAACTACAGGTCCCATTCAAAAAATTCTTAGTGTTACAGGACTCATTTATTGAGAGAGGTTATATTTAACATACAAACTTATAAGGCTACGACTAATATGGGTAGTGCCAATAAAACATGTTGCCAAAAAAGGGGGAAATTTTTGTTTTTAAGAGCTTACATTACATGCGCTGCATAAACAGTCAAAAGTTGGCAAAAATAATGTATGACGGAATTGGTCCTCCAAGTTCAATAAAAAATCTATGACAGCATATGTCTATCTTTTAAGGTCGGCTTACTTTAGCCTTATGATAAATCAATTTTTTTTAGTCACAATAACACTATGACCAATTACTGGTTTCTTAAGAGAAAAACAACAATATTATTTTTTATCTCAAGGTGTCTCAGTATTCTTTCAAAATTGTAGATCGAGATGTAAAAAAGCACTTAAATAGATACTTATTAGAAACAACGCAATAGCTACTTTATATGAATAAAAATTAATTCACAAAATCAATATATATGTTGTGTAGTTGTCGTGATCAAAAGTATTTTTTTCTTTTATGAAAATTATATATAGTGCATATATTTCTAACAAAAACATTACCCTTTGTCAGAGCTGGCTTCAAGAAGTTGCTGACTGATATCCAAGGGAGGTGTCACTTCACGCCGACCATCTCTTGTATAATAGTAATTATGAGCATGCCTGTAATAGTTTAAAATTACATTCCTGTTTGGAGTCCTTATAGAAAACAATTCAAATATAAGGTTAGGATTTTTAGTTACTTGTGTGACACTCCATCAGGTATCTCAGGCGGTGGCTGGGTCCTGGCTGCAATTAGCTCTTCGCTACGTAGCGCAATGGTATGCTCTCGCTGAAATAACAAAACTGCAATATTTTGTCACGTTACATAATTATTGATCAAAATAAAACGCTCCAACACTTACTCCAAGAAGAAAAGCCCTAAATCTCTGCAAAATTGGCGTAACATCGCGCAATGCTACCTTTGCCTTGCTCATTTTTCACCAAGAAAATATTTGTAATCAGAGATTTTACTTCTTTCTCTTACTTCTTTCTTAGTAATTACTGAAATAAACATATGATAATGTCAGTGAATGTCATTTAATATTTTGACGTTTGCGTTTTGTATCTACCTTTGCCTGGGCACGGAACTGATGAAAACAATTGCTTTTTTAAGTTATTTTAACTTATTTTATCAATATGATAAGAATTTTCCTTTCGGCTACGTTGGAAACCAATGATTGAAGACTTGTTTTCGAAACAGATTTTTTTAGTGTAGTTTTTATGTTAGAATGTTCATATTCGGAGATTCATATTGTATAAATATAATATAAATGTTCAAGTTTATCTGTGTATATATATATTTACATTCTTATGTGTATGTTTATATTTGTGATTTCTTCTGTTGTGAGTATGTATATGTGTATTTATAAGTTTAGAAATGTGTACTTAACCTCTATGCACCTATTACCTTATAAAATTTCTCCACCATCCGAAAGTTGATAAGAAGAAAATGGATTGAGTGTGTTGATGTACAAATGTAGAGAGAGTCAGAGCGTCGAGTTCTGGTCGGACAGATCGACGCAACCTATCACCTTCAGCATTGATTGCGGCAATGCTGGTGAGTGATGAAGGATGGGAAGTTGCGGTCTCCTTCTGTGAGGATGTTATGCTTGAGAAAGAGTCTGCACAGCGGGACCGAGAAAGGGCGCGGTAAAAGGCGCTAACTCCCTAATCGCCGCCTAAGGGTCGATGTGACCGCTGCAAACGACCTGAGACAGGGTCACCTGTCTTGGGTCGTCTGGGAGAGATGCGGCGTTCTGCCTCTTACTGTGCAGAACAGTGAGAGGTGCGATAGTGTTCTGACCTCTGGCATGAGGTACCCGGGATATACCTTAATCGTGAGGTAAGGCAAGGAAGACTTCAGAAACCACTGATGCGTTCCTGGAGCTTCTCCCGACTGCCGAGGTAAGCTGTTGCCGGGGTTTAGTAGGTAGACTGATTCCCCGGAAGTTCCATACACGCCCTTTGTCCTCATACGGAGGTTATGGTGTGAAAAGCATTCACCGCATAACAAAAAAGGGAATTGTTTTTAATCAAGGAGTCTATAGATATATTTGAAGTGTTTCAGAAAGCAGAAAATAATATCCAGCGTTCTGTATTAGAAACCAGTTTCCAAAGCATTATTATTATTCTTTATTGGAAACCAGTTTCTAAGCTGGTCTTTTTCTTATTTGTTAGAAACCAAATTTCATTAAAAAATAATTCAAATTATTATTTTCTAATGGGAGAATTTTTTATTTTGGACTTATTTATTATATTTAGTGGTGTACTCCTAGCCGACTTCGCCTACGGCGGGCAGTCTCAAAGGAAACCAACGAAGTACACAGGAAATATTATAATGCAAAGGTGCTCTCTCTGTTTCCTCACTCTCACAATACAATGGCACTTTTTGACCCAACCCTGGAATTGAAACCGAGACTTCGTGGAGAGCAACGACGGTTTGAGCATTTGTTACATTTGTTACTTACACAATAATAATATTTTAGATATGGAACATCGATCAATTTCAGAATGAATGCTTAAGTTAAACACAAGTCTAATTTAGAAAAGAAGGAGACAATCGTAACATGGCTAAAGATTAATACAAGTACGAACTTTGTTTCGTAGTAAAAGTGTATAAAATAATATCACGAAAATAACCCCAAAGAAAAACAACTAAGAACTATAACAAAACTGCGGATCTATGGGTGGCACTATGTGATTCAAAAATAGAATACATACCATAAATTATTTATTTAAAGACCATAATGGTGTAAAATTAAAGTTAAGACATATCAAATCTTCAAAATTTAATGTAATATTATAAATATATTTAAGCATATTGTGTTAAAATGTTAAGAGTAATAAATTTGAGAATTCCATTCCTACATGTGAGTGAACATTTTGAGCAATTTAATTAATAACAAATTTTCACAACATATGTACATTTTTATTTTTTTACCGCGAATCCCTCTCGCTGTCTCAATTGTGCGTGTAATGGTAGGCTATTGTGTGAAAGTGTGCGTGCTGGCCTGCTCGTCCATCGAGCTGTCCGACTCTGAGTGACACATTTTTTATTAGCAAGACTAAGTCCGATTTTTTTATACGGCACGTACTTTATAGTACGATTTATATGACCTATAATGGCCTGGTATAAAATGGGGGGTTTTATAACATTCTTTCACTATCAATATCGATCCCTAACTAGGAAGAATTTTTTTTAGTCAATCAATAAACCCTTTAGACTGAATGGACAATTATTTTTTTTTTTGACACTTACAATATTATTTAGGGTACCTAAAGGATTTCGCTTCTTAGACGTTACCCGTTTAAGTTCATATTGCAAGATCTTTTAATCTTTTAACGGTTGAACATATATTATGTTTTTAAATTCCAAGAATACGTTAAAAATCCAAACTTGCTCATCTGTACAGGAGTTATGATGACACAAACAGACGTATGTTTACAAGGCTAGCTTATAACAGTCCTTTTTACGTCGTGGATCAAAAACGGCATTTAAACAATTTTAGAACAGTTACAGAGGTTAATATAATAAGATTATCATTCAGAAGTTTTTACAAACAAAAGCTATTTATTAAAATAAGAATAAACGCCTTGTAAAAATGTCGAAGACGGTATTAACAGATCTACCTTCCCCCTTTCAATATAGTGTAAAAGTTGGATTGATGTTTTTTTTTTCAGAAAGTCTGCAGGTGGTATTCTACAGTGAACCTAGCAAGGAATGAGTTGCCTTACACGTCTCAAGAATATGACAGGTAAGATATTGAATATAAACGGACTTTTTCTAAACTGCTAAGTTAGCGCTTTCTTCGTATGTACATAACACTAGTAATCGGTGCACCATAGGTCGATGTCATGTACATGCGATGTATAGTAACAGTAATAAATCATGATAACCTCTCAAAATCATTGTGTAAAGTAGTGACAAAGGAGTCCTGTAACAAGTCCAATAAAAACAAAATGATAAACCTCATTTTGAAAGTTAGTCATTTTTTTAACATTAAATTCAGTTTCTTTTTACGTGCTCGATAAGACAAATAATATTTAAGATGTGTCAAGTACGTACACTATTGAATAACCGTTTTAATTTACTAGAAACATGAAGTTATCTTTGCCTATAAACAATTACGACATAAAAAGTGTAAAAAAGGAGAAAGCTCAAAGAACAATCTAATTATAACTTTGATAACATTAAGTAAATAAGGTTACGAAGTATATACGTGCCTGTTATCTTTTAATTCTAATTTAGACTTTTTTTTTTCTGTTTTAAAACGATAACTCCCGAACAAGCACTAATTTACATAAACAAGGGGTTTTACATACATACTTGAATGGGATATCATGAACACGCAGACTCAGAACAAAAATTTGACGATTATACAAAGTGTTGTCCTGTGTGGAAATCGAACCCATAACACTCAGCACAGCAGTAAACGCCGAGTTGACCGCTTAAATCATTACGCCATGCGTCCGTGTAGTCAAATATTTTCTTTATTTTCTTCAGAGTAACTAAGGATATAGTTCTTTTGCGCCTCGCCGTGTGTCCTACGGCTCAGGTAAATATTTGTAAAAACAATGCTCAAGATATCCAGGCATCAAGCACCCTCGCTGGGGACCCTAGGAGCATATCGTGTGAGCGCGAACAAATTCGGTAAGATTTCACCGAATTAGTATTTATTCATTCAAATATGCGGTTGTATGTTGCAGGTATAAAGTTAAAATATCCCACCTAAGTCTAACTTAGTTGAGTAAATCTGTAGAATGCACGAATACAATCAAATTGCACTTTCAAATAGTTGAATTTGGTTCTAAATCAGTTCAGTTCACAGAAAACCGGTGTAGTAATTCATGCGCTGCTATTAACTAGGTGACAGAGGCCGAAGGAGGGGGGGAGGTTTGACCTTTGGTTACTTCATTCTCGATTTACAAAGAGGGTAACACATGCGCGGCTTTTGAGCTGCAGATGTCCATAGACAGCGGTAGTGTCTTCATCAGGCGACACATTGTTCGTTTGCCGCCTACGCCATAAAAAATAAACTTACCGAATTAACATTCCCGTATTGGTAATAGTAAGTTTTTGGAATGGGTATATGTGATATCTAATGGCAACTATATAATCATATTTCAGCGCCGAAGTCCTTGCAAAGTGGAATCAAAGACCGCAGCTCAACATAGAGAAAGAGTGGATTAGGCATTCCATTCATTATTAAAGATTTGTCAGGAAACTGTAGCTGTATTTTGTCAAATGTCTGTTATGTAAATTATTATAAATCAGTAAAATTATTGTTTTAAATGATATTAACAGTATTGGTAAATGTTTAAAATCAATTTGTATAATGTACGAAAAGAAATAAAAACGCAATGTCGAAATACCAAACTGATATTATTGTATCTATAGTCATCTTAGCAATTATTTATGTACAGTAAATAAAATATAATTTATACAAATAATAACATTCTTATATAATAAAACTTATTTAGTATCTTATAATTATAATAATAACAACAATAAAGAAAATATAATCAGATCAAAATGTGTTCAGATGAACACTATAGACAATACAAATTTTATTTGTATTTAATATTTGAAAAGGCGGCTTTTAGCGTCTGTGTTTTAAAACTTTAGGTACTCGAGATCGATGCGTTAAAAATATCTCTTTATTAATATTCTATTGTGATGTTTTTGGTCTTCAGATATTCGTTAAGTGCTTCTTGACCTGTAACAAAAACGAAATTTTAGTACTTTAAAATATTTTTTTAAAATCTTGTTAGTTTGAAAAAGGTTACTAAATGGTGTCTGTAGTCAGATATATCGAAGAGCGAAGTCTAACCTACCAATTTGCCTTTTACACTAAAGAAATAGTTTTGACTGTTTTCTTTATGGTCTGAAATTGGTTGACCAAATGTAATAAGATTTAAGCCTGATAGATAGCTAATGATATAAGGAGTACCTTCGGATTTTGATGCGAAACATCTAATGGGGAGAGTCAGTACTCGTAATATGTTATCTGTGTGGTGACGTGATTATATTTTATACCATCGTCATCACCAAATGATATACACTACTGGACTTAGGTCTCCCCTAAAGTTTGTCACAACAACCAGTCCTGTGCTGCCCGCATCCGACGACATACAACTTTATTTGTGCTATATTACTTTCGTTCTTAAGCTATCTTCTTATATTTTAATTAAATTTTTGTTTATAATAAAATATAATTACGGAAAAAATATAGGTATAATTACCGAGGTCCTTTCCGAAGCCGGACTGCTTGAACCCGCCGAAGGGAGCGCCTACATCGGTCTTGTTGTACGTGTTGACGAACACCGTGCCCGCGTCCACGCGCTCGGCGAACTGCAGGGCGCGGGACACGTCGCGAGTGAACACGCCGCTCGCCAGACCGTACTCCGTGTTGTTGGCGCGACGGATCACATCATCTATGTTCCTGACAATACATAATACGTTAGTGGCGAAATAAAATCACAATCAACTGTTATGAATCATGCCAATAAACTATTTGTTAAAACAAAATGTTAGATTATTGTTGAATAGGTATAATAAGAGCTTTTATCATCTATAAACAGTTTAATGGTAACGATGCATGAGTAAACAGCATCTCTAACTTATTCACAAAAAAAAACATATTATTAGTCACAGTTGACCATGCTAAAGCCATGTACTTACTACTTACCGACTATAAACCGCTGTGTGGCATCCTAACTGTCACATAATGGATTGTTACTCATTGAGATATTTCTTTAAAAACAATTGGTTCTACGAGATCACGGCATCATCATCATCTATAGCCCTAAATAGTCCACTCCTGGACATAGGTCTTCCTTAGAAAGGAGCAGCAACTATGTCATTTTTTTTTTAGAAAAATGGTGTTTCACTTGTCTGGACAAAGCAAGCAAGCTTTAATGACAATTTATCTACTGAAGTTTAATATTATTGATTCAACCACGAACAGTCATCAGATATTTTATTTATCAGACATAAAAAAAATAAGTTTTAAGGAATCTATTGTTCTTATTGCTAAAATGGTTATTTACAGTTTCGTCAATACTCACTTGCTACTAAACTTGCTGATGATCATGATAGGGCCGAAGGACTCTTCTTTAGCAATCCACATGTCGTCTGTGACGTCAGTGAAGATGGTGGGCTCAAAGAAGTACCCTTTGCGGTCGACGCGCTTACCGCCCAGCACTAGCGTCGCGCCTTCCTTCACGCCGCGAGCGCTGAACTGTCAAATGAATTATATTGTAAGTTAAAATGCACTTCGAATAGTAACATTTAAAATTATAGTAAAAAAAGTCAAGTGGACTAAATGCTGTTCTATAAGAAACTTAAGTTTTCTATCTTGTTTTCTTTTGAAACGGATTGTTCTATTATATTATAGTACAACTTATTTAGAATGGTTACCTTTCATAAATGTTTAGATATCGCTAACATAGAATGGTTATTTGTATAGGAGATACGTTCTAAGTTTACAAATTTAGTTTAATAAAGGTTTTTATTAATATCTAAATTATATTATTTACTCGACAAGAAAGAACAAAAATCGAGTAATTCTATCAAAACTATGACAGCGACTGACAGATGGAAGTTTAAGGCAGCGTTCAATAATATTATTTTCTTTTTCTTTTTCTTTTAAAAAAGACAACGGCGGGCGTTGTCTTTTTTAAAGGAATATTTATAATCTAGGAATAAATCCTGTGTCGCGGGAGACTTTACAAACATACAAGAAACGGACACAAAGAACACCCAGACTCAGAACAACAATTTGTGGATCACACAAAGTGTTGTTCCATGTGGGATTTCAACCCACAACACTCAGCTAAGTAGAGTGCGGTATGGCGACCGCTTAAACCACTAGGCCAACCGTGCAGTCTTTAAAATCAAACTTTAGGTAGTGTCAATAATTTGTGTTTAACTTTAGATTAGCTTATTCGGTTCCATTCTGGAAAAGCTGCCTCGGTACACCTCATCATACATACCGAATCATTTTAACATACCGACTAGATTTCTGAATATAGACATTTCTAGCCTTGAATAGAGGAAATTAGCCACATTTAACTGTATATATAATGAAAAAAGGAACGACTACGTTCGTCCAGTGACATCTTGGAGCAATATGTTTATATATATATTTTTTTCTTCTATATTAAGAGCCTGCCAAAGTGACTCTACTCTGCCTGATGGAAAGCATGAATAGAATCCAAGAGTTGTTGTCACCATACTCATTGCAAATGCAGACAACGCAGTATGGTGACCCACACTATGGCGGCCTTGTGAGATGCTTTTTCACACCCCGCTCGGGGACCTAAAAGGCATGACAGTCATCGTGACAATGGAAGGCTTCAGTCACCCCTGCACCGACGGGCCCCGGTGTGCAACGGTTACCTCGATAAGTTTGTCCATGTGCGCCTTGTGGTTCTGCGGGCCGTGCGCGGTGCCGCGGTGCAGCGGGTCACCGACGCTCATCTTCTTGGTCTCCGCGACGACGCGCCGCACGAACTCGTCGTGTATCGTCTCCTCTACGAACAGCCGCCCCGCCGCGATGCAGTTCTCGCCTTTGTTGAAGAATACCGATCCCATACCCTGCCGCGAGACGAGGTCTTAGGTTAGAGTAGGCAGAGGACCGCGGGTAGCTGTTCTAAACGGAGCTCGAAAGCTAATTATCAATATTTTTATAACAGCTAGTGAGTAAGAAGAAATACAGCGTGGTAGATATTTCAAAGTATGTATATTTTTGTAGGTATGTATAGGAACTATTTATAAAACTCATACTGTCTAGGGTTTTCTTGATATACATGAAAGTGTTTTGCTTTCCCATCAACTTCATTGACTAGAAATAATACCGCCTAACGTAGTAGTTACGGACCATCCCTGTCCGTATGGTGACAAATTAAGAATACATAGTGTCATTACCCCTTTTCATTTCTCGGGTGTCGTAAGAGGCGACTAAGAGTGTAAATTACGTATTACAATATTATTGCAAAGAAAAGGAAAACTTAGAAGGGAAAAAAATATCCAGCAAACTAATATTGTTGTCAATATTATGTATATGTCAATATTAAGTATATGCTAAACGAAATTAATATTTTTTTTACTTTCAAAATTAAGTACTTTCCTATATTAATCTGGATATTTGGTTCGATCACCACTCAGTACAAATATACGTATAAAATAGTCTTTATGAACCTTTTTTTGTATTATTTAAAAAAAGGAAACCGTAATGTGTATATATGTATATATGATATATAATATATATATCCGATAATTATATGTATACGTTCAGGGACTCACGTTTCTAACAGCCTTGTCAAGATCACAGTCTTCAAATATAACAAGTGGTGACTTCCCGCCCAGCTCCAAAGACACTTTCTTCATGTTTGAAGCAGCACAGGACTTCATTATCGTTTGACCTGAAAGTAAACCTTAGTGTCATATATATTGCATTTAAAATACAATCAGCAACGTAATAGAAGATTATTCCTCCAGTAGTGATTTCTTATGTTATTTCGTACGAGATGAAAACTGAGTATAAATTATGCAACGTCACATTGTTTCGTCGTGTGTTTCCTACTTAGTGACTAGTCGAATAATGATTAACGAAATATTTTTATGATTACGAACGCGACGTTGCGGTAATGATAGGCCTTAATTTGGGACTAATCAATTGTAGATCACACCGACGCGTTGTCCCATGTGGGCATCGAACCCACAATACTCAATAAGGGAAGCATAAGGAAGATGCCCGTCTTAACCACTACGCCATTCGTGCAGTTATCTAAATATGCTTATATTTCCAACTCGTACAATTTATTTTAAATGTTTCGTACAGTCATGTACGACTATAAGATACCGACCTATTTCAGTACTGCCAGTGAATCCCAGTTTCCTGACGAGGGGATGGTCAGCCAGCGCCTGGCCCGTGACGGCTCCGCTGCCGGGCAGGATGTTGATGACGCCGGGCGGGATGCCTGCGCGGACCGATAGCTCCGCGAACTTCAGAGCGGTCAGGGGACACACCTGGGAAAACAAGGGTTTTAATTGTACCCATTCGGACTGTTTTTAGTCTATGTATATTCTATTTGTTTGTAATCTACTGTTGTATATAAGCCTTTACTTCCTTCATATTTCTATATATGTATATATAAAACTGATAAATTGGTATGTGTGCATTTCAACAGTAGAAAAAAATCTGCGCCGTTTGATGTCAAATTTGGACACTATATACACAATAATTTTCAGGTAATTTTTGTTCCTTGTTTTCAATGTCATGTGCCACAGCTTAGCTTGACAAGATATTTGCAGCTATTAATGTACAAATTTCTAGTCTTCTCTAGATATTTATAATGCGCTATTTTTGCAGTTTTTATTTATTTTTCTGACAATGTAGTATGATATTGACCGTATTATATATTATAGTTGGATACTATATCTGTATCCAACTACGGTGATAATAAAACCGATTATTTGCAGATTAGAGAAATAATTTTGTTTGTAACGTAAACAATCGATAACATTTCAATCCGATTACGATGGTGATAGTGGCTTTCTGAATTTTTTTAAGATAATTACACAATGACAAAATTTTGTCTATTTTAGAAAAGGAATGGAAATCTGTAACAGGAAGGTAGGAAAGCATCCGCGGCGCTAAACATCATACGCGACTATTGCAAGGTTTATCCATATTATTTGTAAAATCAGTATTACATAACTATAAAAAAGTTAACATCATGTAAATATGTATTTCTACTTACAGCGGCAGGCTTCATAATAACAGTGTTGCCAGCAGCCAAACACGCGGCCATTTTCCACGACAACATCATGAGAGGATAGTTCCATGGTGTTATGATGCCGCAGACACCAATAGGTTCCTTCTTCGTTATCGCCAGGTTCCTGTTCGGTCTGGCGTGATTGATGGGGATGGTTGAACCCTGGATCTTGTCACACCAGCCGGCGAAGTACCGCCAGGTATCGATAGACATTCCCACGTGGGTTTTTAGAGCGAGCGTGTACACTGCGCCGGAGTCGATAGATTCGATCGTGGCTAACTCTTCTTTGTGTTGTTCCATTAGATCGGCTAATCTGTTGTATAACAAAATATTATTAGAAAAATAAGTAATTCATAGATACATTGCTTCAAAAAAACCTATCTATTATTAATTACATTTTTGTATTTAATATGGGTTCTCGAATACGAGTCTGATGCACACAAATTGATACTGTCATGTCTGCTCGTTTCCATAAAAAAAAATGTTTGCACTCAGCGGGATACTAGTAGGGTAGACTACAATACTCTGTCGATTTAGTAATTTCACCATATTCAAAATATCTAATCACTTTTCATTATGATTACAGCAAAGTTTTAAAAAAAACTTACATTTTAATATTTTCAAGAATGCATGTAAAATAATATTGTTTTAGTAATATATATTTACATATTACAATAGTGTCGTAAAATATCCTAAACCTTTAAACGAAATAGTATCACATCATCAACTGCTTTTAACAGTGCACTGCTGGCCATTATTTCACCTTCGAAAGGAGATTTTTGACCTACTACACCCCGCTGGCCAGACGGATTGGCAGTAATATTGTCGTGCGTACTCTGTTTCCTTAGTCACCTCTTACCACACCCATGGCATGAATAGGGGTACAGCAGGGGTACAACACAGATAAATATTAAATAGTATACTAACTTGAATAACAGCTGTCCTCGTTCCCTGGCACTGATTTTAGACCATTCACCCTCATCGAAGGCCTTCTTGGCCGCCTTGACAGCCTTGTCTACGTCATTTACCGACGCACTCTGCACTTTACAAATGACACTCTCATCTGTAGGGTTAACTATCGTGATAGTCTTCCCACTATCAGCATTCACGAACTCGCCATTAATAAACAGTTGTGTAGGGAACTTTATTTTCATTTTGTTCACATCCATTTCGACACCTTCATACACAATTTCTTGAGAAGCCGAGCCGCCTCTGCCCTTCAGAACCGCCACGTTATAGAATTCTTCGAAAGTCGTGTTCATATAGACGTCTTCATTTTGTAATTCGATGCTGGCTAAGTCTTTGATTTCCTCCACAAGTCTCACCACGTCCATTGAACCTGCCCCTGATTCGAAGAAATCGGTATCATTGTCTATGTCTATACGAAGGATCGCCTTCCAAATGTCTCGTGCGCCTTCTACGAAGGATTTTTCTTCTGGTGTTAGTTGTAGAGATACTTTGTCTTCGTTCGACTTGAAAAAGTTCTGCGCGTTGATCATCTTTCCATTGACTTTTAGACGTTGGATATTTAACTACAATAAAGGAAAAGAAATTGTCAGAAAACTGTTGAAAAAAATGTGAGGATTTTCTTTGTGTATAACTGTATATTTGAAATAGTTGCGTATATTAGAACACAACTTTTAAGATGCGAGTTTTTAAATTAAACTTATTTTAAAAAAGCAAATAGAACTAACAAAGCATATTCGGTGGTAGAGGTTTTTGAAATCACACTTCTCTTGGTGCGTTAGGAAAAAATTATGAGTCTTTTTATGATGCGTGCGCACACCGTCACGAAAAACCGACACCATGAAATTTGCTAGTCAACATTTTAGTTTTAAAGTTATACTTCTTTTGGAGCGAAATTGAATTAACTAGATAGTGAGATAAATCTTTCTTTTAATGTATTTAACATCCTTTTTTCTATTATTAGCATCGTCTTCTTTACAAACATAGGATGACACGAAGGATAAAATTCTTAGAAAGATTTTTATCTTGTTACATCAAAGAAGTATGACTTCTTACGTGTACAGAAGAACACACACACATTTTTCTAATTATAATAACCCTGATCAAAGGAATAAATGACTGACTCAGATTTACTTGGTTATTTTTTGGCGATAATTTTTTTGTGTTATATTGTATATTGTATTGTGTTTATAGCATGATGTTTTAGATATAGTTACCTGTACACCGTCATTGGCCGTAATCAACAAGCCCGCTTCGTGTATTACAGCAGGCTTTTTCAACCCGTCTATAACTAATACGTCCCCTGGCGTTTCGTACTCGGCCTGCCACAGCGACGAGCCGAACAGCTTCACTTCAACTTTCTCTTCACTGTCTGGTACCAAGCCGTCTTTGGTCTGAGCTCTGATGAAGGTTGTGGCGCCAGGGGACGAGTCGAGACCGCGGATGAAGTTGTGTAGCGCGACACCCCCTTTACTCCAGTCGATCTGTTCATAAAAATAAGTTATAAAGAATATTGAGCTGTTTTAAATGAGGTAATCACGGGCCACATTTGACACACAACGTCATCTAGTTTCAAACTAAGCAGAGCTTGTGCTATGATAGATTATGATAGAATACTTACATACTTTTTTTTTTGTAAATGCATACATATAAACACCCAAATTCTGAAACAAATATTTGCAGATCATACAAACGACCTGGGAATCGAACCCCATACCTCTAGCACAGCAGTCGCTTTCGCTACCGCTACGCCATCGAGGCAGTCACATTGTGTAAATACAACAGTTAAATCGTATTTATAATCCTTTCTTCAAAAGATTACAAGCATAAAATATAATGATAAAAATAGACTTGCCTGATGCGTTTCAGGTTTGAACAGTGCCGGGTCATACGTGGCTCCTTCCTCAGTTTGTTGCATTTTAGGTGCAGTGCCATTTGCAACCATATTCACTGCCTCCGCTAATGCTTTAATACCTGATTAAATATAATTGGGTTAGACTATTACCTTTTTTTATTTTAACCTCTCTTTTATTGAAATTTAGGTTTCTAGACCGCCATAGTGTGGGTCACAATTACCACCCCTCTTCCATTAGGCAGAGTATAGTCACTTTGGTAAGCCCCGAATAAAAAAGTCTAAATAACTGAATTGAAAGTTTCATAAATGGTATACACACTATATGACTCACAGTAGTTTAGAAATTTATCAAAATATTTATAAAAATATTGAAAATAAAATATGATATTAGTAAGAAATAAATTGTTTACCTTCCGGGTACAAATATTTATTATAAATAGTGTCGACTGTGTCATCAATCGTGGCTGGAAAGCTCTTTTGCAGCAGAACCGGGCCCGTGTCCAGTCCATCGTCTGCCCAGAAGATTGACAGGCCGCAAGTTGTGTCGCCTTCGATCAATGTCCTGAGAAAGAAAAAAATAATGTTAGGAAGTGTTTATTTTCTAACTAACCTCCTTCTAATTGAATAATTGAAAGTGGTCAAAAAGCCGAAATGAAAACTTGCTTTTGTGTTGCTTAGTTGTTGACACTACAAAATATAAAAAGTACCCTATTTGATAATCATTGTGCATCAGCTAGGCATTGAATCCACCGATGCATGTATTTGTGCATGAAGTAATCTTGCTATATAATATAAACGCGAAAGTTTGTGAGTATGGATGTTTGTTATTCTTTCACGAAAAAACGGGAAGGATTTGGATGTAACTTTACAGTAATATATGTTATACATCGGAATAACATATAAGATTTCATGTAATTTTGGTATGATACATGTCAATTAAGTCGGAAAAAAAATCTGGCCTCTGAGAGTTATCTTGGCGTACGCTGCCTACCATTGCAGTTACACAAAGATGATGTACTGTTGGATTGTTTGTATGTTAAAAAATAATTAAAATGATCCGTTACGAAACTTAATGGGGCAGATGACATTCCACGCGAGCGAAGCCGCAGACAAAAGCCAATAAATAAATAATCCAAGGTGTCAGTTACCTCTATAACCAATTTTGACAAAATTGCCAGTCATGGTCAAATCAGCCGTACGTGAAAAAATACCTAACAAACGTATAAAAGCACACAAAGTTTCACGATATTAATGTTAGTGTGATATCTTTAAGAGATAGAAAGACTCATGGGTGTGTATACTAAAAATAATAGACATTATTATTTGCTACAAAAGATTACCATCAAAAAAAAATTAGAACATTTTTTATATACCAGAATGTCTAATTTCAACTTCAAACTAAACACTTATTGTAGTTTAATTGAGTCAATTTACAAAATTGCTGTCGGAACATCGAAATTATAATAATAGCCTGATATACAAAGAATTATGTAATTGAAGTAATTATGTGATTACGCGGCCTTGATATTGAAACCGATTATAATAAGTGCATAGATATCAGTGATTGTCGTGCCGAACGATGCGAATTTTGACTGCTATCTGATAATATCAACTTATGTCCCGTGTTAGCTGTAAAACAGGTATTATATCCAAATTTTATACTACCCTACTAGGTGAGTGCATAAGAGTCGAATAATGGAAACTTACGTAGAACAAACAAGAAAGAAAACTTCAGAAGAAGGAAAACTTGAAAGAGACCCAATACCAATCCGCTTTCCCAGCGTGGTATAGTAGCCCAAAGCCTCCTTTCTAAGGAGAGCTGTGGACTGGTAAAAGCTTGATTACAATGTCTTAAATGTTATTCGTCCTAAAAACTGTGTACTGTGTGACAGTTGCGTACTGTGAATTGATTAAAAAGGGTATATTGAAATATACGCTTACTTACGCATTCGTATGAATAAGTTAGTTTTTGTCTCATCACAAAACATTGTTTAAAAAATCTATATAAAAACATATGTAAAAATGTTTTTATTGCTAACAAGACCATTTAAAAACATCGCGTGTATTTTCGCTAATTCACGCAAGTTGAGGTTATCACGCAAAAACTACTGTCATCCTATGTGATTATACTAATGATATAGGCATTCACTATGTAAAGTTGAGTAATATAGTATGTTAGAAACTGTTATTTGAAGAAAATGACAAATGATCTTAAGGCAAGTGCAGACACGTCGGTATACGTAGAGAATAGGCAAAGTATTAATGTAGCATGCAAACAAAACGTACAAAAAAAATATCGAAAATATGCGGGTAGATGAAGTAATTTATAAGTTTTGAGCACGGCGGGAGTTCCCAATTGGGTCATCGTGACCTGGACATCAAATCATCCATCACAGGTTTATAATACTACATCGTAGCCTCGTCAATATTCGTACCTATACTTAGTTTGTTTCATGCTTTAAAGGGCAAAAAAGCCTATCAATTACCCGAAAGTATGTGAGTAAAGCCGCCTATGGGAACCCACAATTCTATTATTTACTAAAGTTTTATGATTATTAAGATGTTACATATTACTTCTTGTGGTTGTATGTTATAAATAACATCTTTAATAAAACTAATTTATTAGTGAGTTATCTACGTGAAGAGAAGTTTTATCTATTTGTCAAACCTATTTAGGGAACTGAGTGGGTAAAGTAATATACCGACATTAAATAATCTGATTTAATAATGAAAGGTGTTTATTACAAATATAGCCATGCCATTGAAGCTTTACCATAAAATAGCAATTTTCTATCACAAATTGCATTCCACACGGAGATGTTACGACGTCCGTTTTTTGCCCAAGTATTCAGATACACAACGTGTTCGTATAATTACCGCTTGTGAGATATCGTTTCATCATGGAGTTGATTACTTCGTCGATAAAGAGGGATTGTTCAAGACCGATATTAAATGTGGTGTTAAGTAGTAATATATTATTATGTGAGTTTAATATACCGATAGGTTGGACGACATCATACTGATAATTACGAAATTTATCTATATGAAGTTTTCGATATCGTTTTTTAGACATTTACCTACCCTTAACAGTGACATTATAATACTAATCTTTCTATGTCTACGTAATTTCTAGGCCACCATAGCGTGGGTAGTGATACTGCTTTGTCGGCATTTACAACGAGTATGGCGATCATCACTTCGCATTCTACTCAAGCTTTCCATCAGGCAGAGTAGAGCTACTTTGGTAGGCTTCCATTAAAAAAAAGAAAACGTAAAGACCATTCGTTTTAAGTATATTTAAGAAGTGAAAATACATGTAAGGAGTAGGTACTGACATTTTACTTGCAGTGCTATTGGTTCTTTACAGATGATCATTACGATGAACAGAGATGAAATTAAAAATCAAACACATTAACGGCATTTAAGGTGAAATTGCCTTGCGCCGGAGATCGTGCAACGATCTCCGTCTTCCATAAGCGCAGGCCTGGGGGTGGCAGGTGACGCCATCTGTTAGACTAGCAGAAGCAGGCCGGAGTGGTGATGCGAGCACTACGGAATGCGCTCGTCCCCTTTTGGGGACAGGAAGAAAAGGGAACATCGGGGTTCCTACACTCATCTACAAGCCGTAAGTCGGGGTATCTCGGGGTTCCAGGGATTTCTTTACTAGGGTGTACTTGGTTCCCCGACTACTAGTACCTGAGACGGCGTACAGTTTTTGGTCGGTTCAAGTCCGATATAACCACCTTTCGGTGGTATCCGTGGGAATTTCCGCACAGAAAAAAAAGGTGGATTTACGTGATTTTTTCAAAGGTTTAAGAAAATGGGTGAAGGTTAAAACTGGAAGTCATCAATTTTACAGCTTATTAGGACGAGAGTACCGCTGCAAACCATTGTTAGATGATAATATCTCACTTACCAGTTTATAGATGAAGCACCTCTGTGTCTTGGTAGTATACTGGGGTGGTAGCAGATGCTCTCGTACTTGGGATGTGTGATAACCTCCATGGGGATGAATTGTGTGCAAAATGGAAGAACGTTGATGTCTGCATTTACCTGTAGACAACAAATAAGAGATTATTAGATTAATTAATTATATGTTCCGTATGGTGACGGATAAGTATAGAGTGATAAATAGTGTGTGTGTGATTAAGAATAAAGTGTGTATTATATATATATATTTATATATACTCTCATTTATATATAAAATACGAGAAATGGAGCGATTTTTAAATAATAGATATTTTCGTAAAAATTCTGATCTGCATTATACGCACATTAAGTTTTTAAAACATCGTTGCTTAGTGATAATTTATGTCATCTGAAATAATAGGCGCGAGAACGAGCGTCCAAGTTAGATATAAGAGGTCAATAGTGCACTAGGAAACGTCAGTAGTTCGCTAAAATATTCGACAGACAACTACAACAGTACATATACTGCTGATATTATCTTATCCTTACTTGTATATTGCCAGATTTGCAAAAAAAACTCTTTTAAATTGATTTCATTTCTACTGTTTTATACATCGGGATACGGTACGTAAATGAATTTAATTTTTTTTTAACAAACTGAGGACTCGTGTGTAATTTTCAGGTAGTGTATAGAAATAATTTGGCTTAACAATATACAATGCAACATTAATAGAAAGAAAAAGTAAAATCGTGTTCAAGATAATTAACGGCCTTTTAAATCTATTGCAGCAAAAGACGACAATGTTTCATGATTACGTATTTAGGTATCACAGTATCTAAGTTACTAAGTAACCATGTAAATAAATAGACTAGAAGCTAATTGAAGTTAGACCTTAAAAGTGGAAATATTCGTTCAAAATTCACGTTTCAACGATAGAGTAAAAACTACATGTTAGGTTTCATTGTTTACTTTTACATTTTTATAACATACTAGCTTTTGCCCACTGCACCGCCCGCGTGTTTGTCAGTTATCGTGGTAAATAGTAGCCTATGTGTTATTCTGATGTATAAGCTATGTTACTATAAAGTTTCGTGTAAATGCGTTCAGTAGTTTATGCGAGAAAGAGTTACAAACATACCATACATTAGTTTACCATACCATTTGAGTTACCATACAAACTTTCCTATTTATAATATTAATAGGATTTGTATGTACTTTATGGTGTATAATTAACACATTGTGTTGAATTGAAAAATTAAACATAAACAATAAATATTGGTCTATGAAATTGGTGAATATGAAATTACGTAAGATGGACTTCACTCAATAGTGATGTGAAAATTAAAAAAGTAGTCACTATAGCCATAGGGAAAATTCCATCGTAACCTTGTTATTCAAAACAAAAAAAAAATCTAGTTATGTTAATTTTAAAGACTTGGTGCATCGTGGAAAAACACATATTCAGTTGCATGATTCTGTCAATTGATTAGATTATATAAACAAGGCTGGCCATTGTCATAAAAATAATAATTGGACGAAACTCAGCGTTAAGTTTTTTATATATTTTAGGTCAATAAGAATGACAGCATATTTTTGTATACCTAGTTCCATTACATAAGTGTGTCGACCCAATGTACGAAAATAGTTTAATAGATGCTGATCAAATTATAATAAAGGTCTATTTACACTTGCAAAATATGACATTTTTTTAAGGTTTTTAACAACGTTAAGTCTGTGCATGCAACCATATATAGTCATTTTACTATCACATTTGTCGCTGACAAAAAAGTTTCGGGCAAGTTGAATTTCCTTTTATTTCTGCCGCCAAATGTCTATTGAATGCTTGACTTCTGGTAAGTACTAGAAGTTCGAGACCCGGACAAGAGACCATTGTGTATCTTCGTTAATGTTAATTCACGCGTAATTAGGCCCCCAAGAACACCAACTAAGGTCTTACCGATCGATATTTTAAAACTTTTTGCTCTCACTGACTGACGCATTAGCGCAGTCTAAATCTAGCCCTAAGAGAGTAAAGTAAAGGACGAATGGTTGTATAGAACTTTATCGATTTATAGAGTGGGAAACACGATACAAGAAATTATGACGCAAGTGAAGCAGCAGGCAATAGATACTATAATAGCATATGTGGAAAAACCCCTTAAATTTTGAAAATGGTCTGCAAACGTTTCAAATATAATAAGTTATCAGTTACCTACGTGATATAATTACGTCAACAGTGACAGCACGTAGTGTAAGCACACCTTTATATACTGGTTTTAACCAGTTAAAATGAATGTCGGAACTGTGCGATAAAATCTATTGCAACCATTAACCAATTCACTAGAACTGGTTGTAACTGGATTGAATGTCAGTGACTGGACCTGATAGACAAATTGCAATCTCGGAATCACATGCTACGTTAATTGGTAATCAAAATGGTTTATTTCTGTCTATATATTTCTATTTCAGTAATCGATTTTGAACGATTATACTGTCTGAATTGACCTTTTGGAGAAATTATTTTTTTACCTTTTTGCTTGTAATATTCTTCCAAAAGTTTTTTTTTGCGTGTTATGTAACGTATGTTATGTTACGCGTTACACGCACACAAAAATTCAACTTATTCCATCTAGTTTAAGTAATAGAAGGGGAATTTTAATTTCCTGGACTAAATTGGATACCAGGATATCTTATATTTATTAGAGGACCAAATCTTTTATATATATATATAAGTTATCAGGAATACAGTTGGGGAATGGGAATTTTATCACTGGATGTGTGCCTAAACGTCCTACTGATGAAATACTTAGAGTATTTACTTTCCCCATGAATCGCTCTATCTATTAGTTAAAACTGTAATAAAATGAGGTAGACATACGGACAGCCGCGGCGACAAACTTTATTTTGCAATATTTCGAGTTTGCAGCAATTGATGGTTAATTGATTTTGTATGTAGTATTTACAATGTTACACAATGTATAACAAATAAAGTATTAAAATCAACAATATTACAGAACAGTATTACACAATATTACTTCATAAATTATCACATGATTGTGTTATTAAACGTCAGCATTCAATAGGATGATCATTACTAATTATTTGTGACGAATTGGAATTTATTTCTTCATACTTTTTTTATTGAATTTATCCGTTTTTTTATTTTCTTTCACTGTTTGTATCTTTAAATACGAAAGTGTCCAAATGCCTTTATAATTACGGTGAAAACAAAAATCTTAAATGTATTTACTGAATGATTTTACACAGCTATTCGTTGCAATTGAAAAATAAATTTAATTTAATACAGACCGGTAAGACATTCATTTTTGAAATCAAACTCTCTGAGGAATACACTATGCATGTTTAGTAGGTGTAATGTTACCATTATAATATCACATATTAAAAATTTTTGCCAATGTTTTGTTAATTAAATATAGTGTACTCACAGATTTGTACTGTTCGAATACTTCTGGTATCACTTGACCTTTCACCCTCCATGATTTGTATTTGTACACTGGTTTGCCGTTCTGTACTGCAATTGTGGCTGCAAAATTTAAAAAATTATATATATTTTTTAACTTTAATGTGAGTAATTTGTAGTAGATTGTTTTCAAAATGTTTTTTTTAAATGTGGTTAAGCTAAAGAAGTATTTGCAAGTTTTTATTAACATAGAGTATTAAAAATCAATATATTAGTAATGATACATAGCCTAGTAACATTGTTAATAAGGTTGCATACTCACTGTATGCATTTAAAAATTAAATAATTAAATGGATGATGCTTGAAACAAAATCACTTATTAAAAGTACAATGAAACAGTTTATTTACGTATAATTGTTTTAGTCTAAATTAAAAGAAAATTCAAATAAAAAATCCCACACCAGAGACCATCCCAAACCAGCCACATTTAACCTTTATTATAATATCAACTTACCCAAAGGATCTTCTCTGTTGCCTTTGTCCAAAACAGTGAATACACCGACTACCTCATGACCTTCACTTTGAAGCAGTTTGAACACCTCCGCTGCAAATGTACTCTGCCCAATGAGGGCTACACGCAGCTTCTTCTTGGGTGCCTATAGCATATATATTTTAATTAGTACAAAGGAAACTTTTAACAGACTTAAATTAAATTGGTTTCAAGCACTAAAGAAAAAAAAGTTAATTTTTTATCCTACTTATGTTTACTGCATAATTTAACTTTAATTTTTATGTATTAAAATTATATAGTATTTGAAAAAACTGCAGTTTGTACTTACCTCGTTGGTTAAAGAAACAGGGGGCATTGTGATAAATTAATTTGCAGAGAATTTGCAAAACTGTTTATAAGTATGTTGTTAACCACACTTGCCGGCAAGTGGCGCGCGGTTAAACTGACTCGTAACTAACAGCACGGCCTTATTTAGCTGTTCTACCACCAATATAGCCTTGACATCGCTATCTTAAGTTCGCGATAATAGTAACACATTTTTAATCATTTCGAAAAGAATTTTAAGACTATTCCCGCTAAAATTAAGCTTTGAGTTTGACATTATTCAAGGCGGGATAAGCAGTGCTGTGATAACAATTTTGTCAGGTGACGCTACTGACAGTGACAGTAGTACAAGTGCTTTTGTTACTTAGGTAAAGAAACTACTTTTAATTATTTTTCGTTAAATATAAAAAAAATCTAAATACAGGTCCTCAAACAGAATTAAAAGTTATCATCCATGGTTAATTTAAAGATTTTAATCTCTGTTGTAATGTTTTATAAAGGAATGATTTTAAGGGCCAGCTCACCAGTTCCAGATGGTTTTAGATAATAATTATATGTCATATAAGACTTTAATGGATAAATGTTGCTGATATACCTATGTATGATTATCTGCTACATGTTTCTCTATTCAAGACTTGTGAAACCACAATCAGCTGTTATTTGGCAGCTGTGTTCTGTTTAGTCTATCAGGAACTCTGTCAGCAAATTAGCGCTTAAAATTGTAATTAATTCAAAATTCTTGTGTCGCGTCTTCTTTAAATATCAATCGATAAAATTTTAAGCCTAAAATTCGTTTCATTAGTAGCTTTATATTCAATAACATTAAAACAGTTTAGTTTTAACTAAACTAAAATAATTTTCCATGTACTGATATAAAATTTGAACTGTAATTATAAACTCAAAACACCTCAATTAAGTAAATTAATTACTGTGTTATATACTATTAAAAGTTTAACTCAAATTTTTTTTTAGTAAAAGTAATGTCATCGATTCTGATCTTTCTTGGCCAGCAATTTTGTCCATTTTCATTTCAAAAGTTTCCAGTTCATCAGTAGTCAATTTCTTAGCTGACATTTTGCTCCACCTTAATTACGAGTGTTTATCTGTGAAAGGGTATAACTGAAAAACAGAACGTTCTAAAATTGAAACAATAGGAAGTTTTATACTGCATAACAATGATACTGATTGATAGATCTCCCAAATAGAAAAGGACTAAAATAAGAGAAATAGTTTACATGTATTGTGGGCGTGCATAGTTTGTTTTGTTACTGATATGAATAAGAGTATAAGTTCAACTTACTGACAAAACATATAACATGATAACGCAAAAAACTGGTTTACATTGGTTTTTAGCAATGACAACTAAATGTTACTTGGGTTAAAATACCTACAGGTACAATAAGTTATGTTTTCTTAACCTTAACAATTAGATTTTATTGGTAATATCCGTCGTAAATTCAGGTATTTATTTAATGGATTTAAGCATATGGGAGGTTCTCTGACCGTCAAATAAATAAACTATTAGCACCATTTTGTTAAATACAAATTGATCTATTTAAAATAAATAATTTTAATAGTTTCTTAGTTATTTAGTTTACTTAAAATAAAAGTATAGTACTTTTATTGTGTGATTGATTGAGAGTAAAAAACCCTTTTCTCTACTAGATGCCTAGTAACGAAAAAGGTTTACTTTAAAAAGATGTGCTAACACTACGGTTGGATTTTTCCAATTGCGGTTTTGTAGTTACTATTGTATTCATCTCTTGTCTTTTAAAGACTACCAAACGTTTTCTAGTAAAGAGGTGATAGATTCTACAATATTTTGACCATTGCTTATCTACGAGTATATCAGGTATTTGGTGTTAACTACCAATGCGATGTCTCAGTGCCACTATTATCTGTGAGAACGTGTGTCGCAGAAAGAGTTTAAGGAATTTAAGGCTGTGCTGGCTGTAATCCAACATGTAATTAAACAGAAAGTCTAAGGAGTAATAGCAATTAACATAAAGTGGGCAACACTATGTGGAATAAAATACAGGTGTCAGTTCTTAATAAAAAAAGTTATACATAATTATATTTGTTTATATTACTACCTAGCTGAATTTACTCAATTATGCAAATGAAAAATAAGAACCTACAATTAAATGTGATTGAAATAAAAGCCATTGTTTCTCGCTTAGTTTCCGCAATTAAAAATGATAAAGAAAATTATTTTAGCACAGGAATTCAATTAAGTGATGTATTACAAATACCCCGGTGACGAGTTTAGTTCTTACTAGCGGACTCGAATATAAAATTTTGCTGTATTCACATGATTAAATAAAAATCTTTAAAATGAAGTACTAACTGTGTCAAGTTAAAACGATTCTAGGTTATTTAATGCAGTCCTGATTGTAAAGAATCCAGTATGTTCCCTGGTTTATGATCAGTCGTATAATATATAAAGATCTAGTGCGAACGTATTAGTCATCAAAAACTAAATCACTAATACGAAAATCCTTATGAAATTTCGTTTCTAAATTCAAACTTAACGGCGTTCAGATAAAAAATAAAAGCTTATAATTGCATTTTAATTATTCTAAAATGTCAACTGTATATAAACTGGTTCGATCTAGTTTCATTGACGATACACACACGCCGCATTATTTGCCCCCAGATAAATGGCTGCCACTGAACTGACCTCAAGACTGCCGACTATCAGCTGTTATTCATATCTCAACAGTATGTTTTTGGGTCTCTCAAATACCTATATGACATCATTTTTTGCTTTTATGTAGAGACGAAGAGTAGTATACGGATAAATCTTGAATTAATATCATTATTATGCTTATATACATAATTATCCTGAAGGTTTGCTCGGCTACCGTTTAATGTGTCTCAGTGTCCCTTTTGTGGTATCAAAAATGTGTCGACATTTTATTATAATTTCCGTGTGGTGATGGATTAAGAATACGAACCGTCACCATACCTATTCACCCAATGAGTGTAGTTTAAGAGGCAACTAAGGGGCTAAACTATTCAGGATGCATGACTGCAAAGAGAAAAAAATTTGAAACAAACCCTTTACTAACCCGTCTGACTAGCGCGGTACAGTAGGCCTAATCCTCCTTTCTAAAGTGACCTACGTTCAGTAGTGGACTATAAAAGACTGTTGCTGTGATGTGATGTGAATTATTATTGTGCACTTGATTTTATTTACCTCTTGTTAAGTAACAGCTGTTATTTATTATTATTTTTAATCGGTCACACTTGGTGTGTTAAAAGTATAGTTTTCGATAATGACCAAAAGTTGACAATGAGAATAAAATATTAAAGTGTTTTGTTAATGTTTCAATCAGAAATGATATTTAGCAACCAAAGTGAAGTGACATAATTTTCTTTACAATTTTAAGAAGTAGCTTTCTATCATATAAGCACAAGTTTAAAAAGGTATTTATTATTGAACCTTTTTTGATGTAGAAATTAAATATCAGGACGATAGAAATGATACGAAATAATCGTAGTATTTCTATCGTCCTGATATTTCTGTTCTGTCGTCAGCTGATTCGTCGATCATTCTCTACTACAAAAGCTAATTCATAATCGATTGCTCATGTGTGAATTCAATATCTGCATCATAAAGTATTTATAAATAATAGTAACGTGCTTACATTCGGACATATATAGATATCGCTATGCGTTTTAATTTAATAGGCTAGATGACACCTTAGTCAAATTAGTTACTTTTTGTCATCTGTCAAAAGGACAATTTTGTATGAAAAATGTACTAAATACAAAACTGTGACGTCACTGTTTTAGACTACTCAATTGAACAATATATTTCACTGTATATTTGATTGAAATTCGTAATAATAATAAAAATCTATGTTAATTGTATTTGCCGAGATGTTTTGTGATATTAGGTGTAATGAAGTAGACATTGGTATTTACATATTTACGATACAGTCATCTACTATATTCTTTGGCTTGATAATTGTGTGTACTTATGTGTGTTTTAAATACAAAAAACCTGTATTCTATTCTTTCTTTCCACTGGTGTTAGTTATTGTAAGTATAGTGTAGACCACAGGTCATAGAACTAGTTGTTGTGAATATAGTGATGCGACTCTCAGAAACGAAATGATCTAAAAGTCTGAAGAACTCTTAATAGTAGTCGTACCAGCCTTTGATGAAAACGACAAGCGTAGCAATATTTTACTCAGAAGTATTTTATAAATAGCTAACTTTTAGATTTTTATATCTTTTCTATTATTGCTGCTGTCGCTTTATGCACTTATAACAGCGCCGACGTATTCCGGCTCATAATTCTAATTTAGGAATGTTTATCTTTTCAATAAATTAAATAAAAGTAAAAACTAACTAATGTCTAATTTGAAGGAAAAGTTCTTAGAAACATTGTTTTATTAATAGCCATTTTGTTCGTTGAAAGACGCTACATTATACCTACAGTGTACGCGATAACTGATACCGACTACATGAACTAGTTATTACTGCTTTCTTGAAATAAACAATGATTTCTGTAATGCACACGATGATAGCTACGTAATAATACGTTATTATTTATAGGCTCGATAGTGATAGCCAATGAAAGTTAATTTGAGTATTAATTTACAATCGATTTTTGTAAAAAAAGGTGAGACCTAAAAATCACCATTGTGATACTTGAATGTGTTATACAGTATTAAAAAGGGAGTTATAGATAAAATAAATGTTTTTTTTTTGTGAGTACATTTTTGTCTCTAGCATTAATTGTTAAAAACAGTATATTTGAAGATTTTTGATTTCATTTATGTATATAATAATAATTCATTTAAAACCAGGACGGTATAGGATAAAATACCAACTCTATTCTAAAATACTATCATAATTTTTATAGCTAGATCCTCACAAACACTTTCTAGGCAATCGTGTAGTCAGAGCGTGGAACAAGCTTCCAGATGAAGTTATATCTGTCCAAAATGTGAACCAATTCCAAAATCGACTCGAGAAGTTCTTGGTGGACTCCAAAAAAGAAAATTGATTAGAACCCTCAGGATGCAGGCTTTATCAGTTGTAACTGCCTGCCTGTCTATGTAATATAATAATAATAATAAAAGACTTATAAAAATATATGATACTTAAATAATATTTATAAAGATCGAGCGAGGTATATTTCAAGGTGACAGTCTGAGTCCCTTGTGGTTTTGTCTAGCTTTGAACCCTCTCAGTACTCTGTTAGAGGGTTCAGGGTTAGGCCATCGGTTGCAGAAAGATGATCAAGTTATATCTCACCTTCTTTATATGAATGATTTGAAATTACTGGCCCCCACAAAATTACAATTGACGGCGTTATTAAGGGTCACTGAAAACTTTAGTAATTCTATCAAAATGGAATTTGGTGTAGACAAGTGTGCAGTCATGTGTGTAATAAAAGAAGGGCGTGATTGTAGAATCTGAAGGAATAGAACTTTCAGATTCAACAAAACTCAGATCTCTGTCTGCCACCGAAACTTACAAGTATCTAGGCTTTTCACAGTCCTTGGGAATATCAGAATCTGGCGTGAAAGAAAAGTTACAGAAACGCTTCTTTTGCTGCCGAAAAAAAAGTACTTAAAAGTCTTTTATCAGGCGGTAACAAGGTGCGAGCCTATAACAGTTGGGTCATGCCGGTTCTGATGTATTCCTTTGGTGTACTTTGATGGACTCAGACCGAATTATATGCCCTTGATAGGAGAGTCCGTACATTGCTGACTGCTTTCCGCATACACCACCCACGTTCATCGGTTATGAGATTGTATATTCCGCGAAAGTTTGGAGGTCGTGGTCTCTTAAATATCAAGACTCTACACAATCACGAGATATACAATCTCAGAGAATAATTTCTACAGATTAATGTGGGAGTGCATCGCAATGTAGTTGCAGTGGATACTGGTTTTACCCCGCTCGCTCTGGCTAAAGAGAATTGGCGCAAACTTGTAATACTTAGTACTACTGATCGCAAGGAAGTATGGAAGGGTGAAGAACTTCATGGTCGATTTTATCGGGCCCTACACGGGTCTGATAAAGTGACATCTGTCGGGCGTGCCATCGTCCTGGAGAATCTACTAGGCATATTATTTCTGGTTGTTCTCGTCTTGCTAACGGTGAGTATTTGCACAGGCACAACCAAGTAACCAGGATCGTACACCAACAACTTGCCCTTAAATACCAACTTGTTAATTTCGAAGTGTCTTACTACAGGTATATGCCCGACCCAGTTCTCGAGAACGGTCGTGCTACGTTATATTGAGATCGATCTATTATCACAGATAGGACTATTGTTGCCAATAAGCCTGATATTGTGAACACAGAAATTTACAAAGACATTTACAGAAATTTACAATTTATTTATTCAGAATGTTATAAAACATTTACAGGATCTTTATCCCAAAAGGATACTGTAAGTAAAATAGAAAGTTATTAATAAAAAACTATTACTTTTAAAAAAAATGATTTGTAAAAAATCTTTTATTTACAGTTATAAATATCCACATATATTGAAACAATATTAATAAACCTTATGACGCGTGACGTAGCCAGGGCCATATTTAAGCAAGTATAAAATAAATCATTTGAAAATAGTTAGGCTCTTAAAAATATCAATGACGAATGTACTGTTTAAATATTTTTAACAAATATGTAATTGATATTTGTGTGTGTTAAAACCTAATCAGGATTGGCAATCGAACACATATTACGATAACTATTACAAATACACGTAAATGCTAAAGCAGAAGATATTTTCAAACCAGTCATTTTAAAACAGAACCTGATAAGCACATTTGAATATATTCAAATAGTATTTATACCAACACTAACAAAAAATAATAATTTAGCGTTAAGCATAATTATGCTATGTTGACGCTATATTATGATTAATTTAGCTTTTGTGGTACTAAGAAATTTGCTGTGCGTTCCCATTTATGTTCTTCCTATGAGAAAATTTACCTTGCAATGAGGTTACATACAATATTAAACTTTAAAATAAGCTAATTAAATATAATATTGTTATATTAAATTTTCAGTCATTATCACTTTACCGGTCACCTAATTCCACGATAGTTCTCAACAGTGCACTTTGACATAACCTCAATTCTATTTTTGTTACGAATCTAGATATGCATATATTTTTTACTCTATTTTATATTATACTGCTTTCTTAATTAACCACAAAGGTCAATAAAAAAAAATTGGATCAAACCTGTCTTTATCAAAAAAAATTTTTGGTTCAAGTTATATATCAATAGATATTATTTTTATGTTACAGATATTTTTGCTGAATAATAATTATTTTTAATGAGAGCCATACTTCGGCACCTACGGGCCGGTTCGACCCGAATAATGCTACATTTTCACAGATAACTGTTGTTAAGCAGTAGTTACTGGCGCCCAAATACTCCCATTGGAAGGTTTTCAGTGCAGTTCTAACGTTTGAGTTGTAGGTGTCCACGGGTGATGGTAATTATTTAACGTCAAGTGATACATCTGCTCGTTTGCACTCTATCATACCATGAAAAATATCCAAAACAATTAAGTAGATAATAACGAGTCCAGAACTAACTCTAAACTAGAACAGGCGCTTTATGCAAGGAAGTAAGCAAAATGAGGCGACCACACTTATCTGAATCTTAATTAAGAATAGCCCAAAGATCAACAATCCAGATTACGGCGGTTGTATTTTTATAAAAGCAAATTTACAAGTGATTTCACCATATTACATAGTTCTTACATTGTTTCATATTCAACTTTTGTAGTTTCTGCTAAACTATTACTTAATTTCTTTAAAACTATAAAATATATAATAGTTGTAATATTTATACTAAAGTATATTCACGTCCAACCTTAAAGTATAATTCAGAAACAAATACTGCCTAAAGAAACCTAAAATCTTCGTATGATGCCCTTAATGTTTAAGTGAGCATTTATTTTGAGCTTGCGTCAGACATTTTTTGAGAATGTTGTAAATGACTCTTGAGACTTTGATTATTTAGTTTGTTTCTTCTCAAAGCCTGTGTTCGAGCGCGTCTTATAAAAACAGGTGATTCGAAGCGAGGGGCGTGTCGACGTCGATCCAGTACCCCAGCTGTAAAAGAATTGAATGCTTTACTTAAGATGACATATGATGTTTCCTTTTTAGAAATCTCATGTAATTGTGGTTTAAACTAGATAAACTTAAAAAGAAATTGATAAATATTCTTCAGTGATAACATTTTTAAGGTTAAGGTGACATTTGGTGTATCAGTTGACACAGCTGCTCATCGGTGGCGCAGTAGTAGTATGCGACCGCCGCACTGAGGTCCGGGTTCTGTACCGGGTCGGACCAACTGTTTGTATGATCTGCAAATATTTATTTCAGTTTGTGCGTTTTCTATGTAGAAAATGTGTATAATACCAAAATACTTGTATCAGTATTCTATCACTCAATCTAGCTGTGATAGTGCAACCTCTGTTTAGTTTGAGGCTAGATGACGTTGCGTGTTAGATGTCTAAATATTAAAAATAATACAAATTATACTTCATATGTAAGAAATTAATAACCTTCTCTCATTAGTTTGAAGTTGCTGTCTCCGATTACTCTTCTCAATCTCCTTTCGTCAGGCTTTTCAAAGTTTTCGAACGATTCTTGACTAGCTTTTAAAATTTCTTTATACTGATACATATATTTCTGATTTAATATGGCATCGTCCAAAGTTCGGGCACCTAATGTCTTTTGCATAGTATAACCAAAAGATTTCGTTAAAGGCGGATCTTGAACTATATTGTCATTGGTTAGATTATGTGTTATGATATTCTGAAAACAACAAAAACTTTAAGAATATCGTTATCTTTCAAAAGTTTTATAAACTTTTTTAATAACATTTAGTTAACTAATTTAACTTCATACACTTAATGTTGTTATACACTTAACATGAGACAAACTTGTCTGCACTATGGTAACCTAAATGTTGATAAACATACTTAAACACTTCTAAATACACACACATATTGTATATGAATACCACCCAGACAGAACAAATGATCGTGCGAACTCAATTATTTGTTCTAGACGAGAATCGATTGTTTATTCTTAGTAGTTCCATAACTGGCTCCACATGGGACTTTTGAAACTCATCAGTGCCATGCATGAAATTAGTAAGAACAGATATTTGAAATGTAGGTTTATCCCCAGTAGTTCCTTGAAGCAAGTTCCACATGGATATTTTTATTTCCATACACAACAGCAAGCATGTGGCCTTTTTCACACAAATCACAAATACTTTCTGCTCGGTTATTTCAAGCAACATTGAGTGAAAAGATTTCCTATACACATGTTACACAGGACCAGAGGTGAACTAAACCCAAAATTTCATTCAAACACATATTGCACACACCACACAGACAGACAAAATTAAAAAAAAGAATTAAAACTTATTTTTGGCGTTTGTTACTGGTAGTGGTATTTTTCTAAATAAATATATTTTTTTTAACACACGAAAAATCCTACGGTACATCATCTTTGTGTAACTTCAATGATTTAGGCAGCGTACGCCAAGATAACTCTCAGAGACCAGTTTTTTTTCCGACTTAATTGACATGTATCGTTATATTACAACCAAAATTACATAAAATCATTACAAATTGTAGCTTTTATGTGATTCCGATGTATAAGCTATATTACTGTAAAGTTTGATCCAAATCCGTCCAGTAGTTTTTTCGTGAAACAGTAACAAACATCCATACTCACAAACTTTCGCATTTATAATATTAGTAGAATTTTAGACACAAAAATTTAAGTAATGTTAGCTGTAAAAGTAGTATAAAATTAGACGAAACGAATTGGAAAAAGCTGAATAGCACACATGACCTTCAGCCTGGTAGCCAGAGGACAGGTCCGTGTTATCACTTTATCAGAATCCTGTTGCTGTCAGACTTAATTAGCCATAAAGCAATAATATATGATGAAAGTTGTAATCTTAAAAAAAACAAGATAAAATGTCTCATTTAATCGAAATGAACAGTTGATATGTATACCTGTGATAGTTCACATGACTCACATGACCCATATAGTTAATCTGTATTCCTTGACTTTCAACAAAGTATGTGTATAAAAAATACTTACACTAATCTCGTTAAAACTAAATACATTTTAGGAGACCAAGGAAAAATTAAAAAATATACCCATGAGAATTCATGATAAGATTCTGGTGACAAAAATTCTGAGTACATATTTCATACTTTTTTTTTTTATAGCAGAAATGCGATCATAAGGATAGAAATCATGTCCTTTAAGGGAGTAAAAACTGCACGCTAAAGAAGTAGTGGAAATTCCCATCACACAGAATATGTAACGGGTGACGTAAAACCACCTAACGATACTCCATACGTAGTCAGATTCGGAATGGTGGCCACACATATTACTGTTTGTCGGCGATGTGGAAGTCGCGCGCTTAATGGTACTCTCTAGGATATACCTTGACTCCCGGCAGTAGGTTCGAGTTTAGCATTATCGCAATGTGCCGTTTCCTAAGATTGACACCGAAAGAAGAGGGTAAACCACTCTTTGTGAGTATTTAGGACCGGCTTTTACACAATTTACGCCTTGTTTTCATAGATAATAGAGTCACACTGATTTCAGCACTAACGGGCCGGTTCGACCAGGGCAGTACTACCGTCTCATAGAAAACCAACCTAAAGTGACAGCATCCGAGCTGTCGTATTACGTTGGTGAGTGTGAAATCGGAGGCCCATTAATGTAGGGGTGAGAGTTATTATGGTAAGTGTGTAAGCCTTACACTGTCACGATAACTGTCATGTCGTTTACGTTCCCAAGCGGGGTGTGGAGAAGCATCACACTAAGCCACCATGGTCTGTGTCACTATACTACATTGTCTGCATTCACAAAGAGTATGGTGACCACCGCTCTTGGATTCTATGCATGCTTTCTATCAGGCAGAGTAAAGTCACTTTGGCAAGTTCTCAAAATAAAAAATAAAAAATTCCTGTACGTTCTTAGGTTTATTTTACGAATAGAAAGAGTGCATGAGTCTCTGCTCACAAAAAAGTATTCCAAGGAATTAAAGATTTGTGAAAAACTTTCAAAGCTTAAATTATCCATATCTTTGACAGTAGCTTCAAAAGGTTCTTGCTGTATATTTAGCAATAAGAACATATATAAAATTCAGAAGAGCACAAAAATTACATTACAAAGATATTAATTGCATACGATGCTATACTCTACTTTTGAAAATGTACTTGCACGTTCTCAAGTAAAAACACAGAACTAAAATACTTATTGTAACATTATACGACGCAGATACCTCTATTAGCAGAATTAGTATCACCAAAATTGTCCAAACTGCTGCCATCACTATCGCTTGTGTATTCACAAGCAATTATCTATGATTTTTACTGCTATCTCTCGGTAGAGAAAGCGCTTACGGGTGTAAATGATCTCTCTCGTGCACAGTACAGCTGAACTAATCGATAACTGAAAATCAGAATGGTAATCGGCAAAGAAGATTCTTATAATTTCCCAGTAGACATTATAGCCGTTAACAATGATGTTATGAATGCTACCAGCAGTGACGCTATTGTTGTCTTGCTCCCAAGAATACACATCGTAAAAACAAATGAATGTTCGTAAATAAAGCAATAGTAAATTGCAAGCTGTTGTTGAATTAATCTATTTGTAAGCTTATGTTTTTATGTTAAACCGATTCATAGCAATTTACATGTAGACTCGTTTTTTTTTTTTATTTACAAAAGTGATGGAAGTGTTAATCTAAATTCTATGTTATGTATGTTGCATACTAGTTCTATATAACATAATTTTCAGAATAAAAAAAAGAAGTTTGACAATTATGAGTATGGAAAAAACTTAGAGTTGGAAAATTAATAAGAATGTAATGGGACAGCCACGGCTTCGGTACAAACGGATCCGCTCGACCAGAATACTGCATTTTCACAGAAAAGTAATTGTGTAATAAATTTGAAGAAAAACGGTCCCACTCCATGATACAGTCATCCACGAAATCGACTACTAAAACAGGTAACCAAAAACTGATTTTTCGCAGCTCCAAAGGCTAACTGAAGTTCAGAAGTTGTGGGGTGCTTGGATAGAAAACCTCCACGTGGTGCACCTTGGTAACGTTGGCGATGGTGTTCATCACTGCCAACGGCTAATGTTCTAGCACGAAGAGGAAGCCATTTTCTTTAGACGCCTATCACAGAACGGCTTCCAGAAGTCAATCTAACTTCTGGAAGCCTACGAAGATCAGAACGCTTGCGTTCCAGGTCCGTCGTACCGTCGGATGATAACTCCAGTACGACGACGAACACACTGGAGCAGATGTACATGGAGCTCCGCGATTGTCGCAAACGCGGACGCTTCATGGACGAAGACAGCGACACGTCTCTGGAGTGGGTGCCTTCCAAAGTGGCTAGTAGCCGCAGAGGGAGGTCGGGCACACCGGTCTCGAGGCCGTCAGGCTCCATCCTTTCAAAGGCGGATGCCTATAGACGGTTTCGAGTGGAGGGAGAAAATTTAGTGGAGGAGGAGATCACCGATCTCCTGCTAAACATCCAGGGGCCTGCTTTGGGGGATTCTGTCTCACAAACGCCGGTGTCTATGCAGGAGAGGGCGAAAGTAGCTGTGGCCATCATAAACAAGGTGGCTACAAAATCTACGAACCTTAAAGGCCAATTCGTAAAAGCCCGGAAGGACTCCTCCTCCACTATAGCTGGAGTAGTTGAGACCCTGATTGGAGATGTAGCTCGCCTCCAGGCTGCCAATGAACGCCTAACAGGACAGGTAGCTGAACTGAGTTCCCAGTTTGCCCAGTTTCGGGCGCAGGCGGATGGATCTGAACCTGGTCCGGCTCCGCGGCGGCTTTCGCCCTCGGTCGATTCCAGTGATGCCCACCTTCGCCAAATTCTGGAGGCGCCAAATTCTGGAGACATATGCTGGATGGGCGTCTTGCGGGCCTTGAGGCGAGACTGCCTCCGGCCCCCGTTGTTCGGCCGCCGCTCGCAGCGGACAGATCGTGGACTGCATCAGCGCCGGCTCCGCCTCCCATTACGGCTGGTCGCAGATCGTATGCAGCGGCGGTGTCGGTATCTGCACCTGCGATCACTCCCAAGTCTGGACGAGCAGTCCGTACAGTAGCGAAAGCAGCTGTACCGAAGGCTGGGCCTGCAGCGTAGAAAACTGCGCCAAGGGTAATGGAGGTATGTCCTCGCCTTCCCACTCCAAACCCTGGTGTTTCAGCAACAAGTCCCTCTGCGACTGCTCCCTCGAATAGTGAGTGGCAGTTAGTCGGAGGCAATAAAAAATCCCGTAAGCGTAGAAGCGTAGTAGGAGGGCTGCTAAGAACGCAGCCTCGACTACGCAGCCGCCCCCGGTAGCGGTGATCAAGAAAACGAAGCCACTGAAACTACAGCCGCCTGAAACTGCGGCTGTGGTAATTACAGTATCACCGGAGGCGGCAAATGGGGGACTGTCCTATGTGGCTGTTTTCACGAGGACCCGGGACAGCCTCGCCACAAATAACTTTGGGACAGTAGGAGTCAGAATGCGCCTCGCCCAGACGGGAGCTCGAGTCCTCGAGGACGCGTTTGCCGAGAAACTGCGGGGTACATTCGAGGCCACGGATGGTGTAAAGATCGCCAGGCCTACGAAGTACGTAGAACTGCGCATTTCGGGCCTGGATGACTTCGTGACGTCCGAGGATGTCCGTGCTGCAATTGAGGAGAAGACGGGATGCAGCGCGGACAGCATCCGGGTCGGCACCATCCGCCCCGGTTCAGGTGGGCTTGGCGCTGTGTGGGTCAAATGTCCAGTAGTGTCGGGCAAAGTCCTGGGCGACGCCAGAAAGTTGCTCATCGTTTTCGTGAACGCTAGGATCATGGTCCTGGCGCCGAAACCGATGAGGTGTTATAAATGTCTGGCGTCGGGACACACACGCGCCATCGTTGTTTTGACTGCAGCGGGCTATGTTTCCGCTGCGGTCGACCGGAGCACAAGGCGGCAGAGTGCTCTGCCGCCCCTCACTGCCCGGCGTGTGCAGCGGGTAACAAACCCGCCAATCACCAGATCGGGCAGGGGGGGCTGCAAGCCTTCCCACAATTCTCGGCAGACGTCAGGGGCTAGCCAGTCGACCCAGGCTGCCTTTGATGTCGTTCGTGCGTCGACATCGTCGCCCATGGAGGACGCTGTAGAGATAGTCCAATAATGGACCAAGTCTCCAGTCTCCTAGCCCAGACGAACCTGAACCACTGTGCTGCGGCGCAGGACCTTTTCCTGCAAATCATGGCACAGTGGTCGATCGGTGTTGCCGTAGCCGCGGAGCCCTATTACGTTCCTCCCCGTCCAAACTGGTTGGGTGACCAGGACGATTTCGTGGCAGTCGTCGGCTCCACGGCGGCTCATTCCCCGCCCTTGTCGCTAAGAGACTAGGGCACTGAATATGTTGCTGCCGAGTGGGGGGGATCACCATATATGGTGTCTACTTCTCCCCCAACCGGAGTGTGAGCGACGAGGTTTTCCTTAACAACTTGGAAACCTCGATGCGGCGGCTAACATCTGGGCACGTCCTAGTGCTGGGGGACTTCAATGCAAAATCCATTGCTTGGGGTTTCTCCAGAACGGACGCAAGGGGCGAGGCCGTAGAGGAGTGGGCGGCCTCGGTGGGCCTCTGTTTATTAAACAGAGGCTCCACCAACACGTGCGTGCGACAGCAGGGAAGGTCGATAGTGGACCTTTCGTTCGCTACCCCTGCCCTCGCCGCACGAGTAAGGAACTGGCGCGTCCTGGAAGAGGTTGAGACGCTCTCAGATCACCTCTACATCCGATTTGAGCTCTCCCGGACCCAGGACCCCAGTAGAGGTCACGCGGCGCGGCGTTCTTCTCGCTTTCCGCGGTGGGCTGTAGCCAAACTAAATAGGGACCTACTAGAGGAGGCAGCCATCATTCACTCTTGGCTGTCTCCGCAGGCTCCGACCGAGGAGGTTGACATGGGGGCCGGCCGTTTCCGCGATGCGATTACGCAGATCTGCGATGCGGCCATGCCCCGCATCCGACGTTGTCGGCCTCCTCGGAAGGAGGTTTACTGATGGTCCCAGGAGTTGGCAGACCTCCGCGCGGCCTATACACGTGCCCGGAGGTTCTGCACCCGTAGTCGGCGGCGACACCGCGAAGAGGGCGGAGAAGACCAGCTTCATGAGGAGTACCGAGAGGCACGGAAAACTCTGAAGCTGGCCATCAGTCACGCCAAAGAAATTAAGAGAAAGGAGATGCTGGAGGGTCTCGATTGTGACCCCTGGGGTCGCCCTTATCGTGCGGTGTGACAAAAGCTCCGCACGTTGGGCCCCCCCCATACAGAGACACTCCAGCCCAGCTTCCTGCAAGAAGTGGTCGAGGGCCTTTTCCCGCAGCGGGTGGAACACACACCCCCGTTGATGGCCTCCATGGTCTGAGACGACGGGGGGAACGAGGACAATGTTCCACCCGTCAGGGAATCGGAGGTAGGGGCGGTTGTTCTACGGATCCGCTCTAAGAACATCACACCCGGGCCAGACGGGATACCTGCCCGAGTGCTGGCCCGAGCCCTCGAACACATGTCGGACCGCCTCAGGGAGGTTCTGGACGCTTGCTTGGCTTCCGGGCGCTTCCCTGAGTGCTGGAAAAGCGGGAAGCTGGTCCTATTAAAGAAGCCGGGACGGCCTGCCGATTCGGTAGCGGCCTATAGGCCCATCGTGTTGCTGGACGAGGCGGGTAAGTCGTTTGAGAGGATACTCTCTGCCCGCATCGTTCGACACCTCTGCGAGGTGGGTCCCGATCTGTCGGACGCCCAATTTGGTTTTCGGGCGGGGCGTTCGACGGTCGATGCCGTGCTACGCCTCGGGGCCGTTACCGAAGAGGCGGTGAGCTGTGGCAGCATGCTGTTGGCGGTGTCGTTGGACATCGCCAACGCATTTAATAGTCTGCCATGTAGCTGCATCAGGGAAGCACTCCACTACCACGGGGTGCCGGAGTACCCGAGGCGGCTTGTGGCAGACTACCTTGAGGAGCGTACCGTCATGTACGAGAACCGAGATGGTGTTCTGCGGCGGCGGCTCATGTCGTGCGGTGTTCCGCAGGGGTTTGTCCTCGGACCACTTCTGTGGAACATGGAATACGACTGGGCTCTTCGAGGTCGTTTTTCCCAAGGGCTGGGCGTAATTTGTTACGCCGATGATACGTTGGTCACGGCCCGGGGAGCGAACTTTCAAGAGGCAGCGCGCCTGGCCACCACGGGAGTCTCTTTGGTGGTCGGGCGTATTGAGGCGCTGGGTTTGTGGGTGGCCCTAGATAAGACGGAGGCTCTGTTGTTCCATGGGCCCCGTCGTGGTCCGTCCCCCGGCGCCTCTATCGTAGTCAATTCGGTCCTCGTACCGGTTCAGGCCCAGATGAAGTACCTGGGCCTGATCCTCGACGGGAGGTGGCTCTTCGACGAGCACTTCCGACAGCTTTCTCCAAAGCTGGTCGGCGCTGCCTCTGCCCTTGGGCGACTCTTGCCCAATTTGGGTGGAGCCAGCGTCGCGACCGCCGGTGTGGGCGGCGGCTCTGACCGCCCAGAATAGGGCTCGCCTCTGGCGCCCCCAGAGGATAGTGGCGGTTAGAGCCATACGCGGTTACCGCACCGTATCGACGGAGGCGGCATGCGCCTTGGCCGGAACTCCGCCGTGGGATTTGGAGGCGGAAGTGCTCGCCGAAGTTTATCGGCGGACGGCTGACTTCCGGGCGGGTAGTAGCATACGGCCCCCGCCCGAAGAGATACACGAGTGGCGTGAGGCCGCTCGTCGAGCCACTATGGTTCGTTGGTCGTTCCGGTTGGAGTCTCCTCGTGCTGGCTTTGCCCTCGTGGAGGCTCTCCGGCCGGTCATCGCCGAGTGGGCGGGGCGGCAGCACAGGACCCTTTCCTTCCGACTGACGCAGGTCCTTTCCGGGCACGGTTGCTTCGGGAAGTATGTGCACTCAGTCGCGAGGAGGGAATTGAGTCCCGCCTGTCACCACTGCGACTGCAGTGAGGACTCGGCTCGGCATACGCTGGCGATTTATTCCGCCTGGGCGGCGCAGCGTGGGGTCCTCACTGCAGTTATTGGAGGAGATCTCTCGCTACCAGCCGTCATACGCTCCATGGCCGGTAGCGACAGTTGTTTTACCGCGGTCGCAATCTTCTGCAAAGACGTAATTTCGCGGAAGGAGGCGGCGGAGAAGGCCCGGGAGGACGATATCTACTCGGACCCAATTCGCCGCCGGCCTTGAGTGTGGCCGCGGGTGGACGGGATGGGTTTTCCCCTTCATCCGCTACAATGGCCAGCCGCGAGGAGGCGACGTCCGCGTGTGCCGTACGTCGCCTAAAATAGAAAGTTTACCCATGATGGTGCCTGCATTAGCGGGCAGGCGCTAGGAGGGATCTGGATGTCGTAATAGCAGCGGTTCCCGGATCCCTGCTATCTCAGGCGCAGAGTGGCACACCGTGTGGTTTTAGTCGGTCCGATTCTGACACACCACCCGCCGTAAACCCCGGTGGGGTGACGGCTCGAGGGGGTTTCCACACGTTAAAAAAAAAAAAAAAGTTCAGAAGTTGCGCTTTACATTTCGAAGGTCTTGTAGTTATTTGTTTGGTCCCCCATAGCTATCAGGCAATATCCAAAATCATGAACTCATACAAATGTCCTGTAAAGGATGTGTGAATATTCAGACATGTGAAAAGTATGTATGGGAAACAATTCATTACGTTGCTCTTACGCTGTGCAAATAGTTACGTTCAACTCATTTTCTGTTATAGGCAGTCAAAATTGTTGCATGCCATATGTCAATGTGGACCATATAATCTAATCGAACATGTCTACTTACAATAAAACAGTTTACTTACCTTTTGATTTACCTTTTAATTTAATACCTAATGACACCAACAGAAAAAGTTTTGTTATCGTCTTTGTTCGCATATCGTGTCGTATAAAATATCAATTAGATTTTTCTTGTTTTCAGCAATTTTTCGTCTGTTTTTTTTAACAACGCTCTCTTTTAGCTTTTAGCTTTATATATAATATGTCGCGTGCGACTCTACAAGCAAGAAACGGACACAAAGAACCTCTAGTCCCCGGACAACAATTTGTGGATAACAGAGTGTTATTCCATGTGGAGTTTGAACTCACAAAACTCAACACAGTAGAAGACGGCGTGATGACCGCTTACTCGTAAACCATTACGCCGTCCATACAGTCAATCGAGTGATTGAGGTTAACGGATCCCAAACCCTTGACTTTGGGGAAGGGGGAAAAAAATCAAAGATCGGCGATGCAATTGTGACTCTTTAGTTACAGGTGTGTAAAGGCCCTGGATAACTACCAACAGGTAATCTGCGTGCTTGTTTGCCCTTATACCATAAAAATATAGGTTGACTTCTCATCCATTTTTAGCTCGTTTAAAATTAATGCTTAGTCACTATGCGTTACAGTTCCTGTCACACGATCATTTACAAATTTTGAATATAGTACAAACAGATACTGAATTATAAAATTAATATAACACAATTTAGCCCCTGATTAAATAACTCCAATATTTGTTGAAGAGAGGAAAAATTCGTAAAAAAAGAAGTTGTTTATTGTGTTCCAAGCAGACATCGGCTATGACTAAAATTCAATACATATTCGTTCTATCACTTTATTCTATGAGCATAACATTAAAATGACGTAATTAAGAATTATTTAAGATAATTTTAACATGGAATTTTTTTTTCTGCGTTGTGTAAATTACGAACATTATTGCGCAAAAATTTTAATCTCAATCACTTATCGCAATTATTTTGGTCAGGAAAGGTCGCCATAAAAAATAATAATATGCATGGGTAACACAGATAGCAGTGTTATGTAAAGCAGTCCAAAAAACTATAAGATCCATTAGGGTATTTGGTTTCCTAAACGTCTCGTTGACAAAACTATGCTTAAATGTAACTTGACCTGTAAACACATTTTAATTTCTTTTTTTAAGAAAATACGACTCGTATGTGATTAAACAAGTATAAAGTTGACTTTTGGATCATATCATGTTTATTTACAAGTAAGCAAGCTATTTTCAAAATGTGATATCAAAGTACCAGCGTGCTTACAAATATTGTGACTTTCAACTAACGACGTCGCCGTCACATAATTCTGGGACTCCAACAAGGTTGACATTCCGTAGAAAACAAGTCCATTGGGTACGGAAGATATGGGTACACTGCAGTAACCAGCTTTGGATGTGCACCACATAAGTATTCATATAACCATGACACTAGTATTAACACTAATATCGTTATTGTGACGTAAAGCACAGCTTAACGGAATAAAGTCACATATATCTGATGAAAAAAAGCCCAAAATTGTGCCCACAGTTTGCGAACACCGTGCGACTAGATTGACCACCAAATACTTAAGCATTTGATGCATTCTATGGTCTACTTTTATATAACGCAAGTTGATTTAAATATGAGTAACTACACAAACTTCAATACTCAGTATTAATGTATTCTCTAAAATAGTAATATGCAAATTATCGAAATCAAGAATTGCTATTGTATTTTCTTAGGCGCATAATAGACTATCTACATTTGCTTATGAAGATGTACTTATAAGACCTTCTGCTCGGCGGTAGGCTTTGTTAAAAAGACCATTACACCTGACCACATTTTCGAAATTTTAGTAATGAAAAATTTAAAAATCTCTTTGTTCTTTCGTTAATTAAATCACGTAATGAGTTTAAATATATATTATACACGAATTCATGCTTTACTCTCTCTGGGGCAGAGGTAATGATTGCAAACAATTTACTTCAAATGACTTTTAAACTTTTATCAATATATCTCTTATTTGTGCGAATAAGAATGTCACCATGCCAGCAAAGTCTTGCCTCCTACTTTTATTGTATCTGCCAAAGTTGAGATCGTGTCTGTATCTTAATTTTTATTTCTAATTAATAAACATTTGAGATGGAAAGCTAAAAAAATTATTACAATTGTCTTGTTAACGTATTGTAAATTGTAATAACTAATAATTTTGCATATCGTAACCGCCTATAGTTTACCAGGTCACGTACGATTGCTAAAGTTATAGTAAAAGGCAAGATTGATCTATTAAAAACTATCGCAGTAATTAATTTGCCATCAGAGGTCCCTCACTGAGAGCCCATGTTACCGTTATTGACTCAGATCACCACCGTTATCTTCTTCGTTGGGGATCGCCCCTCTCCTTATGCTTCCCAGTAGTGCCTTTTTGGAGTATTACAACTACAGAAAAAGACCAGTCCTCCTCATCCGCCAGTAATGATTGCTGGTGGGGACCGATCTAGTCTGACTCGAGGAGAAGAAGGGATCTACAACTGTTCAGAGTTATATTAGGTAGCTACTCGCAAATTAATTGATAATCTGATACATAATGTGCTTACAGAGGCGCCTTCGATTTTTAAATAGCTAGAATCATACAAACATTTTTTTTGCTAAATAGTACAAAAAGGAGAATACTTACGTCAGGAGTTCCACTGTCTATTCTACACACACACTTCACAATCACTTCACATATTAAAACCTAATCACGTGAGTCCAATCTGCAGTTGTAGGCACTGAAGAATTCTATTATCCTCGTGTTTGCTTCATCACCACATCAACTCGAAGATATTTAAGTAAAATTTCAAGTCGATATAACAAATAGAGGCACGTTACTGTTATATGTATTAAATATTAAATAAATAATAATAATTAAATAAATATTTTGGACATTTGGCACACAACAACATTTAGTATAAAACTAAGCAGAGCTTGTACTACGATAACTAGACTGACTGATAGAATTCTTATATACCTTTTTTTGTAGACACATACATATTTTACACAGAAAACTCTCAAACACCGAAATAAATATTTGTAGATCATACAAACATTTGGTCCGACCCGGAATAGAGCCCGTGCTCAAGCACAACAGTGGAATTTGCTAGTTATTTAATGTTAGCAAAGGAAACTAATGAAAGCTTTTAAATAAATCGGTCGATTCAATTTCAATTTGTATCTCTACTTACATGTAAATTTACTCTGACTAATTGATTGATTCATCAACGCAAAATCGAAATAGTTAGTGACAAATTGAAATTTTGGCAGTTTTTGATGTTGTAAGTACTTATGTAGATACTTAACACAGGCATTTTTGAGAATTTACTCCTAAAGCGGTAACGTAAGGGACGAATGATTGTATAGAAGTGCTTTTTAAAGTTATGATACCGAATGAAAAATAATCATGCAAACGAATCGCTGGCAATGTCTCTTATATATCTTCCATTGAGAAAAACACTTACTTTGATGTTTTGCCAGTTACTCCTGACGCAGAAAGCGATAAAATTGCCGAATAAAATAATGCTATTAAATATTACCCATGATACCTAAATGTGTGTTATTAATATTACTTTAAAGCTGTTCAAGTGTTTCTGATAGAAGTTTTATCAGAATGTCTCACCTACACTATTTATTTATCTTACTTGACCCCTTACTCTATTAATCTGTAACCTGTCCTAAAGTTTTTGTAATTATCAAGTTTATTCGCAAAGAAAAATAATCTCCCTTAAAACCATTTTACTAGTTTCGATTCTTTCAATTTTAACGTATTAAACAGAGACGGTAGTAAAATTCTTCTTATGCATTGAGCAGATGAAATAGATAAAAAATGCACATTATAGATTACTTAACATAATAATATGATCAGTTAGACTTAAGAAATCGTGTTACCAGAGTTCTATGTCCTCTAAGGAATTCATTTAAATTCTTTCCTGAATTGCTCATGACTCCTGAACGGTAGTTAAAATAAATGAATATTTTACCATTAATTAATCTGTTTGCACGTTTAGCCAGTCATGAAAAAGAAAACAATAAAAACGTGTTAATTGTAGCGACAGCACATGACGATGTACTCTTAACCGATCTTGGCCACGACAACCAGACCAGCCTACTTTTTTTTTTCTATATTAAGAGCCTGCCAAAGTGACTCTACTCTGCCTGATGGAAAGCATGAATAGAATCCAAGAGTTATGGTCACCAAACTCATTGCAAGTGCTGACAACGCAGTATGGTGACCCACACTATGGTGGCCTAGTGAGATGCTTTTTCACGCCCCGCTTGGGGACATAAAAAGCATGACAGTCATCGTGACAGTGTAAGGCTCACACAGTTACTACAATAACTGTCACCCCTGCATCAATGGGCCTCCAGTCTCTACTACGCAAACACAGGTGCATTCTCTGTTTCCTCACTCTCACAATCTAATTGGATTTTTATGTGATACGACCGAGGAGAGATCAGGCGCAGGACAAACGGCTTGACGTGCTTCCAAAGGCACGGAGGTTACGATGCCAACTTCCTAACTCTGGATTGTTATCAAGCGTTTCTATAATCGAAAAAACGCAATTTCGGTTCGATCCGTTCATCGAGCTCTAGACTTCTTGATTGATAGTTGCTTACGCTAACTGCTATCACAACGAGGCAGTTACAGCACCAAATAAAAGGTAGGTAAACTGAGATATATGGCGGCGGTACTTTGGGACAATATCGACAACTCGCTGACTCCTAGAGGCCTATGTACAGCAATGGAAACAAGAACAAGTTCCATCTGTGTGCCAGAAAGTCACAGGCTCGTTGCGGGCTCTATAGGCTTAAGTACTTTCTACCAACAAAAACTAAGGTAATTTTTGTTCAGACCCTGATATTATCAATAATTAACTATTGTGACGTATGCTACTTTGACTTGAATGCGGATCTGCTCAATAAGCTTGACCGTCTTCTCAATAATTATATTCGATTCATTTTTAATTTGCGAAGATGTGATCTAAGTATCGCTGTCATCTGAAATGGCTTCTAATTCGCCAACGTAGACAGACACGGGCATTGACTATCCTTCATTCTTTACTCTTCTCTCCAAGTTCTCATGGTGCAAACCACACTAAAAATCTTAGGTCTTCCACTCACTTACTTCTTCAATGATCTTCACACCGCTCTGATTTTCTACACTCACCCTCTTAATACAATCTGTACTTTTATGGAACGCGCTCCCTTTCGACATCAGGATGGCAAAAACTCGCCAAAGTTTCAAATGTCTATTGTGGCAACATTTCTTAAACACTCTATCAAATCCACCTTAATTTTATACTATTTGTTTCTATATAGAATTTATATGTTATATAATGTATGTATGTGTGTGTTTGTTAAAGTCAAACTTTTATAATTATTATACTTTTTCATAAAATCGTATCGTAGTTTCTGTGTATATTATTTTGGCTCTGCATCGCCCTGAAGACGACTGGTACAATAAGTCTACGGTATTAAGTCCGCCTTTATCACTTTTTATGTGCATAAATTATAAATAAGTAGATAAATAAAACTAGATACAAGAGTAAAACCTTCTAGGTTGCCTACATGAACTAGATTCCTGATTAGCTAATATTGTACTCAAAATGACCGTCAAAAGTTAATTCATAACATGCAATGTTTGTTTTATACTCGTTCGTTCGTATGTTCGATAATCTACGAATATCTTATAATTATCATACATAATAAACTTAAATTTTATATGTTATCTGTCGAGAATTTCATTGTAAACAAACTTAATTTAACTAATGTAACTTAATTAACTAAATTCATTCTAGTCGTACATTGACAATCAGCTACGATCTCAAAACACAATACGAATCCTTTCATTGTCGCTTCAAAGTTCTCAAGTGTACTTAGATTCTATTAAACTTAGGGATCTTAATCATGCTTATGTAAATTATATCGATATTATTATAAAGAAATGTTACAGTTACAGTCTTACAGTTTTAAAAATGGTCCCAATGTTCTTTAAAAAGGTACCATTATAATATAAATTATAGTCCAATGTGCACATTATATTTTAGTCATTACTCATTATCAGTCAAAGTTAGTTACGATAATGATTTCAGCAAAAGATAAGATAGAATTCGTAACTAAAGCTAACACAGGCCGTATGTCCGGACTACGAAATGTCGTCAGCATTTAAGACAATGTATTGCACTTTGTACCAGTCTACTTTAACGCGTTTGTCTGTGTTCGGGATGTCCCCTATCCCAACTGGTTTGTACGTTTCCATTTAATTATTTCTAAGCCGTATGAGTCTCTTCTGCGCATACTGTGAATCATTTACAGAAAGGATTAATATTAAGTTAGTAATATTCCTCAAACTGACTCAAACTTGCAACAAACAACTGCCCTGACGCCACAATATTAACTACTTCATATTAGAATTACGACTACGGTGGGTAGAATTGATAAATATTAAAAACTAACTGGTATTCACTTTCCATCAAATGTTTCAGGTGACCCATCTACTTGTTTGCCACCAATCTGATAAAAAACATACATAAAATTGTGTAGTACATGAAACGATATATTCGTTTTTGACACAGTTAAAATAAGTTACTATTTTTAAACCTTCAATTTTTTTATGAACGTACAAACATGGTTATAAAATTAAAGCTGTAGGGATTATGGATTTATTTAAAGATTGCAATAGTGAATTGAGGAGATATTGCGATTATATAATTTCAATGTTTAAACAGATTATGTTATCAGAGGTATGATAATATAACATTTTTTATTATTGTACAGCATACAACAGTGGAAACGTTTTCACGTGTATAATCATTTCGATAAATGCTGGTTGTTAGTCAGAACGGGACCACTTTTACGCGAGCCGTCTGTACAAAGTGTGTGCCATTGGAGAATTCCTCCATTTGTTTCTCGGTTACAAGAAATGAAACTTTTTGGTGCTATTTTAGTGCTGGCAGTTGTGGGACTTTCTTTCCAAGTAAGTTTTGTAGTAAGACACTAAAGGAAATTTAGTAATATTTACCAAAAAGTTTTAATTTGGCCACAAAGCGGTGAAAAGTTTAGGTGTTTAAGAAAATTTATAGATCCTTTGGGAGTAGTAATTTCTTCGAAAGTTTCATTGATTATATATTAATAGAGGTATTCTATTACGATATTGACTTTAACACAGGAATAGTCAGTTGTACAAAGGCATTTTGTATTGCAAGAACAAATATTCATTTGTTTAAATTTATTGTAAAAAGTACACAGAAGTCATACGTATAAATGTGTAAATACGCTTTATAAGTATTGCCATCTCTTTTACATTGTTTGCTACAGACAAAGATGTAAAATGAAACCCGGGATAATGTATGGATCACAATGTTGTTGATACGATTCAATTTAATTTTTAGATAGCAATTGTTACCAGTTATATAAATAAAATTATGTATTTAAAACAGTAGGAAGTCTATTACGAGTGCAATCCAATCGATCTTATTCATTTTAATTATTACAGAATATTTACAACATCAGAAATCTATCATTTTTTAAGGTAAAGGTTAAATTTGATAGCCTCTTGTATTTTTAAAATGTTTTCATCAAGAAACTGTTTTGGTTGGAGAGCAGTTCATCAACTGCCTTTAACTGTCCTTTGCTGCACGTAGGACTCTTCTGACCTGTTTATCCCGTGGGTGTGGTAAGAGCCGTCGAAGGGAGCAAACTGCGCAGGACAACAGCTAAGAGCAGGAAAAGTTGAAATAAATCCTTCTTTTGTTCTTTGTTTGTATCCCTGGGGTCATCACCCCACAAGAGTTTGTGCCTTAGTGGTGTGTCGGAATCGGACCGACTAAAACTTCACACTGTGCTACTGGGGTAGGAGGGATCCGGGAACTGCTGTTATTAAGCCATCTGGACTCCTCTCAGCGCCCATGTGCACTGACACCATCTATGAGAAAACTCTATTTAGGTGACGTACCACACGATCTGCTCCAATAAGTCTAGTGAGGATCCCCGACAACCCCGTATACAGCTGTCTCGTCGCGACGTTGGCTTCACCCAAACTGGGCAAAATTCACACAAGGGCAGAAGTAGCCCCGACCAGGTTTGGAGCAAGTTGTCGGAAGTGCTCGTCGAAGAGCTACCTCCCGTCTAGGATCAGGTCCAGATACTTCATCTGGGCCTGAACCGGTATGAGGACCGAATTTACGGTGCGGGGGGCGGACCACGACGGGGTCCATGGAACAATAGGGCCTTCTTCTTACCGGGGGTCATCCGTAAGCGTAGCGCCTCAATGCGCCCGACCACCAGAGAGACTCCCATAATGGCCAGGCATGCCGCCTCTTAAAAGTTCGCCTGGGCTGTGTGTCATCGACGTAACAAATTATGTCCAGCCCGGCAGAGAGACGATCTCGAAGGGCCCAGTAGTATTTCATATTCCACAGGAGTTGTCCAAGGACAGACCCCTGCAGAACACCACACTACATTAGCCACCGCCTTAGAACAGCGTCTCGGCCCTCGTACATGACGGTACGCTTCTCTAAAACTTGAAATAAACCCTGTAACAAGCCATTCGCTCAGCTTGACATAGTAGGTATAAAATTTTTGTAAAGAGAAACCTATGTCAGTAATGGAGAGTTAGTTGTTGATGATAATTGATGGTGTATATTGAACTGGAAAGGTTTTTATTTCATCCCTCATTGTCTTCCCTTCTTGTTTAGACGAAGAGGATAAATTGTGTGTATTGATGGATTGGAGCGTACAATACTTTTCTAAGTTATTACCTTGGAATAAGTAAATAGCAACACTTAAGCAGCAGTAGCAGCACTTAATTAACACTTGGAATAATTTATTTAAATAAATGTTTCTTTGAATTTATTGTCGAACCTGTCGAATAAATTCTAATTATTGTATGAATTTTGGAGTTCTGCATCTTATTACCATGGTAACAAGGTAACATTCATATTGTGATACGTATGATTCTTGACTATATCCTTCGTCCACCATGATTATGGCAATGCTGGTTTATTTTTTAGCTTTTCTACCAAAGCAACTTTTGATACAAAAATATTAACTTCAGACGCGTCTAGAAGTTTAGTGGTTATGATAACTAACAGAATTGCAGTAGGATGACTATCTAATGTGGAATTAATTCTAGCTAAAGAGGTCTGGTTTTGATTTTATATTATTTATATATCTGAAGATAAGCGGATTATAAACATACTTAACTACTATATCCTGGCCATATTACAAGTTTTCGACCCTCTAAATGTTAAATATTCTCATCCAAATTGACCACTATCCCTTTTTTTTCCTTAGCGGCAATCTCCTCCAGATACCACCTATTGTGGTTATGTTGGACTCGAACCAACCAAAAGCTGCACGTCGTCTCAGGTACTAGTAGCCGGGGATCCAGGTGTACCCTAGGAAGATAATCCCTGGAACCTCGACGTACCTTGGGCTATCTACCTATGATTTGTATATGAATAACTCCTGAGTGAGAACTCTGTTGTTCCCTTTTTTACCCCCAAAAGGACGCACATGCTCCGTAGTGCGTCGTGCTTACACTCTGGCCTGCTTCTGCTAAGATGACGATGGCCTCATCTGTCACCTCGAGCTTGCACTTATGGAGGACGAAGATCGCTCTGTGATCCCCAGCGCCCGAGTCACCTTCGCTACTAGGTCCGTTCTTGAGCCTGGCGGACCAGAGAGTTCTAAACCTCTCCCGGTCCCGCTCCACCATCTCCTTTGCAAGCATAACTTACTCACAGAAGGAGACAGTGGAGTTCCACGCGCTCTCGCTCCGTACCATGGGCACAGTCATGCTACCTAGCGAGAGCATTCTCATTCAGGTGACCACCACGAGGGTCACGCCCCAGCTCCACCCACACCACTGTGTGTGTTTTAGTATTAGCAATTCTAATGAACATTGCTAGGTTGTAAAGCCACGCTGATTTCAGCATAAGCGGACCGGCTCAACCAGGGCAGTACTACCCTCCTACAGAAGACCAACCTAAAGCGCCAGCATCCGTGTTGTCGTGTTTCGTTGGTGAGTGTGAGACCGGAGGCCCATTGATGCAGGGGTGATAGTTATTGTGGTAACTGTGTAAGCCTCACCATGTCACGGTGACTGTCATGCATTTTACGTCCCCAAGCGGGGTGTGAAAAAGCATCTCACAAGGCCGCCATAGTGTGGGTCACCATACTGCATTGTCTACATTTGAGATGAGTGTGGTGATCACAGCGTTTGGATTCTGTTCATGCTTTCAATCAGGCAGAGTAGAGTCACTTTGGCAGGCTCTTAATATAAAAAAGAAAACATGAGTCTTCTAGTTTTAAGTGGTTCTTCAGTAGATGACTCCTTTTTTCAATTGACATACTGCTGCGTATGTAAAAGAATTGTTGTACTTTTGTTACTCTATTTTTATTTTATTTATACTTTAAGTTGCATGCCAAAGTGACTTCTTGGCCTGATAGAAAAAAAGCATGAATGGAATCCAAGAGTTGTGGTCACCATACTCACTGCTAACGCAGACAATGCAGTATGGTGATCCACTGTGTTAGTGGTCGTGGTGCATGGTGGTGTGGTGACTATAGTGATCTAGTGAGATGCTTTAGTCGCTTTTGGATGCTTGAGGACGTGAAAGGCATGACAGTCATCGTGGTAGTATAAGGCTCCCACACTTACCACGATAACTGTCACCCCTGCGTCAACGGGCCTCCAGTTTTGCACTAACTAACGAAACACGATATCACAGATGCTATCGTTTTCAGTTGGTGTTCTGTGAGAGGGTAATACTGCCCCTATTGAGACGGTCCGTTCGTGCTGAAATCAGCGTGGCTCCACCTTACATTTGACGTAGGTTTTCTCTCCAATTTGTCAAATAAAACTGTATTAATTATAGTTTAAAATGATTGTACGTGGAACTAGTCATAGCTATTTTTATACAGTGCACGATCTGACCGCTAAGCGGCAAGACGTGACTCGCGCTAGTCGTTGTGAAATACATATAATTTGTTTGTTTATGTATCGGTGCGTCGCGGTGTATTGATTTGTTTGTTTCACTTTGTTTACGTAAATTGCGCAAGTGAAATAATTATTTTGTATCGAGGCACTTACAAAATGTTTTTCCCCGTTTTAATCTTGTTTTGTCTTGTGTCGAGTTCATTTGAGGTTGGTTGAACATGGACATCAATTAATTTTGTTATTTGCCGCGTGCTGATTCTTTTTGTGATTCTTCTTTTTTCTTTACGTTTCATTGTGATTCATGATGCTTTTTTGTTTATATACATCTGTAATAAACACATTAGAACTGTTTCTCAGGGCTGCTCATAGGTATCATTTATTATATATCGTATTGTCTCAGACAATTTCTGAGAAATAATTAAATACGTATTGTATACCCATAAAATATATTTTATTACATTGTCAAATAAAAGGTGTATAGTGTCACATAGCACGTGTAGCATGTAATGGTATTTGATTTAATAAAAGTTATTTAAGTTCTACATTTAAAGATTTTATAAAATCTATCACCTCTGACATGTTTCTATTTCGGTGTACCGTGATTGCGTCTTTTGACAACTAAGATATTTTTTAATAAACTAGTATTTGACAATATAAGAGAGTCTATACAACCAGGATAAACAAGATACGTCGTATATTAAAACAATCTAATTTTATGTCTGATTAAACAGTCTGGCAGTCCTGCAACCGATTCACAATTGATTCAGTAGGTTTCTTTTGTCAATGAGCATTAATAAGTGTTAGTTTGACCTTTTTTGTAGTAGAATGCGTATTTAGACACGTAGTATACCAATGAGACAGTGATGAAGACAGTTTCTGGGCCAAATAAATATATATTCAGAATGAAATATATGTTGAGAATGAAATATCATTATACTTACTACACTTTTAATACGAGTAAATCTCTAATGTTTCTATAAACATCAGGTAAAATTGCATCGTTGGTATAGCGGTCAGTGTATACAACTGACATCAAAACTTTTTGGCTTCGATTACCGGGCTGGAACAAAAGAAAGTGTTATTGAGGTTTTGTTACTGTAGAAATAATAACAGTCCGGGGTGTGGCAGTTGAGGTCTTAACTGCCTTACTTCGAAAAGCACGTCAAGACGTCGGTTCTGCGCCTGATCTCACCCCGATCGTGTCGGATATCCGTCCCATGGGATAGTGTATCTGTGTTTGCGCACGTACTTGTGCACTATAATATCTCCTATACGCTATCGCAGTTGATTGATCTCCGCTACGACATTACAAGAACCAGGCGCACCAAGCTGCTGCCAATTGTTTAGCCTCTTGTCTTTTTCTCTAACCTAATAAGTTGAATACGTTTACTTACTTACTTCATTAAGGCCTAATGACAGTTTCGACTTCAATTTTATTTTCACTTGTTCAACTATTATGTGTGTACATTTTAAAAATTACACTTTTTACGGATTAGGAAAAGATTAACTTCAAGAGATACAAACGCGTTGTCTCTGCTTAAATCCCGATTCCAGAACGCAGGGGTGGTAGATTTTGGGTTCCCGGTACCTCACCTGGTGTAAAACAACGAATTAATTACACTTGCAATCCGGTCGAGCCCGGTTTAACCCTATTTATTTATAGCAAATAAATAAACCTATTAATTTACAATTAAACATATAACGTAAAGGTCTGTTTCACTAACGAAGTCAACCTTTAGGAACTAGAATTTCAAGTGCCTGGCCAATTCTGATCATTGCCATTACGTATTCTCAACGTTATTTTTGATAACTCTTTACTCTCGTAAATAACCTTCATTCACTTTTTATTTGGATATTATTATTTAAATTGTTGACATTCTTTCATATAAAATATCTTGACACTGCCAAGTAAGGTCAGTAAGTGAGTTAAGGCCTTAATTGTGCTTACAATATTCGTCAATTCCTACATTTTAGTTAAATAATTGCAATTTACATACAGAATAAAGAATAAGACAGGATAGTGTAATGTAATAACAGATGTAAAAGACATATAGATAAATAGAAATAAAACTTTAATTTATGGAAAAGCAAGCATTTTGTTACATAAACGCAACTTACCAACGTTTGTTGAGCATGCGAAGTCCATTCGTTGACCTCCACAACCCTCAATTTAAGAACTAGGGTATATTGAAATTCTGTAGAAAGACTGTTGCAGGACTTTGTAGGGTTCTAACTACCCGTAATGTAACGATTTGAATTTATTATCCTTACTTATTTTATAAATGCAAAGATCTACCTATCTGTTACGTTTTTAAGACTAAACTGCCTAATTGATTTCAATGAAATTTGCCATGAAGATACTTTGATTCTTGAGGAAGGACATAGGGTATTTGTGAGTGAGGGAACCGACAGACATGCGGGCAGAAGCTGGTTTACAATACATTTTACTTTAAACGGTATGGCAACGATCGTGGTTGTTGTTAACTGTATTAGTTTCTGTTTTACAGAAGTCCACTCCAGCAGATGACCACTATATCGCAGCGGTAGTCGAATACACTGTCAGCAGTAATGTAGAAGCCAACAAAGCCAATTACGAAGCACTTATAGAGCAAGCTGCTCAACAAGTATGTATTTTTTTTCATAATTTTTACGCCTAGGGATTCTGGCGTGAAAATGGGCAAATGTGTGGAAAAAATTAGGGTGGGGCTTTATTGATCACCATCAATTTGCTAAATATAATTGGAATCCACTTAAAAACCTAATTATGGTGTAAACCGGATATTTTGGGAATGTAAAATGAGAAAATTGGGAGTATAGTTGAATCCGTAAGTCGAAAATCAGGACACTCGATTTTAAAGTTAAATCGAATAAGAAATTAATCAATTCTTATATAAATACTTAAATGTTCATAGACCATCGTTTTATTCTCAAAATTTACAACTTCCTACATGTCAATCAACGTATATTATTTACATTACAGAATGCGGACGTGATAGTGTTCCCAGAATTGACTTTAACTAACGCTACGACAAGTTTCGCCGTACCGATCAATGGTCTTCTGCGGGAGTTTCCGATACCGGCACTTCGGCCTGATCTCTATGATCGGGTAAGTTATTGTATATTTTTATACCATAACCTAGGTGTATTTACTTTAGTCAGTGTTAGGTGTCAAAGCGCAATTAATATTCTTAGAAACCAAACAGTACACAGCAACATATATTGTTACAATATTAAATCTTTTTAGTTTCCTTATGTTAAGCGTGTTACTTTATTTATCTTGTTTTATTTTTCTAATAATAGTTCCTTATCATGCGCTACTAGATAAAGAGTTATGTCACTCATTCTATTTTACGTAAAAAGTATTTTTCTTTCTAAATAAAAATATGATTTTGTTCATAATTTTTTGTAGTTGAATTGGATAGGAGACTAACAGAAAACCAGGTCGTCTAGTAGTAAGTGGCTACCGTCATCTATAAACAACTGTAACTCAAATTGATTGACGAATATTGATTATTTTTGGTAATCCTTATTCGATGAAAAGTGGCGGCAGAGTTGCTTAGCACCGATTTTCTGAGAGGTCCTGGTAAAGACCGGACGAGCCAGTCTGCATATTCCGAATCATAGCTAAATAAATAAATATTTCGGACATTTGACGCACAACGTTATCTAGTTTCCAACTAAGCAGAGCTTGTGCTATGATAACTAGACTGACTGATAGAATATGGTACTCATACACTTTTCTTTTGTAAATATATACGTATTATACATAAAAAACACCCAAACTATGAAACAAATATTTGCAGATCATATAAGCATTTGGTCCGACCCGGGAATAAAACCCGAGACCTCAAACATAGCAGTCACACTCACTACCATTGCGCCACCGAGACAGTTAAATTCGCCCATACTATTGAAATTATGTTTAACTACTGGAAAAGGACATAACATAAGAAGTGTTTTCATTTCAGTTGCTCGTAGCCTTATCTGCAGCAGCTCGACGAAATGCTATTTATGTTGTGGTGAACGTTCGTGAGAGTGTTGATTGTCGACAGCCGCAACAAGGCGAGGAATGTCCGAAGCAAGAGCTGTACATCTTTAACACTAATGTTGTTTTTGACAGAAACGGGTCTGTCATTGACAGGTAATCAATTTTAACATTACTTTTATAACCTGCAAAAGTGAAGGTTAAGTTGAAACAAGCCCTTTTTTCACCGCCTGGCAAACTGCAAATGCAGTGGGATTGTGAGTAGGAATCGGACCGACTAAAACCACACGATGTGCCACACTGAGCCTGAAATAGGAGGGATCTGGCAGCTACTGTTATTAAGCTATTCGGACCCCAAATTGAAACAAACTTTATATCAACCAGTGTTGCCAGTGTGGTATGAAAACCTAAAATCTCCTTTTTAAAGAGTTGCATGTTATGTCTAAAAGTAGTCTGTTAAAGACTGTTCATGAAAATGATACAGTTTCATGTAAAAAATATGCATCAAATATATATCAAAAATGAAATGCATATTTATAATTATTTTTATATTTTTGCACCGTTTAGAGTCGAAACGTAGTATGGGGTCTGAGTACTCTTTTTATGTGTGTAGAACTAGCGAAACAATTGATCAACAGTTCTCGTGATCAGTAGGCCAGTAGGTCTACCTTATTCTAGCAAAGAGATTTAGCATGGAAATCCAACGTGGCAATAGTGCCAGCCTTCTGGAAATGCTACTAGAAGATGATAAGAGACTATGCGGGCTTAGGAAGCTTGTAAATATCAAACAATAGGGTATAAAGTAATATGAAATTCGTACATATATGTGCCAAACGTTTAGTTCCAGGAATTGGTATGGTAACCATTTCGTTTACTGTAGACATAACCTTGTTTGCAGATATCGGAAAATTAATTTATTTGGGGAAGCAACCCATACTCCAGCGCTGAAGCCTGACTTGGGTGTGTTCACGACAGACTTTGGTGTCACTTTCGGTCATTACATCTGCTTTGACTTGATGTTCCAAGTGCCCGCCATTCAAGTCGTGCAGAAGCATAACATCAAAAATATAATTTTCAGCACAATGTGGTTCTCAGAGTTACCCTATCTGACTGGTTAGTAGATCTTTTGCCTTCAAATACACTTAAATAATAATGTTTTATTTTAGGTTCTATCGCCTAATGGTTAGTGAATACGATTCAAAGGCACAGAGTGCATAGCCGCCTTTCGAGTCACTCTATACAATATCAGTTTGATTTGGGCTTCTGGAACAAACTAACTCACTCTGTGAAAGATAACGAAAAAGTTGCTTAATACTGGTTTTCTGTAAATCCATCCTAACATTAATGCTTAATCTATCCCATGTTAAAGTTAAAGCATATATAAGAAGCATAGTTTTTTTCAAAGACATGAAACCTTGTATGTACACTAGGGTGTCCCTTATATGACAAAAAAAAATTTTTTTTCGAATTTCGAAATGCATACCCTCTATAATTTTTACTAATGCTATAAGATACTTAAATATAAAATTTTATCAATCTAGCATAATTGCAACCAGTGCCGACCGAGCTTCAAAGTTTAGTAAAAAACGTGTTTTGTCCTAAAATTTCAGTCTGCTATAATTTCACTATAAATGCAATGAATTAAGTGAATAAAATTAAATAATAAATTAGATGAACATTAATCTTTAATTAAAAACATGAAGAAATAAGAATCATTCAGGGTAACTTCTTTTTAGAGTAGTTTTTTTACAGTCTGGATACAATTTTAGATGTTCCTGGACACAGCGCAGCAAGAACTGTTTTTGTTCTTCTTCAGCCGTGATAAGTCCGTTAAAATCTTGCATTAATTTAACAGCCCTTTCAGCAGTATCATTTACAACTCTCAAATAATTTATTCTTCTTTTAGCCTCCAGAAAAGCAGCATTGTTATTCCAAGAAGATACATCTTCCTTTAGAAAACTGTCGTCGATCTGCAGTCGTGATAAAAATTGTTTGCTCTTTTCCGATACGAAATCATCCAGTGCTTTATCTAAAAAAAAAGAAAAATAAGTTAAATAACAAATAAAAATCAACAACAATTTTGAAAATAAATAAATAAGTATTGGACATTGAAATTGAAATCCAACAAAAAGTCAATTTAACTTACCAAACAACTTTTGAGTCAGTTCTTCCTTCGACGGGTCATAGCGTTTGCTAAAATCCGAGATTTTGTCCCTGTTGAAGTTAGCAATCATCTTCTTCTTAGTTTGGTTGTCAACTTCATCATCAAATAGTGATAGAATGACTGTCTCTTCACATAAATACCACAAGTGATGGCTGAACTTGCTTATAGAAGCTTTAGAAATTGTTGCGTCAACTTTTTCATACTCTTTTAACATCTTCAAGAAGCGTAAATCTTGATTAGGTGCTTTGGTCGCCACTGTACATTCGAGCCAAGGTTTAACATACAATATTACGAGAAATAAGCAAACATCTTGTAGAGCCTTTTTGTCCTTCGCAGTTACTCTGCATTGTGACTGAAGTAATCGCTCTCGCCATCCAGCGTGCCTGATGTATAGCTCCGGGGGGCCTTAGTTTTAATTTTTCCTCTGTCTCCTCCTAAAAATATTATGCACAGTTCGACCAATTCGCGGTAATCATCTCTTACAAAACCTTTATCTAATTCTTCCTTATAAAATAGTAACAACGCTTGAATGTCTGTCTCGGCAACCCGTGCTTTTACGAAATTAAGAGATGGTTCAATTTTAGTACAATCAATGTTTTTCCAATTTTCTTGGAACTTTTTGAACATCGGAATATCTAGGCTACTAGTAATTTGCTTAATCTTGGTTTCAAAGACAGCTTTTAGGACCAATTCATAAACATGATGACGACAGGCGAAAAGCAACAATTCTCTTCCTAAAGTTTGCTCCAAAATAGCACAAGCTCCATTGAAACGGCTCATATTGGAAGCTGTTGTGTCGCAGCGCATTATTTACACTTTATCATAAAGGTTCCAGTCCAAGAGAGTTGCTGATACAGCCTTCGCTTGATGTTTTCCAGAAGAACTTTCTAGTTTCGGCACTGCAAGAAGCTGCTCTCTATCGTCAAATGAAGCTATAACTGGCAAGCGTTCTTCTTTTGAACTCCGTACATCCAACCCCGGTAATAGTTTTCCATCCCAATGGACTGTGACTATGTCGGGTACATTGTTTTGGAAGTTAGATTTTATTGCTTCTGCCCTTGATTTTCTAGTTTCAGTACGAATTCGCTGAATCGAGGATTTGTTAATACAGAAATCATCGCTGCTCAGACCAAGCGCTTCTACCACCGCATTAAGAATGTAAACGGTATATCTAATGCTTAACTGGCATCGATCTAAAGCTGCAACTAGTTTAGGTGTTATAAGATTCTTTCTACCTCTTTTTGAACTTTGTTCATGGCAGGGAACGTCCGGCAAGCTGAGTTCAGAATTCAAGATCTGTTCTTCGTCTGAATCTTCTACACTGTCTAAGTTATTTGTGGTGGAAGTAGATGCAACAGCTAGTGATTCTCTTTGTCTTACAATCCTTTCCTCTTCTTCCAATCGTCGTTGTCTAGATCTTTGTTCTTTTTCCGCCAATTTTTTATCTACACCACCTAAGCATCCCGGTCGACCTGGCTCTCTCTGTTCCATTAAAAATAATTTATCTTCCTCTATTTTCATTCTCTCAAAAGCATCAGCATGTGCAATATCAAACAAATTATCAAGATTAATTATAAAATTGTTCTCACGACTCTTAAACGTAATCTGAGTTTTCTTACAATTTTTTTGCAACTCTCTCCAAACATGATATAAATCAATAAGTTTCTTCACGCAGTTAGAAAATGCCCTTGTTGGAATTCTTGCTTTTTCCCAATATATGATGCACTCCCTAATCACAAGATTTGCACTTTCACTAACAGTCAATTTAACCTCACGAATATTGTAAAATAGGACCGAGAGAACTTGTCGATTAGATGGTAATTTTGCACCATTTATTTGGTAGCTAGTCAATCCGATAAGAAAAATATTTTGTTTATCACTCCGTAATTCCACCAACATGTTTACGCACTAAACAATGAAGCACTAATAGTCTCAAAAATCACGTACGAAATGGCAAATAAAACATGTCGTAACAGGTCACTGGGCAGTACTTAAGCAACTTGTATCGACAAGTTTAAATAGCAAGTCGGCACGGGTTATCGTTTATATATCGAACTAATATTTTTTTCTAGACAATATAGGGTTATTACGAAACTTTTGAGAAGGTATGCGTAAAAAAATATCGAACTTGAAATTTAAGGGACACCCTAATGTACACTATAAAATAAATTAAACTTGAAAAATATAGATTTTGTAATGCTTCAAAACTATCGATTTGACGAATTATCGAGTGATTCTGCGATTAGTTTTCGTCTTATTGTTACTACATAACATGTTAAGTGTGTAGTAATGTGTAAAATATTGATTTTCAGCTGTTCAGATTCAAGAAGCGTATGCTTATACTATGGATGTGAATTTCTTAGGAGCTGGGGCTAATAATGTAAGAGTAGGCTCGAGTGGTTAGTATGCCAATTTTGTTTGTATAATTACGTTAAACAATTAATAGCGTCTGAGGCTCATTACTATTTTTTTTATTTCGAGCTTGGCAAAGTGACTCTACTCTGCCTGATGGAAAGCATGAATAGAATCCATGAGTTGTGGTCACCATACTCATTGCGAATGCAAACAATGCAGTATGGTGGCGGCCCAGTAAGATGCAATTTTAGACCATTTTATTACGTCCTGTACCTATGGAACGACGTATGTGACGAGACTGCAATGCATCTGAAAATCTGCAATGATTTGGAGCAGAGGAAGTCATAGAGTTATCTAATATGATGGCAGCTTATCTAGTCTAAGTCTAGTCTTCGAATTTATATATTTAATCGCTTTGCTCGTATAACAAATAATAACAAATTTATTCGAAATTTGGAGATTTTATAATACAAACAATTTTCAATAACACAATAATATCATATTATGTAGGTATATCCTAAAAGACATTATTTATTAGTTTTATTGTTTTACGGAATGACCTAATTTAGCGGCAACATTTTAATATAAAATTTAAAAAAATATTACTTTGAATAAACAATTAAATAAAAAATATTAGGCGTGGTTTCTTTTTTTAATATGTTAATCATACTACTCAACAATGTTTACAAATATTTTATTTTTCAGGGTCAGGCATATATTCGGGCAAAGCCGGTGCGTTGGTAAGCATCATGGCAGGGTTGCCTACAACACGGCTTTTAGTAGCGAAAGTCCCGAAAGTACCAGGAAATGTAAGTTATTTTGTTTAAAGTTACTTTTTAATATCTTAACTTACTGTTGGTCTTATTTTAATCCCTGCTAATATTACATATAAATGAAAATGTATGTTTGTTACGGTTTCACGTGAAAACTACTTAACCGATCATCATGAAATTTTGTATACATGCTCTTGGAGGTCTTAGAAGTAACATAGGATATTTTTTATTAAAACAAAATAAAAAATATTTATTTAAAATGATCTGTTATGAAACTTAATGTGGCAGACCAAAAACCACGCGAGCGAAGCCGCGAGTAAAAGCTAGTAATATATAAAACATGAAACATAATAATTTGTAAGAACAGAAAGTAAAAATGACACGCTTTTGTAAAATTTATTATAGTGTGTAATAGTTCCATTCGACAACTAATTCTATTCAATACCACTTGTTGTATGTTTAATTGCATCCGGTGTAATATATAAACTATGTGAGTAAATGTTTGCATATACGAATGAATTTGCTTATTTGCGGTCTGGTTATAATAGCCTAAACTGTCGCGTGTGAGTTCAGGCTGTCGTATGTGAGATCCGAATGTCATGTGTAAGAGTAATTATTATTGTTATTATAATTAAAACTGTAATATACCTTTTTTACAAAACAGGTGGCTGATAATATTTATCCTGGCCCTATCTACGACAATCCCGCGGACCATGACAATTTAAAAATGCTCATAGATCCGTCGATCTCCGCACACGTAACTAGACCTTTAGTGCAGGGATTACAAGAGTTTACAATTGTGGACAAAGATGTCTCCTGCAGATTTCGAGTCAGGCTTAACAACAGACCCAATACGGTAAGATTAATTTTGTTGTAGTCATTACTAAAATCGGCTTTAAATCCTGGATTGAAGCTGATTTTAACAACCGGCATTCGTAACTTTATTTTCTTTTCTTTTTTTTTTCTTTCGTACTTTTAAAACGGACAACACCCGCACTAGGAATAAATCCTGTGTCGCGGGGGACTTTACAAATATACATGAAACGGACATAAAAACAATAATTTGTACATTTGTAGATTGTACAAAGTACATCACTCAGCATAGTAGAGAGCGGCGTGGCGATCGCATGAAACACTAAGGCAACTGTGCCCTCAATCAACAACAAGTCACTAAAAATCCTTAGGTGCAAATTATATGTATGTGTTATTCTTATTTAAATATGTTAAACACTAAAGCGGAATGTATTCAGTCTGTGTTTTCTGTTTTGCATATCTAAAATTAAAACAACATTTTACGGAATAATTTTTTATATTGTTTTTACCTAACTACTTCGAAGGATAAAAAATAAGATATTTTTATTCCCTTTAGTCTTTTATATGACGGAGTTTTGTTGAATCCTATTAAGGATTATACAATACAAGAACAAAATAAACAAGACAGTTGAATTCGGGCGGTGGCCAGCCGGTAGCTGGAATGTCAAGATTTTAATCCCTGTATGCCTTATTTTGAGCAGTTCGGAGCCCTTCCATATACCTACAGACATTTTTATATCGACACTGAAAAGCAAAGACTGAAAAATGTCATTCAGGCTTGCTTGTGAATTCACCTTCAAGCCATATTCAGCAAGAGGGACTTACCTCTGTGAAATATCACACGAGTTAGGCGGTGGTGTGATGTCGGACACAGAATACAGAGTGTTATCTCTATTCATTCTGTGGGTTTAGTGAAAGCCAATGACGATTAACGACAATAGGCAGACAAAAGCTCACACATACACTACAGTATATTCGAAACAATTTTAAATATAACAGGTATATTGGCTAGCGTCCAGTCTTACCTACCATCGGATGCCACTATTACCCGTATATTTTAGAGTAAAACTCTTTTAAGCATTATTTTATACATAAGCGTATGTTTGTGAATAGGTATGTTAACTGACAATGCATGCCTGGATGTAAGTACTATATAATTTGTACTATATATTTCAAATCTACACACATACTCGTATGTGTTTCCTAATGCATCACATACAGTCAAACAAAAACATTGTGTCAGTTTTAGCATCAGTTGTCAGTTATGAGGTTCTAACACGTGTTAATAAGAAAACCGGTAACCAGACGTTACCTTGCCTAAAACAAAATAAAGATACTTTTATGTTATCCAAGTGGTAGTGGGCTTCATTCATATAATGTTCACAATTCAATCATTCCAATACTTTTTTTTTCAATTTATAATACTTTTCCTATGTCAAGGGTCATACCTTCAATATACAATAATTTTAATGTTTTATCAGTTTCTGTATGACTTTTCTTTTTTGCAGGATATTATTTATCGCGCGGTTGTGAAGGACGGATCTCACACTTATGCTCGTCGAGAGATCGGTCTAGCTGCCTGTTTGCTCGTAGCTTGCAAGACCGATGATCCAAAATCCTGTCCATATAGGTACCTATACGATTTTTTATTGAACTTATTGTAAGTATATGCGTACGTGTTAACTTGAGATGTACTCACGTGTAATACGCGTTGGCTATCATCATAAATCGTAAACTAACTGCATCCGTCCGTATCCAGATTAGACAATATCTATCTTGATAAACAAGCAACTCAGTTTTAAAGTAACTTCTAATTTTGTTTTTAGGTTTAATCACACTGAAGAAGCTTCTATAGAAGAACTTGAAATAGAAATGAACACATATGGCCAAAAGTACAACAGAAGTTTGGAGTGTGATGATGTCATATATTTACCGCTTTCATTTAGATATAATAAATACCCACTGAGCCCTAAAAACTTCACTTACGTTTCTACGAAACTAAATGATAAACCTGACTTTCCCAAATGTGAAACGTCGCACGAAAATGACATATCAATTTTTCAACACGACATTTTGAATTCGAACGCACGAGAAACGTTAGTATACAAACTTAATACAGCTCAAAATGAGTTGGTAGCTTTTGGTATTTGGGGGAGACTATACAACAGAGATATTGATCACAATAAAGGAGTAACAGATGAAGATATTGAAAGCTTTGAAACTATACTCGACCATATTTACGGAGAGGATAGTGAATAATTTAAGAAACATAAATATTTTATGTAACACAAACTTATAATATAGTTACAAATACTCACAATAACTGGTACAAACATTGTTCTTAATAGCTTGCAAGTAATTAATGTTCGCAAATCAAAAATTAAATTGCATTTTATAAAGAAAGATATACTTATAGACTCTTTTTATGTGCTAATGTAAGGAAATAACCAAGGTCGTGACAATATTCATGCTATCGTACTATGTTATGTTTATTTTTGAAGTGATATTAGTTTTTATGTTGTTATTAGTGTAGCACTTATGTAATAAATTGACATTGCAAACTACAACAACAAATGGTTCAAGTACTTTTATGAATAATTTGATCTAAATAGAAAACAAGTGTATTGTTTTACTTATTAGTGTTAACTGATACATTATGAGTGTACTAAAAAGACGAGGTTAAATCTGAAAGCAGAAATGAAACAAAATATAACCATACCAATCTTTTGTTTTTACCTGAACTCTACTGTATACTTACCTACATGTAAGTTACAACTTAAAAAACTCATTTTATGAAAAGGTTATTAATGTAATTACAGGTGTTGTAGTTTGTTTAAATAACTCGATAAATATCGTTCGCGATCGTTAGTATCTCATAAACAAAGTAAAACAAACCTAAAACAATAAGGGATGTCCTCCGTTATTTAGCTACAGGTAAGTTTGCTGTTCTAGCAGTAATAGATGTACAGTATAACCAGACTAAATTAAAGATGTCACTTAGCTGTAGAATGTAATAAAATGTTATTGGTAACTAACTCGCTATGTTTGTTTTATTTATGCAGGTGATGTGTTTTAATCAATAGGGAAATTTAGTTTATTAATTTTTTATTATGGATCTCCGACCAGGAATACACCGTACATGCTAGTTTTATTACAAATAAAATTTAAATTTCATGTCCTGTGTTTCCTCAATTATGATACTGTTATTGTAATGTCTAAATACCTGTAATGTGTTTAGTTATATTTAGTTTTTATTGTAAGGTGGAGCGTTGACGTGCACAGATTGTGTGTGGCACTGAACTACACTTTCTGCGAGAATACTTCGCAGTATTTTACACGAAAATGTTTAGTAAAGTCATAAATGACTGTATTTATGTGGTTATGATTTAAATCTCCAAAAACAATCATACATTGCGTATTAAATTTGAGTAAACTACGTTATTACCTCAAGAGCAAAGGATTATATTTTCGGTGAGAATATTTCGAAGTATTTGGCACGAAAATATTTCGTAAAGTACCGTACTACCCCTAGAACATCAATATGGAAGTAAAACGCTACCTTAATTAAAAGACATAAGGTTGTATTTAATGACATGGTAAGTGGCGTTAAGAATACTTTGGAAGAATTAGCATAGACTTCGTTATGTGTGTATAATATTATTAATCGTTAATGTGTGCGTCTAGAGTAAGGAAAAGTCAAAAGGAAATTAAATACCGAGGGATTTACCATTGATCTTATATTTATTTCTCTATTTTGTGCGCACAGGCATATTGCCACGGTAACAGACAATATTACTGTGATATTGTCAATAACGCAATGAACTTTTAACATTACGTTATGTATTATTATGATTAGCAGAAAATCGATTCCATTTTCCATCGTAATATGACATAATCACTTAAAACTCAACGTTGGATGTTTAATATTTTACTACGACTATACGTTTTACTCGTATGACACTTGTGTGAGCGAGTGTACAACTAACTAACCTATTCCTATCGGAGAGGGGCTAAGAGACAAATTAGAGTTTTTTGACACCTGAACACGCACCATCAGGAGAGTTTTCATTGATGTTTTCAAGTTTTCAATTTGTTTCAACAGACCTATCAGTACAGGGCGGGGGCGTTTAGTGGAGTGAGAACTTACAGCGGTTTTGCAAGTGGTGGTACGCGGATATGTGCTGTGTTTGCTTGCACTGGGGGAACCAAAGACACTTGTGGTAATAGGTGGGTAGTTTTTCATGGTATATTACAATGAGTAATTAAAAAAATCACTGTTGTATCGGGAATACAGTTTTCTTTTGATCGTCGATGGACGGTCACGGCTTAGAAACTTTTTGTTACTACTGTAATGTCTCTTTTACATTACTCGCGAAGTTGGACGAAGTTGCTCGACGAAGTACTCTAGAAAGTCGCCTGGGGCGAGGTAAACTTTAATGAGTTAAGCTGAAGTGCCTCCCTATACTATTGTGTATATGTCTAACATCGTCCAACTTCGTACGTAGTGTAGAGGAGGCTTAAGACATTTAGTACTTTAACAAAGTAGTAAAATAAATTGAAATAAAATTCTTTAGTAGCTAGTAATACTCTAAATAATATCGGCTTTTAATTGATTAACATTCCATCATTTTCAATAATTTATTAGTTTCAATGGCAACTAAATAAAATTCCAACTAATTCGATGATGACCAGACGAGAAGTAGACCTGGACTTGACCCGATCTTTAGTTATTTCGTCCTCGCTTTATTTATATGAATTGTTTTTTTAACCTTGTTTTTACAATTTCAGATTCCAAACTTATAAAGACGAATCCACGGCTATTTTCGAAGAACTGACTATAGTGGGCACTATGCCTACACCGGTCGTCATACCAGAGTTTGATGCTGACGATTCTTTTATTTTGCCTGTCTCCGCAAGAGTTTCCATTATGCCCTTAGAACCTCGAGACTATACTTACTACAAGAATGTTACAGGGAATGATATCGTGTATACTATGTCCTTGAATACTGTTTCAGGCGACTTGTATGCTTTCGGATTATGGGGAAGGTTGTTTACGACCGATGGAGAAGACCCACATCCTCCTGTAGATGATCCTTCTTCTTCTACAGTTCCCTTACTTAGTCGTAGTTTATTCATGTTTATACTGGTTTGGTTAGCTTACAATCACATTATTGAAATTCAGTTCTGACGTGTGGCGACTGCCACATATTTTAGTACCATCTAACAGAAGCACTCCGAAATCACTGTACTCTAAGGGCCAACTTTATTATTTGCTGATAAAGTTCCAGATAGACTAATGTAAAATTGTCTCTCGAATTACTATTTTGATTTTACAAGTCTTGGATTAAGACTTATGTGTCAGATATATTCGTACGTATAACTTAGCGTCAACTTTTATCTGGCAAATAGTTTTATATGGCAAATAACTCTTAGAAACTGGTGAAACTTGCCCTAAGAACAGTAAATTATCTCATGGAAAGGTACTGTTGCCGGTTTAAAACGTCTGTGTGCACGCCGTGCACATTCTGCTTCGCACACACTAGTATCATATAGGATGGTAGCAGATCGCTGCAGCGTCGGCCGTACCGTGAGTGTGTTCAAGTACCCTGCAAAAACCACTCACATTCGCCTGTTTCTGGCTATTAATTTGTTTGATAAATTACTATTCTTAGTGTACTGTGACAAACTACTGTATATGACTTTGAAATATCAATCGTTGAGCCGCGGTTCGCCAGGCATGTTTTTTTCCCTTGGTCGGCAGATCTCCCTGTTTTGTCACACGATGTTACTAATAAAATATTAAAGAAATGCGTAAGAATTAAGTTTATTTATATCACTATATCGTCAGAATGAGTTGCTCTAAGTGACATAACATTAAATAACTGTGTTGAGTAAAGAATATTTGATAAGAGACGACGGTGTGCTCGCTATTTCATAAGTATTGCACACAATTATTGTTGTTGTTGATTGATGGAAAAGTGTTCAAAGAAATTGGAAAACAGTTAACATACACAATCTATTTTTAAATTGTATTTTTAACATTCTATTGTACCTATACAACCAATAACCATGATAATAAGAATACAGAAATATTAAATTAATATAATACTTTAAAATTAAGTTATACAGAGTGGGCCACGAATTAGTAAATATTTGAAAAAATCGTATATAAAAAAAACTATTTGATATGTTATAAAAATTGTTTATTTACAAGAAAGCTAGTTAGTTGGCATTCATATTTTTAAAAATTATGTCATCGACGTTTGTACTCCTCTAAGCGAATCTCCGAATACTCATCGGTAAAGAGACTGCGAGATCGCCGACATTAGTATTTTGTTTAGTTGAGTATTTGGTTTATTGATATGTTTGTTTATTGATTTTATGCCTATAATGATAGGCATATTAGGATATCATATCAGTATATACCTCGAAGGTATATACTGATAATTATATACTGTACTGTATTTTTCAGTAATACTGATATAATTAGAGGTATATAAGATGGATAAGAGATGAAGTACGAAACTTGTTTTTGTATGCAAACTTCAAGGAACTTTGATAACAAATTACTGTGGTTGGGCGACGAGGTCTGACGGAAATGCTCAGGAAGAGAAGCATTACCAATTTTAGGCAATGGAATTATGTACCAGCAGTAGATGATGTAATCAATTTTTCTATGTGGTGATGGATTAAAAATACAAAGCGTGATCACCCCTATTCATCTCATGGGTAACGTAAGAGGCAACTAAGAGAGCAAATTGTGCAGACAGCAGCACTATGAGTAGAAGGGAAACTTGATTGCCAACCCATCTGGCCCGGGTGGTGTAGTAGGTTAAAACACTTGCTCAAAGGAGAGGCCTATATCCAGCAGTGAACTATAAAAGGTTGTTGACGAGTGATGTGGGTTTTATGATAGAGAAAGGGGAAAATTTCGAAATCGTGGTAAAAGTCAATATTATGGGCTATAATTTCGAGGACGTAATCCAGAATGGTAACTGTCTTCATATGGCTAACGTCATCACAATTCTTTTAGTTAGGTAGAACGTACAGACAGAATAATTTTCTAAATGTTTCCTAAATTGAATTTTGAAATGACCAGTATTAATCTTTTCGTCTTTCGCCTTCATTTTTTTGCAATTATTATAATTACATATATTATTGGATTTATACAGTTTGTTACTATTTCACGTAAAAACCACTGAATAGATTTACATGAAACTTTTGAGTAACATAACTTATATATCAGAATAACACATGGGCTACGATTTATTAAGATTTTGTGTAATTTACCGATAATTTAACAACAAGTATCAAGTAAGTCGGCAAAATTCTTACTGTACGAAAACTATCTTGGCGTGCGCGGCCAAAACCATTAGAGTTACACGACAATAATGTACGGGAGGATTATTTGTCTTAAATAGTTCTAAATAATAAGTAATACGGATGTGACAGTAATTCTGTCTGTTTGTTACGCTTTCATCGATAAACGCCTGCACCGATTGTAAGAAAATTTACAATGAAAGTCTCTTGGTTTTTGAGGAACAACATAGGCTACTATTTATCGTAATAACTGACATACACACGGACGGAGTCACAGGTAAAAGTTAGTTATTGATAAACGTGTTTACCTCTTGAATAAAAAATTCACATCATAAGAGGTGATTTCATTTCAGTTGCTGGTAGCCATGTCTGTAGCGGAGCGGCAGAATGCGATTTATGTGGTGATAAATGTTCATGAGAGTCTCGATTGTCGACAGGCGTAACAAGGCGAGGAATGTCCGGAGTAATAGTTGTACATATTCAACACTAACGTTGTTATTGACAAGAATGGGTCCGTCATTGACAGATATTCAACTTAATACTCAATAGATTTAGTATGATTGTGGATTAACTTTGTATAAATAGTCCCGTGTACATACATAGTATTTTATTGCAATCATTAGTCTCTACCCATATCTACCAGTGGACTACTAATATTAAAAAGAAATACTAATAACATTAAAGAAGAGCCTTAGAAAGTAAACATTGGCCTACTATACTGCGCTGGCCAGATGTGTTGGCTTTGAACTTTCAACTTCTTTTTCTCTTTGTCCTGTGTAATTTATTCTCTGAGTCGGCTCTTACGAAAACTTCGAAATGAATAGGAGTGGTAGCACTCCGTATTCTTAATCCGTCACTACGCAGATTCGCTAAATATTAAGTTATCAGACTTGTATCATAAAGTATCTTATCGTTTACTCCAGATACAGCAAAATTAATTCTTGTGGGAAAGTAACTCACACGGCAGTGCTGAAGCCTGACTTGGGAGTATTCACGACAGACTTTGGTATTTCCTTCGGCCATTACATCTGCTTTGACAGTTGTTCCAAAAGCCCGTCATCCAAGTTGTACAGAAACATAACATCATAGATATCACCTTCAGCGCAATGTGGTTCTCAGAGATACCCTATTTGACTTGACTGTTGCTTTCAAACACATACTTTCGGAAAGTAAATAGATTTGTATAGTATTAGAAGATAAAGCACCCAATATGTCGCCTGAGGGTAACTGACTTATTTACGTTATTGACATTGTTGTATTATATATGTGTAAAGTGTATAAGTAATGTGTAAAATAATGACTTTTCAACTATTCAGATTAAACAAGCTTATGCGTATAGTATGGATCTGAATTTCTTAGGTGCTTGCGCCGATAATGTGATAGTAGGATCTGTTGATCAGTATTCGTATTCACTTGTATAATTAACTAGATTCCTTTTAAGTGTACAGGCAAACGTATTTACATGCGTAATGCGTGCAATGGGAATAAGCAGTAGAAGTCGTGGAACTGTCTAAGATGTGTCTAAGTTGCGTGATTAATGCTTATTTAGTCTGCTTTAAGTCTTTTGCATGAACACTGGCACCTATTTATAATTAATGAATTTAGTTCCTTAAATTGCAAAAATAATATTTTCAATTTGCAAATTTCGTTATTTTGTGTTACACCTCGTATGTTTGTGAATAAATTTGTTATTTTGAGGTATACGTCGTAAGTTTGTGAATATTATGCGAGTATATTTCGACATTACTAATTAATTTAACGATTTTATGACATCGTCTATGATAGAAGAAAGATCCTCATTTTTTTTCTCTACTATTTTTTTTTATTAAATATTATATCTAAAAAAATGGAGTAACATATATTTTACGTGGTTACGAAATGTTTAATACAATTTTGTTTAATAATGTTTTCAGATATGGTATTTTTTCAGTGTCAAGAATTTATTTGGGAAAAGCTGGTGCTTTAGTAAGCATCACGCCAGTATTATCTACAACACGGCTTTGAGTAGCGAAAGTCTTGAAAGTACCAGGAAATGTGAGCCATTTCTTTTAATGTTATGTCTTTATTTCTTAATAATCGTATCTTGGTATATACGTATGTTGTATAAGTATATACGTATCTTAGTAGATACGCACGGATGCAATCAGTGTTGCCCGTTCTGCTTATGCAAGCAATGAACATTCTGATATCTTAGGTATATATTATAATGATTATTTCGATAATGAAGGAATTTTGATCAAAATTAAATGCACAACATATGTATCCGATTTTATTGGATAAGGATAAATATTGTATTTGTCAAAATTACTTTGAAATTATAACTTTTTTTTGTTGACAGTATGGAAAATCCCTTCGGAACTCCGGTTCCTCAAGAGGAGCCCGGAGTATGTGGTGTTGCCATTAAAAATCACCCCGACGGCCAGTTTCAGGCATCCTACTCTGAAAAGGACCCGGAGCATATTATTCCAGGTCTCGTCCAAGACCAATGCCGCGGCTTGTCAAACCCTAACCTGGGAAAGCCACAGAGGCTTCTCCGCTTATCGATCCGGTCATTATAATTTAGATCACATTTTCACGACCAGGTCGTCATCCTATCGTATATTACCCACTATCATTTAGATATAACAAATTTCCTCTGAGTTCTAAAAACTTTATTTACGTTTAATCGAAACTAAACAACAAATCTGATTTTGTCAAATATGAAACACTGCGCAAAAATAACATATCTATTTTTCAAAACGACATTTTAAATTTAAATAAAAAAGAAACGTGAATATATAAACTAGATAGAACTCAAAATGAGTTGGTAGCTTTTGGTATTTGGGGGAGACTACCACAATAGAGGAGTAACTGACTAATGAGGGACTAATGAACAAATTCAAAAATTTATTGTTATTCTTGACCATATTAACTGCCTCGGTGGCGCAGCAGTGGTGAATGTGACTGTTATGCTTGAGGTCTCGGGTTCGATTCCCGGGTCGGAACAAATGTTCGTATGATCTGCAAATATTTGTTTCGAAGTTTTAGTGTTTTCTATGTATAATATGTAAGTATGTATTTCCAAAAAAAAGTATATAAGTAATCTATCAGTCAGTCTAGTTATCAGAGCACAAGCTCTGCTTAGTTTGAAACTAGATGACGTTATGTGTCAAATGTCTGATATATTTATTTTTATTTATTTTATTTATATTTTATAGAATACAAAGTATTCATAATAATAGTAATACCTGATACAAACATTGTTTCATAAGAATAAATATTTGCAAATCAAAAATCTAACTGAATTTTACAATGGAAATCAATCGTGGTATGAACAAGGTCATGTCAATATTCATGTTATCGTACTATCTCTTGTTTTATCTTTGAAGTAATATTAGTTTTTATTTTGTTATTTATGTAGCATTTGAGTAATAAATTGTCATTGTGAACAACGACAACAAATTTAATGTTGGAAACATATTACTTGTATGAATAATTCGATTTAAATAAAAATATAAAGGTATTGTTAGTGGATAATATTAAACAAGAAGATCTACTCTTTTTCTGAAATCAAAAAGCAGAAATAAAACAAAACATAACCACACTAATCTTTGTTTCGTCTGTTTTTTAAGTTGGCTGGAATGGCTTTATTGAGTTGCAATTTAAAAATTCATTTATATTACAATATTACAAGTTAAAAGATATACATTAATTAGACATATTGTTGAAGTTTTTAAGTTAGTTTGGTGTAAAAGTAAAACTTGGTGTGCAGCAACCACCGCTGACTGGTGCACAAGATAGCATTAAAGTAACAATAACCTCACTTACCTGATAAGATCACTTGACTCTGGCTGACTTTGGACTTGGCTTTACTTGGTCAGCGCTTTAATTTAAAACAAAACTCGGCTATGCTCGTCTGTAACGTAAGTATACAATATGAGTTGTTATAATACGTAGAACGGTGAGATATTGCATTGTCTGCATTCACAGTGAGTATGGTGACAACAACTCTTGGACTCTATTCATGTTTTGCAACAGGCAGAATGGAGTCAGTTAGGCAGGCTCTTAAAAAAATAATTTTTGGTGTGAGGCGAATGATTTGTACAAACAGGCATTTTCTTGATTGCACAATGAATTTCTAAAAAGGCAGGGTTGGTGTGCAGTGCGCTCGGCACTAGACTGAAAGTCTGACTCAGCACTCCGCAGCTCCGGTCCGCTATCTCGTCTGTAATATACTTTATCTTAATATAGATGACAGAATAAAAATAAGCAAGGCAATACTGTTTTCATCCGATTCAAAAACTCAATATACCTAAGCGTTGCAAAACGTTCGAAATGGACGGAATTGGAATGGAGTCTTTGGACTACAGGGACTGTTCACAACCAATGGAGAAGATCCACATCTTTCGGTAGATGAATAAGCTAATTAAAGTAATAATAACCTCACCTGACTGATAAGATCACTTGAGTTTGACTGACTTAGGACTTGGCTTTACTTGGTCAGTACTTAAATTTAAAACCAAAACCTCGGCTCGGCATATTTAATTAAAGGTAAATATGTACATGTACGTAAGTATGTAATATGACTTGTTATAATACGTAAAACGGTGAGATACATCCTCCATATTTCGAGTATTGATAAGGCTGCTGTAAGTAGTAACAGATGTACGAGTACAGTATAACCAGGCTAAATTAAAGATGTAACTTATCTGTAAAATATAATAAACTGTTTTGATTACTCGTAATGTTTGTTTTATTTATACATGTGATGTGTTATAATACCTTGTGACGTCATTTTACACCTATAGTTTAATTAATAACAAATGAAGGTAGATAGTAGAAGCACGATAATTTTAGTACGAACGGGCAGGCTTGATTGGGGCAGTACTACCCTCTCATAGAAAACCTATCTAAAACGACAGCATCCGTGCTGTCGTCTTTGGTTGGTGAGTGCACCGGAAGCCCATTACTGCAGGAGTGCCAGTTAACTCAGTAAGTGTGTGAGCCTTACACTGCCATGATGACTGTCCTGACTTTTAGGTCTAAGCGGGATGTGAAAAAGCATCTCACTACGTCGACGTAGCGTGGGTCAACATATTTATTTTTAATAAAAAAATAAAAATATTCGGTTGTATATTTAATACCTTAAAAATTAGGAATTTAAATCTTTCTTCTATTTTTGAATTTGATTATAACACCCAATCGATTCCAATTACGCCATAGTGTGGGTCCCTATACCGCGTTGTCTGCATTCACAATAACTATGGTGATGGTGAGTGACTCTTGGACTCTATTCATGCTTTGCATCAGGCAGAATAGAGTCAGTTTGGCAAGCTCTTAAAAAAATATTTTTGGTGTGAGGCGAATTATTTGACCACACAGACATATTCTCGATTGCACAATGAATTTCTAATATTGCAGCGTTGGTGTGCAGTGCGCTCGGCACTAGACTGAAAGTCTGAGTCGTCACTCTGCAGCTCCGGCCCGCTATCTCGTCCGCAACTGCTCAACATAATCCGTCGGGTTTCGGTTCGCCAGACACGATTATACCGCCTGGTGGACAGATCACCGTCTTGTTGACCCACGATGTTGCTGACAAAATATTTACTAAATAAATGCACTATAATCTTTCGTTGTTTTTTTTATCACTATATCGTCACTATGAGTTGCTCTTAGTGTCATAAAATTAGATAATAATATTGAGTAAACATGATTTGATAAGAGACCGCGTTGTGCGTGCTATTACATAAGCACTTCACACGCCTCTTCGCATCTCCGAAGGGGCGTGTGGAACGCAATTCATTAAAATATGTATGATAAATGTATGTCAAATATGTGTAGAATAAACTAAAACTTTATTATCTCATTTTGAGCAGCTAAAGCATTAATGTTTTATCATTTGACATGTTGTTGTTTGAGATGGGCTTAAGGTGCACTAAAACCATAATTATCAGGTTATTTTGAGGGCAAATAAATCTGATAATGGATAAGCGATGGAATGAATTATCTTTTGGCCTAGTGGTTAGAGAAACTGACTGTTAAGTTCGGGGTTACAGGTTTGCTTCTCACCCAGAATAAAAATTTAATACTATTTTATTAATATTTTCTGAAAATGTACCCATCCCAACACCACGATAACACGGTACGATACGGTAATACGATAATACGATATAGACATCAGACGCAGGCGTCTGAACTAGGCCGAGTATGCATCTTAGACGTTAGCTTCTTCCCAGTAATTAAATGTATCATAAAGAGAAATATGCGCTTGATCTTACAACTAAAGCTAAGTACACAGCAGTGAAATGTGGGCAGGCCCACATAGTATACAGTTGGGTGAATATTGACGACTTGTGCTTAAGACAAAATCTATAATTATTCGTTCATTCGAGAGATGAATATGAGCATGTGTTAAATGTCTACGTGTAATTCTAGGGCCTGGTTAGGTGTGGTGCCGATTCAGGAAATAGTAAGTAAGCAGAAATCGCTCCGCGTAAGAAATCGAAGTTCAACCGTGTTGTAGTAGACCCCTTTTCCTTTTTTTCTTTTTTTTTGTTGACGGTGTGAAAATCCATTCGGATCTTCGCCTCCTCAGGGACGCAGGAGCTAGGAGTATGTGGTGTTTCTACTAAAAAACACCGCGGCGACCGATCTCAGGTGTCCTACCCTGAAGGGGACCCGGGCCTAATGTCGAACATAACTAAGTTTGAGAAAAAGGCTAGGAAGAAAACAATATCAAAATATATAACATATTTAGATATATTATCTAAGGAATGAGCTTAAAGCTGACAGATAATGATTATGAAATGTGTCTAAATAGTCGTCACCTTAATCGTTCATTGTCCTAATTAATGTTAAATTGAAAACAAGCATTGTAATATAGGCTACATCGCATAATTCATATCTTCTATTTTGTCAATTAAAGTCTTCTGCGTTGCTTAGTATTATTTTATTTTAACATTAATTTCTTAGTTTTTGGTGTATACTGTGATTACTTTTCACAGGTTTACAAATACAGTAATATCACATTTAACACGACCCCGTTATGCGCGGTTTTACTATAACGCGAAGTTAAAATTTCGCGCTCAATTGCCTTGCATTACGCGAAAGAGTGCGTATAAACATAACGTAGTCAAAAGACAATAGATATATTTTTCCGTAAAAGATAATTAATAGTATGTATTGCATTAAGTGTTCTTAGAATTAAAGTGATTGATTAAAATGATTCGTAGTTTTTGTACATATTGAATTTTGACTATGTTTAATCTTAAACCTCGATATACGCGAATTTCAGTTAACGTGATTTTTTCCGGAACGTAACCCTCGCCTAAAGCGGGGCATTACCGTATAAGAGTTGTACACACTGTATGTTATTGTTGTAATTATTATAAATACATTTTCAAATTATAGAAACAAAATAATTACAAAAGCATCATCGGTGTGTAAGTAATAAATTTATAAATGTCTGTATTCATTTAGTCTCTTCATTTTCGAGGTTTTATCGAGGCATCGTCAATACCTATGTAAAAAAGAATGATGCTGGTGCGCAGTGATATTTTCTTCTTACGTAAGGTCAACTTTATCAATTACAAATGTCATAACAATGTGTTCTTATGCAGGTTATTATTATAGTATACTAGCTTTTGCCCGCGGCTTCGCTCGCGTGAAATTTGGTCTGCCACATTAAGTTTCGTAACAGATCATTTTAAATAAATATATTTTTTTTTAATAAAAGTATCATATGTTACTTCTAATACCTCCAAGAACATGTGTACAGAATTTCATGATGATCGGTCGAGTAGTTTTCGCGTGAAACCGTAACAAACAAACTTACATTCGCATTTATTAGGAATTATTATAAATTTATAGTATATTTTTATAAAATGATAAAGTGTCAAATCCATTATGGCACTTTATCAAGTTTTATAATAATAACAATGGTAACGGGATAAGTAACATGACTGTGTTAGGGGTTAGGTCTTCAGACTGACAGATTGTTTCCGCCTCGGTATCTTCCCCCTCGGCTGGAAAGAAGCAAGACTGGTGCTTTTAAAGAAGGACGGAAGGGCTACAGATTCTCCCTCTGCGTTCCGACCGATATGCCTGCTGAACGAGTCAGGGAAACTCTTTGAGAGGATAATCTCTGACCGGATTAGCGGGCATCTGTCGCGAGTGGGCCCTGACCTATCGGACTGTCAGTTCGGATTCCGACGGGGACGTTCGACAGTAGATGCTGTTAGGTGCGTTCGATTCCTGTCGGAGTCGACGGTCCGATCGGGGGGGGTGGCGTTGGCGGTTAGCCTTGATATAGTCAACGCTTTCGGCACCCTCCCCTGGCGGGCAATTAGGGCGGCCCTCGAATATCACGAGGTGCCGCTCTATCTGCGAACCGTTATTGAGGCCTATCTGCGCGACAGGACGGTGAAGTTTATCGCTCGGAATGGAGTGGAGAATCGAAAGGAAGTATGTTGTGGGGTTCCCCAGGGCTCGGTATTGGGCCCATTATTATGGAACCTCGCATACGATGCTGTCCTTCGCACCGGTCTGCCCTCTGGCCTAAGTGTCGTCTGCTATGCGGACGATACATTAATACTGGCTAGAGGGTCACACATCGAGGAGGTGCTTTGGCTCGCCGAGCAGGGGGTGGCTAGTGTTGTGGAAAAGATACGTGTGCTGGGCCTGAGGGTGGCGCCTCATAAAACTGAGGCGATATGGTTCCATGGCCTGCGTAAGCGCCAGGAGCCACCCAGCTCATGTCTCCGGGTAGGTGACGCTGAAGTCCAGGTAGGCCAGTACATGAAGTACCTAGGCCTCATCCTAGACAGTCGCTGGAGCTTCGAAGAGCATTTCGGGCGATTGGTACCCCGAGTGCGAGGGGTAGCAGGTGCGCTGCATCGTTTGCTGCCCAATCTCGGGGGACCACGGGAAGAAGTTCGCCGCCTCTACATGGGGGTTGTTAGATCCATGGTCCTCTATGGGGCACCCGTCTGGTTTAATGATCTAGCGGGTGCCTCCCGCTGCCGGGCCCTACTCAGGAGCCTGCAGCGGCTGATGGCCATACGGATCGTGCGGGGCTACCGCACAATCTCCTATGAGACGGCGACGATCCTGGCGCGATCTCCGCCCTTCGATATTCTGGCCGACATGGACGCAATGGTGTACGACCAAATTCGTTCTGTCGGTCGGAATGCTGAAGAGGCCGCGCCAGATCATGAGCCCGGAATGCTACGGCAGAACGTGCATAAGCAAGCTTTGGTGGTTTGGCAGGCACGGCTCGAAACTCAGGGTTGTGCTAGCCAACGCGCCGTCGGAGCCGTTCTGCCGAACTTCGAAGCGTGGATAGAGAAGACCGACTGTGTCACCTATCGATTGACCCAGATACTCACCGGGCACGGCTGCTTCGGTGAGTATCTGAATCGAATAGGACGGGAGGCTACGGCACAATGCCACCACTGCGAGTCCGAACGGGACTCCGCCCAGCACACGCTGGAGGACTGCCCTGCTTGGGAGTCTGAGCGTCGAGTCCTGGTCGGACGGATCGGACGTAACCTTTCGCCGTCAGCATTGATCGCGGCAATGCTGGCGAGTCGTGAAGGATGGGAAGCCGCGGTCTCCTTCTGTGAGCAGGTTATGCTCCGGAAGGAGACTGCAGAGCGAGATCGGGAAAGGGCCAATCCCGCTCGAAGGAGGCGGCGAAGGGGACGCGGCAGAGGTCGCTAGCTCCCAAATCGCCGCCTAAGGGTCGCTGCGGTCACATCTTGGGGCGTTGTGACTGCTGCAAACGACCCGAGTCAGGTGACACTCCGGTGCGACCGGGGAGTGTCGTCTGGGGCGGAGCGCTGTTCTGCCTCTTACTGCGCAGGGCGGTGGGAGGTGCGATGGCGTCTTGCCCCTGGGGCACGAGGTGCCCGGGATGTACCTCACTTGTGAGGTACGGCAGGGAGGACTCTAGAAGCCGCTAATGCGTTCCTAGAGCTCCTCCCAACTGCCGAGGTAGGCCGCCGCGGGGTTTAGTGGGTAGACCGGTTTTCCGGGAGTCCCACACACGCCCTTCGTCCCTCCGGAGGGTATGGTGCGAAAAGCATTCCCCACGTTAAAAAAAAAAAAAAAAAAAAAAAAGGGGTTAGGTCTATTCGATAGAAAATATTTTATTCAAACTCTAGTCGACGTCGATAAACTGGGAGGTAAAGATGTACTTACGACGGAGAAACCTTTGGAGAAAATGATTTTTCTGGCAACCCAAACATCCTGAAAGGGAAATCTAATTCTGGATGCAATTAATACTTTCCATCCGGAGATCCATCTACTAATTTGCTCCCTGTACTGTAAAATCGCACGTCACTGAAAAAGAGTCGTCTCATCATGTTGATTAAAACATCAAACATACCGATTGCGCCCGAAACTATACGGTGTCGTATGAACGTGATCTCATCGACACAGTTCACACAACACTATTTTACAGGAAACTATTTATAAAGATCGTTGCCAGAGATAATGATATCCATATCGTTGTTGTGTTACAACTTGTAACGTGTTACAAACTTATCATACTGCGGGTAGGTACGACGCATACGACGCAACGCTTAATTTGTGTGTAATTACTAAATAATTATTATTTTAATATTCCTATAAACGTTATTTTCTCGTCAAAATGGTTGAAATTAAGAGAGTGCTTGTTATATACACCGGCGGTACTTTTGGTATGTTGAAGAATGAAAAAGGAGGTAAGTTCTTTTTTAATATTTATTTATATTTTTTACGGTTCGTGGAAAACATTAAAAATTTTAGGTCTTCTCCTCCACGTATCATGGTAATGATATTTTGATGTGGTAGTCATTTATAGAGTTATAAAATTTTCAATCTGCTTAGCCTAACAAAATAATTATAATACGAGTGCACTGATGATGCAGTGGTTTAAGCAGTTAATTCGCCACTTTCTACTGCGCTGAGTATTATGAGTTTGATCACCGCAGGCACAACACTGTGTAATCCACAAGTTGTTTTTCTGAGTCTGGGTGTCCTTTGTGTTCGTTTCATAATTTGTCGTTTTATTAAGATGAATATTGACAAATCACATACGGGCAAAATTTATCTTATAGGTAAATTTAATTTACCACTAATATGGCTTATCACAACTTGAATTTAACGGCATTTCACAACACAGGTGAAGAAGCAAAATGTTAATTAAATAAACATCTGTACTTTTATCAACGTTAACATAATTTTTTATATATAGAAAATTATAACATATATATAATATATATAGTTATAAAATAGTAATGAAGTTATTTATTAAACTCGTTATGTTGTTATCCGTGTGGTGACGGAACTAAACATGAAGTCACTTCCATTTATCCTCTGGGTGTCGTAAGGGCCAACTAAGGGACCAAACTCCGTATGACACAGTACTATTTAGAGAAGGAAAACTTGGCACAAACCCTATACCTATCAAACTGACTGGTCAGGCACGTATAATGGGGCAAAACCTCCTTTCTAAGGAGAGAGTTATATCTAGCAGTGGACTATAAAAGCCTAGTTATTAAACAATGAAGTACCTGCTGAAGTACTACAGAGTAAGATCTCAGATTTAATCAATACTTTAAATATCAATTTTCAAAGCAAATTTTCTATATTTCTAAATCAGCAGGGCATGTCTTTCAGATGTTAAAGTTACCTGTTTGAGCTTCTCCTAGAATATAATATCTTTTTCTTTCTATCGTCTTCTATCTTTATTCACGTTTTTCATTCTCTTTTTTAAACTAGCTCCAAGTCATAGTTATTAAATTGTAAAAGAGCTACTTCAAGTACGTCATATACGAGTATACCTAAATAATCCTTTATGCCCCTTTGGAAAACAAGTGTGATTGTAAAATATTTAACATGTATGAATTACAATTTCTAGTGCTGGTGCCACAGAAGGACATAGAACAGAGAGTGATCAGAAAATTACCACAACTGCACGACCAACAGTATTGGCAGACTCACCTAGCTGGAACAGATCTGAGCGAATATTTAGTCATACCAGGTACGTCATATTACTATAATTGCCTCTGATTACTTGAAACAACTAATATTGGGTGTTATTTGACTTACTACTTAAAACTATGACTCTACATTAATGTCAGGAAGTGACAAGAAGAATTTCAAATATATACTAGTAAGCATATATGTACTATATTACTGTACGGATGTCGCAGTGGCTTAAACGGTCACCACACCACTCTATACTGCGCTGAGTATTGAGTTCAAACCCCACATGGGACACACTTTGTGTAAACCATAGATTGTTGTTCTGAGTCTGGGTGTTATTTGTGTCCTCTCGAAACAGGATATATTTCTAATATAGGCGTTTTCTTTTTAAAAAGAATGTGTAGGAGAGGGTCTTCCTATCAATCTTGAACTAATAAATATGATTGGCTGACAAATGAAATCCACTTCTATAGAAGGTGCCGAATATATTTTAAGGAAACGAAAACGGGCAGTTGATTTATTCAGATAGTTATTTATAAAAACTGATATCGAAGTTTTTTCATTGTTGCTAGGTAACCTCGTACTAAGTTACAATTCGAACAAAGAGTGTTTTTTTTGTAATTAATACTGTGTTTACGAGCTATAACGCATTAATTATGAATTATTTTTTTGTGCTAGCAACACATGAGATATTTGTAGTAAATAAATACCACGAAATTGTTGAGAATAATGATTGTTCTTATTACTATTGTGTTTGTCCAGAGTGAAATTTAAACTAACGACCTCTCAGGAGTTAGGATCTCTATCCTCTGTACAACCAGGTCCATCAAAGGAGGTTCTTGATTTTGTTGGTATATCAAAACGTATTCCTACATTCAAATGTTCTTTTAAAACACCACTATTGTTAATCAAATACAAAATTTAGAATCAAATCCAGACTTGTACTTTGTAATTTAATCGACCGAAAGGAGAATGGCAGGTCCTGTACCGCTATCAACATACATATATTAGATGGTTATGAGAGTTATACCGTTTATAAAGTGAATTATGCTAACTATTTTAATTTAATTATTATATTTTTAAAACTTTGCAATAATAATACAATTTTTCTTAAAAAATTGTTGCCACTGCAATAAAAAAATGCAGTCCTACGTTTTTGAGACTTGCCATGCTCAAAATCTGCTTAGTTGAAAACTAAATGGCGTTGTGTGTCAGACATCCAAATAAATTTTAAAATTTTCATATAGTGTAAATGACATAAAAACGATAAAATATTTAAATTGATATTTACGTATGAGTCTAATATTTATTCAACAGCAGATTGCAACATTTTATTAACAGATTGACGAAAACGAAAGGTCTAAAAGTCTTTGATTTAAAAAAATATTTTTGATGATATTACCAACCAAATAAATATAAAAACTTTCAGGCTGCGGACTCGAAGTCAGGGGGAGCGGATGGTCAGTTTCATATAAATCTATGATCGCCTCGCTGACTTCGAGACCGCGGCCTTAGACATTTGCGCTTTAAAATTATGTAACTGTCTATATTTAAAACGTCAATAAAACGTAACAATTTGATAACACGCCTAGTTATGATAACGGTAGGATTAGTGGCTATTTATCTTCTTCCTGAGGTACTATCGTGAGCAAAACTAATTAGCCTACTGCTCTACTAACCCGTAAGGGCAAGTAACACGTTTCAATTATAAACCACAACTATGTAGACCTTTTTGGAAGTCTCTTCAAGATTAGTGAAGGTAAATTTTGGGACTCTGAGTTATTACTAAAACCAAGTTATAATCCAACCTTTTTTTATTTATGTCGGTAGATACGAGTAGTTATTAAATTTTAACAAGAAACTGCCAACTTGCATATTATACGATATATAGATTATATTTTATGATGCATATAAAGTATTTTAACCAGTCATAATTATTAGGTACATAATAATAAAATGTGATGTAATATGAATAAAAATGACAATGTTTAGAGTTTTTATGAGCACGTGACAAAAAAACAGTTTTTTCTGTGTTTTTTAAAGTCGGTTAAAAATAATATTGTCGCACCAATCACATTGTGTTTTAAGCAAAGTGATACTTTGTTTAATGAGTTTAGTTTCATATTGCGAACAAGACAGATATATGGCTGAGTGTTACATTAAATTTTGAACGATTATAGTGTACTAACAAAGTAGATAATGTGCAAATTGTCCACCGCATATCTTTGCTAATCATATTTAAATCAGTATCGAAGGTCAGTAAGCTGACATAATACACAATACCGTATCGTATCGTAAAGCAGATAAATTTAGATAATATCATTGAGGCTATTGATAAAAATAATAAATATTACTCAATATTTAATTTTTCAGATGGTAAGGATACAGAACTAAAAGTATTATACAAAATTCTCGAATATGATGAACTAAAAGATTCTTCTGACTTCACAATGGATGACTGGATCAGACAAGCAAGGGACCTGAAGGTTGGTATTAATCTCTAAATTAAGTATCTGATACGTAAATGTATTAAAATAAGAACAAAATTTCACTACCTCATAACTTTACCCACGCTTTATCAATAGCTATAAGATCTATAAAAAAATGTTAAGCCGCATTACACGACGTTGATTACGAGAGATATTAGACAGAATAAAATTGTCCAGTCTTTTTTTAAATAAATATAAAGACAAGAAAAGTGCTATTATTCATAATTGAGCCATTTATAAATCACTTTTTTTCGCAATAACAACTAAACACTCATACACATAAATGAAGGAATTACAAAAATGGATATTTTTTCTTAAAAGAAACCAAATAGTTTACCAAATAGTTAAACTGAAAATGACAACTTTTAATAAACATAGAGACTGCATATTATGATTCTACGACAGAGGAATATAGTTATAATATCCTATGCGACAAGCAGAAGTACTGTCATAAAAATAAAACAATTATTGTTGTAAATTTCAACTTCACATATAAAGTAGTACTAAATATGGATGAGAGCCAGCCTTTGACAATATCAAACATGATAAAATGTCTAAAAGTATAGTATAATGAGTTAGAGTACATTAGGTTTCATTTAGGGATTAGAAAATAATATACTAGAAATTTACAAAGTCAATATAAAGAGTAAAGGACAATCCATCATTTGGAGCGGTTAAATCTTATTTATGGTGTTCATCAAGGTACCGCACTTGGGCCGTTCTTCATTAAACTCATAATAATTGATTTTATTATAAATAAACGTACATAAACAATCCCTTGAAAACAACAACTATTTTTGTTTACTATTGACTGATAGGAGGTTAATCACTTAAAGATAATTGTGTGGATAAGAATAAAATTATGTACTTTATCTGGTGTGTAGAATTTTGAGTACCTCAAATAAGATATAATTATAAAATCTAAGCACAATAAAAATTTCGACGATTGACATTTATCTCATTTTTGTTCCTCTTACAGAAATTTTACCACGATTATGATGGTTTTGTGGTATTGCATGGCACTGACACAACGGCGTATGGTGCTTCTATACTTTCTTTTATGATGGAATCTGTCGGCAAGACAGTTGTACTAACGGGTGCTCAGGTCAGTACTATATATTAAATTTTTAATACACTGTACATATTAAAAATATTTTTAAATATGCTACATTTCCATCTGAGTCTTGTAATTAGGATTGAGTATTACTATTGAGTATTTTCATGGATAGCTGTAATGGCTTCTATACAGGTCGGGTATATGCTTATTTGCATGTTTTTTGGTACGTGAACACACGAGGTTGTGATTATTTCTGAAGCCACATGAGACTTTTTAATTTCCACTGCTAAAAGGGAATTAGAGTGAATTGCAAAATAAGATGGTTTTAGAAAAAAAGTCTCAAACACCTCTTTTATACATTTGTAGAATCTACAGCTTCCACAAAAACATTTACCCTTTTTTCAAGTATTCTTATAGTCAGAATAAATTGTAAAATATAAAACAAAACTAATGCCCTTTCCAGGTGCCTATTTTCCAGCCTCGGAGTGATGGAAACAACAACTTATTCTGCGCAGTGATGATTGCAGCTACTATACATATACCTGAAGTAACAGTATTCTTCGGTGCCAAACTCTTTAGGGGCACCAGGTAAACATGATTATTTTTAAAACCAAAGCAAATAATAAATATGAACTTGTTTATGTTCTTAATGTTAAAAAGTTGATTTTCCATTAGTCATTAAAAGTTATGTTATTAAATCGTTTTATACCCACTCGATCTTGGTTTACCATTTGAAAGAGATATTGTACTTTTTTCTAAACCTATAAATTAAACTTTGCAGAGTTAAGAAAGTCTCAAATACCAAAATCTACGCATTCGACTCCCCGAATTACCCAGCTCTGCTCGAAGCCAAAGCGACCCTGGAAATTGATCCAAAGATGTTGATTCATGCGCCAGGCTCCGTACCCGATGAGTGCAGGTTACATGATCAGCTCTGCAGGAAGATTTATATACTAAAAGTTGCACCTACAATTACTCCTGAACTCATTAGGACTGTCTGCTCTGGAATGGAAGGTAGTTAGAAAATTGTTATTTGTGTTTACTATTTTTGTGGTTCACTTACGAGTATTTCAAGTATTGCAGTAAATTTCAAAAGATTGTATTGAGGAAGCCTTCATGGTCTTTGTATTGCCTTCATGGCAAGATAATGATGCTGTACAATTAATGCATCCGACTGATCCTAAAGTTTTAATTGGATCTTGTTACAAAACATAGCTTCCTGTCTATATTTATGGGCTATGGTAGGTGTCAATAATTGTCTGTTAGATGATCAAATACTGTTTGAGAAGAGTGTATACGTTTAAAGTAATAATAACATTGTTTTAATCAGGTATCGTCCTGGAAACGTACGGTAATGGTAACATACCTATAAAGCGAAAAGAGATCTACAAAGAAATCGAAAATGCAGTTAAGAACAAAGTTCTTATAGTCAACGTCACGCAGTGCATAAACGGAACAGTCCTTGCCAAACCTCTTTATGAAACGGGCCTGGTGAGTTGAGCTTCAAAATTTTGTCTTAAAAAATTACTTTCACGTCACAGCATCACATCAAAAATTTTTAGTAATCCACTACTGCTGTACATAGGCTTCACCTAAGAAAGGAGGCTTTGGCCTACTATGCCATACTGGCCAGACAGTTGGGAATAGGATTTGCGTCAAGTTTTTCTTCTCTCTTTATTTATATTTGTAGTCTTAAGTGTATTGCAAGTAAAGACCAGAGCTGTTGTTGGACCGGTAAAAACCGAGTTCTCCGTCACAGTTTTTCATCAGTTTTTCATGAAAGATTAGATTATGGTTGCATGTTCTAAAAAGCCGAGCCCACACATGGCTTTTTCTTTTCAATTTTCTTTCTTAATTTATTTCTGTTTCGTAAATATTTGTTTATAAGGATAATATGTTATTTGACAGCTTCTACTTGAATGCGGTGTGGTACCTGCGTATGACATGACCGCAGAGGCTGCGTGGGCCAAGCTTGCCTATGTACTTACGAAAACCGATCTCTCTTATGAAGAGAAAGTTCAGGTAATAAGCTCTTTTTTATTATATACTTATTAAATATACACTCACTAATGTTTATGCAAGCACATAGATTTCATCTCAAGTTTTTATTTTTAGTAGTTAAAGTTGATTAAAGTTAAAAACTACATATGTATATAGTAAAAAAAGTAGGTACCTGAAAGACTGCAGAGTAATATAAGTTTGTAAAAAATCTGCACAGAAGGCATAAATTCTGATGTTCCAAAAGAGTAACGTTACTCATTTCATGGTTTTATTTCATTTCATCTATAAAACAGAATTTATGCCTTCTAAAATATTTATGTCTAGACTAATTCATGCGATATTAATCATATTAATCATATTGACTTTTCTATTAATGAAATCTAGGAAAATATGTAAAACTGTTGCAAGTTGCAGCAGTTTGACTAAATATATCTTTGTTACAACACGTTGCCGAAACAATTGGTCAATGTGTTCTGCTAACTAGTTGTTCAAAATTTATAGAATGATTACGAGGTACAAAGAGTATGTAGATATTAGTGGGTAAATGTGTTTATGTACATATGTATCTACTGACTACAGACCTATCGAAAGACAACAAGTTATAAGTATGTAATTGACAAAACGTAAATTGTTTGTTCTGCAGCTAATGAAGAGAAACATCCGAGGAGAGATGAACACGCCCAAATGAAGAGCCTAGTAAATATTGTCATTTGTAAAGCGTTTGTACTTTTTATTTATAATTTTAAAACTTTAAATAGATACTGATATGAATGGCTGCTATCTTTTATTTCCTATGATTAAAAGTTTCCTATAATTGACGAAACAGAGAAAGAGAAGTAGTGAGAAAGAGGAAAGAGGTACATAAAACATCGAATAGACCTACACGCGATAAAGTTATTATTTCACCATATTTTTTATGGATTGTGCATAAGTCTTCAATACGAAGAAAATATCTCTGGTACTAAATATCAGTTAATAACTCATGAATATTTAAAATCGAATCGTGTCGTATCACTTTTCTACTATACTAACATGCATGTTCCGGATAAAAAATAATTCGCTGTCAATGTTTATCATCCAAACAAATTTAATTCAATATACAAACTCATAAAAAATTTAAACAAATTTGAATCAATCAAAATTACACACTAATATTGGTTCCACCCAAGCAATACTAGCATAAACATTAACAAACTTCGACTCAATATATGAACAACAGAAGACGAAGGATCATCTACAGGAGGATGGGGGTCTTCTCCATCAGTCGTGAAGAGCCTCCCCCATAATGCAAACGTATACAATTCTGCTGAAAGGTTTTCCAAGGATAAAGTATGTACAGTCACACTACCTGTGACGTTCTTATAGTAAGTGAACTCATGAACTTCCAAAGGCATGATGGATGGCGTCACGGAGACAGGAAAGACGATAAAATCTTCAGCATCGAATTCTGGCATGACGACTGACGTAGGCATAGTGCCCACAATTGTGAGCTCTTCGAAAATAACCGTCGAGCTATCTGTGTACGTATCGAACCTGAAATTAAGTGGAAAATATAATATGATAAAGGGTGGGTAGATGACAAGGGGGACAGGTACCTAACACGACGTGAGGACGTAATTTAACATTAAATAAAATACAGCGTCACCGCTACAGCAACAACATCAATATTTCAAACCTGAATGTCTTTATACCAGCATAGGCTTCGTTTTACCTTGGCAAAAATTATTTAATGAAGCAACGGTTATAAGTATTTGTAGTCATCGTAACCCAGGGAACTTGTAATTGCTACAATTCGTTTTGTCGTCTATTAATTTAATACAACTATATTCGGAGTCTAATGTTATCGTGGCTCATGTGAAAAGATTTTTACGGAGTCTCACCTTATTGCGCAGGTGTCTTTAGAATCGCCATTGCAAGCTACAATGGCGCAGATGCGAGATCCAGTAGTTGCGAATCCACTGTGATCCCTCACCCCGCTAAATGCTGCCGCTCTATACTTGTATTTCTGTAAGTAAAACACACATTTGTAGAAAGCAAATAAAAACACAAAGTATTTTTTGTCATGTGTTGAATTGTAACTACTTACTGTTTATTTTGAGCAATAATCTGCGAAGACTGACGTATAAGGGTTTAAGGAGGTTTATTAAACATTGAATTGGTGAAATAAAGTAGAAACATAGTCTTCAGAGACAAAATAAAATTTTATGAATAAAATAAATGTTGTTGCTGTGTCTCGAAGCATCCATAGTTAGTTTTTCGGTCAACACTTCCTATTTAACACTGCACTCTCTCCATAAACTATACGTTAACTCTTGTATCTTTTTAGCTCCTATACCTAAACCAGGAATATCTTTTTTGCTCGGTGGTTTTATATTTTAGGTTTTCTTAACGTTAAACCAGATTAATTAAGGAAAGAACAAATGCTATGAAATTTAAATAACAATTGTATTATCGTATATAGCATCGCGTTCCATTGCAAGGTGTCGTGTCGCATCGTATTCGTTATTCACGTAGTACACCATGTTATACAAAAGTACTAAAAACAACTGCAATAAAATAAAGCTTACCGTGTTACTTCTATTGCTAATCTTAACCCTGAATCTGCAAGAGACTTCTTTGTCGATAATGGTGAATTCCTGCAATCCTTCGACTAGAGGTCTAGTGAGGTGTGCAGTGATGGAAGGATCTTGCTTCAATCTCAGATTATCAAGGTTCGCGGGACTGTCAGTTATTCGACCGGAAGGAGTTTGAGTTACCTGGAAATTAAATATTGAATGACAGAAATAAATTAATATACCAATTTATCTGGAACAACAGCTTTGATAAAAAACATATGGAGCCCGAAATTTCAAGTGTACGTGATGAACGTGATTAACACAATGCCATACTTCGCAGCTGTTGGTTGTTGAAAATTTGTTGGTTTTAATTAAAATTAAGACTTATTGGCATTAATAATGTAATCGAAAGTTTCTAGTCTAAGAAGTAATTAGAAGTATTGTTTTTACATTTTACAATTGTTTAATTTTGGATGTAAATGATGGAACTCGCCAAATATTCCTCTTTGTAAAAATATTATGTGTCTTCTTTATGTGTTTTTACTATATTTTCAAAACATCTGTGCTTTAAATGTTAACTTTCAATCAAAATTGTACTGTACTTCCCCATGTTTCGAAAAGTAATGACCAAAATTACGTAGTACACTAGTCGCGTGTAGCGCCGCGTCACACTGTTTAGTATCATGTCGCGTTTCGTCGCGTCATATTCGTCGCTCACATAGGACACGTTACAAAAAAGTATAAACAGTAGATATTAAATAACATTAGACAGATATTTAAATATCTAATATTGTTTGTAATTTCGTGTTTAACAATATAAATTCTTTGGTATACGTAAAATAGATAAAAAACTTACTTTTCCGGGTACTTTTGGGACTCTAGATACAAGTAGCTTCGTTGTAGGTAATCCTGGCATGATGGCTGCTAAAGCACCTGCTTTGCCCGAATATATCCCGGAACCTAAAAAGGATTCTTTATTAATTTACGAACATTATAAGTCATACTGTTATCTTTTGTCAGTCTAGATTTTTTAAATTTTTATAGTAGTTTTTTTTCATAGCATCATTAGATAGTATCATTTTTCTCAAAATACTTTAAAAATTCAGTAATAATAGTAGTAGTTTTAGTGTATGTGTTATAATTTTTTTTGTACTGTTTAATGTGTTGTATTGTGTATGTATTATTAATTTTAGTTAAATATTATTATTTAATAAATATTTTCGGACATTTAACACCAACATCGTCTGGTTTCAAACTAACCAGAGCTTGTGCTATGATAACTAGACTGGCTGATAGAATACTTACATATTTTTTTTTGTAAATACATACATATTATACATAGAAAACACCCAAACTTCGAAACAAATATTTGCAGATCATACAAACATTTGGTTCGACCTGGGAATCGAACCCGAGACCTCAATCATAGCAGTCGCATTCATTATCGCTGCACCACCGAGGCAGTTTGCATTACATTGTATGGAATATAGTCTGTAATGATAGTGTACAGTATAAAATTAGTACATAAATAATGTGTAGCATTTTCCGTTTCACTTTTCTTCGAAGGGACGGAAGTAACAGGCAATTTGAATTGACCAATGCGTTAGATCTTGAATTAGCCATTAGAAGGGGAGATATCAGTCGTGTCAACTCTAAACTATAAAGATTACTCTTTTTCTTTAATATATGTGATAAAGTGAATTAAATATATAAAAACTTAAATTACTAACCTGCACTTCCAATGCCAACGTTATTGGCACCAGCCGCCAAGAAATTGACATCCATTGTATGGGCATACGATTCTTGAATTGTAGCGGCTGAAAATAGTCAGGGATGAAAATCTCCAAATAATAAGTCATTTTATATTTACATGTATAAAATAGGGTTGTGTTTAATTCAGATACACATAGTTAAAGGATGATTCTAGATATTTTAAATTAAATGGGAGTAGGTACTCTTAATCCCAGACTCGAATTTATTAAGTTTCATATCAAAACCTATCTGTGTTTGTACGTTACGTAAACCAATCTATTTCGAACTAGAATTTACGACCATACAACCATCGCCCTAATAGCACCAGATAAAAACTTTTAACCTATCCCCCTAGTCAAGTTGGCATTCTACAAACATAAACATCATTAGATAACTAAGAAATGTATGGAAATGACGTCTCTTAACGCTAAGTCACGTGGTTAAACAAAATATTAAACAACGATACAAAAGAATAGAGGCGTTAGCGATTGTAGAAAGAGAATCGACGTGAAACACTTGCATTTTGGCTAAGGGCTGATGGTAACCCATAACTCCTTACCATAATAATGCACCATATTATCTCGTGAACATACATGTTATATATGTGGTTATAATAATGAGATGATATGCTGAGAGACAGAAATTAATTATAGAATGAATCTTGTACTCAGACTGATGCATCAAACAAAATTTGCTAACCAGTCAAATAGGGCATCTCCGAGAACCACATTGTAGTGAAGATAATATCTTTGACATTATACTTCTGGACGAGCTGAATCGAGGGAACTTGGAACATTAAGTCAAAGCAGATAAAGTGACCGAAAGTGACGCCAAAGTCTGATGTAAATATTCCAAGATCAGGTTTCAACGCAGGTGTGTGGCTAGCTTCACCAAATAGCACAATCTTTCGATATCTGAAAAATATAATATGCATGACATGAGTTAGGGGTAGCATTACAATACCTATATAAAATAAATTCCATTTAAGACCATTCAACTGATATTATATATTAACTGTATTAATTGGTGTACAATGAAGTTTATTCTATTGTATTCTCTTAAATACCTGTCTATAACTGCACCATTCCTGTCAAACACAACGTTAGTGTTAAAATAATACTGTTTCTGCTCCGGACATTCCTCGCCTTGTTGCGGTTGTGCACAGTTCAAACTCTCTCGAATGTTTATCACCACGTAAATCTGATTTTGTCGTGCCGCTTGCGACAGCTCCACAAGTAACTGAAATATTAAAACAAAACAGAATGAAGTCACATTTTAACTTTTCTTAACACACCTCTAAGTTGATTAGTTAGAAATAAACGTGAAGTTTCCTTAACGGTTACATTTAAAATAATCCTTAAGGAGTTCTAGACAAATTTGCTAAATTTGTATTATAATTATATTTGCCAATGTAATATTATTAAATACCTTAATTATCTGAGAAGTTACATAATTAACGTATTGATTGCCAATTCTTTTATTCTTCGGTGATTCTATTATGTGAAGTTAGTGGAGTTTATTTCTCCATATTCTCAGAAATCTTATCAACACGAATACGTGAAAGGTACGAGTATATAAGTCATAACAGAATTCAATATCAGATGTACTGAAAATACCGCCCTACTTCTGCTTCGAGCTCTACTTCTCATAGTGACTGACGAATACTAGATTTTATACATACATCATCGTAAAGATCTGGTCTCAGAGCTGGTACGGGATACTCCTGCAGTAAACCATGTATAGGGACTGTGACATTAGTTGAGCCAACACCAAGTGTCATCTCCGGGAATACAATCACATCTGCATTCTGAAATTATGAAAAGAAAACATTATTTGATTGATCCAAGATATAAACCTGTAATGTCTAAGTCGTTCAAGACTTGAATATTGAAGTATATCTTGAACGTTCTAGGCCCTTCTATGAGAATTCAGGTTTAAGCGTTTGTGGATGTGTCTGGATTACACATATTTTTTAGTAATTTAGCATTGCATCTACTAACGAGACAATTATAAATTCGTGTGAAATATACTTTGCATCTAGACGTTATTTCATTTAGTTTTACTAATGAAAAAATGAATAAATTAGACACTATGAACGCTAAGTGGATAAAGATTAATTAAAGCATATTATCAAAATATGTAGATATAAATTTACTGAAACACGAAATAGTTTCTGAAGCCAAGAACATTGAAAGATCTTCGTTATCATCATCAAAAACCTTAAATAATCCATTGCTGGACACAAGCCTCTCTTTAGAAAGGAAGTTATGGCCTACTATGCCGTGATGGCCTGATTTCCTTCTCTTTACTGGGCTATTTGTCAGCATAGTTGTCTGCTATAGTTGGCTCTTATGACACCCACGGGGTGAATAAGGGTGGTGAAACTCCGTATTTATAATCTGTGACTACACGGCCATTAAACTTAAAAGTGACAATTGTTAAAACAAACTTGTTGTGCAGCTTGCTGTATGAGGGCTATATAGTTATCTCTGTTGGTTTCTACGCTACTTCTATTGACTTGATATTCGACTACAGCTGCTACGTAGTGATCATCTGCAGGGGTGGACTTCTGTAACACGAAAAATATTTTAATGCTGAAAAGTTCTATTAAGTCATTTTTCCATCTCCCGGAACCCATACTGTGGTATTTTATTACAAAATTGTTTTTAAATAACTAATACCTTTACTATGAGCAGATAATATTTCTTTATGTGTAACAAAGAAGTTGGTCCATTAATGTAGGGATGACAGTCATCATGGTGTGTGAGTTTAACACAGACACGATGACTGTCATGCCTTTTACGTCCCCAAGCTGGGCGTGAAGACGCATCTCACTACGCCATCATAGTGTGGGTTACCATATTGCAATGTCTGCAATCGTAATGAGTATGTGACCACAACTCTCGGATTCTATTTATGCTTTCCATCACTGTCACTGAGAGGCTCTTAAATTAAAAATAAAATAAGAAAATTAAAAAATTGCGTTGTACATTTAATGTCTTTAAAAAATCTTATAATCTTAAATTTCTATAATTTAAATCGGGCTTCTATTTTTGAATTTAATTGTAATACTCCATCGATTCCAATTACGTCGTGTATGAATTAAAGGAATAAAGAGGTTAGGTATTGATAATTTGTCAATCAATTAGAGTAGATTAGTCTTGAAAATAGTGGTCTCTTCCAATATATTTAGATTCTATTAAGCATTCCCCGGGTACAAAACAATTAAAAAAATAAAAATAAATAAAAAAAGTTAGTACTCGGCGATTTTTTTTATTTTTGTTCGTTTTATTTTTTAAGTATTGCAGAAGTACATATTTTGAAAAAACAAATTTGCCGTTAATCAGATATCATGTTTCTTTGGAAGGTATTAAGGTACATTATTAAGGAAAAATGAATTTTAAATCAACGACGAAAGCAATCGACGGTAGAGTAGCAAAACAATTTCACTACTTTTGTTAAAGTTTTGAAAGCATTTAGTCATGGCAATATTATATACCAGTATTTCATCTTCGTATGAACGGTTGGAAAGCGATAAAAGCTTATGCGTCTCGAGTTTGCTTTACACTCGTGATTTTTTCTGAGCGTGCGATTTGTGAATATTTGTTCGAAATAAGTACAAGTTCTTATCTAATAAGGCAAAGAGTAATTATAGACGACATTGCGGTGTTTCTTGTTTAGTTGAATTGTTCAATAACTCATCTAGAGATATTTTTTAAATTAGCTGGATGGAATTTTATATTAAATTTAACAACAAAGCTTTACCTACGTCTCAGTCACGGACAATTATTTTTCAATGCCAATTTGAAAAAGATGTTTTGTTGTTTTTAAATCTACATATAAAAAACGCAGCATGTATTTTTATTGAATACTTCCTACTCATTAGCAATAAAATAATTTGTTTTTAAATTTAAAATATAATATTTAAAATCACAAAATTGGAAATAAACTTTAGCAGTTGGTAGTTAATTTTTGTAAATACTATAGGCGGTCAGCCCTACCACGTGTTTACGTACCGCGCAGCTGTAGCTTAGTATTTCCAGAACAGGCCCAAGTGACAATACTGTACAGACAATATTACCGTGGTTGAGTTGATCTGGCTTTTCACAATGCCACATACAGATCTTGAAAAAAAAACGCTTTGCCCTCTCTCAAAGACTTTTCTCATTCGGTCAAAAGTAACGAAAATATTGCTGAACACCAGTTATTTACGAAACCGTGGCCTCGTATTAAAATTAACATTCTTATATACGTATTCAATTACAAAAACTTATCTACTGTTTTAGAAGAAAACTTACTTGTAAAGATGTCCCGAATACGATGAGTAATATGAAAGTGTTAAGATACCACATGTCTGATACGTGCCTACTATATCGCACTGTTGATAATTTGGCTCTAAATCAAGTTTGATTCCGGTTAATGTCTATATATACGTAAATATTGCCATGAAAGTGAGTAAGTAAATTGTGTCCATTGTAACATATGACACGACATTTTATATATTTATAATTTTAAATTTTATTTAGGTGAATAATTACTATTTACGAACCTAAAAAAGAGAGAAAGAAAAATGAAGACGTATTTATTTCCAGAAATACGACATATTTTACAGGTATTTTTTACATAAATACAATATCATCATCATTAACAACCTTTAACAGTCCACTGCTGGACAGTCTCTCTTTAGAAAGGCGATTTTGGCCTACTAAGCCACGCTGGCCAGATTGGTTGGTAGAGGGTTTTTTTTAAAGTTTATTTTGTCTTTGCAGTGCTCTTTGCATGTTTGTTGTAACCTATTGAAAATAAATATTTATTTATTTATTTGTTATTAAGCGTAGTCTGCTCCCTCAGTCGCCTCTTACAATAGATGAATAGAGGTGGTGACATTCCATATTCTTAATCCATCACCACATAGATTAATGCAATATAATAAAATATATATGTAATAAACAAAGAGAGATATTATCAACATGTGAACAAAAAGAATTCAATTCGTTATTTTCAAAAAATTTGGCTAACGGAGTAACGTCAAATTTGTATATATCCTTAATATACATATAAGAGGCCTCTTTAGGGAGGACGGTAGTGTAACTTACACCTAGCTTTTTTCTTAAGTATCGATACAAGCATACTGGAACGTGTTGTATCTGGATTAGAACCAGTGGCAAGCATAAAGAAAAGTCATCCAAAAAACGGCATAAAAGCGGCAAATCGTAAATAGTTCTGAAATGGAAACGAGCAACGTCTCCATGTAACGTTATCAACCTTTGAAACATCAGATAAGCTTTTACTAGCAATAAATGTTCACATTATCTAAATACATCTTATAATCCTCAGTTTTGTTCCTAGAGATTTTTCTTCATATCTCAGAAACCCTACTAGCCAGAGAATTGCAGTTCCCACTGATAAGGTTTTAGTAAAACTTTTCATCTAACTACACTGTGCAAAATAGTTCTGTCTGGAAAAAGTTTTTCTATGTAGGTGTATAACTAAGCTTTATTACTTAATAGTGAGAGCTGATATTTGCGTAGCATAACGATAACATTTATTATAAAATACAAATAAGATAATGTCAGTGATAAAAGTTATTATTTTCGATTAAATCTCTATGTAACAAAGTTTTCTTTTATTTTCGACGTTCAAAAACAAACGAAATTATTTTTTCTTCACATGCTTCAAACGTAGGTATTTCAATTAAGGTTCCAAGTCCTTTATGTTTGAGATAAGTTTACGGATATGAAATTATTTGAGATTAGCGTTAGCTTTGGTTAAGGTTTTTCTATTCATATTTATATTTTTATGTTATTTGCATCTGTTGTGTATTTCATATACGTCAATGTGCCGTATTTTAATTTTTCTTTAGAAATTCATTAGAACAACCAATTTATTTGAGATAACCGCTAGTGTACTTAAGGGGGCTCTATAAAAACTCATATTTATGATGCGATATTAGTTATTTAACTATAATAATACTAAAATATATGGTGCCGTATGTATTTAGCTACTTGTTATCACAACAAGGCTTTGAAAATCACGTTTGCAGACTACCAAAGAACTTCGAATAGTAAAGAACTGGAACCTTAACATCATTAGAAGAGATAGGTACTACTAGACAGACAGACAAGTTCTAGAATACGTCTGCAAGAGATATGCGCTATGCGACCTGCTCTCCTAGTCAAATTGACATTCAACAAAAGTAAACGTTAGTAGAAAACTAGCAAATGTGTGGAAATGACATCATGTCAACGCTAATTCATGTGGTCAGAACAAAACGATTGTAGAAAGAGATTTGACACAAAACACTTGCATCTTGGCTAAGGGGGCTGGGCTACACTTTATATATATAACATTTTTTAAAGTCGATTTTTCTGAACGATTTTGCGTAAGGAAGTCTAATTATAATAAACCTTACACATGGCCGTCTGATCCCAAATTATGCAGAGCGTGTACTATGATAAACAGAGAGCTAATAAACATGCCACAGCCTTACAGAAAAGCTTCGTTAAATCTTCACTTTCAATTAGGGTAGGGACTTAGAGGTAGTCAAAGTAGTTATGATCCTTGAGTTCTGTCTATGGGGCGCCTACTTATAATCAGGAGAACCGTCTATTCGTTTGCCCCCTGTACTACTACGTAACCATATCATATAGCCTCGTTGGTCGCGGTTTCGATTCCCGGTTCGGGACCAAAGTGTTATTCAGTTTTTCTGATCATAGAAATATTTAATGACAGACTGAAGTTTGGATGTTCAGGTCTTATTTAAGCTCTGCGTCTCAGAGAGCACGCAAAACTGTCGGTTCTGCGCCTGATCTCTCTCCGGTAGTGGCGTATGGCCATTCTACTGAATTGTGAGGGTGAGGGAACAGAGAGTGCACCTGTGTTTGTACATTATATTTAGTGTCTATTATATTATTTCCTGTTTAGTTAGCTGGTTTCAGGACATCATACCATGCAAAATATTGTTTGTTTTTACTGTTTACAACTATTATTGTGGAGTACAAGATCAGTTTCAGCAAAATCTATGGACAATGTGTATCGAAACGAAAATGTTCTGTATCCCGTCAGTTATTTTTCTCATGTTTTCTACTATGACAAGACTGGATAAGGCTAATTTGTCTTTGCAGTAGTTTGCAGATAAAGTTTTTTTTCTTTCGCAACTTCTGCAGTAAGAATGTATCACGAATGAATGAAAATGAATGATGATGAAAATGAAGCGCTCACAAGAACACCCAGGCTCAGAATCAGAACAATAATCGTGGATCACAGAAAGTGTTGTATCATGTGGGGTTTGAACAACACTCGTCGCCGTAAGAAGCGGCGAGTACTCTGCCATTCGTACAGTCAGCAGAAATCATAATGATATTAGGTATTTTACTTTAAAAATGAAGATTTAATAACACACAAAACTGATTACATATATTTTATTCAAAAATAATATCAATATCAATCGATTACATTATAAACAAACAAAAATACAAAAGTTTATTGTGCAAATTTGAACACACCAACAAATGCTGTACTTATAAACACTAATAGCTATTCGATTCGAGGTTCATAACACACACTATTGGTTACACTTGATTTATTTTTTGTATTTATTTGTTAATTTGAAGAAATGTCAAAAAATAATTTGTAATAAAAACAAAAGACACAAACATACGAAACAAAAAGCGTAAATATTGTTTATTAATTTTGTTTTCTTTAAAATATACGTTCTGCATAAAATTAAATGTCAAAATTGTTTTACAATCGACTTGGAATGGCCCTTTTCTTGGACTAGATGTTACATACCTGTCACAAATTAAATATTAAAAAACAAGAAAATAACATAACACTGCTAATTAAAAAAGTAACAAATAAAATGTACACGAGATTATATATTGTAGTGGATTGACATCTAAATACATTTTACACAGTACAATGGTAAAAAACACACAATAGGCAGTGCCTTAAAGAACACGTCGTCTTAAATGGGCCTGTCATTGGCGAACATGCTACACAACATGTTGGATTACTTGTTGGCTAGTAAATCCGCCAAAACATTGCCTTTAAAGTTAAATTTTACGCAGTGGTACAAAATCTAATAATTACAATTTTATTAGACATTAAAACTGTAGTCATTCTACTGAAAAATACATTATATCTCGGTTCTCTATGTTTATATAAATATGCTACGAACTACTATTAGGTACAAATAGGTATTCGATATCATAATGAAATATTTTTTAAATATGACACAGAAACTCGAATACGACGATGAACAGCTTAGCAGATTTACTTATAACAACAAGGATATATTTGTTTTGAAAGATACACCCGTATAACGAAATTATGAATAGCATTGTTTACACTTTGTTCAATAGAGATGCAAATTCGAATAGGTTTGGAGTTGTGAGGCATTTCAAAGACACACGTGTGATTCGCTAAACCTAAAGTAACCTGCACTTAGACAGTTCTAGCTGAAAATATTAATATTAGTACTAAGTGAAACACAGAAACAGTAAACGTGTGTAGTAGAAAACTTTATCTGAAAGATAGCAGGCAGGGTGGGATATCAATGCGACAGGAGTAACTGAAATGAACCTCTATATTATAGTATTAATTAGGATAATATAAGTTTAAATATTTTATACTAGGACACCCTTGATATATTATTTTATATTTTTTTCACTGTCAACACTGACAAGTCATCTTGATTGGTAGAAAAGATTGAATAACAAGGATGCACGAGAACTTAGAAAAAAATAGTACTCTTTTTCAATAAAGTTATATAATAATTGTTTATGCTTCTTCCAAACACTGTCCAATTTTGCATCTTAATTTAAAAATTCTACTATAATATAATATTATATCATGTAATGGTAACATCGTGGGTACTTTATGGCACGTGTGACGATAAAGGAGTAAGGCAGTTTTGTTGTATGCTGCTTAGCATGCTGTAACCTCAGGAGTCTTCTTCTTGTTAGTGCTTGCGTTCAGAGTGGTATCTGTTGAAAATATTTAGTAAGTCAAAAAGATAGTATGGTGGTAATAAAAAAAAATCCATCAAATTATTTATTTTATGATAAATACTTAATTATTAAGAGTATTTACGTAAGTGAAAGCCATAGCAACCTTTATTTTTAAGTAGGAGCATATGCGTATCTACAAGCAAAAAAAAAGTTTTAAAAAGCTATGCCCACTTACATATGTATCTCTAATCTCTTCATCTATGTCTTTAAAAAGAAAGGTATTTATAAATAGTACATGGCAACATCGTCGTCAGTTACTAAAAGGTTCTTGTTGCTAAGTCCGAGGTTCCGGATTAGACTTCCATCCAATGTACAAAGAATGCAGAAGTATATCTTTCCCAACATCATTCATTTTGTCAAATAAGAATTATAAAACTAGGTACTTTTATACTAAACAATATTAAACAGTTTTAACCTAATTGACATTGTTCAGTTTAGAAATCGATAAAAATAAAAAAAATTATAGACACACGTCGATCACGAAACTCATTATACTTTCAAAATTAAAAAAAAAGCAAAAAATACACTTACATAAAACATTAAGGCGTATATAAGGTAGGTAAGTAGGTATCCTACTGACCGGTGGCGGTCTGCGGTTGCAGCCGCTTCATGACCTGGGTGAGGTCGAGGCCGGTGAGGGTCTTGACGGCGGGCGGGATGTTGCCCACGAGGCGAGCTATGTCGCCCGTCGCCCCTGCGTCACCCACGAGCACAATCTCGTCCGTCTTAGCCAGAGGTGCTGACACCTCCGCCGCGATCTGAAAATGTTTAGTTTTGGTGGTTATTCGCTTTTTGAGAAGTTGGCCTCAATCAAATAATAAATAGGTTTCATTAAAATTCGCTGTTTTCAACTGTAGAGTGGAATTAAAATTAGTTAACATTTGAAAAAATCGTATGAAAAAAAACATTTATTTACAAGAAAGATAATTAGTTGGAATTTATTTTTTAAAAATTACATCATCTGAATGACCATTCTTTCGACGTGTGCACTCTTCTAAGCGACCACCGAAATTTTCGAATATTCGTTGGCAAAGAGACCGCGAGATGGCCGACATCTCTTCGCTGATTTTTTCTTTTAGTTGACGTAGTGCATTTGGTTTATTGATGTAGACTCGATTCTTCAAATAACCCCAATTCTTCAAATAAGTCTGCTTGGGATAGATCTGGACTTCGGGGTGGCTATGGAATGTCGTCTCGTCTGGAAATCAGCTTTTCCGGAAACATGTCTTTGACCACCGGCAAGGACTCATTGGATGTGTGAGAAGTGGTTCCGTCTTGTTGAAACCATGTGTTACCTTCGTAGTCAGCACATTCCAGTAGCATAGGTCCCAAAAACTCCCGTAACATGTTGGCGCGAGATGTTAGATTCAAATGTTAACGAATTTTTGGTCCACCCTATATAATACTTATAGGCACGAATGTATTGGTAGCGTAACACTATAAGTGTGTACGCACTATCGACTTAAAGGCACATGTACACATGGGCACCGGAATGAGAAAAGAAAATACAAAGAAAAATACACATTTTCAACTTATTTCATATAAATTCGATTTTACAGGTAAGGACTTAGAATAACTCTATATTTTAAATATGTTAGTAAATAGAATGTGTTGATGTAGATGCAACTACCCTGAAAATAATACTGGCAACGCCCACTTAATCGACGTTCTCTAACTGTAAGACTTCCTATGTACAGTTATGTCCAAAACTGGATGATTTGTTTCACATTATTTCTATTTACACATATAAATGAAAATCAAGTGTATTACAGAACTGCAGCAATATCTCAACTACTATATTTGGAGTCCGCAATAAAAGCAAATAGTACTTTTGGATATTTTTGTGTTTATTTTTCGTTAAATGAGTTCGAAACCGTAACACACTCCCCTATTAACGACTATATTTTTATGTATGAAGGTAAGTTTTATAAATATTTTCGTTCAACAATTTTATTTTTTAGTATATTAACTATGCTTTTACCGGCGTTATGGAAAAATGTTCTCTATCAGATATAACTCTTACCTTAGGCAAGGCCTCGAGTACAAGCGCCATGATGGCAGCCTCTCCGTACTGCTTGTATACCTTGGCCTTCGCCAACATGCGCTCAGCGTCCGCCTTACCCACGTCGCCAATGGCTGCGGCCTCCGCCAAACCCAGAACCTTGATGCGCTCAGCGTCTGCCTTTGCTGTTTCCACTGTTTGAGTACTGAAAATCAAAATATGTGATAAATAAAATTTATTGTCTTTTACGGGAATAACCATCTCTTTGTTGTATTTGTTGATGTCAGTCTAATCCATCTTTCGTTTAATCTTTTTTTAGCCATAGCTTTTTTTTTAACGTGTGTAAATCCCCTGTCTGTCTGCCTGTCACTACTGCTACTACCAGCCATGGAGCGTATGACGGCCGGTAGCGAGAGATCTCCTCCAATAACCGCTAGCGTGTGCTGAGCCGAGTCCTCACTGCAGTCGCAGTGGTGACAGGCGGGACTCAATTCCGTCCTGGCGACCGAATGCAGATACTTCTCGAAGCAACCGTGTCCGGAAAGGACTTGCGTCAATCGGAAGGAAAAGGCCCCGTGCCTATTACCCATAACCTTTTTTTTTAACGTGTGGAAACCCCCTCGGGCCGTCACCCCACCTGGGTTTACGGCGGGGTGGAGTGTCGCAATCGGACCGATTAAAACCATACGGTGTGCCACTCTGCGCCTGACATTGGAGGGATCCGGACACAGCTGCTATTACGACATCCATATCCAATTAACCATAGCCTGTGACAACCTAAACATACAGTAAAATAAAAAAGAAACATACATTGAATTAATTGAATAAGTTTTCGCTGTTTTTGTTGCTTATAAAAAAAAGGCTTACAATCACTTTACTTAAATTATTGTACTTATCTTTTGACCGCAATCCATGAATCGACCCATTTTTATGTTTCTTCGAAAGAATGTAAGCGCTACTAACTCAAACCGAGCACCATCGACCGAAACAAGTGGTAATCGGAGGTGGTTATGTCAGGTGAATACGGTGGGTGGGACAGATTTCCCATTGAAGCGTTTTCATGTAAGTTTTAACTGGTTTTGCCACATGTGGCCGAGCATTGTCATGTAACAGAATCACTTTGTTGTGTCTCTGCTTCGTTTAGTAGCCGCTTTTCTTACAGATATCGACTCAAACGCATCGACTGAAGTTGATATCGAGCTTCCGAGCACATAATAAATTACGCCCTGCTGATTCTACCAAATGCAGAGTAGAAGCTTCGAACTGTGGATATTTAATTTTGGGGACGATGTTGATGCGCAATCGCAAACACGTAAGATTTTTTATGCTTTGAGGTTACATATACTACTTAACTGATGCGTTACTATACGAAATTTCATCCGCAGAGTGCCGCTACGCCATCTTTTAAGAAACAACGAGAACTTATTCAAGGTATTATGTATATTCATTATGTCTTTTTCATAGTTGAAAAATAATAATTGAATATACATACAGTATTGTACTACACTGTCAAACATGTATTATTATAAATTATTAAAGCAGGAATACATACCGTTTACCTTCCGCTATGGTTTGCATGCGGTAGGCCTCCGCTTCAGCGGGTAAGCGCACTACCGACTTCAGCTCCTCCTCACGACGGGCAATCTCTTGCTGTTCTACCTGTGTAATAAATGTAACAGTTATAAGTTCAAGATTAAGCCACTATGTCTATCACAAACCAGGTCATAAGTAACAAACGTGCTGTGGCCGTTCAAAACTGATATCAAAGCTTCGCAGTAAATTAATGAAAAAGCAATTATTACGTTGCTTTTCACGTAATAAGTGAAGTTGATTCTTCGATTCTAGAGAGTAGGCCGGTGGAGTACTCAAGAAGTAGAGAGACGCGATTGTGTCTCTACAGTTGCATGTTGCAGTTGCACTTTTGTAGCTTAGAAGACTACGACGAGAAAAATTGCACAACGCAATTTGCTTACCTCAATCTGCTTGCGTCTCTCTACTACTTCGATTTGTATCTCTTCGTTTCGAATCTTTTGTTTGATTTTTGCCGCTTGTAACTCGTACGCCAAGGCGGCTTCGGCTTTCTGCATAACGAAAAAAAACATTTTTAAATTAAGTATTACTTTGTCTAAAAAAAACCGGAGAAAAAAAAACTTTAGTGTACAACAGTTAATACATTTTACATATAAGACTATATCAATTAAATAACCATGTACAAATGGTGACCTTATAGCAATTTCTTCCAGGAAACTTTTGTCTGTTAAAAGAAGAATGAAAAAAAAAATCCTGGCAGTTTTGGTGTTAGAAAAAAATGTAAAAGAATTAAAATGATTCAGATAAAAGTAAATACATTAACCACATCATCTCATCTTAGATGTGAAGTTTAGCGTTAGTAACATATGTATATGTAAGACTAACTGATGTGGTTCCATTCAGAAGTTTACTTCAATAGCTCAAAGCTAACATCTATTGAGTGATACTTACCGCAGTGTTGACTTCTTGGTCGAACTGTGCCTTTTGTAGCTTGAACATTCGCGTGTTGTCCTCTATCTTGGTGTCCATCGCGTACTTGACGTCCATGGCGCTCTTTTCGCACTCTGCTTCCTGTAAATCATGAATGAAAACATTAATACAATATTATTTAGAAAATCAGAGACCGTTCTACTTTACATTATGGCTAGCGATTGTTTATGGCATTTTTACTTAATTACAGTGATTTAAATGGTAGGATAGTAGTACATTGGTTTTAATTCAGATCATAGTAAATATTTATTTAGCGTTACTGATAATATTCGTTAATGGCCAGGCCAAGAGATTGTTTCAAACTAAAAGTTGCTGATTAAAAGAAAATAATTAACAGTCAAGGCGATGATTTTCAAAACCGCTGTCTTCATGACAATTTCCACATGCAGTGGAACAAAAATATACTACAACGCCATCTATCGAAGTTCCATCGACCTAATTAGTAAGTGTAAATTTTTTGTCGCATTATGAATAATTGTAACGGTGATTAGCATATATTCACCATTTATAATTGCCTCGTTGGTCTAGCAGCTAGTGTATGTGATTGCCGATCAAAAGGTCTCGGGTTTGATGCCCGGGTTGGCTCAAAAAATGTTATTGAGTTTTTCTGGTTACAAAAATACTTAATAACAGTGTGGAGTTTGGGAGTTGGGGTCTTAACCCCTATGCCTCGAAGAGCACGTAAAGCTTTCGGTCTTGCACCTGGTCTTTCCCCTGCACTATAATATCTCACACGTAGTTGGGTGGTCTCCGTTGAGACTGGCCACCATGGTTGAACTCGGTTAGGAGTATATCATCATCATCATCATCATTCAACTTCCCAATATCAACAGTAGTCTTTGTGTTGGAGGGTCACGATACTCATTTCTCCACACCTTAACTAAATGTCTCAACAGATACAATGTGCTTCAACAGGAAGTATTAAGGAAAGGCAACAAGAGAACAGTTCTTTTCACGCACCCTGATACCCGCATCTCGATTTGCTTGCGCAACTCCAATATCGGCATCCCGCTTGACGACAGCCGTCTGCGCCTTTCCGAGACTGGCGAGGTACTGCACGTCATCGTATACGTCCTTGATCGTGAACGACAGGATCTCGATGCCCATGCGCCCGACGTCCGGTGCCGCAACCTCGCGAACAAGACCCGCGAACTGATCCCTGTCTTTGTACACCTCTTCTACTGTAAGAGTTCCTGGAATACAATAAAAATAAGGGTTATTATCACAGAGACATAATTAAAATCACGTTTCTAAATACAATTAAGTTAGCGCAATTCTTGACGTTTAATATGACACTTTGGCCGTGACTTTAACATATTTACCAGTACACATTATTTACAAAGTAATTTTTCTTCTTATCTATTGCAATTTCAAATTTAATAAAAATTAATATTTGTTATAGATCCTTATGTGTGTATAAATAATTTCCTGGAAAAAAAGCATTTAAGGTTATTACTCACTTAGTTACGTTGAGATATGTGAGTCCAATTGTGATGCATATTGGCACCAGCGCGATTTGTAACATTTTAGATGTTTTTAAAATTTACTCATTCATAAAACTATGCACCACATCACTTGTTTTTTTTTTAAATTTAAATATGGAAGACTTATTAAAGATATAAACGTTTTTGGCTGCTATATGATTTATTGTCGTGTTGATTTTACCTAAACTCAATGAAATTAAGAATAAAAGTAACGTATCGTTAAATGAAATCCTCGCAATTTTGTATCTAATCGAATATTTAATTATTTTCAGTTTGAATACGAATTCAATTAAACGATGGTCCGATGGTAGAAAAGCTTCAGAGTTTGAGTATCTAGCGTCAACAATATTAAAAAAAAATATACCAATAGCAACGAAATTCTAGATTTGAATTATCACCGATATAATATGGAAAGAACTAGAAAAATCACTTACACAGAAAACAACAAACAATGAATTATTATTTTTAAATTATAATCTATTCTTGTAGGTAGTTTTAGGAAGCGTGTACACTGTAGCTACAACAAGGAAATACTAGCGTCTTGCCTTCAATCGCTCTTACAGTAACTAAACGTTATCATTTAAAACTCTTACCATATTGACATAGAAGCGATATTTGCAAGCAGAGCAAGATTATTATCAATATTTACGTTGCAAATGATATAAATGTGATTTTGATAAGAGTCATACCTATGGGTACTTCGGATTCCCGCAAACCGCAATTTTATCAGTACCGCAATATACGTAATATATTATAAAAAATAAACTAATGCCTTATCTTGAATTTACCTTGATGCATGCATAAACGATAAAATTTATCCGATTGTATGTTAGCTCCACAATCAGATCGAATGTTTAAAAGTCTCCTTACTTTCTTCTTAACCCTTACTATTTTCAAGATTATTTTGGGGTCAGCACTAGCGACATATCTCTACAAAAAATCACAAATGCGAACTTGTTAGTTCGTAAACTTGTAGATACATAATATATAGATTTTAACACTTTCCAATTATTTATTTGGACGGCCAGGTGAAGTACTCGTTTTGATTGAAACTGGGTGAAGTGGCAGGCAACTGGTTTAGTCAAAAAGGACAATCTACCTTATTCAGCTTGTATAGTGTTATACAGAGAACACAAAATCGTGTCAAATCCCTGAGTAATCATATTTTGTATAGCATGATTACTGTGCTACTGCGCTACAATTCTTTTTCAACATAGATCGATTTCGTAACCAACGAAGTGAATTTACAAGGTATCTAGAATTAAAAATAAAACAAACTACATCACTTAAAAATCTCTCTGTAGAGCCGTCATTTGGCATTGAAGAGGTCAACATTTATGGAACTTGGGAATATATTTTGTTTTTCAATTCTTTAAACGGATCCAAAGAATAACGTTGAGTAGGTAGCACCCAAATAATTCAAAGAGAATCATTAAAATCTGGTAAAGCATTAAAATTCAGATTTTGTATAAAATAAATCTCTAAAAAACAATGTAGTTAAAATGCATATATTGAATTGAAATGGCATCTAGTTGTATCTCTAATTGTCATTGTGAATAGAGAGAAAATTGGAAAATTTCCTGCGTTTAATAAATATTGTATTAATAAGTTCTTGCATTCTAAAAAAAGATTCTACCATTATAATTTTATTTTCATAATTAATAGTGTAGGTATACGCATGTGAGTCCAAAACGGACTAAATATTGTATTTTTAAACTTGCCTACTAACAAATCGTATCTATGTAATTATTTTTTAAATCTATTACAATTTAATAGTGAAATTTAATAATCAAATAGTAGCTTTTTTAAAATGGCCTCGCAAATTTCTAAAACGCAACGCAAGTGGTGTAACAAGACGTGACGTCAATTTACCCTCGGACGTCTTCTGATCAGCCAACAAGTTGTTTGTATGGTTTCTCCTGATTAAATTTTTCTATTGTTTCGCGTTTCTATCAGTTTTCTATGTTAAATCATTAATTTATTTGCATGAACATAGTACACGAAGTTCTGAATAAATAGACAAAATTATGCTTCTCTCATACATAAATAAACCTATTTACATATTTGCTATTTTTTAGTAATGTAATATTTAGAAGAAATATTTTTAAAAATAAAATAAAATATGCGTATGCCCTATTATGTACGAACAAGATTAACAATTGGTCACCATCTGTAACTGATTTCTCAAAGTGACATTGGAGTTCATTTGTTAAACTATAATGGGGATTAGTTTTAAGAAAATATTCTTTGTATTATTAAGGTGACCACGTATAACGCCGCTACGATATCTGTCTCACAACGTATAAATTTTACAATGCAAAAAACATATTTTCTTAATTACCTACGAGTCTTTTGAAATTCAAGTGAAGAGGACGAAGAAAAGAAACATAAAGAAAATTTGGAAAAAATTTCAACACAGATGAAGATCGTCTATAATGATGTACTCCTAACCGATTTCGGTCATGGAGACCAGTCTCAACGGAGACCAATCCACCACACAGGAGGTATTATAATGCACAAGTGTGTGTGCTAATACAGGTGCACTCTCAGTTCCCTCACTTTCACAATCCTATGTGACGGTTATTCGACATGACCGGAAAGAGATCAAGCGTAGGACGAATGGCTTTACATGTACTCCGAGGCACGAGCTCTAAGACTCATGGCATTTGGAAATTGGCATTTGGGAAAACTAAATAACACTTTTTGTTTTCAACGACCCGGGAATGGAACTCAAAACCTCCAGTTTGGTATTTGCATACGCTAACTGCTAGATCAACAAGGCAATTAGATTTACTATAAATTATATGAATTGGATAATTATTATCGATTTATCTTTCATAAATAAATCAAATTATATATATATATATATATAAATAAACTAATTAACGTACATAACCATAATATGTAAAAAGCGTATAAAATATGGTTCCTAGCTTGCTATCATTTTACGCATGGAAACTCAGTTATTCACAGTGAATAGTGAAGTTCCAGGTCAATGATCAAGGATCAACATGCAAACTGGGTCAGATTTCAATATAAATCTTCTCGTATTTCAATTGATAATACTAACGCATCTGTGGTAAATCACATTTTTTACAAGTTTAATAATTTCCTTAAAGATTGTACTAGAACAACTGGCAGAAATTGTACTACATTCTTTCAATAAGTAATTTTTCATTTGATTACTAAATTACATTACGTCCATACATTACATCCGTTACTAATAAGTTTTTCAACGATGTATGTTATGAATTGGAAAATACCAGTGTTTAATTATCAAAGCTTGTCTAAAGGTTCCGCAAAGTTATCGTGATAATAGCCTTTAGTGAATCATTAAATTTTAAATAAGTATTTATCAGATTTTGAATTTTTGACAGATGTCAGAATCAGAATAAAAAATGGCTTTGGAATTGCAATAATATGGCAGATACACAATTGAAGGAAAACGTTTAAATAATATAGTTAAAAATGTCTGTAACAATTTGTCACATTGCATGCATTTAGTATATCATTTTCAACCGTACAAGATATTTGCCTACATATAATAATAAACATTCATGTCTGCTATATTTCCGGACAGCAATGATTAATTGTTTTCTGAGCCAGAGAGTAACCAGGTCAGATGCCACTCCTTTAAATATGTTTCACTTGCTACAAAGAGGTAGCAGAGGTAGAGAATGTATATTCGAAATCTTTTAAGCTATTTCAAATTCTTGAAAAAAAGAGAGAGGGTTTTAAAAAACGAAACGATTTAAGAAATGAATGTGTTCTGAAAACACAGTCACGCTTAATATTACACACACACCTGGAGACACTACCAAGACCTGGAATGCTTTAAATAATGGAATAATAAGTGATTGTTTTCTTTTTGCGTAAGTTTTTCAAGTTTCAACAAGAGCCGTTAATTGAAAGAATAAATTATAAAAAGAAAGAGTGTCAAGTTATGTTGATAGCTGATAATATAATCTCACCAAGATAGAGAAAAAGTTTCGTTTATTTTTTATTCCGTTTTTCTCGTTAAGAAAAAGAAATGCGGTGTCGCGGTACGAAATTAAAAAAGTTCGGATTATTTGCTTCAATGTTACCTGCTGTGTATGTTCAAAGTAACTCTCTGTCGAGAGACCGCAAAGTGTGTCAAATTGTACACAATTTATTGGATTTTCAGGTAAGATCTTAGTATTTACGATTTCGTTCAGCATTAATCATTTCAATGATTACTTACGGATAACAGTAAACAATTTTTTAGAGAGAGATATACGATTTTACTTTATTTATTAATTTAACTAATTAATTCTCAACCCTACTCTACATAAAACAATAAAGACTTTAAATACACTAATTGATTATACATTTACATTAGAAGTCCAAGGCTATTACAACACTCATTGGTTTGCGTAACATGCCTTTAAATTTTTAAGCTGTAATACAAGAAATACCTACAACTACGAGGTCCTTAAATCACTACGCATAAACACCTTCGCATGAAAGGATGTGCCAAAACATTAATTCCCGTCTTTACATGACATTTCATTAAAACCGCTTAGAAACTTCATACAACTTGGAACAAGTTATAACAAATGGAAATTCCCTGTATAATTAAGAAGATTACATGTTAAGGTATACACAAACATGACTGATTAAAGTGTAAAGAGCGAATTCTTTGAACGGGTTCGCCTGTTTGTTTACACCTACAATTTGTTTAAAATACCATCAACAAGGTAAATCTATGTGTTGGTGAAATGTAGGTACCTCTAGTTATTTGTATCTAAGTTATGACACTGAAGTTATTACCATCTTACACTGTATTGTTGTTTAGAATCGATATAGTCTATTGTCCCTTATCCTAAGTCTATTGGCTTTGTATATATTTGTATATATATATGATTGAAAAGCTCGAAAAGAAAGGGCAAGTATGTCGTCTTCGAGGTCAGTTTCAGTTTTTGTAGTTAACTTATCGAGCTATATGTAAAATTTATGTGAACGTGTGTAAAATCATCTCTGATTACCATAGACACAAGTAAGGTGTGAACCACACCTTCTCGTATTTTTAATCCATGATATTCGAATGCAACCTTAAAACGAACTTTTGCTATGTTCGCGATCGCAGTTTCGCACATAGTAGGTGCTAAGAGGCTTTTAACGTGATACACTTTTTATTTATACACCAACATATATAACAATAAACTACGTTCTGGATAAAAGGTTTTTGTTTCAAATGTTTTTTAGAGTAAACTACGTATGAGGTAATTTTTATTTATGAGCACTGAAGGACATAGAATTGCGTAGTTTCATGGTCAACAGGGGCCTTCGAAGGTTGCATTTAGGATCGATTTTAACCGAAGTGGTTTAAATAATTTATTTCTAAGAACGAACCTAAGACAAAGGAATCATAATTCGAACTTTGTAGTACTAGATCCTTTGTTTATCTATATTTTTTAATTCATTTCTAAAGTTTTAAGGCGTAGTGACACGTCCTACGAGAAGTAGTCCAGAATATCTAATTACTCCTTTATTAATCACTGTCTGATCTCTTTAATACGGAGGAACTTATTAAGGACATAAAAAGGATTATTTTCTCCTGTTACGAAAATAAATGGGCACAAAATATGGTCCAAGGTTTGAGTTGTGTGATGGAACTGTCGAAATTTTATTTCATGACAGCAATAAGTGTAAATTTTAAAAATATCTATTACGTCTAATAAAAATATATCTCTGTGCGATTCAGCATCGGCTGTTGTTATAGTTTAGATTTACACATCTGCTGTGAAAGGTCGGATTTTTTACTTAAACTACTATTTCGTTTGTGAGTGAATATTGATAAAGTGATAATGAAATATGACAAAAATGTTGCCTGTTCCCCACAAAATGGCCGAGGAAAGAGTAGAGAATTGTTTTTGCGTACGATAACAATACATGAGACGAAAAAAAGTTTATTGGATTTAAAGCGAGACAGCCGCTGAATGAAAAGATATAAATTTTTAAAATTGCTTTACTTTAACTTAACATTAGATTCATTCAAAACTGAACAATACCTTTTACGTCTTAAAAAATGAAATATTAAGCAATGAAGAATAAAGCTTATTTAAAATTATCAAGATCTTAGAACCATTAAAGTCGGTCTTACATTTGTGAAGTCTGGCAACTTAGGCTGGTTGAAGCTAAAATATTTCAAGGACACGCTAAGATCGAACTATTTATTTCAATCTAGACGACGTTGTTTGCGCTTCCTAGTTTATTGAATCTACTTGCAAGTAGATCCATCAACTCCGACCTTGACACTCGTTTAGCACACAATGCGCTACGCATATATACTATCTATCTTATTGTACTTAGCATATGCTACGTCAGACGTTGTGACGACGTCTTGCGTTGCATTCGTTGCACACCAATACACCCCAGTAGAGAGAAAAATAATGGAGTTAAAAAGTCAGCTTGTTTCTTTTATATTAGATTTAAAATTTTGTATGTAAGAAAGTTACAGTTAGTACAGATTTGTATTGTACGTAGCCAGTCTAATGTTAAATAACTATCCATAAACAACATCCACAAACATAAACACTCGCTAAACAGTTGCTTGGTGCTCGTAATTCACTAAATGAAACGGTCACAAATTTGAATAGTGACGTAGCTGAGTTATAAGATATCTTTTAATGGTACCAATTTTAACAAACAGGCCAAAACCTTTTATCCAGAAATCGATGTGATTTTCATAGTCACACAGACTTGGAAAGGCTAAAGGGACTATGAAAGGGTGGTGACGATGGTGTTGATTTAAAAATCTGATTACTTCGTAACGTAAGCTAAATGTGGCGTCTTTACATCTTAAGTAACGCGACATTAGTCGCCCACCATGTCGCGTGACTCAATTAATTTATATTAACGATACAGCGATGGAGTAAAACTGCTACTGTCAAGTACATACAGACAAGTTGATGACACATCGTTGTACCTACAATCAAATAATAATATTTTTAAATACAACGCAATTAAAAAATATATAAAAACACGCTAATCCCTACTTCCTTCCTAATATAATGCGAAAGTTTGTCTATCTGTTATGCTTTCAGGAATTAAACGCTAAACCGATTTTAATGAAATTATGCATGTAAATACTTTGATGTTTGAGCTACTTTTTACTACAAGCACGCGGGCGGTGGCGCGGGCAAAAGCTAGTCTACCATACTGATAAAGTATTTTTAACATTATCAGTAACTTATAATTTTCAATCGATGTTTTTGAAACAGGTAAGTAAGTAAATGTTGTATTTAATAGACATAGTTATACAAATAGCTATAGATACGGGTTACTACTGTGTAAGACCTCATTAATTATCCATCCAAAGGCATTCACCGACACTGGTAGACTTTCAGACTTAAGGAACTAAAGCATGATGCATCTTCGTAGTTTTAAATGTCCATAATATGTTCATTGACACTCCAATATGCTATTTTTAATTGAAAGTAACAAGCCTCGGTCACTATCTCGTCTATTAATAAATCTAATGTAATGAATTCAAGGCCAAATACTGTCGCAGTAAGAAAAAATTTGATTAGGAATTTTTAGTTGCAAAGACGTAAGAAATTTCGAAGTCGCGTGATTAGGTTTTAGTATCTATACATTTTTTTAATGTTTTTTTTTAGGTTTTCATAGTTTGAAACCCTTTTAAAACTGTCCTTTTCTGGGGTAGGAATTTAAACTTTATCTGGCAGAACTAATAATCATGTAATTTTATGTATTGTTTTTAATAAATCTAAGCGTATTTTGTTTTGCATGTACAGTATTCTCGACAAGAAGTTAAAAATAGATTGTAGATAAATTATCAAAACTCATTACAACGTCAACTACTACTGTCTCTCCGAAACATTTTGTCCCATCCGAAGGTTGCCTGGAAGAGATTGCTTTTGGTAATAAGGCCGCCCTTTGTACACTATATTTCTGAGATTATATGTACTCTCTTGAAACTCTATAATACGGTGTATAAATAAAGAGTTTTCTATCTACCTATCTATCTATCTAAAAGGTACCATAGAAGGGCAGAAAGGGATTAGTCTGCTGTATAGCATATTTAATGGTAGGTTAATTTTTTTGACTATAAATCATTGGTCGGAACAGACTGTAAAGGTAGCTAGTGGTTAGTCATTTAATCCGTTTCTCTGACGTAAATATTAGGTAATACCAATATCACCGTGTGGTGATACACAGTGTCACCACCACCTCTTTCCATAGGTGCTGTTGGTGGCGACTAAGGGAACAAAATATGCAAAACAACATCACTGCAAAAAAAGGAAAGTTTGAAACAAATCCTATTCCAACTCGGCTGGTCAGCATGAAATAGAAAGTAAAGGTACATAGTCTCCTACTTGGTAGGGAGAAGACGATGTACTGCAGTGGACTACCAAAGGCTGACGATGAATATGAATTGATAGACCTTTTGGTCTAGTATTTATTGAATCTAACGTATAAAATTGATGAAATGTATCAATTTGTGCGTGTAAATCTTTTATTATTAAAAAATCATTCATAGTCCTGTAGAGTTAATAAAACCATCAAAAAATGACAACAATATTATCCAAATAAATACATATTTCAACTTTATGAGATCAATTTGTTGCCTTTGACCTTTCTCTCGAGGCTTACTGAACTTCTTTTGATAAAAAATTGTTCTGAAATATGAGGTGCTTTCTTAGGCTTCGTCTGAGTAACGAGTTTCTCTTGAAAATTCGTCTGACACGTATTATATTCTGGAAACGCCTGAACTAAGAAACATACAAATTGGGACTCATGTAATAATTGTTATCCCCTAAATAATATACCGTTTAATGCTTTTATATAGTTGAAATGTGTTTGCAAATAAACATTGGACTTCAGTAAAGCGTTAACAGAACACTTGTTTCCAGCCGTGCACTACAAAGGCGCCTTTATAACACTGTTGCAAACACGCGTAGAATATTTACTTCGTGCATATAGATTCTAATAGATGTGGTATTACAATGTTTGCTTTTAAAAAAATTAGATACAGACGTCTTATGACTTTGAGTTATAAAGTTATTTAGACCACGACCTGTGTGAGTATTTATATTAAATAATTTAAAGATGTAAAATTTTAGTTTTAATTAACAGAAAACGATGCAAAATTAATTCGACTTTTAGATAGATGACATTTCACACAATACTAACCGTCTTATTGCAAACTATTTTTAGGCAACTGCACACAACGCCATCTAGTTTCAAGCTAAGCAGAATTCGTGTTCTAACTGCTAGATTGATTGATAGAATATTTATATACTTTTATTTTCGTAACTACATACATATTGTACATAGAAAACATCCTGACACTGAAAAAAATGTTTGCAGATTATACAAACATTTGATCCGAACCAAGAATCAAACCAATGACCTGAGCACAGCAGTCGCATTCGTTAAAAATGTACTACGGCAGCAGACAAGGCAACCTAAGCAAGAACTTTCGTTATATTAACCGGACTGCAAACATGCAAATATTTCTAAATACATACATATTATAGATAAATCCTAGTGGTTTTCAGTTGTGGAAAACAACTAACGCAATCACACAAGAATGTTCGCCTAGTTGAAGTTGGAGAACTCAACAATTTGGATTCGTAATTACAAAACTGTCAATATTCTGGCAAACGGCAACTGAAGACCTAAGTATACATAGGACATGTTATGTACCTTGGAACATATTTACAGTTCTATTATTATAAATATATTGTTATTTATCATAAAAGATATTGTTATTAAATTCTATTCAAGTCGATCATTAACAGGGCGAATGTTTGATTTGAATATCCAATCTAATCTATTTGGAAGTTGATTAATTGCCAGACAGATTAACTTATCTTTTTTTTTGTACATCTTATCTATTTATTTCAACGGTAATTAAATAATATTCGAAATTATAAGAGAAAAATTGATTGCAAAGGATTGAGAACCTGCTCGTTTTCAGCGTTGTTAAACAAAGAAGGGAACTGGATAAAAACAAGTATTGAAAATAGAATCTAGTAAAAGAAAATATCAAAATAGGGCATACCTTTTCAGGTATTACGAGCTCCTAATACCTAAACTGATCTGACGTGAAACAAAAACTCCGCGGATGGAACATCGATCAATCGGTAATACTAGATAATTAATCACTTGGAGCGAAAAACTGACATCAATTCGTATACACTCTGTATATATCAGAAAGAGCTAAATAGAGCACAGCGATTCTTATGTGACCTTATAATGACTCGTTTTCAATAATCTTTCACTATAAGAATCAATTCGTCAAGCGTCAAAATGCCTGAATATCTCTATGAAAATTAAAAAAATACCCTAACTGATGGAAATAGAGCTGAAAATCGTTCAACACTGAGTTCAGCGTATGAGATCGTACCGATCCATCTGAATTGACCCAAGTGTTTTGGACAAAACTTATCTTAAAGTACTGGGACATTTTCAGTTCAATTCCATTATTAAAATATTTTTAACGTAGTGTTACCATGTTTTAAATATATTAAACTACCAAGGGAAATAAACATTATAACATCACTCGACAAACGGTCATGCCTTCATATATTGTATTAATTAAAAATATATATCTACTTATGACTTATCGTTATTATCGTTCCATTACTTAAAACTTTACTTTTATGTAAATTATAGACTATTAATGACATAAAGAGTAAATTAACTATCAATAAATTTAAAATTAAACTAGACTGTTTCGATCGATATATTGTGAAAAATATAATTGTGGTTCGTTTCTTAGTTGTGAAGCACTACACATTCTAAACTGATTTGATGCAACTCCTTAAAAGAAATGACAAAGTATTAAAATTTAGTGCAAAAAGTAACCATAATACACTTAATAATATAGAAAACAATAACATTATAATATAAAAAGATAACGGAATCAGCTGGTTAAAAAAATCGGCTGGCTTCAAGAATAAATTGGTTTTAAGAGTCGGCTGGCTTGAAGACTTTAAAAAAAGGCCAAAAGAAATTAAAGCAGATCCGGAAATTAGCAGTACCAAACACTTTTCAACTTTGTATTGTTGGATAGGCGCAGACAACAACTTGTTTTGGATTTTAATAATTAATGTAACTTGACATCGAGTTTTTAATAATGACGATGGATATGTACTATTTTTTCTTTATTCATGATAAATAACTGCCTTAATTTTTAAAAAAATATCCTAATTTGTCGATGGCGATGACAATTAGCAACATTTAATAAGCAAATATATCCATACTAGGTAACCAATATTTAACAAGTTTTTACCCTTAGGTAAACACTTGTATACGTCAAAAAATCTCTGTCCCCTAGTTATCTATCTAGACGACCTACAAGTTATTGTCATGGATTATAAGTGTTAATTGCCAGGAAAGCAAGCTCCATCGGATAAAACAAGATTAGCAAACAACCGCTAAGCAAAAGATATTTAATAATAAATACAATCAATTTGTAAACAATAACGAAATACACCATCCTTAAATAAACTGGAGTAAGTAATTCTAAGTTGCATATGACTCTGCTAAATTATAATCGCACCTTTCTGTAAAACGCTGTACATTTATTTAGAAATCTAATATTATTAATTTAAGTTTAAATGTAGGCTATGAAATCTATGGTAGGTAATCTATCTATAAGTTCATTGTCATTATAATTTGTCAATATTTTGTCAATTGTCAATAATATGTAATATTTTAAAAGTAGAAATGTAACGTAAATCAGTTAGTAAATTACCAAAAAAGTGGTAAGATTAAGATGAGATCAAATCGTAATCGTAAAGTAGTTTTAGTAATTTCATGTTTACTACTAATATATGTAAGTAGTAATTTGATTTTATCAATATATTGATATTGTAATAATTTAAACAATACTTCAGAATGTTAACATTACATTTCAAACAATAATACGTCGAAAACGTCTTATTTTTCAAAGTGCTTATCAAACAGTATGCAGATATTGTAATATCGAGATAAGATACGTAATGCGTAATTAATAGCAGCTATAATTAGACTTTTAACGAAGATAAAATCTAGAACCCTACAGTATATTTTAATATATACGTAACTGACGCTAATAGTAATCGTTTTTTAATATGGTGCTTGTTTTAACACTCGCTTAAATACCACATATTATTTTAATTAATACATAAATGTGATGTACAGTGTATGTCGTATATCGCGATCCATTCAGTACAAATATAGGTCAAAATCGGCGTCACCCGCCGCTCGCGGCGGTCGCGGCGGGACTGACACAGCCGACTTGCCGCGAGTGCCTCCGAGTCTACTACCTATCAATATTGGAAGAATCCCTTACTACTCTACTATGAACGACACCATATATTTATTTACGATTTGCAGAGTCCATAAATCTGGCTGTGTTGATATAACAAACCAATATGTAGCTTGCGTTTATTTACTTACATCCTTTCGTATTTTGATTCTTGCCAATATGTACCTAAAGTATTTATGTGATTTGATAATTATAAGTAGTTACTATCAACATCACCATCTACAAACTTTAATAGTCCACTAGCTAGATGTAGGCCTCTCCTAAGAAATGAGGTTTTGACCTATCATACTACGCTGGTCAGACTTTGGTTTGTCTCAAGTTTTCCTTCTCATTGCGGGGTTGTTCTTCTCCTCAGTTCACGCCTTTAATCAGCTCTTACTGAAGGCAATATCTTAATAAGGAGTACTGAATTTTTCAACTTAATAAAATGTGCATAAATATGCAATAATCTATTTCATTTATGTTCAAATGTCGGTAAAAGGTCCAGTTTCTTAAACTCATTGCAAATGTTATTTATACGAGTGTGAACAATATCCCTGTCTAGTCAGCAGTAGATAAGGGGGTTGAATATGATATTAAGATTAAACTATATTAAATTAAAAATTTAGATTTTACTAGCATACCCGCGCAACTTCCTCTGCGTTTCACAAAATGAGTACATTTTCCCCGTTTACGCAACATTTTTCATTAATGCTCCACTCCAAACAACATCCTAAGTCAAAATCTCGTCTAGAACTTGTAAGAAAATTAAAAGCCACTTTTGTCTACATTCCCTCAGCTGTAGGTAATTCTTTCTAAGAATATTTTATGAATATAACTGAAGCTCCTTTAAAATACTTCAACATAACTTAATGAACGAAAACTTTTTCCCTATTTTAATCATATTGGCAAGGGCGTTTAGCCCGTATTTGTTTTCGATCACATGAAATTGCGCACATAGCATCAGGGAACTGTGTGTACGTGTTGAAACCGCGTAATTTGCGCTCTCCTCAAGTTATATTCAAACATAATTTCCTTCTGTACTTTCCATATGTTTTTATGGATTTATTTATATATATTATTATGTTAGCTTTAGCTAACTTAAAAATTAGCTTTTCAAGGAAGGGAAACTGGATGCAATCGTTTACCTTAAACTGAATAGTGCGGAAGAGCCACGGGTCCCTCTCGTATCTATTTATTTTAAAATAGATCGCTAGTTCCCATTATTCTCTTACAATGACTCACTTTAACTGTAACCTAGAGGCACATATTACATTGCGCTAGAGCTGCAACACGCTCTAGAACAATGCGACAAGTCTCAGTTTGGAATTTTATTTCGTTGAGTTTGTAGAACAATAGTAAGTGGATGTGGTAGTGGATTCTATGAGATGAGGAATCGTATATTTTTTCAAATGAAAACGTGAAATGTTTTCGTTAATTCTATAGACTCTCTTATAGAATTACTGAGAGTACTAAAATGATTCAGAGTAAGGCAAGTGATGCGAAATACGAATACAAGTTACATAAATATGAAAAACATGTTGAATAATACATTTTGAGTTTTCTGCTACCGTCAAGACGCAGTAGAAAACTTTAATCAACCAATTCCTGTCGTCAAACTACACGCAAAATAAAAATAAATCTTGTTCAGAGAAATACACAATAAAGGCAACAACATAAGTAAGTACAATAAGTTTTCTTGTTAATTCTACTAATAGTATTAGGACCTTATTTTTTATCTTTACTATACCAGGGTTGGACAGTAAGTTTAAGTTTTTATTGTGTTGTAAGAAAATTGAAAAAAAAAAACACTAAATTTTGATAAAGCCTTTACTAGCGGCTTTGGTAAACAATTTCCCTCTACCTTATTTATTACCCGGAACCATCTTAATTTGATAAATTTGTAATCATGCGCTTAATGATATTAAAAATCAAAAATAAATGTCATGGCCTAAAAATCTATGAAAGATGAGCAAAGGCTAACAGATAGAGTTGGAGTGATGTAGATGTTGTGAGAGCTTTGTGTTGTTCATACGTAAAATAATCCACTACTAAACTGCAAGGACGTTGTTAAACTTTCTTTTATATAATAAAATCTGACAAGGGAAACCAACCTAAAAAATCTTAGGAGTTAGGAGAGGCACTTACGACACAATCATAAACACCTATGTGGCGGTTTTTTATAGGTATCTGTATCTTGATTAATCAGATCCACTGAATATTGGTATATTAGAGACGCATATTTATGGATAAAGAACATAATATTAAACTATAGTTTTAATAAGTACATGGTTGCCTGTAAGAGATTGCCAATAGGCGATAAGGCCGCCACTTGTACTTCTTTAGCTTTAAGTCTCTTATAAATTTAATCTGGTGTACAATAAAGAGATATTATTATTATTATTCTCTTTATTTCGTGATATACACATATTTGTTACATTTTTAAATATATATAAAAAACAAAAAATACACATTTAAAAATATAAAAAATAGTAGTAGACCACCGACATCGGGTACAGGGACCAAGACACCGGTGGTTAGGGCTCCAAAGACAGAAACCTCCTCACAATACGGGCCGTGTCAAGGAGGACTGCCTTCTGCATCAGACCCTTGATCCAACCTTCTAACGTGAGCCTTTTAAGGTGTTGGTCGAGGCTCTTCGCTATCAATCCATGAGCAGATATGATTATCGGAACAATAATCACCGAATCCACATTCCACATGTCGGCAATCTCGTGAGACAGATCCAAATACTTCAATTGTTTTTCTTTTTCAACTTTCACGAGATTCTCGTCATGAGGAACGGCGATATCGACAATCATTGCGCGGCGCTCTAATCGATCTACTACCACAATATCAGGCTTATTGGCAACAATAGTCCTATCTGTGATAGTAGATCGATCCCAATATAACGTAGCACGACCGTTCTCGAGAACTGGGTCGGGCACATACCTGTAGTAAGGTACTTCGAAATTGATAAGTTGGTATTTAAGGGCAAGTTGTTGGTGTACGATCCTGGCTACTTGGTTGTGCCTGTGCAAATACTAACCATTAGCAAGACGAGAACAACCGGAAATAATATGCCTAATAGATTCTCCAGGACGGTGGCACGCCCGACAGATGTCAACCGTACTATCTTTTAGGATATATTTCCGGTAGTTATTCGTCATGATAACTTCGTCCATAATTGCACAAACAAAACCTTCAGTTTCTCCGAAGAGGTCACCAAACCGTAGCCAAGACGTCGACGCTTTAAAGTCTATATCAGACCCGTGTAGGGCCCGATAAAATCGACCATGAAGTTCTTTACCCTTCCATACTTCCTTGCGATTAGTAGTACTAAGTACTACAGGTTTGCGCCAATTCTCTTTAGCCAGAGCGAGCGGAGTAAAACCAGTATCTACTGCAACTACATTGCGATGCACTCCCACATTAGTCTGTAGAAAATATTCTCTGAGATTGTATATCTCGCGATTGTGTAGAGTCTTGATATTTAATAGACCACGACCTCCAAATTTTCGCGGAATATACAATCTCATAACCGATGAACGTGGGTGGTGCATGCGGAATGCAGTAAGCAATGTACGGACTCTCCTGTCAAGGGCATCTAATTCGGTCTGAGTCCATCTAAGTACACCAAAGGAATACATCAGAACCGGCATGACCCAACTGTTACAGGCTCGCACCTTGTTACCGCCTGATAAAAGACTTTTAAGTACTTTTTTTAGGCGGCCAAAGAAGCGTTCCTGTAACATTTGTTTCACACCAGGTTCTGGTATTCCGAAAGACTGTGAAAAACCTAGATACTTGTAAGTTTCGGTGGCAGACAGAGATCTGAGTTTTGTTGAATTTGAAAGTTCTATTCCTTCAGATTCTACAATCACGCCCTTCTTTACATACATGACTGCACACTTGTCTACACCAAATTCCATTTTGATAGAATTACTAAAGTTTTCAGTGACCCTTAATAACGCCGTCAATTGTAATTTTGTGGAGGCCAGTAATTTCAAATCATCCATATAAAGAAGGTGAGATATAACTTGATCATCTTTCTGCAACCGATAGCCTAACCCTGAACCCTCTAACAGAGTGCTGAGAGGGTTCAAAGCTAGACAAAACCACAAGGGACTCAGACTATCACCTTGAAATATACCTCGCTCGATCTTTATAAGTATGTCGTTTATCGCAGTCTGCCGACATCCTGGATAGCGAAGTGTTGTTCTCCATTGACTCATACACGACTTTAAGAAAGTGCACAGAGTTGCATCAATTTTGTACAACTCTAGCACTTTCAAAAGCCATGTATGTGGAACTGAGTCATAAGCCTTCTTATAATCTATCCAACATGTCGCCAGACTCTTACGATTACGACGTACCTGTTGGCTAATGGTCCTGTCTATGATAAGGAGCTCTTTAGTGCCACGGGCCCCACTTCTACGTCCATTTTGAGAAATAGAGAGTACCGAATTATTAATTATATGTGTAGTAATTTTGAGTCTCAAAATACTCGTAGATGTTAGAAGTTTATATGTAGTTGGTAAACAAGTAATAGGTCTAAAATTTTTGGGATCCATGGCTTATATTAATTTTATTACTTTCTCCTTATTATTATTATTATTATAGTAATTTCCCTTGGTCACTTTAGAAATCAGTGACAAAATCTTGTCAACAACAAGTGCTAGTAAAAATTAATCAACTATATCAGCTTAAAAAAAGCTATTTTTATCTTCACCTTTAGTAAAACTAATATTCTTAGAGACAAAGATTAAGTAGGTAATAAATAGCCCAGTCTATCTAGAGCCTTAATTAAAACCTATCGAGACAGAACCCTCTTGCGGTTACCTTCTTTGTACGTGATACTTTCATAATTAAAAATTTAACGTCAAACAATTACTATAGAGCCCAACTTAAAAAAAAATATATTATTTTTTGATGACTTATATGTATAGGTACAACTGGGTTTGTTATGAAATTAATATCTGCATATTTGCACAGAATACATTTTATATTCATAATATGTACATGTAAATACTAAAGTGTACCAAGAATGTAAATTTTTGTTTTAAGTTGAGTAAATACGTATATTAATATTTTTAAAGGTAAAACAACTGTACATTTTATGTCACCAACCGCCTTCAACAGTCCACTGCTAGATATAGTCTCTCTTTAACAAAGAGATATTGGCCTACTATACCACGCTGGTCAGACGGGTTGGAATAAGGTTTGTTTCAAGTTTTCTTTCTTTTTGTAGTGATATTGACCTAAATAGTTTGTTCCCTTAGTCGCCTCTTACGCCACAGACGAGATGAAAAGGGGTGGTGATACTTCGTATTCTTAATCTGTCACCACAGGGATAAAATTTTATGTAACATTTTTGTTAACATTTGTTGATAACATTTAAACGACAAGAACGTTAAAGTTCATTGACGTTCCTTTTAATTATAACCATGCTCCACAGAGAGAAATTTTATAAGGTATTATAGGTGAGTGAGTATAGTGAGTATAGTATAGTATAGTGAGTATAGTGTGGAGTGTGATTGTGAACAGTTGTTTTTGCGGAGATGATATTTTCAGTTAATGATTTTTGGTTCTACTTACTTTGAGTTAAATGACAAATATCTATCTAAAGTAAAGCGATCCTAATGAAATAAATAAAAACAAATCGTTGTTTAGTTAGTAAACACTTATTTGCGTTTCGAGCCTTTGATCGATTAAATTAATTTCGGTACTAAATGAAAAATTTTATAAATAAAAAACAAAACAACCCGAATTTCAAGAAAATTACTTGCAAAGTTTGTAACGTTATGTGTTAAATATTCAAGTGATACGCATGAATAAATCATTCATATAATTTATTTGGGATGCATAAGTCACCAATTATTCGGGAAATTGGGTAAACCAAATGCCACTTGACCTAGAAAGGAAGGATGCGTCACTGAAGCATTAGCTCATTGATTTTGTTCCTAAACAAATTACAGGACTGTAATTATTCAAATCCGGTTTTCATGTTTCTATTTCAAATACCAGCTTTATAGAGGATTTGCACAACCTAACTATCTTTTAACGGTAGTGAGAGAGGTCTTATTATGACAGGCATATTTTAATACGCCAGACACAATTGTAATCACAATAGACGTGATTAATAGAAATCTGTTTCAGCAAGCATTTACATTGATTAACAACTTTGAAAATAAATTTGACATAATAAAACTTTTTATGTAGAACTCCAACTAAGAGTTATGTTGAATTAAAGGCTACATTTAGTATAGTTAGTAAAATAATTATACTTGGAGTTTATCCGTTTTCTGAGTTCGAAATTTTGACAACAGCTATTGAAATGGAGTGGTTCTTGAAGATGTGCCTATATCCAGTATTCTATAGCAATGGACATCCCGTAGTAGTAATGAAACATGTTTTTAAATTAAATAATTACTTTTTGTCTATGCCATAGAGCTAATAAAAACAGTCGATGTCTATGTGCTTGTCTATAATGCTGACTCATGTACTCAGCCTAATTAATATCTACGTCAACACACCCATTTTAATAATTACAACTTTTTAATTAAACCAATACTTTTTTTACGAAATGCGGAAATTACGATGTACCCTTTCATAAAGTTAGAAAGGTCTGCACACGATGTGTTGGAAACGTTAATTTCTTAGTTGCTTATAACTTTAGCTATGCGAAAAAGGTCTCTAACTTATAAGTTTCAGGGCTGTTTCAGGCACTGAAAAAATATATTGTAAACGAAATAATGGGGACGTATTCATAAAAGAATTCTTAAATATTGACCGTTTTTTATTTCACGATTCAGTTTACAAGTCACAACTACAAACAGAATTGATCTCATATACCAAATATGTAAGACAAAAATTCAAAGTTATCTACGACATATTTATCTGACCCTTGTGTATAAATAAAAAGGATTTATCATATATGTATATGTTTATACATCAGGAGCAAACTATATAATATGCTCCTGCTGATGATGAGATAAAGTTAGTGAAATACTTCTGACTATTTAGTCTAGGACTACATAGACTATGTGGTCAGAAGTATTTCACTAACTTTTTTTTTCTTATTTTTTTTATTTTAATAGCCTGCCATAGTGACTCTACTCTGCTTGATGGAAAGCATGAATAGAATCCAAAAATTGTAGTCACCATACTCACTGCGAATGCTGACAATGCAGTATGGTGACCCACATGACGGCGGCCTATTACGATTTTTTACGCCTCACTTGGGGACGTAAAAGACATGAGAATCATCGTAGCATTTTATTGCACACATTTACCACGACAACTGTCACCCCTGCATCAATGGGCCTCCGGTCTCACACTAACCAACGAAACACGACAGCACAGATGCTGGCGCTTTAAGTTGATCTTCTGTGGGAGGGTAGTACTGCCCCGGACGAGCCGGCCCGTTCATGCTGAAATCAGCGTGGCTCTACTACCTGGTATTTCATCATCACCTTTTAACAGTCAACAGATGGACATAGGCCTCTCCTTAGTAAGGTACGGCCTACAGTACCTATAGCCTGCCTATAGTACGCTGGCCAGATGGGCTTCTTTCAAGTTTTTCCTCTCTTTACAGTGATGTTGCCTTAAATATTTTGTTCCCTTGGTCCCCTCTTACGACACCCATGGGAAGATTAGGGCTGGTGACATTTCCTTTTCTTAATCCGTCACCACACCGAGACACGTTAAGAGCACTGACATATTTCTAAACCTTATCTCAGACTGTTTTTTGTATATTATTCAAAACCTCCACTTTCTACATACATACATAAAATCACGCCTGTTTTCCGGAGAGATAGGCAGAGGCATATTAAACGTCTAGTTTTTGCCGGTGTTTTGGTATCACGTAATAGGTGGTAAGCCTACTTCCTCTAAGCGGAATGTTTTGTTTGCCAAAACCTCGTCCTTGGGTCACTAGGTGCACTCCTTGCAAGTGAGGTTGACTTGGGGCCTGAAGTTCTTAGTGGACACCCTATGTACTCAACACTAGTTGGATGGGAAACCTACGCAAACCCACACCTCATGTAATTAAACACCAAATAATTTGCTAATCGATGTAGATTAGTGCCCTACCTTCCTCACTACGTAAGAATCTTCCCCTCTCGCAAATATCCCTACTGAAACATCCCCACTGGTAGTAATGTTTTTCTTCTTCTTGTTGTTATATAGTTTATGCCGGAAGTACTAGCAATTATAATTATTAAGAAAAAAAAAAACGTTCCATAAACATTTTCAATTCAAATATATCCATACTGAATAACTCCTATTAAAATATAACTTTGAATATTAGTTACATTTTTTTTAAATACTGAAATAAACGTCATTATAAAAAGAATGTAATTATAAAAAGAAACCCCTAAATACTTTTTATTCCTGCCGGTAGCGATAAACGAAAACAAAAACATCTAACAACATAATACCAATGTGATCAGTGTGATGTATGGAATAGAAGGTTCCACCTCTCCCTACTACTCGTAGTGTAGGTAATAGGCAATAAGTTCCAAATATTCCTACCAGAAAGGATTTATCATAAGTGACAGGGGAGAAATTAGTCAATCGAACTTACATATGTAAACCTATAAAAGTTACATACCTTTAGAACTTTTAACTACAAGAATATACCCCTAATGTTTTTAATAGTTTATACATAAAGTTACAACGAACCATTTATCGAATAACCAACTAAAATACATAGCGTGAATTGTGCGAAGTTTTTTCCCTATAAAAGTGAAGTCCGTATCTTTGATGTGTCTACTCACTTGCGTTTGACAAGAAATTAATGGCTTCTTGGAAATGGGTCAACCAGGCGCATAAAAAGTGCTAGCGCTACCCAATCCTTTATAAATGTCTTTAAGGCAGGCTCACTTACGCATATTTTTTATGGGAATTCAGCTACTAAGCGTTCTTTACCAACTTTGAAATAAAATGAGGAATTTAAGAATCTTTAATACTGCTTAATTTATTATTTTGGAGAAAATAGAAGTACACCTGTATGTGTTAAAATTAAAACGTTAACAACTCAATTTAAATTCAATGATCTAATAATTACAGTCGGAGTAGTATGCAGGTGGTATACACACTATCACGTTAGGGCCGTTTTTCAATGAATATATTAGTAATATAATCAACTAAATGAACTTTTAAAACTGATTACTTTTACAGTTCTCCGTGGATCGCATTTATGACCACAAATTCTATTATCTACTTAAATTTTGGGTGTACCAAGCAAAGTGGTCTGGTCGGTCATTCAAGTGGTTTATTTGTTTTTTCTTTTGTTTTATAAAAGACAATGCCTGCACTCGGAATAAACCCTGTGTCACGGAAGACTTTACAAACACACAAGAAACGGACACAAAAAACACCCAGCCTCAGAACAACAATTTGTGGATCACACAAAGTGTTGTTCCATGTGGGTTTTGTACCCACAACACTCAGCGCAGCTGAGGGCGACATGGCGACCGCTTAAACTACTAGACCAACCGTGCAGTCAATTTATATTAATCGTGACAGCTAAGCCGAGGGTCGTGGCTTCGATTCCCAACCAGCACCAGCCTAACTAATACGTACGTATTAAAAAAAATTGAACATGTTTACACACTGCCCTGTGTGAATGTGTGAACTTATTTTTATTATTCATTTTTTTATTTACTATAGGTATATACATTTTAGTAGACAAAATACAGTGAAAAAGCTTCAGGAAGCTCTACAAAAAAGGTAAATACTTACATTGGTAAGTAGTCTATGTAATAAGATTCCTGATTGCACGGTTGGCCTAGCGGTTTAAACGGTCGCCGCGCCGCTCTCTACTGCGCTGAGTGTTGTGGGTTCAAACCCTACATGGGACAACACTTTGTGTGATCTACAAAATTGTTGTTCTGAGTCTGGGTGTTTTGTGTCCGTTTATTGTATGTTTGTAAAGTCCCCCGCGACACATAATTTATTCCTTGTACGGGCGTTATCTTTTAAAAAAAGGAAAAAAAAGGTTCCCTTACATATTAAATAACATAACATTAGCAACAACCAAAGAAAGAATTCCGGACCGCTAAAAAGATACAACGTAGCACTATCTATCAAGCAAGAAGGTACAATAGCTGTCCAAAATGTCGGGTTTATGAGCACAGCATCCGGACAATAGAAGTCTTGTGCACGAGATTATATTAAATTTTCACCGTTTTTATTCTAAATCAATCTTTGTGGTTGTATTATGTTGTCAACATTGTATGATTTAGTACGGATTATTGCAGAGGATGGTTGATTTATTAGGACAGATTTCATGAGACAGATCATCGTACAGCATCGTACATAGGTGTAACGACTTCCACATACTACAAAAAAACATACTACAGCACCATCTAACGAAGACACATCGAACTACAGACTAATGAATTGGGCAACTACTGATCCTATATCGCGAGAATTTCAGTATCGCATTGGCATATGCTCGTATACAACGGCCTAACATCAACCGTTGGGCCGCAGCCCGCCAGGCATGATCATCTCGCCTGGTCGGAGGATCCTTCCTGTGTTTGAAGGATATGTCACCAGTTCCTTCACATAGGTATTCTGAAATGATTTTTGGTGATATTGTCATATTACATAAATTTGATTCTAGAAGTTTGGATTATCACGCACGCAAAACGTAGCCGTAATATTGGCAAAAACGTTAGTCAAATAGGTGGTTTTAGATTTAGGATGGATGGATACTTGGGCAGTAGGTGGTCTGTCCTACTTTTGTTACTCTAATTGATTCTAATATTAGATACTTAATAATACTGTGTCAATTTATCACATATATTACTAAAGAAAGCGAATTTTGATTTCGGATTTTATTTTATTAACCAGTATAATTTGCAATGCCATTGCTGAGCTTTTTGAATCATGACAGATCATAATGTATGCTGGACCTCTATTATTTTATATTACCATTTTTACATAATTCTTAATCTAATGGTACATTTTGTTTAAAAAATTAAGCTTTCTGCGTTTGTTACATATTGAACATGGAGTGTTTATCTTTTAAAGTTGACCTTAATTTCCACAAATATTTTAAAATTAAAATTAGTGAAATCGGTTCAGCCAGTGGCGAATTTTAGTAAGACTAAAAAATAGCAGCAATTCCATTTTATATAAAAGATATACATAAACAATTCTATTCAAAACGTTATCAAAGAATTGTTTATGTGTGTAATAAGCTAGGGATTTTTTTGTTAGAGGTGCTCACATTTTTTTCTATATTAACAACCTACCAAAGTGACCCTACTCTGCCTGATAGAAAACATGAATAGAAACCAAGAGTTGTGGTTACCATACTTATTGCAAATGCAGACAATGCAGTATGGTGATCCACTCTATGGTAGCCTAGTGAGATGCTTTTTCACGTACCACTTGGGGATGTGAAAGGCATGACAGTCATTGTGGCAGTGTAAGACTCACACGGTTACCACGATGACTGTCACCCCTGAATCAATGGACCTCCGGTCTCGCACTCACCAACGAAACACGACAACATGGACGCTGTCACGTGGCAAATCCCAGTCGTATATATATTATAACGTGGTGAATAAGACCAGAAAAATATTTAAAAGCGCCTAAAGTAGTGTCAAAATCACGAAGAACAAATACATACGGATATTCTGCCATGACACAATAGGAAAAATAATTTTCACTTCTGGAAGGCTGTAAAAATAAAATGTTAAGCCAGCTGTTCCTGTGTCACAGATTGAACATAGAGCACTTAAAACAGGCCGGGCCCCACTTACATAGATTATTATGTATGTTTTTTAATCTGTATATAGGCATTTGCACTTGCTTTGTGTGCATCTCGACAAAGTCAAAATCATTATCAATCAATTTTGGTTTTGATTTTGGTTCCGGTTTTGGTTTTACTTTTGGTTTAGCTTTTGCTTTCTCCTTCTGCTTTTGTTTCTGGTTCTGGTTGGTTTTGCTTGGATTTGATTTAGTTTTTACTAAACAGGATATAAAGTGGTCTAAATGAACTTATTGTTTTATATTATAATCTTGCACTAATAATGACATTGACATTGTATATCGACAGCAATGTAAATAATATAATAGGTCAACATGTTAAAGTGATATTAAATGGGCTGTTATTTGAATCTAATGGCGTATTCAATAAATTATTAGCTGAGATAAGCGTTTAATCAAAGAAATGTATTTATACAAATAGCACCAAATTCGAAATTGGAATCATAGCCGACGGAAATGGTTGATGTAAATTGTTTTTTTTTCTCAAATATATAAATGTGTACATATAGATTTTAAAGACGTATTATTTACTCTTGAACTTATTTGATCATTGTTTTAACTATACTGAACAAAGTGCATATTACATCACACATCCCCAAAATAAAAAGCAGAGGAATAAATTTATTACTATAAAAATAAAAGCCGACTTGGAAAAGACGAGAGACCTTTTCCCATTGTGCTACATCTGAGTATCTAATCCAGGTATGTATATTAAATAAGTTCATTGCCCAAAATATGACAGTTATGATACCGAGCTTATAAAGTCCTGATTTAATTATGAGATAACTAAGTATTACGTTTGAAATATAATGAATCCAGATATCTCATAAAAAAAATATATTTTGAAAAACTAGAAAATACGCTTATAAAATTCAATAACAAACAAACAAACATACAGTTAAAGTTAATAAAAGCATGTTAAAAGGAACCTAATTTTTGTAGCCTACGTCTCTAAAGTACCCTAAGTCCCTACTTATTGATAAAACTATTGTCAATTGTGTAGAATTTATTTATTTTCTTAATAGGCTGTATTTTACTTTATCCTAACAAATAAGCATCAACACATCATTGATTTATATCTGTCTAACCCCGGACCGACTGGTGTTACTTTATTACGCTCCGAAATAAATGCACAAAACATGACTTACTCCGGTGCCGTGAATGAATGGTTTACGCTTTGCTACACACAATTTAACTTATTCACTCAACTGAATACCCTGAGAGTAATACGTATAAGTATCAGATGCGCCACGCCTGCCAGCGACCTAAAATGGATTTTTCTTTCATCATGATCGGAAAAGAAAGCTTAGGAACATAAGAAATGTACAGAGGAATAAGAAAATCGTGTAATAAGGAAATTTAGGGAGACCTACGTCCAGCGGTACATTTTCAGTTGAGAAGAACACGGAAATTAAGTAGGATTTGACAAGGGTTAAAATTAATGGATGCCAACTATTTGATTACAATCCTTTTGCCTTAGAAAATAAATAAATTGGTTAAATATAACAGATTAATTTGGAATATTTTTATTATTATTATTATATCTTTTTCGAATGCTTTCCAACATCCTGCTATCAGGCACGGTCCAGAAGTGGTGAAGAAGTTTATCAAACAAAAAAAGTTATTACAACTGTCTTCCTTGACGAGGAAAACCTTCTAAAGTATTAATCCATTGCTAAGCTGTTTCACTGAATTGCGCAATTATTTCTTTTTGAATTGCAATTGCGCAATTTTTGCAAACCACGGTGATTGGTAAAGCGTAATTGAAAAGGACCCATATTCAGTCACATAAGGAGGACGTACAAGTAGTAAAATTATACTTATGGACTCAATGATACTGATAAAAATAAATAATTTATCTATTTTCAATTACATACATGTCACTTTGACCCTAAAAGTCAAATTAGATCTGTAGAGTAATGGTTCCTGATAATTTGTGTTTCTGTGTATTTGAAATGATTATAGTATCGTTTTTATTTTTCTGTTTGACTTATTTGACTAAAATAAATAAAATATCGTTGTCCTTGTCGGAGTGAAAATATTTTTAAGCATTAGTTTACTAACTTTCTTAATTTTGGCCTCTTTAATTTAAAGTTTTTTATTAAAATGCGTTTTGAATTATCGTTTTATAGTTTATGCACGAAATGTGTTAACAAAGATATCAATTACAAATAGTTTATTTTTGAGGCCATGGTCAATATTAAGGGCTATTGTCGTTTCACTAAGTTCTTAAAACAACACCTCACTTCACCTGTAAAATCGCAGAACAATGTCAAGTATTTTACAAACATAACTGCATATTTCATTCATCGCTGGCTTGTTTTTATTCTTGATATTAAATGTTTACGTCAAGTTATGCTAATATGACGCGTTGAGGTGCACTACAAGGTCACCGAGTCAAGTTCAGGGTAGCGTCGAGTCAGATAAGGCTTCGTTAAATAAAGAGGTCAGTGTGCTACTTGTGAAACAAGTTCTAAATAAATTGATTGCGTCAACTAACCGGGCCCTTTTGACGGAATAAGTACTTAGTGATTCATGTAATCGGAAATTTTTCGTGAAGCAATAGATATTGAGAAATGTGATCGTATGGATCGAATCAAAAATCGTATTGGTTTAAAATTTCGTTTTACTACAAAAGTGGTAAACAAGCATAGAGCTATCGAATCACAGAGGAATACTAGATTTAATGAATACGATTTTCTGCAGGCAAATAATTTCCTTCAACTCTGTCTCTTTACTGCGAATTGAAGAAGGTGGGTCACAGATTTTTGATTGAAATAGAGGTGTGTACAAAACGAGAGATTTATAATTTAAAAACCATATAATAAGATAGATAGATAATAAGAAAAAATATTAAAATGTCCTAAAAGTCATTAATATTTGAAAGAATTATTTATCGTTTAGGCCATCTAGGCAGTGGCATTTCATTGTACTTTCTATAAAACATAGTTATGTTCAAAGGTGTTTTTAAACCATACAAATATATAGATTTTATTCCATCTATTAACTATAAGTCTGTGTATCCATGTTACAAATGGGCAGGCCCGACCTGTGTCCGTCATGGTTACACAAAACCAGTAATTCTTTCGGTACTTTTCATCAAATCGCCGAGGTAAGGTTACACGTATCTGAACCTCTTTGATTCTTAGGGATAGAGAATCGAAGGACATCTACACACTTGTTACCCTTGAGTTGCAAGGTGATAGTATTCGCTTACCAGGTTACTTGTCAGCACATTTCATCACCATACAAAAAAAAGTTAATGAAATTCGTCAAAGCAATTGAAATGGTTATAAATGTAAGATGTCGTTGGCCAATACTTGTCTCTATGTAAATCTAATTGCCAACAAAATGTGGCCATGACACTAATAGATGTAATTACGATTCCAGAAGCTTTATTAAAGTATAAAGAACAATTTGGACAATTATGTCTTGTTTCTCGATTTACTAAATAATAAGTACTCTTAAAACGCTTTATATATTAACTGAAGAAGTAGGAAACAAAATGTGACTGAGACATTAATTAACATACTATAATTTATTATCTTATTGCTGATCTCATGAAGGAACCTCTACACAGATAATGTGAGTTTTCAATTGACTGGCAATTCTTATTTTACGCACTTGATGTGGACCTAATAGAATGACATGACATTACTGTTTCTATCTTATTTTTAATGAATTTGGGTTTGAAGACATAAAGGTCCATCTAGAAAGAAGGCAAGATGTGGTTTTAAACTAGCCCTATCTTTATTTATATTGCCACGTAAAGGAAGAATCTAGATGTCAACTAGAGTTCTTGGGATAGCTGACAAACGATGTAACAGTAACATTGTGTTTCGAAACAATTTCCTTTCCAGTACGTACACATTGTAGACTGAAGCACAGCTCTGGTTATCAAAGTATGTGCAGACTCCTACATATTATACGTATGAATATTCAGTATGTATTTTGTTTAAGTTTGCTTACACGTGCCTGACCTATAATAGTTTTTGCTGATGCTTAAGACAAGTTGTGTCCGAAAAATAGTGGCGTGTAAGTTATAGGATGCATTGTCGGCTTATAAAGAACTCTAAATTTATTTGCACCTTCGTGGTATTAAAAAAAAATAAGGATGGCATTAATATTCCATTAGTCATTGCAAAACCTTGCTATGATAAATTTGCAATATTTTTAATGTTGCTAGCCTTGAATTGTGATTGCGATAAAAACGAATGATCTCTATGAGTATATTAAAAATAAATTCAAATCTGTATCGAGGTTTAGCTTGCGGTTGTTTCTCAAGGTTCGTTTTTAAAATGATCTACTGCGAGTTGTACTTTTGCACTGTTGTTATCGCACCCTAATTAGCGTTATAGCGAATAGGACACGCTGCTCATACAATAAATGAAAAAAAAGGAAATTGGAGATATTCGAAAAAATTAACACAATTATTTATGTTAAAAAAATTAGTATAGTAAAAAATAGCTATTAGAGGTTTTCGAACGTTAGATATGTATTAATATTTGCTAATAGTTAGGTATGTTTTGTAATATTAAGGTCCTAGGCCGCCATACTGAATTGTCTACATTCGCAACGAGTACGGCGACCACGACTCTTGAGTCACTTTGGTAGCCCAAGAAAAAAAAAAGTTCCTGAAGAAGTTTTAATAAATGTATTTTTTTCTATTTTGTATTAAAGTTATATGGTTTATTACATTTAATGGCCTTTTTAAGTAGCAAAGTTTGTTGATAGATGTTTAAAGACGTAATTAATATACCTACTTATAAGTTACTTATCCTAATCAATAAAATATGTGCCTATTTGAGTTTACTTGTTACGCTTACGCCCTTAAACTAATTAAACCACAGACAATAGCTACTAAGTTATAAATATATCCACCCCAAAAATATTTGACCTCCAATTAACGTAAAAGTTTCCAGTTAGTTCTCTATAACTATAGAGTTCAATTCCCAAATGTCGTGCAAGGTAATTATAACTATGTCAATTAGTACATCACTCACTAAAAATTGATATAAAGAGTAAAACAAAAATTATATCCATGATAACTAATGAAAAGGTTAAACTACTCGTACTCACCTCTTAACAACGGCTAAAGTTGCACCGAGTGTTAATCCAAGATTAAAAGCGCTCATCCAGAGTAAAGACATGGCTACACTTAGTATTGGCTGTACGGCCTCGATAACGAAACCTCAGGATATCACAACACTAGGAAACTGTTCCAGTCATTCCGTATTAACGCACGACACTAAATATTCTAAATTTAAAATTGTTTAATATTTAATTTTTCAATAAATTATTTTTATTCCTTATCTGTGGTTTTGATATATGATAGAAGATTTTTTTTATTGTTGAATGAATGGTATTTTCACGGAACAAAATTGTTTCTTTATGATATATTGGTAAAAGTTTGAAAGGTCGCGTAGCGAGTACAGATGATAGTGAACGAATGACGTTGCCGCGGTAAGCCTGTCCTTTACAATATAAACTAAGTTCCCCCCGCGCAGCACTATTTGCTCAGTATCAAGTAGTTTTAAACAATGCTTTAGTAAACGATGCATTCAGAAATAGTGGTAGGTAATTATTTTCTAATTTTTTTTATTAAGTTTATTTATTATCAGCAACATCCGCTGAACTCTACTGATTTATTGTACCTACATATTTTTACTAACTCTAAATCTACTTCATGTTATAGTTGCAAATTTTTTTTATTATCATATATAGTATTTTCAGGGGTACTGACAACAAACTACCGGTGCACCTGATTGGCGGTAGTAGGGTATGGCATTTTTACTCAAATTGGAAACACCCAGCTGAAGTGACATAATTGGTATTGCCAATATTGATAAGAACTGGTTACAGCCAACCATCGTGCAGAATGAGCCTGTTCATCAAAACTTTTAAAAGTGCTTATTTAGACAACCAAACAGACATCCAAATTCCACCACAAGTCTACCAAACCAGTAGCAGATTAAGTAGTTAAAAAAAATTTACACGAATTTAAATAGGTATTGTTTCTCCAGACCAACAGGCAGAGCTTGGTCTGGTCGCAGGTTTGTACTGGAGAAACATAATATCCGTTGCTTAACAAGTTCGTTAGCTGGCCCATACTACCTTGTCTGCGTCTTCCATCTCGGCAAAGTGACTCTACTCTACCTGATAGAAAGCATGAATAGAATCGAAGAGTTGTAGTCACCACACTCATTGCGAATACAGACTGCAGTATGGTGACCCACATTATGGCAGCCTAGAGAAATGATTTTTTAAGCCCCGCTTGAGGACGTTGAAGGCATGACAGTGATCGCGGCAGAGTAACGATCACACACTTACTTCGATAACTGCATCAACAGGCCTACAGTCTCGTACTCATCAACGAAAGATGATAGCACAGATGCTGTCGCTTAAGGTTGGTCTTCTATAAGAGGGTAGTACTGTCATATTTTTCATTGAGACTCCTCTTCTTTTGGGTGCAATGTGATGATATCGCCTATAACCTTCCTTAATAACTTAGCTATCTAATACTGAAATATTTTTTGAAATTGGACCGGTAGTTCCTGAGATTAGTGCGTTTAACCAAACAAATAAATAAACAAATTCTCCAGCTTCATAATCTCATATATATATAGTATAGATTGAAGAGCAAGACGATTAATTGTGATGCCGCAAACCGCGCAAATTTTATAAGAGCAGATTTTCCTGAGAGCAGCGATCTCCTTTGAAACAATAAGGTATCGAGTAAGAGGAAATAGAGATAGTTTCCCAACACTTCAAGAGAAATGAGAGCTTGCTAAAGAGTTTGAGATGGTTGGATTTTTATAGCTCGTTACAACGTCAGGTCAAGATGGGGGCTATTTCAGTTTTAACTGTGCTATAACTTTAAAATAAAGTTATAACATTATGAAATTAGAAAAACAGGAAAAAAAATATCAAAAACACTTTACACAAAGTAAGACTATTTTATACGTTTCAACTGGCATTTTAGAGCAATTTAAAGGTATCCGTGATTAACACAGGTACACTGCTTGTAGGTTTTATCATGGTTGCAGGTCTATTAAAATACAACACCTGTTGTGCAAATGCATTGTCGATTAGATAGCTCTAATTCGATTTTTCATTTTCCTTACTTTGAACTTACATAACAGGAAATAAGTTACTCATTCGAGTGTTAGCAGCCCTTTAGCTTAAGCAAAAATGTGGAACAATACTCGTCACCTCGGACTTAGCAATCATATAAGTACATACTGTGGACATTACAGATATGTATATATGGGATTTACATTTAGTTTCACAAAGGCGAGCTCCGGAGAGTAATCTGCATACTAGCAGACTAACTACGCTTTATAACCTCATGCAAAGCTCAGACTTGCACAAAGTAAAAAGTGAGCCAAATCTGTACTTACAACTGAACTGTATCTGTGAAACTTGGATGCCTTCAAATAATGCCTTTATCGTTTTTTATTATACATGCAAAGCTTATACATGCCAAGATATATCTCATTCATTGCTCTTTAGTTACAGAAAGTCGACCGACACCAACTTCCTAACTCCGGGCTGTTATTAAATATTTCTTTGACCAGAAAAATTCAATAACACTTTTGGACCCTACCCAGGAATCGAACCTGAGATCTCTGGATTGGCTGTCGTATACGTTAACCGCTAGACGAAACAGGTAACAGCAAAATCAGGAAAAGTATAGGTATATAATTAACTTGGTCGGATCTTGTACGGACTTGGTTGTTTCATGGAACGGTTACGATGAAAATAAGACAGGTTGTTAAGAGGTACATGTTGGAAGACGTTGGAAATTTATTTAACGTGCCAAAGGCGGTTAACTAACCGCCTTTGGCACGTTAAATAAATTTTCTTTTGGAAGATTTAGACCGCGATGAACTTCGAATAGGGTTGACAATCGTCCGAGCTATATCTAACTGCACATAATACAAGCAAGGGCAGATATACCTATGGGCTGATTGAGCTGCAGCCCAGGTTTCTATATAGGGGCCCTAGCCTTTAATGAAAATAATACATGTAAATGTCCAGAAATAAACATTTTAAGATTGCGTTGCATTATTATTAAGTGTTAGAATAACGGGATTTAAACGTGTTCTAGATAATGTGATACATATGCTATGGGTTGTGACAACCAATCGAAACGTCGAGCAGAAAGTAATATAAACAAACATACTACATTATGTGTAGCTCTTTAAGTTTCCTTATCTTAATACTTCGTAATGTTGACAGGCTTAATTCTAATCAAACCCAGCGTATGGGGAAATCGTATATTTCCTTGACTTTCCAGATGGAATTAAGCAAGGTTGTAATTTTTCAAAAAACATGGAAGGACCGCAAATTCTTTTTCCGCATCCGAACCGACATGTCTGTTGGATGAAGCGTCAAAACTCTTTGAAACAGTTATCGCCGCCTGTAACAAGCAGCATCTGTCGTACGAGTATGTGGGCTCCGATTTATTTTGCCGCACTTACACGCTCGCCGAGGCTTGGTAAGGCTCCACGAATTCCAAGTCTTTACTACCAACTTACACTACCAGTAGTGCCATGGGAAGCATATAACAGGAATAAGGGGAAAAACTCTCCGTAATACTAATAGCACCATTTCTTGGTTGTGCGATGACTCAGGAGGATATTTGACTGTTCCTTAATTACCTATAACTGTAGTGCTTCGTAGTGCAGAAGGGAAAAACTATTCCCCATGACACTACCGGTAGTGCAAGTTGGTAGTGGTAGTAGTAGCCTTACAAACCGGCGCTAAGTAAAACTTCTTTGTTTTTCACCGAATGAATGAGGCTACTTCTTGATTCTTTGGTGAGAGATTTAAAGGACGACAAAGTACTTGAGACTCTTGTGTGCTAAGGTGTCTTTGGGCAGCGGTAGTTACATACCATCACGTGACCTAAAAACCAATCAACAAAAGAAGTCGATAGGTAGATTTAGCGACTTATCCGTCTCTGAATATAAGAGCATAAGACATGGAATGGAATTTTGTAATAGTTATACTCGTACACTACGCATAAGCTATGTGCAAGTTGAAATATACGATTTGTTTAAGTAATTTTCATAAATAATTATGACCATGACTGGTTTGAAAGTTTTGACAACCCTACGATCCACAAGCAGAGGAACTAGCAGTGAGTATCTGAGGGAACGTAGTACAGTTATAATGTTGTTGTATTTTCTTTTGATTGCAGTATTTTCGCCGCGCAAGTTGATGGCCTACGTGATCGGGTGCACGTATGCACCGAGTACAGACAGCAGCTTAAGTTCCTTCACACTCAGAAGTAAAATTATTGAGTTATTGAATAGATACTTTAAAGTAACTGCTTTTAAAAACTAGACATATCTTCTAAACAATCATGTGTTTTGTCGTAGACTTTGTCGCTTTTGTAATAAACTTCTTAGCTCGAAGTCATAAATGATATGCAATCGCTGTTACAGGCTGTACAGTGCGGTCGCACACTTTAGATGATATGAGAGCCTGTTTCACACAGTTGTAGAAACAAGGTTATGATTCATACGCAAAACATTTGCATCGGGACTTCCACTGTTATCTTCGACAAAAGACGTTATCACTTCATGCGTTTTGGGATATAAATAAACTAGTGATTGGTAAACGATTTCATGGGAAAAATGATATGAAATTTAAACACCTGATAATGTGTTCAAAAATCGATGTGAATGATCATCATTCTTATGAAAACGGAAATATATATGGCAAATCAATAATAACAAGATAATTAATCACGAGATCCTATGAAAACTCTTTATCTATTCTAAAGGCACTATATTTATTATGATAATTGTTAAAATCGGGTAAGAAGATTCTAGTAGCTTCTCAAATCACAAAATGGAAATGTGGAAACGCGACCTTAGACTCGGAAGTCTGTCCACCTTCACTTGTGTTATCATTTAAGCTACTTCCCACATTCTAATCCTTTCTTTCTCCAATTTCTTATCTTCTGTGTTTTGTCTGGAAACGTTTACATTTCTAAGGAGGTATAGCGTCAGGTTTCAAGGTCCAAAGAGATCGATTAAAAGCCCAAAAGTCTTTTGTTCTGTACTCAATAGGATTACTTCAAAGGTAATTAAAAAAAATGATGACAGATCTAAAAAGCACTCGACTGGATCTGAGGTATAATTAGTCAATTACGCTATAAAATCAACCAAATCGTTACCATCAGAATTCTACAAACAAGTCCCTTCAGGGCATTGTTTGTACTCGCCCTACTTTCCTAATGCGGTTTTATTCACAGGAAACATTGTAATAACCTTAGAAAAGCAAGGTGAACCTATGTACTACGAGCTACTGATTTAAATAAGGCTTTGGCACTTGCATTTCCTGCTTACATGGTGTATATGTGGTACGCCTATTTGTTGTCTTTTAACAGCCTAGTAAGTCTTGTTATTCATAAATCGTTATACATGTAAATTACTGTCACGAGTTAATGTTATTAATACACAGAACTCTTGAAGTTATAATTAAATTTGTTTTTGTAAGTCTCTACAGAAATTGTTACAAGTCCGACTTTATAGCTAAAAGAGGACGGCATTTCTTAATACTCACTATGGGAAGCAACGCCGAAACAAACCTCAGAGGTGCCTTTTTTTAAAGATGATGAAAAACTATGTGAGCACAGAGTAGGGTTCGGTTTGGCCGTTTGAATAAAATACCATAGTTTTAAGTAAGCCTGTCTACAATAACGGCAAACGAGCCCCGGTTATCGTGAACTCAAACCGATGTTAGTCAAGATCAACGAACCGAAGTGTGATACTATTGCCAACAGGATATTTGGATAGGCTGTGGCAACACTCAAAATTACCAGAAAAAAAACTAAATATAAACTAACGTTACAAGTCTACTTAATACTCACATTTACATACACAAAAAACTTTCCATTATAATCTGCAATTGTCTACTAAACCTTTTAATACAGTTTTTGTTTTATAAGAACTTCAATTTATCACTATTTACATAATTACAAAAATTTGCTTGGAAGTTTTCTGTAGAATCGGACACTGCAACATCGCAAAAACCTATACAAGGTTCTTGGGATGTCGCAGTTCTCAAAAAAATATTGAAAGTAGGTAACACTGAGATAGGTCCAGACTCGCTACCCATCTTATATAAAGGAATGATTTTACTAAATTTCATTGAGTCAGGACATACACCACGTTTAATGTACCTATTGAAAATACGAGGGTAAGTTTTTAAGTTCGCGGAATGACAGTGAAAAAGGCGGGTAAACGCGCTCTTTTGTTGCCTACCGTATTCAGTGACTCATAATTAGTCTGCATAGTAAAATTTGTTGTGATTGGATCATTAGTTATTAAACTATCGTTGACCAAGTATTTTAATCGGGAACGAAGTGAAAAAAATGGAGAAAATTGAATTCCGTGCGGTGATAAAGTTCCTTACAAAGCAAGGAAAGTCTGTTCAAACCATACTCAATGAGATGTCATCGGTTTACGGGGATTCTTGCCCAGGAAAAACAATGGTCTACAAGTGGCATAGTTTATTTAAACAAGGCAGGGAATCACTTGAAGACGACCCGAGGCCGGGGCGCTCCGTTGAGGTGACTACGCCAGAAGTTATTGCAAAAGTAGAAAAAATTGTATTGGAAGATGCTCGACTAAAAAAGAAACAACTCGCAGAAATGGTTGGAGTATCGGATACAACAATTTTTAAAATTTTACACGATCATCTTGGCATGACTAAGGTTAGCGCACGGTGGGTGCCGAGAATGCTCACGCCATTGCAAAAACAACAGCGCGTGGAATGTTCACGTGCGTTTTTGGACCTCTGCAATGAAGACAAGGATGGCGTATTGAATCAAATTGTTACTGGGGATGAAACTTGGGTTCATCATTATGAACCCGAGTCCAAACAAGACTCCATGCAGTGGCACAAAAAGGGCACAGCACCACCCAAGAAATTTAAGGTTTCACAGTCGGCTGGGAAACTCATGGCAACGATTTTTTGGGACTCAGAAGGAATATTATTGATAGATTATAAAGATAAAGGCATTTCTATAACGGGGGAATACTACGCTTCAATCTTAGAACAGTTAAAAGAAGCCATCAAAGAAAAAAGACGGCGAAAATTAACGAAAGGTGTCCTGCTATTGCATGACAATGCTCCCGTTCACAAGAGCCGAGTCGCACTGGCTGCCCTGCATAAGGTGGGCTTCGATATTTTGAATCACCCACCCTACAGTCCAGATTTGGCTCCGAGTGATTATTATCTCTTTCCAAAAATGAAAAAAGAATTACGTGGTAAGAAATTTTCAACTGATGAGGAGGTTAAGGAGGCGGTTTCGGCGTATTTTTCAGACAAAGATAAAACTTTTTTTTACGAGGGAATAAAAAAACTAATTGAAAGATCTGAAAAATGTATTCGTGTTGCAGGGGAATATATAGAAAAAGAAAAATAATTTTGTGTTTTTATTATTACTCAATACCCTCCATTCCGCGAACTTAAAAACGCCCCCTCGTAAAGGTCAACTGTGATGCAACTACGTTAATAATTGATTTAGTCAATTAAGCAGAATTACCACAAAGGTTGGTAGTTTTCTTAGCAGCAGTGATTCAACTAAATCTAAACTCAGTATTACAAATTTTAATATTCTCTTTCAATAAAAATTCTGAATTAATTGGCGTTGAATTCAATAATTTTGTTGTGGAGACTGGAATATTTGTGAAAAATTTGTAGCAGCAAAAGTTGAAGCTATATTTAAGTCAGATTCAATTACTTTGTCATCAATTGTTAGCCAATTTTTTTTTCTTTTAAAAAAGACAACACCTGTATTAATTCCTTTCTAAGTTATTTCGATTGAAATGAGATTTCATTTGAACTGTTAGGTCTTAAGTAATTAACCTTTGCAGCATGACATTTTTTGAATGAATTGGAATATTGTTTAGCAGATTATCGAAATTCCATATCAGTTATTTCTTCATAAAGCTCATGAAGTAGAGGAAAAAGTAATCACTTAAAATAGTCTTCTCATCCTAGTAATGTTTAATTTGTCCGTAAAATAACAAAATCTAAATTAACTACGCAGGCAGACATGTAAACGTATATAATAAACCTACAAGGTTATTTGTTAGGATTATGAAACCTTAAAAAAGAACTAGTATGTGGATTAAAGATGTGCGAACGCAGGTACATACCTACATGAACTGTCTCTCAGGTCCTATAACGAAATAATATATACTCGTATGGTGGGTAATCATATCTAAAATTATTACTGATATAGCCTGACTAAGGATAATTATTTGTTTTAAATATTCGCTTATGGAAATAAAATAGGCCTAGGCCGCCATAGCGAGGGTCTCCATACTGCATTGTCTTCATTCGCAGTGAGTATGGTGACAACCGCTCTTGGATTATATTCATGCTTTCCATCAGGCAGAATAGAGTCACTTTGGTAGGCTACTATAAAAAAAGAGACACTACTCAATTTTATCGCATACTATAGTGTTAAGAGATATACATTAAGCGTACATCAGAGGTAGCTTACAACATAATCATATACTTAGTCTGGCCATAAATACTGTTACACTTAATTATAAAAAAATATTACATTTGAATTTCGAATCTGTCATTTTTATACGATTGTTCATTGTGTTTTCTCATTTTGGCGCCAATACATTGTAAAATATTTTGCGATATTAAAATGGTGTGGGGTGATAAAGAGAACCGAATCGCTGTGATAGCATTACACAAAGTAGGTATGGAGCCAAATGCAATTTTTAAAACTCTCCATACACTTGGTATTAGTAAAATGTTTGTGTACCGGGCTATTAATAGGTACAATGAGACCTCCTCTGTTTGTGACAGAAAAAGATCTGGCCGTCCACGTAGTGTTCGTACGAAAAAGGTGGTCAAAGCAGTAAGGGAAAGAATTCGAAGAAATCCTGTCCGAAAGCAAAAGATTTTATCTCGGGAAATGAAGATAGCACCTAGAACCATGTCGCGTATTTTAAAAGATGACTTAGGACTTGCAGCCTATAAGAGACGCACTGGCCATTTCTTAACTGATAATTTAAAGAAGAATAGGGTGGTAAAATCGAAACAACTACTGAAGCGGTACGCAAAGGGAGGTCACAGAAAAATTTTGTTTACGGATGAGAAAATTTTTACAATTGAGCAACATTTTAACAAACAAAATGACCGTATTTATGCTCAAAGCTCTAAGGAAGCTTCCCAATTAGTCGACAGAGTGCAACGTGGACATTATCCGACTTCAGTGATGGTTTGGTGGGGTGTTAGCTATGAAGGAGTGACTGAGCCATATTTTTGTGAAAAAGGTATCAAAACATCGGCACAAGTGTATCAAGATACCATTCTTGAGAAGGTAGTTAAGCCCCTTAACATCACCATGTTCAATAACCAAGTATGGTCCTTCCAGCAAGACTCGGCGCCGGGTCATAAAGCTCGGTCCACGCAGTCTTGGTTGGAATCGAACGTTTCGGACTTCATCAGAGCTGAAGACTGGCCGTCGTCTAGTCCCGATCTTAATCCGCTGGATTATGATTTGTGGTCAGTTTTAGAGAGTACAGCTTGCTCTAAACGCCATGATAATTTGGAGTCCCTAAAACAATCTATACGATTGGCAGTGAAGAATTTTCCCATGGAAAGAGTGCGTGCTTCTATTGATAACTGGCCTCATCGTTTAAAGGACTGTATTGCAGCCAATGGAGACCACTTCGAATAAGCTTTTTATATTTTTAATTGTTTTATATTTATGTATTAAACTGACACACTGTAAAAGTAATAAATGTTATTTGCAGTTAACAATTTTCTTTTTTCTTTATTACAATATTTATGGCAAGACTAGGTAATTAACGTATATTAAAACATACGCCGTACATTACTATTGAACTGAATAAATATATATTTGCTTAAGTGTTGAGGTTAGATTTTATCACTTTCACCAAATGATAATTAACATTAGTAGTAGTTCTCCGTACTTTCCCATGTATTTTTGTTATATTTCTGCTCTTCATCCGATTTCAACAGGGTGGACACAAATTTAAAAATAAAACATCATGAAATCAGTTCTTGAGTGAACTAAAGTGGCAAACTAAACGAGTTCTAGAGTGGAGTCCGCGTCTCGGCAAACGTAGTGTGTAGGGCGCCCACAGGTCAGGTAGAGTGACGATTTGCGCAAAATGGCAGGAATTGGATGCGACTAGCCCAAAATCAGAGTGGCGTGTAATGGAAGAGGCCTATGTCCAGCAGTGGACTGTGATAGGCTGATAAAGATGATGATGATGTTCTTGAGTTATAAATGTTATAACTAATCCGCATTTGTTTTATTTTTAAGTTTGTTATTATTGTTCAAAAATACTATATTTACCTTTTTTTTTTTGCTTCACCAACGTGTAATACAGTTTTTGCTGGTTAATGAATAATAATGTCATTTACAAGCTGATCAGTCAGACAACAAATTACCAAAATTTCCCATTACGAATTGAGGGAAATATTCGTAAATAGGTGACACAGCCGAGTCTCTTGAGTCACAAAATTTCATCACAAAATGTTATTGGTTAAATTTTGTTGGAGATTTTACAATGAGCACTTTGTTGTTTTAGTTGGAAAAACATTTCATTGAAAAGGTGAAACACATACAGGGTCACGTCTACATCTCTGCGTTTAATACGCCTCTAGAGGGTAGACGCTCTCAGACATGCCATTGTGTATCCGTACATGTACTAAACGTCCATATTGTGCTTACCATTTAACTTTTAATTCCATTTATGTAATAATTATTTATTGTTGTACGCCAGGTACTTATAGACTGAAATAAGAAAATTGGGAGTATAACGAAAGGAAAGGGATGAAGGTGTGTTGCTTTTACGAATGGATGGATAGCACAACTCGTAGCTCGAGCAACTTGTTACTCGAACTGGGTGTTATTAGAAACTTCGAGATGAACCAAAATATAATAATAAATTATATATTTCCTCTATTGAAATTTTAGAACGCAATTACCTACTTCTTATGTTAGTATACGAGTAGCTTAAAATATGTCAGATAATCAGAAATGTTGCAACGTAGGTGTAAAAACAAACATGACGATAAAAGTTAATACCCGTAAATATCTGTTAGTTAAATAAAAAGTGAGTAGTGTGTGTCGTTTTCAAAATCTTTCAATTAGAAACCCTAACTTCTTTCCATATTTAATTAATAGCTTAAAACTACAAATATCAACATATCAATATACTTTATTTCTAGAATGTGAAACAACAGACTCAAGCTAGCCGAGGTCTGGATCTAGGTCGAATGCTGCAATCTAGCACACTAAGTTCCAGCAAATCGCTAGCTAATATGAGAAGCACCAGAAATATTCATGGAAGAGGTTTCAAGACAGCCTATTCATTTATACCTTTGAGCATAGAACTCCTTCCTTATTCCTAATAAGAAATTAAAGTAAATATCTGACGATCGTATTAGACATGTTTTAGACATTAATCACATACATACATGAAGTCACTTCCACTTTTCGCCAGTCTTACGTTACAGGTGGAGCACCTATGCCCGCTAAACGGGATATTTTGTATGCCAAAGCCTCGTCGGTCGATCGGCATCTGCACCACTTGCAGTCAAGGTTAGTTTAGGGCCTAAGTTCTAGGGGTGCTGGGCTAGAAAACCTCCACGTGGTGCACCCTGGAAACGCTGGCGATGGTGTTGTTCATCACTGCCAACGGCTAATATTCTAGCACGAAGAGGAAGCCATTTTCTTCGGCAATTCGGCCGAGACTTGGTCCAACAGAGCGGGCGTGTCGGTAAAAAATCATGATGGTTCCGGGGTCGGAGTTCCTCCGCTCAGCGGTGGAACAGGTAAGACGGGTTCGGTGTGCACTTACACTGCCACCGAGCAGGCATCAGGAGACGTAGTCTCCCTGCCGCCGCCGACATATCCTAGTCCCGAGTTGGAGTCTCGTGACTCCAATCGGGGGCGAGGGTCTTGGCTTAGCCGCCCGGACTACGAGGAAGATAACCTCTATAAAAAATTATCCCGAATCCCGTGTTCTGGTGGGTGACCAGGGGATGCATGGTTGATGGGTTGTTCAGTCGCAAGCGCACCCCCAGCCGAGGCACCTGCGGACCCCTCGGTTGGGCATAAATGTACGCTTGCCCGGGTATTGGGGGATCTCTGCCCGGGTCGACCTATAATTCTCCCCTACTCGTGGGTCTAATATGGAAACGGAAATTAAAAACAAAAACATAAATTTAGAAGGAGAGAAGGAGAAGAAGGAGAAGAAGGAAAAGAAAGAGAAAAGCGTAAGAGTGGACGATTGCTCGTCCAACTTAAAGGACGCATCGGTTGGGACGCCTATGCCAATGAGGCTCCCAGAAGTCATTATGACTGCTGGGAGCCGCAGAATATCGGAACGACTGCGTTCCAGGTCTACATGTTCGTCGCATGGCACCGGAGGTGGCCTGATGGAAACGGAGCTGTGCGACTCCCGAAAACGCGGGCGCTCCAGGGACGAGGAAAGCGACACGTCCCAGGAGATGTTACCTCCTAGAGTCGCCAGCAACCGTAGAGGAAGGTCGCGAACCTCGATCTCGATCCCGTCAGCCTCCGTCTTCTGTAAGGCGGAAGCCTATAGGCGGGTTAGGACGGACGGCGAAGCACTTGCAGAGGAGGAGATCGCAGATCTCTTGCATAAGATTAAGGAGCCGATGGTAGGGGATTCTGTTCCCCAAACGCCATCGTCCATGCAAGAGAGAGCGAAAGCAGCGGTGGCTATCATACACAAGGTAGCCACCAAGTCGAGTAACCTTAAGGGTGCTTTTGTAAAGGCCCTTAAGGACTCCTCTTCTGCAGTTGCGGGGGTTGTTGAGAGCCTTATTGGGGACGTGGCTCGTCTCCAAGCGGCCAACGACCATCTTACACGGGAGGTGGCTGAACTGAGCGCGCAGTTTGCCCAATTCCGGGCGGTTCGCCCTGAGCGAGAAGGCCCGTCTCCATCGCTTGCCTCTGTCACTCCCGGTACCATCGCTGATGCCCACTTGCGGCAAATCACTGACGCAGTGTGGCGCATGATGGACGGACGTCTCGCTGGCCTGGAGGCGAGACTACCTCCAGCCCCTGTCGTCCGGTCGCCGCTCGCGGCACATAGACCAAAGACCGCATCGTAGCTGACGTCGCTTCCCGTTGTAGACGGTCGTGTGTCTTATGCGGCGGCGGCGTCGGTGTCTGCTGTTCCTGCGGCGTCAGTATCTGCTGTTCCTGCGGCCACTCCGAGGACACGACAGGCGGGTAAAGCAGTAGCTAAGACGGGTGCACAGAGGTCAGGGCCCAAAGCGGCGGCCAAGTCTAGAGCGGAATTCCCTCCGCTCTCCACTCCAGCCACTGTACCTGGCACCTCCACATCTGCTCCCTCTACATCTGCCCCGTCCACGGATGGTTGGCAGGTAGTCAGGGGGGCTAAGAAAACCCGAAAGCGGGGTAAAAAGGCTGCCCAAAAAAGCAGCTTCTACCCCGCAGTCGCCATCAGTGGCAGTGGTTACCGCGAAGAAGCCGCGCAGATTGCAGGTGCCTAAAAGCGCGGCTGTGGTGGTCACCGTAACCCCAGAGGCGGCTAGTGGCGGACTATCCTATGCGGCCTTATTTAAAAAGGCCCGTGATAGTCTCGCCACTGATTTCGGGACTGAAGGGGTCAGGTTGCGCCTTGCCCAGACGGGAGCTTGAGTCCTCGAGTTCCCTGGGGCTGAAGGTGCAAAGACGGCGGACAGATTCGCCGAGAAACTGAGGGGAATCTTCGCGGCCACGGATGGTGTAAAGATCGCCAGGCCTACCAAATGCGCAGAGTTGCGCATTTCGGGCCTGGATGACTCCGTAACGCCAGAGGATGTCCGCATTGCAATCAGCGAGAAGACGGGCTGCAACGCGGACAACATTAGAGTCGGCACCATCCGCCTCGGTCCGGGAGGGCTTGGCGCAGTGTGGATCAGCTGTCCGGTAGCGTCGGCCAAAGCTTTGGGCGACGCAGGCAGAATCCTCGTCGGTTTTGTGAACGCCAGAGTCACTGTTCTGGCGGCAAGACCGATGAGGTGCTTTAAATGCCTAGCATCCGGACACACACGCGCCAAGTGCGTGAGTTGTTTTGACTGCAGCGGACTATGCTTCCGCTGCGGTCGACCGGGGCACAAGGCGGCAGAGTGCTCTGCCGCCCCTCACTGTCCGGTTTGTGCGGCGGGTAACAAGCCCGCCAATCATCAGATTAGGCAGGGAGGCTGCAAACCTCCCCGTGATTCTCGGCAAGCGTTGGGGGTTAGCCAGTCGACTCAAGCTGCCTCCGATGCCGTTCGCACGTCCACATCGTCACCCATGGAGGAGGCTGTAGAGACGGTCCAGTAATGGCCCAAGTCTCCAGCCTCCTAGTCCAGACGAACCTAAACTACTGTGCCGCGGCACAGGACCTCTTTCTGTAAACCATGGCACAGTGGTCGATCGGCGTTGCCGTATCCGCGGAGCCTTATTATGTTCCTCCCCGTCCAAATTGGTAGGGTGACCGGGACGGCTCTGTGGCAGTCGTCGGCTTCACGGCGGCTAATTCCCCGCCCTTGTCGCTAAGAGACAAGGGCACTGGATATGTTGCTGCTGAGTGGAGGGAGATCACCGTATACGGTGTATCATTCTCCCCCAACCGGAGTTTGAGCGACTTCGAGGTTTTCCTTAATAGCTTGGAAACCTCGATGTGGCGACTATCGTCTGGGCACGTCTTAGTGCTGGGGGACTTCAACGCGAAGTCCATTGCGTGGGGTGCCCCCAGGACGGACGCCAGGGGCGAGGCCGTAGAGGAGTGGGCGGCCTCGGTGGGCCTCTGTTTACTGAACAGGGGCTCCACCAACACGTGCGTGCGACAGCATGGGGGTCGATAGTAGACCTTTCGTTCGCTACCCCTGCCCTCGCTGCATGAGTAAGGAACTGGTGTGTCCTGGAAGAGGTTGAGACGCTCTCGGATCACCTCTACATTCGATTTGAGCTCTCCCGGACCCTGGACCCCAGTAGGGGTCACGCGGCGCGGCGTTCTTCTAGCTTTCCGCGGTAGGCTGTAGCCAAACTGTTTAGGGACCCACTAGAGGAAGCAGCCATTATTCACTCCTGGCTGTCTCCGCGGGCCCCGACCGAGGAGGTCAACATGGGGGCTGGTAGTTTCCGCGATGCGATTACGCAGATCTGCGATGCGGCCATGCCCCGCATCCGAGGTTGTCAGCCTCCACGGAAGGAGGTTTACTGGTGGTCCCAGGAGTTGGCGGACCTCCGCGCGGCCTGTACTCGTGCCCGGAGGTCCTACACCCGTAGTCGGCGGCGACACCGCGTAGATGGCGAGGAGGACTAGCTTCATGAGGAGTACCGAGAGGCGCGGAAAACTCTGAAGCTGGCCATTAGCCGCGCCAAAGAAGTGAAGAGGAAGGAGACGCTGGAGGGTCTCGATCGTGACCCCTGGGGCCGCCCTTATCGTGCGGTGCGACAAAAGCTCCGCACGTCGGGCCCCCCCCTTACAGAGACACTCCAGCCCAGCTTCCTGCGGGAAGTGGTCCAGGGTCTTTTCCCGCAGCGGGCGGAGCACACACCCCCGTCGATGGCCTTCATGGTCAAAGACGATGGGGACGGAACGAGGATAATGTTCCGCCCGTTAGGGAATCGGAGATAGGGGCGGTCGTTCTACGGATTCGCTCTAAGAACACCGCCCCTGGGCCAGATGGAATACCTGCCCGAGTGTTGGCGCGAACCCTCGACCACATGTCGGATCGCCTCGGGGAAGTCCTAAACGCCTGCTTGGCGTCCGGGCGTTTTCCTGAGGGCTGGAAGAGCGGGAAGCTGGTCCTACAACGGAAGCCGGGACGGCCGGCCGATTCGGTCGCGGCTTATAGGCCCATCGTGTTGCTGGACGAGGCGGGTAAATTGTTTGAGAGGATACTCTCTGCCCGCATCGTCCGGCATCTCCGGAAATTCCCTCCTTTCTCCATCTCAACCTTTGACCATCTCTGCGAGGTGGGCCCCGATCTGTCGGACGCCCAATACGGGTTTCGAGCCGGGCGTTCGACAGTCGATGCTGTGTTGCGCCTGAGAGCCGTGACCGAAGAGGCGGTGAGCTGCGGCGGCGTGCTGTTGGCGGTGTCGTTGGACATCGCTAACGCATTTAATAGTCTGCCATTTAGCTGCATCAGGGAAGCACTCCACTATCACGGGGTGCCAGAGTACCTGAGGCGGCTTGTGGCAGACTATCTTGAGGAGCATACCGTACGAGGATCGAGATGGTATTCTGAGGCGGTGGCCCATGTCGTGCGGTGTTCCACAGGGGTCTGTCCTCGGACCACTCCTGTGGAATATGGGATACGACTGGGCCTTTCGAGGTCGTCTTCCCCCCGGGCTGAGCGTAATTTGTACGCCGATGACACATTGGTCACGGCCCGGGGAGCGAACTTTCAAGAGGCGGCGCGCCTAGCCACTGACGGGTAGCCCTAGATAAGACGGAGGCCCTTTTATTCATGAGCCCCGTCGTGGTCCACCCCCTGGCGCCTCTATCGTTGTCAATTCGGTCCTCGTACTGATTAAGGCCCAGATGAGTATCTGGGAGTATCTGGGCCTGATCCTAGACGGCAGGTGGCTCTCCGACGAGCACTTCCGACAGCTTACTCCAAAGCTGGTCGGCGCTGCTTCTGCCCTTGGGCGACTTTTGCCCAATTTGGGTGGAGCCAGCGTCGCGACGAGACGGCTATACACGAGGGTTGTCCGGTCAATGGCGCTGTATGGTGCACCGGTGTGGGCGGCGGCTCTGACCGCCCAGAATAGGGCTCGCCTGTGGCGCCCTCAGAGGATATTGGCGGTTAGAGCCATACGCGGTTAGCGCACCGTATCGACGGAGGCGGCGTGCGCTTTGGCCGGAACTCCCCCGTGGGATTTGGAGGCGGAAGTGCTCGCCGAAGTTTATCGGCGGACAGCTGACTTCCGGGCGGGTTGCGGCATACGGCCCCCGCCCGAAGAGATACGCGAGTTGCGAAAGGCCGCTCGTCGAGCCACGATGGCTCGTTGGTCGTCCCGGCTGGAGGCTCCACGTGCTGGCTTTGCCGCCGTGGAGGCTCTCCAGCCGGTCATCGCCGAGTGGGCAGGGCGGCAGCACGGGACCCTTTCCTTCCGACTGACGCAGGTCCTTTCCGGGCACGGTTGCTTCGGGAAGTATCTGTACTCGGTCGTCAGGAGGGAATTGAGTCCCGCCTGTCACCACTGCGACTGTAGTGAGGACTCGGCTCAGCACACGCTAGCGGTTTGTTCCGCTTGGGCGGTGCAGCGTGGGGTCCTCACTGCAGTTATTGGAGGTGGTCTCTCGCTACCGGCCGTCATACGCTCCATGGCCGGTAGCGACAGTTGTTTTACCGCGGTCGCTACCTTCTGCGAAGACGTAATTTCGCGGAAGGAGGCGGCGGAGAAGGCCCGGGAGGACGATATCCACTCGGACCCAATTCGCCGCCGGCGAGCCGGGCGGCGGAGGCGCGCATACTAGCGCCTCATGCCGCCTTGAGTGTGGCCGCGGGTGGACGGGACGGGTTTTCCCCTCCATCCGCTATAGTGGCCAGCCGCGAGGAGGTGATGTGCACGTGTTCCGTATGTCGCCTAAATAGAGAGTTTATCCGCAGATGGTGCCCGCTTTAGCGGGCAGGCGCTAGGAGGGATCTGGATGTCGTAATAGCAGCGGTTCCCGGATCCCTCCTATCTCAGGCGCAGAGTGGCACACCGTGTGGTTTTAGTCGGTCCGATTCCGACACACCACCCCGCCGTAAACCCTGGTGGGGTGACGGCCCGAGGGGGTTTCCACACGTTAAAAAAAAAAAAAAAAAAAATGGCCTAAGTTCTTGGTGGAAGCCCTATGCATCCTAACTACTAAAAGTTAAATAAAAATATTAATTGAACCTCTAGAGGTAGTACTTGTATAGTAAATTTTTATTCCATACACAAATACAAAAACATATACAAAACATATGAACAGGACAAATAAGGAAAGTGTAGCTTTCGAAACGGATGAAAACGGACGTGTTACGAGATGACGCATGGTGCAGGTGTATATGAGGGGCTACGAACCAGTATGAACGTAAAAACCAAAGGCGAACACACTTCCTTGTAGGAAAACCAACGAACAAGAGAAAATTTTACAGCGATTCTTTGCAGATAATCTGAACCGGTATATTGTGTAAAGGTATATTGATTTCTCTGTTTCTGCTTCGTTGGTGTAGCGATTAACGTATGTAACTGCCGATCAAGAGGTCTTGTTATTTGTTTTATACTTATATACTTAATAACAGACCGGACTTTGGAAGTTGGGGTCTTAAACCACGTGCCTCGGAAATCACGTGTAGCCGTTGGTTTTGCGCCTGGAGTTGGCCTCCGTTGGCCTTAACCACAGGTGTACATCATCATTGGTTTCTCGTCATTTTTAAAACGATTGCCAAAGGGTTGGACTGTATACAAACATAGTGACAAACAGATGATGACCACTAAGTAAAAGTTCAGATCAGAAGACAAATATAAAGAAGCCACAGTATAGATAATTTAATTTAGATAGACTGTTGCATTAGTAGCCAACAAAGCAGAGAATATAGCCTTCACGTAGGGCTTTTGTTAAGCCGTAACTTGTGACTCTAACATATGTTTGTTTCACGGCGTGTTTTGCCTTGTCTGTACCTGTCATTTCATTTGTTCACGTTCTATTTAACTATTGAGATTATATCGCATCTGGTTAAGGAAGTGGTGGTCACTTTCATATGAATAAGCGTTAATGAGGTCAAGCATGCGTGTATGTCCTGCAAATACGTTTAATGTTGCGTCATGTGTACTTTTTCTTTCTGTTACACGGTTTGTTGTTAATCTATTGAAGAACAGATCGATATAATAATAATTTCCGTAAATTTGGTGGATAACGATTGAATGTATCAAAAAAAGTTATGCATTATTATAGTCAACATCTAATACCTTTACACGAGCAATTCTCGTATGTATGTGTGTATGTATGTATGTATAACCTGAATCTCAGAAACGGCTCCAACGATTTTTATGGCATTAACTATGTAGGAGTTTCTAGAGTGATAAATCGATCTAGCTAGGTTTCATTTTTAGAATACATTATCATCACACCCGTGTTTGAACAAGCAATGAAATGTTCGTCTAATAGGTCCGCTTTGACACTTATTTATGTGACAAATTTAAGGATGGGAATGAAAGAAGTTGGTAAATTGGGAATCGACTATCACACTATAATCCGGAGCAAGAATCGGTTTCCAGGTACTAAATATTTAAATATTAAGCTGGTTAGTGTATGTTTCAAAAACATAAGTTCTGTTACGGTTACGTTCAAATATTAACACGATTGTTTCAAGGGTTGTTTTATTATTTTATGTGTAATTTTTCTTCCCCATTTCTCATCTATATCTATACTGCTATATATAATGAAATATTTGGGACATCTGACACACAACGCCATCTAGTCCCAAACTAAGCAGAGCCTGTACTATGGGTATAAGATAGCTGATATAAATACTGATATACTTTTTTAGTTTGTAAATAGGTACATATATATTATATAAAGAAAACACCCAAACTCCGAAACAAATATTTGCAGATCATACAAACATTTGGTCCGACCTAGGAATCGAACCCGAGACCTCAGCACAGCAGTCACATACGCTACCATAGAAGTGTGGCCAAGGTACAGTTACTATTCTTTTTGTATTTTGATGCGTGTGAATTATATATATATAATAGCACCATCTATTTAATAAAACAGTTACTGATAATACAAGTTGTTGAACTGTACATGTTGTACAAATTTATTACCTACAGATGGCGTTTTATTATGAATAGTTCAAGAATTAAACGTTAGATGGCGTTTAAATAAATTACTTACCGAGTATTGCTCTCAAATGTCCCTCCAGAGTTTGTAATACAGTCATTTTGATTTCCCTGACTGTCTTGCCGAGGAATTGCTCGCAGGCTGTTGTAAGAAGCTCGTCTTCATTCATTATTTTGCATTGTGCAACACCGGTAACCGTAAGTGGTACGCCTTGGGCAGTCTCCACAAATTCACACATGGGGTTCAACGTCATAACCTGAAAAAAAGGCAATTTAAAATGGAACAAGGTACAAGGAACAAGGAACAACAATCTTGCCTAGTATTGATAAAATTCTGTCCCTAGTTGTAACATGTTTAACAATTTACATAACATTTGAAAGAGCACCTGGCGAGGACCGTGGTTTTTTATATGATATGAGGCAAAGCGAGTAAATTTTTCCCCTGAAAGTAAGTGACTACCGTCCCCATGGGTACCTTTATAGATATATAACAGCTGCCAAAAGGCCTCTACTCTGCCTGATAGACAGCATGAGTAGAATCCAAGCGTGATGGATCTAGAGATACAAGTGCACTGTCACCCATGCGCTCCCCCCCATAGTTCTACTACGGTTAAACTCACTCTCTGGTAGTCACTGGTTGTCAGTGGTCACTCATTGTTTTACATCGATTTGAAGTGTAACTGTGGTGTTACTCCGGTTGAGTGAACATCCATTATTTCATCATCAACAAGGCCTATATTCAGCAGTGAACTATTAAAAGAATATCATTACACGGTTAAAATATGGTGATTAATTAAATTGATCTTTATTTAGATACAGGACATTACTATTAGCCATAAAATTTTGAAATGCAGGTCGAATTGATAATGAAATACGTAGTATTATAATACTCCGTGGCGTCTTCCACATACAACGCAAACAGAGACACACTAAAGCATCATCTATCAAGGACATGCTGCTGAAGAGTGAATAATCCTGTATCAAATATAGTAATTCTCGTGCCGATTATATACAACTTATATACCACGCGCATATGCAACCTCCCAACATCAACCATTGGACTGCGGCCCGCCAGACCTGATCACCTCGACTGGTTGGAGGATCTTCCCTTTGTATTGGAGGGACATGACACTCCTCCCTCCATTACTCATTTATATCAATTCTGACAGAATTGGCCAGCTATTAAAATTAAATAGCACATAATAATTGTGACTGATAGTTATAATACCTCGAGGGAGATGCGTTGCACGTCGGTCACGAAGCACCATGCCCACGCCCATCCTCCTACAATCGTACGTTTTGTCGTAGAACCGAAGCAACCACCTGTAACAAAACGTATGTGTCATAAAACTGACGAGTTTATTTGGTTTATCGCGTCAATCTCAAGATCTACTAATCTGATTTGAAAAATTCTATCAGTGTATGACAGCCCATTTATCGAAGAAGGCTGTATATCATAACGCTATGACTAAAATGAGTACTAAAGAACCAATGAAAAATATTGCAAAAACAGGAGAAAATTATTCCTTTTGACAGCTTCCATTGCGTGCGCTGCGTAAATAGTTAAAGTTCCGACAGTTCAGTTCAGTTGTTAAGATAGTACGAATGGTTCCGCTTTAAAAACTCTAAAAAAAATCCACAACAGTGTACTGTTTACCAATAACAAATTAGCGATATTTTTAAATATCTTTGATTTTTTATTATATAGACAAATATATTTGGACACCACCATCAACGCCATCTAGCCTCAAACTAAGCAGAGCTTGTACCATAATGAGCTAGATTGTCTAATAGAACACTTATAAACTTTTTTTTTGAAAATACATATTATACCTAGAAACATCCGAGCTCCGAGACAGACATTTGCAGATCATACTAATATTTGAAATCGAACCCGAGACCTCAAGCACACGTGACGCTTACGCCACCGAAGTAATCAAACAACAAATATGTTAAAATATTAGTTTCTATATTGTGCCTAATATACTAAGTAACACACTAGTAATAGTTATATAGTCTGTGGTGTAAATTCGCACCTTTTTCAATGTTTGTCTATTCCTTTTTATACTCTGTGGGCATCATTAAAAGACTGTTGTTGTACTATAAAACTTTTCATTAATTTCAAATAAATTCTACATAATCCAATAACTCTAACAGGTTATGGGCCCAGTATAGCCCTGATAATCGAAGTGAAAGTCAGTGAACATAAAATTACAGTGAAAATTGTGAAAATATCGCACGCCGGTAAAACATAACCTCAAAGTGACTGTTGGTTTTACGGATCGAAAACACTGAACATTACAAATATTGTGTCAAAAATGTCGTCAAGCAATCCTCTCGTAATGATCGAAAAGCTTACTGGTCGGGAAAACTATTCCACATGGAGATTTGCAGTCAAAACATATCTCCAACACGAAGACTTGTGGGACTGTGTTGAACCCGCGCCCGGTGACTCTGTCGACTCAAAACGCGACATAAAAGCAAAATCTAAGATCATCTTACTGGTGGACTCTGTAAACTACGTTCACATTCAAGATGCAAAGTCTGCAAAAGAAGTGTGGGACTGCTTGGCAAGTGCATTCGACGACTCGGGGCTAACACGCCGTGTGGGATTACTTAGAGATCTGTGTACAACAAATCTTACTGGATGTCTAAATGTCGAAGAATACGTGAGCAAAATTATGACCACGGCTCAGGGGCCGTTCAATTATTACGTAAGCACTATGGGGGGGCGGGGGGGTCTTTGCTTTGCTTATTTTGGATGACATGGGGGGTAGGGGAGTCTAGATGATGATTACGTCATCGGTAGTTATTTTCTTCTTTACACGAATGGCAACCCACACATTGTCTTTGCTTGAAAACGAAAAGCATTTTCGGGGATTCCCGCAAGTAATACATACATTTAGTGAACAGTGCGCGGTAATTCCCCTACTCGCTTTAGAACCGAGTAAGGGAATTACCGCGCGCTGTTCACTTGTCTAAATTTCCTCTATCAGTGTATTGTTTCGTTTGGCTGCTATAGCGAGTAGACGTATTGTAAGCATAGTAAAGCAAGTTAACATTTGTGTTACCATTCATTCCATTATCCAAAGTTTAATGTTTAAATAAGATGTCATTTCAAATAGACAAATCTAAGTTATACCAAAAATTGTTTGAAAGTTTTAAAAAATCTCATACAAGTACGAAAGTACAAAATGTACAAAAGTTAGTTAACGAAGTGTGGCGAAATTATAAATTACAAGCAAAATCCGACAAGGAACTAGATATTATTGTATCTAAGAGAATCGAAGAAGAATTGCAAGCAGCGACTAAGAATAAATCCAATTTACTACATTTTTTTTCTAAGGTGAGTGACGAAATCATTTTAGGTACCTATGAGTACCTACTAGAAATATTAGAAATCGCCAAAAAGTTTCTCTTTGCTAATTAGAAAATATTATGGCCTATCTTAAAGTATAGAGGTAATATTCATTATATAGATTTATTTCTTATAATTGATTCCGTCAATTGGTCACAAAATACAGGATGCCAGTTTTATACATATATATATATATATATATACCTACAGAAAACTATACTCTATTCAAATAGGTATTTAACAGAATGTAAACAATCTTTATATGTCTTTTTATTGAAATATGTGGTTTAAAATTGTAAACTGTGTAAAATCTGTTGTGATTCATTTAAAAACTCAACCAATATTAAAAAATTGCTTTTCTGTAAGTACATAAAGGTGCGTACAAACATCGTGAGGCGTGCGCCGCGAATGGTTCGCACGTATACATGTGCCGTAGCATGCCTCAGGTTGATGTATTCGAGACGAACCATTCGCGGCGCAAGCCTCGCGATGTCTGTACGCACCTTTACAGATATCTGATTTTATAATTGCATATTTCAATAAAAAGACATATCAAGATTGTTTATATTCTTTTAAATACCTACTTGAATAGACTATAACACCCTGTATTTTGTGACCGGAACGATTTGCTCGTTTAAAGATATTAGATTTAAAGCCATAGGGTTTTGTATTTACCATATTTATTGCCATACTTTGTATTTATGTAGCTTAATAAGAGAATCTTTAGCAGAACCCATAGAAAGTTTTTATTTTTAGGCAACCTGTAAACCTGCAGAAAAAACACAAATTACACAGCCAGCTTCAAATATTAAAAAACAGGAAGAAGATAAAATAAAAACCGGTAATGAATCACAACAGCAATGCGAAATTAATAAAAATACAGATAAACAGAGACCAAAACCTTCTCAGGAGGCTATGAAAAATAAGATTGCTCTACTCGAAAAAAATTTTAATGCTTTGTATTCTGCCAGAGATACTATGTCAATCCGTGCTGAAGTTGATAAACAGATCATTAAGTTGCGCGAGGAAATAAAAACAGCAAAACAGTCTTTAAACAGGAAGGTTCAAAACGCAGTTGCCCAGAAGAAACACAGGGATGGTATGAAAAGAAAGTTAGAAGATATTTGTCATGAAAATCCAGAAATGAAAAAAAGACTATCTCTGAGGGATTCAGTGGGACATCCTAATCTTGAAAGCAATCATCCTTTACTATTGAAAACAATCGCGGATATAGCTTTATTTGGAAGTGCAGCAGATGATAGAAGACGAACGGAATCAATTCGCAGCGTAAAAACTCTTGATGAACTCACACAAGAATTACGTAAAATGGGATTTGACATTAGTCGCAGTGGGACATATCTTCGTTTGATTCCCAGAAAATCTAATTCTGCAGAGGGACGAAGACATATATCGACAGTCCCTGTTAAGCTCATTCGGGCTCAAACTGATCACCACAAGAGCCACTTAGATAGCAAATTCGCTGAAACATCAATCCATTATTTAGAGAACATAGCATCCATACTAGGACCAGATCAAGTATTTTTCATATCTCAAGATGATAAAGCTCGAGTCCCTATTGGCGTAACTGCGGCAAATAAGCAAGCACCTCTTCTAATGCACATGGAATATAGAATCAAATTGCCTGATCACGATTGGGTAATCGCTGAGCGTCATAAATTAATACCATCTGTTTATGCTAGGACAACCGCAAGCCGTTGGATATTCTGGACCAACATACATCGCTATTCGAAGTGGAAAGCATAGTTCATCTACTGCTAATACTCATGCTCAGGATTTCGAGACGCTTCTCGAACTTGAAGAGTTTCGACCATTAGCTAAAACTGACCATGGACTAGTAAAACCAGTGGTAATCATGACGGTTGATGGAGGGCCAGATGAAAATCCGCGTTATCAAAAAGTCATAGGGTTTGCTATACAACACTTTAAGCGACATGATCTCGATGCATTGTTTTTAGCTACCAATGCTCCCGGAAGAAGTGCGTATAACAGAGTAGAGCGCAGAATGGCTCCTCTTAGTCGGGAACTGGCTGGTTTAATATTGCCTCATGACCATTTTGGGTCTCATTTGGATGAACGTGGCGTTACAATTGATGAACATTTAGAAAGATCTAATTTCGAATTTGCAGGAAAAGTATTAGCTGAAGTATGGAGTTCAATGGAAATTGATGGCTATAATGTTAATGTAAAATATGTTGGGGCAGGTGAACAAGATCTTCCTGATTTTCCAGACATTAAATGGTATTCAGAACATGTGCGTGAAAGCCAATACTTGCTCCAAATTGTAAAATGTAGAAATACAGAATGCTGTCGTCCAAGAAGTGGACTATTTAGATTACTAGACAACAGGTTTCTTCCACCACCTGTAAAAGTAAAACAAACAGTTGATGACTTGGTTTTAGATGAAGGAGGGCAATTTCTTAATCTTCCAGTCAATTTAGCTCTACGCTTAAGTGCTTCACTCAAAGATTTCCTGCAAATGCCATACGATTATTTTTGTCCGACGGTACAATTGAGGCTATCAAGTCGAACATGCAAAACGTGTGGTCTTTATCATGCTTCCGTCAAGTCACTAAATCGTCACATCGAAAAGATCCATAAGAAAGTAAACACGCACACTGATAGGAAAGTTAGACCTGTAAGAGTCGCTGCTCGTCGTGCTAATGAACTGATGTGCATTATTCAAAATTTAGAGCACCATGATGTTGAATGGCTCGATGAGAATGACGTAGACATTCCAAAATCGGATGAAAGCGAGCAGACTCACAACACTGAGCAGCAATCAAAGCAATCCAATGTCATCGAAAACTTAGAATCATGGATTCGGGTTTCATGGACTGAAGACTGTTAATTTGAATTTAATATATGTACCAAAAATTTAAAATAAGTTTGTTATGTTAGTAAGATATAATATTTTTGTCCTTTACTCTATGTTGAATACCGTTTCAGTAAAATATAATCTCTATCCTAAATCTATTTTCTTATTTTTCAAATTATAATTATAACATTATAAAATTAAAAAAACAATACATTAATTGACAAATGTTTACGTAAGCATGGGGGGAGGGGGTAAGAGCTTTGCTTACTTTTGCTGACAAGGGGGATGGGGGGGTAAATAATTGCAATAAATCTGCTTACGTAATACTTGAACGGCCCCTCACAAGCTCCGGAACATCGGCTTTAAAGTAGATGACGAGTGGCTCGGGACACTGCTACTATCCGGTCTACCCGAAACATACAAGCCGATGATTATGGGTATAGAAAGCTCTGGTATGAAAATAACTGCTGACTCAGTTAAGTCAAAAATTCTACAAGATGTCAAAATATGTGAAAATGACTCATCTGCATTTGCCGCCAACCATAACTACAAGAATAAGGGTAACAAGAAACAACCTAGAAGAGGCCCGCGCTACTACAACTGTAATAGATATGGCCATTTTTCTGCGGAGTGTAAGTCGAAATCTTCTAAAAAGAATCAAGAGAGTTCAAGTTATGCCGCTGCTTTCATAGCTTCAACACATAGCCTGGAACAAGATCCTTGGTATATAGACTCTGGCGCTTCTGTACATATGACCAAACATAGAAATCTATTACAACAGGAAAAGGAGCCACTTATCAAGACTATAAAGGTAGCAAATGACAAGTTATTATCAGTTCACAGTACTGGTCAGTTGACATTAGATGTGTGTAATGATAAAAATCAGTACAACAAAATTCTGTTCCAAAATGTTTTGTGTGTACCTGAACTGGCAACAAATCTACTATCAGTCAGTCAGATTATAAAGAATGGAGGTCAGGTAAAATTCAACAGTAAAGGCTGTTTAATATTTAATAAAAACAATGTTGTTGTTGCAAGGGCAAGCTTAATCAATAATATGTACAGGCTAGATATGAAAAGTGAACATGCATACATATCTGAAGTTGACAAGCAAGACATGTACCTCTGGCATCAACGCATGGGCCATCTGAATTTTGAAAGTCTGGAAAAATTAATAGATAACACTGAAGGTGTACAGTTGTCTAAGAAAAATAAGAATATTACATGTGTCACCTGCCTGCAAGGAAAACAAACTCGCTTACCTCTAAAACAAAGTGAAACCAGCACTACTAAAGTACTTCAGTTGGTACACTCCGACATCTGCGGTCCGATGGAGACTAGCTCGCTGAGTGGTGCAAGATACTTTATGACCCTAATTGATGACTACTCAAAGAAAGTTTTTGTTTATTTTCTACACAAGAAATCTGATGCATTTGAGAAATTTAAAGAATTCAAGAGCCAAGTGGAGAAACAACTAGAATGTAGTATAAAGTGTCTTCGCTCTGACAACGGTCTTGAATATATGAATGCAAATTTCTGTGAGTTCTTAAAAGCTGCCGGAATTGTTCATCAAACCACCACTCCATATACTCCAGAGCAAAATGGAGTTGCAGAACGCATGAACAGGACATTGGTTGAAAAAGCTAAGTGCTTGTTAATTGACGCCAAATTATCTAAAGGATACTGGGCTGAATCTATACACACTGCTGCTTATCTCATCAATAGATCTCCAATTAAGTCACTGAACTTCAAGACACCAGAAGAAATGTGGTCCGGAAGCAAACCAAATATCAGTCACTTAAGAATATTTGGGTGTGAAGCAATGATTCATCTTCCAAAAGAAAAAAGAAGAAAGTGGGACCCAAAAGCACAAAAAGCAATATTTATTGGCTATTGTGATAATACTAAAGGATTCAGATTTATTATTCCTGGCACCAAAACAGTAATCAAAAGTAGAGATGCAGTTTTTCTTGAAACAACTGTAGAGAGAAATTATGTTTCAGAGGTTTTGATACAGGACAGCACAATGTGTCACTCATCATCCGAATCAACTGATGATGACACATTTGAGAGCTCTAATGACACATTACAATCTGCCACTGCTGACTCTGATCAAGATCAAGGTACTGACAGTGACTACTCACCAAACCAAAAGGTTGAAATACCGTCTCACTCCAATATAACACTGAGACCAAGAAATAAAGAATTATTTTCAAAACAAAAAGATGATGAAGGAAAAGGTTACCTGTGCTGTAGTGAAGATATTCCTGTACCGCTGAACTATAGTGAGGCGATCTCATCACCTGATTCCGAAAAATGGAAATGTTCAATAGAAAAGGAACTAGAATCACATAAGCAAAATGGAACTTGGGTATTGGTAGAAAAGCCTAAAGATGCGAAGCCAATTGGATGCAAATGGGTTTTTCGAGTCAAAGATGAACCAACAGGCCCTCGTTATAAAGCTCGTCTGTGTGCAAAAGGGTATGCACAAAAAGAGGGCATTGATTATGATGATACTTTTTCGCCAACAGTCAGGTATGACTCCATTAGAGTTTTATTGTCCATTGCAGCTCAAGAAAAGTTAGAAATAAGTCAATTTGATGTTACTACTGCTTTTCTGTATGGGGAGCTAAAGGAAAACATCCTGACGACAGCACCTGAGGGACTAGACTGCAATCCTAATATGTTGCAGAAGCCTGAGAATGTACTGAAGAAAGATTATCCTTACCGAGAAGCTGTAGGATCACTTGTACATGCAGCAACGGTGAGCAGACCTGATATAATGCTTGCTGTAAACCAGGTGAGTCGATACTTACATTCCCATGATGAACCCCACTGGAACGCTGTAAAGAAAATACTAAAATACCTGAAAGAGACAAAAAGTTATGGATTATGCTATACATCTAACTGTGACAGCACGGATTTAACTGGATACAGCGATTCAGATTTTGCTAATGACTTGGAAAACAGACGCTCAACGACTGGCTATGTTTTTTTAAAAAGTGGAGCAGCTGTCACTTGGTCATCACAACGCCAGCCTACTGTGGCCTTATCCACGACAGAAGCCGAATTCATGGCTGCTTGTGCTGCAACTAAAGAGGCTATGTGGCTTAGACAGTTACTCAGTGATTTAGGTGTATTCAGACAAAAATCCGTGTGCATAAACATTGACAATCAGAGTGCAATAAACGTGATTAAAAACAGTGAATTTCATAAGCGATGTAAACACATAGATATTAAGTATAACTTTATAAAAGAAAAATATTATAATAATATAATCAGTCTGAACTATGTACACACTAATAATCAGTATGCTGATATGTTTACTAAAGCCTTGTCTAAAGACAAATTTATATTCATGAGAAATAGTATTGGAATGTCAAAACTAAATTAATTTGTATGTGTGTTGTAGAGTATTAGATAGATTACATTATTTAGAAGTCTAGTAAACTTCTGTTGAACTTTTATTACTGTATAAAACCGATGAAAGGCTTGAATTTGGTAGGAGTGTTAAAATATTAGTTTCTATATTGTGCCTAATATACTAAGTAACACACTAGTAATAGTTATATAGTCTGTGGTGTAAATTCGCACCTTTTTCAATGTTTGTCTATTCCTTTTTATACTCTGTGGGCATCATTAAAAGACTGTTGTTGTACTATAAAACTTTTCATTAATTTCAAATAAATTCTACATAATCCAATAACTCTAACAAAATAAAAATCTAATAAATGTGAGACGACCAATCAATTTTTCATTTTACCTTAAAATCCATTCAAGTTATTGATGAACAATAATTAGTTACTCCTAATGATAAATCACTTTGAAACAAAGTAAATACAATAGGGTAATATTATTCACACTCATAGAGGAACGTTCTGTATTGTTTTGACTAGGTTCGGTTAGGTCATATACGAAATGATTTTACTTCTATACATCGTCATCATCAAAAGCGCTTAACAGTTCACTGCTGGACATAGGCCTCTCCTTAGCAAGGAGGTTTTGGCCTACTATACCACGCTGGCCAGACGGATTGGAATAGGGTTTATTTCAAGATTTGCTTGTCATTGTAGTGATATTTACCTGAATAGTCTATTCCCTTAGTCGTTTCTTACGACACCTACAGAATAAATACGGGTGATGATTCTACGTATTCTTAATTCGTCACTTCTATGTATGCTAAAAAATATTAATTTGATCCCCGTCCGAATAACTTGTAATTTTTTTTGCATTTTTTTATGTTGTTCTTGTTATGTCAAACAACACACATATGAACTTACAAAAAATAACGACTAGCTGCCCTGCCTCTGTTTCCAAAAAGCCATGATCTCTAATTAAAGGAAAGTTTTTCCTATTTCTAAATAAGGTTGGACAACACCATTATGTCGGCCGGTAACCCCGGGAGAGAAATTACCAAACAAGTTTCTATTCCTGAACCAGTCTAGTACCGTTATTGTACTTCCTTCAATGCTTTCTATTTGAAGGCCGTGTACTGTTAAATATATCTAAAACGGATGTTATTATAAGGCTGAATTGTACGAGAGAAATAGTAGAAATAAAAATTATCAATTTTTTTGAGTCAAACTTTATTCATTAGCTATCTTAGACAATTATAATGCATTAAAAACGATGTCGAAACACGATAACTACAACATTCTAAATAAAAAAATAACAAACTTTCTTTGAATTTTACAAATAAACCGCAAAAGTCAATAAATAATTTATCAATTTTTTTAACTGATCTGAATATAAAATTACGTTTACTTTTCCGTTGTTAGCAATTAAATTTTAAAATATTCCGTGTTTGAGCTATGTCGTGGTTCCTGGGATTTCGGTACTAGGGTGCACCTGGTTCCCCGACTACTGGTAACTGGGACGTCGTGCGGTCTTTGGTTGGTTTGAGTCCGACATAACCACCTATCGGTAGCATCCGTGGGGATTGCCGCACAGAAAAAAAGGGTACACGCACCAGTTTTGCGACTATTTGTCGGACTAAGCTCTTTTAAATCAATTTAATTTCTATAAGTTCATAAACAAAAAATAAATCTTATATTTTTAAAATACTTACTGTAATGATGTTAATTGTAATATAAAAACGGAAGTAACTGACATCCTACATATATTTATTGTAATTATTTCAAGAATATAACAAAAAAAATCATGGAATGCGTCCGCCTGATGCCTAATACTTTCACTTTATGTATGTGAGTCATTTATAAAATGCAATGACGCGTCATTGAAAACTTCCGACAAAAAAAATCCTTTTTCCAATTTTTTAAACTTTTCCTTAAGGAAAATGGCTGGCAGTTGATAGCAGTACTGCATATTGCTTATCAAGTAATTGACTTATCAAGTAAATATACTCAAAGAGACTAAAATCACATCTCCTCATGAATATATGGTTAACATATCCAAGTTACAACATTCTCCAAAGTTCTTATTTGCAGTAAAGAGTTGATATTTGTCAAATATATTGAAAATATATATTTTTTTTGACATCCTGTGGGGTTCTCATCGCTTTACTCTACTTTTAACGTTCTGTGTGGGCTATTGGTCGAGTACACGTCTCACGACACCTGCATCACGACACGTATGCCGTGGTAAGTTTATGTAATTATGTTACATTTCCATTGGGATGGCTGTTGCTTACAACGGCGTTCAACTTTCAAATTATGGGTAAAATAAGTTTAGGAATTGAAAATGTAGCACGTTTCAGTTCAGCAAAAAATTTTAATCACATATTTGTTTTCCACTGGTTAATGTGTGATCATGAACATTTTTATGTAAACAGTGAATGTGTCACTACCTAAAAAATATATTATTTTTGATTTTAATGATTCTGTAATAACGTAACCAAAACAAATGCATGTAGGTTATTATATAACATTTTTTTTAGGCAGGATTGTTACTCGTGTTCTCCTATAATTGAACGATTCAAATTTATTCATTTCACGTTAAATTCTATAGCTGTTTCACTTTACTTACCAGTAACCAAGCCTCGTCCATAACGTTGACATGGTTGGGTCTATATAGCTCTTATGCACCTTAGGAGCGTTTTAGTATAAAAATCCAGCACGTGCTTCATTAAATATAATTACGTGCAATTCTCATGAAGGTTAATTAAATAATATAATTACTGTCTAGGTAAGGGGATGTCCATTTGAACCTAGAATTGCCACCAATCTAGAAAAGCGTCGACAACCCTATTGGGTCGTAAATGGACACTAACTCCCACCATTCACTTCCTATCCAACGGTTTCAATGCGCAGGAGTTGTTTTGACGCCGTCGAAGAAAGTGGCCGTTACTCGTGACTCATTTGGAATATTTTGCTTTTGAATTTTGTATTCCAAGAAGAAGAATTGTATATCGAGTGACGTGGAAATGCAGTGTTAACGAACAGAGAAGTGTTCAAACCTTCTATGCGATGCGCAGCTTATATTGGACTGTTGTTTAATAATACCAGTGTAGTGCTGTCTTTTTTGTTATGTTTCAACGTGAAAGTACGAGCAACTGACGGTAAGTTGGCTACTTTATGGTTTTGTTATTCGACAACGGCGATGGTTACAATATCCACAGTTTGACATTTATATTTTTATTTTTTATCGTGTAGATTTAATAGAGTATAGTAACTTCGCTAGTATGAATCAGAAAAAAATATTAACTTCACTATTTGTCTTGCTAAAACGCACTACGGTAATCAATGGTCACCTGTTGACTTACATGCCAGTATTGTTTAATGTGGAGGACTTTGCTCTTTGCGGGTTATAGAAAAGAGTAGAGGTGCAATGGCACCTGCTTAAGTTGCGTAGCTGAAGCAAGTCATGCGTTATTTCTCCGAAGCCATTGCGCTTTCGTGCGCCTCATGAGTCTAGCTCATATCATACTGCTGCATACTGTCGGATTTTGGAAGTGTAACCAAACTTAATATTTGAAATAAGACAGCTATCGTCATCAAAATCAGTGTTCAGTTTAAATGCTTTTTGACTCCAGTTGTTGTCACCTGGAATATTTTTAATAAGAAGTTCAAAAATACTAAGACCCTTCTTGCATTTCTTTAAGATCAATAGTTATCTGAACTAATCAGTCTATAATGACACACGAACATCAATTATGTAATTTAATATGTTTTAGTTGTACCACTTGTTGGTGCATATTTATATTATCTATATAAATATTAGTTTCGAGAGTAAAGAGTTTCTAGGTATTCTTTTGGCAGGTTTAATTTTCACTAAAACTGTTCTTTTGTTTATTGGAGAAGATTATATGTAGTTTATTTATGCTGAAACGGAGCACAGACCGTAAATTTTTATCTGTGTCAACGAATATTTGATTTACATAATTTCATAATCATCATAATAAATAAATATTATGATGAGAGTTTATGCTCAAATATTTTAATAACAATTTCTATCCATGATAATATTGACAGTAAGAGATTGATTAAATTTGAGCAATAAATGACAAGGTGATTATTGTATTGTATGCCTCGTATAAAATGGTTCATTATCATCAACAACAATAGCCTTAAGGAATTGACTACTGAACATAGGCCTCTCCTTAGTAAGGAGGTTATGTTTTAGTGAAGTGGTTATGTCTTATAATTGTAACTTGTGGCAATTAGATTCTTTTTTTAAATTTTGATTATTAAAAAAGGTTGCTTTCAAAATGTGTTTGTGTTAAGTTAAGCTACTACCCTAAAGGTAGTAACGTAAATGTGTATTAAATTAATGTCCTAAGTAAATTTTTTTCTTATCCCGTTTTGACCTAGTGTACTGTGACGTGAACCTTTTTTAACTTTTCTAAAGTAATTTATAAATTGCAACAATTTAAGACAAACACAATTCAATGTTACAACTTCGAATACATAATATAATTTTAATACTCATGTTAACTTGATTAATACCACACAACTATTACTACTTTACAATTTTTACTCTGGAATGCGCTCCTGCTCGAAGTCAGGATGTCCACAAATCGTTATACATTAAAAAAGAAAGTACATAACCTCCTTCTTAACGAGATTGAAGAATCGCCTAATCGAGAGTTGGCTCAGCTTATATTTAAGTTGTTTTAGTGTATGTTTATTTATATGTGTATTTGTGACGTATGTATTATATGTGTTCATGTATATGTATTAGGGTGTCCCTTATGTGACAAAAAAAAAATTTTTTTTCGAATTTCGAAATGCATATCCTCTATAATTTTTACTAATGCTATAAGATACTTAAATATAAAATTTTATCAATCTAGCATAATTGCAACCAGTGCCGACCGAGCTTCAAAGTTTAGTAAAAAACGTGTTTTGTCCTAAAATTTCAGTCTGCTATAATTTCACTATAAATGCAATGAATTAAGTGAATAAAATTAAATAATAAATTAGATGAACATTAATCTTTAATTAAAAACATAAAGAAATAAGAATCATTCAGGGTAACTTCTTTTTAGAGTAGTTTTTTTACAGTCTGGATACAATTTTAGATGTTCTTGGACACAGCGCAGTAAGAACTGTTTTTGTTCTTCTTCAGCCGTGATAAGTCCGTTAAAATCTTGCATTAATTTAACAGCCCTTTCAGCAGTATCATTTACAACTCTCAAATAACTTATTCTTCTTTTAGCCTCCAGAAAAGCAGCATTGTTATTCCAAGAAAATACATCTTCCTTTAGAAAACTGTCGTCGATCTGCAGTCGTGATAAAAATTGTTTGCTCTTTTCCGATACGAAATCATCCAGTGCTTTGTCTAAAAAAAAAGAAAAATAAGTTAAATAACAAATAAAAATCAACAACAATTTTGAAAATAAATAAATAAGTATTGGACATTGAAATTGAAATCCAACAAAAAGTCAATTTAACTTACCAAACAACTTTTGAGTCAGTTCTTCCTTCGACGGGTCATAGCGTTTGCTAAAATCCGAGATTTTGTCCCTGTTGAAGTTGGCAATCATCTTCTTCTTAGTTTGGTTATCAACTTCATCATCAAATAGTGATAGAATGACTGTCTCTTCACATAAATACCACAAGTGATGGCTGAACTTGCTTATAGAAGCTTTAGAAATTGTTGCGTCAACTTTTTCATACTCTTTTAACATCTTCAAGAAGCGCAAATCTTGATTAGGTGCTTTGGTCGCCACTGTACATTCGAGCCAAGGTTTAACATACAATATTACGAGAAATAAGCAAACATCTTGTAGAGCCTTTTTGTCCTTCGCAGTTACTCTGCATTGTGACTGAAGTAAACATATTTTTAAAGAATAGATCGCTCTCGCCATCCAGCGTGCCTGATGTATAGCTCCGGGGGGCTTTAGTTTTAATTTTTCCTCTGTGTCTCCTCCTAAAAATATTACGCACAGTTCGACCAATTCGCGGTAATCATCTCTTACAAAACCTTTATCTAATTCTGCCTTATAAAATAGTAACAACGCTTGAATGTCTGTCTCGGCAACCCGTGCTTTTACGAAATTAAGAGATGGTTCAATTTTAGTACAATCAATGTTTTTCCAATTTTCTTGGAACTTTTTGAACATTGGAATATCTGGGCTACTAGTAATTCGCTTAATCTTGGTTTCAAAGACAGCTTTTAGGACCAATTCATAAACATGATGACGACAGGCGAAAAGCAACAATTCTCTTCCTAAAGTTTGCTCCAAAATAGCGCAAGCTCCATTGAAACGGCCCATATTGGAAGCTGTTGTGTCGCAGCACATTATTAGCACTTTATCATAAAGGTTCCAGTCAAAGAGAGCTGCTGATACAGCCTTCGCTTGATGTTTTCCAGAAGAACTTTCTAGTTTCGGCACTGTAAGAAGCTACTCTCTATCGTCAAATGAAGCTATAACTGGCAAGCGTTCTTCTTTTGAACTCCGTACATCCAACCCCGGTAATAGTTTTCCATCCCAATGGACTGTGACTATGTCGGGTACATTGTTTTGGAAGTTAGATTTTATTGCTTCTGCCCTTGATTTTCTAGTTTCAGTACGAATTCGCTGAATCGAGGATTTGTTAATACAGAAATCATCGCTGCTCAGACCAAGCGCTTCTACCACCGCATTAAGAATGTAAACGGTATCTCTAATGCTTAACTGGCATCGATCTAAAGCTGCAACTAGTTTAGGTGTTATAAGATTCTTTCTACCTCTTTTTGAACTTTGTTCATGGCAGGGAACGTCCGGCAAGCTGAGTTCAGAATTCAAGATCTGTTCTTCGTCTGAATCTTCTACACTGTCTAAGTTATTTGTGGTGGAAGTAGATGCAACAGCTAGTGATTCTCTTTGTCTTACAATCCTTTCCTCTTCTTCCAATCGTCGTTGTCTAGATCTTTGTTCTTTTTCCGCCAATTTTTTATCTACACCACCTAAGCATCCCGGTCGACCTGGCTCTCTCTGTTTCATTAAAAATAATTTATCTTCCTCTATTTTCATTCTCTCAAAAGCATCAGCATGTGCAATATCAAACAAATTATCAAGATTAATTATAAAATTGTTCTCACGACTCTTAAACGTAATCTGAGTTTTCTTACAATTTTTTTGCAACTCTCTCCAAACATGATATAAATCAATAAGTTTCTTCACGCAGTTAGGAAATGCCCTTGTTGGAATTCTTGCTTTTTCCCAATATATGATGCACTCCCTAATCACAAGATTTGCACTTTCACTAACAGTCAATTTAACCTCACGAATATTGTAAAATAGGACTGAGAGAACTTGTCGATTAGATGGTAATTTTGCACCATTTATTTGGTAGCTAGTCAATCCGATAAGAAAAATATTTTGTTTATCACTCCGTAATTCCACCGACATGTTTACGTACTAAACAATGAAGCACTAATAGTCTCAAAAATCACGTACGAAATGGCAAATAAAACATGTCGTAACAGTTCACTGGGCAGTACTTAAGCAACTTGTATGACAAGTTTAAATAGCAAGTCGGCACGGGTTATCGTTTATATATCGAACTAATATTTTTTTCTAGACAATATAGGGTTATTACGAAACTTTTAAGAAGGTATGCGTAAAAAAATATCGAACTTGAAATTTAAGGGACACCCTAAATATGTATGTTACTAATTTAGGGTACATTTACAATATTTCTACACCACCCTAAGGTTAACTGAAAGGGAATACCTCGGGCATTAAGTCTGTCGATGTACAAAGTGCATAAAGTGTAAACAAATAAATAAATAGACTGATAACATAATTGAATATTGTATTGACGATTTAGCTTTACTGACTAATTATAAATAGTAAGGTATGTGTGAATATAATTTTGTAAATTGTAAATAATTTTAAAGTTATACAGTGACTGATTAATTTATTTTTTATTTAAAAAGACAACACCCGCACCAGGAATAAATCCTGTGTTGCCGGGGCCTTTACACACACAAGAAACTGACACAAAGAACACCCAGACTCAGAACAACAATTTATGCATCACACAATGTTGCCCCACGTGGGGTTTGAACCCCCAACACTCAGCGCAGTAGAAAGCGGCGTGGCGACCGCTTAATAGCCACTAGTGTAGTCTATGACTGTGACTGGTTGAATGGTTGTTAGCCGTTTTAGCAGCATAGAAGACATAGAAAAATGACCTTTAAGATTTATTCATTACAATGTTAACACCGGCAACCAAAATTATATCATCAAAAAGTTTAACTAAAACTCATCACGTTACTTTAACATTTACAATTTTAAATAGTGAGTGAATGGTGTACCAAAGCAAGTTTAATCTATTTACAAATATCTATGTTTATTAACAAAAAAAAAAACAACATTACAAAATATGTCTACTCGTACATCATCCTTCGTCGTCCTTCATCGTCCTTTAAATGTAACTTCTCTGTGACAGTTGTCACTAGTGACATTTTAGGTATATTTAAGGTGTAAATTTTTACGTTTACAATGTATTGTCCTTCGTTTGTGATAGAACTGGCACGTAAAGAATGAAAATATGGGTGATCTATACAAATAAATACAATGTTTGTAATTTCAAGTTAACACAGTCTGGATGGGCTAGTCCGATTTTGACGAGACTCTCATTGCCAGATAGGTGATGTTATAAGGATTAACTTTTATTTTAGAAAAAAATTGGGTTACGCTAAAACAAAATTGAAACCGATGACAGTGAATAATATCCGATTCAAAAGCAATAAAAGCAGCGGCTAATACGAAATAATTTCGTACTTCGTCGGTTTCGTAGCTATCTGTTAAATAGATCAAGATATATTTGACTGTAATTGGTGTATAACAAAAACAGTAAACAATTTGAACTGTCATTACACGCTGTCAAAGGGTTATCTACTAGTTATATAAAAAAGGCACAGATAACCCCAACATATAGTAGTCAACAATACGATAGCAGTGAATTAAGTTCAAACATTTTTGCTTATATTAGCAAAGTCAACTAATTACATTATCGTGGTCTCCTGGTAAGCTTAAGTATACAATCTTCGCAAAAGTTCGATAAAATGTGTTTATGAAATGAGAATTCTAATTTTGATACTGGAAGTATTTTTTGATGAACTGTATATTTGATAATATACCAATATAAATGTATGCACTTCACGTATCGTGTATTGGTTTAAGCAGTCACCTCGCTGTTTTCTATTGTGGTCTCGATCCCTCATGGAACAACACTAAGTGTGATTGGTGTCCCAAATTTGGGATTCGATTACGTTTTATGGATGTTTTTCGTAAAGGTCCCCACGACGCAGGATTGGTTGAGTTGTCATATAAAGAAAAAATATGCACTGCAAGTATGAAGCTACTACTGTGTTGTGCTTTCGACGAGTCAGACTAACTTAGTGGACTGACACGCGCCGGACAGATGACGTGTGTGACCACACATCAGTTCAATATTCATTACCGGGTTACGAAGCGATTTGAAATTGAAATTACTTTAAAAGACATTGGCAGGGAAAGCAACGGAACACTAAGAAATAGGTGTTGACGATAGAAAGCGGTATCTTCCAGGTGAATTAAACTACATGTAATTTGCACCTAACTGCGTTGAATTAAGAGTAGAGAACCAACAATGTTACCATATTATTGCCTGACAAATTCGTAACAATATGCTCTTCAGAATATTAAAATTTGTATTAATATTCGGGGTGCATTTAGATAAAAATTAATCATGTATTATATAATACTTCTTACTCCATTGTTGGGAACGAAGTGTGATGTAAGGTCCAGCTATTTTCTACGGAACTCTTTGTTATTCTGAATGTGTGAAGCATACATACATACATAAATATATTATTAAGCTTTATTTCAATGAAATTTAGTACACTTTCTAACAAGAAAAATAACAGTTAACAATTTTAGAAGTCACTTCTCAATTGACTTTAAAAAGCGATGCTGTAAAGTGTCATTGATCTACACAACATTATGTTGTAAATCTTCAGCTGATACAGTCATGTCAGTTTTAAATTTTTGTTCCGCTGTCTTCGAATGTTTCGATGAGATATTGTTTCCTGGATTAAAGTAAAGCTATGCTCCTTTTATGAGAATCACTTGAGCAGCCAAGACGTGAAAGTGAAAAAAAATAAACAAAGAACCAAGCTCTTACCGAGCAAAGCCGCAAGTAACGGCTACTTTTTATTATTTTTGTTTTATTTTTATTGTCTATTACAAACAGAATTTTACTTCTTTTATTTCAGAAAGTACAACAATCGTGTTTTTTCATAAGGGCGTCATTGGTTATTGAAAATATGAATCAGATTAAACTAAGAATGGCGTGGTATTCTTTTGTGGTAACAACACAAACAGTGCCACTTTAACGTGCAGAGTTTTCAATATAATTGATGAAGATATTATCCATGCACTCCATCTACGCATCATTCGTTTATGCACACTTGCACAGTCTCACTAAAAGTGACAAGAACAAAGCAAAAAGTATTATAAAAAAAATACATGTATTCAGTGGAACATAGAATCTCCTTCTTTATTGAAGTCGATTAAAAAATACTTAAAACAATCTAGAAGTGGTCTCTTTTTTCTTTTTTTATGCGGTAATTCTGCCAGATACCACCGGCTACTGGTTATGTAAGACTCGAACTGATCAAAACCAGTAGCTTGGGAGTCAAGTGGATCCTAGCAAGGAAATTCCTTGAACCCTGACGTACTTCGGGCCAACTACGGCATGTAGATGGCCTCTTTCTGTATGGGAACCTCGATGTTTCCTTTTCTACGTGTGCGGTCCGTAGCTCAGGAAACACATTTATTAACTGTAATATAGAAATATAGAGTACACAAGTAACCTGCCTACCTAACAGTATTTGTGTACACTTTTGAGAAATATACACTAAACAATCGGTAAATAGCATACTGATTCATTATACATTCAACTGTAAATCATCATCATCATCAACAGCCTTTAATAGTCTACTGCTGGACATAGGCCTCTCCTTAGAAAGAACGTTTTGACCTAATACACCATGCTGACCAGACTGGTTAGTATGCAGTCTGTTTCAAATTTTCCTTGTCATTGCAGTGACGTCATTCTGCTTACTTTAGTCCCTTAGACATATGTTACGACAGCCAGCCAGTAAAAATCGTAAAGAGCTTAAGTACATACACGTTAGACTATTGATTAAATGTTTCAAATGTAGGTTATCTTTAAGTATAATAAACTTATAAATGAGAATTTAATAGTTAGTAGAAGTGTAAAAAAGTGTTGGCACGTTATGACAATACGCGGCATGAATAAGTGTGTCGCAGTCACGCAGAGACACCTTGTGTTTTTTAATTGTAAGCAACGGTATTTGCCAAGGTGACAGTTTAACAAGGCTTTGTCAGGATGGATAATAGATACGACTATCCTTCTCTTCTATAGAAAATGTTATCACTTCGACCGCAACGGTAAAAAGTGGTTTATGTGTTATTTTGATGTATGAGTTACATTACTGCAAAGTTTCATATAAATCTGTTCAGTGGTTTTTGCGTGATAGAGTAACAAACATTCATACAACCTCATAAACTTTCGCATTTATGACAGTAGGAAATAGGATTGTGTCTCTCACTATTCGAAGATAGCGTGTGGTTAAATTCTTAATTATTTGTTTCGCTTCTTACTTAAAGACAACTCTTTAGTATGCGTTGAGGGGAACTTTACACATATTCATGAAACGTATACAAAGAACAACTGGATCCACAACATTCGACAGAAGTCGTGAAGTGAAAACTTACCACTAAGTTATCCGTGCAGTCAAAATGTAGTTTGAAAGAATACAACACATAAAGAAATTTGTCAGTTTTCACTATCGATATTACTTCGGATTAGTGAGCGCAATTAGGTGACAAAACGTTGCTGTAAAAATATTAACCGGACTGTTAAGTAGTTCTTAAACGATGCGCTTATTACCTTATAAGACAACAGATTGTCAAGTGATGCTATTTATAAATTTTTCAAATTGTATGTTTGTTTTTATATTTGTTAACGATGACATATATCTTATATTACTATTATTCATTTTAACTTCTAACGATAGTAGATACAAGGTGAACACTTAATTGGACTTGTCCGTATCGTTAGGTACAACTTTTCACCGTCGGGAAGAGAAAGTTTGTTATTTTTCCATTAGTTCCAACATCTACTTCGTGTAATTGGCAGGACTGTACAACATATTACGTTAGACTTCATTACATAGAAGGTATATTGTTCCATAAGTGTAGGTAACTAGGTATAGGTAACGGTAAAAATATAACATCATTTAATTTTAACCTGCAATCCGTGAACCAATTAGTTATAAGATGGATTTTTCCTCTGAACCTTTATGTACAGTACACTATATTTAAAAACTGCTTGAATAATTAGTTTAATATGGGGTTGCATCAAAATTTTTGCGTTCACTAATTCAAAGCAATACCGCTAGTGAAAATTAGCAAAATTGAATGTTCATGCATTTTTTTTCTAAATCATATTTTGACTGCTTCTACTGAGTATTGTGGGTTCGAGCCAACATGGAACGACTTGTGTGATCCACAAATTGTTGGTCTGAGTCTGTATGTTCTTTGTGTTACGATTATGAGATATGAGGTGGAAATTGCCAAACATTTTTATACCTATAATATAAATTAACTTATGTTATTCCAGGTGCCTGAAAAGATGAGCTCTATAGTTAACGCAGCGGCGGACGTGCTGTCGGGTACAGTCATTGCCACGGCTGCTGGATCGCAGGTAAATGGCACATATGCATGCACATATTCAAAACACTTGCACCTGTATTAATAGATAATTCAAGAAACCTGCAAGGTAAACACAACAAGGGACAGGTTGAAGTCATAAAATGAATGCTATAATATACATATATCTGATTCTGTGACTTTGCAATGATTGATCCCTAGATATTTTTTACGTATGAATTAATTAATAATTTTGTGCTATATACTATAAAATTGTTATTGTTATAACACAATCTAGTTATGTGTGTTGTGTCATATGCACGGTAATGTTAGGGTTTAGATACCGAAAAACCATTTAGAGAGGTTCATTTTAGTTTCTAGTCTTTGTCTCCTTCCATTATTTTGAAAGGTTTTTTAAACTGTAAATATGACCCACCACGGCATATTTGCATTACCGTACTAGTATATATGTATCTCAATCGAAAGAGTATGTATTATTGTTCAGTGAGGATTGTTATACTGCAACGGTTTTAAGCAACTCGTTGATACCTGGAAATGTTTACCTACACTAAAAGTACGTAGGAAACAGGGAACTATATTAGTAGCTATGTTACACAATCTCGCTATCACCGGAACAGTGGTATGCAGTTGCGTGTTGCTAGTCTGCGTAAGAGATATCATAAAATATGTTTAAACCGCATTGTTATAATACAACAACGGCACTTTAGATTTTCCAATATCTTCCGGCACGTAACTCATTAGAAAATTAAAAAAAATATATGAACACAAGTATTTTTCTTGAATAATATTTCTTTCTATCTTAAACAGTACCGAAAGCACAGTTCCATATTTGTTACTCGAGCATTCATCAACAGCCTTTTACAGTCCACTGCTGGATATAGGCCTCTCCTTAGCAAGGAGGTTTTGGCCTACTATACCACGCTGGCCAGACAGGTTGGAATAGGGTTTGTTTCAAGTTTTCCTTTTCTATGTAGTGATCTTTTTCTGAATATTTTGTTCCCTTAGTCGCCTTTTACGACACCCACGGAATGAATAGGGATGGTAACACTGTATTCTTAATCCGTCACCACACGGACACGAGAATTAGTAAGATCAATATTCAGCAGTGATGCAGTAATTAACGTGCACGCAGATGTAGTATGTGGATGCACGGCATGTATTTTGTATATGTATGTATTTTCTTGATCTTTTAATCTTTCACGAATTACGGCATTCTGTTATGTGTGTATACCAAATTACGATTTATTATTGATTGACAATTCTTATATACGTTTTATGATTAGTTTCTTTGTAAAATCCATATAAGTTACACACACGCAACTGCTGTAGTGAATTTAATCATTCACATTTTTCAGCTCATATGCAATTAATTAATATTTCTATTATATTTTATTATGTTCCGACTAGTAGCTCCCGACTTCGTTTCTGAGAAACCGATAAAATGCTGTAGAGTATTGTATTTGGCATTTCAGGTAGCCTGGTTTATCCCGATGTTGGTGGCAGCAATCGCATACTACCAGTTTGACGCTACAGACCCAGAAGCACGTCCTGCAGACGTGGATGATTCATTAATGCTGCCACAATACGATTTTATTGTCGTCGGAGCTGGATCTGCTGGTGAGCAGCCACCTTCTACTTGGTACTACTATTTAAGTTCGGTAGACTAAGCATAACTCGCAAAATGAGTTGGACAAACCTTTAAATCGATTAAATGTCGATACTGAGAACACAAGTTACCAAACTCTTTTACACATTGGTTAAAAAAGAAATGTTTTTATGACCTTCATGAAGTTAATTAATGTCGCGGAGAAAGATGGCAATGTTATAGAATAGTGATTACTACTTTACTAATTTTTATTCAATTAACACGATTACCTATGGACAACATGTTGTTGTCGCACTCTTGTTTATTACTTATTAAATCTAATTCAACATTATTTAAAATTAATTCTGTTGAGATAATATCATTTGACATTGTACAAAGATAATAGTTGGCATTTGATTTATTTTCTTCTTTATATCAAAATTTGAACAATAAATAAGTTCATTAAATAATTATAATTTTAATACATAGTTTGTATACCTTCATTTTGGCAAATAAATATTTTTGAATTTGATGAATTGCTTACTCTAGCAATTCAAAGCAATCAATCACCGTCCACTGCTGAACGAAGACAGTTGGCACTCCCTGGGGGGGAACTTGGCTCTAGAAATTGATAAATGTGTGTTCATAAATAAATGAGGATTTGCCATCAACTTCATTAAACTGCTTTGATATAATGTTCTTTGGTTGACTGATGTCATATTCATTAATTTTCAGGCGCAGTGGTAGCAAATCGTCTATCAGAGATAGCCAACTGGAAGGTTCTATTGCTGGAAGCTGGCGGAGATGAGACAGAAATATCTGACGTCCCTCTCTTGGCTGGTTATTTGCAGCTTAGCAAGTTAGACTGGCAATATAAGACTGAGCCGTCAGGCACTACTTGTTTAGGTAAAGTGATCACAGTTGATTTTTAAGGTTATTTAGTTGTAAGCTTGCTGATTTAAAAGGTCAAAATAAACAAAAAATAAACATTTGTCCGTGACAAGTTATAACACTGACACATAAAAGAATTGTCAAAACATTAAAAAAAGAAATACTTCAGATTCACAGTAATTACGAATAATCAGAATAACGTCAAGAGTGTGCATTTTATATAAATAACTAAGTTGAAAGTGTATTTATTATTCATTTCATATAAGGTTTCGTGTGCTATATTTTAGTTTTTAATATATATTCATTTTAATTTTTTTGATTATTTCCAGCAATGAAAGACGGTCGGTGCAACTGGCCTCGTGGTAAGGCTCTTGGTGGGAGCTCAGTCCTCAACTACATGTTATATTTACGAGGAAACAAGAAAGACTACGACGCGTGGGAGGCTCTTGGCAACAAAGGCTGGAGCTACAAGGATGTGCTGTATTACTTTAAGAAGTCTGAAGATAATAAAAACCCTTATCTAGCACAAACTCCTTATCATAGTACGGGCGGGTATTTGACTATTGCGGAGGTACCTTATCATACCCCTCTAGTGTCCGATTTCATAGAAGGAGGTTTAGAGATGGGTTACATGAACAGAGACATTAATGGAGAAAATCAGACGGGTTTTATGGTAGCCCAAGGAACGATACGGCGGGGCAGCCGTTGCTCAACTTCTAAGGCGTTTCTTAGGCCCGCCAAGGACCGTAAAAATTTGCACATAGCGATGAACTCACAGGTAACAAAAGTAATGATAGATCCCAGAACAAAAATAGCTTTTGGGGTTGAATTTGTAAGAAATAAAATGTTGTACCGCATACGAGCTAAAAAAGAAGTCATTTTATCAGCAGGTACTATTAACTCAGCGCAATTATTAATGTTGTCAGGTATAGGTCCTGCAGAGGAACTTAACAAACACAGAATACCGTTGATTCAGAACTTGAAGGTCGGGAGTAACTTACAGGATCATGTTGGCCTGGGTGGTTTAGCATTCACTGTTAATCAACCAGTGTCAATAGTCGAAAATCGTCTCCTTTCAGTCAGCAATTTGATGGAGTACGCAGTAATGGGAGAGGGGCCTTTGACTATTATGGGAGGAGTTGAAGGCTTGGCTTTTGTTAATACTAAATACGCAAATGCAACTGACGATTTCCCAGATGTTGAATTTCATTTCATCTCTGGCTCTACTAATTCTGATGGAGGGGAGCAGATACGTAAAATACACGGATTAGTAGAGACTTTTTATGACGCTGTATTCAGACCAATAAATAATATGGATGTATGGAGCGTCATCCCGATGCTACTGAGGCCAAAAAGTAGAGGCTTTATTCAACTACGCAGTGCAAATCCTTATGACTATCCGTATATATATCCTAACTACTTAACCGACGAGATGGATGTTAAGACTTTAGTTGAAGGCGTCAAAATAGCTGTAGCGCTGTCCAGAACAAGAGCATTTCAAAAATATGGTTCATATTTAAACAAGCACGTATTCCCGGCGTGTGTAAGTATTAAGAGGTATTCAGATGAGTACTGGGAATGTATGATAAGACAGTACACGTGTACGATTTATCATCCTGTGGGAACGGCGAAAATGGGACCATATTGGGACCCAGATGCTGTAGTTGACAATCAACTTAGGGTATATGGTGTAAAGGGTTTAAGGGTGATAGACGGTAGTATTATGCCAAATATAGTAAGTGGTAATACGAACGCCCCTATTATTATGATAGGAGAGAAGGGCAGTGATATGATCAAAGAGTTTTGGTTAAAAAGACGAACTTCAAGGTATTACATATAAATTGTTGTGGTACAATATTAATTTATCAGTATTATTATAATTGCGTTTTGTAAATGTAAAATTATGTCAGTTTTATTTATTGTTCTATTTACTTAATATTTATGAACTAGTTGATAAGTACTAGATATTTAATAAACCAATTTATAGCTAAAATTGTAAGTGTGTTTTCATTCTGTATGCTTTTCTAGGTCAGTTATGCAAGCCCTGAGTGATGTCAAAACACATTAGAAGATTTGCTGATCACAATAACTTGTCACAATGCTTGAGTACAGAGTAATGAACATCTGCATAACGTAGTAGTTTTTTTAATTACCAAATTTTAAATGTGGCAAAAATATCGTCGGTAGCAGCTAATTTGATTAAGTGATATTCTTTGAAACTGACTTCGTCTGCCAGTTTCACATCATCATACCGTATCAAAAAATTGGCAGGTACAAAGGTGTAATGATTTCATAACACTAATACTGCCATTAATTTGTTGCAGCTCAAACATGATATGTTAAGAGTCAAATATTATTACTAATTTATTTTCTGTAGTTGAGTATATCAACAGCTTTTAACAGCTATCTTTTGAACATAAGCCTCGCCTTTAAAAGCAGGTTAAGTTAGCGTGATTTAATTATCAGAACTGAATACTTTTTGTATAATTCCACTTTTTTAATCTTCTCTTAAACGAAATTAATTAACGAAAAAAATCTTAAACGAAAAAGACTGGAGAAAAGCATAATGACCAGATAAAGTACGAAAAACGACCACACTATGACATTAATAGTAGACACTAGTCTTGACAGTAGTCAAATTTGTAATAACAAATTTTAAGTAACACAACTAAAGTTTTACTTTAATGGATATTTATGATAACACATACATATAGCTTAGCCTCTTATTGCCAAAATATATTACCGTAATTAAAACATTGTTGAAAAATATTTCAAGTTAGATATTGAACGTCAAATAATATAGTGCTAACACATCATAAATCTATTTAGTCACAATTTTCACATAAAATAAAATAATAAAAAATACCTACTCAACACATATCATTAACTACTCTATACAAAACAACACAATGCATAAAACGACTTGAACACAGTAAGACTTGCTAAATCTCTAGTGCTGAATCAGGGGCCATTCATTGTCATACCATAAGACCTGTAACACCAGTGCAGGGAATCAGAATTCAGTACAGTGTATTATGGAATCATGTCGACTCAATCAACATCACTCAGGGGACTCATGTCCCACACGCGAATCGTTTTCGGGTTGCTACCAGGACTTGGGATTATGATTGTACTTCGAATGGCCATACACCTGTACAGACCCGATATAGAAGATGTTGAAAATCGAGTCCGACATAATCCCTTTGAAGATCTTTACGATTGTTATGATTTCATTGTAATCGGAGGTGGATCAGCTGGTTCGGTGGTAGCAAGTCGACTTTCTGAGAATCCAAATTGGAAAGTGTTATTGGTAGAAGCAGGACAAGACGAAAATGTTTTGTCAGAAATTCCGGTACTGTTTCCTGTATTACAAACATCTTCAATTGATTGGCAGTTTCTCACAGAACCCAGTGACAACTACTGTTTAAGCATGGTGGAGAAAAAGTGCAAGTGGCCTCGTGGAAAAGTGCTCGGTGGTTCCAGCGCCATTAATGCTATGTTATATATAAGAGGAAATAAAAGAGATTATGATAATTGGGAATCTATGGGAAACACAGGTTGGGGGTATAGTGAGGTGTTGAAATACTTTTTAAAATCGGAAGATATAAGAATACCCGGGTTTTTAGATAATCCTTATCATGCAGTTGGTGGTCCTTTAACGGTAGAACATTTTGCTTTCGAGCAACCGATAACTAGAAAAATTTTGGAAGCGGCAGAGCAGCTTGGCTATCCCATTCGCGACGTAAACGGAGAATTTCAAACTGGTTTCACTCGATCCCAGGCTACTTTACGCGATGGCCTTAGATGCAGTACAGCCAAGGGATTTTTGCGACCTGCAGCTAAACGTCCAAATTTACACATTAGTGTGCACTCAATAGTAGAAAAAATACTTATAGATGAAAATAAAATGGCTTATGGCATTAAATTCCGGAAACATGGACAAGAAAAAATTATAAGAGCAAGCAAAGAGGTTGTTTTATCAGCTGGAACTCTACAGTCTCCTCAATTGTTGATGTTGTCTGGAGTAGGCGACGCCCAACATTTAAAGGAGCTGGGAATTTATCCAATAGTTCACCTTCCCGGGGTAGGGCAAAATCTACAAGATCATGTAGCGATGGGTGGCCATTCATTTCTTTTTGATAATCCTTATGATAACGGAACAGATTACTGTTTTAATTTAAAAACAGTTACAGGAATAGGAAGTCTGATAGATTTCAGTATTAACAAAAAAGGACCTTTGTACAGTATGATGGAAGCTGAAGCTATGGCGTTCATCAAAACGAAATACCAAGACCCTGATGATGATTACCCAGATATACAACTGTTCATTGCTCCAACTGCTGATAATATGGATGGAGGATTGTTTGGTAAACGTGCAAATGGTTTGAATGATGATACTTACGTTGCATTGTATGAAGACATTTTGTATGAGTCATCTTTCTCTGTGGTGCCTCTGCTGTTAAGGCCAAAGAGTCGCGGCTATGTGAGGCTTAAAGATGCGAACCCCTTTTCACCACCGTTAATATACCCTAACTACTACAGTGACCCGCAAGATTTGCAAGTACTGGTACGTATCCTATTTTAATAAATACCTATAAATAATACACTAACTCTATAATACATATATTGCTTGAGACTCTAAATGTTATTATGGGGTCTAATATCTAATCCAGCCTACCTCTAACATATCATTAAATGAATACAATTAAATAAATTATGTACTTAATTAAATGCACCTAATTTCGGCGATAATTTCTTTTTCTATTATTTAAAATAGAAACGTTGATTTACAAATACTATCAATCGTATTTGTACAATCATCATATTAAATAGAAAAATATTTCATAGTAAGTGTTTCTGGTAAAATCTCAGTACACAAAGTTTTCATTGTCTTAACAGAACTTTCAGAAATCGTTAAAATAGAAGAATAAGAAGTAATATTGTATTCTTACACCTCGTGAAAGTCATTTTATATTATCAATTACCTATTTCACGGTCGACTTACATGGTAACTTTCTACGCTGCTAATAGTGGCGTATTTTAACTCACTGGTAAATGTAGTGTTTATTATTACTTAATATTAGACGCGATAAACATAATAATAAAGCGATAAACTTTGAAACTATTACAAATTGCTATCCGCAATTATGTATAACATTTTATAGTAGATTACATTTATTACATCGATAAAGAGCAATAAACATAGTATTGATAACAGTGTGGGGGTCACGGGAATAAAAAGGTCGAGTAATTTTATCTAAACAATGTCGATTGTTCATCGGCACAAAATGGATTACATAATTTTATTATTATATAATTTACTAACTTTAACCAGTGGCTCTGTCCGCATATATGTTGATTGTCGCATTAACAGCGATTCCAAACGCATACAGCAGATTGCGTGATTGTTTAAACAGTACGGACACATTTGATTGCAGTAACCATGACATAATTGCTGTCGTTTACTGAACAGTTCTATTAACTTCAGTACAGTAAGAACTTCACCAGAGCATCAACAAAAAAGGGAACACCTTGAAATACCACGATGCTTTTCTAAATAATTGGATATACTATAGTTTCTTTTGTTCATTTTGTGGCAATTAATTATACACTATTCCGGATAACATATTAATATATACATAAATAATAATTTTCTACGTTACAATTCATACAGAGTAAAAAATAAGGAAATTGGCAGAATTATTGTGGAATAGGCATTATGTGGTGTGGTGAAAGTTATACATACATATATTCAGAGAGGTCACAGAGGGAGGTTTATAATAAGCATAATCATGCTGGTTAGTAGTTCTACAGATGACAGTCCTTAAAAACATTATTTTTATTCAACCCGTTCATACACAACTTTCATCCCTATTACTATGTTCCCTGAGAAAACAGTAGGGTACTCTTCAAGGAAACATCTTCTTTTTATTCGCAACCTGTGGAATAAATTGTCACCTGCGGTATTTTCGGACTGATACCACCTTGCAGCGTTGATGCACGTACGTCTGTCATTTGCGTTGTCCACGGATCCCGGTATTCACAACCATCAAGTGCCTCACCTCTTCGTTTGCCACCTTTGTCATTAAATGCCCCTTAAATGCTTTTCAGATGGAAGGAGCTCGGTTTGTCCAGGAATTAATCCAGCAGCCAGCATTACGCGCGTTAAATACACGACCGAATCCTCATCGCAATCCTGGATGTGAGAAAAACGAGTTGATGTCTGATGAACACTTAGAATGCCAAGCTAGACACCATACACTCACTATATATCATCCAGTTGGTACATGTGCTATGGGACCACCTGAAGATCAGGGTGCGGTCGTAGATCCAAGACTGAGGGTTAGTGTGAATTAATTTACCCACATTATTATAAAGCCTCTTTGACGACTTGTGAATAGCATAGTGATAAGCAATCTCCGTGACTATTAGAACCATTTAAAATATTATTAATTTGATTAGATGTTTAATTATCTTTTAGCACCGTAATATATTATATTTTTTACTTTCTGGGTTTTGTTTATTAAGAAGTAGAAAATTGAATTTCTTTGTTGGTTGTTAACTTGGTTACATACATAAAAGAGGTCTTATCACTTAGAAAATAAACTTATTCTATAACTGATTATATAATAAACATATTTCATAAAAAATCTTTTAATGTATCAGGTTTACGGAATTAAAAATCTTCGAGTAGTAGATGGCAGTATAATGCCAACGATCGTGAGTGGAAATACGAATGCACCAGTAATTATGATAGCTGAAAAATCATCAGATATGATTAAGGAAGATTGGAATGAACACAACAGCGAGCAAACATGTCCAGAACGAAGCACGTATTTTCAAGAATCAAAAGCTTCTGTAGGAGATGAACCTACACAAAACATTGCCAAAAATGTTCTACCAGATTTATTTAATGAAACTGTTAGTTTCTTTTCACATTTAGATGATGGAACTGCTGCACAAGCTATTAAATCACATAGCAATAGGAAATTGTTACATGAAAAGAAGATTGAAAACGATTTACGCACCAAACATCCAACTCTAGACACAAAACCAGGCACTACATCAACGTTACCATCTAAGCCAACCATTCTCGGTGTACCGAACCCACCACGTGAACCACAGATTTCTTTACATAAATATTTATATAATCCTCAAACCAATCGTGATCAAATCCATGGTTATGGCCAAAACTTTCTAACCAGCTCTGGAAGCATTTTAGATATCTTAACAAATCGCAAGCAACTTCATCCGTATTTCAGATTGAAACCACAAAAAAAACCTTTTCGAAATATACTGACAGACAGATATCCGATAGGGTATTTTAATAATAACAGAATTAGTGTTAAAGATCCATCGTATTACTACGAAACAGGTGAAGTTATAACTGCAACTGGTCAGAAAAAGTGTAAGATTTGGTTATACCACGACGGTGAAAAGTTTGAAGTTGTACTATAGTTTCGAATTTAGAATAAAGATATTAATTATCTACTGTTATAAGCTATTTTTGTAAATAAATAGTAACTAAATGTGACCGTTTATTATTTGCAATTAATATTTATACCTGCATAAATATCAACATAGTTTTCCTGGTTTAATATAACATAGTGTCAAGAGAATAAACTGAGCACTTATTCGATTTTTGTGTACACAAAAGTTATCAACGATAACCTATTCAGTACCAGTATAGGTCAGTTTAAGAATACAAAAATCGTAAAAAAATATATTGTTGATAATTACATTTATGTTAAGTTTTAAATATGATATAATATTAGATTAAAAATGAATTTCAAACGTAGGTCAAAGTGATGTAAAGTATGTATTAGGATCTTTAATAAGTTCTCATTGTTTATAACAGGACGACACAGGATATGTTCCTAAAACAGGTGTTGTCTCTTTTTAAAATAAAAAATAAATAAACATAAAATTGCGCGGGTGGTATGTGACAATATGCGAATGCGTTTTTTTTTTTTTTTTTTTTTTTGTTTTGACGTTTAGCTGTTGGCCTCAGATGGCCTCTACAACTTTACCCGGATTAATTTACGGTGAGCGCTGAGGGCTCTCAACCGGCCATTTGTTAAGCAACATTGCCCAAGGGCACCCCCTGCGGGGTACGAACCTCGGCTTGGGGTGTTGCTGATACGCTGGGGCGGCCTACTCCCATGTTTTGTGGACGGTTTACGCGGCGCGTGTTCCGCCCCCGCCGACGAGGACGAAAACGCGGACGGTTCGTATTAAGTGCGTTCGCTCTACGTTGAGCGAGTGTAATGTCGTCATCTAGTTCCCCTAACGCGTGTCTGGGTCGACGCAGTTTAGAGATCCTACTGGGTGTGTAGTTTACGGCCGCAACCACTAGAGGGTTGGGGTGAGTCGGAGCAGAGTCAAAGTAGCTAAGAGAGCACTGTTTAATGAATTGCTTGATGGTCGGCAATCTGAGGTCGATGTGGAGATCGACGTTGCGTACATACCACGGTGCTCCCGTAGCTTTGCGCATGAAATTATTTTGTAATGTTATAAGCCTATGGATCCTGTGTGGCCTAACGTGTGCGAATACTACGCTACCGTACGTCATTATAGGACGTACGCATGCCGTGCATAACCTAACTTTATTTTTTAAATCTAACTTCGAACGCGCGTTTAATAAGCTGTGGAGACGTCCTAGCACGAAGGCAGCCCGGCTGCGGACTGCCTTGATATGAGGGCCGAAGGATAGACGGTCGTCAAGGGTTATGCCTAGGTATTAGGCCTGCCTAGTCCAAGGGATAGACTTGCCGAACATCCTAATCTGAGGGGTCTTCTCCAAAGGATACAAGCTTAGCTGTCTTCTGTGAAACAGCACCGCCTGGCTTTTCTCGGGGTTGACCTCTATCCTCCATTTCCGGAACCAAACGCCCAGTGCGTTGGCTGCGGTCTGGAGTTTTTTGGCTACTGTCGAGGGGTTCACTCCTGAGCAGTAGATAGCCGTGTCGTCTGCGAATAGTGCCGTCTGCACATACCGATGCTTCGGAATGTCGCTAGTATACAGCGTGAAGAGTAGGGGGGAGAGCACGGACCCTTGTGGGACACCGGCTCGTATGGGGTGAGTGGAGGATAGTGACCCTTCTACTCGGTAGCGGAAGCTTCGATTCGACAAGTAGTCTCGTATGATGAGCACGAGTCCGTGTGGCACTCCCATGGTGGATAGCTTAAATAATAAGCCGTTGTGCCACACTTTGTCGAAAGCTTTCGTTACGTCAAAGAAGAGGATTCCTGTGAACAGGTTGCGTTGAAGCCGATCGCTGGTGTATTCAACGATGCGGTGGACTTGGTGGACGCACGAGTGTTCGGTTCGGAAACCGAATTGCTCGTGGGGGACGAGATGATTAGCATCGGCATACGCTTTCAGCCTATTGTAGATTAGACGCTCGTATAGCTTGCCTAATCCTTTAAGCAGACTGATCGGTCTATAACTGGTCGGTTCGGACTTTGGTTTGCCAGGTTTGGGTATCCCAATAACAACGGCTTCTTTCCATTGTTGTGGAAAGATGTTGTTTTTGAGCGCTGCGTTGAAAATGAAGGTCAGAAGGACCAGTAGCCTCTCCGGAAAGAGTTTTATTACCCTGTTTGTGATACCGTCCGAACCGGGCGCCTTGCGAGCATGTAGGCCCTTGACGATCGTTTTAACTTCTTCGGGGGTGACCGTGTCTAGGTCTTGTTCGTCTGTCCCCGTCGGCGTTGAAGCTAGTGTTGATGTAGGAAGTGAGGTTATGCGCTCTACTTCCGAATCAACTTCGGCTTTTTGTCTGAGTCGCAGTGTATTACGCTGGGCGTGCACTGATTCTCTAGACTCTCGGCCAGGCACTCTGCCTTTTCGATATTGTCGAAGGCCGATACCTAATATTTCTCTTCATAAATTAAACGTATGTAATACCTTTACATCAGTATACTCTGCACGGTTTTGTAAATGGATTTATTATAAATTAAATGTTCTTAACGGCCATAGAAAACAGCGAGCAAATGTTATAGCATAGCATATAGTAGTAATTATTGTATCATAATGCCTATACTTGGCGTAAACTGTTTGCAGTCTTCTTGGTGTAAAATTGACTATTATTAATAGCATTATAAAATGAAAGTCTATATATTAATAGTTTATTCAATTTCTTCTATAAGTCAGAATCTTCAGCATATCAAGTTTCAAAAAGTATATTTTAAAATACGGTGACCTACAAAACTTATTTTTTTGCGAAGTTGCCACTATTAAACGACCTTATTGCATTATTGCCGATCATTAAACACACACGAGTTATGGTTTTATGTCCGAAAATAACTGTCGTGAAAACAGAAGTACATTTTATAAAAGTCCTAAGTATCGGTATCGTAGCTCTAGATAAAACTCAATTAATTTATTAACACAATAATAATTGTTGCCTTTTAGATCGGTGGGATAAATATGACCCAACAGGTGACTTCAACCAGCAAGCGTTTACCTCGCCACTTTTTAAGCCATTCGTTCAAATCCCATATACTCGTAGGACAACATTTTGTGTAATTCACAAATTTTTCGTGTATGTTTGTAAAATCCTACGCAACACAGGAATATTTCTGGTGCGAGAGTTGTCTTTAAAAAGAAAATTAATCCAAATGATGGCGCAGTGGTAGCATATGCGACTGCTGAGTTTGCGATCTCGGGTTGGATGCTCGGCTGTATGTATGATCTGCAAATATTTGTTTCGGAGTTTGAGTGTTACTTATGTATAATATGTATGTATTTACATAAAAAGTATGTATGATTTATGTCAGATGTTTAGTATCCACAGTACAAAGTCTGCATATTTTGAGACTAGATGACACAATCCAAAGGGTGAGCACGATTGTGATGCATTTTATGAACTTTGCGCTCTATACAGCAATGATATCATTGAATTATGATGACCCATAATTTATACAATTATTTGTTCTGTAGTCCTTTATCTTCAGAGATGCCAGGTCATGATATAATTGCGTGTCTTACCGTGTTGTATGAGTTGTGGCAGTTCTACTCGGGTAGTAAGTAGAATTGATTTCTATCGTTAAAACTGAAAAAACAGAAAAATTGACATATCATATTACCTGAACTATTAAAGGTGATGTTGTGAATTTTATGTATTATTTATCACTTGCTGTGATAACAATACCATAGTGTACTGTTGCACAGTGACACTGACTATGTCAACAGGAACGTAAGAAAACGATGGAGCCACGATAAGCTTAGGTTTATATTTATCTTTCTTTTCTCTTTCTCTTTTTTAAAAAGACAACGCCCGCATTAGTAATAAATCCTGTGTCGCGAGGGACTTTACAAACATACAAGAAACGGACGCAAAGAACACCCAGACTCAGAACAACAATTTGTGGATCACACAGAGTGTTGTCCCATGTAAGATTTGAACCCACAACACTCAGCGACGTGGAAAGTGGCGTGGCGACCACTTAAACCACTAGGCCAATCGTGCAGTCAAAGTGCAAAAAAAAGTGCAAATTTATAAAGAAGACACAAAGTTATATCTGCATAAAATTGTATAAATTTGTTATTGAAGTTCAGTTCAGTTCAGAGACGTGCTGTGAGAATAGTCGACGATCCTGATCTCACAGACGGTATCGAGCCACTAAGTCTTAGGAGAGACTTTGCCTCCTTGTGTGTGCTCTATCGTCTCTACAATGGGCTGTGTTCTGAAGAATTGTTTAATATGATGCCCACAGCCACTTTCTACCATCGCACCGCTCGCCATCGTCAGGGAGCTCATCCACATACATTGGAACCTAAATGGTCGCGCACAGTGCGGTTTCAGAGAAATTTTCTCCCGCGAACAATCCCGTTATGGAATGAGCTCCCTGCCGAGGTTTTCCCTGGAAACTACAGAATGGGGCTCTTCAAGAAGGGGGTAAATAGGTTTTTAAAGGGTCGGCAACGCGCACGTGATGCCCCTGGTGCCGCAGGCGTTCATAGGCTGCGGTAACCGCTTACCATCAGGCGGGCCGTATGCTTGTTTGCCACCGTCGTGGTATAAAAAAAAAAAAAAAAAAAAAGAATTAAATAATAAGCACTCTTTCTCAATGTGCTATCACAATAGTTAAGTTATATAATTTGAACATATTATAACTTGTAGGAAGATTATAAAGTAATTACTATTATGACTTTAGTGCAAGCTTATTGACGAATTGTGTACTGCAATTAAATTAGCATCTATATAAAATATTCTTAGTTAATTGTGATCTTTTAAAGCCATACGATTATTTTTTTCTATATTAAGAGCCCGCCAAAGTGACTCTATTTTGCCTGATGGAAAGCATGAATAGAATCCAAGAGTTGTGGTCACCATACTCATTGCAAATGCAGACAATGCAGATGCTTTATCACACCCCGGTTGGGGACGGGCATGAAAGTCATTGTATGGCTCACATAATTACTACCTGCATCACTGGCACAATCATCTACCAAACACGACAGCATGGATGCTGTCACTTTAGACTGGTTTTATGTGGGAAGGTAGTATTGCCCCAGTCAGGTCGGCCTGTTCGTACTTTGTGATGTGACGTGACTTTACTACCTTGTGATCTGTGAAAGTATATCATCATCATCATCATCATCATCATCATTATCATCATCATCATCATCATCACCATGGTCTTCTGTGGGAGGGTAGTACTGCCCCGGTCGAGCCAGCCCGCTCGTGCTGAAATCAGTGTGGTTTTACTACCTTACAAAATAATATCATCATGTAACAATTTGTTTATAACATAATACAAATTAATATCATTCAACTGTTAGAAAATTACATTTATTCAGTATTTGATTAAACTCTAAATACTTTAAGATTTTACAGCTTTTGTTACAGGTTTTGTGAAAGATATACTGGTTTAGAACAAAATTTTTCATAGCCTTTTTTCCGATAACCTGACGAAGTGAATAAACATAGTATTCAATCAGTCAATCTAGCTTTTATAATACAAGCTCTGCTTAGTTTGAAATAAGTGGCGTCGTGTGTCAAATATTCGAAAATATTTCTTTCATTTATTTATTTTATATTTATTTTATTCATAACATCTGAAGATTTCAACCTCGTTGGCCTATTGGCTATTTATCTATTTGGAAATCCAAATCTCCCTTTGGATACACCATCAGACGATCGTTGGAGTAGTTATAGTAGAGTAGAACCGACTAAAATCGCACGCCATCTCGGGTACCAGTTGCCAAGGAACTAAGTGTAACCTTGAAAATAATTCCCTGGCACCCCGATGGAACCCTAGAGCCATCTACCAAAGCATCCTTTCCTCGCAACCTCTTAAGTACTCCATAACGAGTCTTGCATTAGGAAATTAAGTGGCCCCAAATTTTCCCAACACAATATTATCGCTCAGTATGGGAGATTCGGGAATTCCATAACGCGGCTCGAGAGCGATTCACGTCAAACATACCTTTTATGGCCACGTGAAGTTTATGCGGAGACTGAACCCGCAAAACTCAACGCAGTAGAAAATGAAGATCGCTTAATCTACTACCTGCCACTATGCCATTCATGCAGCCGAAGTACGAATAGATCAATGAAAAATATCTAATATAGGCATAACTCTACTAATTTATACAAAGTCCAAGATTCAACCGGTATACGATACAGGGTTGGCCAGAATATTATTGTAAAGGCCGATGTTCATAACTCTCACATGAAATCATTGTAAATACGGTAGTATGTTTTGTTCACAAGCTATCTATCGAACTTATAATATTAAATTAGTTCTTTAAGCATAAGATTAATATTTACAGTTGAAGTCGAATCGATTTAGTTTGTTTGTACTCAATATAGTTTTATGTAAATAATTCAATTAAATTATATAATATTTTCAAAGCACAACGTTAAAGAAAATATATCACACAATAAAAAACTTTATCAAATTTGTATATCTGATGTATACCTGCATGTTTGTTTAGAAAAAGGTAATTTTTTAGCTACACTTGTGTGGTTTCTTGATGTTCCTTCAGAAATTAATTACGCGAATATAATTGTACTACAAAAACCCTGCTAAGTTCTGATGACAATGTAATTAATTATGTTCAAAACTGCTAACAACCGTACACCACCAGCGCCGCCTTAAGATTAAACCTTTATTCGTCAATGTGATAAAAAATACATAAAGTATTTACGCGTGTATAAAAATATTTTTAATTAAGATTGTCTCTATATTGAGCAGCCGATATCAGTACTTGGGGTATACCTACTATATTCATAGTATATATAGCGAAGTAAGACTTATCAAAAGCACAGTGTTGGTTGGTCACTGGCAACAGCTTTAGATACTTCTAGTAAAACGAGCTGTTAAAAGAGGTAAGCAGAAACATTCGAGATTCTCTAGATTTAACATTTATAATAGGCAAAAAAATCACGGAATAAGCATCCATTCCTGTACTTCTAAAACTATAACTACATATTTCTTGTTTATTTGGTATTTTTTTTAATCATTTGCTTGTAAACTTTTACAATATAAAAGTAGGTAATTTCCTAAAAATGTTAATGCTTTTAGCTGTCTTTATCATTAAGATTGATTTTTTGTTGAAAAGCCATTTATTCTGTGAATTTTCTTAAAATGTTTTTTTTAACTAATTGCCACAGCATATAAATAGTATTTGTGAAATTCTACGTGAAGAAAATTTCTCGAGTTCTAGACATCTCATAAAAAAACTTATTATGCAATATGATAGGTAGTTTAATTCTGTACAGAGTAGATAAAATGTAAACGAAAGATTTCTGTACAATAATAAACTATCTGCTGTTTCTAATAAACTATCCAGTTCGAATTCTCTCCTTGGGACCGTTGTCTATTTAAAACATTTAAGTAGATGGGAAGCTAGTTGATCATTTAACTTGAACTTAAGAAATAAAGTAAAATTTACTACTGGTAATGAAAGCAGTATTACATTAATATATATAAACATATTATGTAATAACACGTTTATAGTTTTTTTTATTTACTTAAGTTAGAAATTACTCACTATATATTGAACCGAATGAAATAACATATTTTTATTCTATTAACGTCTCAATATTAATGTGTCAAGGATTAAAAAATTATAATGTTTCATTTTTCAGTTCAAGATGTCGTGGGCCTGCGACCCCGTATTAACGAATAACATCGTGAACAGCTACCAAGTAGCTGGTCCGTTGTTTATGTCCACCCTCCAGACTTTCTTCGCCGCACAATGCGCTTTAGTCGGTGACCACCTTTGGCCTGCTGACGCTATCAACTCGGTACTTGAAGGTAATCAAATTAAATTGTTTAAATGTAGTAACTACAACAAATTATGACTCATTCTGCATGATTTATTTGCGCTACCAGAAAATATTATATCCATGCTGTATGAATACAGAATACGTTTTTAAAAAAACTTTTGAGAGAGTGAGTTTGAGAGCAACAACTTTTAAGACTACAACTAAATGTAAAAATAAACTAACTCCATCTAATATTTCTGAATCACACTACAGGACAAGTCATGAACAGGTCATCAACAGGTATTTGTTATTCCAGGACTACTCTTTGAATGTGACTGGTTTATTAGAAAATTTAATCAAATCTGTTTAATTTTGACGAATCGGATTGAGAAGCTCAAAACACTTTACTTAAAACACTTAGAGTGTCTAACAATGGTGATTTGTTTTCATGTATTCAGATTTTAATGAAGTTTATTTTCGCTTTAGATCCCAACTACGATTTCATCGTAGTAGGTGGAGGGTCAGCAGGTGCCACAGTCGCTAATAGACTTAGTGAAGTACCTGAATGGAAAGTTCTGCTTGTCGAAGCTGGAGGCAACCCTACTCTAAACACTGAGGTAATTATTATATGAAAACAAACGTTAGACAATATCCAAATGATGTAGTATAATTGTTTCGCTTCTTCCCTAAATTTCGTATAATCCAAAGTATTGTTAGTAAATTTGTATTAGACGTTAATATAATCCAAATTAATATATTCCAAATTAGCTAGAATAATTTCATGACATTGAAAAAGTTATAGCAGTATACTTTTAAATTGGAAAATATTCATCTATTTCAGATCCCACACCTGTTCTACAACAATATGCGCAGTCCTCAAGATTGGGCTTATAAAACTCAACCTGATGAAGCGGCTTGCCGAAGCTACAAAGCTAAAGGTTGTGCATGGCCACGTGGCAAAGCTCTAGGTGGAAGCAGTAGTATCAACTTCATGTTCTACGTAAGAGGCAACAGACACGATTTCGATGAATGGGCAGCCGACGGTAACTACGGATGGAGTTATGATGAAGTATTACCGTATTTCATTAAGAGTGAAAAATTCACTGGCATCTACAATGATCAAAACAAGAAATACCACAACTGGGAGGGTAATCTAAACGTAGCTGTAGACAAGCAGTCGCACGATTTTGAACATATGATTATCAATGCCGCTGTTGAGCTTGGTTTGAAGAACTCCACTGATATCAACGGTGAAAGCCAAATGGGTGTAATGACTTCACAAACAACAACCAAAGACGGCACAAGGTTCAGTACAGCTCGTGCTTTCCTCAGCCCCATCAAGGACAGGAAGAACTTCCACGTCATCAAGCATGCGCAAGCCACTAAAGTATTGTTTGTCCCTGGCACTAACATCGTAAGTGGTGTCTTGGTTCACAAAGACGGAAAAGACATAGCAATAAATGTAAGGAAAGAGCTTATTTTGTCAGCTGGTGCTTTGAACTCACCTCATATTATGATGCTTTCCGGTATTGGTCCTAGAAGGCACTTGGAAGAGATGAAAATTGAAGTTAAGGCTGACCTGCCTGTTGGTGAGAACTTACAGGATCATTTATTCGTACCCACCTTTTACACTAAGCCCGGTGACAAAAACTACTACTCTATTAACAATATAGTATCAGCATTCACAGAATACATCTTGAACGGTACTGGTCCGTTGGTCAACACTAGTCCCCACCGTGTAATCAGTTTCATCAACACAACTGACCCTACTTCAACAGCTTCTGATATGCAGTTCCACTACTTTGTTCTTCCACCCGGTATTTCAAACATGCTAGACATCTTCCACAAGCACGGATTAAATGATGAAGCATACACTAAGTTCCAGGAAATGAACAAGGAACATTATACTTTGGTTATTTTCAACACTTTGCTAAAACCCAAATCTGCAGGTAAAATTCTTCTAGCGAGCAAGAATCCCTTCGAGGCACCTTTGTTCTTTGCTGATTACTACAAAGACCCTGAAGATATGGAGATTGTTATCAACTCAATGAAGCAACATTCTCTAAGATTAGGTGAGACCCAAGCTCTTAAGAAAGCTGGATTTAAACTTGCTTATCTCGACATTGATGCTTGCAAGAAGTTTGAAAAGAACAGCGATAACTACTTAGACTGCATTTCAAGAGAGTTGACTTTCTCACTGTACCATCCAACCAGTACGGCTAAGATGGGTCCTGATGGTGACCCAACCTCTGTAGTTGATCCGGAACTGAGAGTGCGTAAAGTGAAAGGCCTTCGTGTGATTGATGCTAGTATCATGCCTTCTGTGGTTAGAGGTAATACCAACGCACCATCAATTATGATTGGTGAGAAGGGAGCCGACATGATCAAGAAAACATGGTTGAAGCAGCACACAGAACTTTAAACAATTTTAAGAAATAATTCTAAAATTAATGTAGCGAGTTAAAAGGCCTAGACTTTTTAAAGTAAGAATAAATAAATTTTATAAATTTATGTGTTTTAGTGTCGTAAAACATAATGAGTTAACCTCGGGGGAGGGTGAGTAACGTCTAGTAATGAGATGATAATAAAGATGACGAGTTAGTGTATTACAAATTATCTCTAGATAAGAGTCCAATGGGGTTTTCATTAACTTACTTGCAAAATGGTATATTTTATATGTTTTGCAGTAAATATATGAAAAAATTTCACCGTTTTTAAGCAAAATTCAGTTATATGCCACTAGTCAGTTGGTTAGTCCAAAATTGAGCAGCGTAATATTTTCACAAAACTATAGTTTTCAGATAGTTCTCTTAGCAATCTCATATCGTAACAGTATGAGGACTGTTAGATAACCAGGTAAATCGTTTTAGAGTGTCTGGAACAAACGTTTGTATTGCAATCAACTTAACGTTCACTATCCACATTGAACACAGGTCTGAGCAAACATTTGTATTAGTTTTCAAAGTAATTTATAGTTTCTAAACAGTGCCTTTTTACTAAGTGGTTGATGTTTCAAAAAATAGTTGTAATTCATGCCAAATAATTATATTATTTGAGTTATAAGATTGTATGGTTTTAACATTGAAAGAGGCCGTACAAACTACTGAGCTGAAATTGAATGCAGCTATATGATTTGTTTCAATAATGGGAGCTGTTATTTTCGTAGTCACACACACACACACACTCATAATAGAGTTAGCAATGTTATAGGACCTGTAGTAGCATTACTCCTTTATGCATCAACTTTAAAATTTCGCACATAGAGAGCGTATAAGTAATGTTTCTTATCTATACTATCATTGTACAGTTGAAGTGTTTGTTTGGTTCAAAACACTAACCTCAGGGGCTACTGATTCTAACTGAAAAATTTTAGTGTTCGATAGTGTATTTATCAAGAAAAACTGTACGGTACATACCGTATATAACATTATACAAGCGTCCTTAAAATATATTGCAAAAATGAGGAAAATTGTCATTAGCTAATGAAGTAACAATTGTATTAACATTTTTTTTGTGGTTTAAATGCTAAAAATATCATGGGCAATCCATACAATCAAGCACGAATGGAGTAAGTGGCAAGCTGAGTCAAATTTAAATGCATTGCAATGACGTGTCTCGCTGTGCACTTACAGACTATTGGAAGCAATGACTTAAATTCTTAAACAACCAACTGTTCTTCATTGACAGTGAAGCGCAAGGACAAAGAAATTTAATACTTACTAAACGATTACTTCGAAAGCGCACAGCATACATGGAATGTTATAATGTCCCTTTGGTCCTAATTTGTATGACAAGGAGCACAAATGCGCTTTATTAACAGTATGTAAGTAAGAAGGCAGCAGGATATGTTTATTAACGTAAAGAACGTTTATATTCTGAACCTAATCACAATAAACAACTTGCTTTACAAATTTATTTTTATGATGTACATTTCTATATTAAGAACCCACCAAAGTGACTCTACTCTAAATGATGGAAAGCATGAATAGAATCCAAGAGTTATGGTCACCACACTCATTGCAAATGCAGACAATGCAATGTGGTAATCCACACTGGCCGCCTAGTGAAATGCTTTTTCACGCCCCGCTTGGCGGCGTGAAAGGCATGACAGTCATCGTGGTAGTGTAAGGCTTACACTATTACCACAATGACTGTCACCCCTACATCAATGGGCCTCCGGTCTCACATTCACCAACGAAACACGACAGCATGGTTGCTGTCATTTTAGGTTGGTCTCTGTGAGAGGATAGTACTTCTCCGCTCAAGCCGTTAGAGATATAGACGATATAGACGCAACTACGATAATTTTGAATACTTCGAAGAAATCTTTAGCTTAGAGTTTCCGTATATTTGAAAAGTTTAGGTGTTCACTACAATTTGAACATTCGATCTGTTACTTGCAGTATTGATACTGTAGGATGTGGCTGACTATTTCACACCTATGTAATATTTACATTAAACCTTCCATTTTGCAGAACAATTATATGAATAATAATCAATGATGATGATGATGATGATGATGATGAAGCGCTCCTAGCCTATCTCGGTCATGACAGTCAGTGTTGACGGAGACCACTCAACTACGCAAGAGATATTATAGTAAAAAAGTGTGTGTGTAAACGTAGTTACACTTTCTCTGTTCCCTCACTCTCACAATCCGATGGGGCGGAGATCGGGGAGAGATTAGGCGCAGGGTCGATGGCTTTACGTGCTCTCCGAGGCACGGGGGTTAATATCCCAACTTTCAAACTCCGGGTTGTTATTAACTATTTGTGACTGTAATCAGACTTTTTGCCCCGACCCGGGAATTGAACGTGGCAGTTATGGCAATACTGGAAACATGACGAGGCAACAAGAAATACAGAATCAAGTTTTATGTATTGTACATATATTATACATTATTTTCAACGAGATCTAACAGTATTATTATCTAATAGTACATATGAAATCATGATCGAACATGAGGTTTATTTAATATTGTATGTACACTTTATGTTGTTTATACTGTTATATTTGTTCTGGGTGTTTATGTAAGCTTAGTGTTTAACAACATGGAGAAAGATGTCAAAAATAATGGTGAATTGTCGACACTTGTCAAGCATAAGCAGAGCCGTCTTTTATTAGATGACTTTGACAGGCATCAAGCAATAAAATCGTCCTATATCATTCCATCGCAATAAAGATTCAACATGGGTAAATAAAATGATAATGATAAATAAAAAAATACGTGTTAGAAAATAAAGGGTCTTTTCAGACCCTTGATCCAACCTTCTAACGTGAGCCTCTTAAGGTCTAACGTGAGCCTCTTAAGGTCACGAAATAAAAAAATACGTGTTAGAAAATAAAGGGTCTTTTTATCTAGATTTAAGAAAGCCCTCACTTCTGGGATTAATCAAGAAGCTTAAGCTAGAAACATAATATGAAATTAATGGAGGATTGGCAGAACAGAATGTAATGGTAGTGACAATGAGCAGTATGTCGAAACTACTGATGAGTCACAGTTAGGTACGGAAGTAGGCGCCAGAACGCCACACTCCAGAACCGCTGCCAGCAAGGAACTGAATAGTTGTCAAAATACTTTTGAGCGCATGTATAGACGTGTTTTGTTTTTAACACAGAAAGAAAACAAACAAGTTCCAACTTGTAACTCACAGAGGATGAAATACATCATAAATAATAATATAAAAAATACTAAAATTATTTTGAAGTAAAAAGATAACTGCAAAAGTAGACTTGTCAAAATACTTTTGAGCGCTACTGTATATACTCCACTGTATATGAACTAAATTTATTTATAGTTTTATTTTTCAGTTTTGTCGACAATCCTTATGATTGCTTATTTTTGCATTATTTTTTACCTAATCTCCGACGCTTTCCTTAATATTTAGGTGACTCGAGTTACGTAATCTTCAGTCTGTCTGCAACTAGTTCAGTGCTGTACATCATTGCAACATAGTGAGTAAGCACTTAAATAATTATAATAATGGTGGGAGGAAGTGTCAACAAACTTTAGGAAGACTGATAAGTAATAAAATTAACTGATAAGATAAGAATGACAAGTTAAAAAGTATTAAAATGAGTTGTGTGGTTCTCTCATTTCATCTCTTTTGTGTTGTGTTGTATCAGTACAAAGAACAAGTTATAGGTAGTATTATAAATTATAGGTAGTAGAGCCATGCTGATTTCAGTACGGTTGATTTCCGACTGCACGATTGGCCTAGTGGTTTAAGCGGTCGCCACGCCGCTCTCCACTTCGCTGAGTGTTGTGGGTTCAAATCCTAGATGGGACAATACTGTGTGATCCACAAATTGTTGTTCTGAGTCTGGGTTTTCTTTGTGTACGTTTCTTGTATGTTTGTAAAGCCCTCCGCAACACAGGATTTATTCCTAATGCGGGTGTTTCTTTTTTTAAAAAAAAGAAAAAAGAGTACGAACAGACCGTCTCGGCCTGGTCAGTACTACCCTCAGATTGCATTGCCTGCATTGGCAATGAGTATGGTGAGATGGATAGGAGAGTGGCATGCTCTTAAATTACAAAAAAAAAAACAAGTTCGATCGGCTATACTGATATAATCAGCCGTAAACATTTTAAAGAGAAAACTTAAACAAAACATAACTCGAATTTCTTTACAGTTGAGCCAGAGGTTGTGGGTTCGATTCTCAACCACTAAAAACAAATTTTGAGATGAACAGTTATTTAAAGGATGGCTAGTACATGCACACATCACATCAAGAGCCTTGATAGTCCGCTGCTGCACATAAACCTCTCCTTAGACAGGATATTTTGCCCAAAGGAGTTGTTTTTGCAGCGCAACTGTATAATTATCTTCCAGATATTGTTAATATAAATGACATTATTTAGGTTATAACACTCTACTGGCTAAAAAATATCTTTATTCGAGACTCGCAACTCACTAGATTCTCAACTAACCAGAAGTATAAACAAAAACAAATTGACTTTAAAATCTATTCTTTCAAGCCACAACAAATAATTCGGTTATTCGATTTTGTAACTCAAAGAAACTAAATTCGCAACGTAATTATTAACATTAATTTTTTAACTTAAATTTGAGCATTAGATGAAGAGTTGTATCATGTGGGCATCGAATTCAGGACACTCAACGCAGTAGGAAGTGTCGAAATGAACTCTTAAACCACCACGTCATCTGTGCATTCGCATGAAACTTCGCACTTAAAAGGTCGTTGACCTATCATATTTCTCTTTATTTACTACACTTATTTACGGTACCAGGAAAATATTGCAATATCAATGGTGTTCAACCTACTTTGTAATGGCCCACATGTCAATCTTGGCATTACTTGATATTGTTCATATGAACATATTACATTTGCGTACCCAACATTTGCTTAGGGGTGAGGTAAAATTGAGAAGACCAGATGATTTTTTGGAATTTTACGTACGAATGGACCGACCTATTGATTAGTGGACAATAATCTTAATGCCAAAAAAGGGGTCATGGGTTCGTTTTTAAACCTACACATTTATACAACTCACATACATCATCTTGATTTCAAACTAGACAAAACATATGCACTAGTGTAACCAAATGGCTTAAATTTATTTTATTTTATAACTTTATGCACAAATACATGCATCGGCAGACTTAATGGCTAAGGTATTTCCTGCACGTCAACCGATTTGGTGACATAGAGAAAACATATGTATACTTATACGATAAACTCCTACGGATTGATGTACTCGCCAGTATTTTCGTCATGGCGGCCAGTCTCAAAGGAGACCAACCAATTGGGTCGATGACTGTATCGTAAATAAATACCAATACTCTACTTTATTAAAACTAATATCGTGAAACAACTTGAAAAATACAATTAACAACATAGCTTTTTAATATTATTACGAATTTCAATCAAATATACAGTGAAATATATTGTTCAATTAAGTAATCTAAAACAGTGACGTTACAATTTTGTATTTAGTAAATTTTTCATTCAAAATTGTCGTTTTGACAGATAATAAATAAATTAAATTATGTAGGAAATATTATAGTACAGAAGTGTTTGCACAAACACAGGTGTACTCGCTGTTCCCTCAATCTCATAATCTGATGGATGGCTATCTAACATGGAAATCTGGAAAGAGATCAGGTGCTCGACCGATGGATTTACGTGTCCTCCAAGGTACGGGAGTTAAGACCCTAACTTTCAAACTCCGGGCTGTTATAAAGCATTTCTAAAGTCAGAAAAACTCAATAAAAAATTTTTACCCGACTTGGGATTCGAACCCTCTTGCTTCCCAGTTACATACGTCAACCACTAGACTACCGAAGCAAGCGTACATACTACAGATGGATAGATAGGGAAAATGCTTGTGTTCATCATTTTTGATTTATTAGAACCTTTGTGACAGCCCCGTACGGTCTATGTTACCTCAGTAAAATTCCGTGCCAAGTAATTCCTTAGCAAACTTGCTATTCTACTGCTAGTTAGAAAAATAACCCACGAAATTGGTTCAGACATATTTTTTTAGAATATAGGAAACAAACGAGTACATTAGTTGGTTGGTTGGCCACGGCTGGCATGGTTAGCACTTTTCTGAGGAACGCTTCGATCAACAGTGGACGGTAATAAGCTGAATGAAGAGTTTGTTAGGACAAACGCGCTAATGTCAATGAATATTGGACCGATTGAAAAAGTTCTTTCACTGTTAGATAGCCCAATCATCGAGGCAGGCCGTATATCATCACGCTATGATCAAAAGGAACTGAATTGTAAACACGGAGGCAAATTATTCCTTTTGAGAGCTTCTATTGCGTGCACTGAATATACGCATAAAGTCTCGTAAAAATAATATTCGAAAGAATTGTTTCACTTTAGAGTTTCTGAAAAGAGTCCACACCAGCATATACTCGTATCTATCCATTAAAGTTGGCTCACTGCAACCTTCCTTGGCAGGTGCTAGGGGGATCTGGATGTCGTAATAGCAGCGGTTCCCGGATCCCTCCTATCTCAGGCGCAGAGTGGCACACCGTGTGGTTTCAGTAGGTCCGATACACGTTAAAAAAAACTGTAACCTTCTTTGTAACAAACAAATTTATATACGCTTTATAACACCACACTACGGGCAAAAGGAGATGCAAAGGAGGTTAAGCGTGTCACTTTGTCTTATATATTACTCAGTACTTACATGAAAGCAACTTACTATTGCAATAACGTATCTGACACAGTTTATCTCACATACGTACGCTTAAGGTAGGGCTTACTACGTTAACAGTACATAATACACATGCGTAGAAATTATATAGCGTAAATGTAAACGTATTCGACAGTGTTCGTATGCAATACCAGCGCAGTGTATACCGGTTACAGCTGGTGAGTGGTCAATAATCTCTCGGCGCATCAACCACCACCACTTTTAACTGTCGTATCGAATCGGTATCGAAGTTTCACATTATTTGGTGTTTCCACAATTCCTGTGAGTATTTTTAAATAATATTGAGTGGGTTATTTAATTTTTTAGGACATAAAATTAATATTACGGTATATAAATAAAAAGATTCTTAAGGAGTGCAGAAGTGCAATGAAAAATACGATTCTAGTAACTAACTAGTGATTATTTTTACGAATATTTTTCATTGAACTTCCTCGCCTAACTAGGCGATGCTGCGAAGGAAATTCTGACGCTTGTGTATAAATATTGTAAGTATTTTCATTATTTTTAATTTCCTAGTATTTTAGTTTAATGTTAAGGTAGCTTAAAATTTATACTTGTTATATGTTACAAAGGTAAACTTGGATTAAGTTTCTTATATTATAATTGCTATAAAGTGTTTTCATGGTATATTTCATGCTATAAGGTGATAAAAAATATATCTGTTATTGGTAAATCTGTGCCAATATCAACAAAACTTAAGTTATGTTTATATTGTGCCTTTGGTTTGTATTTACAATTAATTAGAGACTTGAGAGTTACCGTACTATTGAGAATGAAATGTATAAGTTTAGAATAAACAATTTTTAAGCACTTTTATAGCTCCTACGTCTAATATCTTTCATGAGATCGAGAGTAGATCCGAATGTATGATTAATAGCAGATTATTTTCGTTGTAAATGGCGTATCTCTGCGATTATCAATGTGACGACTACGTACATCCATTGCATAATTGTTTTTAAGCAACATAGGATACGAAATATACCTATATAATGTTGCCCGTATTTTTAATAATATAAAATAAAGAGGTTTAATATTGAAAAATGTGTTTGTTCGTTTGTTAATTAATAACATTAATAGTGCATTTACAACTTAACCAGTATTTTGGTATCCTACTTATATTTTAAATGCAAAAGTTTGTGAGGATGTATGGATGTTTGTTACTATTTCATGCAAAAACTACTGAACGAATTAATATGAAATTTTACAGCAATATAGTTCATACATCAGATTAACTACTTTTTGGCGTGATATCCGATATACACGCGGGTGTAGCCGTGGACAAAAGACCAGTTCAAAACAGGGTTTTTATTTTTGTTTCTACATACGACATACATATGCTGAGAACAAAAACTACAACACTGCTACATACAGTGTTTAGGGCAGTTAAAAAAGTAAAAAAAAAACGGTACAGTTATACTATCGAAACTAAGGCACAAGAGTAATATTTTTTTTTCGATTTTAGTTAGTTTTTTTTTATATCACATTGTTTTAAGTTCTATATCATTAAAACAAATTTTCTTCACTGTTTGTTGTTTTATACTTAGATAACTCCATTTCAGGCAAATTTATACTGTCTATATTATACTTTTCAGTTTTTGATTTGATTGTGATTTTTACCTTGAACGTCTTTTACTTATTCAGTAATTTATTTGTGTTATTAACAAAGTATTAAGTATTTGAACATGACGATGTTCATCTACTCAAAGATATTGCTATTAGACTAAATAACACAATTATTTTCAAATCTATGAGAGGTCACGTTGTTTTTTAGAATAACATAACGATAACAAATTTTACTTCATATTGCTTTCAGAGTTATATTTGTTATTAGTAAGTCAAACTATTTCAAGGGTTCGACGTATAGTTTGATTACTGTCATATAAATTTAGTTAGAATTAAAATGATATTAGATTGATTTCTATTCAGTGAACATTTTTTTATTATTATTATTGTTACTTGTAAATAAATTTTCTCATTTCAATATAAAAAGAACATAGAAAACACAAGCAGGTAAGTACATTTACATCTAATATATTTAATTGAGATCGTTTCTGCAGGATCGTGTTCAGATTATTTTAATATCACTATTTATATGTTTACATAAAAGAAATTACATAAATCTTTATTACTGTTTGTAAGATTATAACTTAAATAAAATAAATGTTACAATAGGTAACAGGTTTGCATTTCTGGTTTACACCTTGTCTTGCGACATACGCCTTCTCTTAAGATTTCCACATTAACTTATCCTTATCCAGTCGGCACCATATTGGACCTGTAACGTGTTTAATGTCATCTTTCTCGCGCTTAGTCTGCCTCTCTTTTCTTCTTTTGCCGTCTTTTGGGTACCACCCCGTTATTATCTTCTTCCACCTCTAGTTTTCTATCTCATCATGAATTACTCGTATATGTATAAATATCAATTGTGGTGTATAAATTGTGATAAATCTAAACTGGAGATAATTTATACAGATGAAAGATGGGAATATTTCTGATATATTTTCCTGTAATTCGTTTGCTCTTACAAAGTAATTTTATATATATAATTTGTGATTACTAACAAGTTGTATAAGGTGGTAGGTATTTAAAAATCCGTGTGAGTATAAAATACTGAGATTGCTTTAAAGGTAGATAATTAAGGTATTCGTATAACTATATAATACTGAGGTTTCTTTAAGTTCTAGATTTATGAAATAAGGAAGTTTTGAAGGATTTATTAAATAAATTTATGAGTGTATATTCGTTTTGAATATCTAGGGCCGAGTGATGAATGTGAGAACATTTTTATTTAATCATCAATTTAAAAAAGTTATGATAAGAAATTTTTCATGTTTATATTTCAATATTTAGTAAGCAATAAATAATGGCAATATTTAATTAAAGAAAAAAGAAATTCGTTCTACATAACTTTCTTTAATCCTTTATATTAACACTAGATTTACCAGACCAGTCATTTTGACTGGTCGTGCAATTTCAATTCAAAATTCCTACTATATTACACATTTTTTTACAGAAATGATGTTATGACTTTTGTAGCTATAATTAGAGAGTACGTTTTATAAACTTAATATTATTTTATATACATTAGTAACAAATATAATTTTTGTTGATGACATTCATACCAGTACCAGTCAAAATGACAGGTTGTGTTTGTATGAAAAAATGTATGATTTTGGGACTCGTGAGACTGATGCAGTACATATAGCACTGAAGCGTATTTCGTTATCGTCCTTTGTTTTCTTTCACTATCGTCATTGAGTTGGTTAGCATTTGTTTTGTAAATGCACTAGACATGTTCAGTCTTGTTTCTAGCTTTGTCCAACGTGCAACATTTTTCTTATAAACAAGATTTTTATAGTGATTGTGAGCCCCTAAAAATATCAAAAAAAGCAAAACTTCCTACATATTTAGAAAATGCAACCAACATACCTCTGGAATATTCAGATGTAGAAAGTGAATTATATGATAGTGATGGTGATAATAGTAGTGCTATTGTTATCGAAAGTGGTGATGAGGAAATTCCTGATGAAGACAATATAGATCAGTCAAGTGACAATGATTGCGAAAAGATTCTAAACAAACGCACAAGACGATGTATGCGATTCCTTTGCAGTTCTGAAGATGAATGTGGAAGTAACATACCAAATCAGCAAACTGAAATTGCTTCAGACGGAACTATTTGGACGAGAATTGAAGGAGGTATTGCTGGTAGATCACCACATCATAGTGCTTTCAAAGATGTACACGGGCCAACAGCACATGCTAAAAGAAACATGAACGGGAATCTAAGTAGTGCGTTCCTATTACTGATTGACAACCATATCTTGGAACATATTCGAATTTGTACTGAGTTAGAAGCCTCTCGAGCTTTGGGGGGTTTGGGGAAAACTGGACAATTACGCAAGAAAAATTGAAGGCATTTCTAGCAATATTATATACACGTGGAGCGTACGAAGCAAATAATTTGAGGCTTCGATATTTGTGGAATAACAAGTGGGGACCATCATTTTTCTCATTTAATTTTTTTTTTATATATATTTAGCCGCAATAAATAGCTGGGTATTGTACAAAAACACAACAGGAGAAAATATTTCACGAAAAGACTTTCTGCTTCAATTAGCAGAAGAACTTGCTTCAGAATATCAGACATCCAAGGCAAAAAGCATACGAAAGCCATATACCAACCAGAAATGCCGCAGTTCCTGTACGAAAATGGTGTCAAATAGGATATTGCAATAACAATAAAACTACAAACATTTGCACTAAATGCAAAAAAATCTATGTGGAAATTGTACACGCAGCAAAATCTGCACATGTAGAAATTGTGAGCAACAAACTGTAAATAATTTAGTGTTTTGTTATTTGGAAATGTATATAAATCCATTTATCTATTATAATTAATATTGTTCAACTTTATTTTTGTCATTTTTAAGATTAAATATAGACTAGAAACCACAAGAAGTCTGTATTTTATGCACCAGTCATTTTGACTGGTTTGGTAGAAATAGGCATATTCAAATCGCTGGTATATCTAGTGTTAATATACCTACTACACGTGAGAACGTTCAAGTTTTACGTAACTAACTCAATTTTCGAAGATTTTCGACCCCCCATTCCCCACTCCATACGTGTGTGACCATTTTATACCTAAAAGTTATAATTATGTGGCGCTAAGTACCGGGAAGTCGTTTAAATATCTTTGTTAGTTTATTCTGATATTAAATAAATAAATATACATATTATAATATTAAACATTAAAGCTCTGTTTATAGATTGAATAGCTTAATATGTGCTCAAATTTGTCCTTATAAACTTTGATTTCTCATTTTACATTTAGTCACGCTGTTTTACGAGGGAACAGAGAGTGTACCTGGGTTTACGCACGCACTTGTTAAGTATAATATCTGCTGCGTTGTTGACTGGTCCCCGTGGCCGGAATCGGCCAGGAGTGCACCGTTAGATGTTTATAATACTCATAATTACGTATAAAATCAAACGCGAGGGTATATTTAGTTAGACATATATCAAACTGTTATTATAACTTACTTAGTAGAAGTTAGTACATTTTGTCAAAATTAGTGAATTACATCACATGTAAAATTTACAGATTAAAGATGGAGACATTTATTACCTTATTTTTATATATTTATATAAAAGAGTTACAATGGTGCTTACAGTATTGACGCAATTATAACCTTATTCGAGATTTATCGTGGATCAAGGTTATCGGTTCACAATAAACAAATTACAAATTATATCTCATCACGTAATACTACATAAATGTATATTGTGGGTAGATACGAGGGTAAGTTTTTAAGTTCGCGGAATGACAGCGAAAAAGGCGGGTAAACGCGCTCTTTTGATGCCTACCGTATTCAGTGACTCATAATTAGTCTGCATAGTAAAATTTGTTGTGATTGGATCATTAGTTATTAAACTATCGTTGACCAAGTATTTTAATCGGGAACGAAGTGAAAAAAATGGAGAAAATTGAATTCCGTGCGGTGATAAAGTTCCTTACTAAGCAAGGAAAGTCTGTTCAAACCATACTCAATGAGATGTCATCGGTTTACGGGGATTCTTGCCCAGGAAAAACAATGGTCTACAAGTGGCATAGTTTATTTAAACAAGGCAGGGAATCACTTGAAGACGACCCGAGGCCGGGGCGCTCCGTTGAGGTGACTACGCCAGAAGTTATTGCAAAAGTAGAAAAAATTGTATTGGAAGATGCTCGACTAAAAAAGAAACAACTCGCAGAAATGGTTGGAGTATCGGATACAACAATTTTTAAAATTTTACACGATCATCTTGGCATGACTAAGGTTAGCGCACGGTGGGTGCCGAGAATGCTCACGCCATTGCAAAAACAACAGCGCGTGGAATGTTCACGTGCGTTTTTGGACCTCTGCAATGAAGACAAGGATGGCGTATTGAATCAAATTGTTACTGGGGATGAAACTTGGGTTCATCATTATGAACCCGAGTCCAAACAAGACTCCATGCAGTGGCACAAAAAGGGCACAGCACCACCCAAGAAATTTAAGGTTTCACAATCGGCTGGGAAACTCATGGCAACGATTTTTTGGGACTCAGAAGGAATATTATTGATAGATTATAAAGATAAAGGCATTTCTATAACGGGGGAATACTACGCTTCAATCTTAGAACAGTTAAAAGAAGCCATCAAAGAAAAAAGACGGCGAAAATTAACGAAAGGTGTCCTGCTATTGCATGACAATGCTCCCGTTCACAAGAGCCGAGTCGCACTGGCTGCCCTGCATAAGGTGGGCTTCGATATTTTGAATCACCCACCCTACAGTCCAGATTTGGCTCCGAGTGATTATTATCTCTTTCCAAAAATGAAAAAAGAATTACGTGGTAAGAAATTTTCAACTGATGAGAAGGTTAAGGAGGCGGTTTCGGCGTATTTTTCAGACAAAGATAAAACTTTTTTTTACGAGGGAATAAAAAAACTAATTGAAAGATCTGAAAAATGTATTCGTGTTGCAGGGGAATATATAGAAAAGAAAAGTAATTTTGTGCTTTTATTATTACTCAATACCCTCCATTCCGCGAACTTAAAAACGCCCCCTCGTATTAACAGATTTGTGTTAATATGTTGGTGCAGACAACGTCCGCTGTTACGTTTTTATTATTTTTTTAGGGTGTATCGTTTTTAATTTCCTTTTTTATATGGTAAGAATTATTGTTTTAATTTATTTTTTTTAGTCTTGTGCGTTATTTATTGTCTCTCTCAAAGATACTCGCATTGGTAGCTGATTGATAAGGTGTGAGATTATATATTGTAGTATACTTTTACCATGTAAATTGTTATATTTTAGGAGTAATAGCTATAAGTTTATAATGTTACATGTCCTTATTTCGTTGTTATCAATTATTTTAGTTCTCTTGAGATTTTTGTTGAAGAATTCTTCTGTCAGTAACATTAACTTGCCTTTTTCATGTTCCTAATTGACTGCCTAATTTTATTTGGGACAATGGATTTTAAAAAACGCAGTTGAAGTGTGTATAACTGGTCAATTTGAATTCTAAATGTTCTACTGGAACTGGATAGCCCACTTGATTCGTTTTACGTTTTTTTTTGAAAACAACGCTTGCACTAGGAATATATCTTGTGTCGCGGGGGATTTTACAAATATATAAGAAACGGACACAAAGAACACCCAGACTTAGGACAATAATTTGTGCATCACACAAAGTGTTGTTCCATGTGAAATTTGAAACCATAACACTCAGCGCTGTAGAAAGAGGCGTGGCGACCGCTTAAACCACTAGTCAACCAACTGCGCAGTCAAAATTTTTTTCATGAAAACTGTTTGTGATTTAGTTGATTCAACCAGAGACTTATATACTCGTATTTTCCATTTTCAAATAACCTTCAGGTTTGATTGCGGGATTTTATAAATATTAAAAATAACTTAATAGTGTCTCGTCTCGTTAAATTAATTAGTTAGATACTAGGTTATTATTTTTTTTATCTTCTTGTACAATAAAGTTACAAAAAAAAAACAAATGAAAAAAAAAGATCAATTAACACAATGATACAATTTCATGCACAAAAAAAACAATTGAAAAATATTTTACATTTTCAAATAAATTTAAATATATTATTTAATTGTTCTTTGAGTAATTGTTTGTAATTATTAAAAACCATAAACATTATATACTAATACCACTCGCATATTCCATATATCACTACTAAAATATATAGACTTAGTAAATATTTGGATGTTTTTGCCAATTATCGCTACGGGTAGAGATATATGGAACCTTCTACTCCATACGAGTATATCGCTACTAATCACATAGATAGGCATCATTGGGTATTTATTCTTTTCACCCCTAAAAGTAAGATAAAAAATTTAGGAAGTTTCTTTTATGATTAATTAGATATTCTTCAATTAGACTTGTGATTACAAATATTAAATAAAAACAAAAAAACAGTTGCAAAAACAATTATAATTCAAATAGGCATACACTAAATTATCTATTTCTAAAAATATAACTTCCTTACAATACGCAACGATAAATAGAATATTTTAATAGAATATTTTCAAGTACATGTATAGTTATTACGCATAATAAACATTTTATAGTAACGATTTTGGGGGTGAATTAGTTTGTCGATTGTTACTTCGATAACTCGTAAACTAATATGTACTGGTGATAATGTTCACGGCGTTCGGTTTAGCACTGCGCATTATTATCAAAGTCTTTATTTTCTTTACCGACGCGTATATTATTAGGTCATTACATATGCTACACATGAAACTACTTCATTGGTCTGAGGGTTAGCGTATGCGACTGCCGAATAAGAGATCTCGGGTTCGATTTCCGGGTCAGATCAAAAAGTGTTATTGAGTTTTCCTGATTACAGAAATACTTGATAAAACATCTCGGAGTTTTTCAGATCTCCAAATGCAACTCAACAAAAATCAGCGCCTGTTTTCGTTTCTACATCACAAGTAACTCAGGAACACCAACAATAGAGATCTCGAAATTTTTTATCTCTACTATTAGATAAAAGATAAAAATATCCAAGTAACCTTACAAATTCCATTAGCGATATATGGTGTGTGGTGTAGAAGGTTCCATGTATCCGTACCAGTAACGATAATTAAAAAGTTCCAAATGTCTCTACTAGTAGGGAAATTTTAGTAGACACAGAACACACTTCAAATGTTTTATAATACGTTTTTTTATCCAAGTCAGAGACAAGGGTTGCAAGAGTTTTATTTTTCTGGGACTTCCCGAGTGTCACAACTCGTTGTATTCGTGAGTCACGGCTATTGGTCCCCTGGTGTGTAGTCATTAACGTGTGGAAGACATTAGTCACGAAGAACTTCCTTATCTGCTTTAACTAAAGCTGATTCCATAGACACAACTAATGTGTGCTTTCGATTCAATTTATATAAAATATTTTATAACCAAATTCCAGATAAGAAAATGTCTTGGGCATGCGACCAGACACTAACAGCAAACATCGTGGCAAGTTACCAGGTAGCCGGACCTCTTTTCGTTAACACCTTGCAAACTTTCTTAGCAGCCCAGTGTGCCTTAGTCGGAGACCATTTATGGCCGGCCGATGCAACACAAGCTGTACTAAATGGTAAGTATATTTTAAGATATATTGCCTGCTATTAGAGTTGTTCGTACAGTTTGAATGTAAATATTTTACGCTCGTAATTTTTAATTTATCCACAGAACTTTGATATCGACTAGTACTTGGGTTACTTAGGTTTCTAAAGGGCAAGTAAATAGCATGGGATCACAGTAACGTGTGTTAAAAAAGAGGTTCGGGGTTTAAACCATATTGTACTGCATGACACAATTGCAAGTAGTACAAGATTATCATCAATATAAAAGCTTACGCGTTAGATTCTACTTCGTAATTATCTGACGCTACAATGTAACTCGCTATAATCTACTTGGAAATATAGTAGTAAATAATTGTAGGTTACCTGAGTTATATTATGCATATATATTCAAATAAATTTATCGCCGTCCACTGGTGAGCGAAGGTCTCCTCCAAGGAGCAATATATTATTACTCACGAGGACCAACATACTCGTATTATGTGAGGCTTATTTAAATATTCATGTATAAATATTTATTTATTGCCTACTTAATTACCGCGGATGTGGTTGATGTAATTTCCGTCCGCAGTAATGAAGTGTAGATTGATAAAATCTTTAGTGAATTTTCAGTTTTCAGTTTCAGTAATGTTATCCATAATCAGAAATAAAATCTTGAAACTCATGAAAAAGTAATCACTAACGAACAACTTTATCATCAGCTTATTTGAATGAAGGCTTCCCCCAAAGAGCACCAACTAATTCCGTTCTTGGGCAGTCTGTATTAATCCACTGCAAATCATTTTCCACAAGTCGTCGGTCTATTATGCCATAAGGCGAACTAGACTATGTGTGTCTAATCGTGGGGCAATCATAAACCAAACAAACAACTAAAACGCTCGTAATTGTAAAAAAGTGAAAAAATATTTGTATTATTTTTGAGCAGTACCTATGGTCTTGCCTAGTTGAATGTATAACAAATTTCTGGGTTGCCGATATGTGATGATAACATGTGGGTTTCCTCTATAAGAGATTTTATACAAATTTGTCAAAGATAATTTTAACGATTTGGTAAATAAACTTCTAATTTCAGATCCAAACTATGATTTCATAGTTGTAGGCGCTGGATCGGCGGGTTCAGTTGTAGCCAACAGGCTCAGTGAAAACCCAGAATGGAAGGTTTTGCTCGTAGAAGCTGGAGGGAATCCAACACTGTCTACAGAGGTAAAGTTCTGTTTAGATCGATTAAGTTTCTAAAATCTAAAAAGATCAACAACATTAAATTTATGTCACATAATTTTTTTTTGTTTTCAGAATCCACAACTCTTCTACAGCAATATGGATACTTTTTTAGATTGGGGTTATAAGACTGAACCTCAAGACGGCGCTTGTGAAGGGTATAAAGATAAAAGATGTGCTTGGCCAAGAGGGAAAGTTTTAGGGGGTTGCAGCAGTATTAATGGTATGTTCTATGTTAGAGCTAATAAAGCAGATTACGACCAGTGGGCTTCACATGGTAACTACGGTTGGAGTTATAACGATGTACTACCATACTTCCTAAAGAGTGAAAATTTTCATGGAGACATAAATGAAGAAAATAAAATGTATCATAGTCAAACGGGACCTCTTCATGTTCAACAAGAAAATCAACCTCATCCTTTTGAAAACATGATTCTTGAAGCTGCCAGTGAACTTGGGTTAAAAAACGTGAGTGATATTAATGGCGCAAGTCAAATGGGAGTCCTACTTTCACACTACACTATTAAAGACAATTATAGATTCAGCACTGCTAGAGCATTTTTAAGCCCAGCTAAAAATAGAAAAAATCTTCATGTAATGAAACATGCCTATGTGACGCAGGTTCTATTTAAGTCAGGAACGAATCAGGTTAGTGGCGTCCTTATTAACAAAGATGGAAAAAATATTATAGTCAATGCTAAAAAAGAAGTTATTTTGTCTGGTGGATCTATTAACTCGCCACAGCTTCTAATGCTATCGGGCTTGGGTCCAAAACAACATTTAGAAGAAAATGGCATTGACGTTAAAGCTGATTTACCTGTTGGTGCAAACTTACAGGACCACGTTTTCACACCTATATTTTATACTATGCCAGGTGACAAAGAAACCACTTCATTACCAAATATAGTTGGAACCCTGGTGAAATATTTTTTGGAGGGCGCTGGTCCACTGAAAGATACAAGTCCACACAGGGTAATTTCATTTATAAACACCACGGATCCTTTGTCATCTGCACCAGATATTCAGTTTCACTACTTAGTTACACCTCCTGGGTTATCAAATATGCTTGACATTATTGGAAAACATGGATTGAGCGACGAAGTTCACAAAAAGTATCTCAAAATGAATGACGCTAAATTTGTTATGTTAGTTTTTGCCGTTCTATTACAACCTATGTCTACTGGTAAAATTCTTCTTGCGAGTAAAAATCCCTTTGACAAACCTTTGATATTACCAAACTATTTCAAAAATCCTGAAGATATAGCAAGTATTATTAGATCATGCAAACAACATGCAATAAAACTAGGCAATACAAAATCTTTTCAAAAAACTGGCTTTAAATTAGAGTGGTTAGATCTCGATGCTTGCAAGGAATTTAATCCAGCTAGTGACGAACACTTAGAATGCACAATTAGACAATTGACTTTTTCATTGTATCATCCAACTGGTACAGTTAAAATGGGACCTGAGGATGACCCAACAGCGGTAGTGGATCCTGAACTTAGGGTATACAAAGTTAAAGGTTTACGCGTTGTTGATGCCAGTATTATGCCAAACATCGTAAGAGGAAATACGAATGCACCAACCATCATGATTGGTGAGAAAGGAGCAGACATGATCAAACAATTTTGGTTAAATAAGAACACACACATAGAACTATAGCGTACTGTGTAATAATAGCAATTAAAAAAAAAGTTTCAGCAAAATCATTAAACAATTGAATTGAATTTTGATGAAAAAAGGGTTAGGGTCGACTTAAGCATACTTAAGTTTGAAGACCTTAGACAAACATCAAGCTTAAATCAGCTTCAATGAAACTCGATTATCTAGGAACACTAAGGACTACGGATAAAACTGAAATTTTCAAAGTCCAAAACGTCCACGTTCGAAATACAGGATAATAATTTTATTATTTTAGTGTTTTTTCAAGCAGGATAGGTGGACTAGATAAATAACACATTTTACGAAACTTCATCACGATCTTATTATGTCTCAAAGAATATTAAGGCCAAATCCTAGTAAATAGTTAAGAATAAGAATGTAATGTTAACAAAAACTTTGTTAAGAAATCCAAAAATAAAGGAATAGTAAAAAAACGTAGGTAGTCAAAACATTACTAAAGGCTTCATAAACACAGTACAAACTATAAAAACAAGTTAGTGAAAATAAACACACACACATACACAAGATTGTTTATAATGTGTTGGTATGTATGCGTGTACACGTAAATTTTACCCCTACCAAACACTACTATAGAAGGTTTCACTTAAAAAAATCAGAAAAAGGACATAAAAACCTGAAAACGTGAAAATTGTGAGATACAATGATACAATGTGAGATTCCTATTTCTATGCACTATTTATCTGACTTTCAGCAGTGTAAGTAACGAAATATGTAACTGTGAAAGTAATCATGTAACCTCATATCAATTTAAAGAATTGAATGCTATTTAATGCAAGCAAAGGGTATTGAAATAGGGGTTTTCGTTTTAACTTTTTCTGTACAGGTTAAACAATGACACAACAATCTAATAAATCAGTTGGTGTCCTAGTAATTTTAAAATTACATGTTTAAGTTAAATTAAATTTCAAAATCTTATAAATAAATAAATAATAAATAAATATTTCGGACATTTGACACACAACATCGTCTAGTTTCAAACTAAGCAGAGCTCGTATTATGATAACTACGTACTTATATACTTGTTTTTTTTTGTAAATATATACATATTATACATAGAGAACACCCGAACACCCAAACATCGAAACAAATATTTGCAGGTTATACCTTTTATCTATCCAATACCTGGCGAAAGTAGCGCTACTTGAGGGCACCTTCAGGATTTTATTAAATTCTGCAACACATACCTAATACTCGACTATTAATATAGTTTTAACCTATTCTAATTTAATTAACTTAGTTACTAGTTTGCTTTAGTACTATTATACGTTATCATCATATCATCATCATGCACAGCCTTTAATAGTCCACTGCTGGAGATAGCGTCCGCGCTGGTCAGATGGATACTGTTCACAATATATATATATATATTGATTGATATAACAGCGGTAGTTATAAGTTAATATGGTAGTGGTGATTATGAGTAGATAATTTCAAATCGTATTTTTTTAGGACTTCAACCGAAGTGAATCTGTGTTAGACCTGTATAAAAATTAAGTACAACTAGTTGAATTACCTCCCAATGACAGAGCTGCTTCGCAAAATGTCATTTTAGTGACCCTAAAGTCACTCATTTATAACATTATTTTATAGACTGAGTTCATAACATTTTATTTTAATGTTACATAAATTTTACTAGAATTTTTTTATTGTATCAAAATATAATTGTGATGTAATTAAAACATTTCTTTTATTACTTCGGACTTGAGAATTAATTATATTAATTTAATTAAAAAAATTTTTTTATGCATAATACATGTATAAATATTATAAACGGTTATTTATAATATTTATAATATTATATTGTCGTGTGTTTATTGTATAATTACTGTAACATTCCAATATAATATTATAAATATTATAAATAATAAAAAACACTTAATTTTATTCCGACTTCAGCTCATGTATACGTACGTCAGCACAAAGAAACTAGTTTAAAATAACTTTGGGTGAAATGTGAAAGAGAAGGTGTAACAAACAAGGTCATCTGACTGCCGTTACTTGAGACGGAGTCTTTGGAAGTTTTCAACAAACAAATCTTGGCCAAATTTTTAGATAAACACTCACAGTAAGAAACCAATAACGGAAATGATGTATGTTATCGTGGATACGAATGTTAGCAGTTAGCCGGTTGGCTTTTCTGTGTTCGCCAGTGGTGTGCTTGCTTGCTGTATAATCACTTGTGCCTACAAACCAACAGTTTTGTATACAATAATAGTGTGCCAGCAAAATAATGTAAGTTTTGTAACAATCGTTTTTGAACTTACCCAATATTAGATTTTTAAATAATTCGGCATATTGTGAGGAGTGAAAGTGTTTTGTTTACAATATGTTTGTTTACAATTATTTTGTAAACAGAAGACTGTAATATATGATTTATTGGTGTAATTAGACGAAAATTTACTAGATAGCTTCAAATATTTAATACAGACAGACAAAAAAGATCGTTTCGTTTTAATTTCATTCATTTTATTTTCATGTTTATTGAATCATAATTATAAATAAATATCCTTACACATCTCACACACACGGCTGTCTGATTCCAAACCAGGCAAAGCCTATGCTATGGTAACCAGACTGCTAATAAATGTACTTAAAAATTTTTAAACACAGACACAGGAAAAAAAATACAATCCCATAAATAATAATCATTTATAAAGGTTATTATCAAGAACAAAACAATCATTAGTAAGAAGTGGTTGGTAAGTTAGTATAGTATAGTGTTAGTATAGTGTTCGTTTTAAATCTATACTTATCTTACTAACATCAGTTGGTTATATAAGTCTTTCTTTGTCTTCCTTTTGAATAGTTTCTTCTAACGTACCCTTAGTAAAATTTCGAGATTCACTTACACTTTACTTACCTACTTCATCAGATTTATATCTTTTTTACCACTACTTGAAATTTAAATTCATTTTAAAAACTTAAAAGCTCAAACCTATTACGATTATAATACACGTAACTTTTTGAACTTCAAGAACTTCTATTTGTTTATTGTACTCGTAGTTTGTTGCGTATATATTAATAGTAAATCATATTTTCACATGCATTTATAACATCCTAATTGATTCGAAAGCCAGCATAATTTCTTTTTTATTAATCTTTTTTCTTTTATAAATATTTTACTGATTGGCACGTTGCCTAGTCTATTCTATATAGATCGTAAAGATAAGATCGTGCTGATACTAACGAATAACAGATTAAGGACGGCAGTGTATGCACCTATGTGTGGTAATATTGATAAGAGCAGTCACAGGATGCATGATTTTTTTGCCAAATCAAGGGGATCTATGAAATTAGATCACTTTCTTATCCACTTGTAGAAATGGCTAGACACTTCATATTTAGGGGAGAGAACTGAGTGCTGAACTACTGAACTTCCGTCAAATGTTGGTGGTAACTTTTAACCTTAGTGTTATTTGGCTCAATGGGCTAATGAGTTCAGTTACACACATGTGAGTTTTGCTAGCTCTTTATAAGCAGTTAATTTTTTTTAAAAGACAGCACGCGCACTAAGAATTAATCCTGTGTCGCGGGGGACTTTACAAATATACAAAAAGCGGACACAAAGAGCACCCAGACTCAGAATAACAATTTGTGGATAACACAAAGTGCTGTCCCACGTAGGGTCTGAACCCACAAAACTCAGCGCAGTAGAGAATAGCGTGGTGACCGCTTAAACCACTAGGCCAACCGTCAGTTGAGAAAGTCCAATGATTATATATTGTGAAATTATGAATCTGAAATCACAAGTGAGTTTGTTACCTTTTTATGTTTTACTCACTATTCCGATTTTAAACATTCTTTCACCGATAGAAAGTTTCGTTGTTAGCGAGTAACATGGACTAATTTTTATCTTACATATGGAACCATACGCAAAGTTATTAGTGGCAGTATAATTCTTAAAAAAAATAAACTACGGTTCAAGACAGTTCATCATAAGTTTCATTAATCATTTCCAGTTACAAAATGTCGTGGGCTTGCGACCAGGCGCTAACCTCTAATATAGTGAATAGCTACCAGGCGGCCGGACCACTCTTCGTGCAGACCCTGCAGAGTTTCTTTGCAGCCCAATGTGCCCTTGTCGGAGACCATCTTTGGCCTGAAGACGCCACGAAAGCTGTTCTTGATGGTAGGAAAATCAGTTATTCTCATTTTTGTTAGTCTAAAGTTTAAAGAAATCCTAAGTTTAAGAATATAATGCTTACAGAGCGCAAAAATGAATAAACACGCTATTTATTTCGTATAAATAATAATTGTAAAGCAGTATTATATACTCATTACTGATCGTATCCTATTTGCAGTTACTAATTATTATAAAACAAATAACTAAAAATTTATGAATACACTATAATTTGTTTTATAATTATTAAATTATATATATAGCGTAAGCAACTGTTATACTGAGGTGTAGGTTAGATTCCCGCGTCGATCAAATGTTTTTGTGAACTGTAAATCTGTAAATATTTGTTTGGGAGTTTGGGTATTTTCGATGTATAGGGTAGGTCAAAAATTCGTTTACATTTGAATCTAACATCCCACGCAAAAATGTTACGGGTGTTCTTGGGACCGATGCTACTGGAATTTGCTGGCCACAATCGTAACACATGGTTTCAACAAGATGGAGCCACTTGTCACACATCCAATGAGTCCCTGCCGGTGATTAAAGACATGTTTCCGGAAAAGCTGATTTCCAGACGAGGTGACATGCCATGGTCACCCAGAAGTCCAGACCTATCTCCAGCAAACTTATTTTTATGGGGTATACACGATAAACAACAATAAAACAAACACATTACTACACCTAAAAGAAAAAAATCAACGAAGAGATGTCGGCGATCTCGCGGTCTCTCTTCAATTAGTTAGCTTTCTTGTAAATAAACAATTTTTACAATACATCAAATGGTTTTTTATACGATTTTTTCAAATGTTAACTAATTCGTGGCCAAGTATATAGGTATTCTATCAGTCAATCTAGCTGCCACAGTACAAGACCTTCTTCATCTGAAGTTAAATGGCGTAATGTGTTGCTTGTCCTATATATTTACTTATTTTGTCAAGAGATTTTGCACGGGCGTTATCACATAAACAGCTTTAATAATCTATTGCTGAACATAAGCTTTTCCATAGAAAGGAGGTTTTGGCCTACTATACCACGTAACCAGACGAGATGGTAACACAAGTATATTTTTCAACAAGAAAAAAATATTACTGCCGAGTTCCATACACAACAACTAAATAGACACAAGCAGAGCTGCGGTGGAAATCTAGTATAGTGATATTAGATTGGATTATAATTCATGATATTAGATTGCATTATATTATTATAAACTGCGGATGTAAGTTTGTTTTTTTATGTATTCACGACTAGATACCAACTAAACCAAACATCATGATATTGTACACTCTTTATGCCTGATAACGAGTATGCAATATAATACTTGAGGCAAATTCGTTTGCCTCAAGTATTATGATGACCTCATTGATGCAGGGGTGAAAATTATCTTGGTAACTGTGTGAGTATTACACTGCCACAATAACTGTCATGTCATGCCTTTTACGTCCCCAAACGGGGCGTGAAAAGGTATCTCACTAGGCCGCCATAGTGTGGGCCACCATACTGCATTGTCTGCATTTGTAATGAGTATGGCGACCACAGCTCTTGGATTCTATTCATGCTTTCCATCAGGCAGAGTACTGACTTTGGCAGGCTCTTAATATAAAAAGAAGGAAAATATTTAGGATATTTTAACACAATAAAAACTGTGTTGGATGGATAAGAAATAAACTTTATACAAACCAAAGGCAAACAACAAATGTTAGAAATAAATAATTATGACGTAAACTACTAGTTTGCTGCAATTGTGAAGAGATATTGCGATGTTTTTTAAACGGTTTCCTCCTGTTTCTCAGCGATCCAACCTAAATTGGTAATAACACTCACAACTCGTAAGTACAAATTGTCGATTGTAAAAATAATTTTAGAAATCCATCCAAAATTGACGGTAAAATCGTAACACAAACACTCATAACATGAATGACGATCTCCTTATTTTTTTTTAAGTTGGTTAAACATACGTTGGTGGCGTACAAAATGTTGTTGTAAGAAACTCTGATTAGCAACGATAATGTTATATAATAATGATAATTATTACAAAAAATTCGATATATCATCATTAACGGTCATTCTCGTCAACTAATCTATTCTCAATAGCTTCTATAACATTAATTTTTCCTACTATCGTTTACATAATTATTTACATTGAGATAATGACATATACGTAATTGTAATTAAAGTAAAAAAAATATTAAGTCAATGCTTATTTAATTTGCAGTTACGAAGAGCATGTCACCTCTATGGCAGTCCTCTATCGCCTTTATCATGAAGAATATTCATTTTGACGAACTCTTCCAACTGATTCCATCCTCTCCGTTCCTCTACAGGACAACTCGGGCTGGCTTTGGAAGTCACCATGTCAGAATGGCAGACATACGCTCCCGAACTAAACGGTTCGGCTCTTCCTTTTTGTGCAAATCAGTTAAAGTCTGAAACTCATTATCAGCGCATGTGCTTTCCTCCTACTACGGTCCTAGGTCTTTATAGCGGGTGGTAAAGAAGTATCTCACTAGGCCGCCATAGCATGGATCGCCATACTGCATTCTGTTCATTCACAGTGAGTATGGCGACTACCACTCTTGGATTCTATTCATGCATTCCATCAGGCAGAATAGAGTCACTTTGGTAGGCTTCTTTTAAAAAAGGAAGGACTCTTATAGCATTGCACTTGTATATAAGACTGATTAGTAGAAGTTCCTGAAGACTCAGATCTGTTTGAGTCAAGTGGCGTCTCTTCTCCAGCGTCTCATCGCTACAAGATTTTCCTACTCATGTTAACTGTCATTGCAACGTCTAAAAATGATTTTAATCCATATTTAAGAGGGGGCAATTGTCGTCAGGTCGGCCATAATAAATCTGGTCAAAATTTTATAAATTTCATTCAATGTTTTATTCAATTCAAAATTTTATGAGTTTTTTATCTTTAAGAGCCTGCCAAAGTGGCTCTATTCTGACTGATAGAAAGCATGAATAGAATCCAGGAATTCGTTTTAGATTTCTTGTTTAAAAATTGTTTTTTTTAAAAACTGAAATCCACTTAAATGTAACTTAAACAGGATAAATTATACAAAAATATTTTCTTAACCTTTTCTTTTCTTAACGTAACATACCCGTACAGCTAAAATATACATAAATAACAAAAATGTAATTACATTTTACAACAGCACATAAGAACAGCTCATCAACTATTACAAATATTATTTGCCTGACTTTGTTGTATCAAAGTTCCTTCATTGGTTACAATACATTTGTGCAGATGTTGCGACATTATGATGTTACAATTTTATTAGGCGTTTCTGATAAAAAAAAAATACAAAACTTTATTTTAAAAGCATATTGTATGCTGTGCTGTACTCGTGAATTACTTCGCTAAGGTCGACGGAGTAGGTACATTATATGAGTAAGATAATAATAGAAATTAAAAAAAAGGATTACAGACAGAATTGTCAACCGTGAAATAAAGTTAGAGCTACAATAACTAAGACGATAATACTGCACTGTCCGCATTCACAATGAGTGTAGTGACCACAACTCTTGGATTCTATTCATGCTTTTCATCAGGCAGAGTAGAGTCACTTTGGCAGGTTCTTAAAATAAAAAAAAATAGTGAGAAGTTTAATGGTTCCACCAAGGCTCTATGCCGGCACTCATTAACACAAATGTTTTTACTTACAGCAATCCCACGAGACGTAATAACTAACAATGTTTTGATGGAACTGGCATAAGTACCCTACACTGTTCCATACTTCGTCTAAATAGAAGGGATTTGGGAAAAAATTGACCACGAATAAAATTACTAGATGTCATACATGTCAATGAAATTAAAAAGAAAACATTTGAAACTGTACTTCAAAGCATTTCCTCCTGCTCCTTGCTTTCAGTCTCACTGAGTAAAATAAATATAATTAATATTAATCATTGGATGTTCTCATCATTTCAGATCCTAATTATGATTTCATAATCATAGGCGCTGGATCAGCGGGGTCAGTTCTCGCGAATAGACTCAGTGAAAACCCGGAATGGAAAATTTTGCTATTAGAAGCTGGAGGAAATCCAAACATAGGTACTGAGGTAAGACTTTGTATAATAGAAGTATATCCTTTATTTGAATGTTTGAAATATTTTTTAATGAAACATTTTACTCTGAAATGTATATAATTGTGGTTGGGGTACCCAACCGTGCAACAAATCTAAAGATACTCAATGTCTAGTTAAAAAATGATAAAAAATCGAATAAAGTAACAATCGTGAAGATATTTCACACGCAACGCACTTGTGATGTTAGTTTGAGTTGTGAACCTTCATGAGTAGCGGTAAATTGTTAGCTTGTTTGTAATCCTCTTTACCATATAAACAAATAATAGGACTATAATAGAAAAAACTTTGTATAAACCTTATATGAATAATTTTAATCATGTGTTACAGATTCCACAACTATTCTACTCAAACATGGGTACCTCAGTTGACTGGGGATATCACAGTCAACCACAAGAAGGTGCCTGTAGATGTTACAAAAAGAAAGGATGTGCTTGGCCACGAGGAAAACTACTAGGAGGTAGCAGTGGCATAAACGGTATGTTCTACGTCAGGGGCAATAAAGCTGATTTCGACGAATGGGCGGCTAGTGGCAACAATGGGTGGAGTTACGAAAACATATTACCTTACTTCTTAAAAATAGAAAACTACAGTGGAGACATTACATCTGAAAATGAAAAATATCACAACCAAAATGGACCTCTTAATGTTGTGCAAGATAAACCAAATCCTATGGAAAACCTTATCATTCAAGCTGCTACGGAACTTGGTGTTGAAAATGTAACAGATATTAATGGTAGTAATCAAATGGGTATTACAGTGTCCCCCACCAACGTCAAAAATAATTTTAGAGTGAGCACTGCTAGAGCATATTTAAGTCCAATTAAAGAGAGGAAAAATCTTCATGTTATGAAGCATACGCATGCGATGCAAATTTTGTTTAGGCCTGGGACAAATACAATAAGGGGTGTCCTTGTTAATAAAAGTGGCAAAAATATTACAGTTAGTGCTAAGAAAGAGGTTATTTTATCAGCAGGTTCAATTAACTCTCCGCAACTATTAATGTTATCTGGTATAGGTCCAAAAAAACATTTAGAAGACATGGGTATCACCGTAATAGCAGATTTGCCCGTCGGAGAGAACTTACAGGATCATATATATGTACCCATATTTTATTCAATGCCATTTGATAAAGACACAATGACTCTGGCCAATTTTTTTGGTGCGTTTGTAAAATATCTTTTGGAAGGATCTGGTCTACTTAAAGATACTAGCCCAAACAGGGTGATCAGCTTTATAAATACCACAGATGCTAAATCGTCTTCTCCTGACATACAATTTCACTACCTAGTTTTGCCTCCTGATGCTTCCAACGTGATTGATATATACGGCAAGCATGGATTAGGAGATGATTTTCATCAAAAGTTTTTAAAAATGAATAAGGAAAAATTATTCATTGTAGCCTACTCAGTCTTATTACATCCAAAATCCAAAGGCAAAATTCTTCTAGCGAGTAAAAATCCTTTTGACAATCCTCTTATATACGCGAACTACTTCAAAGATCCTGAAGACATGGCAAAAATGATTAGAGCGATGAAGCAGCATTCACTAAAGTTGGGTGATACGAAAACGTTTAAAAGTGCTGGGTTGGAATTAGATTGGGTAGAGCTAGATGCATGTAAGGATTTTGAAAAGGCTAGCGACGAACATTTGGAATGCATAGCAAGAGAGTTAACCTTCTCTTTATACCATCCAACTAGTACGGTCAAAATGGGTCCCGAAAATGATGTGACGTCAGTGGTAGACCCAGAGCTCAAGGTACGTAAAGTGAATGGTTTAAGAGTGATTGATGCTAGTATTATACCGAATATTGTGGGAGGAAACACAAATGCAGCAAGTATAATGATTGGTGAAAAAGGAGCCGATATGATTAAACATTTTTGGTTAAACAAAGAACACACAGAATTTTAAGAAATGAAGAATTATTAATAAATAAATTATTGATAAAATATGACATGTGCAATAGAGCAAGCATATATGTAGTAATAATTTGGGTTGTGATGTATTATACATGTACATGTGAAGTATAGAACCAGAATTCTATTACTGCGTCACCGATTCACCAACAGACCTTTTTTTGTTTCATTCAAAATGAGGTTAAAATATGTCATAAATTAAAACAATCTATTATGTACGCTATTGAGTAGCATATTTTTTCATTAGATGTTTGTAAAAAATGACTAGTCCTGTAAATATTTTTCAAAAAATTGACACTTTTCTACACGTTTTCATGACTTTAATACCTGAGTCTTCTGGTGCGTATTAACTTACGAAAAAAGGTAGCTGCATTTCAACAAAGTATTCATGTCAAGAGACCAATACTCTCTGAGGGCCTCAGAGGCGTATACTATTTTGGCCTACACTGGTGCACTGTAAAGTTTACCGTAAAAAAAATACCCTTTACGAATTCGTCTGACCAGCGTGGTAAACTAAGCCAGAACCTTTGTCCAGCAGTGATACATGATACAGTATACATTTTAAATGTTTCACAGATAGTTAATTTACAAGTTTTTAAAATTCTTTCCCAAACATTTGTAAAGATTGTTTGCCTATTAAAATAAGAATCAATAAAACAGTTGAATTGTTTGTGTATGTCTTTAGACTTATTATTAATTTTAATTAGCAACAATAAAGACTTGTCTTGTCATGCATATGAATACAGATGTACATATTTAAATATGAGACTAATTTAATGAATATATTAAAATCAACCTTAAAAATAAAAATGTTTTATACATAGCCAGACAAAATCTCCAAGCTTCCGCTACAGTTGTAGGTACGAAAGCATGATAAAGGCCCATTCAAGTAATGTGTTAAGTACATTTCTACAACCCTTTTGCCGTTAAAGACTATATAATTATAAGTTCGGTAATTACTTTGTTTGAAATAGCTGATGTTTCGACCTGGTTGATGTGGATGGAAAGTTGTGTTGTTCGCAACACAAAAATTGGATCTTGTTGGATTGTTGAATTTGATCAACTGTACATGCTCAATTGCTGTGAAAATACTCAGGCAGAATGTACGTTTAAACAAACTTACCATGAAAGGGATGGAAGCAAATGTATATATTTATGGTTCTCGTTTCTGTTGTTTTTGTCTACTAATAATAACGTGACGCTATTATTCTTATTACGCTTAATAAACAATAACTTAAATTAATATTTGTAAATATGATAAGTTGGTTTGAGTATGCATCATAAACTCAAGAAGTTCTACACCAATTAAGCTCTAATTTGGACACAATGTACAACTGAAGTTTTCATTATTTTTCGTGTCAGTTTTACTCGTATGGCTCATTTCCTATCAATTTAACAGCAGTACATTAATATAAACTGACTTCTCGTCTGTCTGTTGTCTTTATGCAGATAAGAAAGGTATGTCTTTTCAATATTTTAAAGATATTTCACTGCACTTGTACATACATTTCCACATTATTATTCGTTTTTAAAATTAAGTGATCTTAACACCTTCAGCGATAAATAATGAAAATATTTTGTGATGTGACCATGAGAGTATGAAGATGTCATGTCCATCCATATCATTACACAGCATCATACGAGAAAACGATTTTCCATTACACGATTTGGACACAATACCATATACAAAACACGGAACACGCCTGTTGGGAAGATAAGTATCTACCTCCATAAGAAACGTTACATTATAAATTGGTATTATAAATTTGTAGTACTTACTGATCGCGAGATAGGCTTGTCTCCGTTAAACACTATTTATTTATTTATTTATACTTTCTGCAAATAAGTTACAATGCATAAGGTGGACTTAATGCCGTAGGTATTTTCTTCCAGTCGACCTTTGGGTGATGCAGAGATGTGTGTAGCAGGTATAACATTAGAGCTAGTGATGTTGATTTTTTAATTTGCGAATAAACTATCCCTGTTCGTTGATGATAAAAATGATAACTGGATTTATTTTAATAAGTAAGTCTTTAAAAACGTTTTTACTATTTGGACTTTACAGCTAGAAGGAGCTGGCATTTCCTAAAACTCACTCCGGGAAGAAACTTCGAGAAAACCACAGAGATGTCTTTTTTTCTTCTTAAGTCCGGAACATAGGCGCCGGAGCACTTGCATCCCACTGTCAGAAAGTAAAATATAGAAAACATACATATTTTTTACTCGACTACACTAGCGGGAGTATTATGTTACCCAGAAGGAAGTACAAAATGCTTTAGAAGAATTACTTGCCTCTTGTCCAGATGATTTCTTCAACAAAAGTATCAATAAACTTTCATGATGTTGGCAAATATGCATAGATAGTATGGGTGATTGCTTTAATTAATAGACATAAAACAAACAGAAAAAAAAATCCGTTAATCTTTTTTCATAATAAAAGTCAATTTCATAATTTCACATTTTATATAGGTTCATAGATGTTGGATAGAGAAGACTGACTGTATCAGGTGACACATCGATTGACTCAGATACTCACCGGGCACAGCTGCTTCGGTGAGTATCTGAATCGAATAGGACGGGAGGCTACGGCACAATGCCACCACTGCGAGTCCGAACGGGACTCCGCCCAGCACACGCTGGAGTACTGCTCTGCTTGGGAGTATGAGCGTCGAGTCCTGGTCGGACGGATCGGACGAAACCTTACGCCGTCGGCATTGATCACGGCAATGCTGGCGACTCGTGAGGGATGGGAAGCCGCGGTCTCCTTCTGTGAGCATGTTATGCTCCGGAAGGAGACCGCAGAGCGAGATCGGGAAAGGGCCGATCCTGCTCGAAGGAGGCGACGAAAGGGACGCGGCAGAGGTCGCTAGTTCCCTAAGCGCCGCCTAAGGGTCGCTGCGGTCACATCTTGGGGCGATGGGACTGCTGCAAACGATCCGAGACAGGTGACACTCCGGTGCGGCCGGGGAGTGTCGTTTGGGGCGGGACGCTGTTCTGCCTCTTACTGTGCAGGGCGGAAAGAGGTGCAATAGCGTCCTGCCCTTGGGGCATGAGGTGCCCGGGATGTACCTCACTTGTGAGGTACGGCAGGGAGGACTAGAAGCCGCTAATGTGTTCCTAGAGCTCCTCCCGACTGCCGAGGTAGGTCGCCGCGGGGTTTAGTGAGTAGACCGGTTTTCCAGGAGTCCCACACATGCTCTTCGTCCCTCCGGAGGGTATGGTGGGAAAAGCATTCCCCGCATAAGAAAAAAAAGTTCATAGATGTGTAGATGTAGATGCATCCCCCTGAAAATTATTCTGGGGCGCCCACAACCGTGAACAATATTAAATAAAACTATACGAGCAGAGTATAGGGTTCCGAGTAGATCTTTTGACAAAAATACCATGGTTTTGGATCATGATCAACGACCCAAGGCGCAACATTTGAAACATTCAAAATCATCAGCAAGCTGATGGCACAATTCACATGAAATAAAAAATAAATAACTTCAAAATAAATGAAATACGAAATGTAGCAGTAAATTAAATGTACAACACTTTCAAACTTCACGCAAATGATAGGAACTTAAATGCGGGAGTGTGCAGCATCCATTCGAAGAAAATTTGTCATCTAAATTTTTGCAACTGCGTAGTAAGCCTTATAACATATTTAGTTTTACTAAGCCCTTAAATTTGTTAATATATTACTTAACTCTTGAAATTTGCTTGGCACTTCACCTATTGTAGAATCGCAAACCCTAACAACGAAGAGCCGCTGGCACTAGGAGGTTGTGAACTAGCTGACTTTTTGTACTCTAGTTGTTGGCAACACGAGTTTATCTTTATACCAATTTTCTTAAACTTACCACTCGGGGATTGCCTAGAACTAAGATTATAAATCGTGCAAAATTTTGAATAAAAATATACTTTCAATGTCAGTAGCATTTCTCCACAACAAAATAACACACGACATCACACTATGAATATATTTAAAATAAATTGGTCTAGCTGTTTCCACACACATTAATTGACGAGCTACAAGCCACGAATGCTGCAGAGTTGTTTTTTTGACAATCCATTAATACGAGGGCCCCACTGCAATATAGAGCTTAGAGTTATATCCAGTATCTTGGTGGTGACCACAAGATCCAAAACCTTTCCATTTATCAGAACGCTGGTTTTTACCTATTTAATATTAGGTGTCAAAAATCTAATGAAAACTGTACAAATTTCATAAGAGGAAGAACAGCCGTTAATTAGAGGCACCTTTTAAAATATGACAGCCGCGACCACTCTAACTCGAGCGGCACGACTAGGGAGAAGAAGTAAAGAAAGAGAGCAACAGATCAGTAAGTTTTTATTTATATAAGGACAAACGAGTTGACGGGTCATAATAGAAAGCGCATACGATACGGGTACACTCTCTCCTTAAAAGTTAGAAATTACACATTATGTTATAAGCAACGAGATGAAATAAGTAACCAACCTACTGCAGATGTAAAGTATGATAAACTAATTAATTATTAAAATGTATACACTCTTTATTTTTTTACGTGTTTTTCATTAACCCATGTAAAATACCACTTGAAACAATAAGGCCGTGGACACGAACCCAGCGGCAGCGGTGGGACGGTGTAGGCACCAAAGCGTTCTAATGCCGCGAAGGCAGCGGCATGGAAAGCATAGACGGGTAGCGTACGGGTCGTGTGCACCAGCCTAACGATGTCAACTAGCGATAGAATAACATCACAATCACTTGTGATCAATATTTTTAAATTTCTAAATTTTAAAATTTAATCAAAAATATTTAATTGGGTATATTTTAACTTCTATTTTTTTGTTACAGTTTAAATCTTTTAATTATATTTATTATTTCTAATTTTGTTCACTTGTTTGATGTTGTTTCTTTTTTTCACTGTGCTTCCTGTGGTCTCCCGTTAGCGATCTAGGAGTACACCAAATTAATACCTCTTTAGTCAATAACTGCTTATACGTTTGGACGACTATAACAAATTACGACTTTTCTAAACGACCTAAGAAACAGCAAAAATATTTTAATATTAAATATACCTGGTTCTGTTCTGAAATAAAATCATTAAATCACAATAATTCACACTTTAAGCATACTAAAATGTATATAAGGCAAAAGGTAATTATTTTCTCCTTTTTACAAGTCACGCAGTCAGTTATACTTTAGGGGTATGTTAATCTATAAAAATAATCATATATTAATATTAAATTTGAGTACTAACTGCATTGTTACCACGAAAGCACGCAATGGACTGCTTTTTCTATTATTTCGAAATTTTTACACGAAAATATTTGGTGACGTACCATGCTGCTCCTAGAGCACAAATAAGCAAATGAAATGCTACCTTACTTCATAGACATAAAATTGTATTTAGTAATGTGTTAAGTGGCACTGAAGATTTATATTAATTATAGGATTTGTATTCATTAAATCCTACGGACGAATCAAAATAGACTTTGTAATGTTATCCATTGTTTATGCGTGTGTGTAGGCGTCAAAGGATATCTTGGGATTTATTTTGATCGCACTTCTAATGTTTCTTTCTATGTGCTGTTGCCACATCGCTACCTTCACCGCCACCGCCGCTGCTCCGCTCCCGCTAGCTATGAAACCGTGGTCTAACAGTATTGTCATTTAAATAAATAAAATGATCTATCTGTAAACAATATACCTGGGGTGCAAGACTTTATAGACAGGCAGAGATGAAAATATCAGTAGTACACGACTAAAGACTTGGCGGCCGGTGTTTAGCATATACTCACAGAAAGACACTTCAAAAAATGTAAGTAAATATATATTTTACTCATATTTTAATGATATTATACAGTAATTATATTAAATTTAAGTATTTTTTAAGAACTTAAGTGGATAGGCATGGCGAAGTCCCTTGTTTAACGTCTAAACCATAAAAAAAAATTCTTCAAAAAATTTCAAGCAAAGCACGACCAGTACAATTTTTTTATTGGCGCTATTTTTCATATCGAATATTTTTTATATCATAGTAGACCAAGTGAACAAATTAATCAGCTAAGGATAGGTACTAAAATAACTGCCGACGTCCATGCGCAACTCAAGAGTCCCAAGGGTGACAAGCCCTAACCAGAATAAAGGAGAAAGGGTGGGTTTAGGACTCGATAACCTCACTCTCTTGATGACAAGCAACCGTTTCGTCACGCCCCTTTTACGTGCCGTCAAAAATTAATCCTAATTACACTTGGTCGCTAATTTCGCTAATTCTTTTACGTTATAGCCCATTTATCAAGTAAGGTTATAGGAAAAAATGTTAAAAAAAATGGGTGAATTTATTACTTTAGAGAGATACGTGCGAAGTTGCGCAGGTTAGCTAGTAATGAGTAAATATTTCATTCTAGAAAAAGATGTCGTGGGCGTGTGATCAGACGTTAGTCCCCAAAATGATAGACAATTACCAGGCGACAGGATCACTTTTTGCTCTAACTCTGCAGAGTTTCTTAGCAGCGCAATGTGCTCTTGTAGGGGATCATCTTTGGCCCACCGACGCCACAGAGGAAGTTCTTAAAGGTACATATACCAATTATAAATTATAATATGACTTTTTCATCTATTGTACACAACATAATAAATAATCAATCAATGACGTCTGCAACCAATTTAAGACAGAATGTAAGAGGCCCGATTAATTTACGTTAATGTAACATTTCTAACAAACACACGTTGAGTAAAAACTTCAGCTATTTGTACGACTTCTGCAAAAAATATAAATCTTTCAATCCGATCCAATGCAAAATAACCAAATAAAGGGACACTAAATCAGCATCACCATTTGTCTCTGGATAAATTCAACAAATTATTTTCAGTGAATTGATAAAAACTACGCTTACGTACAAACTAGTTACAAATAATTCTTCTTTCAGACCCAAACTATGACTTCATAGTGTTAGGGGCTGGAGCGTCTGGCTCAGTTGTAGCCAGTAGGCTCAGTGAAAACCCACAATGGAAAGTTTTACTAGTGGAAGCTGGAGGAAACCCAACACTAAGTACTGAGGTATGACTTGGTCGCATAATAAAAACAAACGTAATAATCAAATTTAATAAAATAACTCGAATGAATAATGCTCTTCATTGGACATTTTGTAGCCTGGATCTAGGTGATTAAGTTTTACCTATACATAATTATTTTTAATAAAATAATTTTCAGCATGTTAATTTTCTTAGTAGTTCTATTTAAATATTATTTTAAATTGGAAATATATGAGTAAATTATTTCAGATACCAGTAGTATTCTACAATAACTTACGCTCCTCAGTCGACTGGGACCATTACAGTCAACCGCAAGAAGGCGCTTGTAGAAGCTATGAAAGAAAAGGATGTGCCTGGCCGCAAGGGAAAGTCCTGGGGGGTAGTAGTAGTATTAACGGTATGTTCTACGTGAGGGGTAATAGAGCTGATTACGACGACTGGGTGGCAAATGGAAATAACGGTTGGAGTTTTGAAGAAGTTTTACCATATTTCTTAAAGCTTGAAAATTTCACTGGTCATATAACTGAAGAAAATCAAAAATATCATGGTCATAACGGACCCATTAATGTTATACAAGATACAGAGCCAACACCTGCAGAAGCTGTAATCATTCAAGCTGAAACAGAACTTGGTATAAAACATCTAAATGAAATCAATGGTGCAGATCAAATGGGAACAACCGTGACGGCAAACAATATAAAAGAAAATTATAGAGTTAGTACAGCTAGGGCATATTTGAGTCCAATCAGACAACGAAGAAATCTTCATGTAATGAACAATGCTTATGCAATTAAAATTTTATTTACACCTGGAACAAATTCAGTTAGTGGCGTTCTAATCAGTAAAGATGGAATAAATATAACAGTCAATGCTAAAAAAGAGGTAATTACATCATGTGGTGCTGTTAAATCCCCACAACTACTAATGCTGTCAGGTTTGGGGCCCAAAGAACATTTAGAAGAAATGGGCATTGATGTCATAGCTGATTTAGCCGTCGGTCAAAACTTACAAGATCACGCTTACGCACCCATATTTTATTCAAAGCCTGATGCTGAAAACTCAATAACTCTTCCTACTATAACTGAGGCACTATCAGAATATATGCTACATGGTACTGGTTTATTTAAAGATACGAGATCAAATAGGGTAATTGCCTTTATAAATACGACGGATCCTACATCATCGGTACCCGACATACAGTTCCATTATTTAGTTATATTAAAAAACTCTATTGATATAATAGATATTTATCAGAAGCATGGATTATCGGAAGAGTTTCATGAACAATTTGCTAAAGTAAACAAAGAAAAAACTGTTATTGCAGCGTATTCAGTACTTCTACATCCAAAATCTAAAGGTAACGTAACTTTAGCGAGCAAAAATCCTTTTGATAAACCATTAATATTTGCTAAGTATTTGGATGTCCCTGAAGACATGGAACGAATAAGAAATTCCATGAAACAGTATACTTTAAAACTAGGTCAAACCAAATCTTTCCTAAACGCTGGATTTGAAATAGAGTGGTTTGAATTAGAAGCATGTAAGAAATATGTAAAAACCAGCGATGAACACTTAGAATGCATTATACGAGAGTTGACGTTTTCACTATACCACCCAGCCGGTACCATTAAAATGGGGCCAGAGAACGATTCTATGGCGGTAGTAGACAACGAGCTTAAGGTGCGAAAAGTGACGGGTATAAGAGTAGTTGATGCTAGTATCATGCCCAGCATTGTCAGTGGGAACACTAATATACCATCTATTATGATTGGAGAAAAGGGAGCTGATTTGATCAAACAATCTTGGTCTTATAAATAAGATTGATTCAATTATATTGCTTCTGTAACATTTGAAACTTTTTAAAATCATTGTAACGTTTGACTAACTGATTCATCTTAAAAAATTAAACTGTAAATTCAATCGTCTATTTATTTATAATTTTTTGAGATTGGGCCATTTTAAAAGTGATAATAAATCACACGATTCTAAGCCACGACTAAAGCTGTACATTGTACGCTTATGTTTGAGCATATGAGTGAAACTCACATACTCACACATAAGCGAGAGACGTCATCTGCATCGCTGCTCGAGTGCATAAGATCGGGATGCAATCGGGAAAAATGTCCAATATTTGATAGGTAAAAATAATTTGAAGTGGAAAAGAACATTGTTATTTTTTCTACTATTTTTGTTGCTGTATCAAAAAACTGAAAATTCATACACTATAACATACTTCAACAGAGAATAAAAAAATGGTCACGTCTGATTCGGCATCGCCTATGGAGGATTCCGTAGCAGCAGACTGCAGGATTACCCTACTTATAATTTTCTAAATACATATATACTTAGTCTGGCCATAAATACTGTTACACTTAATTATAAAAAAATATTACATTTGAATTTCGAATCTGTCATTTTTATACGATTGTTCATTGTGTTTTCTCATTTTGGCGCCAATACATTGTAAAATATTTTGCGATATTAAAATGGTGTGGGGTGATAAAGAGAACCGAATCGCTGTGATAGCATTACACAAAGTAGGTATGGAGCCAAATGCAATTTTTAAAACTCTCCATACACTTGGTATTAGTAAAATGTTTGTGTAACGGGCTATTAATAGGTACAATGAGACCTCCTCTGTTTGTGACAGAAAAAGATCTGGCCGTCCACGTAGTGTTCGTACGAAAAAGGTGGTCAAAGCAGTAAGGGAAAGAATTCGAAGAAATCCTGTCCGAAAGCAAAAGATTTTATCTCGGGAAATGAAGATAGCACCTAGAACCATGTCGCGTATTTTAAAAGATGACTTAGGACTTGCAGCCTATAAGAGACGCACTGGCCATTTCTTAACTGATAATTTAAAGAAGAATAGGGTGGTAAAATCGAAACAACTACTGAAGCGGTACGCAAAGGGAGGTCACAGAAAAATTTTGTTTACGGATGAGAAAATTTTTACAATTGAGCAACATTTTAACAAACAAAATGACCGTATTTATGCTCAAAGCTCTAAGGAAGCTTCCCAATTAGTCGACAGAGTGCAACGTGGACATTATCCGACTTCAGTGATGGTTTGGTGGGGTGTTAGCTATGAAGGAGTGACTGAGCCATATTTTTGTGAAAAAGGTATCAAAACATCGGCACAAGTGTATCAAGATACCATTCTTGAGAAGGTAGTTAAGCCCCTTAACATCACCATGTTCAATAACCAAGTATGGTCCTTCCAGCAAGACTCGGCGCCGGGTCATAAAGCTCGGTCCACGCAGTCTTGGTTGGAATCGAACGTTTCGGACTTCATCAGAGCTGAAGACTGGCCGTCGTCTAGTCCCGATCTTAATCCGCTGGATTATGATTTGTGGTCAGTTTTAGAGAGTACAGCTTGCTCTAAACGCCATGATAATTTGGAGTCCCTAAAACAATCTATACGATTGGCAGTGAAGAATTTTCCCATGGAAAGAGTGCGTGCTTCTATTGATAACTGGCCTCATCGTTTAAAGGACTGTATTGCAGCCAATGGAGACCACTTCGAATAAGCTTTTTATATTTTTAATTGTTTTATATTTATGTATTAAACTGACACACTGTAAAAGTAATAAATGTTATTTGCAGTTAACAATTTTCTTTTTTCTTTATTACAATATTTATGGCAAGACTAGGTATTATAGATAAATTACACTCAGATACAGAACAAATGATCGTGTTTATCACACAAAGATCCTGCACAGTTGGCCTAGTGCTTTAAGCGGTCGCCACGCCGCTCTCTACTGCGCTAAGTGGGTTCAAACCCCACATGGGACAACACTTTATGTGATCCACAAATTATTGTTTTGAGTCTAGGTGTTCTTTGTGTCCGTTTCTTGTATGTTTGTAAAGTCCCCAGCAACACAGTATGTATACCTAATGTGGGCGTTGTCATTTTTTAAAAAAAAAAAGGAAAACATATGTCGAATTAAAAAACTACTTACTAGATCTCGTTCAAACCAATTTTCGATAGAGTTTTACACTGTAATGCGTATCGTATATTTTTTTATTTGAGCTTTAACATTCTCTTATTTACAAAGTTGCAAGGGGGGAGGGGACAATTTACCACTTTGGAAGTGTCTCTCGTGCAAACTATTCAGTTCAGAACAAAATGATATTAGACATATCATTTCTGAAGACCTATTCATAGATATCTCACATGTATGGGTTTGACGAAAAAAAAAATCAATTTCAGTTCAAAATATGGCAGACCACCAAAATTTTTTTTTCTACTTTTGTGAAAATCTTAATACGGTTCACAGAATACATCTACTTACCAAGTTTCAACAATATAGTTCTTAAAGTTACGGAAAAAAGTGGTTGTGACATACGGACGAACGGACAGACAGACAGACATGACGAATCTATAAGGGTTCCGTTTTGTGTCATTTGGCTACGAAACCCTAAAAACAATAATGTTTACTGTATGGCAATTAGAGTTTAAAAATCATTAACGTTTTTAAAAATATTAATTTCATTTATTTAGTCATTTAAAAAGAAATTATTTCGCTTCTTGTTATATCCTTGGTCGTAGAACCTCTCCCTGGTATATATCAACAATCTGTGTAATCTTACTTTAGAACACGGAAAGATAAATGAAACAGTAAAGATAACGTAAATAATATACGCTGATAACGTGGCTGCAATTATTACCGCAAAAAACTAGCAATAAATTACATGAGAACGCCAATCTGGCTTTAATATTGTGAGTACTTGGTTAGAGAATAATTTCCTAGCACTAAATACTGAAAATCCTAATGTATACTCACTTTTCCATGTGAATAATACAAAACGGTCTAACAAAAACTTCCATATACGCATACTAATGTCCTTCTGTCAAAATTTGTCAGTGTCTGCGTTCTACTGTCCAGGAAACTAATAACATAAAATATCTAGATATCATAATCGACAATTCCCTCTCCTTTAGACAACACTTTGGAATTTTAGTAAACAGAGTTCGTAAATTAGAATAGGCATTTAAAACCTTGTGAGTCACCAATGACTGTCCACCATATGTTCATATATCACACAATACTAAAATAACAATCATTTGAAATTACTCACAAATGGCGAAAAGATATAGTTTGTTCTTTACAATTTGGATCAAAATTCGTTGTTGTTTCTTTTCTTTGTTTTTCTTTTTTTGATAGTGAAATCTACTACTGTACTTAAGGTCACGGGTTCGATTCCCGAGTCGATGCAAGTGTTGGTATGATCTGTAAATATTTCTTTCCTAGTTTGAGTGTTTTTTATGTACAATATACATATATGTATTTACATATTATAAAAGTATATAAGTAATTTAACAGTTAAATGATCACCTCGCCTGTTCGGAGGATCCTCCCTTTGTGTCGGAAGGACATAACGCCTCGTGCCTCCACAACCATGTTTGTTTGTCTTCAGGGTCTTTGAAGTAAGATTGCGTACATAAGAGGATTGTCCAAAGGATTTTTACTCGTTAGAAGAATTTTGCCTTTGGTTTTTGGATGTAATAAGGCTGCATAGGCAACAACTTTGACTAATAAAAAACTTTCGATGAAACACATCTCCTTTGTTTTTTTTTTAAAGTGTGGCAATCTCCTCGGGCCGTCACCCTAGCGGGGTTTACGGCGAGGTGGTGTGTCGGAATTGGACTGACTAAAATCACTCAATGCGCCACTCTGCGCCTAAGATAGGAGGAATCCGGGAACAGCTGTTGTTACGACATTCAGATCCCTTCTAGCACCTGGCACAATCTGCGGGTAAACTCTTTATTTAGGCGACGTACGGTACACGTGGACGTCGCCTCCTCGCGGCTGGCCACTGTAGCGAATGGCGAGAAAAACTCGTCCCGCTCAGCTCAGCTCCCGTCGAAAAAGCAGCCACACTCAAGGCGGTGGCGAAGTAAAAATCGTGGGTGCTCGATATTTTAAATATTACAATCATTCTATTGGCAATTATGTATGAGAGGATAGTTGTGAATCGCAGTAAAATGCACCCACGCTTTTGACTCTGAATTGAATTATTCTGTTAATAACTTAAATTTCATTATAATTTTATTTTGAGGCGATTCACTATGATTGATTGTTCGATCTTCTACTACTGTAATATTATTCTTTGTCATTAAAGATTATTTTCTAGTTTTTAGTTCGATTAGCAATAAAAAAATTCCATTATTTTGTCTGTGACAAACTCATAAATCTATTATCAAATTATTGCATTGTCATAGGTCCTTGAGACGAGTGCAAAGTTTCAAGTTGACCAAATTTTAGAAACCGGTGAAAATAAAGCTCAAAGATTCCGTTACATACATAGATACAACCCAAGCTAATAAAAGCGTGTTAAAAATAACTTGAAAATAATTGAAATACGAAATGTGGCAGTAAATTAAATGTACATACAACACTTTCAAACTTCACGCAAATAGAACGTAAATGCGGGAGTGAGTAGCATCCATCACAAGAAAATTTGTCATCTAAATTATTTGCAACTGTGTAATAAGTCTTATAACATATTTTGTTATAAATTTGTTAATATATTACTTAATTCTTTAAAGCTTGGAAACTTTCACCTATTGTAGAATCGCAAACCCTGCTACTGACTACTTATAGACTAGCTGACTTTTTATAGTCTAGTCGTTGGCACCACAAGTTTATGTTTATTTGTAGTGTAAATGTCGTTCAATTGAGACTGTCGTTATACTAATTTCCTTAAATTAATTACTCAGGGATTGCCTATAAAAAAGATCATAAATTGTGCAAAAATTTGCAAAAAAAAAAGATACTTTCAATGTCAGCAGCATTTCCCCACAACAAAATAATACACAACATTACACTATCAATATATTTAAAATACATTAGTGTAGTTGTTCCTACACACATTAATTGACAAATTTTATAAGCCACGTATGCAGCATAGTTGTTTCTTCGACAATCGACAATTATGTCATAAGTAACAAGATGAAAAAAGTAAACAACCTACTGCAGATGTAAAATATGATAAGCTAATTAATTATTAAAATGTATACACTCTTTATCTTTTTTTTACGTGTGTTTTTTATTAACCTATGTAAAACACTACTTCAAAACAATAAGGTCGCGGACACGAATCCTGCGGAAGCGAAAGCGTTCTAATGTTACGAGTCGTGTACTCCAGCCTAGCGGTGTCACTAGGGATAGAACAACATCACAATCAATTGTAATCGATATTTTTTAAATTTGTAATTTTTAAAATTTAAGCAAATTTATTTAACTGTGTATATTTTAACTTCTATTTCTTTGTTACTATTATATTAAAACCATTTAATTACATTTGTTATCTGTTATTTTGTTCACTTGGTTGATGTTGTTTCTTTTTTTCACAGTGTTTGCTCTGGTCTTCTGTTAGCGATCTAGGAGTACACCAAATTAATACCTCTTTAGTCAATAACTGCTTATACGAGTACGTTTGGACGACTACAAATAATTAAGACTTTTATAAGATTATAATATCTTATTTGATAAAAAATACAAGAATAAAAATAAAAATATAAAAATAAAAGATGATTTGAGATACAACTCAAATCATCTTCTTCAGAAAACAAATTTAACATTCTTATTTATTATTTTATTGCATAAGCACATTAATTTTAAATATTATCTTGCACTATTATATTGACGATTGATGATAATGTTTCCATTGATTTCACTAGTTATGTCATCTTTCATCCATAACAGGCTATATATTACAAAGTACAATTTCTGATAACACAACATTACGCTGCTCTAGCGCCATACGATCTGTACGCTGGCTTCGAGAACGAGTTTGCGTTGGCGCGCCCCTCTGAACAGGAAATGAAATAAAAATGCAATGTAGGCCTGTCAGTTGCGCCAGAATTTTTAACGTTCACTGAGCGCAATCACACTTCATTCTGGTACATCTTTGAAAACGATCGTCTTGAAACCGTTATGACCTAATCTTTAAAAATAATCATATATTAAGTATTAAATTTGAGTACTAACTATATTGTTACCGCGAGAGCACGCAATGAACTGCTTTTTCTACGAGACTATTTCGCAATATTTTACACGAAAATATTTGGTAAAATATAGTACCGCTCCTAGAGCACAAATAAGCAAATGAAAGGCTACCTTATTTCATAGACATAAAATTGGAAATTAAATCCTTTGAAAGAATCAAAATAGACTTCGTCAAGTGTGTATAATAATTATTAATTGTTTATGCGTGAGTGTAGGGGTCAAAGAATATCTTAGTCGCTTGTCCGCTCCCGCTAACTTTGAAACCGTGGTCTAACAGTATTGTCATTCCAACAAATAATATAATCTATCTGTAAACAATATATCTGCGGTGCAAGACTATATAGACAGGTAGAGACGAAAGTATTAGTCGTACATGACTAAAGACCTGGCGGCCGGTGTTTAACACATACCCACAGAAAGACACTTCAAAAAATGTAAGTAAATGTATATTTTATTCATATAGTAGTTTTAATTTATTTTAGTGTTTTTTAGACCTTAAGTGGACAGGTATGACGCAGTCTCTTGTTAAACATATAAACCATAAAAACGTCCTTCAAGAAATTTCAAGCACGTCCAGGTGCAAATCAAGAGTTACTAGGGTGACAAGCCCTAACCAGAATAAAGAATTCAGAATAAAGAAGCAAGGGTGGGTTTGGGATTCGGTAACCTCACTCTCTCGATGACCTGTTAATTTCGGTCGGTAATTTCGTTAATTCTTTTAGTACACGACAACCTATTTATCGAGTGAGGTTATAGGGAAAAATATTGCAAAAACCGGGTGTACTTATTACCTTTAGGGAGATAAGTGCGCAGGTTAGTTAGTAATGAGTAAATATTTCATTCTAAAAAAAGATGTTGTGGGCGTGTAACCAGACGATAGTCCCCAACATAATAGACGGTCGGCTCGACCGGGGCAGTACTACCCTCTCACAGAAGACCAACCTAAAGTGATAGCATCTGTGATGTCGTGTTTCGTTGGTGGTTGCGAGACCGAAGGCCCATTGATGCAGGGGTGACAGTTATCGTGGTAACTGTGTCAGCCTTACACTGCCACGATGACTGTAATGCTTTTTACGTCTCCAAGCGGGGTGTGAAAAAGCCACTATAGCGGGGGTCACCACATTACTTGCAATAAGCAATTGCTTGCATGCTTTCCATCAGGCAGATAAGAGTCACTTTGGCATATTTACACTTTATTTTTTCTATATGAAGAGCCCTTCATATAGAAAAAATAAATAAATAAATATTTCATTCTAGAAAAAGATGTCGTGGGCGTGTGACCAGGCGATAGTCCCCAACATAATAGACAATTACCAGGCGACAGGGTCACTTTTTGCTCTAACTCTACAGAGTTTCTTAGCAGCGCAATGTGCTCTTGTAGGGGATCATCTTTGGCCCACCGACGCCACAGAGGAAGTTCTTAAAGGTACATATACCAATTATAAATTATAATATGACTTTTCATCTATTGTACACAACATAATAAATAACTTTCGGATTACAAAGTGATATGTATCTGCAGACACAGATTACCCCCTAATACATACCGCATTAATAAAAATTTGCTTCGATTCGGCTTCACAAAATTCCGAGGTATACTAAGCGCAGTGATGGGACAAAGTTAGAACGTGGATCAATGAATATGGTTGGATGTTTTTGGATAATTTATTTTTATGTTTTTAATATTTGTAAATAAATGCTCCAAAATAATAATTTAAAATAACAATAACCTTTCATTGATATTGAACAACCTTTTTTATAACTTTTACAATATTTATGATTAAAAAACCATTAAAATAATTTTAGCGTGAAACATTCGCGTTTTTCATGTCTATTCGCCTCCCGCAGTTACCCGCAACATATACAGTTGTTTGTAATATTATCAACAGATAGCGTTGGGAGTGATTATGATCGTGCAATAGTTTGGTAATTGGTGAGAATATGTAAACTTCAATAATTTATTAATGAATTTAACTCACCCTTAGGTATTGAAGTTTTTTAACGAGTATCACTGGGCTCTGGGGCATTTTGTGTCGATAAATGTACAAGCGTGACTTTTAGAATATTATGTGTCCCTTAACCACCCAATATTCAAAGAAACATGTGGAAATCCGTACCTTAACTAGGTGACGTGGAGTGCTTGGACTTCGTGAAAAAATATTTAAGGGACTCTTTTCTTTATTCTTACATGCATTCAGTCTCATCGGCAAAAAAAAACACAGTCTAATTTAAAACTTTACAGTCAGTAATTCAGGAGAAAGTTAATTCTTTTGCAAAGCATCACAAGTGTGAATCATCCACATTTTTTTCCTTTCGGGGCATTAAAAAATCCTTTAATATAAATATTCCATAGTAATACTTCACTTTTTTAAAGAAATATCTTTGCATCAATAAAAAAAAATCAAAATGAAACCAAGTAATATCGACTTACGAATCACAACACTACCGATACGCGTGCATTATTAGACAAAGACAACTATTGTAATTTACGAGATGAGTGAAAGGTACATTTCGAAAAAAACGTCAACGCCTACATAACTACTATTACTTTGCACCACTATCTCACCAGTATAAGTTGAACTCCGGTAAATTTAAAATATGTTAACATAATAAAAATAAAATGAACCTGTTGCCATGAAATGTTATGCCTATGTTGATACTCGTAACTGGATGTCTTAGCTGACTCGCCACACCATTTTACTGTACAGGAAGTCATTTTCAATACATTTTGAATTTAAAACTATTTTTATTTTGCCATGAACTCGGCGTACCTATGGGTCACGAACTTGGTCAATAATGGTGTCGTTATTCTTAGCGGGACTTCTGTTACTAGCTATAATAAGTATGCGTGGCGCACGTTTGTAGCCCTGATATTATGAGGTGATCTGCCATCTGTAGATCAATGACGTCTGCAACCAATTTAAGTTAGAATGTAAGGGGCCCGATTAACTTATATTAATGTAATATTTAGTAGTTTAATATACCATGTTAAAATTTCTAACAAACACACATTGAGTAAAAACTTACTATTTGTACGACTTCTGTAAATAATATAAATCTTTCAATCCGATCCAATTCAAAATAACAAAATAAAGGGAAATCAGCATCACCATTTATCTCTGGATAAATTCAACAAATTATTTTCAGAGAATTGATAAAAATGTAATATAACAAAAATATCGACACTATATAAACACTCATGCAAAAATTTGTTACAAATAATTCTATTTTCAGATCCAAGATATGACTTCATAGTATTAGGGGCTGGAGCGGCTGGCTCAGTTGTAGCCAGTAGGCTCAGTGAAAACCCGCAATGGAAAGTTTTACTAGTGGAAGCTGGCGGAAACCCAATATTAAGTACTGAGGTATGTTATGACTTGGTCGTAAAATAACAACAAACGTAATAATAAAATTTAATATAATAACATATTCATTGGACATTTTGTAAACTGGGTCTAGGCAATTAAGTTTTACCTATACATAAATATTTTTAATAAAATAATTGTTAACATGTTAGTTTCCTATTTTTAAGCATTAAAGAAACCCGGTGGTCTAGAGCACGAAAATTTCACCTCTTTTCACGATTTTTTTTTTGCCATTAAAAATTAAAAAAACATGTTTCAGATTTTCAAGTTTATTAGTACGTTTATTAAACATACAAGAATTTTTTTTTACTTTTAAAACAATATTTATTATTATAAAAATGCCGCTGAAGATGACCCTCTCGAAAAATCGGACCCGGACGGTGTAGATAATTTCGAGACTTCTACTCATCTGCAACACAAAATTCAAGAAGATTCTCAATCAGAAAGAGTGCAGTTATTGTCAGAACCAAAACAAATCTAAAAAATTAAAAATTGACAAAATGGCGCCTTTTTGAAAACAGTTCGTTCGTTTCGAAATATCGAAAAAAAAATCATTTTTTTTTAATTTCTGGACCACCGGGTCCCCTTAAGTATACCAGTGAATTATTAAAAGAAATACTATAAATATGTAGTATACAGCCATACGGACTGACTTTTCCTCTCTAAATATTAGTTTCAATCGTAAATGTAGGAGTGAATTATTTCAGATACCAGCAGTATTCTTTAACAACTTACGCTCCTCAGTCGACTGGGACCATTACAGTCAACCGCAAGAAGGTGCTTGTAGAAGTTATAAAAGAAAAGGATGTGCCTGGCCGCAAGGAAAAGTCCTAGGGGGTAGTAGTAGCATTAACGGTATGTACTACGTAAGGGGTAATAGAGCTGATTACGATGGCTGGGCGGCAAATGGAAACAAGGGCTGGAGTTTTGAAGAAGTTTTACCATATTTCTTAAAGCTTGAAAATTTCACCGGTCATATAACTGAAGAAAATTAAAAATATTATGGTCATAACGGACCCATTAATGTAATACAAGACACGGAACCAACGCCTGCAGAAGCTGTAATCATTCAAGCTGGAACAGAACTTGGTATAAAGCATTTAAATGGAATCAATGGCGCAAATCAAATGAGAACAACCGTGACGGCAATCAATATAAAAGAAAATTATAGAGTCAGCACAGCTAGGGCATATTTGAGTCCAATCAGACAAAGAAAAAATCTACATGTAATGAAGAATGCTTATGCAATTAAAATTTTATTTACACCTGGAACAAATTCAGTTAGTGGCGTTCTAATCAGTAAAGATGGAATAAATATAACAGTCAATGCTAAAAAAGAGGTAATTGCATCATGCGGTGCTGTTAAATCCCCACAACTACTAATGCTGTCAGGTTTGGGGCCCAAAAAACATTTAGAAGAAATGGGCATTGATGTCATAGCTGATTAAGCCGTTGGTCAAAACTTACAAGATCACGCTTACGTACCCATATTTCATTCAAAGCCTGACGTTGAAAACTCAATTACTCTGTCTGCTATAACTCAGTCACTTTCAGATTATATGCTTTATGCTACTGGTATGCTTAAAGATACGAGATCAAATAGAGTAATTGCCTTTATAAATACGACGGATCCTACATCATCGGTACCCGACATACAGTTCCATTATTTAGTTCTATTACAAAACTCTATTGATTTAGTAGATATTTACCAGAAGCATGGATTATCAGAAGAGTTCCAAAAACAACTTGATAGAGTTAACAGAGAAAAAAGTGTTATTGCAACGTATTCAGCACTTTTACATCCAAAATCTAAAGGTAACATAACTTTAGCGAGCAAAAATCCTTTTGATAAACCATTAATATTTGCTAATTATTTCGAAGACCCAGAAGACATGGAACAGCTAAAAAACTCCATGAAACAGCATTCTCTAAAACTGGGTCAAACCAAATCTTTCCTAACCGCTGGATTTGAAATAGAGTGGATTGAATTAGAAGCATATAAGGAATATGTAAAAGCCAGCGATGAACACTTGGAATGCATTATACGAGAGTTGACGTTTTCACTATACCACCCAGCCGGTACTAATAAAATGGGTCCAGAGAACGATTCGATGGCAGTAGTAGACAATGAGCTTAAGGTGCGAAAAGTGACGGGTTTGAGAGTAATTGATGCTAGTATCATGCCCAGCATTGTCAGTGGGAACACTAATGTACCAACTATTATGATAGGAGAAAAGGGAGCTGATTTGATCAAACAATGTTGGTCTTATAAACAAGATTGATTCAATCATATTGCTTCTTTAACATTTGAAAGTTTTTAAAATCAATGTAATGTTCGTTTAACTGATCGATCTTAATAAAAGTGTACTGTAAATTGAATCTATTTATTTATAATTGTTTTGTGATTGGGGCATTTTGAAAGTAATGATAGATCACAGGATTGTAAGCTACGACTAAAGCTATACATATACATTGTACGAGAGAGAGGGAGATATACATTGTACGGTTTTACTTACATAAGCGAAAGACGTCCACTGCTGAAAATGTACAGGCTGAGATGATGATTTTAGGTAATACGCATTTAAAATTCTCAAACAACAACTCCAAAAACGTCCAATATTTGACAGGTAAAAATAATTTGCAGTGGAAAACAACATTGTTATTTTCGCTATTATTTTTGTTATAGTATTAAAAAAAACTGAGATATCTTCAAATTATGTATACTTTACCAGAGAATACAAAAATGGCAATGTGTGCATGTGCATGAAGGGTTCCGTAGTAGCAATTTATGTCGTATTAAAAGAACTACTTACTAGATCTCGTTTAAACCAATTTTCGGTAGAAGTTTACACGGCAATGAATATCGTATATTTTTTTAGTTATATCATTTTGTTATTTAAGAAGTTAAATCATTTTACCTTTATGGAAGAGTCTCTCGCGCAAAGTATTCAGTTTAGAAAAAAATGATGCTAGAAATATTATTTTTGAAGACATATCCCGCACAGATACCCCACACGTATGGGTTTGATGAAAAAAATTAGTCACAGTTTTAAGAACGGGCAAACCCAAAACTTTTATTTTCTATTTTTGTGAATATCTTAATTCGGTTTACAGAATACATCTACTTACTAAGTTTCAACAGTATAGTACTTATAGTTTCGGAGAAAAGTGGCTGTGTCACACGGACGGACAGACAGACAGATAGACATGACGAGTCTATAAAGGTTTGGTTTTTTTCCAACTGGCTACAGAACCCTAAGAAACCTAAAAACAATAATGTTTACTGTATTCTACTCGAATTTAAAAATAATTAATTTTTTTAAAAATATTAACTTCATTCATTTAGTCATTAAAAAATAAATTCTGTCATTTCTTGTTGTATCTTTGGTCGTAGAACCTCTCCCTGGTATATATCAACAATCTGTGTAATCTTACTTTAGAACACGGAAAGATAAATGAAACAGTAAAGATAACGTAAATAATTTACGCTGACAACGTGGCTGCAATTGTTACCGCAAAAAACTAGCAATAAATTACATGAGAACGCCAATCCGGCTTTAATATTGTGAATACCTGGTTAGTAAATAACCTCCTACCACTACGAGTAAATACTGAATCTCTTAATGTAAACTCACTTTTCCAAGCGAATAATACGAAACGCTTTAACAAAATTTTCCATATACGCATACTGTTCTTACTGTTCTTCTGTCAAAATTTGTCAGTGTCTCTGCGAAATTGTCCTAATGTCCAGGAAACTAATAACATAAAATATCTAGATATCATAATCGACAATTCCCTCTCCTTTAGACAACACTTTGATATTTTAGTAATTAGAGTCCGTAAATAAACACATGCATTTAAAACCTTGTGAGTTACCAATGACTGTCCACCAAATGTTCATATATCACACAATACTGAAACAACACTCATTTGAAATTGCTCACAAATGGCGAAAAGACAGTTTGGCAAAATTCGTGTTTTTTTCTTTTTTGGGTAGCGAAAGCGTACTTGAGATCACGGGTTCGATTTTCGGGTCGGTCCAAATGTTTGTATGATCTGCAAATATTTGTTTCAGAGTTTAAGTGTTTCTATGCATAATATGTATGCATTTATAAAAAAAAATATATCAGTCAATCTAGTTATCATAGTACAAGCTCTGCCTAGTTTGATACTAGATGACATTGTATGTCAAGTATCCGAGGCACTTATTATTTGTTATTATATAAGATTAAATAGAGAGCTAATTATTTATAAATTGAATTGTACTGTTTACAAAGTTTGTTGTGTGAACAAACTGAGCAGTTACTTGAAATATCTAAAAAAAACTTTGCTGAACCGTCTTAGTGCATTATTTTTAACCCACTTATTATTGGTCCTGCCAATTTTATTATTAAATTTCATTGTGACTTGTTGTGAATTGTAGTTTTTATTTTAAGAACCTGCCAAAGTGACTCTACTCTGCCTGATAGAAAGCATAAATAGAATCCAAGATTTGTCGTCACCATACTCGTTGCAAGTAGTATGGTGACCATCTACTTGGGCCTAGTGAGATGCTTTTTTCACGCCCCGCTTGGAGACGTAAAAGGCATGACAGTCATCGTGGTAGAGTAAGGCTGACACAGTTATCACGATAACTGTCAGCCCTGCATCAATGGGCCTCGCAAGTTATTTACTCCGCGCTCACATCGGCCCCTTCGGATACCGCAGAGTACACTGCCGCTTTCGGCCCCCGGTCTGCCACCAGCGGCAAGCCCCGGTGGGCCGATTCGGTGGTTGCCCTGTGGCCTAGGGCGCTGGTCGTGCTGCACAACATCAAGCCGCCACATTTCAAATGTGAAACGACTTCACAAGAAAGGAAGGCATAATCTGGCATGCCGCCTCCGTCCCAAAGCCATAACACGTCCGCACGCCGGGCAATTCGCCCACAACATCAAAACCTTGGGGTCACGAAGCGAGTTTACGTCCGCTCCCGAGGCACAGCGTTGTCCGCGCTAAGCCGTGTGGTGGCTGCGGATCAAGCTTCCCTAACACGCCGCCCCACGCAGCCGTCGCGGCCCTCGTTCACTGGGCCAAGTGTCCAACTGAGTGGGCCGACCGCTGCCTTGACGCCGATGCCGGGAGCTGGGGAGGAGTTTTTCACCCTTCCCACGCTCTCGCAACCAAACACACCATCTACACCCGCTCCGTCGACTGAAAACCCACACGGGTCCGCAGCTGCTATGTCGGCTGCCGCATCCACAGCTGCGGCCGCATCCACAGCTGCAGCCGCAACTGCCTCTGCATCCGACGCTACAGCGCCTACATCTGTATCTACCTCTATGGAGGCGTCGCGTCCGATGCCGCAAAGGCCAAAAAAGGCATCAGCCCTTCCGCCACGCTTCCCTGGGCCACAGACAGTGGTCGCACCTGACCGCTTCCCATCTCCACCGCAAATGGAAGAAAGGTGAGCACTCTTCAGGACGCCCCCCTTTGACTTACCAGCATCTACAAAAAGCTCGCCCATGGAAGTCGTGGGGCCCACCTACGCCACGATTGTTGGTAAAACAGCCTCTACTACCCTCACTACTGCTGCTCGCGTTGCTGCACTTGCTACACCTGCTACGCTCTCTGGCGTCACCTCCTGTGCTGCCACTACTGCTGCCACCACCTCTGCCCCCACCGCAACTACTGCAACTACCGCTGCTGATGCTGCTGCTGGGTCCGCTGCTGCTTGCAAGAAACAGCCAACTACCCGCTACCCACCCCTAGTGGTCGAAATACTTCCGAATTGGTCCATGCACTTCCGGGAGCTAAAGAAGCTACTTGGACACACACCAAATGGGGGCTCATTTGGGAAGGGAGTTCGTTTCATTCCGAAGTCGGAACAGGAATATCGCACCATACAACGGTACTTTTACTCCCTGGAGACAAAGGAGAAAATTTCCTGGTTTACATACTCCCTCCCCGCGGAACGCAGCCTCAAGGTGGCCATCCGTGGACTCCCGGTGAATACACCACCAGAAGAGATCGAGGCAGAGTTCTCAGAACTCGGGTTTACACCAGAATTCGTGCGCCTCATACGAGCCCGACAGGGCCGTCCCAGGTGTTTGTACTTCACGCAGCTTGTGCGTACCGCAAATCTTACGCCAGGTATTTATGAAGTATCAGAACTTCTATGCATGCCTGGCGTGCACATAGAAGCATGGCGCGATAAAAAAGGACCCGCGCAATGCCATAGATGTCAACAATTCCGGCATTCGTCTCATAACTGCCACAGACCACTTTCCTGTGTGCGTTGCGGTGGAGCCCATACCGCCCGGGACTGCCCACGCCCCCTTGATGAACCGCCCACGTGTGCGAACTGCGGAGGAGTGCACACTGCAAACAGCGCCGCCTACCCTGTGTTCAAGCAGGAAACCCGGAACCTGAAGGCTGGCACTGTTGCACGCACATCAACAGCCAGACCACACACAGAGAAGACCATCACTGTCGAGGATGGCAATGCTCCCGCCTCGCTCATGGCAGCAGCAAACCCAGCACAGGAGAAGCACTCGCGTCGCCAAAGACGACGCAAGAAGGCGAAGACGCGAGCTGAACAGACAACCGCGGCTCGCAACGAGGTCCAGGAGGACGCCGTGGTCGCTGCTCCACCAGAGGGGACGAAGGCGAAGCGGACAGTCAAACCAAAGCCAGCTCCCAAGCCGGTTACGGTAGACCTAGACCCCAGACTAACCAGCATTATCGGTACTTTGCAGAAGGTACTGGTAGCGCTACTGGAGAAGCGGGACCCCGTCCCACTGATCCTTGACTGCTTAGCTGAACTGTGCAAGTCTGGATCTGCGTAGGCTGCATATACTATTTTGGAACGCCGACGGGATGTCAGCAGAGAAGACCAGGCTCTTGAAACTGCTGTTAGCAAAGCAGCAAGTGGATATAGCCCTACTCAGCGAGACTCACCTAAGATCAGTAGACAAATTTAAAATGAGCGGATACCATGTCTACCGGGAGGACCAACGCTCACCGAGAGGGACTGCTTACAGGGGATTAGCAGTCTTGGTCAAGAGGAAGGTCATCCACCAAATACTACCAGTACCCACATTGCAGTCTGCGTACGCCCTGGGCGTAGAGGTTTGCATCGGCAGCCAGCCCACCCGTGTGTTCCCGTTCTACAGGCGACCAGGGCAACGCCTCGCAGTGGCTGACATGCACACCTTGCTGGAGTCACCGCTGCCCACTATAATCGCCGGTGACTTCAATGCGAAACACACACGGTGTGGAATTCCAACGTCACATGCCCAGAAGGCCGCCGCCTTCTAAATGATGCAGACTGACACGAGTACCAGGTGCTAGGACCGGAGGTTCCAACGCATTACCCGTACTGCGTAGCCCACACACCGGACGTCATAGATTTAGCAGTCATCCGCGGCATTGATGCGGCTGTATATCTTGACGTCCTGGACGACCACCTCATCTCAGACCACCAGCCGGTGTGTTTGCCTCTGGATGACATCCCGGAAGTGTTCCAATCACCCTCTCGATCGCGCCAAGACTGGTGGGCTTTCGCCGGCTACATGGCAGAGCACTCACCCTCCTTTCCAGCGGAGACACCCAATGAAGTCGACAAACTTACAACGGATCTCAATGTGGCCTTACAGACCGCACTTCGAGTGTCGAAACTTTTCGCCACCGCCGTAAGGAAGCCCTTCCAGCTCCCCGCCTACATCTCGACGATGATCGAGAGGAAGAGGAAACTGCGCCGGCAATGGCAGCGCTCTCGATGCCCAACCATAAAGTCCCAGCTCAATACTCTGGCTGCGGAGATCTCTGCCGCACTGGCAACGAGCGCAGCAGAGTCCTGGCACCGCACCATTGAGCGAGCTAGTGAAGACTGGCCAGGCATACACCGCCTGTGCCGCCAGCTTTCCGGGAAACCTGCTCCGATTAGGCCCCTGCTGGCAGGTGACGGAACCCCACGTTACCGTGCCGAGGACCGAGTGGAAATATTTGCCGACTTCCTGGAATCGCAGTTCCGCCCGAATTCTGCCCACAATGTGCAGCACATAGCAGAGGTTGAGAGGAAGCTCCAACTATACTTTGAGCAGCCGATAACCCCGATCGAGGACCCCATTATCTTCTCCCCTGGTCAAATCCAGCGGATGATTCGCCGAACACCTCTCCGTAAAGCATCCGGCCCCGACTGCGTGACCAATGAAGCCTTGCGTCACCTACCTCCGCGAGCGATCGCGACGCTGACGCGTCTCTTCAACAGCATCCTTCGCACCGGCCACTTTCCAACCGCATGGCGACTTGGCAGAGTCATCATGCTGCCCAAGCCGGGGAAGAATATCCTCTTCCCGGGAAGCTATCGTCCCATCACGCTCCTCTCGACAACGTCGAAGTTGTTCGAGAAGCTGCTACTGCTGCACATGACGCTACACCTTCAGCCACGCGACAAACAGTTCGGATTCCGTGCCGGACACTCCACGACACACCAGCTCGCGAGGGTACTGCACGACATCGCGGTTGCGCGTAACAAGCGCGAGCGGGTCGTTGCAGTCTTTCTCGATATGGAGAAGGCGTTCGATCGCGTCTGGCACGCCGGTCTGCTGTACAAGCTGTCCACATCTACTACTCCTCGTCGAATAGTTAAGATTGTGGCCACCTTCTTGCAAGACAGACGTTTTCAAGTGGCGGTTGAAAGCGCCCTGTCCACAGAGCGGGTCATCTGTGCCGGTGTACCACAGGGAAGTTGCTTATCTCCAGTGTGCTACTCTTGGTACACAGATGACATTCCCGTCACCGGCGTGAAGCTTGCGCTGTATGCCGACGACGCGGCTTATATCATGACGTCGAAAAATGGTGCCAACGCTGCTACCAAGATGCAGAGCACTCTAGATGCACTTCCCAATTGGCTGAAGAACTGGAGACTGACGGTCAACGTGGCGAAGACTCAGGCGATCTCCATAGGAAGTGTGACCCTACCACAGCTGAAGCTTATGGGGGAGAACGTCGAGTGGTCTGCGACGGTGAAATACCTCGGCGTGACCATCGACCGCAGCCTCTCCATGAAGCCTCACATCAACAACATCATTGCCCAGGTTCGTGCTGCGCGTTCCCTTTTGTGGCCCGTACTATCGTCCCGACTGCCACTCCGTGCGAAGCTCGGTGTGTACAAGGCGTACATCCGCACGCGACTTACTTATGGTGCCCCGGCCTGGTTTGCGCTTGTTTCCAAGACTAACCGCCGCTGTCTGCGTGCGCAGCAGTCGCTCGCACTACGTACCCTTGTCAACGCTCCTCGCTTTGTGCGGAACAGGACGATCTCCAGGGATCTGCGTATAGAGAGCCTGGATGACTTCGTGAGACGCCTGAGTTCAAACCTATTCGTGCGTGCCGATGGCTCGCAAGCCCGCCACCTGCGCGAGCTCGCGCCCTACTATCGGCGACCGCCGGACAGCCACGGCCTACCGCGAGATCTCGTCTCCGTAGCAATTCCTACCGGACTATCCCCAATACCCTAACACCCTGCCTGGTGCTGGCTGACGGGCGCTCCTCGGGGTCTCCATCCCCTGGAACTCGACCTCGCTAAGCACAGGAGGGAACACAGAACGAGGCGCAGCTAACATGCTGGTCACAGGAACTGACACCCGAATATACCAACAGGCCCAAGGGCCCAACCAAGTGACCCGCCTGTAGTCGCAGGCGGCGCGGACGACCACTTCGACAGGCCGTAGACCTGGTAAAGTCACCCCGAGACTGCTCCCAAAGGGGTCTACGAGAAGAACCACAAGAAGAAGCTACTTCACGACGAATGAAGGCGCTACACTCGATGATATGCACGATATTCACATCGTTAATACGATATGAAGTGCGCTTCCAGTGAAGAACCAAATCAGTGTGGTATCCGTGGGGATTGCCGCACAAAAAAAAAGGTTAATGTTATCTATAGAATATTGTGTCTCGGGTCTATTCTAGAAATAAGTATGTACTACTCTAAGTTATTTGTCTATAATATTTTATTTTTTTACCTACCACTTCAGTTTCTTTACAGTTTTGTGTTGGTAAGTATTTGATTACATATAATTTCAAACTATGAAATCCGTTGTGAATGCAATAGCAAGTGTTAAATAAAAATATACGCTATATTTTTTGATTAGTAGCTTTCACCTAAAATATAACAACTTAATCAATTTGATTCTAAAAAACATTTGCGCCTTGACAGAGAAAGCTACGAAAAACTTTATTGTTGAGTTTAATATAATATACACAGATAATTCAAAAATGTTATCTCTAGGTGCTTTAATAAAGAACTCAAGCAACTAAAAATAGCACACTTTCATCTATTAATTTTTTCAGCTCAAATGAATTGGCATTTACAATCAAGTTGCCAAATCAATAGATATTTGATTGATCTTCATGCAATTTTGATTAAAAATTCAATATCTTATTTATCACAACTAACTGCCTCGGTGGCTCAGTGGTAGCGTGTGCGACTGTTGTGCTTGAGTGTGCTTGCTTCAATTCGCGGGTCAGATCTAATGTTTGTATAGTCTGCAAATATTTGTTTCGGAGTTTGGGTGTTTTCTATGTATAATATCAGTTGTCTAGTACCCATAGTACAAACTCTGCTTAATTTGGACTAGATGGCGTTGTGTGTCAGGTGTCAAAAATATTATATTATTATTTATATTATAATAATCATAACTATTTCATACGTATGACACACAACAGCATCTAGCTTCAAACTAAACAGAGCTTATACTATAACAGCTAGATTGACCGATAGAATATTTATATACTTTTTTTTGTAAATACTTACGTATTTAACATAGTAAACACACAAACTGGGAATATTTGCAAATCATACAAACATTTGGTCCTAACCGAGAGTCGAACCCGAGGCCCAAGCACAGTAGTCGCATAAGCTACCACTGCGCCACTGCGGCAGTTAGGCCATATTAATTTTTACAAAGGCGTTTTCTCCATTTGTCAATCTTAGTTGTTTTTGTGGTTGAGTTTTATTAACAAGAAAATAAAGATAATTTATTATTTTAAAACTTCATTGGACAGAATTTAGATATTCGTGTATTCATGTAATATACAAATATGTCCTAGTTACAATATAATACCTTTTTGAAGATGAGAAGAAGACAAGTACACTCCAACAAACAAGACGACACCGACAGCTGTTTCCTGTAGTACGTCGAACGCAAATATGTGCACAAACTTACATCAGAAGGGTCACCTTGAAAGCGCATGGTTCTTCTTTCGTCACATTAACATTTGAAATATGAAATCTTTGACACATACAATCCACACCAAAACATTCTCCTTTGTTGTTTTTTGATGATAACATTTATTTCTTTCGTGTCTTAGGAACCCCAAGCACTATAGAAAACATTTATTTACTATACCGTAACTGGTGCGTAATTTTACTTTCTATTTTACTAATACAAATAATAACGTTGTCATTATAACAAAACACTGAACAGTGGGTGTTGCCAACAGTAATAATAGAACATTGTTTCGTCACTACAACATACTACGCACTTTAATGAAAGAGGTGGTATATTTCCAATAATAAAATAATTAAAAATATTTTGTGTTCGCAATTCTTTAAGTATTGTATCGTAAGAAGGTATTTGATTGCGTATCTATATTCAGCGCTGGTAATTCTATATACTTTATAAGATTTTGACTGATCCGGGAATCGATAGTTCTTTTCTTTTATTTTTTTATGATGTAGAATTTACGTGCAAATAAAGCTATTAAATAAAAGTTAAAACAATCAATGTTCCCTTGGTCGCCTCTTACAAAACCCATGGGAAAAATACAGGTGATGACACTTTGTGTTCTTAATCCGTAACCACACTGAGCGTACTGCACTACTGACTACTACTACTATTCTAGTACTGTACTATTGATAAGTATCGAGGGCAAACTTCTATTCTGCTAATATCAAGCACAAAAACATACACGCAGGCGATGGCTGTGACCAGACTAACACAAATATTGTCGTGATATTGTAGCGACGATCATTTGAGAACCTCGCGTGTATCTAATACCGGACCTTGAGTCTTGTGATTGGCGTGAATATATAAGCCCAGACTATAATTTTCTATGCAAGAATGTTACATTACAACACTTACTTCGGTGTAATAAACAGTCGATGGCTACAGTCGTCGATACGTGTGCGTAGAATCACGTAGGCGTTTAGGGTCAACTCAGACTGAGTACAAGCAAGAGTGTTGGCCGGCGTACTGTGCTGCTTGCGATGTGTTTGAATGACCCTTATATTTTTGGGATCAAATTTGGGTACAACTACTTTTAGCATATTTCTTAATAATGCTGTCTTTCTAACTGTTGCCAGAGAGAGAGGGCTAAACAGTTGTCAAAGAAAGTGAATGTGTAAAAGACTATAGCAAAATGCACTCAAGCCCGTAGGAGTAAGTTGAGACTCATATGCTTTGAAAATAAACATGGATAATTTAGAAATAGTATACTGTAAGGCGAACGGAAGACATTATTTTTATATAGAGACACTGAATCGCGTTCTGTAAAACAGGAGATATCATGAAACTTAAACTCATTATTGCTAGGTATTGTTCAGATTGTACTTGACGACATTTGTTGTAATCTTATTATAGGATTAAAAAAATTTAAGGGCTCACCTTATGGATCTTAGCCTGATAACGTTTGTAACATCATTAATATCACGACCGATGCCGACCTTTAAAAGAACCTTACACTGTCCTCGTTGAAGACCTGTATACTGCAGTTACTTGGGAAACCCGTGTTAGGCTGTCATTTCACAATTTGTGTGTGTGTCACATGGGCACACGGATCTGTTGCGTGTATTGTTTGCTAAGATTATTTCGCGAATATTTTAAAATACACATAGTCTACAAATATATTTCTTTCGTACATATTTTATGATTAATTCTACACTTAGTTGTGTAATTTATATACGTTACATGTACCTTCTAAAAATTATGCTGAAGGGTTGGTTTTTAAGGTAAATGTTTTTTCATTTCCATAAAAAAAAATCTGAATTCTGATATTGTAAAACATAGATGCTGATCTCTTTTTTTGACGTATTCACTCATTACGTAATTATAGACCAGAATTTATGGTCCAAGACATTTTTAGAAAGTAATTCTGTGGGTCTTAAGTTCATTAGATTAACAAAATATGTAACACTTATAAATTCGACAAGACTACCTTTCATATAGAATTAAATCCTAGTGTAGCACCTTCGATACTGACAGTGATGAGATACGAGGACATTATCAACAACCTTTACTAGACATTGACCTCTCCGTAGATAATATTTTGGCCAATTTTGATACATAAGGACGGTCTTCGCAATAAAAACATTGAATCCAATCTAAATACATTTCTATTACACTCAAAGATCGAAAACGCTCCAACGCTCGCTGTTGAGTGAAAAAAAAACAGTTCACTAACCATGGTGACAATCGCAGAAAAGCCACAAAGTGAAATTCGTGTTTTGGTTGTTATGAAAACGGTGACGACACGTTATGGCAATCACAGAAAGACCACATCGTAAAGTTCATGTGGACCGTTAATCGTCAGCTACAAGAATACACACTACAACCCGAACCACACTCGTCTGATAAAACTACATTTGAGTCAGGTGCAGATGGTAGGAAATTAGTTTACAATTATTTTCTGTCATAACTTGTTCGGGTCCTGACTACTGTTTGCTCTAGGTTTTATTTTTAAATACTTCACGACTGATCTGACGTTCTTTTACTTTCATTTATATCTAAGCTAGTTTTTTGTATGCTAACTTTTAATGAACAAAGTAATCTAGCACTTCCTGCCATCACACTAGTTGTTAGTAATATACAATACGGCTTTTAATATGTTTCACTATTATCAAAATAGTGCAACAAATAGTTATGATGTAAATTTATTTGGATTTCAGTCTTCGAAAAAATTACCTTTTCTTAGAGGGAGCAATTAAAGTAAATTGACTATATTGGATATGGATTCGCGTAATTAATAACTATTCTATTATATATACATCGTAAATATATGCTTGTCTGTGATAAAATCGTCGTATAAATATTTATAAAATAGTAAGTGCATTTCTACTCAATTTATATAACACGAATCATATACATTTAAGTAATGTTCATAACAGTCCAACATTTTGTAATGTGATGATTTTTTGAAACTGAATTCCAATAATTTGTTAGTTACACAAAATATGTAGGCAACCACTGCCTTTTATTTAAAAAAAAAAATGTATTTAGGGCAGCATCTGCAATGCGAACATACAAAAACTCAGTACAGTTAGGAGACAGATACAAATACAGATACTGAATATTATTCATGAAAGCTAACTTATTTAAGTATCTCTATATTCTCTAACTTCTACTGATTTACATGTTTAATGAGATTAATGAAAAACATTGAAAGTCTTTGTTCCAGGAGCTAAAAATTTGTTTTATATGCAAGTAGCTAAACATTCTAGATTTTGTTATAGATTATCATTCTAAAAATTGGAAAATAGCAATACAAAAAGAAAAAAAATTCAATAAAGATTTGTTTTGTCACGCTTTCGAGTGTAACAGCGACCACTGGTACTTGGATGCTTGAGCGCTACTCCACAAAATTTGAAAGTACAAACATAACATTTTAAACATACAAGTCACTACAATTATTATATAGCACAGGAAATATCTTCATGCTGTCAAATAATATACATAAATAAGTAAATAAATAAATATTTTAGACATTTGACACACAATGTCATCTAGTTTCAAACTAAGCAGAGCTTGTGCTATGAAAACTAGACTGACTGATAGAATACTTACATACTTTTTTTTTTGTAAATTCATAGATATTATACAAAGAAAACACCTAAACTTCGAAACAAATATTTTTAGATCATACAAAAAATTTGGTCCGACTCGGCTATCGAACCCGAGACCATAAGCACAGCAGTCGCATTTACTATCGCTGCGCTACCGAGGCACTTTAAATACACTATACATATGTTTGACGAACTCCTAGCCGATGTCGACCACGGCGGCCAGTTTTAACGGAGACCAGCGAACTACGCAGGAGATTTTATAGTGCACAAGTGTGTCCGCAAATATAGGTGCACTCTCTGTTCACTCACTCTCACAATTTCTATGGGACGGCTATCCGACACGACCGGGGAGAAATCAGGTGCAAGACCAACGGCTTTACGTGCTTTCAAAGACACGGGTTTTAAGATCCCAACTTCCTAACTCCGGGCTATTATTAAGCATTTCTATAATCAGAAAAGCTCATACACTTTTTGGCCCGACCCGGAAATCGAAGTCAAATACCTCTTGATTGGCACTTGCATACGCTAACCGCTAGACAAACGAAACAGTTAAAGTTATGGTCAATCACAAAGGAAATCTCGTAATAGCTTGTAAAAAAAGGATTTTCAAAAAGCTTTATTTTAATTCTCAAAAATGTTTATAATTTTCAGGTTAATGTTAATAAATTTATTTTTTTTATTTTTCTGGATATTTAATCAACATCATTAGTACTAAATATCTATAGTTTCATTCATGTCAGAACACTCTCATACGAAATATTGGTCACTTTTAAAGTTTTAGTCGTGACTTTAAAATAAAATCTGAATTTAAAATTATGACTTCCCATAACTTTTGAGCATTTTATGGTAGTACACTTTACACTCTGTATAAACATTTTATACTCTTTAATGATACATTGACAAATATTAGCGATCTGAGCAATCGTCCTAAATCATATTACCTATTAACATTGACCGTTGTTGCGAACCTGTCGGTTGTGCAACCAGTGGTTGTGGGCGCAGCGTACCGTCGCCGGCGCAGTCTCCCGCACAGTCTCGCAGTGAGTGGAAAACAACAGAGTGTTGTGATAAAAGTGCAGTTTCGTTTCTAATAGTGATACTGTGCTTCAATTTCAGTTCAGGTATATTTTTTTATTATGTTATCTACTGGTTTCATTGTGTAATTTGAGTTGCACATTATATTATTAGTATACATTTTAGCACATGTGCTCATCATTAGAAAGAAGCACGATGCACCTAACTTTTCATGAATAAATCTTTCTTTTACGTTATTTTGTATTAATTTTAAGTCATAATTGTAATAACTCCACAAACCGCACACATGGCAGTCTGATAAAGACTGCTGAACCAGACTGCTGTTAAACGTATTATAGCAGAATGACAATGTTACTGTTTGCAAACTTGACACTACGCTATAAAATATAATAAGTTAGAAACATTTTTTTAATTTCACTAAGATGTTGCGTGAGTGATTTTGCGTGAGTTTGAATGTATGAATATATAAACCTACAAGGTCAAAAATACACGCAATAATTTAATTACATGACTAGTGATGACTATCCATTTCACAGTGGGCCATTGCGACAGTTGAGATATACGAGTATGCGAGGAATACTGGTTGAAGATTTCACATGCATGCAAACTGTTAATAAAAAAAAGGCAGTTTTATAAACTTCTTTTAGAATAATAACAAAGTAATCTATATCTCCAAGACATCTATATCTCCAATGTGCGCTTCTAAATTTATATTCGAATTAATATTTGCAACTGGTAAACTTTTAAGGCTGGAAAATGATATATTGATAAGTTACATTAAAAATTATAAATGTCAACAAAACTACAACGTGAATTTTGGTGGAATTTGGACATATTTTTCATTTACAGTAACTGCAACAGGGAAATGTAGCCCTGACATAAATAATTTTGTATTGTTCACGATTTTTTAAACCATTTTGATAAAATGCAAACGCGTTATGACGATTTCCCGTTAAAACTGATAACCACGTTAAGTAATCAGAAATAAATAAACAACAAATGATAGTACGTCGAAATAAAAAAAAAGCAGCTGTCAATTATTTAAATTAAGATCTCCACCAGTTATAAAGATCATCAGATGTATCAATATCTATTATTCAGCAAAACAATTGGAATATGTCAAAGAAAAACGAAAACTACTAAAAGAGAGGTGCAACTTTGCTTGAACAAGAAATTTTTGGCAAAAAAATTAACCTTTGGGTAACAATGGTTTTTTAAACGTCTTATATAAGGATATGTTCACATCAGATGCGACTTATATCTGTGAGCATCTCCATAAGAAACTAAACCACCATCGATGGCAACAGATGCTTCGAAAGTAATTATGACAAGAATGGCACAATGGTAGAGTTACGATGTAAGTTTGAATTTTTAAATTAACTAGATATAAACACTCGCAAGAACATGTACCTCATTATACGGATAATGAGAAAATATTGTAATATCATAATACAGCAGAATATGTGTCAATAAAATAAAAATTAAATTTAATCCCAAAATGTATGATAAGAAAACATTTCTTATACATCGCGTATGCGTATCCTTACTTCTTAAGGATATCTTTATCAATCCTTTCTTCAAATAACTGTTGCATTTTTATTTGAGGATCAATAGTAAAAGAAAATGCAATATGTAACTAAATGTATAATGAAACTAAAATAAATCTCATAATTCGGTGCGTGCAGAATAGTACCATTTGGATCTGTTAGTAGAGTAGTTGCCAGTTCCATCATTAAATGCAACTCACGATCGAATAAACATTCAACGCGTACAGACAAATGTATTCTAGATTTCATCACAATCATATCTGTTACCATGCTAATGCAACAATATACTCATGAGTTGATGGGTTGTACCCCCGGGTGATGAGTCAACCTCCTCCATTTTCATTTTAAACAGAAACTTACTAAAAATAAATTCACGTTATTACGATCAGGATAACACGTTGTATGTTGTTTAAACATAAAAAAACGTTGTATCTTCTAATTCGGCAATCATTTTAAGCTTCAATATCAGCAATAATCTATAGTCAATCTGCACGTAAAAAACAAATTTTGAGAACTTACAAATAAACTTAAAGTTTGTACTACATTTTGAAACGTATTCTTAAGATCAGCACATATTGAAACTTAAGTAAAAACTTTACACAAAAATCTCGTGTGTGAATCCTAGTAAATAGTTTTTACTCCAGGAGTTTAAAACTTTCGTAAACTTAATTTTTGTTAAAAAAGGTGACAACATTAAGTTTCCGTAAAATTTTATCCATATATGTATCTGCCGTAAATGTTACTTCCAGAAAACATTGACACAGAAAAATTAAGAATTGAAAAAAACTACGATTCACCCCTGTGTAGATTATATTTTTATGATGAATTAAAAATATTATGCATAAGTTTCATTGGTTATTAATGTCTGCAAATTATTACTATATAATAATTTGAATTTTCAATCAAAGCTTGACCATAGATTACACATCTTTTTAGGAGCTCGAATAAAACTATTTAATTAAGTAATCAACGTAACAATATTCCGGGTAAAAACAGATTTACGTTAAAATCAGCGATCGTAGATCACGGTCTTACGTTCACCTGCAGTTGTATTACGAAGCCTAAGTAGGGCAGATAGTTCACAGCCAGCCTACTATTATGATCAATAACATGTTTGCACACATAGATTACGATCTTACCCAGAGCTACGCTTGCATTGCGATGTGTATCAGAAATATTATACTGTGTGTTCTAGTTATAGCAGTAAACTGAGCTTACATTTAAAAATTATATAAAAAGTGCAGTTTTCTTTTTTATTTATTTCGCATAACATTTATTTCACTTTCTAATTATTTTTGTTAGTTTTACTATTTTGTAAGACAGTATAGTAAAAACAGCATCAATATTTTATATGACAAATGTGACGTTCTATTTTATATTTTTAATGCAACAACTTGTGATAGAGGATAACTTTCCTATTGCGGGGATTATATTTTCAAAATAAAATTATAACTTAATTTTTCTGAAAACTATTGTTCAGCCTCTTTAGTCGTTTATTTTTATTTATTACCACCATTTCCACATTATCTTTTAATAGCGTTACATAGTGTTAAATATACATAACTTGTTACAAATATTATTCGTATCTCAACAAACTTAAGTAAAAATGGAAGTTCTTCTTAATTAATTGAATTAATTCATCTTTAGTCTTTAAAGTTGATTACATACTCTTACGTTGTCATAAGTGTCGTGTTAAGCTTATTATTCATTCGAGATAGATCTCACGCAACACATACATAAAAGAGCCTGTTAGTCAAGTTCGTTACAGTAATTAATTCCTAATGTTCCTTTGACTAAAGTAATCCATTTAATTAAAATAGCTGCTAATGGTTGTTGGCAAAACAAACTAACTCATAATATGTACTTACAGTACTTATTTACTTATGGGTAGTTACCGGTTTCTGGCACGATTAAAAAAGATCATAAAACCAATTTCAAAAATGGAAAATATACTAAAATAATACAGTTGAACCCTCCTCTTCGGTCTGTTAACGTGAAAATCTTTTTTTTAATATATAAAACGTATTATGTAGTTTTTATGTAAGTTAATGTTGAAAGTTATTTTCAACCTACTTCTTAGTATAGTTAAGAAATCTAAATTTGTTGTTTATTTACTTCGGATGACAAATCAGGAAGTGGATAGTCTCTTTACTGGCTATTAGTACACACATAGAGTTTGGGTGGTTCATATTATTTTTATCAGATTGCGCCATCTGTAATTGTGATCTGGTGAATGTTCGTTGCAAGAACATTTAACTTCCTTATGTACATATGTATCATAATGTTATAAGACTATATTTATTATTGCTATTTATATAAGAATTCCTTACAAGTTTTTTTAAAAACCGTATATGTTCTGAATGATTTGATACCAAACTGAGTCAGGTGGATTAGGAGATGAATCACAGAATACTATACCTATATATTTGTTTTGTGGGTGCAAAAATATTACAATCAGAATTTACGAGTAGTGCGTGCTGAAAGAAAAAAACACTGCATCTCGTGCCCATTGGTTTAATATATAACGTTATTATGTAAATATTTCTAAGTGATGACAGATTAAATATACAGAGCGTCACTACTTATATTTATTCCGTGAGTGCCATAAGAGGCGACTAAGGGAACAAACTACGTATCACATCACTGCAAAGAGAAAGCAAAACTGAAACAAACCCCTTACCAACTCGTCTAGTCAGCGTGGCATAGTGGGTCAAAACCTCCTTTCTAAGGAGAGCCCCATGTCCAGCAGCGGACCATTAAAGGCTGTTGATGATGACGATTATGTTAATATAATAATTACATTGCGATACGACATTATCGAAAGTTAACAAACATACAAAAACACAATGCAATACAACCGCATTTTCATTGCATTTAAATTATAGGTTTACTCTGTATAATACCTAAGTTCGTGCTATGTAAAGTAATATAATCATTATTCATCCTCCTTTCACTATTAACATCGCAGTATTGTTACTTAACATCCTTAAGACAGGTGTTTAACTCTTGGGAATCGGAGATAGGGGCGGTCGTTCTACGGATTCGCTCTAAGAACACCGCCCCTGGGCCAGATGGGATACCTGCCCGAGTGCTGGCGCGAACCCTCGACCACATGTCGGATCGCCTCGGGGAAGTCCTAAATGCCAGCTTGGCGACCGGGCGCTTTCCTGAGGGTTGGAAGAGCGGGAAGCTGGTCCTGCTACGGAAGCCGGGACGGCCGGCCGATTCGGTCGCGGCCTATAGGCCTATCGTGTTGCTGGACGAGGTGGGTAAATTGTTTGAGAGGATACTCTCTGCCCGCATCGTCCGGCACCTCTGCGAAGTTGGCCCCGATCTGTCGGACGCCCAATACGGGTTTCGAGCCGGGCGTTCGACAGTCGATGCTGTGTTGCGCCTGAGGGCCGTGACCGAAGAGGCGGTGAGCGGTGGCGGCGTGCTGTTGGCGGTGTCGTTGGACATCGCCAACGCATTTAATAGTCTGCCATTTAGCTGCATCAGGGAAGCACTCCACTACCACGGGGTGCCAGAGTACCTGAGGCGGCTTGTGGCAGACTATCTTAGGGAGCGTACCGTCATGTACGAGGACTGAGATGGCATTCTGAGGCAGCGGCCCATGTCGTGCGGTGTTCCACAGGGGTCTGTCCTCGGACCACTCCTGTGGAATATGGGATACGACTGGGCCCTTCGAGGTCGTCTTCCCCCCGGGCTGGGCGTAATTTGTTACGCCGATGACACATTGGTCACGGCCCGGGGGGCGAACTTTCAAGAGGCGGCGCGCCTGGCCACCGTGGGAGTCTCTTTGGTGGTCGGGCGCATTGAGGCGCTGGGTTTACGAGTGGCCCTAGATAAGACGGAGGCCCTTTTGTTCCATGGGCCCCGTCGTGGTCCACCACCCGGCGCCTCTATCGTAGTCAATTCGGTCCTCGCACCGGTTCAGGCCCAGATGAAATATCTGGGCCTGATCCTCGACGGCAGGTGGCTCTTTGACGAGCACTTCCGACAGCTTTCTCCAAAGCTGGTCAGCGCTGCTTCTGCCCTTGGGCGACTTTTGCCGAATTTGGGTGGAGCCAGCGTCGCGACGAGACGGCTATACACGGGGGTTGTCCGGTCAATGGCGCTGTATGGTGCACCGGTGTGGGCGGCGGCTCTGACCGCCCAGAATAGGGCTCGCCTCTGGCGCCCTCAGAGGATATTGGCGGTTAGAGCCATACGCGGTTACCGCACCGTATCGACGGAGGCGGCGTGCGCCTTGGCCGGCACTCCCCCGTGGGATTTGGAGGCGGAAGTGCTCGCCGAAGTTTATCGGCGGACGGCTGACTTCCGGGCGGGTAGCGGCATACGGCCCCCGCCCGAAGAGGTACCCGAGTGGCGTGAGGCCGCTCGTCGAACCACAATGGCTCGTTGGTCGTCCCGGTTGGAGACTCCACGTGCTGGCTTTGCCCTCGTGGAGGCTCTCCAGCCGGTCATCGCCGAGTGGGCAGGGCGGCAGCACGGGACCCTTTCCTTCCGACTGACGCAGGTCCTTTCCGGGCACGGTTGCTTCGGGAAGTATCTGCACTCGGTCGCCAGGAGGGAATTGAGTCCCGCCTGTCACCACTGCGACTGCAGTGAGGACTCGGCTCAGCACACGCTAGCAGTTTGTTCCGCCTGGGCGGCGCAGCGTGGGGTCCTCACTGCAGTTATTGGAGGAGACCTCTCGCTATCGGCCGTCATACGCTCCATGGCCGGTAGCGACAGTTGTTTTACCGCGGTCGCAACCTTCTGCGAAGACGTAATTTCGCGGAAGGAGGCGGCGGAGAAGGCCCGGGAGGACGATCTCCACTCGGACTCAATTCGCCGCCGGCGAGCCGGGCGGCGGAGGCGCGCATACCAGCGCCTCATGCCGCCTTGAGTGTGGCCGCGGGTGGACAGGACGAGTTTTCCCATCCATCCGCTATAATGGCCAGCCGCGAGGAGGTGACGTGTGCGTGTGCCGTACGTCGCCTAAATAGAGAGTTTATCCGCAGACGGTGCCCGCTTTAGCGGGCAGGCGCTAGGAGGGATCTGGATGTCGTAATAACAGCGGTTCCCGGATTCCTCCTATCTCAGGCGCAGAGTGGCACACCGTGTGGTTTTAGTCGGTCCGATTCCGACACACCACCCCGCCGTAAACCCCGGTGGGGTGACGGCTCGAAGGGGTTTCTACACGTTAAAAAAAAAAAAAAAAAAAAAAAAATGTGTTTAACTCTTCATTGAGTGCTCCCTGCAACGTACCACCAACCCGTGGTCCGAACCGGTCCTCACACATATAAAGAACAACTCTCGCACCCGCCTTCGTGTATGTACGTCAGCGTGGTCAAAAGTAGCCTATGTTACTCGCTCATAACTTACCTACTCATCGGTAAAAGAACTTTAAAAATTGGTTTAGTGGTTAAGGTGTGAAAGCCTAACAACCAAACAACCTAATATTCGTATTTATTATGTTAGTTGTGATATTATTAGCTCAAAATTAACAAACAAAACACAATCATATGTAATTAGAGAAGTGCTACAGCTAACAAAAGTGACATAACACGAACGGTAAACTTCAATTAATCATTTACAAAAACTAAGTCGCTTAAATAACTTTAACACAACGACCGTATGCACGTAAGCTTTAAATACACATGTACACACTATATAGTTACGAAGTTAGTGGCTTAAACTTGACCTTATTTGACACTTGTACACAATGAATATTCTCTGAAATCCTTTTAAAGCAAATATGGCACCTGGCATATCGTATTAACAACACTTAATGTTTATATGCTAAAGAAGCCCTGATGTGTGCTACTCCTTCACACAAAAACGTCTGAACAGATCTCGAAGAAAATTAGTACAGAAATAGACTACAGTCTGGAATAGTACTGACTACTTTTTATACTTGAAATTGTGACAATAATTTCTATGTAAAAACAAAATTGAATGAAACGCTCTTCGTGCTCGTTTAAACTTATTTCTAATAAAGTTACTTTTTGAAATTGGCAATTTAATTGATTTTGTGTAATTGCAGAATCCAAGGTTGGCTATTAGACCAATTTTGGTAGTCGCTTATCAATGTAGCTTATTTGCCCCCTGTACCTTTACGTATATTACGTGGCGACTTCCACATACAACGCAAGCAAAAGAGTGTCATTTACTACAGTGTCATTTACCGAACATACACTAAACAAGAAATTTTCGAAATTTGATTACAATATATACAATTTCCTAACATCAATAGTTTGGCCTTGGTCCTCCAGGAATGTTCACCTCGCCTGGTCGGAGTACCCTACCTTTGTGTTGGAGGAGCATAACACCCGTTCTCCCGCAGTGTTGACCGCGACGTATGTTAAATCATCCTTAACTCTTTCAACGTCTATCAACGTCTATTCACATTAATTAAAAACGTGCTTACTGCACCAATGACGACAGGGAACATCTAAAATAGAACGTTGTTGGTGTAATTTGGTCGGACGAAGGTAGACGTCCTTGGTGGTCAAAGGGCTAAGATATATTCTAAAGGATGATTTATTCTCTTGACAACACAAAATATTATAAGGGTTTTAAAGGTCATTGCCTCTCTGTCTAAAACGTATAATGTTTAAAGACAGTAACGAGTTCTGGTCGGCGAGACCGAGTTTTGTGTACAAGTCATTAATATGCAATTATTTAAACTCGACACTAAGCAAACACGTTTTGTTGTCTTTAACAATAAAGCAATGGATTTTATCGTTGTTTTCATAGAAAAGCTTTTGTTTCCTTTCGTTTAATTCATAATTTACATAGAGTTTAGGAATCAATTCAGATTTTTGTTGAGAAATGATTTTTTTTCTGAAGCTTTAAGATAATCATTTTACGTACATCTTGCATCTTAAAATTAGAGGACAGTGGCAGGCATATATGGTACTTTTGGACCGCTTTGCGTATCTTATAATACGGATTATAGTTGCATTTATTTTGCTAGTATCATCAAGAATAACAGTTATAATACCCAGATTTTTGGAACTTTGCCGCAGGTATTTCAGTTTGTAGTTTATTTAAATGACAGCTGGCTGCCAGCCTGAATTATCATGGTGACAGCAATATAATATAACAGCAAATATGTAGGATAACTATGACTATGATATAGAGGCCTATATGATATATGGTACAACTATGATGGTAGCGAATGCGACTGCTTTGTTTGAGGTCTCGGGTTGAATCAAATGTGTGTATGATCTGTAAATGTTTGTTTCAGAGTTTGGGTATTTTCTATGTACAATATGTATGTATTTATAAAAAAAACTATATAAGTATTCTATCAGTCAGTCTAGTTGTCAAAATACAAGCTCTGCTTAGTTTGAAACTGGTTGGCGTTGTGTGTTAAATGACCGAAATATTTTATTTATTTTTAATATGTATTCCACTAAGATTTACATAAACTTCTCAAAGTTAGCAAATACCTTAAATATTTCGACTAAATTTAATTGCTGTATACTAAACTGTAATTATTACACACAAAAATTGATGAAAGTTAACACAAGACCGAACAGACTAGAACTAATGGTGTATTGCACGGATAACGTAAAGGTTTACTCGTAAGCAGTCACCTTGCTAGTCTTTACTACGCCTGAATGTTGTGAGAATTCGATCCCAACATAAAACACTTTGCGTGATCCACAAATTGTTCTTCTTAGTTTGGGTGATATTTGAGTTCGTTTCACGTATATTTGTAGTGCAAGAGTTGTTTTAAAAAAAAAAATCATTTAACTGAATCGGTAGTGCAGCAGTAGCGAATGCGATTGCTTTGTTTGAGGCTCGGGTTGAATCAAATGTTTGTATGATCTGCAAATATTTGTTTCGGAATCTGGGTGTTTTCTTTAATATGTATCATCTTCATCATCAACAGTCTATTGCAGTCCACTGCTGGACATAGGCTTCTTCCATTGCACGCCACTCTGACCTATTTTGGGCTTCTTGACATACATATTAGTATGTAATTACAAAAAATATAAGTAAGTATATTCTGTCCATCGGTCTAGTTTTTCTAGTACAAACTCTGCTTAGTTTCAAACTAGATGCCGTTTTATGCGAATAAAAAAAAATACCATGTCAACACTATTATTATAGCTCAAATTTTATAAGTAACTAATTGCAAAATTTTAAATCCATATAGTAAAGCGATTCAACTCTTACATATATTTTATGGTAACGTGAAAATAAGTATCTAACTGCGTTAAAACACAAATGATTCAGTGATTTATTTTAACCTTACAAATTATATTGCCATAATGGTTTGCTCATCAGTTTACCCAATAAAATTTATAAAAAAAGATGGCATTCAGTATAAGAAGATAATGTGAACATGAGGCAAGATATAATTTCGCAATGTAATCACAAAACCCTTGTGCATTGAATTATGGTGAAGAAACAAAGTATGAAATAATGGTTTTTATTTTTAATGTCGTGTAAACCTCAACAGCATTCACAATCTCGTAATAACTTTTAACTACTTATACATTATAATTTTATTAAGATGTACAACGTTTGTTAGATTTTTATCGTGACCTGTCAAGAGGTTAAAAAGATCGTAGAAAACAGAGAGGTGTATTGTTTATTCCACCAACAACGGCCTGGCACCAAAATTGAGAGGGAGTACAACGTGCTTATAATAATGATACACAATGGCATGTATTAAATTTTGATTCATGTTATTGTTTGAGAATTTCTAAGGAAGCAAGTTATAATAAGGTGCCTGTCAAGTCAAATCATTATCTTTTTATTCAACGTCAAAATGATAGACGCTGCATATTTTTATGTAAGATGCTATGCCGTGATGTTATTATTAGCTATTGTAAAATCATTTATAATTCAAACCTCAAACTGATAATGCAGGATAATTCAGGTGTATTTTAAGATGTTGTATGTAGCGTAAACAAATGAAATAGCTTATTTTAAACCTAAGAATCCACCCCAAAACAAAATATGCGTGACCAGGTTTGACTGTCAGTGACAAAGCGTGACTAAAAATGAATGTTAGTCACACCTTGTCATACTATTGTGTCCGAATACTTAATAAGTTTCCAACTCTACTGGGATTTGTCAACGATTACAATGTCCGAGAAGAAACTAGTTTTGTTTAACAGGCGATTACTTATGAAAGATGTAACAATAACATTTGATTACACCAAATAATGTGTACAAAGAAACACGTCCGCAACAACAAGACTTGTTGACTAAATTGTTGCTAGGGTTGAGATAGCAACAAACCTCCCTATACCAATCTGAATTCTAAATAAAGTGACAGTGTATCGGAGTTCAAAAATATTTTACATTCGCTCATATGCTATTTGATCAAAGCAACTAACTATCGTTCAAGTAAATAGTAAAAGTCGACAAAATGTTCAAATCACAAGTAACATGGGCATCGTAACCATTTGTTAAAAAAAACTTCTTTTAACAATTAATATATCCACGGCAGTGTTGAAAGTAAGAATAAAAAAGGTAAAATAAGGTGAAAGAAGTAAATAGAAATGATAAATAAATATTTCGGACATTAGACACAAAACGTCGTCTAGTTTCAAACTAAGCAGAGCTTGTGCTATGATAACTAGACTGAGTGATAGAATACTTATACACTTTTTTTGGTAAATGCATACATATTATACATAGGAAACACCCAAACTTTAAAACAAATATTTGCGGATCATACAAACATTTAGTCCGACCCGGGAATCGAACCTGAGACCTCATATACAGCAGTCGTATTCGTCACCGCTGCGCCACCGAGGCAGTTAAAATTACCAACCGCAAAATATAGATCAGACGTAGTCGAAAACCCATCTTGAGCCTTAGATGAGAATGCTGTCGAGTTTCGCACAATGTCCATGCACGTTTTACTATCGTATTCACAACTGGTGTTTAAAGCGTCGCCACAGTAGGTTACTGGGTCAAAGAAGTTTATACAATACGACCTTGATATCCTAACATTTTGACGCAGGATGAGAACTCTGTTCGCTTTACACTCGTGAATATTGTGTTGGATAAATATCACTTAAAATGCTCAAAGTTTGGGCAAGAAACCATTTTATGAGCATGAAGAGATCGACTCTGCATGCTCATAAAATGGTTTCTTTACTTGCCAACGAGTTACTTTGACAAAATTTGGCAGATAAGTAGGTAATTTATCATTTATCATACGATCAAATAACTTACAATTCACCGTACTGTACTACTGATGTATTCAAACGAAAATTGAATAGGTACCTGAAACAAATATATATATATAAATATTAATTACACATTTTTTTGTAAATTCATCAACATCACTTGGCATGCCTCTATACCCGTGATAACATATAAAGCCCCAATTGATCTATTTCGCCACTATAGAACATCGTTATAAAAAGAAATTATCTCAAATACAATGCCATATGAAGAAAATTAAAAAAAAAATGCAAGATATACAAATTTTCTAAACAACATGCAAATAAGAAATGTGTATAATTATGTTGCCCTCGTCTGTACACTACAGCAAATCTATTATATCTTTTTCGTTTATAATGGTCACAAAATATACTCGCAGAGAGCGGTCAAGTAAACGTGTTGCAAAACCAATTACGGAAGCTACATAAACCTTTATATAAATAAATTGCCCAGACTATACATAAAGGTTACGAGCCAATAGCTAATGAGGTTAATGGGTCTGGTCTGGTTTAGACCGTGAATACATCGACACCGATTCTATCGATACAAATGTGAGCTGAAAAAGATAATACTGAATCGTTATCATTAAAGACAGGAAGTCATAATCGTTTATTTTCTTTCTCCTTCTTTTTTATTTTTTTATTATCTGTACATATATACATATAAATAAAATTGGATTGTCAGTTTGTGATATTGAAATAACCGCTTTTTACTACATGTATATGAATACAAGTATACATATGATATATACACCAACATAACATTTTTTACAATTTTTGTCTGTCTCTCTGTCTGTTTGTTCCAGCTAATCTCTGGAATGCTAATCTCGATTTCGACTAGACTTTCACTGACAGATAGCTGATGTTATAGGGAAAAACTTAGGCTACTAAGATTTTAGAATTTTGGAATTATAAAAAATTTCATGCGGACGAAGTCGCGGGTGCAGCTAGTATTATAAGATCATTCATTTGTTTCATCCTACTGAAGAACAACATTCACGCATTCACGGCTTATTAAAAATTTTACTTGTAAATTTACTGGTATTGTCTTTACATATTAACTTTCACAACACACAAATTGTACTAAAAACAAATTACCGAAAGTTTCTCTTTGAGTTCCAGTACAAACTACCAAAAAAGCGAATGAATGGAAAAAAAAAATAAGAACAGATTAAGAAATCAATGTTACAGCGTCGATAATGAGGTTCAGATCAGTTCCTGAACTGTGATCTCGTTTTATGGCAAGTATATGATAAAATGTATGTGTAACGTACATACAGTCAACTTTGTTTCCTACTCTATAAAAAATTCAGCGCCCTCATAACATGTTTTTGTTCTCAGTCTGTCTGTCAAGTCTTTTTTTTTTAAACTATTATATAATACTTGGAGCAATCAAATGGAAATTATCACCAAATTTTATATTCGGCATTTTAAAAGTACCAATGGTCGCCCAGTGGTCGAAATTCGACTATAACAAAACACAACTTATAATAAATAAATTTGTATAAGCGAGCGATATTTCACGTGGTATTGCTTATATTAAATGGAGTAAATAAAAATTTTCTGTTTGATATTTAGTACGACCACAGTGACCATATAAAAAAGTAATCTATGTCTATGTCAGCACTTTGTCTATAGACAAAACGATAAACAACAGAAACAATTTGACTACAGAGTATGTATGCGTGTAACAAATACTTGTTTGTGTGTGTCAAATGCATAGTAGTGTGTGTAATATTTTATTTATTGATTTATTAGCATTATTATTGAAAAATATTAGCGTTCTGCACTTCTCCTACCCATAAACTATAAGTGTGTCAAATTTCATACTCCTCAGTCCACACAATTTTCAAAATAAAAGTAAAGTAAAAAGTAGTAGTAAGTCCAAAGTTGCTTCACGTACCATACGATTATACTCGTATAGATTATATTGGTGAGAAACAAGGTTTCATATCACAATTAAAGCAATAAATCTAAAACCGAAAGTCATTTATTCGTTGTTGTACTCGTATACTGTTACAATGTTGATATTTCGAACTTGGAACATCTACTGTGATGCTCTTTGTGATTGCTACAATTAAATACACTATTATACCAAATTAGGGTTTCCCTCAAGCGTGCTGACTCTAACTACGATCGTTGCGTTACTCTATACTTGGTTGGTTCGTTGTTAACAGTTAGTGTTATGGAAGGAAATGAATGAATTGGTAAACGAACTAACCTTCAAGAATGGATTTCTAATATTAAATTGTATGTGGAGTACTAAAACAGCTACTTTTACCTAGAAAACCTCGTTAAGAACTTCTTTTTGGTGCTGGAACAGGCAGAAATTTAGTTAAAAAGAATCATTCCAGGTTTTATAATTTTTGTGTACAACTAAACATTAGTTGAAACTCGATGTAAATCGTGTTACATTGTCTAGATTCGACTTCTCGTGCTAACACTACCAAAATGGAAGTGGCTACTTCCGTAATTCTGTGGTATATTACCTAATTATAATTACATAACATAATTGATTAATATCTACATGATCTTTATGAGTCATCACAGTAATTGATTTTATAACTTTTTATCACAGTAATTGATTTTATAACTTTTTGCAGAATTTATATTCTACTAATGTGTTTGTATGCTAAATATGAGTCTTATATAAAGTTTCACTGTTCATAGTACAGTTAATTTTCATCACTATGCTTGCAACAAATCGATTAGATCTATTCATTTTCTAAAATAAAAAAAAAATGAAATTTAAGGGTGACCTTCGATTTATATTAACCGTGAGATGTTTCATCATCATCTCAGCTGGAAGACGTCCACTGCTGGACATAAGCGTCACGCAAGGCTCTGCACAATACAAGATGTTTGACCGGAGATAAAAATAGTACCATACCAACTTTGTTTAAATATACTTGTATACAAAAAGGAACGATGAGACACTTAAAATTCGTACCTTAATGCAACATAATAAACCATATTCGCTTTACATTTTATTTTTGTATCAAACTATATTCGCGTGATATTAAAAAAAACAGAATAAATCTAAATAAATAATGACATACGAGTACATCTCTAATGGACCTAATTCTGGCCTTGTGGCTCTGTGGCCATTAGTTATTTATTTATGCAAATGATAAGACCTTCATGACCTTAATAGTGCCAAACACATTAAGCTAAAGCTAACTTTATACATTAGTGATCAGTATGACTTTGGAACCTAGTCAAACGTGTGGTACATGACTTTCTGCTAATAAAAAAAATTACATCAAACAAACACAAGGCCGACTACTTTATAACTAGTAATGCTGTAATTATATGAACATGTAATTATATGAAGCTAAAGAGCTAATCGCAGGAAAAACTGCTTTTGAATTAAAAAAAGATAATTTTTGATAACCCATTTGTTAAGGTAATCGAGCGTCAATTATAAATGATGCAAAAACGGAATAAATTAAGTCGTGACTAGAGACGCAGACAAAGGTGCCCAGTTCAGTTAGATAAGATATAAATGTTTTCGCGTTGCTAATGCAATCTCAACGAACATTAAGAAACGAACCTTTTATCAAGGAATATATCATCGCTATTTTTGCATTATAACATACTAGCTTTTGCCCGCGGCTTCGTTCGCGTGAAATTTGGTCTGCCACATTAAGTTTCGTAACAGATCATTTTAATTTTTTTTTTTAATATAAAGTATTCTATGTTACTTCTAATGCCTAGAACATGTGTACAAAATTTCATGATGATCGTTTGAGTAGTTTTCGCGTGAAACCGTAACAAACAAACGTACATTTTACTTTTTATCGTTGCACGTAAAACTACATTCGTTATTTTGTATTTTGTATATCGTGTTATAATAAACTAGCTTCCGCCCGCGACTTCATCCGCGTGGAATAGTTACTTTGGGCTGACGCTTACTTTAACCCACGACTTCGTTTATGTAGGTGAGTAAGGGAACAATTCTGTCATACATGATTTAAGCGAAACGTTAACCGTTTACGCAGCGTAAACAGCGGAAGCTCTCAATAGGAACAAAGTCTCCCGATTTTGAAACATTCTTCATTGGTGCTCCGTTCCTATTGATCTTAGCGTGATGATATATAGCCTATAGCCTTCCTCGATAATAGGCTATCCAATACAAAAAAAAAATTTCAAAACCGACCTGTAGTTACTGAGATTAGCGCGTTCAAACAAACGAAAGAAACAAACTCTTCAGCTTTATAATATTAGTATAGATAAGATGAAGGAAATCATTGCTTGGCGTTTTATATTTTTAACCCTATTGCAAATAGTTATTGAATATAACGTTATAAATGGTTATGAACGGATAAAAAATAATGTTAATTATTATTTTAAACTTATGTAACATATGATTCTTTTAAAAGTGAAAGAAAATATCCGCATAAATTAAAATAAATTGCTATAAGTTATCTATCTACCGTGAGTTAAACTAAGCGACGGCCTGAAACCAGTATGCCTTTTTCCCTAATAAATAGTGAGGGAAAACTTAGTGCCAGGAAGTGAAATGTTTTGTCTTAGAGCTTATTGTTATTATTATTAACAATAAAATATTTCGCACTTAGATTTGACCAATAATATTATGTAGTTGTTTGAAATCACCTATGCCAACTTCGACGAGAAAGAAAAATTGGTGTCTATGTGTTAAATGTAAGTTTTTTTAAGAGTAAATGTTTGTACTAAGCATAAACACAGAGGCTACAAACATTTAACATTTTTTTTTTTCAATAATGTTATATTCTATAATATTCGAACTTGAAGATAAATATTCTAGCTCATGTCGTAGTCACAGAGTAAGGAAATTGATACGAATTTTATTTTCAAGTTTTTTTGTAATAGATTTCCTAAATTCAACTTTGCACAATTATTCGTACAAAATACTACTTTTAAAAATAAAATAAAAGAACTTATTTGGGTCACAAAGTGGCACAAAATGTTTAATTACTAGAGAAACTACATTCAACGACTAATACTAATATATAGTTACCACTCGAAGGCCAGCAAGTTAACAAAGTAACGGACCAGTGACAGTAGAAGCCTTTGCCTCGTGAGCAAGGCATTGATGAACAGTATCAAGTTTGTATTGCCGTATCTCCATGCGAATCTAGATAGCTTAGCAGCTCGTTTGGTACCTATGATTATTATAGGTATGTTTTCTGTATCTGCTACTATACCATATATACTATATTTGACATAAACTGTCAAAAGGTCAAGTGCCAAATGCAGCCTATATAGTCATAAATTTTACCGTAATCTTAGATGTCTCTGCAACAAGTTCATACAAACTAAGTTATTTTTGTTATTTACAAACACAACCTTTGGTAATGATCTTGAACAAAATATTTCTTCCTTAATGACTTTCTCTATTCAAGTAGGTTACTCGCGGTGTTAATTGCCTAACACCAAGGTTACAGGCCTACTCTTACACATATAATGCAATATTTTCTAATCGGAATGTAAAATAAAAGGCAATCTCCATTGAATAGAATACAAATTTACTTTAAAAAGTACACTTTTAAAAAAGTATACACTTAGTACGTACTTTTTGGGCGCATTTGCGCTTGCTCCATTGCACCTGTTGTCTTAGCCCAAACCAGTGTCGCTGCAGACGTGACGAGAAACAGACGTTTGGAATTTAGGTTAGGTTATGTAAACTTTTGTAATGTTATGCTGTTATTGACGATCTAAAGAAATAAGGCTTATAGTGGAAGATTTTTACAAACCATTGTTTACCGTAGACAATGAATTGCGAAGAGAACATCATATTAATAAAGAATGAAGTTTAAATCAAGCATTTGTTATTAATATTTTTTTTAAATTCGAATGACAATAAAAGTCTTAGTGCCTAGTGAAAAAGTTTAAAGCCTTTTAGTTAAGTTTAGCCATTGTGTGTGATCATTGCATATTTTCTTTTCACCATATTATTTTATAGCTCATAAAAATAACTGCCAGAGAATGGGGACTTCTGGTGGTGAATTCTAGCGGTCGGTGATAGTAATGCGACCTGGTCGTAAAAATGCGATTGGGTAACAACAACATCTAGAACAATCAATTTGGTGGGGGAACCTCTGTGGAGTCCCCCAGGGATAGGGTCTGACCAGGCGCGGCGTTGATCCTGGAGGAGACCTGAAATAATACGGCCCGGGTCCCCTACAGAGTGGGACGCCTGCGACCGGACGTTGGGTGGTTTTTAATGGCAACACCACATACTCCTGGCTCCTCCTTGAGAAGCCAGAGATCAGAAGAGATTTTCCACCCCGTCAACAAAAAAAAAGGTCATATTAATAAAACAAAGGCAACTAATATCTAAAACAAATATTTGCATCAAGTAATATTATACTTACATACTTACATATATTACATAAGTAATATCCACTTTGCGTTTGTTAATGCTGAACTCATTAATCAAAACAATCTTAACCTTTACAACTATGAGATACATTTGTGAAGGTAAAAATTAAAACAAGCTATATTTTGTCTTGAATTCATCTTATTTTAGTTATTTGACTAGATACTATGGTTTGGTCACATGTCAAGGTAATTGGCTATTTTCCCATTCTCTATGTTAACATAATATATCTCGTTGTAACATGTATAACAATGCATATACTCGAATTGCCTGTAATTTTGTAATTAGTACACTAACGTGTTAAGAAATTAAGTGTCAAATAATACTCGTATTCATTGGGCAATCATCTACCCTTTTTTTATTATATTATTTTTAAATCTTTGCTTGCCTTACATAAGTATTATTGTGCAATGCAATATTGCAAATATTTTCTTAAGTGTATATTTTTTAATTGTTTCAAATAATTAAAAATTGTAGATTCCGTAGCATACTTGTGCTTAAACAACTACCAGTAAACAAAGTCCACTGCTAGACATAGGACTCTCCTTAACAAGTAGGTTTTGGCTTAATATAAAACGCTAGCCAGACGAATTTGTGGTGTTGGGTTTGTTTCAAATTTTCCTTCTCTTTGTAGTCATATTTTCCTGAGTAGTTTGTTCCATTAGTCGCCTCTTACACCACCCACGGGATAAATATGGGTGGTAACACTACGTATTCTTAATCCGTCACTACACGGACCTGTTTAACATGTGATTAGTATAAAGTTTACCAAAAGAATATTGGGGGAAGTGCAGATTAGGTTATTTTCGGTTTAAGTACTACTGTCACTAGCTAAATGGTTGGTAATAGATACTGTAGGTTTAATTATCTTACATTTTATGGTGTGTATAGAGTATTTGCAACGGTATGATTTATGTGGTAATCATTAAGGAACTAATCGTGCTCCAGTTCCCACATAACTTTGTGTAAAGTTACTTTGCGTCCACTGCAGCAGTGACTACTTGTTTCTACATTACAAACACTTTACATTATGAATGAAAAATAAATACGTTACTAAATGACAGACAGGTATGTACAAAAAAATCGTATTTTTAATAAAGTTTAAGGAAATAAATTGTTGTTTATCACCTCAGGGATTTTAATTGCTGAATTTTTTAATGAAGTTTGGTATTTCTTTTTAAGTTTAATAGTAAAATAAATTTTTAAACACATTCATATATATTTGATACTTTGTCCGTGTGGTGACAGGTTAAGAATATAAAGTGTCCCCACTCCTATTCTTCTCATGAGTGTCGTAAAAGGCGACTGAGACAACATCCATTGCAAAGAGAAGGAAAACTTTAAACAAACCCTATACCTATAACAACAACACGTCTGGCCAGCGTGGTATAGTAAGCCAAAACCTCCTTGCTAAGAAGAGGCCTATGTACAACGTAAGACTATTAAAGGCAATTGTTGATTGTAAAAATTACCCAAATCAGTGTGACAGTTTTCAAGTTTTATTCAGACTAACGAACATCAACTCATTTATATATATGCAATTAATTAAAAAGAAATATTTCCGTATATATCCGTTTTTTTATTAAATCTGACAATAATGAATATTCTTTTTCACGGGAATTAACACGTTTTTTCAGACTACGTAATTCATCCTTTATTTACTGACCTGACCTGGTTCACTAGCCGTGTTCACAGGCTTCACACTGCTTTCAGCCGGAAACTAAAGGAGTTATAATTAAGACACGGATGTTTGTCTGAAAACTTTGCCATATCCGAACGGTTACACAACGACGAAAACGAGAGAGATTGTACCTATAAATAAATAACCACACGCGTCTCACACACTGCTATTTAATTCCAAATTAGGTAGAACCTGTGGTAATTAAACTGCTAATAAACATTCTTAAATATTTTTAAATACATACATGTTATAGATAAATTACACCCAGACCCACACAAATATTTGTCCTGGTTGGGCATCGAACCCACGGTTTCTGGCTTAGTAGTCAGGGCTACTAACCAGTTGACCTACCTCAACTATCTACGTTATACTTATCTCAATTACTCTTTTAATTTAATTGATTTATATTCTAAACAGAAGTCATTTGTACGACACACTGCATCAATGAGCCTCCGGTCTGGGACTCACCAAAGAAACACGACAGTACGGATACTGACGCTTTAGGTTCTTCTTCTGTGGGAGGGTAGTACTGCGTACAGTCGTTCTTTGTAGAATGAAATAAAAATATTTGGATGCTCCAAACAGACAGTTTTTACTTAAGTCAAACCAAACAGCTTTACAGTCCATTTTTTACAGGCAACCATTATCAACATTAATATAATCAAAAAATATCACAAACATCGTTAACATTAATTTTCCCTTCAGTGTGGATTAGGTTCGAAACATATTCTATTAACAAAATCATATTCTAAATATTGTTACCGTATCCCGCTAATAATATCCAGTAAAATATAAATAAAATTTTGCAGTCACTTTCATTTATTTATACGAATCACTTTAAAACATTTGATATCGAATAAAAAGACAAAAAAGTTTAATATGTAAACAAATGAAGAGTCGACGTAACAATCACAAGGTAATGCCATTGCGCTGTTTCTTTATGTAATACTTACGTAAAGCAATGTTGTAATTACCGTCATATATATATTGGACATATTGCACACTTACTTCACTCTTTGATGGCAATGCTGATTACAAATTAAAAGGTCGGGGATTATTTTTCATAGTATAGAGACAAATAAGCAGACTATCACCGCCGCGTTGCCAGTGAACATTTGCAATGAAGGGACACAAGTGTGTTGCTGCCCGTCGTGTTCCGCTCCGCAAGGATTAGAGGGAAAGAACCCCTTTCAGCCTCAGTAAAATCATGGTCTTATTCCAGTTTAGTCGTTTAGTATGTATCTCCCACGAATTACAACAATATTGAATTACCTATGTTGTATTTACGATGAGTTAGTGAAGCGCACAGAGTTTGACATATCTCAAGAAGTGTCATTGTATGCACTATTATCGTATCACTTTTGGATATGTTTGTCACACTTGGTAAGTTCTTAGTAATGCTTTCGAAAGGTTCCGGATTGCCCTCCCTCGTATCAGAAATTTCGTTCGTTTCGTTCAGAATTAGGTTTATTTTCAAGATGTTTGGGACCTTAGAACCCTGTAATTTATGAAAGTATCTGTAATATTATTTTTTTACGAAAACAGTTTGAGTGCAACAAACTATGAAATAGCGTTGGAGGTTGGAGGAATGCTTATCTGGTCAGACATGAAATAAATACCGACGCAGAGAGAGCAAGAGAGATTTGGTGAAGAAGACTTAATCTTTCTTTACTCTTTAAAGTATTTTTGTACGTACCTGTTTAGGTTTTCGAAACAGACAAAAACTGATATTATTTCTTTACAACCAAACCACAGTATACATGCGTACATTGCTGATTCTTAATTTTAAAGTGCCTCTATTAAAGTGCATGTGAAGAAACCGGTTGCGGTGTGAACATTATCATTAGGCAACATTGGGAATTTTATGTGGTCATGTGAGTTCTTCAATAATTTATGAGGTGTGTATGCGGTGTGCGGGTTCATGAACGTATTTGGCATTTACTTAGTATACGACTCAATTTGCGTATATTTCGTAAATCGATAGCGGCAAAATCGCAAACCGGTGTTATTTTTAACCAAGCAACTTAAAAAGGAGTAATTCAATGTTCAGCTGTAGGAATTTTTATTAAAGAGACTTTTTTAGGGTCGATTTTTAAATACATAAAGCATAAAATACGTAAAAGAAAAACGTATTAAATGTTAATTAAGAAAAATTACAGGGACTTGGTATTGAAAAACTTAAATTTAGCACTTAAAAAATTCACTTGGGCCCACATCGATATAAGGTGGAATATTTTTATAGTATTAACTCAAAATATTTATTAATTGACTATCTATCCATATCCGAATGAAGGAAACTGGATCGATTTATGTCTTTTCATATATGAGTAATGGAAATCATATAATACTGTTACAAAATCTGTACTTCCGTGATCTTGCTGAAACCCTATACAATTGGAAAGTGACATAATTTTATGTACTTGGTCATACTTTAAACACCTGTTTAAAGTATGACCAAGTGCAAGATTGGGTTGGCATTTCGTGAATTTAATTGTAAAGTTTAAAATTTTAAATGGCAGTCCCTAAATGGAAGTTTCATCATTGATAATAAATGTTAATTATTTGTAATGAAAGACACAAAGACGAAACAATTCATTACAATTGTGTTTGTCCTCGCAAACATTTATTGACTGCAGTTACTGCTAGATGCTAAATCTAGGATTTGAGATCTTTTGTCTTCAAATGAACTCAACAACTTTTTTATTAATAATTGCTTTCCAATTTAAATTCTAAATCTTTTTAATGTTATTAATAATATTAAAGTGTGTAATCGTGAGAAGTTATATAGTGAGATTAATAATCATCTCATCATCTAACTAAAGATTTTTATTATTTTGTATATTAATATTATTTTAAGAACGTGCCAAAGTGATTCTATTCTACCTGATAAAAAGCAAGAATAGAATCCAAGAGTTTTGGTCACCATACTCATTGTGAATGCAAACAATGCAGTATGGTGACCCACAATACGACCGCGTAGAGAGATACTTTTTCACGTCTCGTTTGGGGACGATAAAGGAATGACAGTCATCGTGGCATTGTGAGGCTTACACACTTACCATGGGTAAATGTGACCTCTGCATCAATGAGCTTTCGGACTCGCACTCAACAACGAAACACGACAGCATAGATGTGCCGCTTTAGGTTGGTCTTTTGTGAGAGAGTAGTACTGCCCCGGTCGAACCGTACCATTCGTGCTAAATATAGCAGGGCTCCAATACTTTGAATAATGAATAATAGTTAATTTTCCTTAACGTTTGTTTATTGAAAGTCATGAACTTTTAAGCTCAGTGTCTGAGTTGGGTAGAGTAAAGTAGTTGTTTTGTTTTTGTAAAAAATCTCTTACAATCTTACCACTTCCAATGTAAGAAATGAAATTAAATACATATCTCAGTGCCCTTTTGCTCAACAATAGTCATACATTACGTATATTAGCGGTTAGATGAAAGCTACTAATACCAAATCTCGTTGATTACAGATCCAGAAAATGTAGCATTTTCTGGATCTGTAATCAACGAGATTTTAACCAAGCAACTTAAAAAGGAGTAATTCAATGTTCAGCTGTAGGAATTTTTATTAAAGAGACTTTTTTAGGGTCGATTTTTAAATACATAAAGCATAAAATACGTAAAAGAAAAACGTATTAAATGTTAATTAAGAAAAATTACAGGGACTTGGTATTGAAAAACTTAAATTTAGCACTTAAAAAATTCACTTGGGCCCACATCGATATAAGGTGGAATATTTTTATAGTATTAACTCAAAATATTTATTAATTGACTATCTATCCATATCCGAATGAAGGAAACTGGATCGATTTATGTCTTTTCATATATGAGTAATGGAAATCATATAATACTGTTACAAAATCTGTACTTCCGTGATCTTGCTGAAACCCTATACAATTGGAAAGTGACATAATTTTATGTACTTGGTCATACTTTAAACACCTGTTTAAAGTATGACCAAGTGCAAGATTGGGTTGGCATTTCGTGAATTTAATTGTAAAGTTTAAAATTTTAAATGGCAGTCCCTAAATGGAAGTTTCATCATTGATAATAAATGTTAATTATTTGTAATGAAAGACACAAAGACGAAACAATTCATTACAATTGTGTTTGTCCTCGCAAACATTTATTGACTGCAGTTACTGCTAGATGCTAAATCTAGGATTTGAGATCTTTTGTCTTCAAATGAACTCAACAACTTTTTTATTAATAATTGCTTTCCAATTTAAATTCTAAATCTTTTTAATGTTATTAATAATATTAAAGTGTGTAATCGTGAGAAGTTATATAGTGAGATTAATAATCATCTCATCATCTAACTAAAGATTTTTATTATTTTGTATATTAATATTATTTTAAGAACGTGCCAAAGTGATTCTATTCTACCTGATAAAAAGCAAGAATAGAATCCAAGAGTTTTGGTCACCATACTCATTGTGAATGCAAACAATGCAGTATGGTGACCCACAATACGACCGCGTAGAGAGATACTTTTTCACGTCTCGTTTGGGGACGATAAAGGAATGACAGTCATCGTGGCATTGTGAGGCTTACACACTTACCATGGGTAAATGTGACCTCTGCATCAATGAGCTTTCGGACTCGCACTCAACAACGAAACACGACAGCATAGATGTGCCGCTTTAGGTTGGTCTTTTGTGAGAGAGTAGTACTGCCCCGGTCGAACCGTACCATTCGTGCTAAATATAGCAGGGCTCCAATACTTTGAATAATGAATAATAGTTAATTTTCCTTAACGTTTGTTTATTGAAAGTCATGAACTTTTAAGCTCAGTGTCTGAGTTGGGTAGAGTAAAGTAGTTGTTTTGTTTTTGTAAAAAATCTCTTACAATCTTACCACTTCCAATGTAAGAAATGAAATTAAATACATATCTCAGTGCCCTTTTGCTCAACAATAGTCATACATTACGTATATTAGCGGTTAGATGAAAGCTACTAATACCAAATCTCGTTGATTACAGATCCAGAAAATGCTACACTAAAGCGCTATGGGAGTGGCATCTGTAGTTGCAGCTGCTGCCAAGACGGCACTAGCTATCGGCGGCCTAAGCAAGCTGACTTTTATTCCGATCATGCTTGCAGCCATGGCTTACTTCAACTACGAGGTTCTAGACCCTGAGCAACGGCCCTTTAACCAGAAGTACCTACGAGAGAAATATGACTTCATAGTTGTGGGAGGGGGGTCAGCCGGTTCAGTTTTAGCGAACAGATTATCAGAAGTTGAAAATTGGAATGTGTTGCTTCTGGAAGCTGGTGGACATGAAACTGATATTAGTGATGTTCCTTTACTATCTCTGTATCTGCATAAAAGTAAATTAGACTGGAAGTATCGGTGAGTATTTGTATACTTTGCAAATTATACGTTTTCGTAAATTATACGTTAAAACATACAACGATAAAAAACTGTACGTGCCCCTCAGAGAAACAGAAAACAAAAAAAAACTGTCTGTAAAACCTCATTAGAAATAAATTTGGCTTCGTTTAATGTCGGGTGTGTATTGACGGATTAAGAATACAGTGTCCCCGCCTCTACTCATTCCATGGGTGACGTAAGAGGCGACTAAGGGAGTAAACTACGCAGGAAAAGATCACCGTAAAGAAAAGAAAATCTTAAAAAAAGGTCCTATACCAACTCGTCGGGCTAGAGTTGTATAGTAGGCCAAAACTTCCTATCTAAGGAGAGGCCTATGTCCAGCTATGTGGACAGTGGACTATAAAAGTGACGGACTATAAAAGGAATTTAAGACTATCCAAATTTTTAAATATTCGTTCGCATCCTTTTAATATTAAAATTACTCTAATACACGTTAGTGCAATATTTCCTCTACTGGTCCTTGGAGGAGAGCTTCAATAAGCAATGGACGGAGACAGATTGATTGAAATATATTTATCAAACAACATTTAATGAATGAATATATTTATAACTACTACAACTACTTGGTTTAATAAAAATAATGAATCTTAATATTTTGCAGTACGCAACCCCAAGATACGGCCTGCCAAGCTATGATAGATAAACGTTGCTCGTGGACAAAAGGCAAAGTTCTTGGAGGCTCATCAGTTCTAAACACCATGCTTTACATCAGAGGGAATAAGCGTGATTTTGACAAGTGGGAATCTTTCGGCAACCCTGGATGGGGTTTTAAAGATGTGCTCCCTTATTTTAAGAAATCTGAGGATCAACGGAATCCCTATTTGGCGAAAGATAGTAAACATCATGGCATAGGTAATTTTTCTTTACACAATTTTAGCTTTTTTTTTATGTAACAAGTTCTTACTAGTAGCATTTGACGAGGCGGGTCGCCTCATATAATGCTACTAGTAAAGGAGTACCACGGAATTTAAGAGCCACAAGTAACAGCAGGGCAGGGGTGCAAAAAAAACATGCCAAATATATTCGTTTTTATATATCATAGATATCACATGTGATCAACTACTTGAAATTTCCTTCAACTTTATTTCTTTATATATATTTTCTTTTTATAGTAGATTAAGGTTAAGGTTAGTTGCATTCTATTAGGTGACGCATTTATTCATTTGTCCCTTATATGTTGTAAAAAAAAGTCTAATAATAGGGTCAGTTTCATGGTCACTCCATGTTTACACCACATTCACGGTGTCTCTTTGTCAACCTAGTTACGTGAATAGTCTATTATCAGTTCTTATGATACCTATTCTACTACTCTAACATATTTTAACATGGCTGTATGTACATTTTCAGGTGGATATTTAACTGTGCAAGACGCTCCTTACAATACTCCTATAGGAGCAGCATTATTACAAGCGGGCGAAGAAATGGGCTATGACATTGTGGATGTCAACGGAGCACAACAAACCGGCTACGCATGGTACCAATTCACGATGCGTAGAGGAACAAGATGTTCGGCAGCAAAAGCTTTTCTGCGGCCTGTGAGATTACGAAAGAACCTTCATGTTGCTCTTTTCTCGCACGTCACTAAAGTTCTTATAGATAAGACAACTAAGAGAGCTTTTGGTGTGGAATTTCTGAGAAATGGAAATCGACAGGTTGTCTATGCTTCACGGGAAGTAGTTTTAGCTGCTGGCGCAGTCGCTTCACCGCAGCTCCTTCTGTTGTCAGGAGTAGGGCCATCGGATCATTTGCAGCAAGTTGGAATAGATGTCATCCACGATTCTCCTGGAGTCGGCAAAAATTTGCAAGATCACATTGCCGTTGGTGGTATCGTTTTTAAAATAGATTATCCAGTTAGTTTGGTAATGAGTAGACTTGTAAATATTAATTCAGCCCTGCGTTACGCTGTTACTGAAGATGGACCATTAACATCTAGTATAGGCTTAGAAGTAGTGGCTTTTATAAATACCAAGTATGCGAATGCTACTGAAGACTGGCCAGATATAGAGTTCATGATGACCTCGGCGTCCACTCCATCTGATGGTGGTACACAGGTAAAGAAGGCTCACAGTCTGACAGATGAATTCTATAACAGTGTGTTTGCAGAACTAAACAATAAAGATGTCTTTGGTATATTTCCTATGATGCTCAGGCCTAAGAGTCGTGGTTTTATTAAACTGCGATCGAAGAATCCATTAGATTATCCTATTATGATACACAATTACTTAACACATCCTGACGACGTTGGAGTTTTAAGAGAAGGTGTAAAAGCTGCTATTGCTGTAGGAGAAACGACAGCAATGAAACGATTCGGTGCTAGGTTTCATAGTAAACCTGTACCCAATTGTAAACACTTGCCCTTGTTCACAGATGAATATTGGGATTGTTATATCAGACAGTATACGATGACAATTTATCATATATCTTGCACAGCTAAGATGGGGAATTCGAGTGATCCTATGGCAGTGGTGGATCCAAGACTTCGAGTATATGGAATAGAAGGTTTGCGTGTAATAGATGCAAGTATAATGCCTACTATAACTAATGGCAATATCAATGCTCCAGTCATGATGATTGCCGAAAAGGGAGCTGATTTGATTAAAGAGGATTGGCTATCTAAACCTCAGAAGAAGCGCCGTGCGCGTAGTAGAAGATCTTTAAAATGTGCTCATCTAGCCTATTTCGGATTTAAAAGTAAGAAAGTTAAAAAGTACTGCAGAACTGATAGATGATAATAGTTTAAATGGTAATCGTTTTTAAGCCATACCATGGTTGTAAATTATGCAAAATGAAGTACAATTAGTTAGACAATACGGTGATATAAGTCAAAGCGACAGCTATTTAATTATCTCATGTCTCTGTTAAACAGAGGTTTCATATTTTTGGTTATGTTGATATTAAGCCGCTTTGATCTAAGATATATGTAAAATACATCAACTGACTAATTACTATTATGCTATACCATCAGTTCCAGCACACGTTGTTCTACCATAGAAATATCAAAGAAATCGCACGTATGAGCAACTATGTACTAAAATCGGGCTTAAAAAAGGAAGGGAGTAGAAAGATGAAAAATATTATAATATCGTTAAAATCTGTCCTACCGTTTCGGAGGAATGCGATTATAAACACCATGCCACGAAAGATACTTACATATACAGTCTGTTTACGGTCACGTTCTTGTTAAACAGACTGTATACATATGTATATTATACAAGACAATTATCGATTCTGTCGAGGCACAGTCATTATGTATTTTAAGTGTTCTACTCATTAGAACTTCTCTACCAGTGTTGTTATGTTTTATGTGATTATTCTTACTTTCATTTAACGAAACCTATATTTACATGATACAATTTTTAATAAACATTAGGAATTTACAGAATCAGTGATGCGAGATTATTTGTAACAGAGATAAATTAACGGTTACTCATAAGGTGGTTACAAAATAGTTGTATTAATAGTATTATATGAATATCCTAGTAATTGTAACGGGAAGTTTGGATGTATGTAAATATAGTATGTAAAGTCTAAGATGCTCAAAAGTCTTGTACGTACAATTATGACCTCATCATTAACTTGAAGATACCGTCGTATGTTCTAGTCTTAATCAAAATAATTAGATAAAATGAGATAAAAATATAGTTTAAATTACTTATTACTTGGGAGCAGGGAAGGAAAACTTAACACAAACACTATACCAATCCGTCTGGCCAGCGTGGTATGGTAGGCCGAAACTTCTCTAAGAAGAGGCTACTGGCTCTCCTCAGAAAGGAGGTTTTGTTTTACATAGATCTAGCAATATACTATGAAAGGCTGTTGGTGATGATAATGATAATGATAACGATGAACTACTTACCAGATACATGGTAAAAAAAATAATAGTTACATTTGAAATCACTAACTATTATTGACTAACACAAGCTAAGACATAAATTAAGAAAATCTCAAATATTATTTACACTATTCTGCTTTTTATTAGTTTAATATTTTATTATTATTGTTGTTACCTAGAAATAAGAATATTGGTGGAGGAATGGATGCTGAATTTAGAGATACAGCTTTGCTATACATGTTATGAGTAATTCAACAGTCGTGTACAATGTTTTTAAAACATGTAATGCATTACACCGACACTCGTAAGTTCTACCAAAAATAATATATATAAGTTGAATTTAAGTATGTTAAAATATGTCATTACGTGTTGTATTAAAGCTATGTAAATAAGTAAATAAATGACTACTGATGGACTTAAAAAGAAAATATTTTTCAATTGGATTGTATTATTTTTGTATTATATCAAAAGTCATTGTTTGGGATTGTATACCTCCCGTTTCGTCTCATTCAAATTAGAAGAAAAAGTACCGGTGGTATTTTTAGAGGTTAAAAATAAAGGAAAGAAAAATAATTATAAATAGTAACGACACTTTTCTAAAAGTTAATTATTTGAAGATACACAAGAATCGGAAGCGTTTGACTTTTATTTTAACACTCATTTGAATTACAATAAATGAAAAAGTTTGTTTTGTTCTTTCTCAAAGTTCTCAAAGACGAAACATGTAATACGAACGAGTCGATACATCAGTCACCCTATTCAAGTTGACATTCTACAAATGTGAACGTTATAAGAAAACTAACAAATGTAAGAGACTTGACTATCTCAACGCTAAATCACGTGGTCAAAACATAATAATAGCAAATAATACAAGAGAAGACGTGAAACACTTGCACTTTGGCTAAGGGGGCAATTCTGTTTTGAAACGCGGCTGAACTCTCACTGATAGGCACACATCGTGCTACTAAATTAGAGTAGTTTGACTACATAATCAATCTACTCTAACTTATTTTAGCGCCATCTATATGAAATGTAATAACAATAAGTCATTGTATTGCTCGTTCACTTGCATACAAACTCTACAAAAACTAGTTTTAAGATTACAAGTTTGTTTTTAAAATAAACACAGATGGCGCGATACTAAACTAAACATAGCATGGGCCAATTGAATGTAAGATTTTTTTTATGTGTACCTTAATGTACTAAAATTAAAAATAAGCACACTATAAATATTTCGTACTACTTTTTTCTTTGAAAGGTTAATAAATATATGTTTAAAAAGCTATTTAGTAAGTGCTCAACCACAGGTCTAAAAGTTTTGCTCTCGATATATTTTATAAAGCTTAAATTCACTGCACTGATAATGGTGGCACACCTTATTCCAATTGATAACACATCATGTGTTATCCGACCGATTATGAGCAAAAAACTATTAGTATCGTTTGGAATAATTCTAGCGAATGACGAGAGTGATGTCATTATATATAAAAAAAATTGTTAAGGGAACGTGGAACTTATGTGGCGAAGGAACAAAACCCATGGAAAAATATAAGGGTTAAAATTTTCCTGCAACTCGTTGAAATTGACGGTCAGTGCTCCTGGTAGGCAAAGCCACATCTGATTTGCATTACTTCACAACAATGATTAAAAAGTTGTAAATTAATATCAAAACTATTACTACTCTACACAACATTATTTTCTATTTACAAGTTTTGCTGAAAGCTACTTCTCTTCTGGCAGGCGCCTGTAAGTTGAGATTACAGTGTGCATCAGAAAAACTGACTGCCTTATTAACATTAAGGTAACAATTAACTGCCTCGGTGGCGCGGTCTCGGGTTCGATTCTCGGATCGAACTTAATGTTTATATGATCTGCAAATATTTGTTTCGAAGTTTGGGTGTTTTCTATGTATAATATGCATGTATTTACAAAAAAAAAGTATCTAACTATTCTATCAGTCAGTCTCTTTATCATAATACAAGCTCTGAAACTAGAAACTAGTGTCCGAAATATTGATTATTTATTTTATTTAATTATTATAGTCCGTGTGGAAACGGATTCAGGAAAATATAAAAACAAAGAAAAGAAAAACTTGCAACAAACCCCATGCCAACCCGTCTGGCCAGCGTGGTATATTAGGCCAAAACCTCCTTGCTAAGGAGAGGCCTATGTTCCAGTGGACTGTGAAAGGTTGTTGATTTATTTAATTAGAAATTAGTAGCTGTAATTGCTTCTATGGCGCTAAATCTTTCGTGATTTACAAGCGCAGTGACGTCATCAGATAGGCCATTCACTGAACCTACCCACAATTTCCTTGTTAACAATGTAGCGCTAATTTTAATTTAACACCTATTCGCAAATTTATAGTCAAGAAATGGGGAAGCATGGTTGTGATTATGTAGAAAGTTTAATAAACCATGTTGTATACCCCTAAGCGCAACCATAAAGATTTAATTACCTCATCCTACTCTTATAAAGTGTTATAATTTATAACGATTTTTTTTGCTGAGCAAATATTTTAGTATTACATACGTAAGTTGTGCAGAAAACCTTTAAGAACTTATTATCATAGTATGTACTGTTATGAATATGTAGAAACTGTGTTCTATTTGTCATGTTTTTAATCACAAATTGTTGAGGCACGGTAATATTTATCCACACAGTATTTTATCTGCATACATACCGTCGGAACACGAGCTATACCTCTTCTTTTTTGTTTTTTTTTTGTGCGGTAATCCCCCGGATACCAAAGGTAGTTATGTTGGACTCAAACCGACCAAAAACCGCATGTCGTCTCAGGTATCAGTAGCCAAGGAACCAGGTGCACCCTAGTAAGGCAATCCCTGACACGAGTCATACCTATGCACGTCAAGGTCGGTATACACTCGGTACACATTCTAAGGTTTTCTAAGCAGTAAACGTGCTGTTTGTAAATATTTAATTGATATAAATACATGTACTTACTTATTATGCCAAACTGCAATTACAGACTGTATTGTGTTTTATATTATATGAATTCTTTTATAACGCACCCAGAGATAATATTTTTCAAATTACCATGATATAATATCATATTAAATTTAAGAATAAAGTTTGCCGTACGTGTCAACCGAGGCGCAAATATTCTTTAGTGTCATATTTATAAAGGTGTTTAATCTAGTCATGAAAACACACAACGTTTATTTACATGTCACTACTTATTGCATTCATTAAATATTTACTACCAAAAAATTGAAAATAAACTCAAATAGCAGTGGATAAAATTAAAAGACCGGGCGGCTAGCCCTACCGCATGTTTACTTATAATATAACGCTGCAATACACCGTTGTCTGTATTTATTTTCGAAATATACGCGAGTCACAATACTGTATACATAATTTTAAAGTTGTCTAGGCACACCAAGACGTCAAATTAACACCACAAGTAAAAGTAGTGTCCCAAATTGTTTTTCTTTTCTATTTAATTCTGGTCCCAGCAAAGCGACTACTCTGTTTAATGGAAAGCAAGAATAGAATGCAAGAGTAATGGTCGCCATACTTATTGTCAATGCTGAAATTATATTTCGTAAAAAATATCATGTATTTCATATCCATTTGTTATCAAATCTCACGATTTTATTGTCAACTATCTTTAACCCCCGGTTCCGCCAGCTGTATGTTATTTTGTAGTTGCTTAACGCAGTAAATAGCAGCCTATTTGTAACTCTGACTAACTCTGTTACTGTAAGATTTCATTTAAAACCGTTTAGTAATTTTTGTGTTGAAGAGTATCAAACAGCCACACATCCGTATTCACAAACTTTCGCATTTAAAATATTAGTAGGACAGTAAAATAATTAGGTCTTCTTAAGTGTCTAGGCAGATATCGTCTTCTGCATTAACAAGTAAAGTTAGAAGGGTCAACATTTTAAAGTAAACATTATCTTACTAATTTTTTAAAGGTTATTCAATTGATTCTTATTCCGTGTTTACTTTCCATAACACTCTTAATGCTACAAGTTACACATTAAGTGCTTGCACATACTTGATAATAATTACAAACTATCTATTTACGTGCAATAGGGAACTGCTTTGGTCTCAACTCGCACCAGCCAGTAACAGGAAGATTAAAACATTTCCCGTCACTTTAGGTCAATCAATTTCACCAGCAACGCAATAAGACCAATGACTTGGTAAAACGCTAGCCTAATCGATGGGATCGAATGATGTAACAGATGATATTGAACATCGATACAACAATACCAGCTTACTGCGTAATCGTCGTCTTCGCTAAGACACGTTATGAGGTCAACTTGCGCAACTGATACCCGTTGTATGGATTTGAATGAACATATCACCAAAATCTTGCGATTGGCAAGTAAAGTAAGGACCTTCAATTTTACATAATATTATTTGTGTGGTGATGGATTAAGACTATGGAGTGCTATCAACCCTATACAAGGACTACGCAGGATAACAGCACTGGAAAGAAAAGTAAAACTTAACACAAATCTTATATATTATCAATCCGCCTGTCTAACGTGCTATTAGACGTAGATTAACGTAGACTAAAATTCTTCTTTCTAAAGATAGGCTGATGTGCAGTCAGTAGACTACTAAAGGCTGTGAAGCAATACTATATATTTAGGTATATATCTTTAAATATATATTTTTAAATATAGGTATATCTTTACTGTTATAGAGAATAGCCGGCCTTGCAAGTCTGTCTTCAAAACTTCGTGTCTTAAGATGTTAATTAATTAATTTATTCTTAACTTAATAGCATTAGATATTAAAATTTTACAATAGACAACAGTATTCTCACTAACAATCTATTATATGATAACATTATTGCCCATTGTGTAGATGTATTATTTTTATTTGTTAGTTAAACTAAATATTTTTATGTGACATAACTGTAAATAAACGTGTTTCTATCTTAACACTTTATCTTATATTGCGAAAACTTACTCCTAAATAAGTAAGAATTGCAATCCAATTTCAATGGATATTTCGAAATGACAAGTACAGTATTTTTTGAGAGAAAATTAGATTTTTTTAGGTATTTTATTATCCTTTATATTGTCTTTAATAATACACTTCTGGACATAAATCTCTCTTAAGAAAGAAGGTTTTGGCTTCCTACAGCACGCTGGCCAGATGGTTTGGTATAGGGTCTATTTCAAATTTCTTTCTCTACAATGATGAGATGAGTGATTGCTGAACATTATTACCAAAAGTAAATAAGTCCATACTTAAAGTGGTCCCTCTAAAAACTGCAAGTCACAACGGAAGTATACCGCACTAACAATGGCTTGTACTCGAATACGTGTCGTCGTTACAAATGGTTTGACCTGGTGGGTCATAGTGTTTTGCTTCAATAAAGGCGTACAGCTTGATAATAAAAATAAGAATTACGTATATAATAGCTTGTATATATGACAGCAGAATTTAATAACTTAAAAGTAGATTTACAAAAAGAATATTGTAGGATGCAGTGAAGTAAGCAACATGATAGCTACCTTTTCTATCATCCAAGGTATGCAGCTATGTAAATATCATGCAAGATCATGTTAACGCAAAATTAACTACAAGAGACGATGTTGTTTTTTGTTTTTATAAAGAAATGATGACCGTGTGATGACGGATTAAGAATACAGTGTCACTACCCCTATTCTACTATCCTAGTACTAAGGAAGACCAGGTGATATTCGAGCCAACTAACAAAAAGATCTGTTGACCTACAATTAATTAAAAAATTTTATTAAAAGTCTAGTTATATTTTTCATAAACTCTCACTCTCTAGTTTCAGTACATCTAATTTGTTTTAGCTCTGCATCACCCTAAGATCGAATGGTAGAAAATGTCTACGGCATTAACTGCCACTTTTTATGTGCATAAAGTGTAAATAAAAAAATGTAACTACATTCTGGTGGTAGTAGTTCAAAAATAGATTCACTTTTATTTTGGTGTAAAATACTTTGGATATTTTAGAATGTAAAGTAGCAGTGTTACATATCGAAATACTATTTTTCTTTGTGATGTAATATTACAAAAGAGTTGATTCTAATCAATAAATACTCCCAAAATGCGTACATGTCGTTGTTTTATTTGTATTTTCCAAAAAAGATAATTGGTCGCTAAAACCTATTGTACAGAGGATAAAACGTTTTGTTTGGTAACGCATAATCACATCACATTCACATAAGTGCTTGCTTAAGTTATGCGAAATCAGAAGACATAGACACAATTGCTAAAGCTAAACCAATACCCAGATAGCGCTGGATGGCAATATATAAATATTTTATTGTCAAACGTTGGTAGAAGTAGTCATTTCGTAAATATCTAAAAAAAACACCCCACCCTTTTTACAATTAAATTTATGTTTATGTTTAATAGTACTTGTATATGGATGTTTCTCGGCAGTCAGTTAGTTCCCATAGTACAGATTTAGAATACTATAAGTTTGTACAGGTTCTCCGTCTGGCGACGGATTAAAAACACAAAGTCATCACCACCCCTTTTCTTCCTATGGGTGTGATAAGAGGTCGCCTCTTATCATAAGGGAATAAAATATGCAAAATATGCGTGGTATAGTAGGCTAAAACATCCTTGCTATGGAGAGGCCTATGTCCAGCAGTGGCCTGTTAAAACCTGTTGGTGAAGTCTGTACAGGAACATGCCAAGAAATTTATGATTTTTTAAAGACTAATTTTGCGAGATATCGTAGAAGTAGTTAGCAAAGAAATACTCGAAGCAATTACATCCTGATATCGCTTTCACCGTTTATCTCGTATCATAATTGTTTTTACACTGCTCTACATTCGTACTTTTACGCAGGTTTGTATAAAGTTAATATTAAATAACCTAAAAATATCAGGAACTGAGATTAATATATTTAATCACCTAGTCGTAATAAATTCAATGAAACAACATCAATCATAATATAAAATTTTGAAACAAATTAAATCTGACATGCAACTTACTTATCCAAACTGAACTAATTTAATTAATTTCTAACGTCATCAATATTAATTTAACATCACTAATAACTTATTTCTATCAAGTTGTTATAAGTTCTCAATATATTATTAGTCATTAATTTAATAATACCCAATTAAATATAACAGTTCCTACAAATAAGAAATGATTATTATGAAACCACTTCACTCGAAAATACGTACGTAACTATGACAGTGCACGTCTCAAAATAAAATTTCGTCATTAGAATTTGCAGTTTGTTATGTACACAGGATTAACGTTTAATGTTTAGTTAAGCGATGTCACACCGAGTGTTAGGTGCAAAAGAAAGGTTTCAAAATTTCTTAGAATTTCTCGAGGTAAAATATTTTGCGCTCTTTTAGAATCATCGTCATCATCATCTCAGCCAAAAGACGTCCACTGCTGGACATACACCTCCCCCAAGATTCTCCACAACAGCCGGTCCCGTGCCGCCCGCATCTAGCAACTTCCTGCGACATTCACCAGGTCGTCGGACCTCCTTGTGGGGTTTCCCAGTACGCGGTCGCCACTCCAGAACTTTGTGGTCCTATCGGCCATCTTTCAAAATATCTTCGAAACATTTCCTTAGGTGCTTTTTTCATACAAATTACAGTAGCCGTTTAATTGTATCTATCAATAACCCGGTTCCTTAAGAATTGCCTAATACTAAGCGAATAGAGAATTTAAAATAAGTGTATTTGGCTTCATACCCATGTCATGCTAACTCGTATCAAAGCAATTCGGTAATCTATTACTCCATTAAGAATGGCATCATCAAACTACGAAATTGTATTTACGCCCTAATAAATACATTCCGAATGACCGTGGTCACCACAAGGGCACGACACTGCCGCGGCCTTCACTATTCCACTGTCTCGGTCATTTGCAGTGGCCACATCAGCCCAAGATACTCACTGAAGCAACTGTCCACGGTGAGTATCCAAGTCAATCGATAGATGACAAAGTCGGTCCCCTCTATCCACGCTTCATAGCTCGGTAGAATCGCTCCGACAGCCCTGAATTTCGAGCAGTGTCTGCCAAACCCGTAAAGCTTGCGTATGTGTATTCTACCGTAGCATTCCAGACATTCCACCGATAGAATGAATTTATAAGCTGGAATTTCAAAGTAGAGATCGCACTAGGACCGTTGCCGCCTCATACGATATCATGCATCAATCCGAGGTTTTCCCTGGAAACTACAGTATGGGGCTCTTCAAGAAGGGGGTAAATAGGTTTTTAAAGGGTCGGCAACGCGCACCTGATGCCCCTGGTGTCGCAGGCGTTCATAGGCTGCGGTAACTGCTTACCATCAGGCGGGCCGTATGCTTGTTTGCCACCGTCGTGGTATAAAAAAAAAAATGTGATAGCGTATGATCCGTATGACGATATTTCACAAATACTGAGCTCTAAGCATCTTTAAAATGTTTTAATTTCAATATCGTAAAGTTTTATCATCTGTTCAACCTATCGCCGTCCACTGCTGAACGAAGGTGTTTTTCATAAAACACAAAGGAATTTTACCAGAGCCAATTTAATACATTAAGTGTAAATTACAAAGGAAATGTGGCACCACTCATAACATGAAAACGAACTTCTAAATCGTTTTCACACTCTAAAATATAACACCACGCACATTTTTATCTTAATACCATGACAATATAAGGATTTGTTTGGCGAAATTTAATCTTTCTAATATATAAAATTCTCGTGTCACAGTTTTCGTTGCCATACTCCTCCGAAACGGCTTGACCGATTTTGATGAAATTCTTTGTGCTTATCCGGTATTTATGGGAATCGGCCAACATCTATTTTTCATCCCCCTAAATGTTAGAGGTAGTTACAACGCTAAATTTTTTTTTTATTTTTTAGGCAAAATTTTTAATTTCTATTTTTTTATGATACAACATACAAAAATACATACAATCCTCAATTTTTACCCTTCTACGATCAACCCTTATTTTTTAATAGCCATTTTAGTAATTTAATCATTTTTCATCCCGCTCAAATTACTTAGAAATAATTTATATGGCAAAGCAACGTTTGCCGGGTCAGCTAGTAACTTATATTTTATTATCAACATGAGGTCATGACGAATGATCAAAATGGCGTGTGTTGTTATCAATCTATTTTAAGAAATTTGAATGAATTGAAATTTATTTCAATGTCTATTTTTTAACTCTTTACTTTTCCCACAGTTAAAATTAAAACGTATTTAAACGGTGTAATAACCTATACTTAGATTCACAGAAGAGATAAAAGAATTCCTAGCTCAGATGTTAAATCGTGGTCTCCTGATATCAATTGATTGATTAAGTGTCCGCAGTCGGTTGCTCTGAGGTAATTTATTGTAAATAAAGCACCCGAGATTAATTTTTACTCTGCTCGCTGGTCCGAGGTGGCGGTCCGTTGCGACGAATTTTGAAAATAAAGTAGTAAAATTCGTACCTGAAAATAAAGAAACAAAAATTTTAATAATTATAAACAATTACAGAAATGTGGCAGTGTAATGTTATACTAACGATGTTTTTCTTAATTTACTAAGTTTAGTCAGCTTTTCTCGTGATATTTTCAGCTTGTTTATCTTTTTTTTTTAAGATGGAAAGTACCGATGTAGCTTACCGTTTCTTTGTACACTATATCTGATATTATATGCACTCTTTTGAAACTCAGTAATATGGTGAACAAATGAAAATAAAGTTTTCAATATGAGTGTATTTATCTAAAATACATAGTAACATGACATTCACTGCTATAATATTAATCACAATACTTTTATCTTTCAGCTTCGTACCGTAATGTGGATTAATTAAGAGTGAGTTATTCGACAGATTCAATTTGTAAAACAATTCTGTTTTATTCAATAAATTCAAGCGAATGTAGAAAGGCACAGCTACGTTGTTCTATGAGTACATGCAATTCTGCAGCGATCAGACATTATCTAAAACCTCTATTGAAAAAAACCATGGAGTCTACCGATTTATCAGGTGTTAAATGTTGTAAAATTTAGATAAATGATAATTTTGAATTTTAACTTAAGAGGAAAGATTGCATTCTTGATCCTTTTAATATCACGGCCGCGAGATACATCTAAAAAAATATTTCAAATCTAGACAACGTAACTCTTATAATTGTAATTATAAGAATATAGCAATCTCACCTTTACCTTAATTTTATTTTATATAAGATTTAAGAACATAGCAAATTAAGTATCATAATGTAATAATGCATAATATTATTACGTCCATGAGGAGATAATCTTCTCACTGTTAGCACAGTCTTGACTTAACACACACACACACACACAATTTAACATTGATAACCAACCACTGGATCGCAAGAAACAAGCAAGTATCTTCTTCAGTATTAGCTGGGACAGTCTCTTTCGAAATTCGGTAACCGCAAGCCTCATTTTCGTGTTCATTACAAGCGTCCTAAGAATTCTGATATATTTTAGTACGTCGTGTGTTTACTACAATGGTTTTAGGCGCACAGACAGGAATTCGGTGTACTGTAATTATTTTTGGTACAATGACGTTGTTAACTTATGATTTAAGTATAATAGTAGACCTATTATACTTAAAAAATTACAACTAATAACTAGCTAATAGTTCTTTCTGAAAGGTTTAATGTTAAAACTGTACATCTTTTGTATACATTAAACTAGACTAAGTTATTCTGTGTCATATACAATACAATCATTAAGATGATAAAATAGCTAGAGTCAACATTTTAAACGCAAGTACATGCATTAAAATAAGCAATTACTTGAGTTGTTTTCAGAATCTTGCTTTTAAATTTCAACATCTCTAGCTTCCTTTGGACCTTGTGTGTCTATGACGTACGGTTTGTCAAATTAAAAAAAAAACAACTCTAACGCTTTAGTTAAAACAAAATCTGTAGAAAGGAAAATTATGGCAGGTAGACCATTTGATATTAATAGTGTTAGAAGGAGAAAGTTACGTATGAATAAAGCAGGAAGTACCTAAGTTCTGGTTTTCAAGTGGTTGGAACAATTCCTTGCCGCTGACAAGCAGTGTGATGGTAGAAAGTAGTCCGAACACTTAAAGAGGTTGATATTTCCCGTATGCGGTAGAAGGTTTTCAAACATAACAAATTTTCTATTTTTTAACACGCCTTTTATTTTACTTTAATATATATACAATATCGTCGTTGTTATTATAGTGAGAGTTAACTGTGGCTTTTGTATCAACACTCAAAACAGAAATTTGTATTCTACAAAACATGATGTAAGACAAGCTTTGCATAGTACTACTTAGGTGACAGTGGTAGCATATGCGACTGCTGTGCATAAGGTCTCGGGTTCGATTTCCGGGGACTAAATGTTTGTATGATTTGCAAATATTTGTTTCGGAGTTTGGGTTCTCTATGTACAATACGTATGTGCTCACAAAAAAAAATCATATAAGTATTCTATCAGTCAAGAAGCAAACTCTCAGCCAAGTATTCTATTAGTCAGGTGCGTAGGGTTCTCTCCAAGATCCTAGAAACCCATTTTTTTTTTAACGTGTGGTAACCCCCTCGGGCTGTCACCCCACCGGGGGTTACGGCGAGGTGGTGTGTCGGAATCGGACCGACTAAAACCACACGGTGTGCCACTCTGCGGCTGACATACATACTCTATGGCTACAACCAGAAGAACCTAGAATCCCAAGGCAACCTCACCTGCAAGTGGTGTACCTACCTGCGGATCGACGGAAGAGACTCCGGCAAACCAAACATTCCGATTAGCGGTAATAAACTCGCCACTTATTACGTCCGTTTAATATGCCTCTATCTACCGCTACGGGGAAACAGGAATGATTTTATGTAGGCATGACCATCCATCAGTCTAGCTGTCATTGTATATAAGCTCTGCTTAGTTTATATACTTTATTTATTGCACTTTTAATTTTTTTAAGCATATTTTGCACAAAACACACAAAGTACATCACTTCTAATTTGCAAAGTGTAACCTCAACCAAGTCATTTATTCATTTACAAATAAACCCAAAACAGGTGTTTTCAGATGACCTATAACTGTACCTTGACATTTGTTAAAGAGCAGCCATGATGGTCAACGATTAAGTTATATCAAACTAATAAAATTTAACTATGTAATTGACTAATAAATAATGGGAAAATGTGTTAAAGTCTGAACATCTCTTTCTGTCTAACAAGGCCGATAGAGAAAGGAAATTTATATGCAATACAGTGACTACCCATTCGGAAACAAATTGCCGTGAGTATTTATGCTAAAAAAGAAGTAGGTGGCAGCTAAAATTCAAGCTTAAATTTAGTTATGCAAACCCATAAGCAATAACAATTCGGAGAGCTACATAGGTCTCTATAAATAGCTTGTGAGAAATATTAATAAAGTTTAAGACAGCCATAGAAAGGATGGCAATGTATTCCACACGCCGCTTTAATTTTTATTTCAATGTATTTGCATATTTAGTTTTTTAACATGTAAATTGAAATTATATGACAATTAAAATTGTGATTAAACCAATTTAATGTCTTTTGAATAATAGGTTAGACGTCTATTAAGGATAGTTTTATTTAAGCGTGTATTTGGGGATTAAGCCCATTAGAAATAACACCTCACTTTGTTTACTCACGTTTTACATCGTTGTCAACTGTTATTAGGTACCACTGTTGTCAATCAATTAATTGTGAAAATGCCTGCCACTGGTTTGACACTGCTGTTCGTTAATTGTTAGGACATTCATTTGCAAATGTAATTTCAACGGCTGGAGTCGTGTACGTTAAATAACGTATGAGAATATTAGGAGTGAACGAAATATGGTTAACACATACGCACATACACACAAATGAGAGAAAAAGCGAGAAAGGGAGAGTTTTACTCTATTTATACGTCATAGCATATTTAAACTAATTTATTTAGTGTATACTCTGATGGTGAAAACATAAACTTGTGTCTTTTTTTCACATGCTGTCATTTTGTTTAACCCTTCTCTGTGAAGTATTTTTATATGATAAATGAATCATAAAAATAGCTAAGCTTATGAAATATTATCCTATCTGCAGCTGAGGAATCTTGAAACCGTCATACTGTACACATTATGGTAGCCATTTTTTACATGCAGATTTTATTTACAAATCTATATAATTCTTAATTTCTTATGCAAAAATAATCTTCCCACCTCGATTCGTCAAGTACACTTTTAATAAGAGAAATCAAATTTAAAATTCTGTGATAAGTGTTCATTTATTTGATGAAAATTAAAATTTAAAATGTTAATCTAAAGTTAAAGGTTCTTTTAAGGTATGCTTGAATATTTTTAATTTATAATATTTTTGCATTATAGTAGTGAAAGTGAAACATTTAGAGCGACTTGTTTGAGAAAACTGTAGAGGCCATCATTAATCGGTTTGAAACATACCAGCACAACATAAATAATTTTGCATGACCTTACGAAGTTATAACAATGTTTTTTTAATAGATATTCAAAAAAATTATATCAAATACGACGTATCTAGCTCAGAAGATACGTGTCTTCTAAATTCTTATAAATGATATGAAATAAATGAATAAAATAATATTACGGTAGGAACTTAAGTTACGAACATCGTATACTCGTCTTGATATCGCACGGGTACTTTTTCATTCGTTTTGTAATTGTGAAATACAGTAGAAAAATATTGGCAGCCTCGGTGGCGCAGTGGTAACGTTGCGTCTGCTGTGTTTGAGGTCTCGGGTACGATTCCCGGGCGGATGTTTGCATGATGTGTAAATTTTTATTTCGGATTTTGAATGCTTTCTATGTATAATACGAGTATATATGTATTTACAAAAAGTATTTATCAATTGTCTAGTATTCATAGTACAAGCTCTGCTGAGTTTGGGACTAGACGGCCTTGTGTGTCAGATATTCGAATTTTTTTTTTCTTTATTTTATTTATTTATTAGTGTTAGCAAAGATATTCCTAGATAAGTGCAGCACTTGTAAGTGTCGAAAGAGCTTATCTTTTTTTATAACATTTTGTGACTACTCATTACCCTATAGTGAAGCACCAATAGTCATTTTCCATAGTCTTCTCCTTGAACTATGTTCATAGTCTATCAAAAAGAAATACAAATACGCCTAAAGTTAAGTGCTGCCCAGTTTCCTCCATAAACGCAGGCCTGGGGGTGGCAGGTGAGAAAATCTGTCAACCTAACAGAAGCAGGCTGTGGTGGTGATGCGAGCGCTACGAACTGTGCCCGCCCCTTTTGAAGGCAAGAAGAAGAGGGAACATCGGGGTTACCACACAAGGTGGCATCTACTAGCCGTAGGCGGCCCGAGGTACGTTGGCTTTCAGGAATTTCCTTACTAGGGTGCACCTGGTCCCCCGACTACTTGTATATGAAACGGCATTTGATTAGTTCGCGTCCAACATAACCGCCTTTTGGTGGTACCGTAAGGATTGCCGCACAGAAAAAAAATTAAAAGAAAAAAGATACTTCCCAGTTATAACATCAATTTATACTTCACACATATTTCTATCACTATTACGAGTACAGTAGAATATTTACTTTAAGATAGACTATATAACATTTTCTTCTGACTATAAAATTTTATTCGGTCACCAGGTCTAAATAAAACTTTTTATGCGATGTAATAGAATACATAATATTATAATAATTATTCAATCATTAAATCCGCAACAAAATGTTACCCTACTTTTAATATCAACTAAGAGGTATCTTAACGTGAAAGTAAATATGTCCGTTTATTTGTCAATCAAACATCTAAAGTGAACGTAATAAAAATAACTACGAAACTACCTGGGATTTTGTAACAATACTCTAAAATCAATGTCAAAATCAATCAATCTAATCTGTAAAATTGTATTTAGAAAGCCCCTTTTTGGATAAAATTGTAAACAGTGATCAAAGTGTCTTTAATTTTCTTTTAAATCAATTTAAGAATTTAAAAGTACGTCCTAGGGAACTTTTTGAGTTTAGTTTAGTTTTTAGTTATTTCGAATAAGTACACTTTCCTCCACATATTTATTCATCAGGAAAAAAATGTTCTACGATTATTAATATACCATGTAAAAATAATTATAGAAGTTTTTTATAGTCGTAGATAGTCATCCACGCAAGTAAAGTTGCGTTCGGACGCTAGTCTATTAATAGTGCGTTTTTCGTTAATTTATTTATAAAGTAAATAAAATATTATTGATTTTATTACTGAATAATTAAAATCGTTTTTTTTAATGATGATTATGTATTATCAGTTACATTTAGAAAGTTTTTTTTTATTTCGTGTTTTGAATAATCAAAAAATTAGGACATTTTTACCGACTTCAACTCTGTGAGTATATATTAGCATAAAAATTCAAATATTTATGACACACCTTACCAAATCATAAAATATGTCATTAATTTGGAAAATCAAAAAATCTTTATTGTATACAAATAAATTTAAAATAATAAATACGTTTAATATTAGAAATAAAATTCAAAAATAATATAATGAAACCCGCCATAAAAGAACTCCAAAAACAGTAACTTAAGGAAACATGCTTAAGCACTGATTCATACACGCTATTCAAAAATGCCAGAGACTAGGACTCATTTGCTCTATTAAATGAATGGAGGCCCCTCGCAGTTTTCCTACCGTTTATTATCATCAAACTGTTACGATACTACAAAATCGTAGCCATAGACGCCGCCAGAATTATTTTCAGGAGGTTCAATTAAACCTAGACGTACTATTATTACCAATACAAAGTTTACAATTATACTAGGTTTCCACCTGCATTTTTGCCAACACAGTGTCAGTTTATTGATGTCCTTCTTGAAGTAATCAGCTAAACGAGAGGCAACAAACTCTTCAAAGACATTTTGTACTATCGCTCGGGTAGCATTACGCATCCGCTGGTGTACTCGAGTAATAAATAGTAGTAAAAATATAAATAATAATAGCAATAATAGTAGTAATAGCTTTTTCTATATACTTTCTCTTCTGAGTTTAGATCTATGTAATATTACCTAGAGGAGTGCACTCCCTCCCTAACCTGTCCATAATAAGTTACTCAAACATAACTGATAGTTCAAGACTACAGTACAAATAATGACAAATGACGAGCCTGCTGGTCTAGTGGTTAGTGACCCTGACTGCAAAACCGGAGGTCGTGTGTCAATTCCCACCCCGGGTAAATATTTTGTTATGAGCACAATCATTTGTTCTATTTCTGACTGCAGTTTATCTACAACTGGATACCCGCCGTGTGTAGTGTATACTATACGAGTACTAAATGATATAGTAAACCATTGTGTAATTTTGAAGGATTTCAGTGTACAAGAACGGGTAGCGACTTCATTTTATACTACCTATATAATTAGAAATTAATAAGTAAAAAAATGCCTGTGAAATTGATAAATTTAAGTGGTTGTAGGCGAAGCACATTACATAAAGAAACAATGGCCGATGGGGCCATAAAGTTCTGGAGTGACGACCGCGTATTGGAAAACGTAGCGTTGGTAAGCCCCCACAAGATGGTCCGATGACCTGGTGAAACCGCGGAAAGCCGTTGGATGCGGGCGCCATGGGACCGGCTGTTGTGTGCGGAACCTTGGGGGAGGCCTATGTCCAGCATACGCGGTTACCGCACCGTATCGAAGGAGGCGGCGTGCGCCTTGGCCGGAACTCCCCCGTGGGATTTGGAGGCGGAAGTGCTCGCCGAAGTTTATCGGCGGACGGCTGACTTCCGGGCAGGTAGCGGCATACGGCCCCCGCCCGAGGAGATACGCGAGTGGCGTGAGGCCGCTCATCGAGCCACGATGGCCCGTTGGTCGTTCCGGTTGGAGGCTCCACGTGCTGGCTTTGCCCTCGTGGAGGCTCTCCAGCCGGTCATCACCGAGTGGGCAGGGCGGCAGCACGGGACCCTTTCTTTCCGACTAACGCAGGTCCTTTCCGGGCATGGTTGCTTCGGGAAGTATCTGCACTCGGTCGCCAGGAGGGAATTGAGTCCCGCCTGTTACCACTGCGACTGCAGTGAGGACTTGGCTCAGCACACGCTAGCGGTTTGTTCCGCCTGGGCGGCGCAGCGTGGGGTCCTCACTGTAGTTATTGGAGGAGATCTCTCGCTACCGGCCGTCATACGCTCCATGGCCGGTAGCGACAGTTGTTTTACCGCGGTCGCAACCTTCTGCGAAGACGTAATTTCGCAGAAGGAGGCGGCGGAGAAGGCCCGGGAGGACGATATCCACTCGGACCCAATTCGCCGCCGGCGAGCCGGGCGGCGGAGGCGCGCATACCAGCGCCTCATGCCGCCTTGAGTGTGGCCGCGGGTGGACGGGATGGGTTTTCCCCTCCATCCGCTACAATGGCCAGCCGCGAGGAGGCGACGTCCGCGTGTGCCGTACGTCGCCTAAAATAGAGAGATTATCCGCAGATGGTGCCGACAGCGGGCAGGCGCTAGAAGGGATCTGGATGTCGTAATAGCAGCGGTTCCCGGATCCCTCCTATCTCAAGCGCAGAATGGCACACCGTGTGGTTTTAGTCGGTCCGATTCCGACACACCACCCCGCCGTAAACCCTGGTGGGCTGACGGCCCGAGGGGGTCGCCACACGTTAAAGAAAATAAAAAGGGCCTATGTCCAGCAGCGGACGTCTTATGGTCTTATGGTTGAGATGATGATGATGTTTAACAGCAGGTTAGATATTAAATTACAGGCGTTGCCAAGTTTTGGATCTGACTGAGTGAGAGTAAGATGTGCTTAAATAAAAAAAAAACAAGCATTCAAAACAATTATCACGCATGGAAGATAATATAATAAAAATGTTTAGTTTACAAATTCACATTTAACTAAATGTAATAGCCTCAATATTTAATCATAAATATGCAAATATTTTAGTGAAAAATGGTAAAATAATGCGAAATTAGCGTTCAAGATATGCTGATTTTTATAATGAAATCAACATGACCAGAAAAAACTACCTAGTTGTTATTAGTTAGACCTAGTTTATTACTACTTATTTTAAAAACGTACATAGTAGTATTACTTATATAATTTTGTGAGATGAGTGAGTATTATTCTTAATACTGACTTGGCTGGTATAATTACCTTCTTAGTTCATTGATTTATTAAAATTTTCCAAGTAGCTTGTAGGAAAAACAGTTGATATTTAGCAACCACATTTCTGTATCAATACATAATCTTCATGCTTTTATTTATTTGTTCATTTTTAAATTTTTTTAAATATTTTTAAATATTTTTTTTATCAAGGAGTAGGTCTCCCAATAATACGTCAGCTTTCTACTAACAGCATCAAACCAAGTTTTCTAGTCCTAAAACTTTAGTTAAGCCGCAACCCTAATAAAAGTAAATGATTAATTTGCAAGTATTACCTTGGATTTATTAATACTGTCAGCAGTAAGAATGTAATTAAGCAAAAAACTTATAACAATTTATAGTAAATTACTGAATAGTTAAAAAAGTAATGAATTTTAGAGATAAAATACAAATTGGGTAATCGTAAACATGGTTCAGGGTTTTTAAAATTGATTTAATAGACTTAAAATGTTGTTAAAAACAGTAAAATAATTTAACCCTGGTGAGTTTCTAAATGTTCTGCGTAAGGACAACAATAATTCCTACTTCATATTTTAAATGTATTTTATTTAAATTTAAATATTTTAATTCTGTCTGTCTGTTGCGCTTTAACGGTTAGACACAGGCTGTTTTTTATCACTGTAATATACCAATATAACTTACACGTGGACAAAGCCTCGGTTAAAAGCTAGTATTACGAATATTATATAATATATTACAAACACAAATAGATTTAACACCTTATATAAGAGAAACTTCTCCTCGTGGCAGTATCCTCAATCCTGGAGGTCATGATCTTTATTCTGGGTCTTGGCATGTGTTAATGTATGTCATTTGTTTGTCTTGTGGTGGCTAGGAAAGTGTGGACCATGATAACGAGAGTAGAGCGGCCTAAATCTAATTGAAATAACGAATGCCTTTTTTCTTCATAATATGACAAAAGTAATTTAAGATTCTGTTAAGATACAGTTATGTTTGCAGTCAGTGGACTAGCTTCCATTCCCTCCGTACAGGTAAATGGGAAAGACTAGGGCTTGGTATTGGTTTGGAGGTTTCATCTGCGTCTTTCATCTTGAGATGATTCCATCCTTTCATATAAGGTCTAAATCAGACATGTTTCTTCTTGCCAAGAAACATATGATGACTATTGCTGTCTTATTCACTAGTCTTTCCGTATTATATACTTATTACGTAAGTGTATACTTATTTTATAAGTGTATAATAAATATTATTTTCTATGACCTATAATAATATAAAAGACAGAATAAGACAGAGTAGTCTATATGTGTAATATTTACAATATTTATAAATTGAACACACGACTCATTTGGAATTATTAATTTTACCCGTGCATAATAAATAGTGCAATATTTTATCACTTGCTCTACGATATAATTTACTACAAATTTAGGTAAACTGGTGCTTGCGCAAGCAGACTTGAAATCATATATACAAATCTATATTACGTTTAAAACTTTTTGGTATTATTGCTCAACTTGTTTATTACATTAATTTAATACATTAATTACGCTAATACTAATAATGTGTTAATAAAAAATACTCTAAAAGAAGCGCAGTATTATCTGAGCGCCAAATAGCGCATTAAAGACTACATAAAAGAAGTGGTCAAGTATTACAAATTACGTAATGCATTATACAAAAATCTGTATGATAACTGATTTATTATATAATAAAGAACACGTATCATTGTATCTTTTAAACAATAACTATCACTTATTTAACGAAATCATTATGTATTTGCGAGATCGTAAGTTATGGGACGATAGATGACGAGTCATTTTCCTCAAGTCATCGGCGCGATGACCCAAAAGCTTGAAGAAAATGGCTGACAGCGGATGGATGCAGAGTGCCTAAGACCGGGATGGTTGTCGCTATTTGGACTTTGTTCTATGGACTGCAATAGGGTGAATAAAAACTTATGGGACAGATGACGTCACAAGTCATTCTTTGTAGTGTTTTGGAATGTAGAATGTACAATGGAGTGATTTGGAAAACATCATTCCTAATAGTTAGGTTTACATTTCAGCATTTGCAATTTTTAATTATATTTCCGGTAGAGTGTAAAAAATACTCATATTGCTGTAAAAATAGTAAATATTACCCGAGAGAATAAGTTACTTTTTGAACATTGAAATAAACGAGTATATTCTATATTTACTCTTGGCTTTGAGATCGAGTTTAGAGATCTAAATAATGAATCATGACATTTTAAGTGATGAATAAACTCATTATAATATTAGAATATTATCAGATCAGGAAATCGTAAAAAACGTATGGTAAGTTGATGTGATATGAAATTGGTACGACTCAGGGTAAAAAATAGCTTTTATAACATGAGATCGAGAAACCGTTAAATTTTACGACTTAAAAATTAGAGAAATCAATAATTTTAGGTCTAAAAGCAAATAATGACGTAATATAACATAACGTTATTTGAATTTGTATGTATAATGTTAGAGACATAGTTTTTAGAAAAAGACACTTCGTACTTCGCTATTTGGTTTCGTTTTGCTTTGCCCATATTAAAGATAATTTCACAAAATTGATTTTATTTTGCAACCGTATTTTCCTTATAAATATTCAAAATTCCTAAATAGTATATTGTCCTTAATATTTTTTAGAAAGATTACGTTAATACATATTATACAGTTAAAAGAAATTCCAAGAAAAAATATTCTAGATAAAAGTAAATTGGTAATATAACTTCTATTGTTTAATTGCAAATAATAGCAGTTATCTAAAGATGAAGATGTTACAATTTATAACACATTTGACGAGCGTGAAAACATGCAACAACATTATAAAGATGATAAAAATCAGTTTAAGGCTGGTGACAGACATTACGTCTCAAATAGTATATTTTAGATATTGGTTCATTTTAATAAAAACAGTGAGCATGTAACTATTATCGACAGTGGCAAAATATATGTAGTGCCAAAGCACATGCTGATAAACTGTATTAAAATTAACACAACTGCTTTTTTTTATTCTACTCTTCCTGATGGTAAGCATGAACCGAATCCAAAAGCGGTAGTCACCATACTCAATGCGAATGCAGACAATGCAGTATAGTGATCCACACTATGACGGCCTAGTGAGATGCTTTTTCACGTCCCGTTTAAAGGACCCGGGATCACAGTAGGAGGGAAGCATGTGCGCTGGTAGTGAGTTTTAAGTTTGGACGGATTTGTTCAGGAAGGAAGTGCCGAACCGTTTAATTCGAGAGCTTATGTCTACCATTTTAAAACGGTAACTTCCAAGTCCAGCAGGTGTTGTCCTGTAGAGGTAACGAGAAGGTAAGACCAGTTGGAAGAGCGCGTCAGAACACTCTCTATAATAAAAGCAATAGGACTGCCATAGAGGCGACATTTCTTCGCAACTACAGAGGCTTAAGTGGTTCAGCAAAAGCAGCACGTATCCATCACAAAGATAAGAACAGTACTCCACGTATGAACGAACATGGCGTTATAAAATATACAAGATGCTCAGGCGAGAGGAACCGTCTCATCTTGTTCAGTATACCTAGCTCCTATAAGTTACCTCAGCCTTGCTCTCAATGCACTTTCGTGGCTACGAATATCCTATATTATGTTATTTTGGGTGTGCGTTAGTACATCTTAAGATTTTTAATAAATTTCTTGTTTCTAAATACTCCGAAATATAAGTAGCATATTTTAAATACTAATAACCATTGATAATCCGTTTTCCACGTCTAGTAGATAGTAAATATTTTTTTATGCGTTAAGGTTTACATAAGGTTAATTAGTTTAAATTACGAAATAGAAAAAATAAACTTATCTTTATTAAATAAATCTTGTAAATAAAGGTGTCTTTAAATCACAAAGGTGTAAAGAATACACAAATAATATTGATACAGAACGTAGAAGGTTATTCATTACGTTCACTATGAATGTAAATCAGTTCTGAAAAACCGACGCTTCGAAAAACATACTGGATCGGTCTAATGTCTGAAGCCGGCATTATCCGTACGCACATGATCAATATCAATTTCAAAGCAAATTATTGCACTTTCTATTTAACTCTTTATTAGAATAGGAAATGTTGTGATAAATTGTATTGATACGATACTGCGGCCAATGGTCTATACGTACAATGTTGTTTCATGATACTTATCAGTTGGGTAAATTAATGTTTTTGTTGCGTTGTGAAGCTCAAAAGAAAACAAACAAAATTGTTGATAAATAGCAGGAATAAAAAATAATTGAAAGACAGAATGTACTGGCACATATTTTATATTGCTACATTCTAAATATTATAGTAATAAAAGTAGTATCTTACTAATATAATTTGTAACCGCTGCAATACAGTTTAAATATTCAAACAAAAATAGCAAAATTCTCTAAAAAAAAACTAAAGCACGCTTTCGGCTCCTAAACCCAAAATATATAAATAAAGTGTACAGGGGACCCCTAATCCTCACTAGATTTACTTTTTCAAAAAACACGGATTTTTATTGGAATCAAAAAATCTATGGGTAAGTAAGAGGTGTGAAACAGTTGTTTCCTTCAGTAAATTTCAGTCTTTGTTGAACTACTATATACCACAATTACCTTATATATTTATTTATTCTAGGTCTTTCTTAATTATTTTCACATGCTAACATATTATGAGCTTGAAAGATCATTCCTTGCATAGATCAGCTGCAGTACGTTGGCAATCTAAGAGTATCATCAATTACTTCTGTTAAATCTATTATAAAACATATTATATAAGTTAAATATATATTTAAGCTAAGCATCAAAGGTTATGAGGTAAAATCTGATCTTGCTACGTTCTCTAGGTAGTAGAGCCACGCTGATTTCAGCACGAGTGGGCCGGCTCGACCGGGGCAGTACTACCCTCCCACAGAAGACCAACCTAAATTGCCAGCATCCGTGTTGTCGTGTTTCGTTGGTGAGTGTGAGACCGAAGGCCCATTGATGCAGGGATGACAGTTATCGTGGTAACTGTGTAAGCCTTACACTGTCACGATGACTGTCATGCCTTTTACTTCCTAAAGTGTAGTGTGAAAAAGTATCTCACAAGGCCCCCATAGTGTTGGTCACCATACTGCATAGTCTGCATTTGCAATGAGTATGGTGACCACAACTCTTGGATTCCATTCATGCTTTCCATCAGGCAGATTAGAGTCACTTTGGCAGGTTCTTAATATAAAAAAAGAAAGCATAAGAGTTAAAAATGTTTTATCAGATTGGTCGAGGAATAAAAAGACATTTTGAATATAGCCAATACAATGCAATTTAACGATTCACGCAATAAAAGATTACAACCTATTTATTGAATGATTGCGTTATTAGTAAATACATAAATTATAGGTTTACGACACAAAGCAATCATTTTTTAAAATTACATTCACTTATTGTGATGTTTTGAATTATTGACAGTAACGAGCTAACCGAGATGGTTAAATAATGTGCATGATTTTTGTGTGTAATGTTTTGCTATTATAATAATTACCTAAAAAACTCATCCACTTCTTTGTACCTGTTCTATGGTAAATTGCTATAGTTGCAAATGTATATTAATCTCTTTACTCTTAGAGGAATTATATAAGTTTATTTCTGAAATTTTATATATGACTGTTAAAAACAACATTCAATAAAACAAAGAAATCATAGCCTAACATGTAAAATGATCTGCACATCGAGTATTAAAGACATGAAAGAATAAGTCGAATAGGGGACATCTTTCGTTTTCATGTTGGTTAATAAAAATTAACGTTAGTTTTTACACTGTATTAAAAAAAAATTGTTTAATACACATGTGTATTTCGAAGCATGTAAAGTCGTCGGTTCTGCGTCTGATCTCGCCCCAGTCGTATTGGTTAGCTGTCCCATCGTAATGTGCGAGTGAGGGAACAGAGAGTGTATATAATACCTCCTGTGTATTTGGTTAGTCTCCCTTGAGACTGACCTCCGTGACCGAAATCGGCTAGGAGTGCACATCACATCATCAGTATTTCGGAGATTCTTGATAGTTTTGGATATGATGAGACTCTTTTTGACTATATATTAAAAAGTATAAAATTGCATCGTCCTCATTTAAGAAAAAGTTAAATTCCAAAGGGGCTGCTCTTACTTGAGAAAAAATGCCATCATAGATGGTGTACACCTGTGGATCATTTATCTAAGTGGTTTTTTCAACAAATGATCGAGTTTACAGTCAAACTTCGATATTGACGGTAATGTTATATTAGCTCATCTCTACTCCAGTATCAACCAAGAGTTTTATTTAATTTGTGCAAAGTAAAAACTTTATGCCTGGGTTATGTTTTTCTATCGAAATACTAATTACTGGTAATAAAACATAGTGTAGCAAGACTTTGCCTACTTCTGCAATACTTGCCTTTGTATACAACACAACACGTCTCATTGTTTACCAGCTATTCGCTGCGCATGAGCAGTGCAGTTACGAAAGCCGAAGAACTAACGCAAGCGAGGTGATAACCTATGAGTATTTCTTCATACTATTTTTTTTTATTTACAGCTTCATGTACATTTGTACAGCAGCGGATTTAATGCTTTAGGCATTCTTTACCAGTCAAACTATTGAGTCGTAGAAATATAGTAAGGAAGATGCATCGAGGTTAGTTATAATCAGCAGTTATAATTTTAATTCTAAAAAATTACTATCATAAAATAGTTGTATATAAATATACACATAGATACACAGATATAAATATATTTACTTTATATTCGGACACTGTAAATACTTATCATATTAAGTAGTAAAAATTAACTCCGCTGCGTTATTACATAAGGCAAAAATATCTAATAATTCAGAATAGCCGGTGACGGTTCCGTCGCTGGATCCCAATTGAAGGGCCTGTCGAAATATTTCAACAGCAAAACAAATAGAAGCAGAGCCAACACAGTCAAAGCCACATATGCAGTCATGGGAGCTTTTATTTTATACTTAACTCTTAAACCCAAGTCAAGAAGTAATAGACAATTTTTAATTTGTTTATATGTTTATGATACTGGTAGTAAATAAAAAATAAATTAAAATAAAAACAAAGAAATACTGATTAGTGTCGATGAAAGAATATATTATCAGTAAGGCCTTACAGTAAATAATTTCATATTAAGACAATGCAGATTAAGATAGTTTAAAGACTTGTGAAACTTCAAAAATCCAACTCACAAACAAATAAGCATCACTACGATAATCCCTACTTAATATTATAAATGTGAATGTAAGCTCGTAAGAGGCGACTGAGGAAACAAACTATTCCGGAAAATATCCCTACGAAGAGAAGCAAAACTTGAAACAAACCCCATTCCAATCCGTCTGGCTAGCGTGGTACAGTAGGCCAAAACCTCCTTGCTAAGGATGAGACTGTAAAAGGCTGTTGATAATTTTCTTCTCTTTACAGTGCTATAGCCATGCCTAGCTTACTCCTCGCTTCTTACGTTACGGTTTGTTACGGTTTCACAAGAAAACTACTCAACCGATCATCATGAAATTTTGTACACATATTCTTGGAGGTATTAGAAGTAACATAGGATACTTTTTATATAAAAAAAATATTTATTTAAAATTACCTGTTACGAAACTTAATGTGAAAGACCATATTCCACGCAAGCGAAGCCGTGCGCAGAAGCTAGTAGCTAAATAAAACATATTACTTTATGCATATTATGATTAAAAAACGTAATAATAACAGTCAGATCAGACTATCAAGATTAATTTTAGAAATTGTTTTTTTTTTATTTATTTCTTTTAAAAACATTTATCATAAAGGATTAAAATAACTGATGTTAGAATTAAATTACACATTAGATTACATGTCTATTAATATTATGACCAGGAAACTGCAGTAGACTATCTTGGGGCGTGATGTATGGAGAGTAGGAGTGTGGCTAGGTGGGCCAGATACACGCTGTCACACTGACTGTGTAGAGCTCGCGGAGGCGACACTCGTGCCTTGTGCCGTGGCGGTGAAAACATAACACGTGTGGATTGTGTTCGCTCGTTTTCAAAGGATTTCAACCTAGTAAGCTCTGTGATCGGGTTTTTAAGGTAAGAAACTCACTTAATTACCAAGGAAACTGTATCATATCGTTATACAAAAAAGGTTTTTAATTAATGTAGCAATAATTATTTTTGAAATTTTACTTCAGTTAGTGAGCGTACGTTTTAATTGCAGTTAAAAGATATCTTAAACTAAAATCTTCAAATGAAATAGTTTGTAACAAAGAATAATATCAAGTAAATTACTCTTCATCTTGTATTTTAGAGTTTTAACACTCATTTGTGTTTTCTGATTCTGATGAACTATCACAAATAGAAACGAAATGATTAAGAAATTGCCGTTCGAAAAGCGACTTAAACTCCCAGTAGCTTTTTTTTTTAAGTCTGACTTTTCAGTAGTCTGGTTTTTATTTATCAAAGTTATGAGCGTTCATCATCTCTTATACAATATTGTTTTTCACAGTATCGTAAATTGTAAAAGAGATCTCTTAGCTCTTCATAATCATTTCCACTTTATCATATAAATCATGACAACACAAACTGCTAAGCAACCTTATCTAATACACAGCCGGTGGCCATTTAAGTTTTAAATTCTTTCATTGTAAGAGGATATTGAGTGTGAGTTACTATAAAAGTATTTATCCAAATCGACAATGTGCCTATAACAGTTGGCAACTCACTAAATTCTCCAGAATTCCATTATCAAAGGAAAAGAGAACCGTTTGGAAACTTTTGATCAGATAAGGATAGTTTCGCTAATCGGTTCAGCGGTTTTGAGTCATAGAGTTACATACATAATAAAATACAAGGTTTCAATGAAGTAAGAATCTTCGTATGTGAATGTAGTTTGTTCTTAGAATCAAACGAAAGTTCGTAAAATTAGTTTAATAAAGTAGCAGAAACGAACGCTTCCTCCATTGTATAAATGACATAATCTGTAGTCGCGATCGTTCATTTTAACATCAATACGATTGTGTAAAACGCAAAAGTGTGCAACTAAATTAAGCAATGAATCACATACCATTATAAATTATTGCAGCAAGTAACGTAATATTTATATATATAAATATATATATAGATATTGTTACGTGTGTTCAATTTAAGGATTAACAAAATTAACAAATCTCTTATAACTCATTCCACTCCGATTAAGAACTAATTTATAATTAAATGTAATGAATCCATCGATCCAATACAATCGTAAATATATTGAAAGTCAACGTTGTATCGTTTCGTTTAGTTACATCATTGTCAGCTAGATTAAATAAACGGAAACGAAGATAAGTTCGCTAAAATACACATAAACGACTCGCCTTATGGTCGTCGTAGCGTGATAGTTACCATACAAACCACCTCAAACACTAAACAAACCTAAAATTGTAGTTAAATGATCATCTTCTGAATTTTCTTGCGTTCTTTTCCTCCTGCAGAAATATGAGTTATCATTGGTAATTACGAAAGCTGTAAATATTTTTTTAAAATATATTTGTTATGTTGTTACGAACTGGAAGTAAAGAAAAAAGAATGAGGAATCCCAGAAAATGTGAGGAATTCAGATTGAAGTAACTGTTCGCATGACGATTCCAGCATCTACTTCCACCATGATGCCTTACAACATACAAAGTCGGGTGTTATTGAGAAGTTAAAAGATATTTTATTTACTAAGACTATAGTTATTAACATTGTAGTCACACGTAAGTCTTAACTAACATTATTATTTCATTAAGTAACAAAATTTGTTTAAAAACCCTATTATTAGAAAGTTTAAGTTAATGTACTGAGTGAAATTTAAAATAAGACAAGTATGATGATTTTATTCAACTACCTACGATTAACCAACAACTGCTTAAAAGACGTGAATGCGAATACAGTTACTGTACAGTACTTAATATAAAATATTATTCATAAATGAAAAAGAAGTAAATACGAAAATACCTAAAGAGAAATTGTGTAGTCTCGTGAGAGATTCGTATTTATAACTAACTTTGTATTCAACATCACCTTCACATTCGCAGTTCGAGTATCTTTGCATCGAATTAGATCCACTCGACATAATCCAATTAAAATGATCTACTCAGCACGCGACCAGTTCCTATCACAGAATGTTATATTGAAAAAGATGTGCAATATTTATATCGTATTATTTCTTATTTTCCTAAATCAGTTCTACGGGCGTGAAGATCTTGTGGTCTGTGGGCCTGACTGCTAGGCTGAAGATCGCCTTCGGTTTCGAATCTCACCCAGAAATAATGATGTAAAAAGTAGAACCATTTTTCTGGTGTCTGGGTGTAATTTATCTATAATATACGTGTATTAACAAATATGTAAGAAGTCTTTCCCCCAGTCCTGGATATCATCAGTTTAGTTTTCGATCAGGCAGCCGTGTGTGCGAAGTTATAACGTTAAAATTATAAAGCTATTATAATACAATGTTTTTTACTAAGATCGTAAACAACGATACTAGTGGCCTTATAACAAATAGTAACGGGAGTGTTAAGAAACTGTATCGCACAAGCCAGAGGTTATAAACATTTTAAAACTATATTAGAGCGGAGATATTGTAGATATCATTATAACCTGATGTTTATGATGTATTTCTAGCTGATATCTGCCACGACAGTCAGTCTCAACAGAGACTAGCCTACTACGCAGGACATATTATAGTGCACAAATGTGTACGCAAACACAGGTGTATCTTTTGTTCCGTCACGCTCACAATTCAATGTCCTATTGACTATTGTCCTATTGTCCTATTGTCCAATGGACGGTTATCCATACGTACGACGTACGGCTTCGAAGCACGGGTCTTAAGACCCCAACTTCCAGCCTCAAGGCTGGTGTAAAGTATTTCTATAACTAGAAAAATACAATAACACTTTTTTACTCAACGCGTATCGAGCCCGAGACGTCTTAATCGCTAACCGGTAGACTAATGAGTTAATATACACAAATGCATAGTAAAAAGCGAGAAGAATTCTTTGTTAATATTTTTAAGAAAATGTCCTATATACATGCTTATAAATATACAAAAACAATATAGTGTTGAAATTCAACTATTACGCATCTACTCGTATATATGTTGACCCGTCATAGTATATCAAATAATATGGTGTACTATCATCATCATCAGCAGGTTTCAACAGTCCACTGTTGGACTTAGGTCTCGCCTTAGAAAAGAAATATATCTATAAGTCAATCCATTATAATTGTAAAGTAAAGCTGTCTGTTTGTCTGTTACGCTATCACGGGTAAACTGCTGTATCAATTTGAATGAAGTTTGGTATGCTTTGATTCTTGAGGATTCTTTATCAGATATCAGTAACAGTACACATTATTAAAGTCAATGAAATAAAAGACAAAACTTATATTAATGTCAATTTACATACACATCCGTTTATTGTTTATAGTTTATCATCAGATTCATAACGTAATTCATATTTTAACTGCAGCGTGCGAAACGTTTAAATCGACAAGAAATGTTATCATTCAGATAGATACTGCACGGTTGGCGTAGTCCTTTAAGCGGTGCGGGAAGTGGTCGAGGGCCTTTTCCCGCAACGGGTGGAACACACACCCCCGTCGATGGCCTTCACGGTCGGAGACGACGGGGCGAACGAGGACAGTGTTCCGCCCGTCAGGGAATCGGAGGTAGGGGCGGTTGTTCTACAGATCCGATCTAAGAACACCGCCCCCGGACCAGACGGGATACCTGCCCGAGTGCTGGCCCGAGCCCTCGAACACATGTCGGACCGTCTCAGGGAGGTCCTGGACGCTAACTTGGCGTCCGGACGTTTCCCTGAGTGCTGGAAAAGCGGGAAGCTGGTCCTATTGAGGAAGCCGGGACGGCCAGCCGAATCGGTAGCGGCCTATAGGCCCATCGTGTTGCTGGACGAGGCGGGTAAACTGTTTGAGAGGATACTCTTTGCCCGCATCGTCTGGCACCTCTGCGAGGTGGGCCCCGATCTGTCGGACGCCCAATTTGGTTTTCGGGCGGGGCGTTCGACGGTCGATGCCGTGCTGCGCCTGAGGGCCGTTACCGAAGAGGCGGTGAGCTGTGGCGGCGTGCTGTTGGCAGTGTCGTTGGACATCGCCAACGCATTTAATAGTCTGCCATTTAGCTGCATCAGGGAAGCACTCCACTACCATGGGATGCCAAAGTACCTGAGGCGGCTTGTGGCAGACTATCTTGAGGAGCGTACCGTCATGTACGAGGACCGAGATGGTGTTCTGAGGCGGCGGCTCATGTCGTGCGGTGTTCTGTTCCACAGGGGTCTGTCCTCGGACCACTCCTGTGGAACATGGGATACGACTGGGCCCTTCGAGGTGGTCTTCCCCCCGGGCTGGGCGTAATTTGTTACGCAGATGACACATTGGTCACGGCCCGGGGAGCAAACTTTTAAGAGGCGGCGCGCCTGGCCACCACGGGTGTCTCTCTGGTGGTCGGGCGAATTGAGGCGCTGGGTTTGCGGGTGACCCTGGACAAGACGGAGGCCCTTTTGTTCCATGGGCCTCGTCGTGGTCCACCCTCCGGCGCCTCTATCGTGGTCAATTCGGTCCTCGTACCGGTTCAGGCCCAAATGAAGTATCTGGGCCTGATCCTCGACGGCAGGTGGCTCTTCGACGAGCACTTCCGACAGCTTTCTCCAAAGCTGGTCGGCGCTGCTTCTGCCCTGGGGAGACTTTTGCCCAATTTGGGTGGAGCCAGCATCGCGACGAGACAGCTATACACGGGAGTTGTCCGGTCAATGGCGCTGTATGGTGCACCGGCGTGGGCGGCGGCTCTGACCGCCCAGAATTGGGCTCACCTCTGGCGCCCTCAGAGGATATTGGCGGTTTGAGCCATACGCGGTTACCGCACCGTATCGATGGAGGCGGCGTGCGCCTTGGCCGGAACTCCCCCGTGAGATTTGGAGGCGGAAGTGCTCGCCGAAGTTTATCAGCGGACGGCTGACTTCCGGGCGGGTAGCGGCATACGGCCCCCGCCCGAAGAGATACGCGAGTGGCGAGAAGCCGCTCGTCGAGCCACGATGGCTCGTTGGTCGTCCCGGCTGGAGGCTCCACGTGCTGGCTTTGCCGCCGTGGAGGCTCTCCAGCCGGTCATCGCCGAGTGGGCAGGGCGGCAGCACGGGACCCTTTCCTTCCGACTGACGCAGGTCCTTTCCGGGCACGGTTGCTTCGGGAAGTATCTGCACTCGGTCGCCAGGAGGGAATTGAGTCCCGCCTGTCACCACTGCGACTGCAGTGAGGACTCGGCTCAGCACACGCTAGCGGTTTGTTCCGCCTGGGCGGCGCAGCGTGGGGTCCTCACTGCAGTTATTGGAGGAGATCTCTCGCTACCGGCCGTCATACGCTCCATGGCCGGTAGCGACAGTTGTTTTACCGCGGTCGCAACCTTCTGCGAAGACGTAATTTTGCGGAAGGAGGCGGCGGAGAAGGCCCGGGAGGACGATATCTACTCGGACCCAATTCGCCGCCGGCGAGCCGGGCGGCGGAGGCGCGCAAACCAGCGCCTTATGCTTAAAAAAAAAAAAAAAAAAAAGTCCTTTAAGCGATCGTCACGCCGCTCTCTACAGCGCCGAGTGTTGTGAGTTCAAATCCTGCATGGGTTCAAACACTTTATGTGATCCACAAATTGTTGTTCTGAGTCTGGGTGTTCTTTGTGTTTCTTGTATGTTTGTAAAGTCTCCCGCGACACAGGATTTATTACTAATGCGAGCGTTGTCATAATAAAAAGAAAAAAAAAAGATTGTTAGTTTAAAATTCAAAAGATATCAATATACTGCTACAAAATGTATTTATAATAGTTAATTCGTAACATTTATTTTCTAAGTAACGTTACTAGTACTATGTTACTATTTTAAATTAAAGTAACTAATAATTAAAATAATTGTTACTTATAATTCCAAAGTCATTTGCTCATGTTCAACAGTGCACGTCTTCCATCTGGAATGATGATGACGATGATTTAGTAACAGCATAAAAATGTTCCTGATTTATCATTTTTACTAGTGTTCGACTTAATGCCATAAGTTACATAGTTAAGACGTAGATACGAAGTTAAAAATATATTACAAGCGTTCTTTGAATATAAGTTAACTATTCCAAAATTACTGACAATAGAGTGTGTGAGTAAACATTAAAATATACATATATTAATATTAAGTCTATCACTTCAACAACCACGAATATAGAAAGAGTATTTGAAAATTTTGTAAAAGTAAATGACGTAAATCACCCTTTATCAGTATGGGCGTTGTGTATTGCGTTGAAGATTGTTTGCTAATCAATACCGTGCATGTCTTCACAGCTCCCAATGTGCAATATCTGGCGAAAATCTTTCGTTCAAACAACAACAAAATAACAACTTTTAACAGTTCACTGCTGGAGATAAGCTGCTCCGTAGAAGGGTGGCTGAAATAATTATCGTGTTGTTCTTAACTCATTACTTCCCACTGTCATATTTTTAGGACACTAAATTACCAGTTTGTTTCTAATAGTGGCTTTAATTTTTTAAGCCTTTTTTGTAAATGGCAAACATTTTTAACTTTTTTCGATTAAAAATAATACTTTGATAAAACATACAGTGACCTTTGATTATGAGTGATTTAGATATACAATTTCAAAGTTTATATATTTCATAGCCATTAAGAGTGTAAAGTTGTTTGTTTTATATAGCTAATTATAACTATATAAATAAAAGTAATTATATATTTCAAATTACCTAAAATTGTTGAGAAACCTTTACTAAACGTGAAATAACCAGTAAAGTCGTAATAATATATTTTTTTCTTAACATATAATTCCAATGTCATAAATATATGGCAGGCTGATTTAGACCCTAGAATAAATAGTTTTTTGTTTTTTGCTTCACAAATTTTTTTCTTACTGTATTAACAAATATATTTTGTGATTTGAACATAAAATTCTAAATTTTTCGATGGTTGGGAAGTAATGGGTCAAACAACATTTTCATCACAAGCCAAGCACTTAAAAAAACAGTCATCACATTATTTTATAAAATAAAAATTAAGTATTATTCAAAAAATCATGTACTTTTGAAAGTTTTGTCGTTGACTTTTTGAAGCTGACTTGTTGTATTAGTAGTATTAATACGAGTAGGAAGAGAGGCAGTAAGTAGACAAAGAATAGTTATTGTACGTTCACGTGACTGACTAACCTGACTGCACGGTTGGCCTAGTGGTTTAAGCGGTCGCCACGCCGCTCTCTACTGCGCCGAGTGTTGTGAGTTCAAATCCATACATACTTATTCATACACATACAATACTTTGTGTGATCCCGAAATTGTTTTTATGAGTCTGAGTTTACCTTGTGTCCGTTTTTTGTATGTTTGCAAAGTCCACCGCGACATAAGATCTATTCCTAGAGCGGGCGTTGTCTTTTTTAAAACAAAAAAAAATACAAAAACATGAGGGGCGTTTCAGGTGAGTTGTTGGATTGTATATATTGTATACGTGTTTGTTTTTCATTGAAGAGAATTATGTTCCTATTGACGAGCACCCGCATAACGCTCATTGTCTGATCATATCCTCCTAAAACTCATTGACATTTTTGTGAGTATTTAAAACATCCATAAGATTTACATCATCACATCACATCAAGAGTCTTTAACAGTCCACTACTGGACAGGCTTCTTTTTAGAAAAGAGTTTATGGGTTACTATATCACGTTGGTCAGACTGTTTGGTGTAGCGTTTATTTCAAGTTTTTCTTCTGTTTGCAGTATGGTATCCTAGGTAGTTTACTCCTTTAGTCATCTCACACAATACTTATGTGATGGACAGAGGTGATAAAACTCCGTATTCTTAATCCATCATCATATGTAGAACTTGAGATTCACGGTAATCCTGTTGCTTGTGTGAAATACATCATCAACATCGATTGACAAGTCGATCTCAGTCGCATGGCGTTTCAGAAAATGTTTTTTGTAAGTTATTTGTCATTGTCATTGTCATTTCTAAAGCCGTGATGAAATGTGGAAATTCCCTTAATATGCCACAATGTACTAAAGCCTTTTTTTCGCGGGCTTACAGAATCATTCTTATCCAGTGATATCGATAAATATTTTGATTATTTTATTTATCTTTTTACTTATCAATAACACGTACTGCAACGTTTTTAATTTGCAACGTTGATGATGCTAACACAATGTTATATAGCCTTTCTGCTAAATAGGAAACCAAAAATTTAAAATATTTTTTTAATTTGAATCAAAAGTTTCTGAGATTAGCGCATTAAGAATAGAAACCGTATAAGCACTCAGTCTTAGACGTTATCACACAATCATCATCATCATCATTTAAAGAATATCACTTATTCTGCTGTTATCTAACCAGCAATATATATAGTGTTCTTCTTTTTTTAAAAGTTACAATTTTTAGTTGCAGCTTCTCTAAATTTTCTTCACTGTGTCTGGTGGAATAATGTGCAACATACACGCCAATTAGTAATGTCAAGATGATAGAATTATTGCTTTAAACTCGCGCAGTGACGTATAGCACTGCTTTCTTTTCGACCGTGTTACAAAGTCAATGTAAAAGTACTTACCGTCTAAAACTAGAATTAAGACTAAAAACTTCAGCAGTTTTCGAAAGATTTTTTAATTTTATTCAAAGTTTACTCGGCTACACGAATAAACGATAGCCAATATTTGTGTATTAAAATAATGTATAAAATTATCAGTGGCGCTCCGTGTTGTGACAAATTAAGAACACGGAGTCACCACCGCTATGCATTCGGAAGGTATCGTAAAAGCTGAGTAAAGGAGCAAATTGCGCAGGAAAACAGCTCTGCAAAAAGAAGGAAAATTTAAAACAAACCCTATACCAACACGTTTCGCCACCGAGGTAAGCCAAAATCTTCTTTCTAAAAAGAGGCCTATGTCTAGCCAGTGGACTACAAATACTGTCGATGATTGATGACAATCAAATGACATATATGATATATATGTTGTATAATCTTAAAAATGATAGATTGACGACACAAAGATAAAAAAAAAGACAGAAAACGATGCCTACATGACACTGCACTTAATACCCAGTATCTAATTTCTAGTAACTCAAAATACCGTCTAGTATAAATGTACCTAGTAATACTATCTGTTCAGAACACTGTCTGCATAGTTACGAACTGAACATCTTACGTGATGTTAATAACACAAGTGAATCAATTCTAACAGACGATTAAAGTCTAGTCTAGCAACATACAATATTTATTATTATAAATTAATTGCATCTGCATATTATATGTCAAGCAGTGAAATTAGTGTTGATAATTCTACGCGGAAACCGATAAGCGATAAAACCGAATACTTAAATTATCTGCCGGTTGTTTCATATTAATATTATTATATTACATAACACTTTCTCAAAGTGCGCCTAGATTTAATCAGAAAAAAACTTCAAAACTATATGCTTCTATTTAAGTAGGTAAAATATGATTTTAGAAACAGTAATCATATATGTATGTATTTATATTTGCCGTCTCTGACAATGACAATGAAATATGATTACTGTAACTTAAATTGATGATTTAAACTAACTGGAATTAAAATATTAAAATGAAACTTTATATTTTCAACCTTGAGAAGTTTACTTCAATTCAGTTGATGATAATATTTAAATTTATTAACATCAAGTGCAAAACATATTCTTAAGCAAAAATAACTACCGCTATTTCTATTAAAAACACTAAATTTGTCGTCTTTATATTTTTACCTATTACTATCAAAGACCAATCTTACAATGAGGCCCTGATATTTAATTTCATTTTACTCAGTTTCACTTGTAACTGAATGATTAATTATGCAAATAAACTATAGAAGCGGATCGATTTCTAGCTGCCGTATCGATATGAAACTTTGTGTGTTACATGGAGATGGGTACTGGAATTATTCCAGTACTTTTAAAGTTTCAAACGGATCCAAAGTACTGTTAAAAACTGACCAATAAATACTTATTGTAAAGCCTTGATTATTTTCTATATAATAAAATTAATAATTGAATATACAGTTATTTTGAATATAATTCTGAACGTTGGATTGTTTTGGAACTCTGAGTGTTTAAAAAAACTACTCAACGGACACTCTTGACATGACAACAAGTGGGTACACAAAACAAAGGGCTAATTTAAAGTAAGTGCAGATTTTACATAACGGATGCGGTTATGTCATGGACGCTCATAAACGCAAGTAAACTTCAATGAATTTCACTTTCTGTACAACACTATGTTATGTCAATACAATGACTTACGTCGTGGAGAGCCTGTTATTATCTACTTTTGAATATATTCTCATTAATACGATCAGATTTTGATCAACATCTTCGTTATCCTTTCTTCAACAGACCACTGTTGTACATAGGCCTCTCGTTAGAAGGACTTGGATCAATATAGTTATTTTTATCATGACTTATATACATTCAGGACCAGTGCATACGTAGTACACCTTTGTACTTCGCTTTCGACTGCACGGTTGGCCCAGTAGTTTAAGCTGAGTGATGTGGATTCAAACTTTACATGGGACAACACTGCGTAATCCATAAATTGTTGTTCTGAATCTGAGTGTTCTTTGTGTCCATTTCTTGTATGTTTGTAAAATCCCCCGCGATACAGAATTTATTCCTAGTGCGGGTGTTGTCTTTTTCAAGAGAAAAAAACAGAAAAGAAAGCTTTAAACTCCGCAAGGCCTCGATCTGTGTCCGTGTGAATATTATTTGTGATCTCATGGCTGTCGATTGTGTCATTAATCAATTTGTGCTATACGATTACATGTTGTTAATTTTTCAGTAGATTACGTTGTACACTAATTTTACTTTTGATTCGGTATCAGCTCAAAGGCTAGTGAACATAAAAGTCAGTGAAATCTTTTAGAACATGTATATGAGAATATCGCCTTTAAAAGATACAATATATCCGTAAGTTTGGGCCAATTACATAAATTAAAACGCAAGTAATGTAACCGCAACTTATAATGGTACTAAATAAACGGATGTACCTAACATTTCAAAAGACTTATCTCATAAATAAGGCTGTGATAGCAATCTCTATCTAAGTTTCCTAGTTCTAAGTTTATTTTATTGATGGGTATATTTATGTAGCCGAGTTCGTGGAGAGGTATTTTCGGAAAACAAAATATTATAAGTGCACGTACACTAAACACACTCATCTGTATTGCATCATTCTTTATATAAATGCAAATATTATGAACAAATTATAAAAATATTGGCATATTAAATAAAAGCTGCGAATTGATTACCACTTTGTCATGTTTGATCAATATTTGTGTAATTAGTTTTTAAATTCATTTTGGAGGGAAATATTTTTTAAGATAAATACAATCCACATTCTAGAGTATGTGTACATTATTATATTTTGTTTTCGACATTTAGAACAGAATTCCTAACATTATAATATCTAAAGATACTGAAGAGGCCTACTACATATTCAAGGTATTTTAATTTTATCTAACTATCAGAAATTTATAGACACAATTACACAAAATAAGTGAACTAAATTAACTAACTTGTATATTCTCTCTACTATGAAATCAGTTATGAAATGGATAGCTATATTTACTGTTAACAACGAAAAAATAAAAGAATTCAATCGAAATTATGACATTAAAACCCAGTTGTCTGTCGTTGAACGCTAAAATATATCAAAGATTAGGTATGTAACTTTGCGATACTATAAAACTTGTGTTTACACATATATCGATACTAATATTTTTATCTTCAGATTTCTCACATTCTTATCGCCCGTTCGTTTCTGTTTATCTTGAGCAACTGGCGGTGTGATTTAGTTTTTTTTTTGTATTTCTGAGTTTGATAATCTTATTATCGACAAAGTAGTATTTCTACTATTGCATGGCAATTTACTGAAAATTACATCCACTTAGAGCACATTTTGAAATTAAAAAGGCAAAAAAACTGTACAAATATTATCCAAATGCTCATCGTTACCATGGGACTTTCATTGCGAATTTTTATACATGGCTAATCTACATTTTATCACGTCAATCTATAAACAATGTCTGCCTTGATCTGATAACACAGCAATAATAAATCATACTGTATATAACAACGTTTGTTTATAGTTGTTCGTATTTTATGACCCGGCTTCCGAACTATTTATTCGAGCCGCATGAAAATTTGAGAGAAACCAAGCCAAAACTCTATTTCCGAGAAACTGAAAAATTACTTTTATATCGAAGCTACAGAAGATCGATTTGTCAATCAATTTCTCTTGGATCATTATTCATCACTTGGTGTATACACAATATAGGAATAGGTATTTTTAATACATTATATTCGCTCATCGTCACACAGCAAGAATAAAATTTCACAGTTACATGTCATCCAATAATAAAATTTGAATATCCCCTCACTTAAACATACACATGGACACATTTTCATGCAAGCATATTTTAGTATCAATACACAAATCTATTAAGTTTTTCCCCGTTCATGTATTCTCTACATTACGCAAAAACCTGCAGCTCTAGAGCTCTACCGGATTCGAGAGGGTGACCTAGGTTGACTACCTCAGGCAACTATCCGACAAATTTTACTAACATTGTATTAATATACTGTGGATGAACTACCTTTTTAAGTCAGTGTGAAGTTTTCGGTTACTTAATTCCAAATTATTCAACTTCAGTCGATAACTTTACACATTCGGTAAAAAGCCAATGTGAAAAGAAAAAACTATTCTACAACTACTACGTTGCATCTCTATTCGGTAAATTTACACATTCGGTAAAAACCCAATTTGAAAAGAAAAAACTATTCTACACCTACTACGTTGCATCTCTATTCGGTAAATTTACACATTCGGTAAAAAGCCAATGTGAAAAGAAAAAACTATTCTACTAATTATTGTTGAATCTCCATTCGGTAAAGAGCCGATGTGGAAAGAAAAAACTATTCTACAACTACTGTGTTGTATACCCAGTATGTAGAGTGAGATAAAGGCAGCAATTTCATATTAACATTTAGTATTACTAGTACAATTAAAAATTGTATATCCACATTGTACGACTATGAAATGTGTATTAATGTGTATATATATATATATATATTTATGTATATGTATAATTATATATGTAAGTTTATGACAGTTCTATACATTTATTGAACACCTCTGACTGCAACCTCGGTGCACTTACCTTACTATATTTCTACACTACCCAAAGGTTGGCTGGTAGAGAAAGCCTAAGGCATTATTGGTCGCAGATGTACATGTGTGCATGAAGTTTCCAAATAAATAAATACAATACAATATAATGCAACATAATACAGGAAGTGTCTATCAAACAATGACTGCCTTTGTTCCCATGACATGTAAATTACACAAAACAAAATGTTACTACATAATTTGAACATATTTATTACATATACTTTTAAATTTGATCTGACTGCTTCGGTGGTGCAGTGGTAGCGTATGCGACTGTTGTGCTTGAGGTCTCGGGTTGGATTCCCGGATCCGATCAAATGTTTGCATAATCTGCAAATTTTTGTTTCGGTGTTTTTTATGTATATAATAATGTATATAACATGTATATATTTACAAAAAAAGGTAAGCTCTGCTTAGTTTGGGACTAGATGGCGTTGTGTGTCAGATGTCTAAATGATTATTAAATAAAATAAAAAGAATTCAAGTAAAATGTGTCATCACTATAATTCTACTGAACCGACGAGGTACCTAATAATAAAATCTATCAGACAAATAAGAGTAGTTTTATCTATTGAAAACGATAAAACAATTATATTTGACATCTATCATACCTGTAAACGATCTAATCACAGTTTATGATATAGTTAATTAATACATATAAACATTATCTTATACCAATAGGTTGATAGTTTAAATGCAATGTATCTTAAAAACACTGGTGTATATTAAATTCTCAACACTCACGAAGCCGTGGATGTCATTGTCATTTTGTCATTTTCATTCACAAGTGATTTTTACGACTTGTTGTATCATTACCTCTTATACCTCTTATAAGATACCTCTTAAAAATGGAATCATAATGTTAAGTGTTAATACATCACTAATATTTTATATTACATTGATAATTACATAGTGTATTACGTTAACAATTACAAAATATTTCATTTCATTACATAGCGCTACTCGATTGTTCGGTAATCAAATATAAAGTAGTTAACCGTTATGACATCTAAAACTATAATCAAACCTAACGAGGTCTTGAATTGGTCATGACAATTAAAAAGAGAGTTTTATTTTGTGTAGTCTAAATTAAATAACCCAAACATACCTGATAACTGTGAAAATAGTTCATGTTACACGAATTTGAAGAAACAATGATAGGTATTTGTGTAATTATTATATTATATGAATGGTATAATTTAACATTTACAACACCATATTGATGTATGTTACCATTCATCAGTGTAAATTCAAGTAAATTAAATGAATGAAATGGGATTTACTCCATCACAATATTTGTGGTTGTTAACATACAATTAACATTTACGGGCATCTTAACATTTGCAAATGAAAAACGTAAAACAAGGTTTATTAATGTACTCGTATATGTAAGATATGATCATCATATTTCATCATAATCATCAACAGTCTTTAATAATCCACGGTTGGACATAAGCCTTTATTTAAAAAGAAGATTTTGGCCTAACATATCACGCTGACCAGACGATTTTGTATAGGTTTTTTTTTAATTGTCCTTCTCTTTACACGGCTGTTGCCCTATTATGTTTGCTCTCTTTGTCGACTCTTACGACACCCACGAAATGAATAGGAGTGATGATACTCTGAAGCTATAATTGTTGGCATATGTCAGATACTATCATTGCTTGAAGGTCAATTCTCATACTAAAAATTCGTTAAAAATACAGTTCCAATTTCCTTACTTTACTACGAGAAGACATTTAATGACACTTGTCAGAATGGAGTAAATTGGACCTTGATATTTCACGATTTTTTTCTGGGAGAATTGACCTTCTGAAACGTGGTTTGTTCAAATAAACTTTATTTTTGGCCACTACAGAAATCGTTGTTTTAACAAATAAAGAGCAGTTTGTGTTGTGTGCGTGTATTAGTATCACAAAATGTACTTAACACACCGTTACGAGTGTTAGCACAAATTCTCCATTTTACATTTTCTCATTAAATATTTATACAACACAATATAATACTATTAAATTCGTGCCACAGGCAAACTACTCAGTAGGCATATAGAAGCATCTCCGCATATTTATAACTAGGCCTAATGTTAATTATGTTCTACTTTTAAGCAGTCAACGCATAAAAGAAGTGTCATTAAGTTTACTGCCTATGAATGTCTGTGATGTAACAGTATCGAAACGGATTGATCGATTTCTATTGGACTTTTTTGAATTAGTTCTACTTTGATTGCACGGATGACGTACCCCGCTGTTTTCTGCTACGTTGAGAGTTGTGGGTTTGATCTTCACAGGTGACAATATTTTATGTAATTCAAAAATTGATTTTCTGAGTTTGGGTACTCTTTGTGTCCATTACATGAATGTTTGTAAAGTACTCCACTGCACAAGATATACCACTAATACGGGATATGTTATTACGGTTATTCTACAACATAATCCAACATCAGATTAGTTTAAGACCGTGCCTTTTCACACGGAATCTTATTCACGAAGTCTGCTGCTAGACAGTAAATTATGATCACTCACTTTTGTATACATATTAGTCACATTTTTATTTGGAGTTTTTAAACAAATTAATTATTTTTCGGTTCCAAACAAAATGTTAAAACCTACGTAACAGTCGACGAAGTCGAATAAGTAACCCAATCATTTGCATGTAAGACTTTTGATTAGGCGATAGACATATTTTCTATAATCAAATGTAAATTGTCAGTTGTTTAAACTTTTAATTATACATATTTTTAGGTTTAATCGCTCTGGGTCATGACCGCCACCTTTTCACTTAGGTGGTTTCGAAACTATCGAAAGCATGATAGCGTTTTTATTTTTTTACAAATTGATTTCTCAATTCTTAGCAGTATCAACTAAGGCACTTATTAGTTACAGATGTAAGACTTGAAAATATCACATTTTCCTTTTCAACACACATTTAAAACTACAACACACGAATAAAAAGATACGAGGTTTCATTAAAATTTAAACTAGAAACGAAAATATGGAAAGCCCATATAAAATGGATTGAAAACTTGTATGAAAGAATTTGTACGATGACCTGCTCGTAGCGCGATGGGTAACCAATTACCAATTTATCAATATAAAAATATCAAAAATTCTGATCCAGGTGTCCGCGGAAATATTGACCAATGCAACCAAGGGTAAGATCTCGATTACTCTTTATCATGTCTCAAAGTATGAAAGAACTGTGCATATGTTCAATGTAAAACTATTCCTCGCAATAAAATATTCGTTTACGATGGAATGATCTAGCATTTTCCATTAAAAATTCTGATTTCAAAAATTTATCAATGCTTATGCATTATAAAACAGTGTAAGCTGAACTAAATAATATTTCTTCACAAAAGCAATCTATTCGCATAAATTGTATTTTAAGTTTAGACTTTCACTAAAATAGCAGCAGCGGCGTACGCCATTTTTATTTATTAGTACATCTCAGACATTAATTAGATTAATTATCTAGCTTCTGTGCAGTGAAACTATTTCCAAGTGTGGAAAAGATTGGTTTTTAAGATTGCAGACAATCATATCTACATAGTTTTGGGCGTGATTATATAAGAATCGCCTAATATTTACTATATTTCACCGTAAATGGTATATATAACCGTTGGTATAACCGTTTGATCTACCATATTTAAAATGTTGTTGCTGAAAAGCGTGGGTTTTGAATATTCGTTCATTTGTTTACATAACATCGCATACCGTGAAAAAATTGTAACGCCATATAATCTACAGAATTATTGGGATTTGTAGTTTTTTATTTATTTCAATTCTACAATGCTTTAAGCTTGCCGTCAGCTAGTAATTTAAAACAGGTGATTGCCCTGACATCACTTATATCTACCCAGACAACGTTGACTCCTACACTAAACGTTATAAATACTATATATTATATAGAGATATCATTTAAAATAAATAATGTTAAAAATTTGTTATTTTGTCACAAAACATATTTTAAATGTGTAGTCTAGCAACGCAAATCATTATGTCATGATGATTAATCAAGTTAGTTAATTCTGTTGTGTTCCAATAAGCTTTAAAATGTTTATATTAATCATTGACTGCTTAAGTAAGCGTAGAGTCACACTGTAGGATCGCTTAACTAAGTATAGAGCCACGCTGTAGGACCGCTTAACTAAATACAGAGCCACGCTGTAGGACCGCTTAACTAAGTACAGAGCCACACTATAGGACTGCTTAACTAAGCACAGAACCATTCTGTGGAAGTAGTCATACAGCTCTCAACTGTTCTTAACTTTCTATACTTCTCAACGTCATAATATAGTCATTGTCATAGCTTTCTTAACTCATTAGGATAGTGAACACTGACGTATTCTACCGCTTTTATAATGACCTCTGAAAGACTGACATAAAACACATGGCTACATTCTGCCACCCCATCGTTAACAGCAACGATCATTCTCCGCGTATGATTCGCTTCCAGAGCAATTAACTCCCGTAAATATCTACTCTGGCTGTGAATTGAGCGTAAAGCTTTACCTATATAAAACTGCTTTCTGGACTGTTACTGTAGCCAGGAGTAGCAGGGCCGTCGGGGACTAGCGGCCGTTTTTTTCCTGTGCTTGCCTAAATGGGGGGGGGGGGGTCATAATCGCTACGCTTGGCATAAAGTTCTTATGTCCAGCAGAGGACTTCTTTTGGCTGAGATGATGATGATGATGATGATGACTATATAAAACTAAAACAGCAACATTGTCCCTTTACAAGAATAATAGCGTGATGTTATAAGTATTCCTAACCTTCTAGTTAAAAAGAACATTTAACTAGAAAGTTAGGGATGTTAATTAATTCAGTCAATCAATCACACGAACGTGGTCACTAGCTTTATAATAATTGTGTTGATTTTTGGATAATATTTTACTTCATCACCATGAATAAATTCTTTCCTAGCGCTTACAACACGTCAAAACATGAAAAACCAAAAGAATGTGGATCTGACTTTAACTGTGTCGTAAGGGCCCATTTCTAATGGTTTGAAATGATTTATAGCACCTATAAATAGGTATTGATTATCATATTTACAAGCAATTAATAAGTCACATATTTAGAACATCGATCTTTTGGTCTCTTGCGTAAGTTAAGTTATTGGTCAATTTGTAAGGTGGCCCTAATCTATGGTCAAGATGTACATAAGTTTGTTCTAACAGCGTCGTAGAAAGTTATCGTTTGATATTTTTTAACTTAACCATTTGGAATGTATGACTTCATCTTAACATATATTTTATTATATCCACTATTAACTATTCTTTAAATTTATTTAAATATGCTCTAAGTGACTTTAAGGCAATATACACACAATAGCCAAGAACCACGCGCCATGTAAAGTGTAAACTAAAACCGAACGCTTTCGACACGTGGTAAATGTGTGAACTGAGTCTTAAAGAACTATGAATAATTATATCTATTAGGAACAAGCAACGTGTATTTAAAGACATAATAGAGTGTAAAAAAATGTTCGGCTCTTTAACAATTTCATGTGTTTCTAGAATAGTTGTGCAAAACGATATCGATTTGATTCTGTATTATCTAATCGGTTGGTTGGAATCGGGCCAATGTCGACAAAACTTCAGTAAATTATTCTGTATTACAAAATATAAGGCCTAAATATTTATAACAGCATAACAAATGGTATTATTTTTAATATATACATAGCTTGAAATTACTCAATTCACCTTCCGTATTAAGATTACTTCGAAATCATAATACGGAACATGGCGAAACTCAATCACGTAGGAATTTAATTCATTACGATAAGACCGTACGCATATCTTAGGTTTTTACATTATAAATTTCGTTCGTTGTCTATGATACAATGTAATTATTATTTTGTGGCCTGGCTGTAATGCATTAACCATCTATTTCATCACTTAGGCGTCATTACAGACTATAAACAACCATTCCCAGTCCACTGCTGGACATAGACCTCTCGTTAGCAAGGAGGTTTTGCCTACTATATTACGCTGGCCAGACGGTTTGGTATAAGGTTTGTTTCAAGTTTTCCTTCTCTTTGCAGCGATGTTGTCCTTGATACTTTGTTCCCTTAGTCACCTCTTACAACACCCATAGGTAGGTGGTGACACTCTGTATTCTTAATCCGTCACCACATATACAATCGTTACATATATTAATTTTAGTTACTCAGATGGCTTGGTTAGTTGCCGATTGACACAGAAATATCTTTATTGAAAATGCAGGTAACACCTATATTTTCCCTATTTTACCCTGAGCAAAAATGTATAGTCGCGATGTATAGACATGTTCTTAGTCATTATAAAATAACACACTTTTACTAGCTTAGTGTGTATCTATGTATTCGTATTTATGTATCTTTGCAACGGAATCTTTGAATCTTTTTCATCACTTTCAAAATCTTGGATTGAATTGAAACTTTGCACACTTATCAAGGACCAATGACAATGCAATAATTTGTATAATTTCTCCCGTTAACAATTGACACCAAGCACCACACGTTTTTTTATAAAAAATCTTTTTTTTTTTTTGTTAAACACATTCCCCTAATTTAAATTTATTAAATATATTTTTTACTTTCTGTACTTTACAATCAATATTTCCGTTTTTCGAACTAGACTTTTATCGTTAAACAGTCTTAAACCTTCATAGAGTTTATCCTTGCTCATTATACCTTTAAGTAAGTATACCTTTAAGTAAAACAATTCTAACACTTGAGTAGCTGTTTTTGAACAGCGGCAGTCACTCAATATGACCTGATCCTTCTATTCGGTTGCCTTGTACATAACAAAAACCTAGTAATCAGGTCTTTAACTAGTATATTCATATTTAATCAAGAGCATGTACAGCAGTCTGTCCTGCGCCTAATTTCTCCCTGGTGGTGTCAGATAACCGTCCCATCGGATTATTAGAGTAAGGGAACAGAGACTGCACCCGTGTTTGCACACACACTTCTGCACTATAATATCGCTTTTGTAGACGGCTGGTTAACGTTGAGAATGGCCGACATGGTCAAATTCGGCTAGGAGTACATCATACTATTTAATAATAACTATATCATTGTCTCATATACCGTTTATGCCAGTCGACAGTGACATAAGTTTGGCTGCCTTCATGACATCTTTTCCGAGACATTAATCTTGTGTTATTGCAAGTCTAATTGTAAATTTAAAACTGTACTTTCGACAAACCATACCTAAAACAGAATAAATTAGTAATAAACCGATTACATTTGAATAAAAATATGTAAGTTGTACGCCGTGGGTGTCAAATATGTTATTTAAATGTGTGTATTTCATAATCAAAGTGGTCTCAATACTTTAGTTATCGATAGTAGTATATTTAGAACTGGTTTTGTAACCTAAATGATATTATTTTTGGTTTTATACTATTTGTTTATAGGTATGTATCTGAAGTATAAGTATAATATATTTTTGTAATCTGAGAATCATTATTATTTTATTATTAAGTCGTTTACGTTTCAATAATTATGCAATTTCGGATATTTCGAAATTTAACTTAGTAAACTTTGTATAAACTATGCAAATCAGTAGAACCGTTTCCGGTAAATACATAAATAAAAATGTCTGCAAAACTACGTCAATAAACTTTAATAGAAAAATAAATTTTAGTTTGTTATGCGCTGCCGTATCGTTTATCCAGTCATCTTGGAATTTTGCATAGGTTACACGTATTCAGGTGAATAAACAAAGAACACAAAGGAGTGTAAAAAGTTATTTCCGAAGAATAGATAACTTTAATGTTAGCGCAGCCGCAAGAGACAACCATTAAAAATACTTATATTTTGTTACAATCACATTCTTTGTAAATAAACGCACGAGTAACAAGAAGTAAAGCCCTGTAACTCGTAACAGGCAAGACAATAACAAACAAACCGTAGATTCGGGTTCTTTGACCTTTAAACAGTTAATTTCTGCTTTCTTTCAAAATATTTACTGTACTGCCAGTCTTAAAATACAGTTTTGTAACAGTAGTTGTAAGAGGTTCTGCGATGTTGAACATTACGAATGTTTGTTCGGTCGTAAATTCATAATCATGCTGATCGCAAATACAGAATACTCTTAATATAATTATATCATCATGTTAGCGCATTTCTGAGATAATTCCTAGCTAGTTCACGTATTTGACTTGTCCCAAAATATCACAAAATCTTTGGACACAGATTTAGGGATACACGATAATGTATACATACACAAAATCACGTTTTTTTTTCCCAGAGACGTAGGTAGAAGCATATTAAACGTTCACTATTCACCAGTATTTTGGTCCTACGTAAAAGATGGCGAGCCTATAGCCGTTAATCGGGATATTTTGTTTACCAGAACCTCGTCCGTCGATCAGCAGGTGCAGGTGAGGTTGGCTTGGGACCTTAAATTCTTGGTGGAAACCCTATGCACAATAATCTAGCAATTTTATGCTTAGTATACCAACTACTTTAACAACATTTAACAACTTTCAATCTACTGTTAAAGTAAGTAGTCATCAGGAGTTATAAATCCAGAGACCGATTCCAAAGTCGCTTAATGGAGCTAACGGATCAAAGATCATTTTGCGCTCTGCGAAGTCTCATAACATTGTTTCTTCATCTCCTTAGCTGACACCAACTATTCTGATGCAGGCCTCCTTTTAATTAAATCTTTTAAGCGTTCCTATTACTATCAGACAATAAAACAATCTAAATTTTACTTTTGTTATTCTTGCTCTTTGATTTTAAAGTCACACCAACTATACATGAACTGCACCCACACTTGCATATATTCCATTTATGTAATAATGCCTATATTCTACCTCATTAGTCTAGTGGTTAGTGTTTGCGGCCGCCGACCAAGAGGTCTCGATTCCGCGTGACCTCTCGTGTCGGATAACCGTTCCATTGGACTGTGAGAATAAGAGAACAGAGAGTGCACCTATATTTGTGCACACGGTTGTGCACTATAGTATCTCCCATGTAGTTAGTTGGTCTTCGTTGAGACTGACCGCCGTGGCCGAAATCGGTTAGGAGTACATCATCATTGCATACAGTAACTATTCACGTCGGTATTGAATCTAGATAACATATGAGTTGGCGTGTAAACCAGATAAAGTACCGAGCTATTCATATAACACAATTTGACGTGCATTTGTCAATATATCAGTAGTATTTGTATCAAGGTGTCTGGAGACGTCAGTCAATGAATTGTAGATTAATTTCTTGCTACATACAAAGTGTAACCATTATTCAATCAGGTACATACTAAATTTGAATAAAATTATCATTACAGTCGTGTAACAAGACTTGTTGGTTTACGTTCAGCAGAAAATATTCAAATGCAATACCTTATCCGAACAAGGAAACGTTACGAATCGGGTCAGTATTGCATAATACGTCATTATATTATTAAAAAAATAAAAATACAAAGATCGTAGGCGCATAATATTATCATTTTTATATAATTCTATCATTTTATTATATTATAATACCTATAGTATCTAGAACAAACAAAAAATTTAAATAAAAAAGAAATATAACTTATATTTTTAGCATAGTACAAAGTACTATACTAAATATAATAACTAGATATAAATGTCGTAACTTTTTTCAACGCAATAAGATACAACAAATATGAAAGAATGCCCCCAATATTTGTGATAGCTCGTAATGAAGATGATGTCCTCCTCGAGGTATCCGCCAACGGTAATCCTATGGCAGTGTCCTAGCGTGTGCACGAATGTGACGGGCAAAACCAAATTTTGTCCTGAATGTGCGGTTACCAGGTAAAGCAGAGTTGACCGCTTTCATAGTGTGTATAGTTGTAGATAGGCTTCGGCTGGGTCTTTCGTGAGTACCGTCTCGCATCTCGCATCTTGTTTAAACTTTCAATCAGATTTGAATTTTTACATCGCAAACTGTATTAAGTAAGGAATAAAACATATTTACATGTATAATGTATATACAGACCAACCAAGGTCATCGATATTGCCAGTAAAACTGCTAAACGTAAGTGGCAGTGGGCAGGATTATAAAGTTCTGGAGTGGTGACTGCGTACTAGGCAACGCAGCGTTGGTAGACTCCAGACAAGGTGGTCCGACGATCCGGCGAGGATCGCGGAAAGCCGCTGGATGCGGGCGGCACGAGACCTGCTGTTGTGAAGAATTTTGGGGGAGGCTTATGTCCGGCAGTGTACGTCTTTTGGCTGAGATGATGATGAAGATATATGTATAAATGTTAAGTTGGTATATACACACCCCTAAAACTCGAAAGTTCTACATCAATTAAGCTCAAATTGTAAGACAATGTACAACACACTTCAAAGGTGATTTTTAGCTATTTTCTATAACCAAAATGTGGCAGGGCAGCCTCGCTTTGCTGTGCCACATTTTGGTTGTAGTGTCATTTACTCGTAAGATACCCAAAGTTCTAAAGGAGGCTCTAAAAACTTACTCCATGACCTTGAGAAGAAGAGCAATGGTTATAAATAGGTAAATACATTTTCATTACATTTACTTTCATTTTCTTCTGTTGGATTAGATACCTAAAAGTCCGTCAAAACCTTTGTTTTTACTTCACCTCAACATTGTTAAATATATAAAATGCAATGTCTGTAAAAAATACACTTAGCGCAATCTCTACTAAAATCAGTCCTATCTTTTATCTGTTCGATACTTGATAGAAGCGTTATTAAAATATATTGATATACGTAACAACTGAAATCATCACTATATTACATGTATCATCAATCATCAAAAGGCTTTAGTGTTCCACTGTTGGACATAAGCCTCTACTCTCTACTCTACTACTACCTACCTACTACCACCTACTTACCTCTGCTTAAAAAGGAGATTTTGGCATGTTATACCACGCTAACCACACTGGTCGGTACAGGGATTGTTATAGGTTTTCCTTCTCTTCACGGTGCTGTTGTCTTACGTAGTTTGCTGCCTTATTTAGATCTTACGACACCCACAGGATAAACAGGGGTGGTGACAATCCGCATTCTTCATCTGTCATCACACGGAATGTGTTAAGGTTTGGATAGTGTGGACTCACGATATGTTTAAGGAACCAGAAGTGTTAGAATGTAAACGACAAACGTATACAATAAATGCAGAATAAATACGATCCCTCGTATGTGTTTTGCGTGATTGACTGAGTTTATGTAATTTTTTTTGTTGCTTGAGTTAAGTCAAAGGCTAGACGGCTTTCTATTATTTCTATATCTTTCTATTGTGTCTCCTAACTCTTTGAACTGTGCGTAGGATTATGTAAAGAATGCTATTTTCAAATCATACGAGAAGTGTATCTTATGAACAGCTTTCGGTCTTAAATAGGCAATAATCAAAGCGTCTGTATACGATATGACATGATTCTGATTATGATTGATAAAATATATATTATTAACATCTCCAAATAAATTTGTTAAATTTCTTATATGTGAGTATTCCTTCTTTAAGTAAACTGTATTTTCAACAAATATTGTTCAGTAAGATAGCTGATACTAGTTAGAGCCTAACTTCAAATTCTTAGTCTCACACAACACAGCTCACAACACACATAACACACGCAACTCGTGCTTGACTTCCATAAATAAATGGAAGTGACTCTATATAAGGTTACATCGGTCATAATACTTGGCAACCTGTTTCCATGCATCAATCATTTAACAAAAACTAAAGTACATTCTACAAAGGAGTCCTACTGTGTTGCTTACATGACGACGGTGATGTTGGAGAGGAAGAGGGACAGACAAAAATGATAAATGATAAATTATTTATTCTTACCACAATTACAATATACGTTACATTTAAGAATACATATATATATAAGCTAAGCTGGAGGCTTGTATTTCAGGATACCAGATCTTCCCCCCTGGGTATATTTACATTTATCTTACCTAAATGGGCACAGTGAAATTAAAGAATCCCTACAATAATAATTATTTCGGTTATTTGACACATAGCGCCATCTAGTTTCAAGCCAAACAGAGCTCGCAACGTGATAACTAGACAAACTGATAGCATACTTATACTTTTTTTATTATCATTATTTTTAAATACATATAATTACATATAGAAAACATCCAAACTCTGAAATAAAATTTGCAGATCATACAAACATTTGATCTGACCTGGGCATCAAACCCGAGACCTCAAACAGCAGTCGCACTCGCTACCGCTCCTCCACCGCAACAAGTGTGTTTAGGTTCTTTTTTTAGTAACCTGGTCGGATACATATACTGTTATTGTGTGTTTGTGTGTGCATGATTGTGTGTATGTGTGTACTTTTGCGTGAATGTCAGCAAATGTGCTCGTTGATTTAATTGTGTGCATTTATGCCATTGGCTAATCTTAGACAATTACCGATAGCACCTGTGTCTTCGTTGTTCAACCTCCCCAAAATATTCAGTCAATGTTCTTTTACACCTGCTCTTTGTGCAATAAGCAAATAAAAGTATTGCATGGAATAGGAATTGACCTTTTAAATAAACACAAAACAAATACAAAACTAAGTTTCTTAGGTGAGATATCTCATCTTTTAAGATCACATCTGCAGTGGTTCAATCACTATAAATAAAAATAAAAGACGGTCCTATTATAAAACATTTTGCATTGCATTACATAATAGACTTGTATAACAAATTAACTTCTTTCTTACAGGATGCACGAGTAGTAACAACAACCAAGTAGTTACCCTAGACCGTCCATCCTGAACACTTCTGAAGCGGATTTTGCGCCAATCCACAGGTAAGTTATAGCATTTTATTTTCACTTATTACAAACAAAAAACAAATTAAATAATACAATCAACTTCCTAAAGCACACACTAGCGCCACAGAATATCGCTCTTGACAGCGCCATCTGTGTTTAAAAGTATACATGCCTATAGTACAGCTATTCGACAATAGATGGCACGACGAAAGATTTTATTTTCTTTTAAAAATCTTAGATGGCGCTACTTATCGATATTTACAAAATTGCAATTCTAATTTAGTTAACAATATTTGTACAACTTTATAACAGGTTAAAACATTCTATTCATAATAAAATATATATATGCACTTCAGTGTTTAATCAGCCCGTAATAATTAAAAATAAAATATTACAATAGAACATAACAATGAAAGAAAAGCTTCTTGAATTCAATTTTACCAGAGACAAAGTAGTTTCCAGAACTAAAGCCGACGGCCGAAGATAGATTGTACTTAAGACTAAATAATAAAAATTGGCATTACGAATATCACTGCCACTGACATTATAGCACAACACTAGACAATGAAATCTCTCTCCATCGCTGATTTCACAAAAATATTGATGCCAAGTATGTTGGTCCTATGCCATCGAAAGGTCACATTGGATATTGGACAAATATTTTGCGTAATAGTCTAAACAATCACATCACTTCCTATTTAAAAAATATAGCTATTAAATTCCGCGTGGTGACGGATTAAGAATACATAGTGTTACCACCCCTTTTCATCCTGTCCTGGGTGTCGTAAGAGGCGATTAAGGGAAGAAACTATTCAGGAAAATATCATTCCAAGAGAAGGAAAACTTCAACAAACCCTTTTCCAACCTGTCTGGCCAATGTGGTATAGTAGGCCAAAACTTCCTTGCTAAGGAAAGGCCTATGTCCAGCAGTAGGCTGTAAAAGGCTGTTGATGACCTATAATAACTTTATCAATGAAGTTCAGATATGTTTAAATTCCCAAGAGCGACCGATTCAGTCCAAACAAGAAGAGACAGCTTACTACAGCTATTCAAACAATCTCTATCCATAAATATCTCCAAGTTCAATTTTTAATAAATTAATTTTCATTAGGATACCTGAATATATAATAATTACTGGAAGTCATATACTAATGGCCAGGTTAGGATCAGATGAACTGCCGAACACATTTTTTTTATGCGGACTTATAAAAAGTTTAAAACTGTATATTTATTATAAGCAAACACTTTATTATCATCATCAACAGTCCTTAACGGTCCGCTGCTAGACATAGGACTTTTCCTTAGGGACGAGATTCTTTGTCTACTAAACCACGCTGGTCAAACGCGTTGGTATGTGCTTACGAAACCTCCACGTGATGAACCCTGGTAACGTTAAAGGTCCACTGTTGGCAGTGTTGTTGGACATTGTCAACATGTGCGATAGTCTGCCGTATAGCTGCATCAAGAAAAGACTAGACATGCTAGTCACAGTCCAGGAATTAAACTTTGAAGGGGTGGCGCGCCTGGCCACCAGCGGAGGCTTTCTGGTGGTTGCACGCATTGAAGTTTTGGGTTTACGAGTGGCCCTGAATAAGACGGACGCCCTCTCTCTTATGAATCCTGTCGCTGTTCCGAACCTTCATCGCGGTCAATTCAGTCCTCATACCAGATCAGACCCATGGGTTGAATAGGTGCGATGAGACTGTGTATTCTTAATCCGTCACTACACGGACAAAAACTTCATGTTATAAGGTTACACTCAGATAATTACTTTACCGTACGGTATTGTTTTCCTTTTGCAATTCTGTCTAGTTCTCATTAATTGAGAAGTAGTTACCATATTCATTTAAATTTACTTCTGTAGGAATACAATGCATTGTGTAAATATTTTTTTAGCAGCTTCATTTTTTGTAAATTGCATTCAAAATTAATGATAAATTCAACTATTATTAGCATCGTACTTACGAGTACATCTGTTATTAGAAGCATGACGGATAAAGTGCTTCACTTGTAATCAAGAATATGCGGGTTCAGCGCGGTCTATATCCGCAAATTTTATCTTTAATATACTACCGCCGTAAATTCACTTCTAACACACCAAGTTAAAGTTTGATAACAGTAAACAGTCTTAACTAAGACACGAACAAACAAACATAGTGAAACTATAAAGGTTGGTTCCTCATTAAATCTAAGTAATAGAGCGTGAAAGTTTTAATGTGAACATTAAAAATATTTCTTCATTGTACAAATAGAATCGCTATAAATGTCAAAATTACCGCTAATATATAATAGGTATTAGTGGCGAAATTTCGGGTCTATTCTACACAGTATTAATCGGGTTGGCAGTGAAGCGTCGAGACCGCTAACCGGAAGGTGGAACAAGCTGAGGACTAGTTAGTTGACTAACGGGACCTTAATGGCCTCTGCAACGGTAGAACAACAAGGATACTTTTGCTTACCAGTTATAATGGCCATTTAAAACTTGAAATGTGACTTTTAATGTGTAAGGAAAATAATGTTTTTATACAAATATAGAATCTCCAAAGTATGCTTGAAAGTCCGTGCCTGTCCGTGTGGTGACGGATTAAGAATACATAATGTTATCACCCCTATTCATCCCGTGGGTGTCGTAAGAGGCGACTAAGGGAAGAAACTATTCAAGAAAATATCATTACAAAGAGAAAGAGGAAGGCTACAGGTTGTTGATGTTGATGATGAAGTAACTAAAGTGACTACACAAAAATCAAAAACAGTTTTATTTATAAAAGACTAACCTCTTCTTAAGATATTATACCTACATATAAACCTCTCTATTAACTGTGTTAAATTCTATTGCGTAGTTCGAATGATGAAAGCGTACTAAAGCGGTCAACGACTGAATTTTATACCCTTTTTTTATAATGTGATGCTATCAATAAATAATAAATAATATTTCGGACATTTGACACACAACGTCATCTAGTTTCAAATTAAGCAGAGCTTGTGCTAAGATAACTAGACTGACTGATAGAATACTTATATACTTTTTTGTATATACATATATATTATACATAGAACACACCCAAACTTCGAAATATATATTTGGTCCGACCCGGGCATCGAACCCGAGAACATCGAACTCAAGTACAGCAGTCGCATTCACTACAGCTGCACTACCGAGGCAGTTAAGGGTAAGATAGATAAGAAGTATGATTTGGTGTTGAATTAGTTTTCAGTAGTAATTTCTAAATATCTATAACATGTAAGGTTAAATTCTCTTTGTTTAGGTAAGAACTATTTTGTTTTTCAAATTCAAAATAAATAATGTTATTACAAACATATATATTTATGTATGTACCACATAAATATAAATGTTTGTTTATATATAATTTAAATGTATATAGTTTAATCCCTTTGGGGTACTTAAATTTTCTGATATTCAAATGGAACAAATTACATAAGAACAAAACTCTACCAGCTATAACGGGTTGTCCTGCGTAAGTGACGAATACGACGTGAAGTAATGCTACTAACGCGACAAACGCGACAAGGCATACCCTGCTTATGGCCTATATGGCAGTCAATAAATAACAAACCAGACGTGACGTAACTCGTACTTTTTTGTAGCGACCAGACGCAACACCATGGTTGATACAGATCCAAAATGTGTGGGGTGCTTAGCTAGAAAACCTCCACGTGGTGCACCCTGGTAACGTTGGCGATGGCGCTGTTCATCACCGCCGACGGCTAATTTTCTAGCACGAAGAGGAGGCCAATTTTTTCGGCCATTCGGTTGAGGTTTGGTCCAACAGAGTGGGCGTGTCTGTCGATTCCTCTGTTGGCTCTTCGCTCTTCGGAGCAATGAGGAGGAAAACCTCGTTAAAAAATCGTGAAGATGGGACCCTTTCGTGGGTCGGAGTTTCTCCACTGTCAATGGTGGAGAAAGGAGAACGGGCTCGATGTGTACTCACACTGCCGCCGAGCAGGCATTGGTATATTTAATCTTCCTGCCACCGTTGTCATATCGTAATCTCGAGAGGAGTGTCGTGGTTATGTCTCACAACTCCGATCGGGGGCGAGGGTCTTGGCTTAGCCGCCCGGACTGTGAGGAAGAACACCTCTATAAAAAATTACCCCGAATCCCGTGTTCTGGTGCGTGACCTGGGGATGCATGGCTGATGGGTAGTTCAGTCGCAAGCGCACTCCCAGCCGAGGCACCTGCGGACCCCTCGGTTGGGCACAAATTTACGCTTGCCCGGGTATTGGGGGATCTCTGCCCGGGTTGACTTTTATTTCTCCCCCACGCGTGGGAATAATTATGGATACGTTAACAAAAAATTATAATAAAAAGGACGACGAAAAGGAGGAGAAGAATCGGAAGGGAAAGCCTAGGAAGACGGAGGACTTCTCGACTAATGAGAAGGAACGTGTGACGCCTATATCGCTCTCAGAAGCTAATCTTGCTTCAGGGAGCCGAAGAAGATCAGATCGGCTACGTTCAAAATCCGCTATGCCGTCAGATAGGGGTGACCCTAGTGTAGTAACTGAGGCGCTAGATGTAATGGAGGTGGAGGTTCGCGATAACCGAAAACGCGGACGCTCCACAGACGAAGAAGAAGAAACTTCTCAGGAGTGGTTGCCTCCCAAAGTGGCTAGTAGCCGCAGAGGGAGGTCACGCACTCCAGTTTCGGTTCCCTCAGGCTCCGTGTTCTCTAAGGCGGCAGCCTACAGGCGCGTCAGAGTGGAAGGCGAATCTATAGTGGAGGAGGAAATTGCGGATCTCCTGCAAAAAATCCGGGCACCGGTAGTGGAGGATTTGGCAGCCCAGGCACCGGTGTCCCTGCAGGAGAGGGCGAATGTAGCTGTGGCCATCATTAACAAGGTGGCCACGAAATCTACAAACCTTAAGGGTCCATTTGTCAGGGCCCTTAAGGACTCCTCCTCCGCCATTGCAGGAGTGGTTACTACCCTCATCGGGGACGTAGCTCGCCTGGAGGCGGCTAATGACCGCCTGACGAGGCAGGTGGCTGAGCTGAGCACCCAATTTGCTCAGTTTCGGGCGCAGACGGAAAACCCTGAACGACAAGGCCAGGTTTCAGAACGGTCTGCCCCCAGTCACGGTTCTGGGGACGTTTTTGATGCCCATCTGCGCCAAGTACTTGACGCAGTGGGGCGTCTGTTGGAAGGACGTCTCGCGGGCCTCGAGGCGAGGCTACCTCCAGCCCCCGTAACTCGGCCGCCACTTGCAGCGGATAGGGCGAGGATCAGCCGATCGAAGACGTCGCCGCCGGCTTCGGTTCCCAGTGCAGGTGGTCGTGTGTCGTATGCGGCGGCAACAGTTACGTCCGCCCCTGTGGCTGCTGCGAAGACGACTAGAGCAGCAAAAGTGGCCTCAAATACGACTGTGGCAAAGACGGCGGCTCCAAAAGCTGGCCTAAGGATTACGGCAAAGGCGAGGGCTGAATTCCCTCCGCTTCCCACTCCGGCACCTATATCTGGCCCTTCTATTTCTGCTCCGTCAAAGGATGGGTGGCAGGTAGTCGGGTCGGCCAAGAAGTCCCGAAAATTGGGTAAGAAGGCTACCCAAAACGTAGCCTCTACCCCGCAGTCGCCATCGGTGGCAGTGGCCACCCAGAAGAAGCCGCGTAAACTACAGACGCCAAAGACTGCGGCTGTAGTGATCACTGTATCACCGGAGGCGGCAAACGGCGGGCTATCCTATGCGGCCGTATTCAAGAAGGCCCGGGATAGTCTCGCCAATCAATTTGGGAATGTAGGTGTCAAGATGCGCCTCGCCCAAACGGGAGCTAGAGTACTGGAGTTCCCTGGGGCTGATGGCACAAAGACGGCGGATACTTTTGCCGAAAAGCTGCGGAATATATTTTCTGTTACGGATGGTGTAAAGATCGCCAGGCCTACCAAATGTGCAGAATTGCGAATCTCAGGCCTGGACGATTCCGTGACGGTTGAGGATGTCCGCGTTGCGATTCAGGAGAAAACCGGGTGCAACGCGGACAACATCAGGGTTGGCACCATCCGTCCCGGTCCAGGAGGCCTTGGTGCGACGTGGATAAGTTGTCCTGTAGCGCCAGCTAAGATTTTAGGCGATGCCGGCAGAATCCTCGTCGGTTTCGTGAACGCCAGAGTCACAGTTCTGGCCGCGAGACCGATGAGGTGCTTCAAATGCCTGGCCACGAGGCACACTCGCATCAAGTGCGATAGTTGTTTCGACTGCAGCGGATTGTGTTTCCGTTGCGGTCGACCGGGACACAAGGCAGCAGAGTGCTCTGCCGTCCCTCACTGCCCAAAGTGTGCGGCGGGCAATAGGCCTGCCAATCATCAGATGGGACAGGGGAGCTGCAAGTCTTTCCGCAGTTTTCGGCAAGCGTCGGAGGTTAACCAGTCGACCCAGGCTGCCTCTGATGTAGTTAGTGCGTCAACGTCGTCGCCTATGGAGGGGGCTGTAGAAACGATCCAGTGATGGATCGAGTCTCCAGCCTCCTTGTCCAGACGAACCTGAACCACTGTGCTGCGGGGCAGGACCTCTTTCTGCAAACCATGGCACAGTGGTCGATTGGTGTTGCCGTAGCCGCAGAGCCCTATTATGTTCCTCCCCGTCCAAACTGGTTGGGTGACCGGGACGGCTCTGTAGCAGTCGTCGGCTCCACGGCGGCTCATTCCCCACCCTTGTCGCTAAGAGACAAGGGCACTGGATATGTTGCTGCTGAGTGGGGGGGGATCACCATTTACGGTATATACTTCTCCCCCAACCGGAGTTTGAGCGACTTCGAGGTTTTCCTCAACAGCTTGGAGACCTCGATGCGGCGACTAACGTCTGGGCACGTCCTTGTGCTGGGGGACTTCAACGCAAAGTCCATTGCTTGGGGTTCCCCCAGGACGGACGCAAGGGGTGAGGCCGTAGAGGAGTGGGCGGCCTCAGTGGGCCTCTGCTTATTAAACAGAGGCTCCACCAACACGTGCGTGCGACAGCAGGGGGGGTCGATAGTGGACCTTTCATTTGCTACCCCTGCTCTCGCCGCGCGGGTAAGGAACTGGCGTGTCCTGGAAGAGGTTGAGACGCTCTCGGATCACCTTTACATCCGATTTGAGCTCTCCCGGACCCAGGACCCCAGAAGGGGTCACGCGGCGCGGCGTTCTTCTCGCTTTCCGCGGTGGGCTGTAGCCAAACTGAATAGGGACCTACTAGAAGAGGCAGCCATTATTCACTCCTGGCTGTCTCCGCAGGCTCCGACCCAGGAGGTCGACATGGGGGCTGGTCGCTTCCTCGATGCGATTACGCAGATCTGTGATGCGGCCATGCCCCGCATCCGAGGCTGTCGGCCTCCACGGAAGGAGGTTTACTGGTGGTCCCAGGAGTTGGCGGACCTCCGCGCGGCCTGTACTCGTGCCCGGAGGTCCTATACCCGTAGTCGGCGGCGACACCGCGTAGAAGGCGAGGGGGACCAGCTTCATGAGGAGTACCGAGAGACGCGGAAAACTCTGAAGCTGGCCATCGGCCGCGCCAAAGAAATTAAGCGTAAGGAGATGCTGGAGGGTCTCGATCGTGACCCCTGGGGTCGCCCTTATCGTGCGGCGCGACAAAAGCTCCGCACGTCGGGCCCCCCCCTTACAGAGACCCTCCAGCCCAGCTTCCTGCAGGAAGTGGTCGAGGGCCTTTTCCCTCAGCGGGCGGAGCACACACCTCCATCGATGGCCTTCTTGGTCGGAGACGACGAGGAGAACGAAGGCAATGTGCCACCCGTTAGGGAATCGGAGGTAGGGGCGGTTGTTCTACGTATCCGCTCTAGGAACACCGCCCCTGGGCCAGACGGGATACCTGCCCGAGCACTGGCCCGAGCCCTCGAGCACATGTCGGACCGCCTCAGGGAAGTCCTGGACTCTAGCTTGGCGTCCGGACGCTTCCCTGAGTGCTGGAAAAGTGGGAAGCTGGTATTGTTAAGGAAGCCGGGACGGCCTGCCGATTCGGTGGCGGCCTATAGGCCCATCGTGTTGCTGGACGAAGCGGGTAAACTTTTTGAGAGGATACTCTCTGCTCGCATCGTCCGGCACCTCTGCGAGGTGGGCCCCGATCTGTCGGACGCCCAATTCGGTTTCCGAGCGGGGCGTTCGACGGTCGATGCTTTGTTGCGCCTGAGGGCCGTTACCGAAGAGGCGGTGAGCTGTGGCGGCGTGTTGTTGGCGGTGTCGTTGGACATCGCCAACGCATTTAATAGTCTGCCATTTAGCTGCATCAGGGAAGCACTACACTACCACGGGGTGCCAGAGTACCTGAGGCGGCTTGTGGCAGACTACCTTGAGGAGCGTACCGTCATGTACGAGGACCGAGATGGTATCTTGAGGCGGCGGTCCATGTCGTGCGGTGTTCCACAGGGGTCTGTCCTCGGACCGCTCCTGTGGAATATGGGATACGACTGGGCCCTTCGAGGTCGTCTTCCCCCCGGGCTGGGCGTAATTTGCTACGCAGATGACACATTGGTTACAGCCCGGGGGATGAACTTTCAAGAGGCGGCCTGCCTGGCCACCACGGGTGTCTCTCTGGTGGTGGGGCGTATTGAGGCGTTGGGTTTACGGGTGGCCCTAGACAAGACGGAGGCCCTTTTGTTCCATGGGCCCCGTCGTGGTCCACCCTCTGGCGCCTCCATAGTAGTCAATTCGGTCCTTGTACCGGTTCAGGCCCAGATGAAGTATCTGGGCCTGATCCTCGACGGCAGGTGGCTCTTCGACGAGCACTTCCGACAGCTTTCTCCAAAACTGGTCGGCGCTGCTTCTGCCCTTGGGCGACTTTTGCCCAATTTGGGTGGAGCCAGCGTTGCGACGAGACGGCTATACACGGGGGTTGTCCGGTCAATGGCACTGTATGGTGCACCAGTGTGGGCGGCGGCTCTGACCGCCCAGAATAGGGCTCGCCTCTGGCGCCCTCAGAGGATATTGGCGGTTAGAGCTATACGCGGTTACCGCACCATATCGACGGAGGTGGCGTGCGCCTTGGCCGGAACTCCCCCGTGGGATTTGGAGGCGGAAGTGCTCGCCGAAGTTTATCGGCGAACGGCTGACTTCCGGGCAGGTAGCGGCATACGGCCCCCGCCCGAAGAGATACGCGAGTGGCGAGAGGCCGCCCGTCGAGCCACGATGGCTCGTTGGTCGTCCCGGCTGGAGGCTCCACGTGCTGGCTTTGCCGCCGTGGAGGCTCTCCAGCCGGTCATCGCCGAGTGGGCGGGGCGACAGCATGGGACCCTTTCCTTCCGGCTGACGCAGATTCTTTCCGGGCACGGTTGCTTCGGGAAGTATCTGCACTCGGTCGCCAGGAGAGAATTGAGTCCCGCCTGTCACCACTGCGACTGCAGTGAGGACTCGGCTCAGCACACGCTAGCGATTTGTTCCGCCTGGGCGGCGCAGCGTGGGGTCCTCACTGCAGTTATTGGAGGAGATCTCTCGCTACCGGCCGTCATACGCTCCATGGTCGGTAGCGACAGTTGTTTTACCGCGGTCGCAACCTTCTGCGAAGACGTAATTTCGCGGAAGGAGGCGGCGGAGAGGGCCCGGGAGGACGATCTCCACTCGGACCCAATTCGCCGCCGGCGAACCGGGCGGCGGAGGCGCGCGTACCAGCGCCTCATGCCGCCTTGAGTGTGGCCGCGGGTGGACGGGACGGGTTTTCCCCTCCATCCGCTACAATGGCCAGCCGCGAGGGGGCGACGTCCGCGTGTGCCGTACGTCGCCTAAAATAGAGAGTTCATCCGCAGATGGTGCCCGTGGTAGCGGGCAGGCGCTAGGAGGGATCTGGATGTCGTAATAGCAGCTGTCCCCGGATCCCTCCCATGTCAGGCGCAGAGTGGCACACCGTGTGGTTTTAGTCGGTCCGATTCCGACACACCACCCCGCCGTAAACCCCGGTGGGGTGACGGCCCGAGGGGGTTTCCACACGTTAAAAAAAAAAAAAAAAAAAGATCCAAAATGTGTTTCTTTATAAAACTATAGATTTGTCTTCTTCCTGTATTTTGTACTACTTTTTTTTTAAACTATGTACTTTAAACATGAGCTGTCAAACAAAATTGTACTGTACTACCCCATGATTCCAGAAGTAATGCCCAAAATCACACATTCCCTCGTTTCGTGTTGCGTTGCGTCGCGTCGTATCATCAATATTTTCAACAGTAAATATTTGCACATTAAAGTGTGAGCCTAATCCTTAACTTATAAATAGTTTTCGTAACTGTTAGAACTAATTCTTTAGAAGTTAGCTTCAACTTAAACGTGAATAAGCAGTATTATGGAGTCCAACAATAGAATCTCAAAGCAAGCCCTATACTAAAAAAGCACCAAATTCATTTATAGAAGACACGTCCGAGGCAAAATTTCTCTTGGCATGCCTTTCTCTCGCACACAGACAAAGATGGATAGCCACACAGATATACTTAGAGCTGTGAAAGGCTTGCCCATTACCTGATCAGTACTGACATCTACTCCGTATTCTTTATTTAGGAATAAGTTTAATGGTAGTTTGATTATTTATAACAAATTAACACGCAAATATCTTCTAATCAACATGATAATGGTTAAATGGTTAAAATGGTTAAATGGTTTAATTACAGTCAAAGATGACGTCAAACGACGCTCTGACGTTTAATATAAAAGATGCTGATTTGACTTTACAAATACCTGTTAGATTTATTTCAAGTGTACTTTCCGTCTAAGGTAACTATCAATACAACTGGATTAAATTGAAAGCAAATAATTTTGATTCATTTTAAAGGTTAAACAAACAATCTTTTTTAATATACTTGCTTCCATATTTTTCTAAATGTTCATTCTCATCAGTCACTTCACATAAATATTCTAAGAGGTCTTTCCATAAAACGACTGCTATAGTCTTTACCTACTTGCAATTATATAGCTATTTTCGTCAGTTTAAGTAAATATAAAAGTACTTGGCACAAAAAAAAACATTTCAAAAAGGTTTGAACTAGAACTCTAATGAAGTATAGCTAGGGTCTCTTATGAACTGCAGCAAATTATTTAAATATAGTTGCTTGAAACCGATTGTGAGGTTGTTATTGGTATTTTTATCCACACATGTAATGCATGCAATGCGTCCAAACCAAAGTTGAATAAGACTTTTTAAAAAAAGAAAAGTCGAGTACTTTCGAAAAAAGAACAAATTTAATATTAAAAAAGTATACATGCAATTCCTCTGTTACTCTGTCGAACTGTATGAAAACACTGACACAGCTGTACCACCATGTTTAGGACTCCGCAATTTCCTAAATGACATACTAATTTTTAGTGCTCAACAGGTCAAATCTATGATGTAAGAAGTAGTACAAGTCAAAGATATTTAATTATCATTGATATACGGTATTAAGTTAATTTCAGTCTAATTTTGTAACAATCTAAAACAACATTATAAAAAAAAAATATTTGATAGTTATACCAGTTGTAAGTTCTTCCTGCAATTTATGTCGACAATTTTTCGTCACTTAAATATAAATCCAAATAGGTAAATATAATAAATATAAATAATATATCTAAATAGGTATATAATAAAAATATTAAGGTAAACAGTGGATGTCGTAAAAAAGTCGCAAAAAAAATGTGATTTCATTAAAAGCAAAACATGTAAAGTCATACATAGCGTCTACCAAAGGGACCTTTATAATGATTTCTTAATCTTGAGATAATTATCACTCACGACAGAATAAAAACTTGACACTAGTAAACTCGTCATTACGGTCAGAAATTTAAATTAAAAATTAATGTTGCCAAAATTGATGTCAATAGTTTATTGAGCAACTGCGAAATAGTATCACTAGTCCCGGCGACGTCGCTTCACTCGACGTGAGCGGAGGCACGTTAGCGGACGCGTCGAAGAAAGTCCAATACCGGAACACTCATGGCTTTCTATCAACCGAGATATTTCAAATGGAATTTATAAATTTAATTTGTGGTCGGGAATAGAATCTTGACAGTTTTGAAAAAGTTTCGTTTCAAAAGTCTGATAAGAAATTATTATACAAGTGACAAGTGATACGTGTGAATTTTGAATGTGGAGTACAAACTAAATGTTTGTGGTATTTTAATAGAGAATAGTGTAATTAGATTGGTGGAACTTTTTAACATTCGGAATTTGAATTTGAATTCATCATGGATCGAAGGTAATGTCCGCATCAATGTTTATAACGGTATTTTTTATTTCGCGTTTATTGCAATCGTGTTGATCCGAGTGTTATACCGGTTTAATTTCTCCAAACGCACGAAACAACTAGAAGATCTCACAAGTGGTTTCAAATCAAACAAAATTTAACATTCTATTTGGTTACTACATGGACTTCTCTAAAGAGTTTGAAAGCGAAGACTACTTTACAATAGTCACGTAGCGAGAGATTTTTATTGATATGCGTAAGACAATTTAGTACTAGATTTCTTGTTGATCACATTTAGTTACCTAAATGGCTAATGTAATAGCGGTTTTAAGTCTGTAGTGTTTAACACACAAGTATGATGTAGTGCATGAGATGATTAAATACTTATTCTATTAACAGTTAATATAGATGTGCAATAACACATACAGTAATCAATCATTCGATATTTCTAAAGTTTGTCGTCCTCCTTTTCAAAGTCTGTGAAAATGATTTGCTTTGGAATGGAAAGCAACGCATGCATAATCAATATTGTTTATAACTGAAGTTCAACAGCCTGCAATTGTGGCAAAAGTAGAACAATTTTTGTTTTGTTGAATGCTAAAAAGAATCAATAACCTACGAGCCCTCGATTATTGTTATCTTTTATGGGGAGGCCTTCATTCAGCAGTGGGTGGCTATAGGCTGAAGTAACGCAATGTATGCACGAGGATAATATAGACATATTTTTTTATTACAAACCGGGAACAACAGGCATTCGATTTATCCATGGATACACATATAAAATAGTGCAATGTTACAAAAGCGTATTTATTAATATGATAATTTATTAACAATTTAAAGTTATTTATTGGAAGGCAATCATCATCATAACTATCGCCGTCAACTGTTGAACGAAATGGAAGACAATATTCATAATTTATTGAAGTCAATTGAATCTGTGAGTTCAAACAAAGGCTGATTCTATATCTTTTAGCTTACTCAACCACTTTAGTTGAGGCGATAATACGTGACTATTGTTAATAAATTAAAATATTTCACACACAAATCAAGTAATAAAATAAAATCACTTCATTTTATAAACTTCTCCGTTTATCAAGTCGATTAAAAAGTGAATGACGCAGGCACTAATGAAATTAATTACGGTCTCACGGTCTTATAATTAATAAAATAATAAAAAACGGGAAATGCTAATTACGACTTGAATGTTACTTAGAATTAAATCCAAGTCACTTGACCTGACTACGTGACTTTGAGATATCTATCATAACTGTTCCTTAGAACTGCTCGCTACTTAGCTTACAACTTAGCTGCTTTCTCGTGTGGTTTTGTATTTTTCTTATTGATTGTAGAGTTGACCAGAAATAAAATAAGGATAATATGGAAAAATCTTGTTCTGTAACTTTACTTCTTTGCTCTATATAATCCATTGGAATCCCTCTTATAAATTACTTTCTCCAAGCTTGTCCTATACACCTTAGATTGTAAGTATCTATGCATCCTCTCACCCTCATAGAAGTACTTTTACTTTGATACTAGAAAGCCCCCACAATGCGATAGTCCTTCATGTTTACATGACAGTTACAAATTTATAAAGCGTCACACTCACACTGTCGTTTCTTAAACTTTCGAGCCAATAAGTCACACTTACAAATATCAATACAAATTGTATGTCAATGCGCGTCGCATCGTATGCATCTCTTATATAATCTAATGCTTTATTTCCATATTAAGTTGAGAGATTTTGTGAAGAGAATAAAATATAATTGAAGAAATGTTTACATATATTTACTAACAAAACCATTTTTTTTCGTCACCCACCAAAGTGACTCTACCCTACTTGATGGAAAGCATGAGTAAAATCTGAGAGTGGTGGTCACCTTATTTATTTAGAATTCTGAAAGTGCAGTATGGCACAACCCACACTATAGCGACCTAGTCACACTATGGTGGCCTAACCCCACTATGGTGGCCTAAAACAAAACAAAAGAGAACCTAGAACAAGACAATTTTTCGACCTGATGTCAAGAATAAATGCGGGTATATCTTTTTTTGTTTTAGCGTGTCTATTTCATCATGCACTCGTCGGTTTAAATGATCTCGGACGAGTCAGAGGTACACTATAAGCAATGAAACGCGTTAGTTAGTTGCGTTAAAATGCGAATTGAAGTGTTGTTACACAACACGTAGTGTTCAATTTCAACAACAATTCGTTGAGTAATGTTATGTATTTTTAGCTGTTATTCTAAGTTAATTGTTTTGTAAAGGTGGTTCTAGTGACAGCTAGCGTTAACAGATTAAAAGTAATCTTTAATTCTAAATCACTAAAATGGCAACCAATTTTACTACCTATCTGATGTTCAGAGGTTATCGCAATTTATAGAACCTTGATAATTACTGTTCGAAACCGTAAAAATGACTCATTCTAAATTCAAATTGTTTTAGTTGTTTGAACTTTTTAGAAATAGTTGTAAACAAATTAGCTCTGGATGGTACTAAACTGCAATTTTAATACACTTCGCTATAAGTCACTTCACTTCACTTCATATGCTATTTACACTTTTTGTTTTCAATATCTCACATAATTAGTTTCAACATTTAACATTTGTATGATATATTTTTACTTCTTAATTCGTATATATCGATAGGTCTATGTTTCTCTAGACGTATTAGCATTAGAAAACACTAAAGACATTTGCTTATTTCGAGAGCTTCAAGTTTTAAGCTGACCTTGTTAATGGAATAACTATTATAATCAAATATTTTTCATAAAACTATGTATTTAAAAAACTTTCAAATATAGATTTCTAATGTCAACAGTATTTGTTCTGGTCAACGATATTATATAACAAGACATTATACATAGACATAATAGCATTTGACATCAACAGTCTAGGCGAGCTAAAAGTACGTACTCTATCATAATGTCATATCTGAAAGAGGGGAAATAAAAGAAACAGTATTAGTATTCGTATAATATTGCTGCATAGCAATCCTATCCCATTCAGGTATATAAGGCTTCTATTCTTTTGCACCAAGTATCCTATTGACCTTGACGTTCAGCAATAAAGAAGATACAAGTAAAATTTGAGTATTGTTATATCATATGAAAATATGATAATAAACTCATATTTCGTAAAAAAATACTGTCACGTACATATCTCGTTCTATGGGAAAACATTTTTGAAACTGTGAACTTTAGTCCGTTATTCGCAATAAAATCTATTAAAATTTATTACCAAAATGGGCAAACCATTGCCTCATCGTATAAAATTGCTTAGTCTAACCTAAATGAGCTAGTCAGATAAGAGCTAAGATGAAAAACGTACGCTTATTGTCATTGTGAACTATCTGATGATAATTAAATCTTTTTATTTTGAGTTTTTTCCCAAACAAGATTGAGATCGGTTGCAAACCTATTACTGTCATCAAACCTTCACACTCTCAAATACTAAGCGGTGTAATGCTGTCAAATTGACACAAAATGAAGAAAATTGCTACACATACGGTTCCCAGACGACATGACAATAACTAAGTTTTTATAAATACATAAGTATAACTCATAGTGACAGTAACATATTATATAAGTTAGATCGTAATTTTAAAATTACGTAGACAATTAGTCTGTAATTAGTTTATATTTTAATTCATTATTCAGTTTTCAGCGTTACTAGTAGAGTTTTATAATTATATGTTTGAACTCTAAGCTGTGTCGCAAACACGCCGCAAGGATGCCAGTGTGTTAGCGTGTATGTCAAAATCAAAAGAAAAAAATGTGGTTATTATAATGTACATTGCAATCATTTAATAGTGTTTTCAACACTTGTTGATGCGAGGTCGAGAAGTGACATAATAATTTCTTTTGTTAGTAAAGCTAAGAAGTTCAAGCAATTATATAATTATTATACAATTATGTAACTACATTTATAAAATATTTTTTCTGTTACTAACACTTCTGAAAATAACTAATATCCACAATAATTGTGCTACGCTTCGTTAAGCTGTATGCTAGAGCAGACTTTCACCGGAAACCTTGCCTGGGTAGAGGTGGTTAATTTTTTTACAGAAATATAAGGATCAATGAATGGAAGTGTTATCTGGTCATAAATAACTATTGATATCACCACCTTTAATTCTAGAATCACATATGCATTGGCGGTCTTGAAGGTGGCAGAATAATCTTTTCTTGAAACTTGCAATGGACGTTTTATCGATCCGAAAATATCGCAAGTAACGATTTGTTGCGCAGATTGGTGGTGCGAACCAAAACTTTCCTAGAAGTGCACAAATTGATGGTGACTATTATCCAAATAATTGGGATTGCGAAAATCTTCAGTCAATATAAATTTGAAAATATTTTACATTCATATTGACTTAAATACATATTCAGGACGTTTTTACCGCAGATATGTTTTAGGTTTTACTCTCGCTTAGTAAAAATTGTACGTGAGTACTTTGCATTGATCTAGGTGTTGCTAAACGTATTTGAGTGCATTTGTTTGTTACCCCTTGTTAAGAAAAACCGTGTAATCTATGCCTACTTTGGTTCTAGATATAGATAAGATCTAGATATATCTAGTGAGTATACCCTTAATATATCTCAAGACATTTTATTTATAAAATACACTTCGCTGTGGTACATTGAGGTTGCATAGATGAGGTCACAAAATTGACGAAAAAATTAAATAAAAACAATTTTTAAACAGTTTTTGTTTCGTATGAAAGGTTGAGCCCAATCCGTGCAGAACTTTTTGAGTGTTTGAAGTGTAAATAAACTAACTTAACATTGTACATATGTATATAAGATTACAGTAAAAATGTATTAAAGCCTTAAAATATCTTCATTGTACGTTTTTGGAGTCGTGACGCACAATCACCATTATATGTAGATTCAAACTCTTCAATCCATTTACCAGACATAATTCCAACTGTCTTCGTCCTGTTTTAAAAGATCGTGTTTTGTTTTTGTTGTTGTCTCTTTCTTTTATTTAGCTTTAGAGAAGGATATGTACATGCACTTTTCAATAACTTCTTATTGATGGATGACTGTGATAAGTAAATGGATGGAATGACGTATACAAGTCCATTTCTCATCTTATTCAAAACTAAGTACTCAAAGATTTTTCGTTGGGTCAACGTTTTAAAGATATTTTACTTTTTTATGATAGCTATACCGTGTATAGAGAAGCTGTTATTTAAAATTCATTTAATGGAATGCATTCTCTAGCACGTCGGCCTAGTGTCTTTGCTGGCGAAAAAAAGGAACAGAACTCCATGGGCTTTTGAGGATTTGTGTAGATGATTCAGAAACGAATGTTATGGCACCTGTTAAAACTAGTTTTTAACTAAAGAGAATATTAAAAACTGTTTTCTTTAAGTAATTGCCATGCCATTATTTAGTATGCATTACTGATTTACTTCATTTTCGAAATAAGGGTGATTTGACAACTAATTAGTTACAAAAACAGTATTTTTTTTATTTATAAGATACATTAAATTGAAACTTCTGGAACTTTCAATTTAATGAAAATAACATTGATAAACCAACCATTATATTATAATTTGGTAACAATTTAAAGTAATTTTCATACAACCTGTATTTTACAAGGTGACCACGAATTTGCCTACAGATGGGCTACTGACCTACCAAGTTAATGACGGGTATCGCAAGAAACCTAACTTTTGTAACATGTAACAACTGCCAACAGTGCGTGCCTTTAATGGCATAATAATGTCGAATATAATTGTACAATTAATTCTACATGCATAAAAAAAATTGCTTTAATGCAGTTGCAGTTTGACCTTCATGCTCTTTAACAGAATGTGTGGCTGTTAATATAATAAAAAAAATGCAACAAGATGCAAATATAGACTGAGAATAAGAAGGTCAGGTATAATAGATTTCTTTTAATCCAAAAACACAGGTTAATGTGAGATTTATATTTAAAAAAAAAAATTTCAAAAACCATTAATAACACAATTTAAAAAAAGAAAAAGCCAATATATTTTTCTTAATTCGTCGTTTTAACTGACGAGCCGTTACGAGGAACTACCGTCGAATGTATAATTGAAAAAAAATATACAATAATGTGTTTCATTCAGAAAACTAAGAGCACTCGTAAAATAAGTGAAGTATTTCTTGCACACTTATTGCGATTCGCCTTTCTACAATGTCTTAGCCCATTCATGCGTGTATTGTTGTTAAAAAAAAACAATACATATTACGATTTATGGTAATTTGTACTTCCGTTCAACCTCAGCCGTTTCGTAGATAGGCTGTTGAAGAAATAGGTTAACATAATGAACTACTGTAATGTTAATCTCGGTAATCTTGATAAGTCATAATTTAATTCTCGAGAACGCTATTTTATTTAGACACCCTTATGTTCAATTTATAAGCCCAAGGTTTAATATTTATAATTATGAAATTAAAAAACCATTTTCTTTTTAATTCTTGTGTAACGGCGTCTATGTCACGTCCTAAAGACGTTCCCAAATTACACATGTCAATAGAAACCGAGAGTGTCTGTAATTTAGTTACGCCACAATACACATGCAACCACTGGGCAGCTAACTGTTAAACCAACAAAACACAACAAACTAGATGGTAGAACTTTCTCCTACTCGGCCGGTCAACAAATTCAATATCTTACGTCAAACATTCACGTATAGATTAAAACCACTTGGGGTTGAACTATCGAACGCATTCCGTTCAAAATATACCACAATCAAAAACTCTAATTCCTTGTAATAAAGACGATATTGTGGGGGCAACAAAAATGAATGGCGACGGTCAAGTCATCACGTAGACAGTGGATAATGAATCAAGTGTCCCACTTAGTGGTGGACACGTTCCAAATAAAGATCGTATAAAATCGACACTGAATTAATGAGTCGTTTTATCAATCTTAACACGATGCGATAGGGTCACCATATAACATTATTTAATGGGCTGTTGCGTATAAAGTTTAAATAGTCAGGTTACGTGTTGATTGTGATCTACAAAATTGCTCAATCGTTGTGATATTAGATTGTTGAAATTTTTTAAAATGATTTTGCTTCCAATTTTCGTTCGCTCCTGAAGAATTAATTAGAGTATATTTAAAAACTGGCATCTATTTAATTAAATAACAATATTTGAATTTACTAGTACTAACATAGAAAAGGGAAACGAGCTCACTATATATTATATAAAAACCTTTTATAAGACACAAAGTATGTTGTGTTTCGAATTACAAAACAAAATTAGGTAACTGTTAAAAAAATATATAAAAAGTTAAGCTGTCTTCTTTAATATTGAAGTTTATATATAAAGGTCTTCATTCAGAACCGTTATGACTTCACATTCAATTAAGAACATAGTATTACCGTCCCTATTTATAGCATAGGTAGGTATTGTTAGAGGCGACTACAGGAGCAAACTATGCCGAACAACATCAACGAAAAGAGAAAAAAAATTTGAAGCTATACAATTTTTACTCTCGATTGTCAGTACTTGCTGGAACTTAAAAACTAAAACCCCAAAATTTAAAAAACTACAATATCTTCAAACTCTTAGTTGACGGAAAAGCGTCATGGTTTTGAAATGGTCCTGTTGACAACTAATAATTTGCCTCGAAACCACCCACAGATAAACAACAGTAATAAAAGAAATTCCAAATAAGTGCTGCGCCCACTATGTATATTCATAACTTGACAAAAGTGTTTGTAACTAAGTTATGAATATACACTTTGTTTATAAGATTACAAGTTGAATACAAGTTATCAGTTATAAAATTAATAATTAACCACAGAATTCAAATAAAAGTGACAGGTATTCATGGTTTCGCTTGCAGCTGTCACTTAATCAAGATTTGAGAGACAGCATAGATATACTCGTAAATATTTAAATTGATTGGTATTACATCTTGTCGAATCTCCCTTTTTATAAACACTTTTGCGACCTTATTTAAGTAGCACGACATGCTTGACCGTGCCACATTCTTCTGTAGCTGTATTTCTACATTTACATGAGATCGAACGAGCAGGCTTCAAATTGGCCTTAAATTAAACTGATTGTCCCACTTTCTTTCCTTCAAAGTTGTGACATTATATTCTGACCAAACTTTTTCGTTCACATTTTATTAAATCTGTTAGTTGCCCTTTACCTTTAGTATCAGTGGATGTTTCGTAATCTAGAAGATCTAAGGATTTCACAGATTTGCAAAAAGTAGATCGGAATATTGAAATTATACTTTTTTGATAACCGAAACATGATTGTGTTACATTATCGCTATTAAGTTCCTGATTCCTGTTTCTCATGAGACGTTGATAAAATGCAGACAGTGGTGTATACTTTAGGTACTTTAATAGTTTACGTGCAATCTAAATTGTTTCTTACATAGTAACAGTAATTCTTTTCACGTACAATTGAAATGTAAATCATGTTCCACAAACACAATTGTACAGGAATAAAACCCTATTGTATACACTTTATATGTGAAGAACTACCATCGACAGTGGCTATATTTTCGTGACTAGCAACATTTATAAGTAATTTGTGCAGTTTAAAACGTTATTGCACAACTTTATAGGCATTTAGTATTCAACAAAGCTACATTAGCTGAATGATTTTTTTGCTGGATGTCAAGTAATGTTAACATTATCGATTTTGAACTTTCTTGTTCTGGTTTCAACAAAAAGGAATGTCGCAAAAGTTAGAACGAAATGTCGTTTTTTAATTTTTGCAATTTTTACTATGAGTAAGTTTGTTTCTAAGTACTTAAGAGTTCGTATTTTACCTAATAATTAACTAGTAAGGATTACTATATTGTCTATAAATCCGATTTATAATGATTTCTATTGCTGTTAGTGTCAAGAGGACACTAAGGACTATATATCCTTAAGAATACATTGTTCTTTGGGTATACTATGATCGTTCAAATCGTTTAAACCCTTATAATACCAATTTACTTCAGTTCAAAAGTAAAACAAAAAAACCATCTCTTAAACAAACAGTGTTTAATGGTCCACTATTGGTAGGTCATAGATCTCTAGAAAGGAGGTTTAATATCTAGGCTTGGTTAATAATAATATCGAAAACCAGATAAGTTATTACATATACTTTGACCATGAGTTTAAAACTCGATTGAATAAATCTTGCTAGGAAATAGATTATGGGTATTTATCGAGCCAAACATTCTCTTTCTCTTTAAGTATATTCAAGGCTAAGACAACTACAAACAATTCCTGTATATTATAAAAAAAACTTTACATATTTGGTCTGTGTTTAACTTGAGATTATTAGGTTGGTTACCAAAAACGGGGTCTCAAATTCGATTTCCGAGACGGGTCAAAGTACTATTGAGTTTTTCTGGTTAAAGGAATACTTTATAACAGCCTGAAGTTTGGAAGTTGAAGTCTCAACTCCCGTGCCTCGGAGAGCATCCATCCTACGCCTGAGCAAAGGAGAGATCCGTCGTGTCGGATAACCTTCCCATCGGATTGTGAGTGACGGAACCGGGAGTGCGCCGTATTTGTGCATACAGTTGTGCACTATAATACCGCTTAGATAGCTGGTCTCCATTGAGACAGGCCGCCTTGCTAGAAATCGATATCATCACCATCATCATCATCACCAATAGGTTGGACTCAATGTGCAACAATTTTTTTTTTAATTAGGGCCAATACCCTAACTCAAAAAAAATGGAGAGTCAATCCTTCAAAATTAGAGAATCAGATTAACAGTGTTACTGTATGCCTAAAAAAAAATTCTTATATACAAGTGCATTTATGTAGCAAAAATAAGTATTATTTAAAAATCAGTATGCTAGCTCAAACAAGTAAGTTACAAAACTACCAACAGATGAGTGGTCCGGCCGTGTGGTACTTCAACCATTTCTTAATAATAATTTACATAACTACCATTAACCAGTTTTAATAATAATTCGTGTATAATATTTACCAAGATTACATTTAATTATGTTGACTCGTAGGCAATGCGACGATGGACAGGTCAAGGATATCTGGTAGCCATCGTCGACCAGTATCCATTTCTGTGTGTGCCGTTCATTGGTGAACGTATCACCAACGAATCAGTAGAATATTTATTTCAATTTAGTTCAGTGAATATTGCTACGAAACGAATCTGCCGAGAAAGAATAATGAGAAAGGTTTCCAAGCTAAATGGCAAAATATCGGAAAAAAATAAAACATGTTTTTCATTGACCGAAAATGAGCTTTTAACTTGTTTCTTGGCTACATAATTACAGCTCTCGAATGAGTTTCACTATATTATCGTAACAGAAACTGAATGTCAACTAAAAGCACCAAGAGTACCTAACGGTTACGTGCAATATATGCGGAAATTCACGCATAAGTACCTCTAACAATATTCTAAATAATATACAACTAACAAACATAAACCATCTTTGATGAATGTTTTTCACACAATTGGTATAAGAAAAGCTACCGGTAATTATCTTGGTACATTGAACAGTTGTGTAAACAACCGTTTTCTTCGAAAAGATTCATAGAATAACTCTTTTTAGCTTTTATTTGTTTCACCATTAAAGTGAGTGTCTATAGTTTTATTAATCTATATTTATTTGAGTTTTCATACATGCCGAACTAAAGCAGATAAAGTAAATTTAACTGTAAAAATATATAAAATAATCCCTACTAATATTATAAATTCGAATGTAAGTTTGTTTGTTACGGTTCCAACCGATCATCATGAAGTTTCGTATACATGTTCTTGGAAGTGTTAGAAGTAACATAAGACACTTTTTATTAAAAAAAAAAAATATTTAAAATGATCTGTTACGTAACTTAATGTGGCAAACTAAATTCCACGCGAAACCACGGCCAAAAGCTATTTAATATAAAATATAGTCAAAACGCCGTTCGAAACGTCGGGAAATAGAAGGTACCGTAACCTTTTTAAATAATATTATCGTGAATACAGTACAACAAAACTTTGTGTGACCATTGATTGTGACCTTAAGTCTATCTTATCTTAATTCATCGTGTATTACGTAAATTTTGTTCACTCTCTGAATATTTAGATTTTAATATTTACCTTATGGTATGTTATTTCAACCAATCGCTATTTAGTAAAAATATTATTACTTGTGTTTACTAATACCCGAATGTAATCATATTTTACGATTCAGAGTTACAACTATTATAATTTTCTTTATTTATTTAGACTAACACGTAACTGGACTTTCTATTTAAATTAATGAGAAAAGACATACGTAGTAATAGTTAGAACGGTGTTACTTAATATAAATTCTAAACAGGTACTAAATGTGTTTCGTGGAATCTAGGCTCATAGTATTCGCCTTATTTAGACAGTGTGGCTATGCCCCGTCTAGTTTTTAACTGATTACCATAAATAGTAATAAAACTAAAGCAGAAGTATTTGCGATAAGTATTTCTATACGCACTGCACATTTAGTAATTTACCATAACTGTAGAAACTGTTGCATTAATTTCGTTCTAAGTATTATCTTATCTAATCAATAATATAGGTAACATAGGTAATAAGTATTACTATATAATATATCTAACTAATAACGCAGGCAATTTGTATTCATTGAGTTATAATTACCATTTCTTTGCCTTTGGTAGTAGACTGATATTATAAATAAATTTTAAGGCTCTTTCAACAAAGGACTATCCATAGGCCCATGTGTTTTAAGTTTCTTATCCGCAGATCTTTGAAATAATCTCTACCGTAATGTTTGGGAGAAACATTATATTCAATTGTTTCGGTTCCAAAACTTGCTACGTAGTGTTGTGCTCTAATAACTTGAAGCCGGCGAGTCAGCCGCACACAAAGAATTTCATCGTTATGAACATCCAAATGAATAATTATCATATCGTTCACATAACTGTCATAAAATACTGTGCAACGCAAGACGTAACGCAACAAACATTATTATACTTCTGTGTCTGCACACCGCGTTTTCTGCTTTCGGTAAGCTTTGCTGTACATGTGCGTAGTGTTATTGTACATTATTTTTTTATCAGTATTTCAACTAATAAATTATTTGAAATTAAATTAATTATTTACTAGCCATATAATAATTGTGTTATCTAAGTCATAAGAGTTATATTTGGTGACTGACGTTTGCGTTTGTAGAATGTCAACTTGGTTATTGAAACTATTTAGATAAAAATAAACTATTTAGATAAAAACTACAAATACTGTTTTAAGACTTTCTAACGCATTTTTGATTTTGTATTTACTTTAATTTGCTCTCACAGCGATATTCTACACTGGCCAAATATTGAATTTACTAGCGAAGAATAAAAAATATCATACATTTTTTGTAAAAAATAAAATTTAAATAACTGTTTTAATTGTTTAAACTGTTATAATAACTGTTTACACTTTCGCAATTTTTAATCGACTTATTCGTTACTAAAAATTGTAAAAAAGTTTCGGAACCTTCTATTTACCAACGTCTCAAACGGGTTACCCGTGACCATAACTGGTGTAACAGTGTATGTAATATTCATATACATAAAATGTAAAATTAAATAAAAGGATTCAAAACTTGACAGTTCTGAAACAAAGCTCTACCAATCGCCACTTTAACGTTTTAAAGCTTTTAAGTACGTGTGAATTGTATTTGTAAAGAATGAAAGCATATTTGTTTAAAAATTAACGGGCAATTGATTCTTCACAACAATAATACACCAATTTGCATGTTTAAAATGTGAATGCAGAAGAAAAAATCATTTTTCAAAAGAAAAAATTACGCTTCTAAAGTGTTGGAATAGAGTTCTAAATCCTTTGGCATATTATTTGTCTCCACTTGTAAACGTTTGTTAGTTGAACAATATGAACAAATGTGCCTTCTTCATGGATGTTAACTTCGTTGTGTAGGATCACTTTTGGAAGTAATGCGTCCGTAACGAAGTCTGTAGTGATTTTGTTACATGGTCTTTGTATCACCACGTGTGCATTGTCCTTCTGTAAACTTCAAGGTTTGTTGCATTTGTAACAGTTTCAATTTTTTTTTTGTTTTCGGTATAATGTACTAATCGGGAACTCACTACGATAACGTTTAAAGAACACATTTAATATACATACATTATAAAACATTTACCATTACGGGTACTTACCAATTACAAACTTACATTGTTAAGAAAACAATTAAAAATAAATAAATAAAACTTCTATTCTGGCCCTTATTGAAGGACCATAAAGAAGTACTTGTATAGCGTTTCAACAAAAATGTACTTTAAGAGAAACGGTCTAATTATTATTAATAGTTTTGTAAAAACATGGTACATATCTATATAAATATTCATCTATAAAATACACGAAAGAAACGTTAAACTATGAAATTGAAATAAATATAAAATTGTAAGTGAAAGTCATTCAAATTTTCACACCGATATGCAAACCGCAGGGAATTTAACAAAGAAAGTTTACCATCTAATAGGCAAATTGCCACGAAGATTATATGATTCGTGAATTTGCAGTTATGTAATTTCAACAATATAGTTTCAAAATTAAAGTAAATTTTCTGAACAATTAACAAAAAATGTGTTCAAGTTAAAAGAATTAACATAATTACCAAATTTTTTAATCTCGACTTCCTAAATCATTATTATACAAAAGTGTTTAAGAGACTTTAGACTGGCCTAGTGGTTTAAGCGGTCACCACGCCGCTCGCTACTGCGCTGAGTGTTGTGGGTTCAAATCCCACAAGAGACAACACTTTATGTGATTCACAAACTGTTGTTCTGAGTGTGGGTATTCCTTGTGTTCGTTTCTTATATGCTTGTAAAGTCCACCGCGACACAGGATTTATGCCTAGAGTGGGCATTGTCTTTTTTAAAAAAAAAACAAGAAAAGTATAAAATTGGTGAATGTTAATTTAAAATTACAAATTAATTTACGATTATTTTAATTTTAACTATAAATTTTAGACCTGAACCTATTTAAAGTGCAATGATGCGCAAAGCAGTAAAGTGTTTTAGAATTAATAATTTTGATAGTATCTTTTCGGAAGTCACTTCGAATAAAGACATAGCTTACAGTTAAATTGCTTTTACTTAATTGCGAAACGCAAGCTGGTTTTTTGTATATTTCTGTGTATTATGCATTTATGCATATTCGAGAGTTAACTGCCGCATATTCTTCAAAAGGCACAGTTATTTTTTCTTTTCAAAAAAAATTCTAATGTTACATTTTCAAAACATTTGTGATCTATCTACTCGTATGCTTAAAATGTGAGTTGCTTCGGTAAAAACCTGTAAAGATTTCTCTCGAGTCGAAATTCGACGAGCGGCCCCACTCCTAATCTGCGTGGTTGCTCTACTGACACACTGCAAGTCATTTTACAATTATTTTTTAAGCCAAATCGATCTGTTTCATTACTTATCTGACTGACAGGTTACTATTGGTAACGGTATCAAGGTCAATGACATCAGTGGCATTGTTTGCTTTCAATACGGACAGATGGCGCTTATCGATTTAAATTCGAGATGACGTTCTTTCACACGCACTACTGTATTCTTTGCACAACTTCACATTTCATAAGGAGAGTATTAAATGACGCAATTGAAACAGCGAATGATGAGTTTGGATATAATTTTTTGTAATTCCACTATGCTCATTCACAAGTCAACTATCATAGACCTGTGGGACAAATATCTGGCTCCGTTATTGGCCTAATATTGAATACTATTATTTTAATATAGACAAGGAAACTATTAAGATAACAGGGATTTTGCAAAGGCTGGATAAAATCAAGTTAATGACTTGTAAAATGAATACAGCAGAGTAATTTCACAAGAAATATATTTATTTTTCTGCATTATTTATTTATATGTAGAAACAAATTATTTTTACTTTTCACGAAACACTTCATTACACAATATTCTTAAAAGTAGTTAAACCATATTAAAGCGATGTATGGTATAATTTAATAAAAATAATTAGATAATTTAATCAAAAATTTTACATATCTATTTAAATGTTTACATACCACAGCTGACAAGGCGCATTATCATTACCTGTAATAATAAAACGAACATTAATAACGAATCGTACTAAAAATAAATTCATATTTTTGCTTTTTTATCGTTTCAGAACTCAGAGAACGAGAGATCGATCGCGAATCACACCATGGGTCAAGAACAATCGTACACACATGCCGGCGTCACTCAAGTGAGGCGGTACAAGGAGAGGTACGAGGAACCGTTGCAGTACCGAAGCTCTCCCGTCGATTACCGAGCCAACGACTACGAAGATAAAGACTACAAGAGGCTCAAAGCAAGACGAAGCGCCGACAGCTTCAAAAGTGACAACTCTTCAACCGAAAGCAGCGGTTATCGGAGCGGATCCAGCGCATACGAATATCGCTCAGACAGGTCCTCTACATGTGACTACTACTGCACCTCCTTGTATAAAAACGAACACTACAGGGAAGTCAACAAGGAACTGTATAAACCTGTTAAACTGCATAAAGAAAAACGTTACAACACTCTTCAGCAGTTCGACAATGATAAAGAGGAACTGAAGAGCGCACGCCTTAAAAGTTATCTTAGCGAAACAGAAAAATCTTTAGCAACTCCTACAAAAAAGCCTGGTATAAGAAATTATACGCCGAAAATTCTTTCAGCGGAAGATCAAAGAAAACAACAAAGTTGCATATAAGAGAGCTAAGACTACTAGGATAAGTTGTATATATTAGGATAACGGTAGATGAGTTGTACAAGTAAACATGGAGGCGGCAGGAGCGCTGGCCAGCTTGGCACCCTCACCCATTACCGTATTGGGTCTGATACCACTCCTGGCACTCGGGATCACGTACTTCAGATACCAGCAATTCGACCCGGAGTCTTACATTACCGAAGTCAATGCTGTAAGTATCATACCGCATGCATTATTTATGCTACCTATCGTGAGAACGGAGGTACATGTTTATAACATGGATGTTAAACGAATACGAATATGAAAGCAAACTTCTTTATTGCATGTGAAATTGCTCTTTACTTACGAATAACATTTTAATACAAAACATTATTACAAAACACTTTGATATCCACATTTGACATCTGTACGATGATATAGGCTGCATTAAGACTTCCAAGTATAAATCTAAGAGATGACAGTTGTTAAATATTTTGTCCTAAAATGGACTAAACCACTAAAGCTAAATACATATGCGCGTAACGAAACTACTAAGGTTCTTTTATTTTAACATTAAACCACACTATACACGCATTATTAATATATAGTTAACATAATTTTTATTAGAACTGAAAATATCAAAGTAATAATATTACTTTTTGTATGTATGTATAACAAAAACCAACTTCAAATTACTACAAAGGTCCAACTTTAACAATCGTGAGTGCTCTACTATAAAGGGCTTTATGACATCTAGTCTTTAATTTTTATAATTACTCAAATTTATTTGAACGATATTAATATATTTTTGTCTAACGTTCCAGATATTGCCGATCTACGATTTTGTGATAGTCGGCGGAGGTTCCGCTGGAGCAGTAGTGGCGTCGAGGCTATCCGAGATCGGTAACTGGACAGTCTTGTTGCTGGAAGCCGGTCAGGATGAGACGGAGATATCAGACATCCCAGCTCTCGCGGGCTACACGCAGCTTTCAGACATTGACTGGAAGTTTCAGACCACGCCCTCTCACAACCGCTCCTACTGCCTCGCTATGAATGGTGATCGCTGCAATTGGCCCAGAGGGAAGGTACTGGGCGGCTGTAGTGTACTCAATGCAATGGTTTATGTAAGGGGCAATCGCAACGACTATGACTTATGGGAAGCTCTCGGTAATCCGGGTTGGTCCTACGATCAGGTATTACCATACTTTCTAAAATCAGAAGATAATCGGAACCCGTATTTAGTAAATACACCTTATCATGCAGCCGGTGGCTATCTTACAGTTCAAGAAGCACCTTGGCGTACACCATTATCTGTCACTTTTTTGAAAGGTGGCATGGAGTTAGGTTATGAGAACCGAGACATAAACGGTGCAAAACAAACGGGTTTCATGTTGACCCAAGCAACAATGCGGCGGGGAAGCCGTTGTAGTACAGCTAAGGCATTCCTTAGACCTGTCAGACAAAGAAGTAATTTACACATTGCTTTAGGTGCTCAAGTTACACGGATTCTCATTAATTCAGTTAAGAAACAAGCTTATGGGGTGGAATTTTACCGACAGGGTCAAAGACACAAAGTTAGAATTAAAAGAGAAGTCATTATGTCAGCTGGAGCCTTAGCAACACCTAAGATAATGATGTTAAGCGGCATAGGTCCTGCAGATCACTTAAGGAAACATGATATTCCTCTAGTAGCAAATTTAAAAGTAGGGCACAATTTACAGGATCATGTTGGTCTTGGTGGTTTGACCTTTGTAGTTAACAAACCTGTGACATTCAAAAAAGACCGTTTTCAGACATTCCAAGTAGCTATGAACTACATTTTGTATGAAAAAGGACCGATGACGTCTCAAGGCGTAGAAGGTCTGGCCTTCGTCAATACTAAGTATGCACCTACTTCAGGAAACTGGCCAGACATACAATTCCATTTCGCACCTAGTTCAGTTAACTCAGACGGAGGAGAACAGATAAGGAAAATATTGAACTTACGTGACAGGGTGTATAATACTGTTTACAAACCGATAGAAGATGGTGAAACCTGGACGATATTGCCCTTGCTATTACGGCCTAAGAGTTCTGGTTGGATTAAATTGAAGAGTCGTAATCCTTTCCAGGCACCTTCCATTGAGCCTAATTATTTTGCATATAAGGAAGACATAAAAGTTCTAACAGAAGGGATAAAAATTGCTTTTGCTTTGTCGAACACGACAGCGTTCCAGAGATACGGTTCTCGGCCTCACAATATACCTCTGCCAGGATGTCAGCATCACGTGTTGTTTAGTGACGAATATTGGGAGTGTAGTTTGAAGCACTTTACTTTCACGATTTACCATCCCACTGGTACATGTAAGATGGGCCCAAAGCATGATCAGGGTGCCGTAGTAGATCCAAGATTGCGAGTGCACGGTGTGGCTAATCTCAGAGTGGTTGACGCAAGTATAATGCCCACAATTGTTAGTGGCAATCCTAATGCTCCTGTAATTATGATTGCTGAGAAGGCATCAGATATGATTAAAGAGGACTGGCTTGTATTATGACAGTGTTCAGAAGGAATTTTAAGTAGTCATGAACAAAAGTGCTAGTGTATTATAATCGGTAAAATTGATTTCAGTATAAATAATTTTATAATTGATTATAAGACTGTAAATACTTACAAATAAGTTAGTTTACTATGTGATTATTTTGCTTTTCGTGCATAAGTAATTGTAAAAAGAATACCTGTCAGCGGTATGATTTACAATAAATGAGGCAAATAAAGTTATTGTTTCATTAAATTGTTCCTAAGAAGCACAAAATATAAACATAAAAAATAATAAAAACATATAATAGAGAATAGTGGACGTTGGTGTTGAATCTGTTGTTTATATATTCCTTAAACTAAACTAAAAATCACTAAAATGAGTTGTCTTTTCAAATGACGTTCTATTTGACAAAAATTTACTATTTTTTTTTTCTATTTTAAGAGCCTGCAAAAGTAACTCTACTCTGTTTGACGGCAGGTGTGAGTAGAATCTAAGTTATAGTCACCATACTCATTGCAAATGCAGACAATACAGTATGGTGACCCACACTATGGGGGTCTAGTGAGATGCTTTTTCCCGGTCCGTTTGGGGACGTAAAAGGCATGGCAGTCATCGTGAATGTACACATTCACGATGACTGCCATGCCTTTTACGTCCTCACACTCTTACCATGATAACTGTCACCTCTGTACCAACGGACCTCCGGTCTTGTACTCAACAACGAAACTCGACAGCACGGATGCTGTCGCTTTAGGTTGGTCTTCTGTGAGAGGATAGTACTTCCATAGTCATAACGGCCCGTTCGTGCTGAAATCAGTGTGACTCATTTTCTCTAATTATGTCACACTAAAATTTAAGCTCATAAACATTCACAGATAAAAATAATTACTTCGCTAAAATAAGATAATGAAAGATAATTTTAAAGGAACTTTAGTGACGTAACAACAAAATCAGCATCATTTAACCACTTCTATAACGTGGAACAAGTTCTCTTAAGTTAAATTGTGTTTATTTACGAAACAGTTTCCTTTACTCTTAAGCACGTTCAAATTTTAATATAATAATAACAATAAAAACATATAGAATAAAACATAGAACCCGCCCTTTTTAAAGTCAGTTATAAACAAAAATAAAATCTGTATAAATTTTAAAACTTGAACATTGTAGTTAAAAATAAATCCGTGACGATCCGTAACAATTAGTCAGTAAAATTTAATAACCATGACTGGACAAACGTAGTGTAGACAGCCCTGCAGCACCATGGGCCGATGATTTGAAGAAGATGGCTGGCAGCGGATGGGTGCAGATAATCCAAGACCAGGTACAGTTGGCGCTTCTTAGGGGAGGCCTTCGTTATGCAGTGGACGGTGATAGTAAGTATATAAGTATATCATACTGCATTGTCTGCATTCATACTAAGTATGGTGACCACCACTCTTAGATTCTATTCATCCTTTCCATCAGACTGAGTAGTCACTTTGGTAGGTTTGTATAAAAAAAGTACCTTAATCTGATAGTAGAAGCAAGATAAAGAACCCACACAAATAAAAATCGCTTGCAAATTATGCTTAATCAGATAAACGCAGAACATTTAAGAGCACCTTCTTGTTAAGGAGAGGCATATGTCCAGCAGTGGACTGTTACAGGCTGTTAGGTGATGACTTCATGCATAGCGAACTTCAAATTTCTAATTGGATGTAATGAATATGGAATGCCTTCAATATTTACTAATATTTAATAATTTATTAATAAATCGTTTGAATCTTAAAATTTACCTAAGTTAAGTTATTGATTCTCTAAAACAAGTTTTTACATGAATACCTAAAGAGAAATTCTCTAAATTGCAATAAACCAATACATTGGACGTACAAGCCGCCTTCCATAATAGTTCCAGTTTGAGAATTCAAATGTGTCAAGTATCAATTGAGATTTTTGATCGCATGTATTATAAATTACAAGGTCAACTTTTGAATTGACTTTACATTTCAACGCAACGAGGTACGCCCGGGTAGACCTTAATCGTTATTTAAATCTTGGTCTATTTCTAACTTTAAAAAGCAACAAGAAAGCTTTTCTATCATAGAAATTACCTTAATTTCAATTATTTCAAAAATATGAAAATATACATGAAAAACCATATCAGAAGAAAACTTTCCAATATATAATTTAACCGATATCAGAGCCATCTGTAATCGAACAGTAATGTTTAATTATAAATGCTGCCATCTACCGCCAAGTAGCAGTATCTCATTAGAAAGTATGTATTTCACATTACACTTAGTTAAAACACAAATGCACTAGATGTAGCGGTAACGAGTAATTAATGTATAATGTACTAAAATAAAAATAATTATTTCCAAAAAAATGTCCATATTTAATTCCTTTCTTAATTTCGTTTGTGTTTTATACTTTAATTAACATAGATTTGGAATATTTAAAGCAGGTTTAAACTATTTTGGAGTTAACTCCGCGTGTATTGGCAGTTATAAAAAAAGAAATGTCTTACAAAAGTTGAATTAACCCTATCCCGCAAAGAAAATATAAATTATTACTAGACAACTTAAAAAAAATAGCGTCATTTACATTAAGCTTAGGTCACTATAGTGGAAGAAAGTAGTTCTAGATTCGTATGGGTAGACTATCTCATCAAAATTTTGTAAAATCTAATTGCTACCTATGTAATTGCTTAACTAACATTTTATAACGACCGTATCATTACAAGAAATCTTTATTTCTTTAATAATTATAACGACTAAGATGGCAACAATTCACCAGATGGTTTACACAATTCCCACTTCCTCATTGTTCTAACAAACTAAACAAGTCGTTTTCTTGATCTCGATATTAGACATTATCAAACATACAGTCTCTTTAGCTGTATAAGTGCTAGTAATCGCGATGACAGATGCTAAGTAAACCATTTTATAACAACAAGAATGTTAAATATAGTTTCCAAAACCGGTTCGTTACATACTTTTCACTATACATTTAGGTACTTCTACTGAATTACTGTGAAATACACAACATGCTTCTTCTATCACTGTTTAACCTTTTTCTGTTGACGGGATGGAAAATCGCTTCGGATTTCCTACTTTTCGAGAATTCAAGAGCTAATTATGATTCTGCTAAAAACCACCCGACGTCGACGGCTTCCTAAGGTGCTATACACAATTTTTCGAGAAGTCCGATTTCTATCCAATTATGAACATTTGAATTGTGTTATGCACATAATAATTATGCAATATCTTAACCATTTTTGAAATAAATTTCCGTTATTTTTTTATAATTAATATGTTTGTGCTCCTTTCCAAGTTTGTAGTTTAAAGATGAAAAAAAATGTGCCACTATAAAGGTGGCAAATTCATGGATGGAGAATATAAGTATTACATGTGTTGGACTCACCTAATGTGATACATCTGATTGCTTGTGAGCTGTATATCTAAAATCTTTTTGTTTTTTATGGATAAATTCCTGTAATTACTTAATAGGAAAGTGACAGCTCAAAAGTTTATCACACTATATAGTGATAATATATTTAGTGACATTAGTATAAATCACTATATAGCTTATCACACTATATAGTGATTCGGGGCTCTGTAAATCAGTGATAAACTATGAAAATTAAGTTGATCCAGTATTTTTAGTCCCATATTTTTTAAGGCTAAGTGTACAACCTATGAAAACCAATCTTGGAAATGGATTTTTACCTCTTAAGTCGTAACACATTCAGATAGCCAAGTAATTTTGAATATACAACGTCTCAGAGTGTATCGTGAAAGGGGTTGAAAGTAAATAACAGGAAGACGATGAACCGCGCGCTATTAGATTTGATCAATGAGCGTGCTCGTGCAAGAGTTGGCCGTCAGATAGTAGGTGAGATGACAGACGTTACATCACATGCAACTACTGTAAAGCTCGCTACTTAGTTCACTACAAAATGCAGTTACTAATGACGATGCGTAATTATTGAAACTTTCTAAAACAACAATGAAACAGATAGTGCAATTTGGATAAAGTCAGAGCACGTTTTTTAGTTTACTAAGCTATAATCATAAGAGTTGATGGAATTTGTTATCCTATAACTAATCGTGTTGTGTTTTGTGAAATATTAAAAGAAACTATTCCATGGTCTACGTACATAAGTGTAAGAGATTATAGCTTGCACCCATGGTTCACATATTCCCTCCTAAATGAGCTATTTAATAACCAAATACTGTAGTAACATTATTTATTCGTTACGGAGTCGTTCATAAATCAGTCTTAAGGCTTGATATTGATGCTACATTACCCTGATAACAAAAAGGACGCGTAATGTTGTATTATTTATTACTACCTTCATCATCATCATCAGCACAGGCAAAAGACATCGATTGCTGTACATAGGTCATCCCCAAGGTACTTCATAACAGCCGATCCCATGCCGCCCGCATCTAATGGTTTTCCATAACCCTCACCAGATCGTCGGACTACCTTGTGGGAGGCCTACCAACGCTGCGATTTCTAGTACTAACTTAGTAGTAAATTAATATACAATTGACTACATAATAGTATGTATTAAAATAGTAGAATATAAAACGAGTGACATGACACATTAAACTACATTTTAGAGATTCATGTAAGAGACGGAAGACCCCATTACTAGTTAAACAATATGCGTAAATAGTATCTAATGTACATCTATTGTATAATTTTTAATATTGCTACATACACAAGATATTATTAGTGCAGAACTTACAGATCAAAGTTTTGTGTTTGGGTTAATGTGTGATATTTATATGGCATCGTAATAATTTCTCTTTTTTCTTGAACGGAAATAATTACATAAAGTTTTTGGTTATAGTGGTTTATGTACTAAACCTCCCCAATAGTCTTTAATAGTCCACTACTAGACATAGGCCTCTCTTTCGAAAAGAGGTTCTGATCTAATATACCACAGTCTTTCTTTTCTTAAGTTTTACTGATAGTAAAAGAATCTTTTGAGGTATGTAAAGGTAGAGAGAGAAGGAAACTTACAAGCCAGCCTCGAAGGAACTGTTTTATGGACAACGTCCGCACTAGGAATAAATCCTGTGTCGCGGGGACTATACGCGGGGTATACAAGAAACGGACACAAAGAACACCCAGACTCAGAATAACAGTTTGTGGAACACACAAAGTGTTGTCTCATGTGGGGCCACCCACAACACTCAGCGTAGTAGAGAGCGGTATGGCGACCGCTTGTAAGTATAGCAAAGTAAGTTTATATACACATTGTAAATTACGACTTAATTTAAATCTAAATTACCTCGTTAAAGCTAGAGTTCTAACTCATAGAATGTATTCCAGTATTTTCTTAGAATTTATTACGTTATAAAACATGGTTAACTCGATGGTGTTTACTGGTCGTGCATTAAATAATAGTATAATAAATCTTTGTTGTTTACTTTCTATGGAGTTTAGAATTAATTATTTAATCAAGCGATAGTAGTAAGGGTCTAAGTGAGAGTTTGAATAACAAAGTTGTTTCCAGTTATATAAACTAAGTCTTATTTATTTGTGTACAGTAAGTAGGTACTATGAATACAGAAGTGAACACAATATAAAATAGAAGTTGATAATGGTGACAAAAATACACAAAAATAAAATATAGACAATGGAACACTTGTTTAACACAAATGCTGGGTGAAAATCAAAACATTCAACATAATGACAGTTGTAATTTTTTATTGAATTCCAACAAAGTATGGAAGAACGGATGTCATGCTCTTCCAATACAAAGAGAGGATAATCCGAATAGGTGAGGTGATCATGCGGGGCGGACCGCAGCGCAACTGTTAATGTTGGGAAGTTGTATATACCAATCGGTGTGAGAATTTCTATATCGCGATCTAGGATTAGTTAGTCTGTAGTTTGGTATGTCTTCGGTAGACGGCACAGTAGTATGTGTTGTTTTCTGTGGTAGGAGCCACAATAGTATTTATAAAATATTCAATAGGTAATGGAACATTAATTCTATGAAACTATACACTTCTTAAATAACCAAGAAATATGTTTATTTCATCAGATTAAAAGTATATTTACAATGTAATTTATAAAAATCGTTCTAAGCAAAAAATAACAAAAAAATAAACACAAGCAACAGGTCAATTTAATTCTTTGGATATCTAATTAGATTAATCTATAACTTCCTTAGTCTGAACAAGAGATTGCAATACATATTATGTAATTGGACGAGGTCATAAACATACAAAGACATAACAAACACGTGGTGCGCAAACGCAATGCGTTTGGCATCGCGTCGTTGCCCACTAACACTAACAATGCGACTGAACACACGTACACCAACGCTAGTGCAAAGTCGTATTATGTAACGCGTTGGAAGGTATTGACAGGGTTCCGCATAAGGCCCAATGCACACAATAAAGTTTTATTTTATATGAAACGATATTTTCAATTTTATTCATTAAATCAGAATGAGAAGGTTGCATGTAGTGTAATAGAATCAAAAGAAATAAAGTAAATTTTAAACGGCTATTTTTTTTGCTTTTCATGTTACTCGCAACTCTTAGATTTGAAACAATCATATTGCGATTTTGTAACAATTTTAGTGTTTCATATCTTCAGATTTCATGTGATAACAATCAGAGTCAATTGTAGGTTAACAATTTCTAGATCTAATTCAGATACCAGTGTTATATTACAAAGCAAAAAAAACATCTCACTGAAGATTAGAAGAATCTCTATAATACTCTAAAACTAAAAAAAGATGTCGAACATAGTCCAGTGCCATTACACCTTAGAAACTACGAACATGAATTACGTCACATCAGAATGTAATGCAACAGTTACTTGACAAGAGCAGATTTAACTTTATTGAAAACATAAATATCTTCAAAAAAATTAAATGGTCGCATTAAATAGCTTATTGTCATTTCAATAGACATTCAATAATACAACGTCACGACTTTAGGTCCACTTAGTTACAGTCTACAGCCCATGTATTGTGTTACCAAAATTATTATCTATATGAACGATATTACTTTCAGCAACAACAATCGATTGTAAATAACTCACTTTTTAAAGTGGAATTTAATGTTTTCATACATAGAATTCGACCTGAAGCATAGTTTGAGGATTTATTTTTTACTCCTCCTAATGAAAAAGTTACATTTTACTGAAAAAAATACTTTTAATGTTTTTTTTTTACTTACGAGTGTTATGATTGACATAAGCAATAAAATATAAATAAAGTAATTAAATAAAAAAAGATGACACTTGTGTAAACGCTTTAAACGTAACGTTTTAATAGTTATTTTATATTTTTAATCTATCTTGCTGCCCTGCAAAATTGTTAAAAATCTAATTTAACTATAATTACCCAATAGAACCAAGAAAAAAAGTGAGGCAACGCCTTAATAACCTCAATTTAGGGCTACATATGTATACAACATAATCACGTAACTTGCTATCGTTAAAGCATTAATGTTTTTAATTAGATAATATACAATCATGCCTATAAATAAATCA